>CM051619.1:90207870-92607870 GCA_028020825.1 Podargus strigoides | reverse complement strand
AACACACGCCCCGGCGAACCATCATGGCGCTCGCACCGACTGGCAGTTTGAATTTTGAATCCGCACCAACGCCCCAGGGCGGGAAGGGGACTCGGGCGGGATCCGTCCACCACCACTTCCTCCTACGCACACGGCGCCTCTGAGCTGGACCCTCCGCCCCAGCCTGCCCGCACTGCCGGGCTGAGCTCGCCAGTCACAGCGAGGGACACCTTCACCCCTACTCCCATCTGCGGGCGACCTCACCCCACCAGCCGAACCATCTGCCCCTCTTCCCTCCCACCCCCATCCCCCCGCCATCTACACCCAACCACTGGCACCCCCGCCCCGCACACCGAGCACTGAACCAGCGCCCGCAAAGCCTCATCGCTACCCCGTGTCCAGGGACTCACCATGGTGGCTCGGCCTGGCTGTAGGGTGTGGTGGAAGCTAACGGCTGCACGGAGCACACGAGCAACCTGCCCGCTCTACGGCTCGCCTCACACTGAGCCCTGCGCGGCCGCCAGCAGTGCCTCATAAACCTCCTCACAGCCCGTCCGGATCGCTCCGCGTCGCTCCCTCCCCCCTCCCCTTTGCCTGTCAGGGAAAGGAGCTGCGAAAGAAGTTCCGGCTCTTCGCGCCCTTCTGGGCAGGCCCCCCCACTACACCCCGATTGCGTCCCCCTCCTGCCTCTGGGCCCCCAAGCCCCGGCGCAGGAAGGGGTGAGGTGCGGGAAAGAGGGAAGCTGCGCTCGTGAAACGGCAGGAGGGGGCACTGACGGGGGCAGGCGGTGGGACTATTTCTCTGGGCGGAAGAGGATTTTAGAAAAAAATGCCGAGGAGTGCGGCGACTCCAGAAGGAGGGCGCTGATTGGTGGATTCGTACCTGCAATGCGTCACTTGGACATGCACAGTCTGCGCTGGGAAGCGGTTACCCCTCCCCCCGCCCGCAGTGCGCGGGGCCCGGCCCGGCCCAGCCCTGGGCGACCCGCTGTCCCGCACCCTGCAGAGGGCGGGCGGCCTGGGGGCACGGCAGGCGCTGCGGCAGGGCGTACTTGGGTGGGCCGAGCCCTTGCGCCCCGCTGCCGCTGCGGACACGCGCGTGAGGCGCGGCGGCCGCCGCAGAGGGCCCGGGAGAGGGGGGAGCGGGGCGGTAGGGCGGGCTCCGGAGGGGCCCCCTGCGGGCGGCGCGGCCTGCTGCCACAGACAAACCCTGCAGGCCGCGGCCGGCGGGAAGGCCAGGCGGGAGCAGGCCGGGCAGCGGGGTCGTGGCCCAGGTTTAGCCGCAGTCTCTCTCGGTGCGTTACCCTGAGACTGAAGCGAAGTGCACCTGAGAAATGTATCCCCCAGAGCACGGTGCCAGAACGTTTCAAGCCTTATCTCGCTGTGTTCCGGAAAACCTCACCCACAGAGTTACTAAGTGAGGCTCCTGCTGCATCCAGCACAGTCCAGAAGAAGTCCCACCTTGCTGTGCAAGCCAGAGATGCTTCGTCGCCAGTAACAGAACAGATTCCCTTGTTACAAACCACGTATGCCCTGGTCTTGTGCCCAAGAAGGACAGATGGCCAGCAATTCTGAGCTAAAATCCCGAGTCTTACCGGGGTTTTCTCTAAGATGCTTTTGGGAAAACGAATGCAGACAAAATTTTCAAACTTGCAAGTGTATTTTGAAAGGCATACAGTGTACTTAAAATCAACAGAGAGTTTAAGAGATAGCTGCAGTGTTGGCTGAGTTCAGCGAAAGGCCTAGCTGTCATCTCTGGAAATCACGAGGCTCGTTTGGGGACCATAAATAACATTATTAAACTTGGGTTTTCTGACCTAAGTTTGAAAACAAAGTACCAGCCACATTGCAAATACGATTATCTGCTTCCATATCTATTGCAAGAATTATTTAGTTGATATTTATGCAGTACTTATAAATGAATAGTATTTTATACCTATCTACTCAGTACTCTTACTGCACAAGCCAGAGCAATGGCTCTTACTTTGCACACTAAAGAGATTTTGCTCATCTCTGCTCTTTGCAGTTGGTTGTTTTATAGGCCATATAAATAGGATGTGCTTGGGAGAGGACTGGCATGAACAAACTCTGAACAAAAATTCTGTGAGTTTTTCCCTCAGAATATTAACTTAAATTCTCAGACTGGCTCTCTTTTCAGAGGTAATCCATTGTCCTTCAAATTCAGGAACAAGGGGGGAAAAACAGAAGAAGGCCTGGTTTCTTAAAATAGTCAGAGAGCCCTTCATCAAGCCCAGTCCCTTTCGTCCTCTCCATCTGCCTTTGTGATCATAGGTAATACAGAAAACAGCACTGTAAACTTAAATTTGGCCTTCAGCCTCGAAATCTGAAGTTACTCTTTGGTGATACGTTAGCTTTTTAGGCCTCCTTTCCACTTACGTGTGTTTATAGTCCACTAATCAAGCACATGTTAACTATTGTCTTTTCAAACCCTGATAACATTTTTAAAATGTGTAATATATGCCTAGGTAAATAAAATACTTTTCAGAGAAAGCAATAAATGCCAAGGTTATTGTTATGCATGCCTCCTCATACCTCTGCTGTATGAAGTAGGAGCAAATCCCCACCTGTGGTCAGGCTGTGGTCCGTGCAGATCAATCAGGCATCAAAGTGGCTTCAAGCCACTCCTCCCCGAGCCCCCTTTGGTTCAGTTTTAAGGATTCTGACATTCCCAGCTTCTTTACAGTACGAGAGGTGTGAATCACTGCAGACAAGTTCTTGACCAAAAAAATTTGTTGCCTGCTCTAGATTTGGGATAAAAGCGGCATAGCACTGCTCCACGTGCACAAATGTCACACCCTCAAATCTGGAGCGGAGCAGAGTGCTGGTGCGTCTGTGTGGAGCAAAGCTACCACCGTGGAGATGCAAGCTTTCCTTGGCGTGTGTCTTTCATCCTCATGGTATCTTGGAGAGGCAAAGCATCGTGACACCCAGCTTTGTGGGCAGGTTACTAGGTGCCAAGGCTCAAGGAATCAATTGAGATGAAGTATATAAACATTTCTGTGAAGTGGGTCCTGAGAGATTTGATGAAAAGTATATGGAAGGGCTGTACGTACCAAGACAGCATGTTCTGCCTGAGTTCTGACTGAGTTCTGTTCCTGGACTTTGCTACTAGCTGCCTCAGGAGCACAGAGGCTGTAGGAAAGATGAGGCCCACGGTGTAAATAAAATGTAGGCTCTTTAATTATGGCCTAAGGGTCTGCCGTGAAGCAAGGATTTGAATGCAAGAATTTCAGCTTGCAGAGAACCTGGCCACTATACTGTTTTTTTCCTGTACATGCCCATTAAAGTATTGGGTATCTGTAATTTATTAAATTCCTTGTACCCTTTTTAGTTACATTCAGTTTTCTTTAAAGGTAGAAGAGGTGAAGAGGTGGTCATTCAGAGCATCCTCTCCCTACCTTATGTCTCCTGTGCCCCCTGGTTCCTTGATGTCTTTATCTCCCCTTTCTCTGTTCATATGTATCTCCTTTTTTTCCATCTGCATTTTCCTCCAGCAGCACCCATTTCCTGTGGGTTTCATCACCACCCCCACCCTGCTTCCATCTGTTGAAGAGATCAGCCACAAAGTTAACTTGCAATTACACTACCAGTGAAATTACACCAACTACAGTGGCATTGCCACGCATTAAAGTGAGCACCCCGATGAAATTAATGGGGGGGGGGGGGAAATTCACCCCTCTCACAAACAGGTTGTCAGCAATCTCAGGTGGGTAAAACAGCAGCTTCTCAGGTATGAGGCCAGGGTCCTCTCTTGGTAGCCTAGAGAGACAGAATTACTTTCCAGCAGCCTCACTGACACTCTCCGTAGCCTGCATGTGCCATGAGAGGCAGGGAAATACATCAAATGACCAGCTGCAGCTGTGGGCTACGACTCACACCTCTGACAGAGAAATAATGGGAATTGACTGTAACTTCTCTGTCACAATGGTCCAGTATAGATCAGACTTTTTAATGTGATAATTTCTCTCTCTGGTATGTAATTTAGTAGATTTGTCAATGTTTGTGCGCTCTGCCTTTTCTTCTTTTTTTTTTTTCCCCACACAGAAATATAGTCTTATAAAAGTCCAGTTTCAGGATTGGGACAACAAATTAGAAAAGCAGTCTGAGTTACAAGGTTAGATGAGCTGTATATGCCAGCAATTTTCACAGTTACTTTATGTAATATATTTAATATTGTGTAAATTCAATTTATTCTAGCGTTTTAATAATACCTTAATGGATTGTGTGGACTGATGTAGAGAGAGCAATGTGCAATGGTATAAAATGCTATAGCTGCCTCCTCAAGTTTTGCTATGTCATTTCTGTGTAGACTATAGTAATAATTTGAACAACCTAATTAGAAATTAATTGCAATTTTTATAAGTGAATTTCTTGGGTAAGAAGAAAAGAAAAGAGAGTACTAAAACTTAGCCTTTAACTAACTGCTGCATATAGAAGGAAAATAGCTCATGGCTGATTTTGCATAATGGGTCTAATTTTTTTCAGCTTTGTCTGTAAAAAAGAACCTGCCACCCTGAAGAAGGCCTTTGTCTCCAATTCCAACTTTAAGTCATGCAGCCAATGCCATGGGGATAAAACTAAAGTGTAAATCAGTATTTTGCCACCCAGATGTACTTGGAAGGCCCATTCAGCCCACAGCAAGGATAAACTTTGCTGTGTGCAAAATGTTAAGGTGGTGAATGCGACGTCCCTTTTTCTGATATCCTGAGAGCATCTATCGATCAAACAACCCAGAATGCTGAGAACTGGGTTGACCGCTCATCCAGCTACCCTCGTCTCACCCACGTGGCAGCAGTGGTTAGGAAAAAATAGAGGTTTGTTCACTGTATTGGATGGAAGGCACCACCTCCAATATAAACATGGTTGTGGGAGTAACTGAGCTTTTTCCTGAGGTGTTTGAAAAGCCTTGCCCAGCCCTTTGTGCCTGATCCCTGAAGCAGTCACACCTGGACGGCACAGTGCCTTTGAGCCCCTGGGATGGCATTCCTTCCCATGGGACAGGGGATTCCTCCCACCGCTTCGGTTTCGCTGTGTCAGTGCTGAAGGCAATGCAGGCATATCCACATGGGCATGTCTGTAACTCTGGTAGGGCTAGCAAAGCAGCTCTAGCAGTGTGGTGCTTCACGTGGACCCTCAGGCCCTCTCCAGAAGCCATTCAGGTTTACAGTTAGTGGATACAGAGCTCTATTGTGGGGGTTACATGGCTCCCCTACTCGGGGCTAGATGTTGTAAAGCTGACTCAGGTGACCTAAAGCTGAGTCTTTAACTGTATTGTGACCGTTCAGGACAGGAGAGTCCAAAGAAGTAGGTAGGTGCACTCGTATAAAACTGAGAGAGGCTGGAGGAAGATGCGAGATCTAATCATAGGCTCTAGGCTAGGATTAAGAGTAGAAAGCGAGTGAGACTCAGAGTCTTTTGTTTATTTTTTTTTAAAGAGATAAACAACTGCTTGCATTTTATGAGGATTTCTGATGAAACATTGGCCATTAACCTGCAGTATTTTCTGGATTCCTATGAGGAAAGCATAGCTCTAGGTCTTCATCTCACCAGCATATCATTCTGGAAGATAAGAAAGCTACCTGGGCAGAGGCAGTGAGATTGCCTTTCTAGACCATGTTCTTAAAGTACAAGAATAGATGACCCTCAACACTAATTATAAGCAAGATCTTACTTTTTTTTGTATTTCATTTTCTAAAATACCTTAATAAGAGGGAAAGCATAAAAAACATATTTGCTCCCATATAACAGAAATCTCACAGTCCTCATCTATAGTACAGTCCTGTTTTCCAGGGACTGGAAGTAATAACACTTACAAGAGGTAGCATAAAGTCTAGGAAGTTGCGGAATGTATTTCAGTGGCTTCAGATTCTGCAAAGGCTTCTTTTTCTTTCCTTTGACGAGCTGTGAGAGAAAGAGAAAGTATTCAAGAGTCACTTGCACTTCCCCACATGAGCCAGAAGCCTTCGTCCGTGAGAACCACCACACAGTTATCATCACCGCGCTTACAGCTGCACTACGTTGAGTCACAAGCCATTTGACTTGTGTGCTGCATGTCTGCGGACACAGTAATGAACCTCAGTCTTGAGCAGAGACTCTTCAGTTTGATGAATACAACCAAGAAAGTACTTGCAAATGCACAGTGACTAGGATTTTGCCATTTTTTCAGTGGGAAAACACATACAAAATATACGTATTCACCAGCCAGGCTATGCCATCCTTACAGGTTGGTTTCAGTTCACCTGAAGCCGAGCCCACTAAGTATGGAGGAAAGGAGGAGTATAATGGAATAAATAAACTTGACAGAATGCATCTGAGCAACTGTTTAAACTTGCCCTCATGTGGGGATCTAGGAAGACAGTGGTCAAGAAGGTCTCGGTATTTCTCTATTTTGGTGGGAAGAGATGGCTAGAGGTAAAATATGCTTTTCCACGTCTGAAGACAGTTAGTTTTGGTGGCTTTCTACATGGGAGGTTTTCATCCTAACGTATTTTTTCTTTATGAGCAAAAACAAATAACAGAATAATAGCTAACTCCTATTAAAAAATTACCAGGGGAGGCAAAGCAGTGCTTATAATAGAGTTATTGCTGAAACCTTAATTAGGGCATAGCGCCAAACACCTTTGTGATGAAAAACAAATCAATGTAACGTGCTTTCCCATTACCTTTTTTGGGGGGAATGAAATGTCATGAAATATTTTGCACACTTCCCATTGGAGCCCAGGTCATGTGGGACTGATTTACAACAGAAGGCAAAAGGGTTTTGTTTAAAATCGGTGCATGTAGACAGACAGCTACTGGAATTGAAGGTTAAAACATATTTTAATTTTCTAATGACAGCAAAGGATCAAATATATAGAATCTGACTAGGCTAAACATAGTATATCTACTTCCCTTTTTCACCCAAATAGACATTGTTTCACCTAAACTGAAACTGCTCTGGAAATTCAAACAGTTTAATTTAGTCTTGTGCTGTAAGGTCCTGTGCATTTGAAGTGATTTTAGTCCACATACTGGCAGTTGAAGAACCCCACTTCTGTTGAAGTCAGTAGGTGTTTCACAGGCTTTCTTTCAGCGGGTCACATCCTGAGCATCTTATTCACTTTTTCCTCTGTCTGTACTCAGGCGTGCTTTCAGAGGAGTTTATCCACATAAGGGCTGACTAAATACTGAGCAAACAGTTCAAAATTTGGCTGTCTTTTATAAATAATGATTCAAAGGTTTGATTTAGCTACAGATGAGCCTGAGCCACAAAAATTGCATCTGGCTTCTAACTGTGTCAACTCCCATGGCAGAGGTTTTTTTTCCCCAGCCAAAGCTTGGCCTGAAAGTTCATGCAGAAAGACAAACTGTGAATCAGAAGCCTGTATCAGCGCTCAGGGTGAAGTGCGTACCAAGATAGCCTGCAGCCACTTGCCAGCTTGCCATTGACCTTTTATCTGCATAAATAGTCGTGACCTTTGGGCTGCTCAAATTAGTGCTCGCTGCTCGAGCAGTCAAGTATCACAACTCTGTTCTGCTCAGGCCGCTTCTCATTGCCTCTAACCATTCGCACTGTCTCCTTCGCTGGGCGATGGAGGTAGGTGAGGGCGTGGGGCAGTTTCTTACCTCTGTGGGCATCCTCTGTCTCAGAGGAAATCCACTACTGGCTGGGTAAGAGCAAACTAAAGCCTTGCTGCATTGGCTGAGTGACACAGAGAAGACCAAGTGAAGGAGCTGACAATCCACCTTTAGATTGACACTTTTCTATAGGGCGCAATAAACCTTCACCTTCGCTCTTGCTTTAATTTATTGTCCCCTCTCCCTGTCTTTCATTATGTTTAAATTAAGTCCTAAAAGAGTTTTAAAATCAAAATAAATAAATCATTACCAAAATGTTATTTGTTTGCTAAGCCTCAAAATGAGTTGTTTTGCTTAAAAACTGTAGCAGATCACTGAACCACAAATCTCTTTTAAAAATATAACCTACTTTTTATTCAGTGGACTGTATGCTGTATAGGGCTTAATGCTCATTATTTTATCAGTAGACCAGAGCTAGCATGCTCTCTCATGTAAATAAACATTTACTCCTATTTCAAAATGCATCATTTGTGTCCCTGAAACCACAACAGTTTTAGTTATTTTTGGAAATAGGTATTTGCACAGTTTTACAAGCACATTTTTTCCAATTGTTTAGAAGAGAGTCTTTGGTTGCTTAGATGACAATATTGACTAGGTTTGAGGGGAAAAAGAATGAATAAAAGAGTGGGATACAGATACTTTTAAGGACATAAAACAGGAAAAAAATACAAACATTTTCAAGTTTCTCCAAGATGATGAACCACAGACAAATTTCTAAGGGACGTTACTATCCCTGAAATTTACTTCAAAGCTTTTTTTTTTTTCTGCTTTCATTTAACTAGAGCATTTTTCTGTTTGGCTGTTTCAGTCATGGGATAGCAGATACCAAGTGTATTTTTTGACCTGATGTACATTGTCTGCATGATGCTTAAAAATTCAATTAACTCCTATTATACATTCTGAAGATGTTTTAATTGCCCCAAGGAAAACTGTCAGGCAAGTAGTGAGATAGCTAGTCACTAATCCCTGTGTTTTTAAAACTAAATTTGAGGGAGCCATCCCACAAGTAAGAGTGAGAGCTGCGTGCTGAAGCACATGCCTGTTGCCATGGGCAGACATGTTGGAAGGGAACTAATTATTCTGCTGCATCAGGTCCTTCAGCTCCATACCAGTGTCTAGCCCACAGCAGCTGGGGTGAGCTGAATTTCACCCCACAGTTCAGGAATATCTTGTCTTTCAAAGGGCTGCAATACCACCCATATAGTCTTTGGTCAGCCACCCGAAAAGCAAGTGTCTTGTGTTTCTCCCAGGAGGATAATTTGGACAAGGGCCATTAGCTTGGGAGGGTGCAAGACCTGCAGACGTGTATTTACACTGTGTGGTTGGAGTGGGTGCAAGAGAGGATAAGGGCTTCTTGCTCCTATTTCCATGAGCAGTTGCACAGAAACAAGGTCCTATGACTCTCAAAGTCCGTTTGCCAAATTACGGCATTTTGCTCTTTAGTTGTACCTAAGAAAGGGCGTTTATGTTTCACCAGAGAAGCAAATGAAGGGAGGGCTGGTCTGCAGCCTTCTCCTCTGCAGCCACTGAGCCCCTTGCGCATAAGCTGCATTACAGCTGCAGAGAGGAAAAAATGTGGGCTACCCTTGCTGAAACATTGGCAGCACATCACTGTTTACAACTGGAATTCTTGCTGCCTGCTTTTACCAATGACAACTTAGGACAGGAATAGGAAACTTCACATGATGATGAGGTCAACTTTTTTTCACTTGTCCAGTGCCCCTAGACGAGCACAAAGCTGCTGAAGTTAAGATTTATGATTGCTTGCAAAAAATTGAGCTTGAGCCACGATTTTTAGCTGGCTCTTTTGTGTTATCTTTTATAGCACTTCCAACAGCACACTCGTTTGAAACTTTTAAAAGCAATTCAGTTTGCTTTCATTTGTTCCTCATTTCAGCTCTCCCGCCTTGATTATCTGTGGCTGTACCAAGAGAAATTTTAACTTGACCCATTCTCAAGTAAATGAGAAGGCAATGCAAAAGCGTGTTTGCAAAGTGTATTTAACTTGTGTCTTTCATCTATGATTAATATTAAATCTAATGAGCTACATAAATAAGTAATTCATTTACAAACCTGTCAAACTGATAGTAATTTCTTCCCCTCAGAGTTTACAGCTCTGAAGTATCCCTTCTAATGGTTTAATTTCTTTTTGTCTACCTGGAGATAAAACCAATCAGCTAGACAACTTTCACATGTGGAAGAGGGAGGGCTTCTCAGCTGTTGTTCTCCTCAGTCCCTGTCCCACTATGTACAACATACATAAATGTGCATAGAAACGTACAGGGGGAATAAAATAACTATTTTGCATGTTGCTTCTGCTGTGGTGGTTTGTGCATGTGAAGTAGACTCCTGCTCGGCCTTCTGGTTTGGATAACAGCCCTGTAAAATAATTTCTACCAAGAGACAGAGATCTGTTTCTGTTCTCATGCAAATGAAATTAGTGGAATTACATAAGCATAAAATCAGAGGCAATGAGAGGAAACTCGTTTGCTCTTTTGCGCTTTTATGGAGTCAGGCTCCTTAAACACGAATAAGGCAATGCTCTTGTAAGAGATGGAAAGCACGTCATCAGGCACCTGGGCTCAGGAGGACTAGCCGTGGCACTCAAGCCATGCAATGGCTCACAAGCCATGCAATGCATACAGATAGCTGGGTCTCAAGGGTGGTTTGAAACCAAATGAACTCCCAAACTGGGAAGCCCCTTGGAGCTAAGCAAAGGGAAATACTAAGCACAGGGGGTCTAGATGAAATCCCATCCCCCCTCCACCTTGTCCAGGTGCCTGTATCAAAGCTGTAGGGAAGGATCTCCTTATAGCTAGGGATTCTTTCCTAAAAATAATTGCGTAGGACCTCGCTTTGGAAGCAATGATGGGAGTGCTTTCCCTCAAAACCCACCCCAGCACCGTTTCAGGCTGTGTGCTGAGCTGGTACTGGGCTAAAGCTCTTTATCCGTGGGAATTCTCCTCCCTCCACCATTAGCTGCATATGTAAAACCCTGCATAAGCCATTGTAGTCGCTGGGATCTGGGGGTGGAGAGAGGAATGGAAGAAATCTTGTAGCAGAATATATTTAGCTTCCATCTCTTCCAGGATGCTCCTTCACACCTCTCAGTTAAGTGCATCCAGCCCTGTACTGAGCTGTGGAAATACAGCAGAATCAGCAGAGCTTTCTGCCTTGATCAAGGGGCCCAGATTTGTACTTCAATGAAGCATCCTTAGTACTGAAAACATAAAAGGGACCCCCCCAGTTATTTGACAAAAGACATTTTAAACACAGTCCGCGGGAGAGAAGCTAAGTTAGTTCCTAACATTATTCAGCTATACTGAAAGTAAAATTTTATGGCTGTGCAGAAATCAAAACCAGGATCAAGATTATTGGCTAAAAGGGCAGAAATCACGTTTACTAAGCTGCCTTTTGCCTGTGATGTTTGGGCTTTACTGTTTTTCACTTAATAAGACTGCAGAACTTATTATTTGTCCTTAAGGAGTGCTGCTGTATGCAGGGAGTAACCAGCTCGTGGTTATCTGCTGTGACCAAAATGCTGACATTTTGAAATGGACGTTATTCATTGCAACTGCTTTGACTGAGGCCATTTCATATGGAACCAATTAAGAGGCAGAAAGCATATCATAACAAAGGAATGAGAAGAAAGATCAGGAAATACAAGCAGATTGGATCATTCTCTAAAAATAGATACAGTATTTACTGTTAGCGATTATAATAAATCTAAGACTTGAGTTACCACAGGAGAGCAGACATGACTCTCAACTGTAGATTTTCTTATGCGATCTAAGAGGAAACGTATCAGATTAATGACAAATGTAAAATTTAGGTTCAGAATAGAACAAAATGTAACTTATTTAATATGTGTGCAGAGTGGAGGGAGTCTGAAAACAATGTGTTTAAATAAAGTGGTCACAATGGGAAATTACAGAGAAATTAAAAGCAAGTAGGAAATGAAAAAATCAAGTTCACGTACATTTCCTTAAAAGCAAGGGGAAAATATAAATGTGCGTTGAAGAGCACTCACAGAGATGTGCACGTCTTCTTGAGACCAATCTAAATGCAACTGGAAACAAAAAAAGGCTAAAGAACAAAATCTATTTCTAAGAGGTGTGTACTCTTACAGGCAGGAAATACCCGGGAGGAGGGTTTTCCCCCCCACTGCTATCAGAGAATGAGCGAGGTAATTAAAGCATATATCGGAACAAAGAATTCTGAAACACCATTTAATACTTCTGTCTGGCTGAGTAATTAAATGAATAGAATACCAGCACTAAGCGGTATGAGATAGAGAAGACACTGTCAGTCATACACAGCTGGGAGCCAGGATGTCCCCATCCCTCAGTTCCTAAAATAGTCACCTGTATTTGCAGGAAGGTTTGGAAATCACTTTCAGTAGCTACCAACACTAGGTCTCCTAGTGCCATAACTGCCATGCCTCAGTGCTGTATGCACACTCACACACAGAATCTCAATATGTCCCAAAACTTGAGTGAATTTAACTTAAAACTGCAGTGGCAGGTGCACTGCCATCTAATTCCTCCCTCTTGACCACTGTCTAGGAGACTGATTTCTATTGCCACTGAAATCAATTTGAGTTTTATGACTGACCTCACTGGAGCCTAAGTCAGAGTAGAAATATTTAATGCCTTGCGACTGGGTGAACATCCCATTCATGCTTTCGGCTTACCTAGCAAATATTGATGCCTTCATTCCTGTTCAAATGCTGTGCTTTCCCCCTTAAATAACAGTAATGCCTAAGTGGAAAGCATCTCCCTTCTTCAGGAAGCTGAGAACTCTGCAAATGCCCACTAAAACTGGACATCTTGCATTGAGCAGAGGGATGGTTGGGGGCACACCTGAACCTCTGAACAGGGTACTACAGACCTGGCACAGTGCCTGCACAGTCATCCTCCATCATCCTGCCCTCCCTCTGCTCCCCCCACACCTCCACGACCCTCATGATGTGCAATGTTCCGCAACCACACTTGTCTGAAGGTGGCAGTTTCAGAAAGCTGTGCTGCTGGGATGAGTGGTGTTTGCTGACAGCTCTCTCCCTCCGGCTGCTTCACCCTTTCTAGAGCATCACTCAGAGGCAGCAAGCACACCTCCCGCACCTCTGGCTGCTCATCCACAGGCCACTGGCTTTAAACACTTAGGGGAACCACTAAGGTTGTCATCTGGAAATCCATGCAGTCTCCAGTCCTTTCCCAACTTTGGGAAGCACTTCTGCCTAATCAGTAGCGAAGCAGCGCACGGCAGAGGCAGGCAGTTGGGAGAAGGGGCAGCCCCATGCAGCATGTGAGCTTCACCCATCTATTGCTGGCTGCAGAAAGCAGTGGTTGCAGGACAAGTAAGCCTAGGTGCCACTGGCAGCTTAGAAAGAGCTACATATTTGACATAGTTTCTCCAGAAGATCTCTTTAAATAGTAAAACTTTCACACATTTGTATTCAGAGCTCTTACAATTTTATTTTTAAAGGGAATGTAGGTGTTCATGAACAGTGGGTGTGAGACTGACAGCACTAGACCAGAGCTCTCCGCTTGCAGAATAACCGCTGCATTGACTACTATTCTGCAAACTCCTGTAATGAAAATACCAAGGACTGAGAGGGTCTTCCCATCCCTGTGCTTATTTTGCCTTTGTCCTTGCAGCTGAAGCTGCCCCAAAGGGAACCAGCAGCTAAGATGGCCCATGCACATGTGTGCCTGTGTGTTCAAATACTTGCTAGAACAGAGACAAGATTATCAAACCTTCCAGACAGTAATTACTTTTAAGATGTAGCAATGTATTTGGATTGTGCACTCCATTGCCACAGAAGTAGCTTTTTGCATGACATCATGAGTTCTCTGACATATCTTTAAGCAGCATGCTCAGGTCTATTTTTAATTTATTTGCTGACTTTTTCTTCTTAAAAATAAACAACTCAGACTCAGATACTTGTACCTGTAACTCTGGAAATATCTAAAGTTCTAACTAGGTTTCCAAGGACTGGGAAGACATCTGAAAGCATGCATGCTGATCTCTTAAACACTCTGAAGTACACTATTTTCCATAGCTGGGGTAGGTTATGCCTCTAAGCATCATTTAATAGGCAACTGCAAACAAGAAAGATCACGCTGGGCTTCCGACCCTTTCTCCTACTCCAGCCTACTCAGAAACACCTTCTGAAAGAAATTCCATGGCAGAATCTCTCTGAACATTTAAAAAGCCTCTTATTATTCCTTACCTGCTCCTTGAGCCATCTATTCTGCACATGATGGGGTCAGGAGTGGTGCCAGTACAGTGTAGAGACTCTCCCTTTATTGAGGCATGCCAGGTATATTACTAAATTATGTGAGTTCCTACATTTTCCTCCAAGACTATAGGCATGCAATTTCCTTCCAGCTCTTTCTCTGAATCTTCCAGTCCTCATATGTTAATGTGCTGTGGCTTTTGGTTCAAGTCATTAGGAAGAATTCTTCTTTAGCTTATATTTTATTTCTTTGCTTCTTTTGAATAATGTAGGGTCAAGTTGTAATTTTCTGTCACTGGCTCTAGTCTTGTGCAGAGAAGAGCAAAATTCTTCTCATTTTTGTCATTCCCCCCCCCCCCCCCAGCTAATTGGACTGGTTTTGTTGATGTGCTATGCCTGTAATGCTCAGCTCTCTGCTAACTGTCTTAAGAGCTGTTTTTCCCTTGCACATTCAATAGACAAAATCAGAGGTGGATCAAAGCATCATGCCTGTTCTGGATGCTAGAGAAAATGTAGGTAGGAGCTGCCTGACAGAGTCCCTCTGAAGGTGGCATCTGCCTGCCAGATTACAGGGGGCTGTGGTCAGGCAACAACGAAGGGAAAAGACCAGTGCCTTGGACCTGCTTTTTCACGCTCCACCTGGGAAATCTGTTTTCTGAAGTTTGTCTGCTTTCATAGTGCTAGAAATGTCTGTTAAACAGATAGAAATTCTGTTATAAAATGAATATAAATGCTGTTACTTGAACAGATCAGGCCTGAGGCTCTGAACTAACTGAGAGCCCAAAGAATAGATTCGGGATGATCCAAGGTCTGCCCCTGAAGAGGAACTTTATGCAAAACAGCAATGCAGCCTCTTGCTGTGAGGTCATCTAAGGCTCCTTGTGCATTCTGATTTTATGGTGGGATCTTTTGTGATGAGTTACAGCCCTGGATTCCTTCTGTTCATTTTTTTAAAGAACTTCTGCAGCAGTCAGTTCTCTGAAGCACCATTTTCTTTCTTTTGAACTGACCGAGAATCTGGGTTAAAGTGACTGACTGATGTGACAACAAAGGAGCAATTGTCATCAGGTCCAAAGCGTTTGATATGCTGTTGGTTATAAAATGTGCTTGGACAGCCCAAGTTCTGTGCCGGATTAATATTTGATGTCATTGGACTTGATTGGCTGTAACTGAAAGAGCTGGGGCCATCGTTGGGAAAATGGCCATCTCCCTTTCAGGAGGAAGTTAGGGCCTTAGAAGCTGACAGCCTGACAGCCTGATCTTCCATTTACCCTTAAGCACCAGTTGGTGTGAGCAATGACAATGTGTTTCCCCATATTTAATCACTGGTATGTCAAATTCTCTTTGGAACTCCTAGGTATTGTGTGTCCTTTCTATTAACAGCAACAACTTTGCTTCTTCCAGCAGTTTAGAGGGTATCAGTGCATGGCTTCTTTCGACAGTAGCGCCTCCCCCTCTCTCTCTCCTCCCTCCCCAGCCATCTCCACCTCTCCTAGTGCCTGTGGCAGCAGCAATAGCCCACTTTCTCTAGAGGAGACAGCAGCACCTGTACTGCTGTGCCTCAGACCCCTCTGCTCATTCAGCAGCAGCAGGCACATTTAGTCATGGTCCCAGTCAGTGACAGTGACCCATACACCAGGTAGGACAAAGCTGGAAGAGTGCATGTCCAGTTGGTGAAATGGCCCAAAACCAGGCTCTATGGAGAGGACCCCAGGCCAGGATCCACTCCTAGCATCAGCCTTTCAACACCAGGAGGATTCTGGCTTGATGCCTTGCAGTACTGTGCTGGGCACCACTAGTGCTAGGGGACTGCAGGGAGAGTCACACTGGAGGACAGAATTTTTCCTAAGTAACATTCATGCATTTGCTACCATTATTTGTTAAGAGTCATTAAACAACACTCAAGAACCAGACATTTAACTCTAACCCTAACTACATATGTGTGAGACCTCCTGCTTACTCCATGCACCTATATAGTAGTCCAATATGCTCAGAAATTCTAAACCCTTTCACATAAGGAGAAAACAATTTTGGGCTGCATCATCAACGCTGTCTTAAATGGCCCTGTTTTGTTTGCCTGCTGATCCTTTGTCTTAACTTATCCAAAATATCTCTATGCTAACAAGGACCACATGCCAGTGACACTTCATTTAAAATGGGGAAAAAAAAAAGGAAGTTGGTGGTGTAGCATGTAGATATTAAAAAAGTAAATCAAATAAAACTTGGCATTGTAAATGGAAATCAATGGACTGCAAAATTGTATTTGTTCTAGCTGGCTAGAGTACTTACCGAGTTCCAAGCTGTTTGTCCCTTTTCGAGGAAAGACAGGGTCTGCTCCATTTGTACCATATTTGTAAGGCTGTTTTGCAATAACACTTGGACCTTTCCGCCTTCAAAACAGTTTATGCATACAAGAAAAAATTAATCTCACAACATCCCACGAGACCCAAATCCTACCTCTTATTTACAGAGAGGATGAAAGGAGAGTGGATATTTTGTCTGAAGCCATGAAGCAAGTCTCTGTTAGAGGTAAAATGTTTGGCTCCTGGTCTTATGCTGAAAAATTCTGACTATGTCCCTCTTAAAATTCTTTCAGTATCTACAAACTGAAGGCAGCATAGTATCTGAATAACAATAATTAATTAATGATAAAGCACTGTAGTGGATAGCAGGTATATGGTTGCCCTGTAATAATTCCATGTGACACCTGGCTAGCTGTAACTTTCAGCTCAGGATGCCTGAAGATGTCACAGGGAACAGTGTTGTTTCTCATTGGCACTACACTCAACCCTGCTGCTTTTCTGCAAATCTGATTCTTGATATTTTTATAAATCTCAAGAAAACTAAATATGACCTAAAATTCTGCTCGATGGAAATATTTACATATTACCATGTGGAACACAAAAATATTCCTGTTATGAGCAGCCCATTATCACCAGCATATCTACAATATCTACTTTTTGTCTTCTTCCCTATTCTGTAATGTTGATAATGATGATTATTCATGTTACATATAGAAACAAATAGCATTTCTTTCACATTCTCCTTGGCTCTCAGTGCATATAATTACCATACAAAAGCTAAATTGTTCTAAGGATTTTTATCATGCTGAATTACATTGGTCAAAAGCCCTCCAAAACTCTTTTTGCAGGATTTTAGCATGTACAGTCCTGCGAACTGAAGTTTTAATTTCATTTTCCAAAGACTGTGGGGTTTGAAACTCATCACCTTGAGGATGGGAAGCCAACCAAATGTACCTTGCAAGGCTGAAGAAGGTTATTTTCTGGCTGGAGAAGGTACAACTGGACAGGAAGACTGGGAACAGGAATAAGACCTGCCAGCTCTGACAACAGAATAAGGTGAAAGCTAAAAAGAGGAGACAGGCAAAATGAGCTCATCTTATTCTTTGAAGTCCAAAGAGGTGATACTTGAGGTTAGAACAATGCAGTAAAAGATTATTAGGACAAAATACAAAGAACCTGGAATTTGTGGCTTTTAGCTCTGTGGTCTTCCAGCACTCTGTCTGCAGGAGGAGTCCACTCCAGCCACCAGGACTGTCCTACCAAAAAGTTGTGTCTTCTAAAACCATTCTCCAGAAACTTTAACTGTATGGAGTACGCTATGCAAAGCAGTTATCAAAAAATAGATACCAGCTCTGTCCTTGATATTAAATAGGAACATTTGGATTACTGCAATCAAATATCAAAAAAAAAAAAGCATTCATTATGAATGTGAATTTACATCCCCTCAATTGTAGAAATGATCAGACGAATATCTCGTTTAAAATTAGCATTCTTTAAGTAAGGCTTAAAAATTGAATTGATTGGAGAATAATAGCCTATCCAACTCTCTGCTGCCTTCAGCTCTTGCATGTATTTATGACCAAAGTCTTTAAAATAAGAACTTTTTCTTAAGAAATATATAGACCATTATTATTTTCAGCCCATATCAGTTACACAGCCCTGATCAGTTTGGGGTGAGAGTTATTTTGGGTTGGTTCCATTGGGATGAGAATGCTGATGGAGTCCAGTAATTCCTTACATCAGTGCTCTTGATTAACACTGAATGCATGAAGCCATTTGTCCTTGAACTTTTAAAACAAAGGCCAAAGAAGAAGTGAGGAGTTTTGTTTGCAATTTCAAGTGTCTTTTGCTTGAAAGCACTGTGCCCAAAATACCTCTGTTGGCTTTTGTTTGGGCTGGGGGCTCCTCCAGCTACACCTGAGCCTTCTTGGCTCTCTCTCCTATTTCTGTCTCTCTTCTACCCGCCAAGGAAATTGCTGCCTTCAAGTTGATCTCTACGTTAATGGGTAGACTAGCCCCTAGCCAAATCATTCTGCTGCTCGGTTCAGGTTCCTGAAGAGCCTTATGGGGAGCCTGCCCAGCTCCAATTGTTTCAGTTATCTGTAAATGAAAGAATGGTTAATTATTCTGTTCTCACGTGAATGGTTGGCATCCATCAGGAACACCAGCCCAGCCCGCAAGATATACTAAATACTATCTGATACACCATAAACTCAACCATCAATTGTTGTAAATGCTGTCCCACCACTACTGCTGCTACCTAATTCTTTACTTCGAATTAGTATTCTCTGTGATGGCTTTTTCTGTCTACATCTTCCTGACATGCATAGTTAGACACTGATGTGGAAATACTGTTAAATAGGAACCCACCTAAGACTCCTAAGATGCCATCTGCCATGAACTTGGGCATTTCTTAACACTGCCAGCCTTGCACCATGCTATCCAGGCTGGGGACAAAACTTTCAACTGCCCTATGCACAAAAAAAGAAATTTCTTTTCTTCTTGAGAGGCTGCATAGAGGTAAATATGTGTTATTATGGCAAAGGAAAAGGCTATCTGCAACAAATGGACAAGCTCTGGCCGTCAGCATAAAACATTCATAAAGCATATGCTGAAGGAAAGGCAGATTATTTCACGGGGATCAAAGTCCTTCTTTTTGTTTCAATGGTTTCATACTCTGTTTCTTCTCTGTTGACAAACTAATTTCCCTTATATTTCAGAGGAAGTGAATGTGCTGAATGACAGATCACAGGCCAGTCACTTGGCTGATGCCAACTGCCATCTGTACGTTAAGCTAAACCAAGTGATCTTTGGCCCCAGTAGAAGCAAAAGTCAACCATATGTACACAATACATACACACACAGAGCACAAAAAAACCTTAACCACACTCAGGCCACACCACTCCAAAGATCATAAGTAACTAAGCAGAACAAAGGTCTATCCCTAAATGCTAAAGATCAGTGTAAGGGGTTTTTATTATGGCTGATAACATCCTGTACCCTGCTGTTAAGCTGAGGACTTTTTATAGGCGAACAAAACCTAACAATCAGCTTTTATGTAGCACGTCTCATAAAAAAAAATGAGAAAGTGCTCTGCCAAGAAGGTCAATATTGTTATCTCCGTTTCTCAGAAAGGAAAGCTGAGCAGCAGAGAGAACAGGTAAGGTGCCTTACTAAGAGGGGTGTAGGAGTACAGAAGACTTCCCCAGTCCAGAAGTCAGAAACAAGTATAAAAATGCCAATCTTGCTTTACTCGGGTGGTTACACACGGAGCCCTGTTTCTAGTAGGAATGTTCCCTAACCACTGCAAACACTTGCTGAGCTCCACTGACTGCACTGAGAGTGCCTGCGGCAGCCAGGACCACGTCCATGCTAGGGGACAGGCAGATAAGCAAGTTCCTGCACCGTCAGCTGGAGTATGAAATTACAGCACTTCAGCTGCTTTGCAGGAGCAGCCACGCACGCGCCTGGCTGCTGCCGCGAAGGCGAGGCCGCTCACCCTTCAATGAAGTAATACATACCGTGCCGGTGCTGGGGAAAGGAGATGAGGAAAGGACAGATTGGGAAGAAAGCCAGGAGTAGGGATTTACTGAATCTGTTGCTGTTAGGCTATCCCAGCCAGTGCATCCTTCCCACACTGCTGAAACTGTTGTCTGCACTGCAGCCACTGGTGCCCAAGGCAGACCCAGCACAGCATTTGCAGCTGTACAGGTTCAGTGCCTCTGCAGAGCAGCCTGAAGGAAAGAGCCAGTCTCCTGACCCCACAGGACTGCTCATTGACCCAAGGTCTTGCTCCTAACTGCTCCGGGAAGCAAGTAAACAAGACGGCAACATTTATTGTTTGATTTAATATGAAACTTACAGAACAATTAATCCAGTGCAATAAACACTGGGGACCCCAAAAAGGGAGATAACCACACACAAACACACACAGGGTGAGTGGCAGGTTCCTTTGCTTGGTCCTAGTCTGATCCTTTTTCTGTGAGGAATGGATCATCTGTCTGGGAAAGCCTTGGCTGTATGTGCCACTGGCCTGGCCAGCTGTCCCTGGTTTCCTACATGTTGCCAGGGAGTGGAGGGTGAACCTCTTGCCACAGAGTTCAGAGTTCTCCGCTAAGGAGAGGACAGGATCACTTCCCCTTTCCTTCTACACGTGCAGAATAAAAAAACCTCTCAGAATAACTCATTAACTCAAATTACTTTCCGTTCTTATCTCACACTGCTGGTGATTCACACTAAAGGCTTTTTGGGAAAACTTTGAGAACCCTGCAAAGGTCCTCCACGTGACTTTCCAGACTCACTGGAGACCTGTCAGTGCCCATTCCTTTACTTGACCAAGCAGGCTCCGTGAGGGAAGCTGTAGTGCAAGGCTCACCTCTTCAGTAAGGCTGCTCCATTTGCCTCTGGTTTACCCTGCATGAGTCACCAACTGCTGTTTCCACATTTAAATGCCAGCAACATCCTCTGTAGCCAGCTACCCTGTTGGTTGGTCTGCCTTTCAGCTTGACGTGGGAAAAATCTAGGAGGAGTTAGTCTCCCGACAGCAATGTATATAGCAGAATGTGCATCTATATGTTGCCATGGAGATGCCATGGGATACATCTGAGGGTTTTGCTAGTTGGGTTTCTTCTGCATTACACATTTGTACAGAAATTAGGTTTTTTGACAAAAATATAGTATCCAAAGTTTTCCAGAGCATAAGTGGAACATAGATCTGTGTCAGAGCAGATCAGGTCACCTTATTCATGATAACATGCATGGGCCTAAATTTTTTATTTTCCACTTAAATTGCTCCTGATTTCATATCTGCATAACATCACCACATTCAAAGAATTAAACTAGTCAAAAATAATTGAGAGGGAAAAGTAGCAGACCATATATTTTAAAAGCAACAATTAAAAAATGCAAGATGACAGAATATAATAGACTTCTACAAATACAGTGGGACTGAAATAACCGGTCAGGGAATTGCCCTTAATGGTTAACCTGAGACATCTGAAATCTCCATTGTTTTCCACCTCATGTTTTTAAGGTAAACAATTTTACTGCTTGTGTTCATCTTATTTTTTTTTCTACCAATATTCTCACAAATTTAATAAAACATATTTTCAGTTAAAGAGGGATTTTTTCAAAATCTTTTAAAAAGAGAAAGAATTAATCCATTTCTAAATCACACCTTGTCCATAAAATCATGTGGCCAATAGAAATCCTATTCCAAATAACACAGTAAATGCCTGCAATCAGACAGGCCAAGGACCTGTCAGCTAATTATGTAATCAGAAGCAAACTTGAAAAGACACCACCAGCTCACAACCTGCAGACCATCTTCAATCTGAGCATTTTTAAAAAAATATCATCTTAGTCTTCCTATAGAACATCCTCACAATATAGCCTTTTCTATCTACCCACACAGTTAAACATCTTACCTACCCAAGCTCTCATCTAATTCCGCTAGATGAATTTTTTAATTGTACTTGGAAGTCACAGTCAGCTGTTGGCCTCCTTCTGAAGTTACTCAGATTTGAGATTACTCTAGAGAACCTGCTGCATTTTCATACCCCTGCTAGTAAAGATCCACTGGCCGAGACAAGCTCCCTTGTGTCTGTTGACATGAATAATCCTCAATGTTTTTAATATAGGATGCTTTTGCCAGTTGGCTGACACTTGTGCTATGCCATGAATAAAAGCTATTTGATGACAGTTGAGAAATGAAAGTGAGACACTTGGTGCTATATTTCCTTTGCTTTATGGGAGTTAGTTCCTATTGTTTGTCATGTGCAGGAATGTAAAGATGTTAAAGGCAACTTGAACACAGACAGTGATGAGGTGGTAGCACAATATAGGGAAGTGAGACCCAAAATCTCTTCTAACAGCCTGTTTCTTATTATGTTCCTTGAATGGCTGTTTCCTTGAATGACTTTGCTGCCTATATGCAGTTTAAGTCGCTGTAAGTTTAAATAACATGCATTTTTATGCATTTACCTAGCTAAAGTGTCCAAAGCATGCCTTCACATCAACACAGAAGAGATTCCTCTTGTTACTCAGCTAGAGAAAGTTTAGAGTTTTCTATGCATCATATAAGCAACAGGATTAATAATGAATGGTTACTTACCAGCAACTGCTGCTCTTCAAAAGACCCCTGTGTGTTTGTATCTCGGGGGTGTGCACGGTAGGAGAACCACAAATTCCTGGTGTGAAGAACATGTACTCCAGGAAAACCACATGGGACAACAGCTCAAGAGACTCTGCGTGAGTGTGCGTGGGGTGTTATCACTAGCAAGGAAGAACAAGGTAGGGATTTAAGGTAAAGTTGACAGAACGAGAGGAAAAATGTTTGACTAATAGAAAATGAGAGATGGATTGAGGTGTCAGAAGAGCAGGAAGAAAAAAGCAAGACTGAACCATCCAAGAACAAGATAAAACAAACAGAAAGGACAGATGACTTGGAGAATACAGGCAGGAGGAGGAGTGGGAGGAACGAGATCAAAGGCAAAGTAACATTAGAGAGGGCCATGGAGGGGAAGGTACAGGGATTTAATTGGAGACTGAGAGACATTAAATCAGTGGGATTTGAGAGAGATGGGCTGGTGTGTCACAGCTGTGGGGTTTTAAGCAGGAGACTTCTGAGCAAACTAGGGGGAAGAAAGCAGAGAAGGGGGAAGGACAGACTGCTGCAGCATAAACATCTACTGCATGGCTAAGAGTCTTTTGACTATGGACAGTAAGGGAAAGGTAGATTTAAGGAATATTTAATACATCCTAATACTTTAGGAGGCAAAACTTATGGATAACCCATTAAACCCCCTTTATTACAAAAAAAAACCCCAACAAACATGATTAAAGGACTAGCAGGAAGAGACAGTACATGATATACTCAGCAGGCAAAAGTCCTTAAAAATATATTCAGTGGCCTGCAAAGAAATCAACAAGAAAAGGGCTGTTATCCTCAAATGGAGCATTCACTTGATTCTGGACCAAGCTGATCCTTGCCCTGGGTTTTGCACTTACTGATAAGTAATAATAAGCAGATTCAGGGGTTAATCAAAGCTTTCTCTCCCACTTAAGTCCTTCCCAGAGTTTTCTCTGAAAACCTGACCCGGCTCAGAGAGGCATTGCCCTCTCCCCTGTTGTCAGATCAGACCTGGAGCTGACAAAATGCACCTGCCGTAACGACTCACCAGTAACGACCCTGCACCTTCACTATAAAGTTTCAAGCACCTGGTATTAGCGTGACACAGGCGAGCTCTGCTGTCTGCCCACAGGCCTGGAGTTTTGCAGAGAGCAGAGCTGTTACAGGGCACCTTGGACCTTTGCATGCACCTATGGGGCTTTGCCCAAGGAGAGATGAGATGGTGATGCTATAAGCTGTCGCTGGGAAGGTAAGGCCTGTGCTCACCAGCAAATGGCTGAGACAAGAATCTGCACAAAACCAGCTGAAGCAGCAGAAGAACAATCAGAAGACAGAGAGAAATATTTTTCCTGGGAAGATGGGGAAAAAAATGGTGTGTGTACATAGTGTCCTGGTGGTTACAAGGCATGACATGGTGACACGACGGCATAATTTCCAGGTGATATGTCAAGCAGAAGATGTTTGGAAAGCTCTGTTAGCCAGATCAGCTTTTGGGATGTGTGACTAACAGCAATAGGCCATAATAATTATATTTTAAATGTCACTTCAAGCACAGTTTTCTCCTGATTATCACTAGAGCACATTTCTGGCACAAAGTGCCTCTGTACAGTATATCTTGGTAGTATCTGAAGCTAGCACTCAGCTCTAGGCAAAGATGTTAAAAACAGTATATCATTTTCCTCTTGCATGGCAGAATCTCACAATTAGGCCATCTGCTACCTTCCACACCAGCAACAGCTCGTCCTCATATTTGCTGATAGAGCGAGGGCTGGCAATATAGCAGCCCTTTCTCCCCACCCTCCTCCCACCCTCAACAGCTATACCCCTGCCTGCTGTGCCACAGCATCTCTTGTGCAGCACGCACCAGAGATTTCCCTCTTCACCTGAAAATGGATCAGCTGCTGTACTCCCCTGCCGTGCACTCTCCTGCAGCCAGTCTCTGCCCCTCTCCTTTTGCCCTGGCTTTGGCTCCCGTGAGCCATTGCCACCACTCTAGGTTGGGAGGGCTGATGCTGGTGTTGCAGACGATGGAGCTGCAGCTCCTCGATGGCATGATGCTCATTCCCGCGTCATGTCAAGCAGCCACAGTCAGAAGAGAGCTGCCTCTGCACCTGATGTGCCTGCTTTCATGTAGCTTGAGCCTCTGTTGGACAAATCTACTTCAAAGTAGACTGAGAAAACAACTGATAGGCCACGCTGATTTCAGCCTTCCTGCAGACAGGAAGAGAGGTCTCATAATACTGTGTCTCTACAAGTGACGGAACCCTGGCAGAGAGATACCCACCCTACCTCACAGTGCAGCGGTCAGCTGTGGTGGAATGGAGCTCAGCACAGCTGGGCACCTTTGCCCTTCCATCAAACCCAGCTTCTCGCAGAGCCTGAGCAGCCCAAATCCACATCCCTGCAGTAAAACAGCTCCCTGGGCAAAGAGTGCATTAGCTCATTCTCCTGTGTGCTCCCTGCACAGCACTGGCACCATGGCATGCCAACCACACCTGCTCTGTGGTTGCACATAGTCTTCCCCTTCCAGTCCCAGCCTGTGCCCTTGCTGCACTTATCAGGCATCTTCCTCTCCTCTACCTCTCTGCAGAAGACAGCTCTCTTCAGTAGGCTGCTGGCGGGTAATGTGCCTGACTCATAATGGTTTTCCATTTTTTTAAGAAAGATTGATATCTCTGAAGTTGGTAATTTTTATGTCTCTCAAATTTGTAATCCTGTGATCGCTGTGATATTCAGCATCTGAGTTACTACAGCACAGCGGCTGGATGCAGCGGCATGCTTGGAGGCTGAGTGCCAAGCTGGGAGCAGATAAACACGCTGCACACACTTTATGAGCCACAGAGACCCGGAGCAACTCTGTGCTCTCAGATACAAAGCTTTCCCTTCTTTCAGCACATCAAACACATCAGTGTGTTTGCAGCAGGAACTGAAGACCCCAACACAAGGAGGCAAACCTTGGGTTTAGCTTTGCAATCACTTTCCTCTGACAGTGTTTCTGACAGGCTATTCTATGATTCTACAGAAAGCTAAATATTCATACACTGTAATTAGAATGTGTTTCTTTAAGGGGGCTTGTTGTCTTAGTGCTAATCCGGGCTGAATTGCCAAGCTGAAGGGGCATTTTGCTTACGATGCTCGATGAATTCACCTGTGGGGCAGCTGCTGAGTGCAAGGGTCCCTGCATCACCCAAGTGATGAAATGGGGCTTGCTCGGCTCATTTCAGTGAGCCACGTTTTCCCTTGCTGGGCTCTCCGGCTTGGGCAGACATTTAAAATCGGAGGTGGTCTGGGCTGATGGAGATGATGTTTGTCATGGGGAAGAGGACGCGTTTGTGCTGCCAGGCAACCGGCTCTGCAGTGCCCGTGCCAATGGCTGCAAACACCTCTGCAGAGGCAGGTCTAGAGAAGGAGCAGCCAACCCAGGGCTGCTCACTGCTGGGGGTTCTCCTATCACCCTGTGGAGCCCGGGGGACGGCACAGCTGCTCCCCCAGGAACCCCCGCAGAGGTGAAGCAGGGAGATGGGGCTGTGCCCCCTCCCTTGCCTGCCTGGGGGTCCCTGTCCGAGGGCTAGAGCAACAAAGGGGCCAGGCAAGGCTTTTGGGGAGCCCAGTGCCTGTCACGCCAATGAAGACTTTCTGCTGTGCTTCCAGCTATGGATTTGGTCAGTGCTGCTCAGTAGCCACTGAGGAATATGCCCTTGCAGCCCAGACCCAGCTGAGAGGCTGCTGTTTGCACGGTGGTGCTGTGGGGTCTGCAGGGATGTCTGCAGAGCCCCCCCGCCACCTCAGCACACATCCTTAGGTGCATCATCATCCTCTCTGCTGCATCTTCAGCCACCCCTGGTAGGGGTAAAAGGAGGGGAGAGAAGAGGGACCCCAGACAGGTATTGGTATGGGCGTGGGGAGGAGGTGCAATTGCTGTTTTGGCTGATGGGCTCCAGAGGGAAGTCCTGTGCTCTACTTAGTCTGGGGCATGAATTTCTTTCCCCAAGTCACGCTGCAATCTGCCACAGACAACTTGTCAGCTGAGGATACAGTAGATTTTACTCATGACAGTTATGCATACACACACACATATATATTTATATGCATGAAAAAATCATTAAGTAGGATTAGGCAAAATTACTGTAGGGTGTGGAAAACAGCAGTGCCATTTGCTGCAAGCACACCCTTTGCTTACACGTTTTGATAAATGACTTTGATTTCTTCCAGTCTCTTGCTCCAGGAATACTCTTGCAAAGACAACATGGAGGCCTTTGTATTAAGTGTTTTAGGGAGTTTTCATGCAGTGATAGTTAGGCCTCTATGACCTTGTATCTCCTGGGGAAATTTTTATGCAGATTTTCATTTAGTTTTTATTTTATGGTTTAGGGGCAGATACCTGGAATACCAAGAAACATACCTTGTTCCATCCTGCTTTGTCCTTCCTGGACAGGGTTTGGCTATAAATCTAGTGGGAGTGACATAACTTATTCAGAGACACACAGATCACATGTACTCTCACCACTTCACACAGCTCAAACCCTAGAAATACCAATGTGAGGTGAGAGCAGGTGAAGAGGGAGACAAGACTGGATCATTTATTGCAGCTCCCCCCTATGGTAGTTACAGATAAATCTCCACAGTTGAAACGTTTGCAGAAGTTTGAAGCTGAGGGATAGGAATCATGTCCCTTCTGGATCTCAGGAGCAATTCACTTGCAGCTTGGGGGCTAGACACAGGGAGCTGACAGCAAAAGTGCAATAGCCATAGTGATGTGCAGTTCAGAAACAGCGTTTGTTCCTGAAGCTTTCTCCCATTTTCCCTGGATTTCGTCACTTCTGTTTGTAGCAAGGCAGGAGGCATGACTTCCTGACACAGATGGCCAAAGGAGATGGAGCACTGCTTCCTCCGCTGCCTGTGGGTGCAGGCGACCAAGCCTCTACCAGCCCCAGCAGGCTGGACTGGGAAGCAGACTCCGGTACAGTCATGTGCAGTGCTGCCTGATGCTTTGTTCCAGCTAGCTTTGCATTCCCTTGGGAACACAGAAGGGAGGCAGGGAGCAGATCAGCAACCCCCAGACCCAGTTTCCCAAATCTAAACTTATGCTTTTATCAAGCTTATGCCCCTACGTAAGGGGAGTACAGAAAACATGTCAGAATGAGCACCATTAAGGATTATTAGGAGGAACGAAACAAGGATTTAAACTACTGCCTTGAACTCTCATCAGTCCCAATAAGAGGTGAGGGGTGAGTTTGAGGGCTGTCATGCCAACCAGGAAAGCCGTGGCGATGCAGAGTGTTACCAGTAGGCCGCTGGGCTGGCCTGGAAATAGCTTTTTTAGCAGAGTAAAAATACCTGACTTTGACAGCCAGCATGCTGGTTTGTGTATGCGTAATTTGCTGTGATCATGCTATAAATCAAGATGAGACTGCTAAAATTATGTATGACCTCATTTGATAGATTATCTAATAAGGAATTTGCTAATGCAGTTTATCACTTAAAAAGCCATACAACTGCTAAGGATGAGTACTTTGCTGCAGCACATTTAAACCTAATTGTCAGAGGAGAAAAGCAAGCGGATTTCAGAGGTGAGTTAGAAGAGCATCCTTATGAGGATGATGTCTTCACTAAATCAGTGGTGCAATGCAGCAAGCAGGGTGGAAAGGAGTCTCCTCTGGATAAAGGTACAGAAAGCTGCTAGACAAGGCTGCACTGTGTGAGAATACCGCATGCACTCACTGACCAGGAGAGCCTTCCTAAGTGTAAATAGCTGTATCCTAATGGGCATGCTTGATTTTATTGTTTGATCTAGTGCTGTCTTTTTATTATTATGACATTTCAGTTCTGTTTCTCTGTCTTGCAAGCAGATTGAAAATCCCTGATACATGGATACATACCAGCCTAGACCTCTAGCTCTAACTTGCTGTTCTGGTTATCATGCTTGTCAGAATGAAAAGAGTAATTCTTTTGCTGCTATATGTTACCATCAAATATTTTTGTTCTTCCGGTCCTGTGACTCATTTAAAAAGACTGAACATCACTTCCACATACACAAACAGAACTATAAAGCAGCTCAAGCCAATGAAACAAAGCTTGTTTTGCAGGTTTGTTAACCATGTTCCAATCCCAAATTTATGATTAATATAAATGCCATTTTCTTTACTGATGATTTTATAAAGCTCATTCCAGGGTCTGTATTCAACGCCCGTATACATTCCCTGGATGTATGATACTGTTCAAAGCCTCAGAGATAAACATTAAACCTTCTCACAACTCTGTGTGTGTGTGGGGAGGGGGCGGTGTTAGAGAAGTGATGATTTTGAACTCCATTTTAGGTTTGGGCAAAATGAGGTGGAAACATGAAAGAGCTTACAAAAGGCCACACAGAAAATCATTATCGGAGCCAAGGCAAAAGCTCCAGCTTCCCCAGTTCCCACCTTGTCTCCCAACTGCACAGAGCAAATGTCTATTTTCTGCCCTCCGCACCTTGAGCACACCGTCTCATTTGCAGCCCTACCCAAAAGGGGGAGATAGTTCTTCTTCAGGGGAAATAATGCTTTATGGCCAAAACGGGGAAACTGGACATTGCTTGACAGAAAGCAGGACCTGATCGTTGGCATAAGAAGGCAGTAGGTAATTTTACTGAGCACTGCTAAGTCAATACACTAGGTGAAACCTCCACGTTGACTTAAGTGCATAACTAATGATTCAGGAGTGTACAGGAGCTAATGGTGTCACAAGAAAAGCAAAGATACTTGTAAAGCATTGTAGATCCCAGGGACTGGGATGAAGGAGCTGAAGAACGGTATTTTGCTAGAGTTGTAAAGTAGAGTCACACAGGGGGAACTCCCTGTGACATTTGCACAGGAGGCCCACCTAAATATTATGATGTCCGTGTTGATAATGTAGTCCCAGCTGAGTAGCTGGTACTGTTCCTGAGAGAACTGGAGTCTGTGTTTCTGCGTGAACACACAAAACACAGCTGTGTGTATACATCTGACTGGAATGATTTATCTACAAAAGAGAAAAACACAAAGTAATGGCAATATCATCTGCCTCATTAAATAGCCCAGCTCTAAATCAGAGAAGCCACTTGAGGAGTAAGAGCGTAGTTCACCACCATGCCACATCACAATTTGTGGTTTTCCCCACTGACATTAATTTATACAAACTGAGTTAGCAGATTTTACATTGAAGACACATCTCTCCTGCAAGCTGGACTCAGGGCACCTGCTCACTCACCCTAGACTGTCAAATAACCTCCTGTTGATAATTTTTGGTCACAGTTGACATGACTTAGAAGTTTCATCATAAAGCTGTCATTAGTCATTCCTTGAGCCATCCTGTTTCATGAGCTCTTACCCCTACCAGGATAAAATCTAGCTATCAGTAACACTTCTCAGAGACTCATCAGTGGTTGTGTGACGCAACCTGTAGCAGACAGGCAGAATTTACTCCTCTGCATTTCATCTCCTGACTGTCATCAGCAAGGCAAAGTAAAAACAGCTGCTCTGAGCCCACATTATTGCAGTGAGATTCCAAGGGAGATGATGCTGAACCTCATTCGAAATCAAGGGAGAACCAAGAGAAGAAGTAAAGGTCCTAAGCCTGTACCTTTGAAGTCAAATGCTTTTTTTCTTAATACATATCTACTCAAAATACATACTTGTCATTCCTACTGGGCAGTAAACCTTGCCATGTAGCTGCCTGTACTGTGCTTGGCCATATGGTTAGCAATGCACCATGAAGCTATACATATTGTAAAAATAGTACTGGTAAAATTATTCTTAAAACATCACTTATAGGCCAAAAATACCCTCTAGAAGAAACAGACTGTGAAAGTACATGTCGAAGTTGCTCTCTGGTACAACAGGCGAATTCTCCTGCTGTGCAAATCAAAAGGTGGATTGCTTTGAAAACATAAAGTAAACATTCCTAGGACAGAACTGAAATTTGTGGCAGGAACTACAGTGAGCATTTGTTGATCAGTAGTTAAAGATTGCCCAGAGAAGTCCAGGGGACCTAGGAGCAGCGCAAGGCTGCACCTGAGGTCATACCTGAGGACCCTGCTACACTCCTTCAAAGGATGGAAATCCCACACCACCACGCATTTTCCTAGATCATATGGGAGATCTTCAGCTGAGTCACCGTAGAAGAGCAGTGTAGAAATTTCCAAGACTGTAAGCAGCAAAGTTTTACCGACATCCTATTATGTTCATCTTACATAATCTGAGTACTTAGCTGCTCAGATAATATAGTGATAGAGCTTTACGGAATTAAAAATGAAAAAGCTTCTCACAGATAGTAACATAGCGACAATGGAATTATAGTGCTCCAAAAATCTGTAAAAGAAGTCCCATTTTCTTTCTGGCTTTATAGGACACTTCCAAGAGGAACTTAACTGCAACAAAGATGACACCTCAACCCTTATAGCCATGGCACCATTTACACTGAACTTTGACTTCTCAAAGCATTCTTTTGCTTTTGGAATGAGAAGCTTCTGGTGACTTAGAGACACAGAAAGGCAAAGGTCAGGGTTAAAACAGTAGTCTTCAGAGGACTCTTTTGTTCCTGCTGAACTGTAAAATTTGTACTAACATCAGCATGGATTCTTCCTCTCATCTGTACGCAACACTAACATTTTGCAAAAGACAGGCAACTCTTATCTCCATGTATCATAAAGATAAACACAAAAGTCTTGCACAAGTGGCTGCAGGAAGGGACTGCAACTAATATGGGAGAGTAATGATGCAAGCATGTTATACTTAGAAATATTTCTTCTCTGATCACAAATTTTGGGGTTTATCTATGTTACATAAAATACTGAGGAGCTGGATCCTCCACTGTCTTAAGTCGTAGCTCTATCAAAGCACCTGGAAGTATCCTGATGTGTTTAAGATGATCACGTATTTGAAAAACATATTTTGTCCTAGATGGCTGATAGACTCTCAGCAGGGCTCTCTAGAGTAAGGGAATAGAAGGAAATAAGCCCTTTTAGAAAATAATACTCGCAACCTTGAGTAAGAAGTATGTCTTATGCAGTAAGAAATTTACCCTTTTTTTTTGTATGTACAAGCCACGTTATCATCTCTAATAAAATAACAACAACTTGTGATCCAGAAACAGGATGGACATGTATACAAACAATACAAGAGGGTGCTTACTCCAGAAGTGTTTCCTCTGCACTGCTTCTGGTACCTTCGTCTGCTTGCTTTTCTGAAGTAGCACCTCCCTGGTGGTTCACCTTCTGTGCAGGTTATCAAAGAACTCTTTGTCAAATACCAGTATACTTGCAGGGATACAGTTTATCTGAAAGACAGACTATGCAAATGAACACACAACAAACTTCTGCAGTTCCACATTTTTTCCACTCCAAAGATTGTTCTTCCATTGCCTGACCCTTTGGTGCAAAATGCGTGAACAGCGTAGAAGCTAGTATGTAAACTTCACATGCCAAACAGAGGGAATGCTAAGGACATCCATGAAGGGAGAAGACTATATTCACAAGAAGGTGGAAAGCTTGGTTTACCAACAGTCGGGCCATTTGCTGTGGAATAATTTGGTCACTATTGGCATTAGACCAATTACTACTTGCACATGGTGCAACTGTCCTTTGGGAAGCACAGGCTTCCAGCTTCCACAACCAAACACAGGACTGAAAAGGGCAAGGAATGATAACAAAGGAATTCAAGCTATCTACTACCAGAAAGCAGACCTGACTTCCAACCAAACACCTGCCATTAAAACCTGGCTCACAACAAAATCTGCATTTCCTTGCGGAGTCTCATATCTAAGGCTAGCCAGGGATGAGAGGTAAAATGCCAAACCATTTTGCTTATTGACAATAAAAGTCTGCCAGTTCTTTGCAGCAATAGTTAAAAAAAAAAAGGTAGCTACCCATGATGCTGCTATTCCATCATTTCGAAGCTGTTGTTCACGATATTGTATTACTTTTTGTCTTTGTTTATTTCCAAGTGTTATTGCTTGGCAGGCAAAACTGTTGGACTGTGTTTCGCACCAATCCTTCCAACATCTAGGTTTTCACAGTGATATTAATACCTAAGAATACTGGAACAGATCTAAGATAAATATCCCACTGTCCTCTTCGCTAGGTCCTACACATCAACTACTGTGCTAGCATAAAGAAATGTAAGATATTCCCCACAGCTGGATGGAGAACAGACAAGGGAGAGCTCACAGTGAAATGCTGGGAGCTCGCTCGCTATATACAAACAGAATGGAAGATAAATCAAAGCTGCTCTTTGATCCTGACAGTCCGGGCCGCATTCTGTTTGTCTCTGCACTGGCAGCCTCCAGCCCCTTTGCTCCTGCACTTGCACAGGCACAAGGCATTGCCTCTTCTGCTGTGCTGCAAAGCAGCTGGGTCGATGCAGCATTAATTAAGCTGGGATGAACATGTGCAGGCCAAATAGGAGTGGAGCCGTTGCTCCATTCAGAGGAGCAGCACAGCAAACCTTTTGTGGAAGAGCAGCCAGCTCTGCTGCTCAGTGCTTCCCGTGACCCAGGTGCCTCGACTTCAACACTCATCATGTTTCCCCTTGGCTGATCCCAGAGGACATAAAGGTGCTCCCTCGGATGCTATAATTTAGCCCTTCCAGGCATCAGTCCTGTTCACTCATGCGAGGACAACAGAGTATTTAAAGCTGAAACAGGCAAAGAATATATTCAAGAATCTATGATAAAAGCTACAATTTTATGCACCATGGAGCATCCATCAAGGAAATGCACAGAGCTAGAGCCACAAAATAATTACATGTGCAGAGTCCATTGTAAACACAGCTTTTATGTGCATCAGCACAGCTGGGGACAGTGTTTAAAAATATAATTATGTAATGCATTTTATGTAGTCCGTGAGCCATTCAAGTGACACCATCAGTTCAGCAAAATTGCATGCAGCAGTTCTGTGTCTATTGGCCTAAGCAAAAAAAAACATTTTTCAAGAGCATTATTTTTTTTCCTGCCACAAAATAGATTTGTCTCCGATGCCTACGGGGGATTTGTGTCTCTGTCATTGGCCACTTTCTCTCCTACTTTCACCAATGAAGGAAAAAGAAATGGGGAGTTATTTTTGGCCTTGCAGCACACTCCAGCATCTAAATCAGTTAGTTCTGAAACCACTCGGGGTGGTGCTGGTTCTGTTTCAATGGCTTGAGAGAGAAGGAATTTGTGATGTCTGACTGTTAGCAAAAGGAAACAAAGCGGCTGTTGTTGGGTAGAAGGGCAAAGCAAGGTTAAGATGCTGCGTAACGAAGCAGGGTCCAGCCTTTAATGCTGGATGTGCAGCAAATGATGAGTCGTGGGTAGGGCAACACAGAGGAGGCTGTTACTAAGCCACACACAGGCTTCAGTGTAGCAGGAGATCTCTATTAAAATGCACACAGAAAATAGGCTTACAGCTACACTTATTGCTGACACCCCCCTACCCCCCATTTATTTTATCCTTGCAATGCTTAGAGTATATTAGCTGCAGAAAACGTAGAGGAAGCTTTGCTATCCTTTTTGTTTAATCTGCTGTTGCAGCTGAATTGAGGTGATGCAACAGTAAGATTTCTGAGACAGTACTTAAACAGTGCACCTAAATTATAGCAGCAGCATGCACAGATATTTGAGACAAAAATAGGATTTATAGATACTATTTAATGGTCATTTTAAGGCCCCAAAGCTTTCACTGCTTTGCAGACAGTAGTTTATATGTCTTGGCCAAATCCTACCTGGAAAATTACATTTGACCTATCAATATCTTTCTAGGAGACACAGCAGATTGCTTTTTCATTTAAAGAGACTATTAAAAAAATCTGTACCTAGTTTCATAATACAAGATCCACAGGTGGGAGTAGTGAGATAGCTTCTTCAGCTAGCCGTGAGCTGCTTGGCACAGATACAAGACTTGATGCTAATTTCTAAATATGGACTCTGATATCTGAAAAGATGTTTCCTTGTCTCTGTTAGGTGCTCAGTCACATGTAGCATATTGAAAAGGAGAGTGGGGAACCAAAATCCAGCTGTCTGCATTCTTGCTTGCATGCTAGCATCATTGAGAAATAGAGACATAGCTCCTTGTTTTCTCTCTTCCTCTCAATTAATATTGTATTTCTTTCTGCTTAGTGGAATGGCATTGATTGGAAGACGGAAGATATCACAGCCAGGAGAGTCCATCACCGGCTGTGGCATGGCAGAGCGCAGCAAAGTGGGAGCTGTGCTGTGGGATCTCATCCGGGTGATCAGCAATGCTCAACAGAACAGTTGTTTGTCTGAAAGACAGGCACAGGCATCATCCAGCTACATTTTCAAAAGGAAGCAAATATAGTACCGTTTGACAAATCTCAGAATTGCCATATATTTGATTCCAGAGTTGCTAAGCTATTTAGATGCTTCCCTATGGAAATCTCTGCAAAATACATTTTGTAGATGAAGCTCTTTGTGCTCTCTGTGGTAGAGTCTGCATAGATTATCTAGATATAGACTTATATAGTGCATGCCACTTCAGATTTACAGGGAAAGCTAAGGCAGCTATCACTGCATTGCCTTGATTGCACAGCCTACTGTCACACATGTATGCTGGTGACCAAATCTCATGTCAGCTTACACAGTGAAGATGGGTTTTGCATTAACACTTTATATAAATATATATACACACACATGTATACAGTGCATAGATACTGAATCTCTATATGTTATTAGGAAAGATTGGTTTTGGGGAAGTCTAAGCAGTTAAATGGTTTCTGTAATTAAACTTGAGGAAAAACAAAGTTTTGTATTTTTTTAAATCATTCAACTTGTAATTTTTAGAGTTGCACTCAGTGGAATTATTTGAGAAAAATTTTATCAACTCAAACAATTACTGCTTTGCAGCACAAGGTGTATGGTGCAGTTAGTCAAAATGAAACTGTTATTACCTCCTACCATGCAGACAAATGGAAGGTGTAAATAAACAGTACTTTTAAATTAACTTGCTAAGCAGAATTGGTCAGTGGCCCACTAAGAAATACTTCAGTTTGTGGTATCAGCATCGAATGTGAGAGGTTTGTGGTGGGGGTTTTTTTCAGTAAGATGCAACATTTTATATTCTCATGGGAATTTGTAATTGTCAACTTGAATGTGCTCAATACTCTTGAACAAGACATATTTAACACAATGCCTGTACACAGTGAGCTAGATTTTCAAAACCACACTGTTGAGCAAATACCCTCATGAGGTTATATGTCTGTGGCTTGTTTATGCAAGGGATAATACCTTTTAAGTCTGGTTTATGATGTGTGATACCAAAAGGTGACAACCAAATTCTTCTTTATATGTCACATCTAATCAAACTGGAATGGTGTCAGTATCACATGAGTTGAAAAAATTACAGTTTTGGACACTAATATGCTGTATTTACTGCCTTTCAAAGGAAACATGTTAAGTACTGTCAGCAGATGAGACATGAGGAAGAAGCAGGAATGAACAGGCAATGCAACTTCCTTGGGATCACGTAACAGATTTGTAGAGGAATTCACAGCACAGCCCCTGACTTGTGTTCCACACATTGCTAGCCTCTTCTCAGGTCCAAACTGCTTGCAGTATGCCTTTCTGTAGAAATATCACAACACTGCACTACTACTATTGAACGTTTGTTAAACAGATCTGGTTTAAGGCTCTTAACATAAAAGTTCCTTGAAGGGTGTGCTCAATCCAAGTGCATTCAGCACAACTTTATGGCTTAAATGCTAATAGAAAAACTGATTAAGAAAAACACTTTCAAATGGAATCTATTTTACATGACAAGAGGGAACCTTCAAAACATAAAATTAAATCATTTATGTCAGTACCTTCTGGGTGAAGCCTGGCTGTGAATTTAGAGGTAGAAATGTGCAGGCAGCACTTCATGTCCTGGAAAGAGGAACAATGCCACTTCTACCTTTACCAGAGAACAGAGGATCTCAGCCCTGACATTAGCATGGGAAAAAAAAAAAAAAAAAAGAGTTAAAAACATAGAGAATCCTTCAGACTGTATGTGCAGATATTCCTGAGTAGCCACGAAGTGTTAAGTATATTTATTAGTTAGCTGAGTTACCTAGGTGTAACAAACTCTGATTCCTTGAAGCCAATCAATCATTTGTAAAATATGGTACATATGTGAAACTGTTACCTCTTCCAAAACAGACAACTGCCTTGACACAGCAGAGTAAGTAATACTGCAGGATAAACAGTGGGATTTGGTCACAGGTTCTAAGGAGCGTCATAAGGAGAACCATCACCCCCATGCCCTTAAATTCCTTCAGTGCTCTTCCCTTAATCCCTCATACTAATGTTATTTATACAGTGTTTATTAAGAGTGGTTTCTAATTTCAGGTGCCTCATTTAAGTCACCCAACTGCTAGAGGTCTGCACACCAAGCTCCAGCTGAAATAGTGGAAGCAATGGGCAATACGTACCTAATTCCGTCTCCTTCCCTATGATAGCAGCAATACATTCCCACTCTTCCAAACACAACTGCTCAGCACACATGGCTACTCAAACTGTATTTCCTTAAAAAAAGGTGAGAGTCGGGGAAGCATTGACTATTTGGGGAACTTGATCCAAAATACATTTTTTGAGTAAGAAGATACCAGCAGATGGATTCCATGAAGGAAAAACATTGAGCAAAATACCATAGCCAGTCCAAATAGTTACAGTGAATAAGAAATGTGAAACTGAAACCCAACTTGTAACCACATCTTGGCAGCATGCAGTTGCAGGTAATAACTGACCTTACAGTCCAAAATCTCATGTACTTCCCTGCCCGTGAAACGGAAAGTTGAGAACATGGTCATCTTGACTGGCAGAGAGAGCAGGTGGATGGCAGCTTTGAACTATGTGGAAGCTACAAAAGAGATTCGGGCTTTGGAACAGTAGGTGTGGGTCAGCCTCCTCCTGCTGATGAGCCTCCAAAGCACCTGATCATCAGGATACTCACAATGCACAACAACAGAAGTGGTGGTTTGGCTTCTTCTCATCAACAGGGATAACAACAAAACTGTTTTGACAAGGAGAAGGTGACAGCCAACTTCTATCTGCCTTTTCCTGGGGGAACGAAACATTTACAGTGCTCTTAGATGCTGCTGCAGGTAGATATGGGGAAAGGTCCACATAAGTTCCTACCCTCCAACATATCCTGAATTTTCTAGAATTTATGGCTGTTGGCTTAGACCTAGACTCAGTTTTGGGTATCCACTCATCTGGCACATGCAGGTGAGAAATTGGTCTGTTATAGATTCAGAGAGTTTAAGGCAAGAATGGACTATTACAATCACCATTTCTAATCTCCAATGTATCACCACCCTTTTAATTTCAACTCAGCAACCCCATATGTAATCAAATAATGATCTATTTAAGTAAAGTGACTAAAATGTGTCTTCTGAAAAGTTATTCAGTCTTGATTAAAAAAGAAGATATGAACAATCACTCCTTAAGAGGTTTTTCTTAGCAGTATACAATCCTTTCAAAGTATAAGCTGAATTTCTAGTTTGAGCTTGCTTAGCCTCAGATGGCTGAGACATACTCTACCAGTATCCACACATTCTCTTGAGCTGTACAATCATTTTTGGTGACCGGTGCAGTCTTACCTTGAGGGTAGTTGATACTAAGCAAATCAACTTTTAACCTTCTTCCTGATAAAGCTAAATAAGTTCTCCACTTAAGATCTCAGACCTCAAATCTGTTTGTGGCTTTCTGCACAATCTTTAATCAATACCTAGGCAACTAACTTATCTGTCATTGCATGCCAAAAAATAAAATAAAATATTGAGACAGAAAGTGGAGATAGGAGGAAAAAAAAAGCGCGCCCCAAACAGCAAGTCTACAACATTACAAAAGACAGTGTTCATATCTAGTCTTCATCTGTTTTACTGTGTTTCCTTAAGTTCAAACCTTGTCTTTAGATCTCCTAGACATACAGGAACAAAAAATTAGGGAAAACATTGTATTTCCATGGCTGAAGAAAAATTTTAGACCCCCTGCATTATACACAGAACTGCTTAGCCCCTGGGCAGGACAGTGTTTGGACAAAGGCTGTGACTAAAGAGGTGTGAAGACTATGGCCAGGAGAGCGTGGGCCTGCTGGGAGGCACCCCTGCAGGGCTGGCCAGAGGGGCACTTGTAGCGATGCTCTCCATCCTGCTGCCAAACCAGGACTGCTTCCACTCAGCCCTTCTGTAGGGCATCTGTTTTGACCTGGAACAGAGCACTGATATTTGGGCTCCAGGCCGTGGCTATTCAAGGACTGAGTTCATATTTGCTAAGCTGTTAATTACTGTGTAGGACTTAGTTTAATACCAATGACACAGCAGGAAGTATCCCAAAGTCTCCACTTTGCTATTCTCCACCAGTACCAAGGGGACTGTATACCACTTCTTACTTCACATTATTATGTCTTTAAAAACGATCAGATCACAGTTTCAAGAAGGAGCCATCCTAGGAATGGCATATATTTAAAAGAAAGGCAATTTCCAATTACTACAGTCTGTAAAAGCCAGAGATCAGATTCAATTACACTGCACTTTGCAATTTACAATCTGTTGGTGCTCATTTCAGCAGAGGCTTGTTAAATGCTCTCTTGCTGCAGACCTTCAAAATGTGCTTACCTACTGAAAAGGAAAAGGTTCTCAGTCCAGAGCCTCACCATAACTTCAGCCATCAAAACCCAGGCCAGACCCTAGCCTCCACTCAGAAACTCCACTTAGGCAAGGATGGCGCATGGCTGGGTTTCAGCCCAATAAAGGAACTTTATGGGCTGCTGAGTGATGTTAATGTGAGTCCAAATTTAAAACATGAATTCACCAGAATACCTAAATACACTGTTCAGATTCTGCAGGCACACTGACCTATTGCTTACATGCTTCTAAATCCAGAATTTGAATGTCCTCCTTTAATTTTCCTTTTTTGAGAATCATGCCCTCCTGGCTTCACAGTCTGGTTACTATGGCTGTGGCACATCAAATCTCCAGAGGTTAACAACAGGCATATGGTGAAGGTGCTTGCCCTAATGCTTCCTAATGCACATTCAGGCAGATTGTTAATGGCAATACTCGCAACCAAGGCAGGTTGCAAAATCCAGAGGACCACAAAGGCAGTGAGATTCTCAGGCAGGTGGCTTTTACCAGCCCCTTCTCATAAGTACAATGCAAATTATTGCTTAGGTATGCTACTATAAAAATCAAACAGCAGTGCTAAAGCAAATAAATAGAATTGTATCAGTTCACACCAGATCAAAATTCGGCACTCTCTGGCAAACTGTGTATATGAGAATTGATTGACGACACCAGCACAGGTTTCCAAAGAATCCATGACTTGGGCAAAACACAAAGTGACTTGTGACCTGTTACAAGAAAGCAAATTCAAAATATACCATGAAGGGTGATAGCAAAATTATTTTCAAGAATGGAAAACAGTTACACTTCTAAACTCTTCCCAGAACTGAGTTCAGCCCACTCACAGATTTACCCCCTTCCCCCTTTTTCTGCACATCTACTTGTATGGACCTTGTCAAACACTAGAAAATACAAGACTAAAGCAGGGGACGAGAACATCAACAGAAGTTACAGCATGCATCTCTTAGTATTTAAGGTGGGACTAATTTTCCAACAAGAAAATTACCAGAAATAATGAACCGTTCCTTTAACAAGACAGATCAAAATGATCTAAAATTTGTTTAGGAGACTAGATACCAACAAGAGTAATTTCCATTAAATCTTGCCTACTAACAATGGCATAGTGCAAAATTAGCACATGCCTGGATGGGCCATTGACCTTACACTGTGGTTATTTAACCTACAGTGTAATGGTGCATTGCACCATGAAAATACACAGTCCAAAGTGGGCAGCTGCCATTGCAGATTTAGCATACATCCTGGGATGCGTTTGTTTTGTGTGTTCAGCTTAAATTTCTTTTAAACATTGTGACCTCTTTGCTCCCCTTTCTGCATTTCCTTTTTTAAGCTTGCCTTACCAGGTGTTAGTAAGTTTTCTTTTTTGATTTTTTTTTTTTTTGGTGTGATGGAAGCCAAAGATACTTATCTGCTATTGGTCTCACTAATAATGAACTGCATTACCAGTGACAAGGGCTAAAGGGGGTTTGTATAATCAGAATAAATCATCGAAAAGCATGGAGTCAAACTCAAATTGCATAAATTACTCCAAAGTCAGAGGAGGAACCAGGTCATGTAGCAGACAGCAATCTAAAACCTAGATTTGAACAGGTGTCAGTTGACCCTCCTGCCATTGAAGAACAACCAGAAAAAGCACTGGAGGAGGATAAGCAGGAATTAAACCTGAAGGAGCTGCAAGCACAAGAGCCTTGGTTCTCTCAGGAGTCCTATGACTGCAAAAGCACATAGGCTTTTACCTTTCCAGCCCTTGGGGGGTACCACCAGAGCAGCACTTGGGCAGCATCCAAGAAGTTTTGTCTCTAAACAGTGGAGTTAAGGAGGTTCCAAGGAAGAGAGGTGAAGCTGACTTTGGCAGCCTTGAGGAAAATCCCAAGGCAGTTCTTGAAGTGAAATGAAGGGAAAGCTATGAGACAGACAAACAGAAATGCAGCAGCTGCAATATCCATCAAAATGCAAGTCACATACAGATTAAATATGAAGGAAGACAACTTCTGAGCTACAAGTATCATTGGGAAAAGGAGTCCGGCAATTCAGTACAAAGGGAGCTTGAAAGCTGCACGTTTTTAGCTAAACAAACTAAATGTTAACTGGAGACACTGACATGAAGTTGGCTTTTAGAAGGAAGAACTTTCCCTTCCTCCTCCCAGCAAGGCAGCAAGCCAAGCTGAAAGCCAAAGATCAAAGGTCAGTCGCCGCTCCTGAATCTCACTAGTTATCAGGATCTCTGCTGGAAACAAATGCTTTCACACTACAGTCGAGCACGTTTATAAGGGCTGCTGAAAGCTACATTTCAATTAATGCAGAGGTAATATACGTTGGGTTCTGGGCAACATCAGTATGTGAGGTATTTGGAGTGGCAGTGAGTCAATACTCTATTACTAGCAGCTTGGCAGGCAAAGCGCCCGCTGGGAATACGAACGCAGCTATGCTCTCCCGTCCCGGGAGGGGGCCAGGGTAGGGAAGCGTCCACTTCTGCTGGTTACCCCATGTGAGGTTTTTTTGGATAAGCTGAGAGCTTTGGTGTCTAGGATTATCAGCTCAGCACCACTATTAGAGTCCTACATTTACTGTAATAATATGTTTCAAAACCTGCTTCGAGTTTTGGAGGAAAAAAAAAAAAAGAAAAGCTTCTGCAGATTGAAAGGCTGCTAATGTGAATTTTGAAAGCCAGCTTTTGTCTGTGCCACTCAAGTATCCCTCCTGTAGTTCTTTGAGCCTGCCTACCTATATTTTCCCAGAAAGTTAGCATCCTGTCCGTTCTGTTGGAAAGTGCTGTTTATACGACTTACAAGACATTATGCAACTGGGGTCACAGAGATAATTAATTATACTCACAGAAGGAAACACACATCATTTCACATTTCCTGCACAAAAGACCCTTTGGTTTGTCACAGATTGGGTCTTGGCTACAAACTGTATTCCACTTCTTGACCTTGAGCTGTTGAGAAGTAGCTTCTGGACTAGACAATTAGGAAGAAGCTGAAACAATATTTGAGTATTGGCATGGGGTTATGGGGTATTTTTGAGCAGTGTCCTTGGCCCATTGATGTCAGATAGCCGCCCCCCCCCCCCCCCCCCCCCCCTTTCTGGAATTTTCTGCCTCTCTTGGAATTGATCCTAGTATGAACAAGAACTTTCTTCACTGCCTGTAAAAGTTACTAAAAGAAAAATTTAGAAAAAATACTTAAAGATCTGTCTGAAAGAAATCCTACTGGTTAACAGCAAGGCAGAGAATTGGTTTTTTTTAGCCCATGAGACTATGCCTGGCAACTCCATCTTGCTATGTCACATGCATACAGCACAGTGCTTGGTAGAAAAACAGGAACTTAACAAGGGAAATGACAAAATCATGCATCTAATACCAGTGGGCTAGCATGAAGCTGAAGAGGAAATAAAAGATGATATATCCACAAACATTAAGTTGTGGGCGTAAATGAAAAACAAAACTTTTCTTCATTGAGCTAAACAGTAGTTGTGACTGAACATTACCCAGACTTAATATGCATCAAACTGAGAACCAAAGCTGTATTTTTTTAATGAATGACATTCACTTGGGAGATGGCACAAAGTCTAAGCAGAAATTAAGACCGACTTCAATCCATAGAACAGGACTTGAAGCCATAAACTTCTTTTTTCAACAGGGCTCATTTCATGCTTCAACAGGCAGAGAAAGGAATGGAAGAGAGGAAGCCAATGCAACGACTTCAGAAAAAAAATGAAATAAAAATCTAACAAGTTGGAAAATAGCAGCTCAGCATGCTTCGTGGGTTTTCTTCCCCCTTTTAAATTATTGTAGCATATATTCCTCCACAGTGTATTCAAGTTCCCTGTATGTTCATCACTTCAGAAAGGAATTTGAGCAGAGTGGGAGTGCATAGCCAAGTATATGATTTGGATTACCTACGGCTTTCTCCAAAAATGCAGATTTATCTCTGTATCAGCTGATTTTGGAGATGTGCCAACTAAGTAGGTAACACACAAGAAAAGCAGTAGTCCCATTCTTCTTAGCAATTACCTCTTCAATTAAAGTTGGGAGCAATTATTTTTAAGTCTCTGTCATTTTGTTGAAACATGTTCAAACACAAAACTGCTTGTTGTGCAGTAAATAATCCTCATGTCATGCAGTGTCTAGAACCCTACAGTGACAGAGATCTTTGCATAGGACAGTTCCACACTTGTATAGAGCTTCATGACTATACTGTGGCTCTGGAAAGATGTGGAGCTCCATGCACACAGGGTCCACATCAGCAAAAACCATCAATAAAACTTTGCGTGTTACCAATCAAAACCAACAGATTTCTATGTACCTTCCTTGCCAAAATAGTGCCACTGTGGAGAAACCGAAGAGGGCAAAGTTTGCTTTCCGAGCAAGGAAAAACCTCCCTTCACTTTCTGCTTTTCTCCTAGGTCTGCCTACTCCAGCTGACCTTTGAGCAGGGCACAGATCACAGTGTAGAAAGCAGCATTGTAGTTCAGCTTCCTTGAATCACCTGTTTTCCATGTGAAGTTTAACCTCAGTATCAACAACTCGCACTGTCACACTCGAAAAAGGGCCCTTGAAATCCACAGGCAATAACTTAATCAGTTCTGCAACTCCCACAGAGCACTTAGTACTGAAACAAGGATGACTGCGCTTCTTTGGATGTTTGTCACATTTTATTCTGCAGATCGAAAAATCAAGCCGTCATACATACCAAATTCACCCACTTCAATTATTTTGCATATAAGCCTCAATTTCACTAGTTGTTCTGGATGCTGTATCATCCATTTTATGCACAAAGATGAAAACCCCAACCAGAGTCAGGTCCTGCTGAAAGCTCTGACTCATTCTCATATTTCTCTTTGCTCTAGGGCCTATCTTTCTTCCTAACATTTATATTGTTTCTCTGTAAGAAAGACTAAGAAAAAAAAAAAAAATCTTTTCCCCCCATTTATTGATGCTAGTGAGAGCAATGGTTTTTGTTCTCAGTCTTAATATAGCATCATCACCATTCTTCTCCAGGTTTTCCATGAAAAAGCCTACTTCATCTCACCAGTAGTCAGTCAATTGAAACATTTCAATGGATTCCAATGGGCACTGAAATAAGCCCTTACAAAAATGAACTCATGCAGTTTTACTAAAATCTACTTTATACTAGGTGATTTTTTTTCAGTAAAGATTTTAATACTTGAGTCTATTACGTAAGTCACAGAACAACCCACAGGCCCACAGCTGCCAAAGTGAAAATAAATGAAAACGTTCATTGAAATCTTGCCTGCAGCTCACACAAGAGCTCTTCCAGTCTTCTACGACCAGGATGGAAAGTAAGTGTTGGGTTCAACAAATTAGTGACCAGCACCAAAAATCTTTAAGCATATTCAGTTAACCTGGTGGGCAATCAGTCAGAAGGCAAATGAGAAGACAGTTCTTTTACCAAGCTACTCTCTGTGGTGTTTACTGTCATAGAGTCTAACCCTTGATAACCCATGACAGATGCACGAAGAAGTCTTCTCCTGAGTTATGTGATGGCTCACCTTTGTTCTTGTTCACCCGTTAATCTGTTCTAAGGACAATTAGGACAATTGCAGCATTTCAGCTACAACATGCAAGAAGTACTAGGCTCACATGATGAAGTTTATATTAGTTAAAAGCTCATGGAAAAGGGGGTTTAATGATCAGAGCATCAGCATTTCAAGGTGGCTCACATTTTTTTAAATGCCGTTTCCTTACCACATCATAAAAGCACTTTTGTTCCCACTTAGCTTATTATAACTTTGGATATGTTACATGGTGGGATTGCTCACATGGCAGTCAGTGCAGAGCAAGGTGACTACATCTGCTGGACTTAGTAAAACATCGCCTACTACTACACTGAATAGAAACAAGTTTTCTTCAAGCAGGGGATTATTCAGTTTAGCCATAGGTTCATTAATATCAGATTTTCTCATCACGGGGTCAGGACCCAGCTAAAATGACTTATGTTGATCTACAGCTTCCAGAACCGAAGTCCAAGCAGGAGAAAACAACCTTCAAAACCGTCTTCAATGTCAAACTTCAATTTTCCTTCCTTATCTCTTTTCCTCCTTCCTGGCAAGAAAACCAGCATCAGCTTCCTTGGATGCAGCGTTATGCTACCCCCACCCATAGCAGAACCCAGGAGCCATCATTTCTGAAGCATCAGGCTCTGCACCTCCTAACTTCACGCTATTCCTGTCTCTCTTTCCAGAACTTCTACATCCAAGCCTAGCCTAAGGCTTTTGGGCCTTTTTACAAGGGTCTTGCTTCATTGACAGAGCCCTCACTCAGATCTTCAGTCCTAATCCCTATGGATGTTCTGTATCTCCTAGCAATCCCATTTCCCTTTTCATGTGAGTTTGTCTGCTCCCTTCATCTAGGTAAATAAAACAGAATTAAGGTTGAGCCCCTGTTCCTCTGAAGGGTGCAGCTCACCATGTAACAGGATGCTGAACGTTGAACTGCAGATGGACCAAAGTACTCATTTCACCTGAGCTTCTGGGACATTGGCTGCAGCTCAGCAAAGCAGATAGACATGTTTAACTTCAAACATGAGAACAGCCCCCAGGAATCAAAGTAGTGACATTGTCTACTCACCTACCTAAATGCCTAACTGCATCAGAGCTCATGTGACCTAGCTTTGGCTCTGGATTTAAATGCCAGAGGCTGGGTTTTTCACTTGCTGCTTTAAAGGAACATAGCAAGCCACATTTTTCGGATATTGAACTGCAGCAGAGGGGAACGTCAGGGGAAATCATGAGTCCTTTGGAAAGCTCTGAAATTTAGGAACATAATGTATAAAGGAAGATTGTACAAACAATGCAGCCAAATAAGTAAATTTTGGCAATAAAACAGTAATTTACTGAGGAAACAGCATACAGAGAAAAGGAATTAACTGGGAAGTACTGTTTTGTAAAATTATTTGCCCAATTTCCATGTAAGCTATGAGCAAATTTTGGAAATTACCTTGGAGATTTCCAGTGACTGAAGCACTGTTGCCAGCCTTCTATTTCCATGCCACAGAGATAAAGACCCACTGAACAATCCTCTCCTGCTTCCATGCTGCTTTTAGGCAACTTTTCCACTATTTTCTATGTGGTGACATTTTTAAACAATAAGAAAGTTCTACCTTGCATAGCACACTGTCCGTCTCCCTCTTTCCATTTCTGAAGCACCGTAGGATCTGTGATTTACCATTGCTAAATGCACAGAGCGAAGGGGCTGCAGACTGGCTCAAAAAAACCCAACCTAGACATAGCAGTCCACTACTTGAAAACATAAAGCCAACTCCCCCAGCTCTGCACTGCCACCGCAGCACACAGTTCTTGGTGCAGAGACAGTCACGAAGACTTGAAGAGAGACCCTAGAAGGCTGCATTTCTGACAGTCCTCCTGAGATTCACTGGAGCAGGATCATAAAGTTAGGTCACTATTTATTTCCACATTAACTCCATTAAATAGGAGTGGGCCAGGTACACGCACTAAACCAAGAATGAGCCTGTCCTTTAATCAAAACACTGAGACTTGACACAAGCATGAAAATGTAATAGTAAATATATTTTTTAAAAAGGTTCCATTTCCTTCGAGTATATGGATGCACTTATCTTCAGGGTTACAGCTACCAGCCAAAATTTATCCATCTCCAGAGATGAATAGTTAGTGAGATTATGAGATCATATTCTCTGAAATGAATTCCCTGGTATTCAGTTTGTCCAGCATCAATTCATGAATTCTGCACAAAATGTTTCAGGGAACACAGTGTATCTCAGCTAAAGATGACTTGTTAATAAACAAGATTATTTTATGAACACAGAAATTAGAGAAGGTCAATAAACAAACCCTATTTTAATAACATCTTCTGCATTTTTCCCCAAGAGAACCAGAGCAGCTAGTGAATTTATGTTTGTATGAAAACTCCAGCTCCACATACTCTGCTGCTGTTAATCAGTGCTCTTAATTGCTCTGGGGCATGCCTGTTTGCATCAGTTGAGGATGAGGCCTCCCCTGGATTTGAATCACTGTTTGGTATCAAAGATAACTATGCTAAAATGAGCAATACTAATACTGCTACCAAACTGAAATAAGGTGCAGGAGAACATGGCCCTCTCCAAGAAGCACAGAGTACATCTTAGGCAGACAGGGTTTGTGTTTTTGAAGTAGGTCTTAATTAAATCACCCACTAGTAAATGGATGAATGATCATTGGGTTTTTGGCTGAGCAATAAGCAGGAGAGCTTAACAGTCTGTTAAAACATTTTATCCCCTGCATGACCATTTTCAGCGTATCTATCTATGGCCTGCCTTTTGAGGTATCACTATACTGAAAATGTTCTTCCCTGAAGGTATTTCCACTCTGCAGCAGATGTCACTGACTTGGCACTATTTGAAGGGTCTATTAAAAGTAATGCAATTAATTACTTGGGTTGTCATCACAGCACTGCTTTTGAGATCTTTAAAATGGTTTATTATTGATAGCCTAATCCCAGAAAGTGCTGAGCACCTTCACACTCAACCATGGACACCAGGACAAGGGCCAGTACAGGCTCCCCAGTCACTGGGCATCCTTGGGTCTCCTCTTGATGTTACTGCTGTGTGTGGCACCCAGCACATGGTGCAGTGCCACCATTTCCAGGAGACCTGACCCAGAAGCAAACACTGTGGCCAGCCCTAGGTGTTTGGTGTACTGAATCCTGTATTAGTTGATGATTTGGGAAAGTGATATTCATTGCAGTCTGGGGAGAACCTGCACCAGAGCAGAGGAGCATGACAAGAAGGGAGCAGCAGAGAGGAACTGCTAGGCACTGACCATAAGCCCACTCCCCATTGCCTCGATGAAGGGAGTAATTGTATATAACCTGCGGTGATAACAAGGGGAAAGAGAGGAGTTGGGAGCAGAGTAAAGTTGAGCCTTAAAAAGGGGGAAGGAAAAGTGATAGTTGTCTAAGTTTTTTAGTGTTTTTGTCTTTTTTTGTTTTCCAATACCCATATCAGCAATTAAATACATATATAGTAATTGACAATATATTAAGTTAATTTTCCTCAAGTCTAGCCTGCTTTCCCCGTGATGGTAACTGGAAGTGATCTCCCTGTCTTCATCTCAACACATAAGCTTTCTCATTCCTGTTCTTCCTATTCTCTCTCCCCTTCCTGTTGAGGGGGAGAGTGAACAAGCAGCTGGTGGGAGTTTGGCTGCCAGCCACGGCCATCCCACTGCACTTAGATACCAAACATCTCATATGGACAAATGTTGAATCATGTGCAGGGAACTGGGAACCTCATGTACACCTATGGGGACTTCAGTGAAAGGCAGTGGCTTCTGTTGCTCACTGCCCAACTCAACCAGAGCTAGACCACCACCTTTGCTAAACCATCTGGTTGCATCTTATTTCTTCAGGAGGGAGTGTCTCTTGAGTTCTGCTAAATTTCTGCCAACACGTTTGACTTCCATCTTGGGACAGAAAATGCAATATAGCAAAGCATCCCTGAAAAATTGCTGAGCTCCACTCTCTGGCAGTAACGACAGCATCTATTGCCAATAAAATGAAAAGAACAAGTTCTTAGAGGTGAAAAAAAATAAATCTGTAGACATACAGAGGATAAGAGAAGTAAGAGTAATATACTGCCTGGGTCTCTAAAGCACAAATCTTTGGTTAATTTCAGCTGCTGATATTGCTGCTGTTTGTTTCCGTTTAGACATATCACCAGCAAACGAAAAGGAAGTATCAGATATAGGGTTAGATTATAGAAGATAATTTACACACAGCTTCCTCTCAAAATTGATTCAAATCATCTCAGATATGAGCCAGATCATGCAAACTAAGAACTCCCTAAACACTGTAAACAGAGTAAGCATAAATATGAATTTAAAATATGAAGAGAAGGGGATGTCTCTGGGCATCTTTGCAGTGATATGGAAGACAGACTCATTGGCACATTAATGACAGTCATGTACAGTATTAAAGTGGAACTGTTCTCAAGTGCTACAAAGGGCCATGAAATATTAAAAAAGAAGTAATATAAGTGTGGTTAAAGTAGAAAGAACATACAATGTGAGCAGATTTAGGACATCACCTGAAGTCTATTGAATTCAGGGTAGAAAGCCCTAGACTCAGTGATGCTTTAGATCTTTCTTGAGTGAAAAGAATTGAAACTAGCAGTTTCTCTGTAGAAAACAAGCTGCAGATACTCCTCTAAGACCAGAGAAATCTGAAAAGCAACAATAACGAAGTGAACTAGAGTGAAAGCAGGGAGCTAGCTAGGTATGAGTATGTCATACAGTTTGGCAGTTATGCAAGCTGATATGTTTTGGGCTGCAAACGCATGACATACATGATGTGGTGCTGTGCCAAGGGACCCAGGCTAGCTCTGGAAGAGGTAGCTGTGTTACCAAAACCTTTATGGCCATGTTTGCTTGGCACCTGATTCAATCTCAGAGGAGTAGGATGCTTTACCTCAGTAGCAGGCAGCGTCAGAGCAGCTTGCAAGCATGGCCAGCAGAGCTGCATGCTGGCAAAAGCCAGGCTGACTCATTTTCAGCTACAGTGCAGGTCTCAAATCCATGGAAGTTTTCCCAGCTGTTGAAAGAAGGGCTGTAGGGAAAAGAAAACCCAACACCCAGGAATCATCTGTACAGACAGTCATGGCTGGCTGCACTCACTTGAAGAGCTGCAGTGTTCGTTGTAGCTGCTAGAAGATCAGCCAGATGCTGTCTGCTGGCCACAGCAGTGTTACCAATGAGGTGTACTCTCTCCTTTGGAATAGAAAAAGACTGTACTTGATCCCAAAGTAGAGACTGTGGATGAACAGGCTGAACTTATCTCCGTTTGAACGCTGAAATTACATGAGAAGTTCACCATTTGAGTTTCTGTTCTGCACTGATTTCTTTTCTGTGAGTTGAAAGAAATGGACTGACTGGAATTCAGTGGATATTCTGTTGTTTAAGACTGAGTCTTACTTGTTATGCTCAGATAAGGTGGCACAGAACTAAGCAGACATCTAACCTAGACAGGCAGGCTTTTATGTTATGTAAAGCATAAGCAGATTTCAAAGTAAAGCTACTATTAACCTCTGCCTAATTTCTTCTAAAAGGATTTTTTAAGAATTTGAAAGCAGGGCGAAGTAAAAGCTGTATTTCAGAGTACGGCCTGTTAAGCAGAGGCCAGGGAGATAACACATGACTCCAGTGTGCTGCAGTGCTTCCCTGGATCTGTCTTTCCATTTAGGTTGAATCTCTTACCATCAGGTGGTCCCTCTTGCTCTGTGTATTGCACACGTTGAAACAATGAACCCTTGACCCCCGGCATGGCCATGCATTTATGTAATAGCAATAATCATAACTATTCTGAGATAGCAGAGGGTGTTACTCCAGGGAAGATTAACTCATGGTGTAGGTCTTAAGAATTTACTACTTAGTTTGGGAAACATCTGTTGAATACAAAGAAGCAATTGTACTGCTATTTTCTTTCTTAATCATGTGCTAGAAGCTTCTTATTAAGGATATTCAAGTGACCTGTGTGACAAATTGCTGCCTCAATGCTTTTCCTTATGGCCACTGCCACAGCCATGCTGTCACAAATCCAGCTAGTAACATGACAGTCTGATCTCTATAGGGACATTTCAGCACCCTGCTGGGAGCAGACCAGAGAATGAACTAGGACACACAGTTTACTTCATAGCAGTCTAGTCCCCAATGACACAGCCAGACACAGAGCTGAAATTTCTCTCAATTCGTGCCCAATAGGAGGAACTGGGTAACCACTGCTGCTTTTCCCTTCCTGTTTCATCATCTACTACTCTGAAGAGGGCTGACTATGAATCTCAGACACTGGAAAACAGAAGACCTATCAGGTAATGATGCACTTCTCTCCTTTTATAATGATACGATTATTTCCTCTAGGTTACTGTATTGTAAGCATATATAAAGAAGCTAACATTATCTGGTCCTCAATAGCTGGGTCCTCTACTGTTGTCAAGTTCTTTCCCTGTGTTTGGATCAATTCTGTCTCTTTTGAACCTTCTTTGAGTCTTTCTTCAAATTTCTGTATCAGTGACAGCTGATCAAAACTGAAAACCTCCATAATGTGGGGAAGTTCTCTGACGATGGAGTGCCAAGACCCTACACTAGGATTTTTGACATTTCTAACAGCCCTCAGGTTCAGGTTCAGCTACATGTGGGCACATTAAAGCAGCCATCCATTAAAGTCTGACCAAGGTTAAAATAGCCAGGATGTGCAGCTTCAATGTGAATACTTGTTTCTCCATTTTGTCTTAATTCCTGCTATCTAACTCCTCCACCCAACTGTGTAGGGTGCTCACCTCACCTCTGCATAAGATACTGACCAATCTCAGGCAGTACTGATTTCAAAACAGACTTTCCATCGTTTCTGGAAGACGTCAAAAAGTTCATATTTGCTTTATAATTAAAAATACAAAAAATGGTAAAATAAAATACTGAAATTGCCTTTTGAAGTGCTTTCTACCAACTTACATGGTATGCAACATCTAAAATTATAATTAGAATGAGATGCTTTTGACTTGTCAAATTTAAAAAGGGTTCAAAAGCTTTTCTTGAAATTTTAAACAGAATGTGTCTGTGTATGTGAAATGCTTCCATTTTACTTAATCAGCAATTTCTGACACCAAATCTGTTTGCTTGAAAATTTTCAACTGTTTTGCTTCAGTAATTTTGCTCTTGTCCTCTGAAGAGCTGATTATTTTCACTATTTTCTGTTAATAAGCAGCACATAATTAAATATAAGAAAGGTATCACTGCAGCATGACTTGGTAGGAGAGGAGCTACCTCACTTATACCACACAGCATATGCAGGGCCCTGAATTAGATAAGAATATTGTGGTTTAGCTTTTCCCCCAGAATTTCGGTGATTCTGGCTTTCCCTAAAAAGAGATGAACAGAGCCAGTGCAAGTATTCACACCAAAAATCTACATTGACAAAAGAGCAAGTTCAAATTTAAATGCAAAACTTCCCTTTAATCAGCTATGCTTTTTATCTTTATAGTCCTGGTACATTTTACACGACAAACTGTTCAGTCTTTGGAGGCCCACAGAAAACAGCCTTTTGACACCCATCTGCCCAAGTGGCTGGGCTGAGAACAGAGGTTCATTGCAAGCTGCATTCTTCACATTTCATGGTGAATGTGTGACAATATACCACACAATGCCTGTTTAAGGATTTCTTAAAACTGCGTGGGTCTGTTTTACGTCCTTTGCTGTTCCTTCAGGTATAAGTATTGAAATTTGGACTTAAATATATTTTCAATACACGTTTATCTGTCCACATGGTTATATTTTAAGAGAACAATCATTAACTAATTTCCTATGTTATAATCATCTCACTGATTTTTTTGCATGGTCAATTTTGAGTGCTTTTTTTTTTAATATAGTTTTGTAAAGCAATCTTTATAACTATGCATAGTGAAACCAGTTTCTAAAAGGAATTTTGCAGGGATATTTAGCTTTGAAAGCAGATAGCCTGGAGAGGTGCGTGTTCTCCATCCAGTACCTAGTGCGCATTCCCTGTATCATAGCATCCTGAGCATAACTCTTGGAGAAGTAGACTGCCATTCGAGTATTCCCTGATCCCCTGTGGCACAAAGGGGTCATCTGAACATACAGCTGCAATAATGCAATGCTACAGTTACGACAATGCTACAACGTGACAAGCTGCAGACATTACCAAAGTAAAATACTTTAATAACTCATTTCCCTGACTCCCCTCCTGCTGCTTATCCTACAAGACAATTGCCTGCCCAAAATGGAACTCCACGCAGCCTGGACTTCATCTGAATAAGAGGGAAACGAGTACCAGAACAAGATATAGGGGATCTTTGGAAGCTGCAGCTCACCTCTTGTTTCTTGCATTTTCCATCCTTGAATAGCTCTGAACAACCATGCAGTGAGCAGCCTTGTCATTTACAGATGGGACTGGTCTGGCCTCAGAAGCAGTCCACTTTGTGAATTGCTCTGCTACATGAGCCCTGATTTCAACCTATCTTTTACAAGCATATAGGCAAACAAAGGAAGGGGAAAAAAAAAAAAAAAAGGAAAAAGAAACCAGACTATCTAGTAATGTCTCAGTTTAACAACTATGAGTGACTGCAAGAACTAGGAACTTCTACAACCAGACACATTCCTGGTATCCCTATGCACAGTCTGTGTAATTAATAGTATGTTTTAGCTATCTTTCAGTAAGTCCATCTGTATGTATGCTATAGTTACCAGAGAAAAGTTAAAAATACATCCAAGGTGTAGCAATACATAAGGCAGATCCTCACCAGTGAACTAGGAAATGAGTAAATCCCCTACTCTCCTGAACAATTCTTCACAATGACAACTCCCTCCTTCCCACACACATACACTCTCACACGCCTGGAGAAGCCGGGGGCGGGGGAAAGCTGAGCTTTGCAATGTTGTCTGGAAGCTCATCAGACCCGAGGTACTTCCACTTAAAGGAGGGAGCAAGTTCAAAGCCTCTGCTGATCTCAGCTGTGAACTGGCACTGTGCTCAGAGATGACTGCGCTTGCTGCCGAGACACGAGTCCACTGAAGAGGGTGTATGAGCATGTACCCTTTCAGGAAAGAAAAACAGGATGGGAGGGAAACCCCAAATCTACTGAGGTGGCTTGCAGTACTGGAACACTAACCTGAACTGACAGGAGGCAATGGCAACCAAACCCAGGTGAACTGCAGTGGCTCCCGAGCACTGGCAGAAGATGCTGAGGGCAAGCAAAGACTAAAGAGAGGAGATGCGCAGAGGAGAGGTAATCCTGGCACTGTTGACATCATCGTGCTGTATGGATCTGAAGGAATCCCAGCTGGAGCTGCTTTGCAGCATTCAATTTTCCTTCCGTAAATGCATGCACTTTTAAAGTCTCTGGGTTTTAGACCGTAGATATTGTACTAGGAAATTAAGAAACAGCCTTCCAGGCAAAGATTAAGATATTTCAGCAACTAGCAGGAAAACATGCTTGAGGATGAGCTGTATAGTTTGTCACATAATTTCCCTTCTACCAGCTGCTAGAGAATTCCAAATTGTCATAAAAACTGCCCAGTTTCTGCCATCAGATTGGGCCTGGATTCTTTGCAGCATACATCAAATCTAGAGAATCAGTTCACTAACTGGAAATGGATCTACAAACATAGACCTTGCATTCACTGTGACAAGGAGAGTGACAACAGTTGTGGCAGCTCCCCTCTGTAAGCTTTATCTGGCCTTTGAATATCATTACAGCAGGGAAGAGAAATAGGAAGAAAACGCGTACTTGCATGCTTGTGATACAAAACAACTTTATGCAAGAGGTAGGCTCCTACTGCCCTCTGCTGTAACATGTTTATAAAACTTCTGAGAAGGCAGTGCCAAGCAAGATAGCCTAAGATAGGACTAAAGTGGGAAGTGGAACAAGACAGCTAGAAATAATAGGCTTTGATTTCCTCACTGCTTCTTTTAATTCTTGAAGCGGATACACTTTTAATTCTTGAAGTGGATACACACTTCTTGTACATGCATAGAAAATAGGCCATAGGCTGATCGCTTCTCGTTACATTTTTGCTTATGAGGCTATGTATTTTGGATTATGATGTGCCCATAGTTTGCAGTTTCAACAGACAGACCATCACAGCCTTCACTGTGCTCTCTTTTGGTTTTTGTTCTGCTTTAGGACTTACCAGATGTTGACCTGGACTGAACCCAATTCCTGGTAAGTCTCCCTAACAAGATGCCCCAGTGAAGCTGCCTGGAGCCTCTTTTGCATTGCACAATCACTGCAGCACCAGAAAGACACCAAACTTTCCTAGCAGCATAGCAGTTAGGTTGTCCGGACAAAACATCCTACTAGATAGTTTATACACATTTAAAAAGGAAAAAAAAAGGTCTAATTAATCATGTTAAAATAAGACAGCAATATCACTTAGGTTATAGATAAGGAAGGATGCTGGTCACTATGCAATACTGATGTCTATTTGCAAACTGATCCCTCTATAGAGAATTCCTTTCAACTTTTTTCCCCCAGTTGTTCATGTTCCTTTAAAGCTTTGTAACTTATGGAGGCATTTACAGAGCTACAGGCTTATATAGCAAAACTTGAATAACATTTTCTTCTATTCATTTTCTTCTGTGGTCTTTCCATTTACTACTCAAACACCAACAAGACTAAATTTACTGAAGCTGGCAAAGATATATTGGGTTTCTTCTTTTGCCTCTACTATTCATGCAAATAAAATCACTTCCTATAGAAGACAAGATATATTTAGGGGCAGTAAACAAGATGCAGCTATTCAGTTTGATTCTTTTTTCCCCCTCAAATAAACCAGACATCACAATGATGGGAGCACTACTGTAACAATTTCGCAATTTTAGCTTGGCAACATGCATGTGTGAAAGATTGCATATGTAAGTCACACATATAGAGGCTACAAGTAAATATAAAGAGAGGCTGAGATTCTTAACACCATTTGGATATATGAGTACTTCCCATTAGAAGGAAGAGGAACTGGACATTCAAATCACTTTAGTGGAGTTAAAAGCCTCTTCTGTAAACAGTTCTGGACACCAGCATTTACCCTTGCTTGTAATTTCATGCTTAAAGTCTTTTCAATACCTCTGCAAGCAGCTATATTTGAAGAGAACTCCACAGTCAAGGCTGCAACACATGGACACCCACAGACAAATCCACACCTGCACATATCTGCACCCTCACGCAGGTCCAACAAGACTCCTTGCCTTTCTGCCACCCTCCCTGAACTTTGGATGGAGTTTTCTGTACAAGCTGCTATACCTTCAAAGAAAGGACACATCTACAGCTCTCAAATGGCCCGAGGCAGTCACTTTTCTTTTTGTTTTAAAAAAAAGGGCTGCATTCAACTTTAATGCAAAGGACAAACAGTACTAATGAGGCATTTGAGTTAGGGGAAATCGTGAGAACAAACTGCAGAACAACTGCACAAATATTAGTGAGATCAATAATGTATAGAATATATTGGAAAAGGCTGGGGACACTCCTCTATAGGACACAGGTGTCATAAGCTTTGGAGAATGTCCGATTCCTGTTTGATGTTGATCCTTGACTAGTGGTACACAAGATGGAAGAGCCTATGATCCCTCTTTCACAGTATATATGTGATCCTAAAACTAATGGCAAAACTTGGGGGACAAAATAGTAGGTCAAAAGCCACATTCTGCTTCCAAGTGCAACCATATAATTTTGCGGAGGTCAAAGAACACTGGAAAAAAACCCAACAGTTACTTTATTTTTTTTAATAAGAAGAAATGGGTGTAATGTGTGACAAACACTTTGCTAAACTCTAAGGGACCAGGAGGGTTCTCAAGAAAGGATCAGACAGATACAGATTCAAGTTACGGACTGGAGAAAGCATGCACTGACGGGATAAAGATGTGAAACACTTAAGGAAAGATTAGAGCTGGGGTTAATGTAGTTTGCTGCCATGTCAAAGAATCCCTGTTTATGATCCTGATCTGGGTAAGTACTTGAACACTTCTGTAGAATTCAGTATGCAAATAGTCCTAATGATTGAAAAGGAACAACTACTGTGCTTAATTTTAAGTACATACTTAGGTGCTCCACTGAATCAGTTTTTAAAAGGATTAAGGACTGCTAATCCATATAAAAGTTTCCTTCTACCTTATATACCTGAAGAACATGATTTAATAAATTGACCTAAAAGGCTAATTTCTACTACATTCTACACTGCTTTTCAGTAGTACAAAACTAACGAAAGATAACGCAAAACCAAACTGAACCCCAACATGAGCAAGACTTACTGGCTTTAAAAGCAGTACTCAAATTGCAGGATAATAGTACTGCATGAAATGACAGAGTGTTTCTGGTTTCATCTCCAGTTAATTCTCACATTTGCACAAAGCTTCCTCTTTTGTAACATCTGTTTTACCCAGCAAAGAATGCATATACAACAAAACATTTCAAATTTTAAATTATACACTATTCTTCTTGGCATACAAATTATTTCACAGAGGTTGATTACCCAAATGGAAGGAAAGGCCTGTCCTCTCCCTCCCACAAACTAGTCTGATTGATTAAACAAATTCATCTTAACAAGTGATAGCTACTACTATTTGCAGATTCTACAAAAGCAAAGTCCGTATGTGGAAAAGGCTACAACACTTCTTTGCCAATCATTATAAGGTCCCAGCATCGTGATGAGTGAAAGGCAGATGAAGCAGATCTGCTCTCTACTAGAAGCATCATAGGGAGGAAGGAAGTAGCATCACCTTATTTCATCTTCAGCATTAGAAAGTGTCTCCCTGGGGCAGCTCAGCAACTTGAAGGTAGTCAGGTTTATCTTAAAGCTTTTTGCTCTTCCTTAGAGAGCAGTCTCACAAGGAAGTAGCCAGATGCCTGCTTGAGTGAGAACTCAATTTCTTAAGGCTGTGTTGGGGCTATGGCCACATGGGCATAGTCTTCCTCATACACCTTACACAGGTTCCAGCAACTAACAGTCTCTGGGGATGTGAGCAGCTCATCTCAGATGCTTCCAAGTCACTTTACTGAGGGGTAAAGGGGAAGACACTGCTATTTCCATGTCAGCAGAGCATTACAGAACACCATATGCACAATCTCCAAGTGCAGCTCCTACTTCCACTAGCTCAGCTCTATTGCACATCACTTGTCCAAAGCTGCTTTCCCTTCAGAGAAGACCCTTTGCTCTAAGAAGGCAGCTCGCTGCTGCCTTGTAACGCAGCTCGCTCTCTTCCTCAGTAACAGCCTTGATATAAACCTAGATGAAATTTCAGGTTGCTGAGGTTTCCAGGTCACCTTTTTTTCCTCATAAATATAGGATTAGGCTTTGGGAAAACCTTCCTAGACTTCTTCTTATACAGCCATTAGATGGAGAAGAGGGTGACTACAATGAGAGCAGCTGTTGGCAAGGGCTTTATTGAAGTTGCAACTTAAGGGCAGTTCATGAAGAAGCAGGTTGCATAGATCACATTATAAACCTTCCTCCTAGATGCATTTATTAGTCTCACAGGACTCACAGACACATCCATATGAGTAAACTAGAGAGGGCCAGAGAACGGGGCCAAGCAGTACCATACAGCTGCTGTACTATTTAATTTTTAGCGCAAACCTTGACACACTTCCACCCATGTCAAAAAGCCATTTACAGACAACATCTATATGTACCCTTTCCACACTGCAGAAGAAAGCTGTTGTAAAGCACAAAAAGTTATACTAAGAGTGAGAAGGCAGAGGATTTGTTATTTGGACTTCCTATAGACATTCTTTTATGAATACGTGACAAAATATCTGAGACAACAGAAACAGACTGAGATGAGTTCTTGATCTAAAGAGACTTATTATGTACTAGGGATATCTATTACAGGAACCAACCAATAAGGTTAGTTTCTTGTTTCATTGTATGTAGAAAGTATTAGTTCTTCTCTTGGGTATACCTTCTCTCCAAAATCAATGGGAGATGAAAACATGCAAGATGACACTGACCTTTGCACTAGTAAGGTTATGCCTAACCTGCTCCTGGTTTGCATCATTGGAAACCCAGGCAGCAAGGCGATAAAGAGCAAAGAGGCAGCTGCAGTGCTGGGGTATGCAACAGCACCTGTGGAAGAGAAGCAGCTCAGAAAGGAAGATGATGTTGCCAGGTCAACAAAAGAGCGCAAAGGTTCTGGGCATCATCTCCTGGACTCTCACAGAGAGCTGGATTTTGCTCTGGCAGAGCCAGGAGGACAGGAGGTACTAGAACCTTGTACCCTCCCACAGGGTGGAACAACTCCTCTGGGAAAGAGGGCTCAGCTGGCACAGACAGTGCAACACACACCCAGCTGAAGCCAGCCAGACCCTGTTTCTCTTTAGCAGAAGTTCCAGCTGCTTTCAGAAATCCCGATGATAAAGTACAAGCCAAAAGAAAGGAATCCAGATCCTGTATTTCAGTTTTGTTCCAAATTAGCTACTGTAGCCCTTTAAATTGTTGGGGGTTTTGCCATCACCCATGAGAAAAACAGTTGTTCGTCATGCTTCAATTAATACATGACCTGACAGGCTTTTTGTGAGTATCCAACAAAAGACAGTTTGCAGATATTAACCATCAAACAAACTTGAAATGAGACTTTTATGTTCAATAAAAGGTGGATTCCATGCAGTAGTAGATCAACTTTGAGACCCAAATAGATGGCTTTTGTACAGTGTGAAAAGGAACCTCTGACCTCCTGGTTTTTTTTTGGATACTGCATATTAATGATCCATGTAGGATTCTGGCCAGAAAGCTGACTCACTAGGCTGGCCTGGCTCAAAATACAACCATCACAGCACTAAAAGCTTCACAGTGGGAACAGTTAACACTGAAAATAAGCATTTTTTCAGTGCCCAGGGCACTTTTGGCAGCATTCATTTCTATTTAGCTACTTTTTCAAAGCTTTCCATGTCCCTTCAGTGTCCCCATGTACACTTGCTGTGTGGTAGGGATCTAGAAGAGCTCACAACTTATCTTTACTGCCATTCCTTTTCACAGAAGTGAGACAGATTCCTCATAACTGCAAGACTGTTGTGCGTGGAGCTTCTGAAATAAGCTGGACACGTATATTCCATCTGCTTAAAAAGTAATTACAGGGATCAATATAAGCTCCTTGCTTTTTATGGAACAACATTTGCTCTTAATAGTGAAAGAGCATTTCAAGAGAGTCAATAACTACAGAAATGTATTGGTTGTGGATACAGGTATAGTCTGTAACTATGTGAAAGTTTTATGAATTTGAAATCAATGAGTGTTTAGTATGCCTGACAAATTACAAAATTTTTCACTGAAATATCTGCTCTAATAGTAATGGTTTGAATTAAAGTAGCATGTGATACAGAGAAATCTCCTTGTAAGGCAAGATCACAGAATCATAGAAAGTTAGGGATTGGAAGGGACCTTAAAAGATCATCTAGTCCAATCCCCCTGCCAGAGCAGGAATACCTAGGTCAGGTCACACAGGAACATGTCCAGGCGGGTTTTGAATGTCTCCAGAGAAGGAGACTCCACAACCTCTCTGGGCAGCCTGTTCCAGTGTTCTGTCACCCTCACTGTGAAGAAATTCTTCCTCACATTTATGTGGAACCTCCTGTGTTCCAGCTTTTACCCATTGCCCCTTGTCCTGTCATTGGATGTCACTGAGAAGAGCCTGGCTCCATCCTCATGACACTCACCCTTTACATATTTATAGACATTAATAAGGTCACCCCTCAGTCTCCTCTTCTCCAAGCTAAAGAGACCCAGCTCCCTCAGCCTTTCCTCATAAGGGAGATGTTCCACTCCCTTAATCATCTTTGTGGCTCTACGCTGGACTCTCTCAAGCAGTTCCCTGTCCTTCTTGAACTGGGGGGCCCAGAACTGGACACAATATTCCAGATGTGGCCTCACCAAGGCAGAATAGAGGGGGAGGAGAACCTCTCTTGACCTACTAACCACACCCCTTCTAATACACCCCAGGATGCCATTGGCCTTCTTGGCCACAAGGGCACATTGCTGGCTCATGGTCATCCTGCTGTCCACCAGGACCCCCAGGTCCCTTTCCCCTATGCTGCTCTCCAGCAGGTCAGTCCCCAACCTGTACTGGTACATGGGGTTGTTCTTCCCCAGATGCAAGACTCTACACTTGCCCTTGCTATATTTCATTAAATTTCTCCCCACCTAACTCTCCAGCCTGTCTAGGTCTCTCAGAATGGCAGCACAGCCTTCTGGTGTGTCAGCCACTCCTCCCAGTTTTGTGTCATCAGCAAACTTGCTGACAGAGCACTCTATTCCCTCATCCAAATCATTGATGAATATTATTGAATAGTACTGGTCCCAGTACTGATCCCTGAGGGACTCCACTAGGTAGAGGCCTCCAACTAGACCCTGTCCCATTGACCACAACTCTCTGGCTTCTTTCCTTCAGCCAGTTCACAATCCACCTCACTACCTGATCATACAGACCACACTTCCTCAGTTTAGCTGTGAGGATGCTGTGGGAGACTGTGTCAAATGCTTTACTGAAATCAAGATAGACTACATCCACTGCTTTACCATCATCTATCCACTGGGTTATGTCCTCATAAAAGGCTATCAGGTTGGTTAAGCACGACTTCCCCTTGGTGAAGCCATGCTGACTGCCCCTAATGGCCCTCTTATCCTTGATAAGCCTAGACACAGCACCCAGGATAAGTTGTTCCATCACCTTTCCAGGGATGGAGGTGAGGCTGACCGGTCTATAGTTACCCGGGTCTTCCTTCTTGCCCTTTTTGAAGACTGGAGTGACATTTGCTTTCCTCCAGTCCTCAGGCACCTCTCCCGTTCCCCACAACTTAACAAAGATGATGGAGAGTGGCCTAGCAATGACATCCGCCAGCTCCCTCAGCACCTGCGGGTGCATCCCATCAGGAGCCATGGATTTATGGATGTTCAGGTTGCTTAACTGATCCCTAATCCAGTCCTCATCAACCAGGACAAACTCCTCCTGTATCCTGACTTCCTCTGGAGCCTCAGGGGTCCTGGGCTCCTCAGGACAGCCTCCAGCAGTGTAGACAGAGGCAAAGTAGGCATTCAGTAACTCTGCCTTCTTGTTATCCTCTGTCACCAGGGCACCCACCTCATTCACCAGTGGGCCTACATTGCCTCTAGTGTTAACCACCTCGCCTCGCTGGCCTATCTTTCCTGGAAAGGACATAGCCATCCATGACCACATTCCAGTCATGCGAGCTGTCCCACCAAGTCTCTGTAATCACCACGAGATCATAACCCCCTGACTGAACACGGATTTCTGACTCCTCCTGTTTATTCCCCATGCTGCGTGCATTGGTGTACAGGCATCTCAGAGAGCGAGCTGAGCACACAGATTTCACCCTAGGGGGGTTGGGAGGCCGCCTGGTCTTCATCAATACCAGAGCACTGCCCCAGTGGTGCAATGCCAGCTACAACCCCATCCCCCTTCGAATCTAGTTTAAAGCTCTCCAAAGATATCACTTGCTTAAAAAAAAAAAAAATAATCAACACACTGATGTTTATGAAAGAGTTAAATCTCTCTACCCATCATACATGGAATATTGACACAGGGGGTATTCAGGAACATGCTTGTATACCCAAGAGGCAACAACAGATGGTGTATGATCGCAGCTAATGTTCTCATCTATGACAGTTTGGAGTTATTAAAAAAATAAAAGACAGTCTTGCATTAACCCACATCATGAATAGGGTGTGAACTGCTAGAATAGAAGCATGAGGTGGTAACATCTTAAGAGTTCAACTCTTTGGAAAAAGAAGTCAAGGAGGTTTAGAAATATGCTAGGTTCAGGGCACGTAGACTGAACTATTTAGGTCTTCAGGCTTGTAGCTCAGTCCTCTGTTCTCACTGCAGCATCTCCATAGTTCTTAAGAACATCACCCCAAGAGGAAGAAAAGTGTTTGATATACAGATGACAAGCCACTGAAAACAGCCATGTTTTTTCTGTTTCCAGACATTCTTATGCAAGTGACCATTTCTGAAGGACACTGAAGTATTGGGAAATAATAATTGTTAATAGAAGAGGTCAGCATTTTGCCAGATTAAGTCTTTCTTGGTGGAGAATGGAGAAAGACCTGATATAATAAATTCTATCAGTATCTTTGCTACCGATTACAGGACTCAACTGAAGAATTCCCTTTAGGCAGCAACAGAAACTTCTATATGCTATTTTCCTAAATTATTGCAGCTCAAATTTAAGTGAGTAAAGACATATCTCTAACTGTTTGTATGAAAGGCCACTTTGTGCCTACTCTTCTGGCCACCAGCATCACACATTTCAAAGATCTATTTGTTCTTGGGGCTGTTCACACTGAATTGTACTGTTTATAAAACAGTATGGCCAATCATAACCACCTTCAGCTGAACCTTCAGCCTAGATAGCAGTAAAACACTTGCTAAAGCAGCACGGAACATGCAAACACCTCAGCAGGGTAAGTTACCTTTACCTTTACTTTATGCTACTGCAATTAAACTGCTTCTTTTTAACTTTTATTTTACTGAGCTTAGGTGTCCAGTGGGATTGAGGGATGACCAACTCTCAAGCTGGCCACTCCAATTTTCCACTCGAAATAAAGATATCAAGATATATTTGAAAAATTATATATACACACACCTACCTGTAAAGAAGGGATGTCAGCAGAAACCATGAACTAATAAACATGGAGCAGAGGCAATGGAAATAAAGACAGATTTTCAGGCTGGAGAAAGTGGATACATAATAAAAAAGATCACCATAAGTGGGTAAGGAACTACACAAGCAACTTATTTCCCACCAGGCCTACAATGCTTAGTACTCCCAGAATGGAAATACTAAAGCTGGTTGGAGTCATAAGCAGACAATTTCCTTGAAAAAAAAGTCAGTCTTACTGAAACAAGAGGTAAGCATCAACTGCAGCACACCACTTTCGTTTTTCCTTAGGGAAATTTATGAAAACAATTGACTTTCAAATGTTATTTCAGTGTGGAATTTTGAGTGGTTTCCAGTAAAAGCTAGCAGTAGGCTCAGATGCCTATTTCAAAACAGCATGTGTATCATTCCAGTGCTCTTCACTTCAAAGTTCTTGTTTCTCTTCTACGCTGTACAGGTTAATGTGTGCTATCTCCTACATGGACAGATGTACAATGACTTAACATCACAGGCTAATGCCATCTAAATCGAAGTCTACATGCTGCTTTTCTAATAAATGAGGACAAATGCAAACCAAATTCAAAACTAGGTTTTAGAGAATTACAGGCACTTAAGTTTGTTGACAGGAACAGCAAGAAGCATCTCATGAAGTTTCAGAAGTCCAACTCTTACCTCATGGCCAACATGTTGACGTGGGATCTTCCACAGCTGCTAGCAGCCACAGGATACTAACAGATGGCTCCAATAAGAATGCAGACAGATGCTTTTGTCCCCAGTCTTTGCAGAAATCATCTGTCAAAGCCACATGCAAGATCACTGCAGCATACCAAACAATTATCCCAGCATAGCACAGGTCATCCCCTGGTATGTGCTACTAATAAAGCTGAGCAAGGATCCCGATTTTTTTCTTGTCACACAATGGTACTGCTGCTTCTCTGTTGAACTGATTCTAAGAATTGCAGGCATCAGTTCAAAGTACAAACAGAAAAGGTTAACATCTAGTAGCAATCAGCGTAGGAAGATGAGTGGCCAACAATCTAGGGCAATTAGAAGATTGCACATTAACCCTGCAGGAGGTCAGTGCTACTGTCAGTGTGACAAGACGGTTGTGAAGGAGGGATTGCAGTGTTTTCTTCAGCTACTACTTAGAAATGTTATTTGTGGGTCAGCAAAAACACGAGAACGAAGCAGTGTCTCTGATATGGGCGGAGAAAGTGTTTTTTTCTTATTGTTCATTCTCTGAAAAGGTTAAAATGAAGGAGGAAATAAGAAATCAGGTTAAAGCGAAGACTAAGAAAGAACCAAAGTTTTGGAAGAGTTCCAAGCAAAAAAAATAGAACCTTTATTAGGAAATGGTAGCCAGTGCTGCCAGGAGTGTACACAGAACATATAATTACTGTCTTTAAATAGGAATCTAACCCTGACTCCAGGCCTGAGTCAGAAACTCCTGTGTCTTCACTCTAGTCCTCACAGCACTCTATTGTCAAAAAGTCCTTTGATATTTTTGTCTTCTACCATCACACTTACCTACCTTAAAAGACTATGAGGTGGATGTATCACTTGGATACTTGTGGATGAGAGACTTCTTTAACATGAAAGGGGGTTAGGAATGAATTATATTTGCAGCACAGAGCAAACATTTCTTGTTCATAAACTATAAAATTCAGGCACCCAAGTTTTCTTCAGTTTGAAGACTAGTATACTAAAAGCAGCGACTGAGGAGATCAGTGACCTAAAAAACCCCTACACGTATAAATTGGCCACCACAGAAACAGTTTGAGTAATTGTACCAATTTACCACATCCAGTCTCACCATAACTGCCTGCAAATAATTAGTTCTTGATTTAGATAAGTTATATAAAAATACTGCACTTCACCTAGCTAACCAAGCCTACTTGTCTGGACACAGGTGACTGAGCAAGCACTGAAAAAATGTGCACAGTGAACCTGTCTCCTTTAAGTGCCTCTTTGAAGCTCAAATGCTTATTTGTGGTACAGTGATGCCACCTCCTGGCCATTTTAATAACTCGGACACAAACCGGTATCTAATAGACTATTTTGTTGGTTTTTTTAGAGACAGTGCCATTAAAATTTTTCTATTATGAGCTAGAAAAAAAAAAGAATATGCAGCACCGTATGGGAACAAACACATGCCTGACAAGTCTAAGTATGTGACAGTCAAGCTTTCATGTGATTCCCAACAAGGTACGCTCAATCTGGTCTCCACAAGCTAGCCACAAACTTCAGAGCTTCTCCATTTCCTCCCAGCCTGCTTCACAGCCTCAGTCAACATCACAGAGCCCGGAGGGCATGAGCTATTATTTGTTCCCAACTAGCAGATACTACTCTAAAAGCTGAACATTTTATAACCAAAACATATACATGCTACTCACCCCATGCAAGCGTTACAGCCAGGAATTCAGCAGAAGGCTGAAGGCATCCATTTATTCTGAGCCTAGTCTTTACTGAAGCACCCTTTTCCAAGTTATCATACCCTTCCAGCTTTACACACAGCTCAGTCTGTACCCTAGAAAACCACAAGTCAGGTAATTTGAGGTGGAAACCCAAAAATCTGAGTGGTCAGAACACCTGAGTTGAACTGGAATGGTTCAGCAAAAGCATCCCAACTGTACTCCCTGAGAAGTGGCCCTATGTGGATGAGCAGAGACAGGGCCCTGGGGGAGCCAGTGGGACCTAGAACTTCAGGGACAGGGAAAAAGATAGGAATGAGTGGGCCAATACAAACTTCTCCTAGGGATTCAGCATGGCCCACTAGGGACTAATAGCCCAGACTTAAGAGTGTGGCCTAACCAAAGGGGCAAGTATCCCACTCCCAGTTTTGAGGAAGGCTAGAGGACCAGTAAGCACTCTGTTCAGAGTCTGCTTCCATGCCACATTACTTCATGTTCACCTACGTGGGTGGAAAGAGTATCTGATGACCAGAGGTGTATGAAAGCTGCTAGAAGAATCAAGCTCACCTTTGCCTTCCTCTCTTCCTGCGGTTGGCCCATGACTCACTACCAAAGAGTAGCTGGAACTCTGGGGGGAAACCAAATGTCTCCTGAAGGTACTGGTCTTCCCACCACCTTCACAGAGCCTCCTGCTGCTGAACTTTAGTAAGTCTGGCATGCAGGCTGCCCAAGAAATGCTGTCAGGCCTGCTATGAGTTCTAGGTAACTGACCACAGCTGTCTCCCAAGCTTTTCCTTCTCTATTCCCTTCTCACTTTAGCCTTAGACCAGAGCTGTGAACAGCACACCTTCCAGCATGGCCTCCCCTTAGTAACCAACCACCTGAAATTCTTATGACACAAGCCTGCCTACCTCCCACTGCTATATATTTGAACAAAATCATGCCAGCAAACAGGACAATGCATCCTTTTTCTCCTGCCACCCTGGGGGCACCTGGCCCACAACCAATCCATGACTCCAGGCTGCCTACTGACATAGCAGCTCTGTACCTGACATGCAAGCCTCTAACCCTGAAGTGACCACACAGTGGTATGAGGCATCTCCTCTATGGTGAACTTCATGCTGCTGCTCCCAGGGCCTGACTAAGGAAGGGCAGCTATGACACCTCAAAATCTGGCTGTTACCCTGGTTTTCTTCTGCCTTCTTGAACTGTACACATACCCCAACTGCTGGTCTTCTGGCAGTGACTACTGAGGTACACAGACTCCGACTCCTTCTCGTAGGGTTGGTAGTCACCAAAGATTTCAGCCCTCTTAAGACAGATTGAAAATGAGTATTTCCTTGCAGCCTTGGGACACCATACGAGAACACCTGGGAAACCAGAGACCTTTCCATCATCAGGTAGAAGAGCAGTCAGAAAAGAGAGGCAATTAAAAACATCGGAGTAGCAGAAAGTACGACAGAAAGAACAGAAAGGATACTGAGGAAAACGCTGGGTAGACTGTGGAACAGTGGAGTAACAGACTTTAGTGTGACTCTTGACAGAATGCCAGAAGTGCAGATGCCAGTTTGACTTTACACAGTATGAGAAGCACTTCAGTCTCATGTAAGCTCTTTACATTTTGATTCCACTCTATCTATCAGTGCATCCTTGGTGGGGGACTTCACAGGGGTTTGGCCCACCTAGTAGTTTGGATTGTTGCCACCACAGACATACACTAGGAACAAATTTCCTTTGCAGGCAACAGCATGAGCTCTGCAATCCAAACCAGTACATGAGGACAACCAATTGATTCACCTCAAAAGCACATTAATCGCTCTGAACTAACACACTAATGGAGATAGAGCTTTTCAAGAGCAACTTATTGTAGATAACTTGTGAAACCTAGCTTAATATCAAGTGATTCCCTCAAATCAAGCCTAAACTCTAGAAATCTCTTTTCAACAGTACATGCCTGTGATACCAAGCCCGTGGGTGGAGCAGAGGGAGAACTGTTTAATTAAAAGCAACACAAGTTATGCAATATTCAGGTAGATAAGGTATTCAAATTTAATACCAGCCCTATTCTGATAGCATCTCCAAATTAGCTCACCACACCTAAGACAGAACAAATTCATTTTTCTTCCTATGTAGTTATATTGGTTTATACCAGACCTAAGCATACTTTTTCATATCTATTGTCCACCAGTCCTCCTGCAACCACTGGAAATTTATACAAAGAATCCCATCTTACTTGGTTAGACTCTGGAACAGAAGATTCCAGAGTGGAGAAGAAACCTGAAAACCTAAGACAGAGTCGAACTTTTCTACATTTTTCGTGGCTGGGCCAATTTATTTTCTTTTCCTTTAGAATCCTCAGATAATTTTAAGAGACCTCATGAAGTCTGCCAAATTTAAGGGAAATAAATGTGTACATCTAACTGAGGTAAGCCTAGTTTCAATGCAGCAAGATCTGAGCTATTATGAAGCCATTCACTATGGATATTTTTCAGTACTGATCAAGTGATGAGGTTTCCACGTAAGACAAGTACAGGATAAACATACAATAAAATGCCAGTTCTGCAGCAATAGCTTTTCATCCACTGGTCTTTGACCACTAGATGGCATTTGCATGCTAGACCAATCCTAACATAAAGAACATTAAGTCAACTGGATTGGGTCTTTTTCATAAGGTAACTGTGTTAAATTCTTGTAGAGCATTAGTACAAATTAGCATTAGTACAAAACAAGACAGACCAAAGAAAAGAATATGTCTTCTTACTCTAGGTGGTAAAGGCAAGCCAAAGCTTCTAAGACTAGCATGTCAGTTTGTTGTGGTACCTCTAGGTAAGAACATTGAGTAGGAAAGAATTGTTTGTTCTCCATCACTGCTTCAGCAGAATGGGGCCTTAAGTCCTACAGCTCATCCTCTTAACCTAGCCTCCTGGAAACTAGATGCAATTAAGGTGTAGTTAAGATGTCCATTAAAGTGTAGTTCTCACAACATATTCCCTCTCCCAGCATTTCACAGGAATGATGATTCCATCTTTGTGGAAGGTGCAAGTAGCCGCTCACAAAGAGCAACCTGAAATAATGTAAAATATTCTGGGGTAGCTAGTGGAAAATTACTAATTTATACATGCCCAGAAATCTGACAAGACAATAAGGGACTTAATACAAGGAAGTGTAGAAATGCTGCTAGGAAGCAGCCAGAGGGAACAGTGTGAAATACTTGTAATTATTTTTGTATTACGATATGTTTGTTGTGACTTCAAAGCGATGGAGAAAAACATTACACTGGAATACATTTACTCGCCAAGGTTGTCCTTTGCATTCACCAGTGTTGTGCACTCCTCAGCTTCATGTCATGAGCTGCACCAGTTTGCCCACAAGACACCAGTTTTTTCCTAGCTAAGCCTTTACAATAACTAATTCAATCTACAGGGTTCTCTCTTGCACCCTGAAGTTTCAAACCTTCAAAGGAGTATGAGCAGGCAAAACTCTCTACCAAGGAGAAAATCAGTAACTGAATTACTCTGCTCTCTGAAAATATAATTTATTATTTTTGAATAGCAGCTATCTGTAAGAGAGTAGAAATACTGTAAGCCTATTTGCTTTACTTCCTCCGTTTAACAGTAACTCAAGTTAAGTTAAAACAATGAAACTGGTGATGTCTATCCTCCTTGAAAGGATTTTTCAAGTGGTGCTTGTTTCTAGAGCTCTGCCTTAGGAGCTTTTCTCTTCTTTAACATAAAGCTTGTATCTCCACCTGAAGATACAGAATAGCTTTTGCTGATCTCTTTCAGCAGCTGGATCTAGTTAGCACCTGCTTTCTGATAATGGCTGCTACCAAGACTGAGTCTGCAATAGGCTAAACAGGAAGCCTGGACTGCGAGTTCTGTTAACTAAGGCAGCAGAACCCAGGAAAGGGGCTGTGCTAGGCCACATGTATGCACATAGTCTGTTCAAAGCTCCACCTGTTCAGACTCTTTCAGGCAGCAATAAGAGTTTTCCTTGGAAAAGATTACTATAGCCATATATTGCCCAGGGCTTGTGGTGACCTGTTATTTTGAATTATGTTTTCAAATTCTCATTTCTCGGAGAAACAGAAACACTAGGAAACAATGAATTTTTGTCCTTATTACCAATTAACATGTTGAGATCATTATTATTTATTTTAACAAAGCACACTAAGATATAGAACAAGTAACCAGACAGCTTTGCTTGTTTCCTGACAACTTGAGGGATCTGCAAGGAAGACGCTCAGGCACTACCAGTTCCAGAAATCCATGGAAGATGAGAACCTGGCAGACCTGTGACAACACGAAGTACGCAAACTTGTGTCTTATCTTCATAACTTATTTACTGTCCCAACACTGACTTACTGTCATATGGTTTTCCAGTGTTCAGTCTAACATGGCCTAAGGTTCCTCCAGCTTTGATCATCTGATACATGCAGTAGAGAAGAATGCCTGGTTATAAGCCCATGAGCTGCATGCAGCCACCTGGTTAAATGCGGTCATCAAAACCTTGATCAACCTTTGGAACAAAGCAAGCAAAATCAATGTATGACCCAGGGGTAAAAAGTATACAGATCTGCTGAGAGCAAGCTTGAAAGCTGCTACTGCTTATTAGAAGAAGCGAACAGATGACAGCAGTAAAAAAAAAATAAAAATACCCAGTGCTATACCTAAGTATCTCAAGCCTGGTATTGATTCATCGAGTTCCTTTTGACAAGAACAACAAGGTGCATGAACTTCATCGCAACTCTCTTTTGTATTAAAAAACCACACTGCTCTTTAAAATGTATTATTAGCCCATGTTGACTCTGAGACAGAAACATTTGACTGTGCTGTTGTCACCTCTGCTCCAGCATAAGGAGACATTCTCTTGCCCTTGCTTTTTCACCAGTTCATTTGAAGCCAGATATTCACATTTATTATCACATACTTTACAATGTAGACAGATGTCAGTCACGAATCAAGTTACAACTCAAGTTCAAAAGCAATACAGTATTGACAGTATCACTTCTCTGCTCTTTGCTAAGCTGTAAAGTTACCTGTCAGGTTTGTATGAAGTGTCTTCATCTCCAACAAGTGCGACATCAAGGAAAGTTCCAGAAACACCAGCCATGGATACGACATTGACAGATTGCCAGAAAGAAATTCAACACCCAGTTAAAGACTAAGTTTTTTACAACTATTATCTACATAAGCCTCTTGAAAGCAGATATGCTTTTCTGTTAACCTTTGAGCTGCAAAGGTCAAGCATGGCATATTTGTGTTTGTCATCTACATAGTCTGAAAATTCTGGCTATCCAAAACAAAGTTACTCTCCGGTCACCTTCAGTTCAATCATATTTGATAGCAGTAGTGTCTTTTATATCTCCATTACTACAGAGCAGAAAAAACGTGTCAACCCCAAACTAATCACATACAGCTGCAATAATTTAATCTGACATTTTCCAAGCTACGATGACAATATCCTCTTGGACTTATCAAAAGATAAGCAACAGATAGGAACGCTTCTTCATATAAAAGATACCTTGCTGCTCATCAACTCTACTTCTATCTTTTTTTGGCAGAACCACAGCAGAGAGGATCTCTATCTTCAAACAACCTTAAAACAGAGATGTAGACTATTAACAATAAAAGCAATTTCCTTCCACAGATATGAAGAATTTCCATTGAAGTTTCCCAGGCAAGTAGGTACCCAGCAATGCACTGTACTGGGATATAAGCCGTGTCATACGTACCTATTAGCTCCTCTCTCAACAGAGAATACAGTACAAATGCAAACTGTCTTTGTAACAGGATCATGAAGCTTGGTGGCATCTAGCAGCAGTACACTTGCAGTTAATCACACTAAGTTAGGAGCAAAAAGACAAACTCAGTGGCCACAAGTACTTCTATATCTTCAGATGCAGCAAACTGAATACAGTCCACTAGTATACAACCTGTTACAGTGTTTTCAGTGAGTCTATTTCTACAGCATTTTTTTGAAAGATCAGATCAGTACAAAAAACTCTACCTAAACAGAAGTAGTGTTCAAGGTATTAGTAGAGCACAATAACCACAACTATATGAAACACTACTTTTCTTCCTCCTTTAAAGCAGCAAACAATTGTGAATATTCCATGCATAGAAATCACTGACCACTATGAAGCATACAAGAAGTGATGTAAAACAAGAATCTCGTATCAATCAACACAAAAGAGACCAAAGAAGCACTCCTTGCAGCAGCATTTTAAATTAAAGCAGGTATTTCTCTAGTGTCTGGGAATAATAAATTGCCTGTCAAGCAGAAAAAAAAAAGAACAAGACAAGAGATTATGTGCCATGTTGTACTTCTATGAAATCGGGAATGGATATTACTGTCAGATACAAGGGGGTGGAGGGAGAAAACAAAAATATCCCTCAAATGGTATAATGTTTTATACGCCTCTTAACAGCTCATTTGGGAATCCTCCTTTTACTTCCCAGCACACTAACACTGTGCTATTTAGCAGCATTTTAGGCTTATATGAACAAGATGTTTATATGGAAAAATCTTAGTAGCAATTAGACCACTAGCAATTTCCATGGAAGAAAGTTAATTTTATCTGAGTATAATTAGATTCAAGTTCTCTTTTTTACCTCTTCCAGAATGGACAACAGTAAAGATACTGAAGATCTGTATTAACATTGTAAATGTAAGCTGAAGTGGTATGTTGAGTTCTATTTTGTATCTGATGCTCCTAACTTGCTTATAGTATCAATCACATCTGTAGGCGTAGGGTTACTAAATCATGGGTTTTTTTTCCCACAATATAGGATGATGAGGGATGTTAGCAGCCATCCCAACTCCCCAGAAGTCAAAAAGGCACTAAAATCCTTTGCAAATGATTGCTGCTATATAAAAGGAACAATTCTTCAGAATACCACCACCAGATCTGGCTTTCTACTGCCATAAAATAAACTAAGAATTCTGTTTCTTTAGGACATATAAGAAGGCCCAAAGACTTTATTTTCCTTTTGACATTGCATCTGTAATACAAGCGAGCATGTTAGGTACTCACATAACATATAGCTTTACACCTGGACATTTCATGATACAGAAGACACTGTTCCAGAAACTACAGAAAAAAACTGAAGAGTGTTAATCCAGATGTTTGGTAACACAACACTTCTTATAACAGAGGCTGGCATTAGGTAAACCCCAGTATTTTCAAAACTTGTAAAACTAAACCTCAAGTAAGCGATGACTTAGAGCAGGAAGTTACCATGTCAAGGCTTACAGAACAGATTTCATCAATTACCTTGTCACAAACTGAAGTTACTCTCCCTTCCACAGCTCTCATCACTAGCTTTCAAAAACAAGTGTCTTTTAGCAATAAGAGAAGAAATCTACTATATTTTATTCTATGTATTGAAACTCTGGTGCTCGCTTCAAGGTGGGGTAAGTTAAGCCATTGTTCAAAACCACAGGCCAATATAAATCACTAACATATATATGCTGTAAGTTTTGGTGTTTTGTTTTTGTTTTTAAAACAAACTCCCCAATTCTTGAGTAACAGTAACATATGTTAAAATAACCAGTCAGACTTCATTCAAATGAATTAGACAACTTTTACTAAATGAAAAAACCTACATTTAAAATATGCATTTAAAACAAAATGGAATTAGAAAAGAGACTTAAATCCATTTTAAAGAACTTGCTCACTGTGTCAGAAATCAATATATCTCTTCCATTATATAATGTGCCAGTTCATAAAACATAGCTTACCAGAATCCTCAATTTAACATTTTCAAAGACAATACTGAAGTCGAGAGTTTTACATCTACTGATGCACATTTAGAATGGTATAAATCTGAAGCCTTCCCCCAAAGAATCTTACAAGTTCGACAATATTCAATTAAATTTTGGTAGTTATATCCAATAACTATTGTATCCTAAAGCATCACAAACCTGTGCCTTTCATTTGCCTTACTATAAATTCTGTATTTTCTCTTTATCTTGCCATTTGCCAATGTTAACCCTTTTAAGAAAGGAAAGAACTGAAAAGAAATACTGCGTAACTCTTGATCATGTACAGAAATTATTGCTACTTAGTACACTACAAAGCAGAAGTCTATACAATAGTGTATGAAATTTGATCATGAAAATCCGAAGGATATAATCTTTAGTGACATAAGCCTTATAATCATGTTGGACATTCCTATAGCATTTTCAGCTCACCACTCATCAGCTAGTCTATTGTCCATTGATGAATATCCATTTAAACACACCCTCTTATGAAAAAGAACGTCAGCTTTCAAAGGCTTAGCAAATAAGGATCTTCATGTTCTGTGGAACTATGTAAGATGAATTTTGATGCAGGTAGGGAGTTACCTGGAAGCTAAGCATGCCAAAGGTGTTTCATGCTAATAAAACTAAAGCCAAGGTACCACATAATCAAGTTACCAACTAATAGGCAATACCATTTTTGTCCTAAGTTAAATGAAGTGCCATAGCACAGTGTAATGTCAGTAATTTAAAATAGTGTAGTGCACAAATTCATTGTGTGGCAGTTCAAGTTAAAAAGTCAAGACAGGTTTTTCTGTCTCCATTTATGTTGGCTGTCAAGCTGTCCAGTCTGGGCATTTTGAGGTTAGTTTGCCTTTTAATCAGTACTGTGCTATAAATTTTGCATTATAATGGGGCACACATTTGGGTGGCATTATTACGAACAAGGGGCTAGGGGGAGGATAAGAGATCAATGGCTGTTCTAAAAAGCCCCTTCCTTATTGCAATTTCAAAGAGAGCTGGAAATAAGACTAGATACCATATTCGCATCATTCTAGCTACAAAATAACCAAAAGTAAAAGCAATCAAGCAACAATAAGACCACATTACACAAATGGAACATCATGCTCTCATCTGGTTTAACTATTACATCAAGTTTTAATTGGGATGTTGGTCAACTTTAAAAACCGTGGTAAATGTGAATATGTAGTTGCAATAGTTTTTTCCTAGTATGTTTTTCACTCTTATGCTGGATATTAGAACTTGGAGCTATACTTGTTACAATACAGTGTCGCACATCTTCCTACTAGAAAAAATTAATAAAGATCCTTTACCCGTCTCTTTAAGTTAAACGTGTGACATCATAAAGGGTGTCAAATGGCTGGATGGTTTTACAGTGCACACTTATTATATACTGTAATATGGAGTTTTGTCCTTGACAGATCTGATGGTGTTTCTACATTATTCCTTTCTTCACCTCTTCTTCGGTGGGTTAGCTGTGCGAGGTGGAGTGACTGGACGCCCAGAATTCAGTCCACCATACTGGTACTTGGCTTTCTTTTCAGATGGTTTCAATATCTTAGAGAAAATAAAGAAGCTCTTTTGAGTCAGTGACAACTAAGAACATTTCAAATACTGTTAAGGCAACATGAAATCTCATTCAGCAAGAATCAGAGGGGTGGGGGGGGAAATCACATCACAATCCTGCAAATTTCTTAATCCTATATACAACCATAATACTACTTCTAAATCCTTCTAGTTCTACCACTATGTTGGGGTAGGAAGGGGGAAAAAAAAAGGGCTGAAAATACATTGAGGAAGGAGTAGGGATTAAAAATCTGATCAAAGCACACTAAAAGGGCCCCAACAGCCCATTAGTCTGCATAATTAGGTACTCTGATCACTAGGTATGACTAAAAAGAATCACTCAAACTTTGAAATGAGCATGGGAATAACTTAATATGCAGGAGTTTGGAAAATAGCAAATCCCACACAGTTCTCTGGAGAATAGCTGGTTTGCAGTTCTAACTGTCCACAAACACCAGCCTGCTGTGCAGTCCTTTCTGCAGCTCAAATATATTACCCTAGACTAGCCATAAGCACATCAACAAGCAGACTAACTCAGTCCATACATCTAAAGTAATAATTAATGTACAACTGTTATCATACCTGAAAGGAACACATCAGAGTTTCATCCACACTCATCATGCCTCCTGCATTGTCAAACTCTCCACAATAATTTGGAGCCGAAAATAGGGTGACCAACTGCCGTTTAGCAAAGAATTCATATCCATCTTCAACCACCTGTCAACACCAGACAAATCAATACAGCTCACATAAAAAAAAAAAAGATAAATTTTTGAAGAAAAAAGCAAGTCTTGTGGCAAACAGGACTTATATTAAGGAGGTGACAAGAACTCATCAAAAAGGTATTTTATGTCTTGGATTTCAGACAGGGTAGGTTCAGTCATTTTTTTATATGGACGCTGAATGCCAAATCAGGTATCTTAACCTGTCTGACATTTCCAACGTTAAATATGCATCAACCCGACTCTTCAATATGTTCATACATGAAGTCTGATTATGCACTGCCAGTTTAAGGATTCCCAGCTTTTTATGGTTTATACACAGAATTTGTATGTCTGACCTATTAGTTCAGAGCACACAAGGCCTGAATACCACCTCCGCTGCAACTGTAACCATCAAGTTTCACCTACACTGGTGTTGATTGTACAAACCTCAAGCATAGACTTTTTATAATTTTGATGCTCTAAAAGCAAAATGGTTCTGCCATACTTTCTCTAAGAGCAAAGTTCACCTTTAAAATAGTGCAAGTGGTAAGATGCACCAGCTAAAGATGTTTCCTCTTCCCCAGAAAAGAACTCTCACTTTACTATGTGGTGAAACCAGTACACCAACTGCTCACTTTGGTCCAATCACCATGGTGTTTTAAAAGATGTCATATTATAGAACTGAAGTGACTACACAAATACAGGAAACTGGTAGCGATCTTGATCAACAGTCAAAAAATATTAATTCCACATTCCATTCCACACACTGACTAATCTCTAATGTTTTAGCATTAGTAAATTGTAAGGAGAAATATTTAAGTCTTCTGATAGTATACCCAAGCCTAAAAGTGACACATAAAAAGCCTATTTTTGTTTCACAGCAGGAGAGAGTATTTAAAATTGACTAAATAATGAAACTGAAATGCTACACAGGAAATTGAAACTTTAAGCAAGTGTCCTAGTTGGGTGGACATCAGGTAACTTAATAAAAACTGAAAAAAAAAATGTTCACTTAAAGATTGATGATGCCAAAAATAACCGTTCTTTCTGCACATTTCAGTAAATCAATCTGTGCTGAAGTACTCTAAATAGCTGAACCAAAATGAAGGCAATAGTGGAGGTTTTATGTATAGACTTGTTTGTAGAAACATTCAAAATACATTTAATAATTCCATGAAGTGAAACAGAGATAGTTTTAAGCCACAACTAACAGAGATCTGATTTCTACTGAAATGGAAGTACTCTGAAACTTCAGTGTAAATCTCAAATTCAAGTCACTTTGCCACTTTATACCTGGACACTTTACCTCTGATGCTCATATACAACAGTCTAACAGTAAACAGATAACGCAAAAGGAAGATCAATAGGGAAATCTAGTGTTAGTATTTTACTTCACTGGCATTAGACATTCAGTTCAGTATGAGTCAACAGAAGGACACAGCCTTAAAGTCCCTTTATTAGGAAGATTATTTTTTTCTAAAAGTAACACAATGTAAAGTAAGTTTCAAATATATCCTACAGGTAAGCATCACCGAAGAGGCAGAAATTCTGGAAGCAGAGGTTATAAGAAGCAACAGTAGCGTAGGTCATACCTGGTGAGCTCGACAGATCAAATCCAGATCATGACGATTCAGAAATTTACTGACCACATCAGCACCAAAAGTGAAAGAGACCCCACGATCGTTTTCACCCCAACCTTGCACATCTTTGTCTGGGTCAGACCACAGCAGGTCACATAGCAAGCCTTTGAAAGATAATAGAAGTGAAGATGCTAGTCTTAGGATGTATCATTCTAGAACATTAAACAGTTTTGTTGTAATTACCAGAGCAGCTTTCCTGAAGAAAATAAGCCTTAGCAACAAATCCAGCAATACTTAAACTGTGACTCAGATAAAAAATATGGTTTGCGTAAGTCTGGAGATTTTCTTTTGCCCCCCTCACTACTGATAGTATCTTGAGATGAAACAAGTCAGAGCCAAACAGCCTTCTGAAATAATATTTAATTGTAATATTCAGCACGTTTACAGTGAGCATTTGAGAAGTTTAAAAATACTGCAGTGGGTGCATTTTAAAAGGCAATCATCAATTTCACAGCTCACCAAGAAAGCTTAGGTTGAAAGCTGCAGTAAATTTTAAAATCCTGTGCAAGGCCAGTCATAAATACAGCAAATAAACCTGTACCACAAGCTTCTGAACACAGAACAGCTTTGATTCTTACCTTTCTTACCATATGTAAAGAACCTTACATGACAAAATCTAACATGGCAAAATTCTGATATATTGTTTCAGGTAGCACTTTCAGTTTGCTTGGACTACTGCTGACTTTTCAAAAAGCCTCGTGCCAACAAGTTTGGAATCTAGATTAGAACAATAAACCTCTCTGGCGTTTTAGCACTGGTCAAGATTTTTTTTCTGCTGTCAATAAAAGGTCAGCTAACTGGAGTTAAAACTGGGTACTAACAAAATTTCTCTAGATCAACTGCAATGCCTTTATACATAGAACTTTCAAAGCACCTTCACATGAGAAAGAACCAGGCTAATTCAACTACAATATAAACAAAACCATTCAAGATGTATTTCATAGTTTTCCATAAAATTTTACTTTCTTTACCTGTGATAAGTATTTAAATGCCTGTGGATTAGTCAAGACCTTTGTTTCACAATATGGAAGAGGTGCCAGCAGGCTCCTTTTTCCAGCACTCAGGAGTTTGATTTACAATTACATCTGGTTATTTGCTAAACAAAATACTGAAGATGCTATTTCTTAACAGATCCTCCAAGTTGTAATAAAGCAAAACTAGTGTCTGAAACCTACTGTGCAATTAGACCATTTTGCATTTACATACAGCTATCAAATGGTCTTTGGTGCCACAGTTCCCCTCTAGCAGAGGCTAAGGTTTTACTTGCTTTTAGAAGACAAAGAACAGAGCAAGCACAACTGCTTTTTAGATAAAATATCTATCTAGAAATAATCTACTGACTACAGACAGCGTATGACAAAAAACTTACTTTACTGAAATTTAGTTCTGTAACAAATAACAAATTACAAAACAGAATAATTGCACTGCAGTCCCTAATGGTTTCTTACCATGAATTTCCAACAAGTGACAGAAGCTGCTTTTCTCAGCTGCTTAGGAAGTGCTTCCGCTTCTACTCTCTCCCCAAAATCAAAACATCTTTAGGGTTATACACAGCAGTAGGAAAATGTGTCCTATAATCTTTAGCAGCGATGCAACAGAACCTTGCTACAAGTTTTGTCTAAACTAATGTATGCTGCCCAAGTGGGTTTATATTTTAAAATGCAACATCTACCATTGCAGTAGCTTAGCTTGACCAAGAGCATACTGTAACACAACTGCTATGAGGCATTCAAGTTTACACAAAAGAGGGAGTTACAGTTTCCTAATAAGCAAATAGTTGGCAATGCCAGGTAAAACACATCATATATACCTTGGCCTCACAAAATGCAAATACTTTAACAGTTACCAGAGGCAAGCGATTTAAGTTGGAATAGAGAGTCAGATTTGAGCAAACAGCTTTCAAACCTCATAAAAATGTCACCAAAATAAGATGCCTATAAATTGCAATTGTGGTTGAAAAGGCTGTTTTTCATCAGGCTAGAAAAAACCACCATAATGATCTAATCTCAGCACATGCCACATGAACATCTACCAAGAATTTCTGTATCAACACAAACATCCAACAAGTGACACCTCTCCACAAAGGGACAGCTTTTAAGGACTTGTAACTTTCACAGGAGTGAGATCACTTCAGTTTCTTTTTTCATTTTTCCACAAGATCTACTTCCATTCTGGAATATTGGTTGCCTTAAGTAGGTCCAAAAGGCCAAGACCTTTTATGTCACTGTACCATATGCACACGTGCCTCTGATGGGACATATAATTTTACCTCTGCTGCTAAATATCCGCTATTGCTTCTGAAAGCAAAATCAAAACTGCAAACCACTCCATAGATCAAAAGCCCTTTTAAAAAAAATAAAAAAAAAATCACTATACTTATTTTTAGGAGGTACTAAGAATACATGTGATTTCAGTGGAGTGTCCATGGAAACCAGAACTACATTCTGCAAGGGCATTCCTGAAGTGGGGGTGGCTCAAGCAGTAGTATTACCCTGTTCAATAAAATTACCTTTTCTGAGAGCTCTGATAAACGTAGATTGACTCATTTGTACTGACATTTATTTGGTTATGCATTGAGCGAAATATAAGTAGCATATAAGGAAGAATAATGTAGTAACTTATACTACAGAAACACTCATTTACCAGCCTAGTAATGCTTCTCAGTGTCAAGTGTGTATATACCAGCTTGTACAGAAATGCTGCTGTTTAAGGGACAGTAGATAGTATTAATAGTAGTCCCTGAATTAGTTCTATGCAGCAGCACTGAGAAACATTACAGGAAGTCTTCTGCTCCAAGGTTTAACTATAATTTTGTGTTTCAGAAAAGGTTTAGATGTGGTATCTCCTCTGAAAATTAATTTCAGACCACTGCTGAAATCAACATTTTAAAAATATCCCATTGTACTGCTTGAAGATTAATTAAACCATTCAAAAGAATACTGTACAGAAAGCACTGGTGCTTTGCATCTAACATCTATATACAAAGTATTAATGTAATAGTTTAAGAAAATTTCAGGACTAGCATATTGATACAAGCAATTGAAATCCCAATCGCAGTGAAGCAGGAGCTATACTTTAAAACTTAAAGAGAAATGAGACATAGCCTCAAACAGAGAGAAACCAAAATACTTTAAATAATACTCAGCAAGCTTTAAACAGTTATGTTCTTCGATAGACTAAAAGGTTTGGGTATGCCTAACCACAGCAAGAAAAACAACTAGCTGTTTAGTTTAATTTGATTTTTCATTAGATTTCTAAGTTTGTTTTAAGGCAAACGTGGATAATTTATCCAAACGTGGATAATTTATCCAAACGTGGATAATTTATCCAAACGTGGATAATTTATCCAAACGTGGATAATTTATCCAAACGTGGATAATTTATCCAAACGTGGATAATTTATCCAAACGTGGATAATTTATCCAAACGTGGATAATTTATCCAAACGTGGATAATTTATCCAAACGTGGATAATTTATCCCACTCTTGTGACAAGCAATAACAATGTGAGTTGTAATAGCTTCTAATACGTCAGGTAACTTGGTGGTCATGAGGAACAAGACTCATGCCCTGCACAGAAAAGGAATACAGTACTGTGAAAAGAGGCTGTGTTAAAGTCACTGCATTGCCTGTACAGAAATTTATTAAACTCGTTTCATCATTAAGACCTGTTTACAGTAAATTCTATGTCGCTCACCTGTGTCAGGAACATCTGTAGGTCTCATAATTCTCCGGATCTGCTCCATTGACTGGAGATCTGGAGACAGTCCTGTAAGTACAAGAAAACAAGTGACTTATCTACATATTTTACCTGTAAAAAGGGTTCCAGAGAACACACAGAGGTCCAAAATCACACAGCATCCAGTGTTTCCACTGTAATATAAACAAAAGATAGCTTGCTATAAGACAATTAAGGTCCTGAACAGAGGGACAGAGAATAACACAAGTGAAATTAGTAAGGGATTTTAATCATTTTCCTATGATCTTTTTAGCTACACAGCACAGAACTCTACAGCTAAGTATGTTCTCTTAAACAGTTTACTAGAGAGAACCAGTGAAGGATAGCATTCCCATTATCTAACACAATTAAATTGGATGCAGATGACCTTCTTTACATCCACCTTACTTTATAGAAAGCAAAAGGAAAATCCCCTACCCAGCTTTAAAAGACCACAAGCCAAAGCAGCCTGCAGGTATGACTGGAATCATGAGTCACATCACTGTATTTCAGTGTTTTACCATGCATCAGCTAAGCAGCAGTCACTGGATGCTGTAAATGAATATTAGACTCTGCAACTGCAGTATATAGAGAGTACTGAGGTGGTCATCTACTATAGCTCAGCTGCTTAGTCATTTACAAAACCATAGTACCTTGATTACTCAAAACCTTGTTTATCACAGATACAGTTCTTTTTGTATGGTTTTGCCATATTAACACATAATTACAGCCGAAGCATGGAATTCCAAAGCCACTCTTTGAACAGTTTAAAGTACACACTCTTGAGCTTTTCTACTTGAGGCATACAGGCATGAAAGAGAGCCTACTAGATGCTCCAGCATCTTAACTTGTCCTTAAATAAGGGTCCTAAAGTGACTTAAATGACTTAGGCCAAGATCACCTAATTAAGAAAGCTGAAAATTTGGAAACAGAGCATGAAGACCTCATTTGTGATGAAATGTATTTTGTATCAGCAAGCCATATCCATTTGACTCAGTCCAGAACTCTGGACATGATAAAAGAAAACCTGTCATTGGACAGGAATAACTGTAAAGTAATTTCAGCTGACATCAGACTTTACAGAGGGACAATATATCTGTTACAGGAACAATGACTCCAATACATTTGATATAAGACTTGAACTTTTCTTCAAGTATTAAGATTTTAGATTATTTTTGTTGAAGTAATCTGATGATAAAAGCCTTCTATCCTCATCATCTTAATGCTGTCTTCATGATATTACCTCGAGGTTGTGAAGGATGGCAGAAATCTTACATTAAATAGTATATCAGAAGAGTACTAATCCATTCTACTTACACAACAATACAGGGATACTAATATAAATTCAAGTAGACAATCAGCTTTTAAACTTCGACCCAAGCTACCACTTCCCCTTCCTCAGAACTGATCTACTTGCATGCAGATTACATTACCACAAAGACATGTGGATTCTACTCAGCACCACACCCCAAGACAGTAATGGACAATCTCAATGAAATAAGCACAACCAGTTTGTGACCTTCTATAATGTTACAACTCTCAGCCTTTCAGGTCTCACCCAAAACATGGAGTTCTTTAAAAGAAAATATATTATTACAAACCATGTCTCAGCCCTGTAGGTGTTCATTTTTGTGCTATTTTACACGACTGTAAAATAGCAAAACCCCACAAAAATGCCTGTATGTTTGTAGACCTCTTTGTAACCACCCAAGAGGTTGTCTTTTCCCAAGTATCTTCCTAACTCCCCCTGCTCAAAAAGAAAGAGCTAATGTCTCAAATTCAGATCTACAGACAAAAGTTGTACATGATCAGAATTAAATGAAGGAAATAAGAATGCAAACACAGGCTACTACAGCTCATTGTCAAGTTGCTGCCACTACAGCAACTGCTGCAACCTACTGTGTACTGAAAGAAAACTGGAAAGTACACAATTTAATTAAGTTGTCTTGCTGCATAATGACAGCTAAGAACAGAAAAAGTATCTTCCTGTACACTATCTTCTTGAAGCATAAGAGCACCCCTTCCCTAAGGGAAAACAGAAAATGAATTGTCAGTACTCCTGGCAGACTCAAATCCAGACTCTAGATTTGAACTGCTCCCTGATCAGGTGGAACTGGTAAACTGAGAGTGATGGCAATTTATTTCTATAGTGTAATCCAGGAAGCTCCCCAGGTCTCTTTGGATAATATCTTAGATTATAAACTAGACTTCACCTTCAACATACATTGCTTTGTCACTAATGCCACAATAAAAACAGAATCCCAGACCTTGAAAATACTACGTAAATCCAATATTCCAATAAACTAAACACAATTCCCATCTCAGAGCTTAGATCCAGTGTTATAAAACCAATCTGTTCCACCAATATGACACTACAACATGGACTTAATTTACAGAAACTCGAAAGTAATCACATAAGATCTCCAAAGATCAGAACTAGAGCATGGTGTCATAGGTAAGAGGACAATACCATACAGAATACAAAGCAGAGCAAAAGGGAAAAGTCAGGAATAGTTACGGAATAAGCTTTAATCAAGTGAGATCGACATCAAAGACAGAAGCAAGTTGAGAGGACAGCCTTAAGAAAAGGCCAAAATATGACTTGTATGAGCAATGTGGAAAGACAGGGAAGAGAGGGAGGTGATGGGAACGATACAACGAAAGATCCTTTCAGCAGCATGAACGTTTGGAGACACAGATGGGAAGAGAGGTTTGATTTAATATTGTGAGAGAGAGAACTCAAAACAGCTGATGTCCAGAAAAGTCTAGGTAAAAAAGATGACTCAGGATTTTAAGCTATTGTAGATAACCTACTAGGGTAAGTTAGGTGCCTTTTGTTTTACTATGTTATGCGGTTTTGCAAAGTTTTATTATATATCCCAGAGGACAATATTTTTAAAATAAACTATGCAAAAATGCGCAATATAGTAAAAAAGGCACCTACCTTATATCTACATGCTAGCTTCAACCTCCAGCAGAGTTGAATGGTTTGTGTTGCTGCCTCAGTGTTTATTATAGTAGTAACATCATGAAAAGGCGCTGACAGTCCATGACTTCATGGGATCAGGAATACAGTTTGGATAGGACTAGAGAAGAGTAGAAAAAGGGCAAACTTATTTATGTGCTGAATGTCCATTTTCATTTATTAGGAGCACACAGCGTTTAATAATCTTTTCAGTTTATTTCACAGCTGTAGGTCAGTTGTGAGTAATTTGAGTTACAGACAACGCCTGTACAAGTTTAAGGGACAATTAGCATTCAATAAAGTAGTAAATATTGTTTTTCGTAGGAGGATCCTTAAAGCACACTATGCACAAAATAAAGTTTTCCTACTTGATTAAACAAGAATTTCCCCCCCCCCCTAAATTTATAATAAACCCTTAATTTTTTTTTCTTGAAAAATAGCTTTCTAGGCTTCTTGCCCATAACTCAGGTCTCAAGTGCATATACACACAAAACTATCAGTTTTGTTACAAAACATAGCATTCTGCTCTACCTGCTAAGCTTCCTTGATTACTTTCTACCACCTACCTAAGCTTCATTGTTTGCCTGAAACACCACAGTATTTTGTCACCATTCAATCTCTACTGTTTCCCAAATAACACAAAATTCAAAAAAGCATAATGATAGTAAAATATAATTCCTTTGCCAGCTTTTTTGGAAACAAGTTTACTAAATGGTTTTACCCAGTGATAACTGGCTACCTCTGAGCAGAAGTTTTTTATCTCACATTCTTAAGATTATGAGATCTAGCTCATAAGATACATACCACTTTTAAAAAAAAAAACAAAACAAACCAAAACCAAACAAACAAAAGCGAAAAAACGACCCCACACTGATTGAGAACAAGATGAACAAGATGAAAAGACGACCTGTGAGAAAACAAGAACTTTCTCTAACATGTCAATGCTACCTGGAGACTCATAGACTCGCCTGTCTGTCATTGCACTAATTCTGTAAATACAGAGACATGACAACATCTCAGAGCGTATTATGCATAAGACTCTCATAGCTTATATTACCAGGCACTGAAGGCAGAAGCTTTCAATACAAAATGCAAGAAGAGCCAGGATCATTTTTACAGCACATTTCATACAGGCAGAGCTCTTGCAGAGATACTGGTAATTAATAAAGGCAGGATGGCAGCCATCAATACAACCTCACAAAGTCTGGAAGAGCCTGCTCAAGAATTTTAGGTGCACACTATTTCTAATTCCAAACGGAGCTGTACAGTCAAACTAGAGGTTTCTGCAGTGGTCTCACTTCTACTATTCTCTAACTCACTGACAACACAGGTGTGACACCTACCAGACCATCTCTGGATCCCTCAGTACAAGGCCTCAAGTTGCTTATTAAAGAAGGCAATTGCAAAGAGAGCTGCAAAAAGGCAGGATGCCTCTTACTACAAGTGATTTGAAACTGTTGTCAATTGTTTGACTCTGCAAGGTCCCCAAAACCTGTAAGCTTCATTGCCTGCAAAAACATGGGGTGTCCCTTTCTACAAAGAAGAGCACCCAAGTTCCAATATTCAGACAAGTCACAAGCCTGAGTCAGACCAAACACTTTTTCACTATAAGAATAGTGCTGCACTGGGACAGGTGCCCACAGAATACAGATTTTTCCAATAGTAAAGGTTTTATGTAGTCAGATCAAACCCATGGCTGACCTGCTCTAATGTTAACAAATGCCCTACGCTTGACTGTGACTTCAGAGGTCCCTTCCACCAAGATCTTACAAAACCAGCTAAAGAGGCCAAGACTATAGAGCTGGGGTTACTTGTGAAAATTGTTCTTTCACTTCACTGCTAGGGATGCCAATATTAGCTAAGGCTGCACTGATGGTAACAGCAACAAGTCACACAGTAAATTAGGTAAGAACTCTAGCATTCAGTATCCTTCAGAGGGACAGACTGATAGGAATACTTACAACCCCACTTGTCCCTCAGGCAGAGGGCCATGTGTATCCGGTAAGGATGACATCTGTCTGCTGCCAGGTGCACAGAAAAGCACAAGACGTAACAGCAACCTTTATAGACAACATAAGGTTAAACGTCTCCAGCTAAATACGTACATCCACACTCCATTTGGTACAGCATTAACCCAAAGATCAATTTAAACACAGCCTTTAAAAGCAGTCATCAGCTTACCTCCATGACAACAGAAGATCTTCTCATCCACAATGGCTGCAATAGGCAGACAGTTAAAACAGTCTGTGAAGGTCTTCCACAGCTTGATGTTAAATCTTCGCTTGCCTACAAGAACAGCATGTGACATTAGGAAGAGAAGGAAGGCTATTCTCTTAAAGCCAGCCTGCAATACATATCACAACCTGACCAAAAATGTTAGCAAACCGTCTTCGTATGGCTTTATTTCTGCTAGTGTACTTAGGTTTCAATCTCTTCTGCATTTCAGGGACAGCAGAAGAACAAATAATAATTCTCTAGAGTGACTTTAACCTTGGTTTCAAACATACTTTAGAAAGTTTCTAAGCAGGTTTACAGAATATTGAAATCCTTGCAGTACAAGAACTACTACTAGAAGCATCTCCAAAACACAGAGTTAGTCTACAACAGCCTTTCAAAAGAAATAGATTTTGCTTACATTCATCATAGAATCCATAGATCCGATTGATGCTAGCACACTCATGATTTCCTCTTAAGAGAAAGAAGTTTTCTGGGTACTTGATTTTATATGCCAGTAATAGGCAAATTGTTTCCAAGGACTGTTTGCCTCTGTCTACGTAATCTCCAAGGAAAAGATAATTAGCTTCTGGTGGGAATCCTCCATATTCAAATAATCGAAGCAAGTCTGTATATTGACCATGAATATCACCTGAATAAGACAATGTTTACCAACAATTAGTGCAACAACATAAAGATTACACAAGTCAAGAACTTAAGTCAGCTAATGACTTTTAATTAATTGATCTTAAAAGAGCATTAATATTTCCTTTAAAAACAGACTGATAATAGGTATCAGGAAGGTGACAACCATGTTATTATTACAAATTGAAGCACCCACCAAATGTAAATAACCCACAGTATTTGCAGAACTGCTATGTCAGTTATGAAACCAATCTGAAAACCAAACACTACAGAAATCTTCACAATTAAGCTTAAGCTTTCTAACCAAGCTCTAATTTGTTGAAATTAGAACAAGGTCAGAAAGACAACCTCTAATTAAACAGTTACAGGGCCATGAAGCTGGTATATTAACAAAAAGTTAAGTCACACTATTTACTGCAAAAACAGATCAGTAAAGAATCTAGGTAGACTGGAGAGAAGCTGAATACTGTGCTGGTAGAGAGCACTTCAAAGGTCAACTGCTTGTCCCCCTGTAACATTGCTGTACTAAGAGTCCCATCCCCCAGCATTTAGGGTAACTCCTTCTTTAATGCAATTACTCATATAAAAACAGCACAGACTCAAAAAGACTGATATCCCTTACAAGATGTTCAACGCTGCAAGTATATCTTAGGAAAAGTAACTACCATGTTACTCATGACACTGACAGCTTTAAAATTAAGCAGGCTTTCCATGAAACAGCTCTGTGGGGCAATTACAACATCACAGTGCATCATATCAGACAAGCCAAAGCTAACCATCTGTGAGCTGCCCATAAGGTCAAAAGATACCAAACTGCTCTACAGTAACTTACAGAATACAGATGTATTCCAGCTGACTGCAGAATTCATTACCAAAGTGACTGAATGCAAAAAAAAGCTACGCAAGCAGCCATCAGTACAAGCTGTATGCTATTTAAATTTAGTACATCCTGGTCCCTTATACTAAGCATTCCATAAATGCATTTTCACTTTGCTGCTTGTTCAGTGGCAAAATCCCAACTTTGTTAAGAACAGCTATTCTACAGTAGAGCACTAGCTACTATGGCCTTAAAAAAGCAAAAAGCCCAACACACACTTCTCCACAAATTTTTCCATAATCTTATAAATGAAAAAAGGTTCCCCAACCTGTATGCTCTCCAGTTCAGTTCTTAAAGCATAGAGTAGTAAGAAGAGCACATAACTGTATTCCTTTTGACTCTTTCCATGAGAAATGCAATACTTCCTCCTTTAGGTAGCATTCCTCCCTAACTATTTCTCACTCAGGGAAAGGAATTGCTTCCCAATTTTCTTCTAACAATGGGCAACATTATCCACTACTCAATTTGAGGCATAATCTGAAGTTTCACTGGCTAAAATCATTTTCACAAATGTTGCAACAAGAACAATTCCTATTCTACTCGGTATTTAGAAACCTCCAGGTCACAATCAGAAGAAATCATAGAAGATTCCTCAAAAAGTCACTGCTATGTTGAGTCTAGTATTCAGAACTACACTATCAGTACACTCTCCAGACTTCAGAATTAACCACCAAGTAAGCATACTACAGAAAGAATATTATAATTGTGTTTGTTGTCTAGAACTACTTTGTTACACATAAGCCAGAGGGACCAAAGCACTTAAAGGGCAAAGGAACATTTTATAGATACAATTTTGTAAAGAGACCAAAAGCATTTACTATTCCATTCAAGGCACTTGGCATTTTAAAATACAGCTTCATATGGGCACGAGTTGAAGTCTACCAGATATAAAGACTTACAGTAAGAACTGTACCTATTTTAAAATCAATGTTTACATAAGAATATCTTTCATCTTACATTAAGCTTTTACATCTTGAATGGGTGTATTTTATTTTGAACTGACTTGACTACAAGAGAAGACAGTCCTATAATGGTTCCTCAGGCACTGCCTGAACACACTAAAAATCAGTTCAAAGCAATACAGCTGCATATTTTGCTTTTGGTGAAAGCGATCATCTTTCTTTCACTTTTATCTAAATGCATCTTTGACAATTGCTCTAATACTAAATTTAGATGCACCTGACACTTCCTGGTGCTCTCACTGTGTTTGGAATCCAATTTAAAAATAACAAATGCCTTATTTAACTGTGCATTTGCTACCCTATTATTGTGCAACTAACAGTCCTTTCAACTGCCTCGATTTAAGCAAATGAGAAACTAACTTTGAAGGAGGCTAATTATACTTTGCAGACCTTGACTTATGTACAATCTCAATATTTGAGTGTTCATTTTTTTCTTTATCTAGGAACACGATGAGACTACTATAGTCTTTTCAGCATAGCATAAACACAACATGATAAGACTGGATTTTACCTTCGACTTTATGTCATTAAGGCAAGCTGGTCTGGTTTTTCCTCCCCACCCTACCAAGCAATTACTCATTTAAAAGTGACTTTGCCATTAGTGCTTTTTTGATTTTTACTTTGAATTGGTAATATCCTATCTTAAAGTAAGAAACACTGCTACATTAGGTCTGCCAGGAAGAAGCCTAGGAAGATGCTAATCTATCTTTGAGCACGTTAGTAACAACAAATTCAAAGACTGCTTCAATTTTAATACCATGACACTTTAAGAAGCCTAATTCAAGAAGTTTTATGCTTTCTAAGACTGCATCTGCTGTTAACTTCAAGGATGATTACAGTCCAGTATTTACACTGATTTTGCAACTCTTTTATAACAAGCTTGCATACCTATTAACAACAGTGTACTTTTGAAGAGGTCCAGCATCTTATAAAGCTTTAGAGAGGTAAAGAACACACATTTTATCTACATTTTACAGCAATAATGATGTTTGCTAAAACTTGCTATAAAGCTCAAGGAATTTATTACGTGGTAACTAAGCCTGATTTAACAGTCTGCATCTCTAGTTTTATTTTTTCAACTGAAATAATAACAATACTTTCTTGAAACACTATTTTTGAAGTGTCCCATTACACAACACGTAAAGATCTTTGTTTTGCTGATATTTTGAAGAAAGTAACTACAACATTAAATTTTTGCTATTTTTAAAGCAGCTAACTGCTTTTTCAAGTAGTGACCGGAAGAATAGCAGATCTGTGCAAGTAGAAGGGACAGGTTGAAAATAGTATTGGGAGCATCAGTGATCTACCAACTGTTAGCTGCCTTTTCTCAACTTAATCCAACCTAAATTGAAAATCACACTTAAGATTGTGAAGATCTCACTCTAATCCTTATCACCCAAACCAAGGTCACCTGCTTATCTCAGTTCCAATCCACCTAGCACACAAGTAGATTACAACACCTACATAAAAAACATACATATGAAGTTTACATACCACAAATTTTCAGAGGTGCCTCTAGTTCCAGGAGAATAGGCTGGCTAAGAAATATTTCCCGTGACTTTATGCACAAGCCCCGAACTTCTGCTTCAGTCATCTGAACGATCTTCCCAGGACGACATCCTCGTACTGAAATGAGATGTTTAACAATTGAAGGCAACTATCTCACAGTGACATAGCAATTGGTAAGTCATGAGCTGTATTTAACATCTATATTTGACAAAAAGCCAGCAGCACACTCCAACATATCTACCAAATGCACTGGAATTATATATTCCAACAAATTCTAAACTTAATGTCTGACACTGTGCTAACCTGCACTTAAAGGTCTGTATGCATTCCTGTTAAATTAGGTTCTCAGAAGAGAACAATTTGGCAAAATAACTTTAAAAAGTGTTTAAACTAACAGTCCCATTATGCCAGAGTAATCACTATAGGCAAAAAATGCTGAGAATGGTAATCCAGAAAACACTTTCACATTAGCACAAAATAAACTTCTTTAGGACTGTTGAGTTCAACAGAGCTAGCTAAATAGAAAGAAAAACTACAGGCATGTTTGTACTTTTAACAGCTGAAATTGCCATATTAGGAACATCACACTAATATCTATTAAAGTTTGATGAAACTTTCATTCATATATAATGGCTCTTGAGTTATTGGAACTTTTACATCCAAAGACATTCTAATTAGAGTGAAATTAAACTCCTAAACCAGTAAGTCAGGTACTCAGACCTATGTTTAGCACTAAGTTTGCAAAAGCATTCACATGTCATTGCGTTTCAACCAACATCCTCTTGCAAGTTTATCTGCAGCTGCTTCTTTCCACAAATATCTATATGATTCCTCTGTCAGAGGCTTTAATGTGTCTTTAATGAGGCAGCAAAACAGAACAAATGTGTCTGCACTTTGGCTGATCCAGTTCAGTCTTGCATCTCAGCATAAACTAAACTTCTGAGTTCAAACTAATAAGCCAGAATGTACCAGTGTCTACAGCAGGCAACCATCCTGTTCTGCCATCTGCTGTAGATGGAAGCAACATTCAGCATTAAACCATGGCAGTACCTAAAAGATAAGGTGGTACGAAATTTTAGCAGTTCAAATCCAAATGCTTTCAGCCTCAAACATTATTTTGTAAAAATTTTAGCTGCAACTTCAGGAAGCCTAATAAGATACAAACAGAACAGCAAAAATTTTCTTCACACAAAGTAAGATCCTGGCTTGCCTGCTTCCCATCACTAAAAGAGATTAAGCTCACAATTTTTTTTTTTTTTTGGATTAACATAACCTCCCTTTTCCATTTATTTCTGCTTAGCTCCTAGAAAACATACTTTAAACGGAGTTCAGTATCATTATTTACATTGTGCAATGGCAAAAAAAAGGATATGAGGGGAAACAGTTTGTCCTAGGTCACCTAATACTATAGTCCAAAGTGCTAAGCTCAAGAAGCTCTGCTCTGGTTGTCACTGTATACTTGTCCCAATGTAACTATACATCCACCTAGTCCAACACTGTGCTATGAACTTTTATTTTTTATTTTTAATGAACAGACAGTTCTTAAACTGAGGTTAGGAAGCAACCACACGAACATGTGAAAAGGCAGAAATGAAGAACTGTTTTCTCAAGCAGGGAAGAGAAAATGTGAAACTAGATCCTCATACAGCCCAGTTTGAGTGCCAAAATAGCAGGAAAGCTAGTCTGTCCCCAGCGAGGATACACTGAAATACTTTACTCATGAGAATCCCACAAGAACAAGGCTGTGGCATACAGGACTTCTTTCAGTGAAACTCTGAATCAGTACCAGGTGACATTTACCATATGGTATGTCACATGCCTTTTGCTAATTAAGATTTCAACTACACTTGAGAAAGCAAACAGCTTTTTAGTAACACTTCTTTTGTTATCCTTCATGCATTAAGGTGGTGGCTCACATATTAAAAGGATACAAAGGCAGGCATTAGACACAATCAAGGTGACTAGAAAACAATAAATGCCTACAGGCTTCAATTTCATCACATGTCAAACGTCTGTTAAGTGATGCACTTAGAGATACCTCTTCAGCCTCATGGGGATTATTAACAAAAAGAAAATAAATCTCAGGCTTGACAGCTTTGCACAGGACTTGACTAACCAATTTGTGAAGTACCCAAATGTTCCAACAATCTCCATCTTTTCAAACTCTTCCATTCTGGTAGCTTAGAGATCCCTTTCACAGACCAAAAAGTAATTTGGATAGGCACAATAAACTGTCACTATACATAAAAAAGCATCCAATTGAAAGAACAGTGCTAATATCACAATGGCTATCATTCTCTTGAAACAACTGCTATATTCTAAAACCATGGCTTACAACATCAAGGTCACGGCGAAGAAGCACACAGCACAGCTAGCTTTTGAGTCCCATTTTTCCTCTGTGCATTCTTTTAACCTGTCTTGATAAGCAATTAAATTCTCCCTTGTATTTAACTACTTTCATAGCATTTTGCAACACCAGAATTAAGCCATTTCATGTAGATTAAAACCAAGAAGTGACGTAACTGCACACTTTAAACATTCAATCTAGTTTCGGAACTCCAATTCAGCAGAGCCCACCATACACAACACTAATGTTACCACCAGTAGCACCAGACCGAGCATAGAGTTCAAAATGGAGACAGCTGTTCAAGGAGGGTACTCATTTAAAATAACTTTGATCCAATCAGTATTTCTTAGAAAACCAGCCTTTAGCTCCCTTTGAAGCTCACATGTAGGTTTAAACTTGGAACAATTGCTTTATAGGATTGAGGCTTTAAATGCTGCTAGATTTCTGCACTAGAAGACACAGCGAACATGCAGCTCCTGGCTTCAAAATTAACTAACTGCTAATAGCCAATGCACCCAGGGTCTTGATGTTAGTTACTTTTTACAGTAGAGCCTTAAACATTGCAAGCCCTTACCAGACCAACCAATGTATTACCACACTTTGGATTCTGCAGATAAGAGGAATTTCTACAGCTATACCAAGTATGTCACTCTCAGAGGAGACAACACGCACCTAATGATTGCAATTACCTCCAGCCCTTGGGAAAGGTACAAATCTGGGCCACTGTACCTTTGCAAAGGCGCCCTCCCCACTCCATACAGTTAGCAGCTCCACAGAGCAAACATGTAGGATCAGTTACATCTGAAGAAATACAAAGCCCATAGTTTCATGAGGAGCAATCATCAATAATATACCTCAGAGAAAAGAAGTTTTTTCCCCACAATCCCCTGATCATCAATAAGGGTACTACATATTGAAAAATGTGAAGCAGCTGTGACCCTGGAAGCCTCAGCCCTTTACTGGATTCACAAAGGTACTGAGAGGTTCACCAAATAGTCAACCAAAACAGCTGTGCCACAGCCATGGTACAACTACACAAGCAAGACTAAGCACATCTTTCACCAGCTTACTCTACAACTAGAATTTTGTTGAACTTCCCTTGACTCAGTTGAGCACCATACAGATTGTAAACAAAAGCATCTCACCATATTTAGTTTTTCAAAAGCCAGATTTCCGAGAACAGGTTTAAGAGGAGGTTATGAGAACAGGATCAAGAGTGTAATTGATGTTCTTCTGACTCATTTACAAATTGCTATAGCTGACTGCTCTTGTAACATGCAAGTCATGGATACATGCATTGTAAAATCCATAGCTCACAAAACCCCTTTAGCAGCACTGGGAAAACCATCATTTTTAATGGTTGTCATTTACCCAGAGCAGAAACAGCATCTCAACATTAGATATAATTTAATTCTCTTTAATCTAAACACAGATCCTGTAAGCAAGCTTTGATTTACATAAAAAGTCTTCTGTAGGGACAGCGATTCCTGTTGCAATACTATGCCAGAACAAGCCTTTGCTGCAAGGAGCTTAAAGCAGAGTGACATAGCAGAGAATAAAGATAATTAAAAGCAACTATATACATTGTACTGTCACACTATTATTTTAGTACAATAGATCCTATAGTAATCCAAAAGCTGTTCTATTAAACATTAAAATGATCTCTGCATCTACACAACCTTTGATAAGCAACCTTAGCAAGTCTCCTAATAGCAATTAGTAATCAGAGACACAAGCTGCACAGTGGCAGGAAAGAAACTTCAGCAATAATAATTTTTTTAATGCCTCCTAATTTATGCCAGAGTGTAGCAGATTATGCAAGGCAATATTGGAGAGGAAGAAAATAAATACTAAATAAAGTGGGCGAAGAGGTGGCTGTTGGAAGTTCTATGAGCATCACTTTTTGCCATACTTTTTCACAAAGTGGAGAAAATACATTTAAACTATTCTGTCACCCTGTTCCTGGTGTGCCTCTCACTAAGTAACCAAGCTGCTCATTCTGAGGCATCACTAGCAGAAGTTTCTCCAATTATTATATCAGCTGTGGTATGCACAGCTGTCCTAAGCATTTATACTGTGTTCTCCAATACCACGTCCTGTTTACTGCAAAAATCACACAGGGTTTTTAGCATAACTCTAAATCCCAGACAGAGTTCTCCTAAGTCTCAAAAAGAAGGGCCAGCATTATTGCTAAGCAGCAGCCTCCTCCTTTCCCTACACTCTTGGGTTTTTTGCAGGCACATGCATTCATGTGGCCACACAGTAAACTGCATCAGTGAACTGATCTTTTCTTTCTAGTACAAAGACCTAGCAAAACAAAAATGTAATCTAGATAGTTCCCCAAGCTGGAAAATACATCCACTGCAGACCTGGGCTAGGACTAGTGAAGGAATAAGCAGCTGCTTCTGCTTCTTTTCACAGTAGCTCCAAGCCACGCTTATTTCTGAAATTATGCCTTTAGAGATCTATTTTGCTACAGTACATCTAAAAAAATCCCCAAACTACAATGCAAGACTGCAAGCATGCAATTTTACAAATTGCACACAAGCAATTCCCACAAGCTTATGCTCCCCCCTGACATTCTGCAGAATGTTTAAGGATTGGTGATTAACAACTACAACATTTAACTATTTATTTCTTGTACTTCAAAGAACTTTGGAGTATTTGATGAATCCTGAACAGCCTCTCAAGAGTAGGAGAATGGATCTGGAAGCCAAAGCTGACTTGGAAAAAACAAAGTTCTCATACAGACTACGTTTCCAAAATCAGAAGGTACCTGCTCTAAGCATTTTTAAAATCCAAGATATGTATTTTCACGGTTTTAAGTCAGGAAACCAATAGATTTTAAAAGTGTCTTTCACTTTGTAAAACAAAGCTTCACTCCCTCAAAATATTTTCTGCTATTTAATTTGTTCACCTGTCAACCAGAAGCAATCACTCTCTATCTTGCAGCAAAACACTGAGTTAAAGCCCGCAACAGAAGTTTTCAAAGTTTCAGAATTGCTGTAACAGAACTAAGTTTAGAATGGCTTTCATTCATGTGTTACACTGGTGGACAACAACAATAGAAATGAAGCCCTGCCAGAGCTTTGCTCAATTCGATAAGAAGCATATTGCTCAATATATAGCTCCTCTGCATGGTGCACACTGCAAAGCCCTGTACCTCTCCTAGGGTACATCATCCAAACTCCCCACTAAAAATAGAAGAATCAGCCTGCTAGGGAGTTTTTTCCTGAAGAACTGTGCTTTTATATCCAAGTACTCTTTAAATAAATTTGGCTTCACTGGATGCCCTTGATATGAAGTATCTTGCTGAAGAATACTGAGATTGCTTGTGAACTCATTTTAGTAGTACTTACTTAACATCAAACACAAATGCACTTCAGAGTAAGAGTCTGCACAAACCTTTAATTTCTAACCAGGAAAATAACCAAACAACTAAGTGCTGTTCTTCTACCCAAACTTGAATTTATGTTCTTACAATACATGCTATCCAGCAGAATTAACACTCATGGAGAAGGAGCTTCTTTAGAAACTAATATCTAAAGTTGCTTCAGAGGATACCCAAATAAGCCCACAAAAACACACAAGTGTCCCTACACCAACCTCCACCTGTTTTATTTGCCTCTCACAGACCACCTGCTTCCTTACACAGAGGTTCCATAAACTAACTTACTGTCTCAGGCATTCTGTATCATGCACAGTTCTAAGAATTCCTGAATTCAAGGCTGAAAGACAAGACCACATTAATCACTCCATTCTGGAAGCAAGATGTGTAACCCTAATGCTTGTTATTGGTCAGTGTTTACTGTTTGCTTAATTACATTTGAACCCGAGACTCATGCAAGTAGTAAAGCATACAGTAGAAGCCTCTCACTATGCTGTATTATACAAAGTGGTGGCAATTCCTTACACAGTCCACCTGGAAGGCAAATCTAGCATAAAAACATCATTAAATGAAGAATTTCAGCTTCTTTCTCAAAGTTTGACTTTCTTTTCCTCTAAAGCAGTGTTACTGAAACGTCTAAAATATGAGGAAGGTAGAGGCAAATTACAAAGTTATGAAGTAACTCCTGAGAAGTACCAAGGTGAGGAATTACTTAAGTTATAATACAAAAAGCTAGGGTTTAACATTAGTTTTGTATATCTTCAATTTCTCAAGTATCTAACTACTATGGTTATGTGGGATACATGCACAAAAGCTTTCTATCAAGACTCATATTAAAAGAGCCCATAAAACACACAGAAGATGGTGCTGTGAAACTAAGATGACCTAGCCTATGTACGAGACAAACCATATAAGAGTAAGAGAAGGCAGTAAACAGCTTCATTTATGTGTTCAGATTATGAATCAGACACTATTGCATTAGAGGCACCTCAAGCTGTAGTTAAGAGTAGATTCCCCTATACACACACACCCCTTCACTGAGTACAGCATCTGACCGTACTGAGTAACAGCCAAATAAAGCATGCTTGACTTCACAGTGCTAAACCATATATCGTGTTTTGTTTTGATTTTCTTTGTTTTTCTAAAAAGTGACGTGTCTGCATTTGTAGTGCTTACTACTGAACATTTAATTGCAACTGTCAAGTACTACAAATTCTCTTATCTATGTTAAACCATAAAAAAGTGGTTTTTTCCTTTTATACTATGATTTAGCTGTACTCTGAGCAAGACACTGAATGAGTCAAAAACTGTGCTGCAGAATATCCAAGTAAAACAGTTACGGAATCATGTAGGCTTCAAGTGGCAAAACAGCCAGCTAGAATAAAGGAACATCAGCACACATCACCCGACACGGGATTCTTGGCATTCGGTGCAGTATTTCAAGCCAACTATCCCATTCGTCATGCACTTATAAAGCTAAAGATGAACTGGCTGATAACTGCACTGCTGTACAAACCCAGAAAGAGACGTCATTCTTCTTTCTATCCCTTCTCCCTGTTTAATACACCTACCCTCCTCAAAACATACAAAACTGCCCATTTTCTTTCTCTCTCTAAAGGCTATTTCAAAAATATACCCTTTACACTAAACTCCTTACCAAGCTTTCCTTGTTTATTTTTCTAATAGCAGATTATCCAGTGATTTCACACCAAACCATGTAATAACCTTTGTTTATTCAAGGTTCACCACCATGGTTTGTTTATATTGTTCTGCAACAGATCATGAAAGTCCCTCTCCTCTCTACAACTGCCTCTTTTTCAGTATCAGTTAGAGTCTATGGATCTGCAAGCCTGCTACTGTATCATCATCCCATATCATCAGGCTGGCTGGATATGTTAACTAGTTAAGACACTAACCAAACAAGACAGACATTACTGACCACAATACATTAGCCCAGTGGCTCTATAGCATTTAAAACCAGTAAGGAAAATCTCAATTCTTTCATATGCATTTAAAATCCAACTTCCGTTTGAAAAACTGAGTAATATTCAAATTTCTATTTTTAACATAACCTGCAAGACCTCTGAAATCAGAAGTTGAAGTTGCAGCTTTTCTAGAAGATATCACATGACACAACCAGCTTTTATTAAGGCAATCATAAAAATCACACTCTGAGCTGAACATCAAAGCAATAACCATTCTTCATGTCTACTGGGAGTTTTACAACTCTTTTCTTTGACAAGTATTTCCCAGCTTCCTTGGTGGATCAGTAGTATCAGAACTGTAAGCCCTCCTAGCCTCACCAAAAATCATTTTGTTTTAGAGAAGATCCACATTCAGTTCCATCAACTGAATTCAAGTTGCTAACTTGAAACAGGTTAGCTAGATATAGGCAAGAGATCTTGACTAGACAAGGTAAATTTGTTTGTACAGCTACATAAATAAACCCTCTTCACAGAAATCCAGCTTGTATTTAAGGCTACTATAATGTCTGGGTTTCCCCAAGTACATCCTGCGCTCACAAGTATATAGGTATACCCTGGTAAGCACTAAGGAGTTTACCATATGGAAGAGAGGAAGTTCAGTCCAGCTAGACTGCCTCATATCCAGGAATTTTAAGAGACAGATACAGCACAGAAACAGGAAGCCCAACACCTAGACAGAAATACAGCAGTCTTACTTAACACCATCCTCAGCACTCTTTACAAGTAAGGTCACACCTACTCCAGCATCCTTGCTTTGATACAGAGGGAACTCTTCCACACATCATCAAAGCTTAAATTAGTTTAGAGCCTGGCTTAAATGTAAGCCTGGTGCAGCACTTTTGCAAATTTCACGGCATTTCCCACAGAGGGCTATACGGTGTCCCTAGATGAGACAAAACACAACATATTGCACATCTGCTGTACTCTTAAGTCTCGTGTGCGTACATACTCCTGTGCTGTCCACAGCTAAAATGGACTGGGAAGATCTATCCACCAGATGGCACAGCTGGGAAGGTAGGAAGGAAGGAAGGAAAAAAAAAAACCAAACGCACAAGAAAAAAGTCAGCACACTGAAGCAAAATTGAGGTGATCATCTTTTTGCGTGTCATAACACAACTAAGCTTGACCCATGACTGGAATTCTGAACACCAGTCCAAGAAGGCAACAGTCTTAAGACTGATTTGGCTTATTCACTTTCACAGTCACACATCAGTCTAAAAGTGTTCTAGCGAAGCTATGGAATTTCACATTTACGTGACCTATAAATATTCTCAGGTTCACTTATCAAAAGAAATATTATAATAAAGCTAAAAGTATATCAAAGATCAGTCAGGTACTCATCTAAGAGCACTAGCATCTCCCTCATTCTGCTAGCAAAGAAACAAGAATGGGAACTTACGTCTGGAGGTAGAAGAAATAAGAGAAAGAACTGCTATGTTCAGACTTTATTCATACAGTACACACCTCACTTTTACTTTCCTCCTAACAGAATTTATTTATAAGGTACCACTAACAAGTAACAACCAAGTACCAGACACACTGCAAGAGAAACTCAATTCAAAACAAGCTCTTACCATTCCAAAATTCACTACTTAACCAATGAATAAAGAAGATAACAACTTGGTATATGCAAAAGAACATGTAAACAAAAAGCTAACATACTAGAAGACTATCATCATGCATTACACTATGGTTCAGTTCAGTCTTTCTGGAAACTATCCCCAATTTAACTCCAGTGTTAATGAATCAGGCTTTCAGCACTCAAAAGATATCCAAAACAAGTACACATCCAAGGTAAGCATGCATGAATGCATGTTGAGGGTTGGGAAGGTATTCTTGATGAATTCTCCCAGGCAGCCTGGCTATAGGCCACCTCATATTGTTATCTCATGGAAAAAAAAAAAGAAAAAAAACAACCACGGTGGGTAAGATGATCTAAGTATAACCCAAAAGATACGTAGTCTTGAGCAACAAGGGTAAGAACAGTTGGAGTAACCTGATTAAAGTAAGAGCAAGAACTCATGACAGTTAATATCACAGCCTAGAAACAGGTGTCACCAACCAGCAACCCAATGACAGAAGGGAAGTTGCTTGTTGCTGTGGCTTTTGATATGTATTTGCTACCCTTTAAAATTTACATACAGCAGCCACGGAGAGACAGTTGTAGACTGTTATGCAATCTTAAAGCCATCCATTTCGGTAAAAGTATCTGGAAGGACAAAATATGTATTTCATGACATTTCATAAAAAAGGCTTTTGATTATTGTAACGTGCATTTTTACAGCTCAAAAGACATGCTTCCTTATCCTTTAAGTCAAGGTTGAAGTGAGAGTAATGGAGCAAAAAACTTGGTTTAAACTAATTAATTGCTTCCATAAGAGTCAACAGAAATTTTTCTGCGCAGGCAGTGGGGGGAGGGATTCATACTCACTTTACTAGAACAGGTCAGCTAAGCAACAGCATGAGCTCCAGAATGTGAGCTGCCAATTGTACAAAAAAAAAAAAGCTTCATTGTGAAACACTACTATTCGAACCACAGCTTAAAATATTATACGCTAGCAGTACAACAAATAAAAAATGTTAAATGGAAACAAAAGTAATTCATACACAATGCATTCTTTTAAATTTTTTTTTCAAATAAAACCTACAAGAATCTATTCCCTTTCAGATACAAAATGTACGTAGGCACTCCTACTACTTTTAGTAGGAGACAAGCAGAGAAAATCCACCCCATTTCCCTTAAGAATCTTCCTAATCTCTGCTCAGAGGGAGAAACAGACTGAGAAATAAAGATGAAATATTGTAAGCAAAGTTTGATTCAGAAGTTGCACACACATATCCCTAAAGTACTATGGAGTACAAAGCACAGATTAGGTTGCTCAGACATGAGGCACCCAATCATAACCCAAGGCGCTAGAAAGTTGCAACACAAGTATTTCTATTGTATGTAAAAGGTATAGAACATGAATTTTAAAATTCTTAATTAAAAAAAAAGGATAGAGCAATACTTAAGAACAATCCAACATGTTGCATATCTAAACACTGCAGAATCCCCTCCTCCTAAAGCAAACTATATTTAGGTAACTATACTGACAAGCAAAGAGGAAAAGTACTTTTCAAACATATTTTTAAAGTGTCTCTCAAAAAACCCACCATTGCATATATACACGCATTTTGATTCCCAAAAAAATCTGCACTGCAAAGTCAATGTTTACTAGGTTACTATTTAGTTTGCCTTAAAAATCTACCTACTAATCTGTGTTGCAACATCCAGAAAAAGGGAGCTTTATCTGTATTAGTGATCAAAGATAAACTTTGACTGATGATACCTATGTGTTTCTTCATGCTATACACTACACACGTTAAATCACAAACATAAGCACAATTGCCTAAATCCTTTATGTACATTAAAATATTGATTTTATTGCTCAAAGTTTCACATCTAAAAAGAACAGATAGCAGCTACTACAAAATCCCTCAAAGCCCTAAAAACTCTACTTTGTAGTAACTCAGCCGAACAAAACTTTCAGACTTAGGAAAGTTGTTTCACTTCCAAAACTGTACATACTCCACAAATTCCTTTCTATCGGCCTTCCACAATCCAAGGACCACAGCAACCAAGTACGCGAACAGCGCATACCCATGCATCTACTCTCATCTCCCAACACACCAGGGGTCTGTTGAATACGGAATGAAAGATTAATGGGAGAAGAGGCCTAAAACGACTAAACATTCAGTACATAAAGAAAATGCTAGGAATAATCCCTCAGCTTCTCCAAAAGCAGAAAATAAGTCAGACTCGCTATTTAACACACACAAAACCCTTCATAGCTTTTATCAGCCATCCACGAGAGCCACTTTTGGAGACTGCCCCGCAGACAGGCAGAGGAGTGCCAGCCCACTAAACCCCTCTGCCTCCACCGAGAAGCACACGACTCCGTACCTCACCAGCTCACACACATAATTTTAAACACGGAAGACTGCGCCGAACCCATCCGGAGGAAGGGATAAGGCCGCCCATAGCTCAGGTAGCGAGGCTTCTCCAGCTCGTCCTTCAGCCAGGCAGCTGCAGCGGGGGGCGAGCGAAACCTTTTTTTTTTTTTTTTTTTTAAATATTAAAGCAGCCACTTTACCTATGCAGGGAGGACGGACCGCCGCGCACACCAACGCCGACAGGACACTTAAAACCGCCCCTCCTCCATTCGAGGGGCTCGGCCAGGGCCGGCCCGGGGCTCGGGGCACCGCTGAGGCGCGCCATGCCCCCTCCCGGCCGCCACCCCGGGACCAGCACCACAGGGGAGGCGCTGTCCCCGCTCCCCCGGCCGCAGCGCCCGCCCCGCCCGCTTCCCCCCCACCCGGCCGGCACCCCCGGGGGGAGGCGACGGCGCCCTCTCGCCCTTCGCGGTGCACGCGTGGGGCGGCAGGCAGCGGGGCTGCCCGGCAGCTCGCTCACCTTCCAGCAGCCGGGTGATGAGGCTGTCCACGTTCAGCTCCCCATCCGCCATTTTGTGGCCACCAGACTCGGTCCCGGGCGGGGAGAGGGCGGGGTGGAGGGCGCTTCACAGAGGAGGAGGAGCAGGGAGCGGTGGCCGCAGCTACAGTGGCTCCCCCCACCCCCCTCCGACAGTCCCCTACCGCCGCCCGGCTTCTCCCGCGCTAGCAGCCAAAAGCGCCGCGCCCGTTCCCTCGCCGCTAAATGGGGGGAACCGGCTACCCCTCCTCCCTGCGCCTCCTCCCCGCCTCACAAACCGACAGGGCGCATGCGCCCTCGCACGCCGCCGCTCCGCGCTCCAGGCATCGCGCAGGCGCCGAAGGTGCTGGCGGGCTCCGGAGCGCATGCGCAGAGCGCCACCGACCCTCCCTCCCCCGATCCCCGCGGGTCTCCTGGTAACCGCCCGGCGCTGCAGGCGTCGCTCGGTGGGCCCAGCCGGTCACCTGGCGGCCTGCGGGTCTCGCAGGAGGGAGCTGCCCTGCCCCTGCGTCCCCAGCCGGGCTTCCCTGGCCTGCTTTCTGCCCGGTCTGGGCCTCGGAGCCGGGGTTGTCCCAAACCAGCCCCTCAGGCCTCCGCAGAGCGCAGGGTGAAGGAGCCTTTCCTGACACGACGCCTGCAGCCGCCTGTCCGGAGGGCCGGGCAGTTCCGCCGGCTGTCTCTGTCACTCGGGGAGCAGCCCCAGGACTCCGTGGTGGGTGTGGGTCAGCTGGCACTTCTTGTGCTGCCCCACCGCCTTGCAGCGTGTGACTGCAGGAGAGCGGTGGCTTTTCCTTAAGTAGAGGTTAGGTTGGCAGCCATCGAGTGTGGACAAAAGGCAAGAAAACGAGTCCTAGTAGGCAGCGTGTGACCTACGTGTCACCCCCTCTTCTGCTGCTGAAACGGCGGCTGTCGAAGTTCACAGTTTATTAAAAAAAAAATCCGTCAGAACTGGATTAACAAGTTGTGCTCTTTATAGCCCTCTTGTAATGCAGTTGTCAGGAAAACCTGACCGACGTGGTTTGTGTTCCATTGCGGCTGGACCTGCTAAGAGTACTTTTTTTGGTGATTTCTGAAACTTTTTTTTAAGATGAGCTTTCTAAATACAGGCTAGTTTACATACTTTTGTCAACAGATGCTTGCCTTGGATGGACAAAGAAGTGCTTTAAAATTTAGGCGGTGAAAACTTCTTGGGAACTGGGACAGCAGACAAGTACGTGTATGTTGACAAAATAACAAAGTGCAGATATTCTAGAAGAAACAGGCCGCTATTTCTATGCCTAAATATAGATGTTGATGTAGAAACTTAGCTCCAACTTGAATTTTTCCATTGGTCCATACAAGCCTGTAAAATCTTGTCACCTTAAATAATTTCAAAACCCAGTTTTTATCTCTTGATAGGAGAGAATTAGTATGAGCAAAACAAAAGCAATTAGGGCAAGGCGGGGCAATGATTAGGCATCAGATGATGCTAGGTGTCCAGACTGTCACGTAAAAGAACACTCTTTTGAAATACCTACGCAATGATAATAAAGTTTCACTTGATGCACTGACAGCAGAGGAAGAAACTCCAGAAAAGAAAACAGATTTTGTATCTCCATTTGTAGGTAGCATATATGGAAATAGAATTCCAACTCATCTGCTGAAAGCACATTTAGCTGTCCTTTCTTATTTTCTAATTCTGCTAGTGAAAATCTTAATTAAAAAAAACACCCTTAAAATTATTTTCTTTCATTTTTTGTCAAACTAGGAAAAATACTCAGCTTTTAAAAGGATCTTCCTTATCCCAACTACTTTATTGCTGCCAAAACTAATAGATCCACAATCCCTCTTGAGCTTTTAGGAATCGTCCCAGTTTCATTTCACATAACCGAACTGCCCTGAAGGTTATTTTAAGCCATCACAACATCAGGTTCAGACATAATAATATTATGTTATCACAGAACATTCTGCATTGACAACAAAATGGGGACATGAAATTGTCTTTCACCGTGGCATAAAGATAGAATTAATTTGTCTTCCAAAACTCCAGAAGATACTAAACTTTCAGATACACCGAGCAAAACATATTTCCACAACTGTTTTTATTAGGCATGTCGGCATGTTCTAGAAACAATTCAGAGGCTTTATCGTAATAACAAAATAATTTAGTAAGCAGAGATGCTAAGGAACCGGACAAGCGGAAAAAATAATCCTTTCCTTGTAGGTGCTGTGCCAGTGCCTTATTTTATTTTAGCACATCACATCTGAACCCACACTGACATGTATAACTCATACCACTGCATTCTTGAGGACCTCTGATATATACAAGGAGCTTGAGTTTTCTACTCCATTTCACTACTTCTCTGTTTTCTGAAGGATAGCATCACACTGGGTCATACGAGGAGAAAAGCCCGCTGGTGCTGCCTTCGATGTCAGAAGCACAACACCTCACAGGATGCTTCTCAGGTCCTGTCATGGCTGCATCCCAGCTCGCACACCACAGCACACCCTCCCTCCTTTTCCATCAGTCCTTGCAGTGGGAATGTCGCCGAGTGACACTCTCCAGCTGTACGTGTGTCCTCATGCAGGAGGATGGTCACCTCACTGCACTGCATAACCCTCTAAATTTCCCTCCCTGCCCCTGGCTTCGTAGTTTGAGCAAGGAAACAAGTACGTGAGTTTCTCCCTCAGTGGGTAAAACTTGACAGGTCCCATGGTTTATGTTGGCATAATCCTAGTACAGCAAATAGAATTAAAAGATCAGAGAATGAGGCCCATTGTCTTCTGTGATTCAGAAAGAAAGTACTTGAATTCTGTGTTATTTACCCTAAATACCCTGTGTGACAACTTTCCCCTCCTTATCTGCATGCTGTCTCAAGGTGTCCTTTAATTTGCACTGCTCTTCTGTTGAGTTTAGAAGATTTGAAGGACAGAAATCTCCAAAGAAGGTGGCAAAAAATTATATGTTAGTGTCATGCCCGAAACTGTGGCTCTCTAGACATGAGTTCTCACTTACCCTGCTGCTGTGAATTTGAACCTGTTGCATCCCCAGCTACAGAGCACTGTCTCAGCATCTCTGATGTTACCTATTTTTTCCTTGTAACCTTATGTTGGTTCAGCCAGTACTTCTGCTACTCCCTGTGCTTTAAAGTCAGTGCACTACATGCACTTTTAAGTTATTTACTATGCCATTGTAACTGCTGCTTTCAAAAAACATAGCCCCAGCTACATTGCCCTCCTAGGTCTGTCATCAGATACTTGCTAGACAGCACATGGCAGTAATTTACAGCATTATTCTATCACTATAGCTAGTTTTTAATGTACTCTATCACCTTTGCCAAGTGTCACTCAAGAGTGACTGTAGCTGTGATGTAGATGGGAGGAGGAAGCGAGGAGGAGCTGTGTGGTTAGTTTTCCAGCATGTAATTAGGAGCATATTCTCCCTGGGTAGCGATAGCTGAAGCACAGCTGTCTCCTTAGAGAAGGACTTGAACAGAAATTAGTGATACAAATCAGCAGTGTATTTTCTTAGCGTAGTTTGTTTACAAAATATTCACAGGTCCTGTTTCTTTAGCCAGAAATAGCAAGAAACTGTATCAAGGTAATCTCAAAATATACAAAGACTGCAGATAAATTGTCACTATTTGGACCCAAAAGTTTAGATTCAGAGACAGGTGCAGAAAACCAAACAGATCTCACTCCATAGCAATTTACGACCCCTTTTTATTTCTCAGTATTTGCACTAAAGCTGGTTAAATGGTAAGTTTTGTTACATCCTTTTAAGATTTTTTTTTTTAAAAAAACCAACAAAAAATCAAAATAATATTTTTCTACACCAAGGCTTTCTCAACTTTCCTGAGAAACCAGAGAAGGAGAACAGTCCCAAAATAGCCAGTGATTTGGGTTTGGAGGCACGTACCTAGGATGTGAAAAACTCTTCTCTGAACTGCAGCACCCAAGGCAGATCCCTTGGTATCACTATTTGGAACTGCAACACCTTGTATAAATAATTAAATGTTCACTGGGGCAGGGACTTGAGTCTCGATCTGTGTCAGGTGGATGTCCCCATCATTCAGCTATAGAGCTTGATGTAGCTGTTATAGTTTGTAGGAACAGTTAAATAATCCAGCCAAAAGATGCAGGCTATTATTAAATACTCTACATACATTTTACACTTACTCTTTCCACTTCAAAGAGCCAATAGGTAAGTCAGATTCAGCCTCCCCAAATTCTTGTCATACATTTGCTCATCATTTCCTGGGTGAGCTCTCAGTTTTAATTCCCACATTTATAAAATGGTAATAATAACATATATGAACCTCTCCAGGGAGTGAAGGGACATAACTGAAATATTTGAAACACATGATGAGATCTTCAGTTGATACACAAATGTGTTTGCTATTATCATCAAAGCTTTAGTAACAGTATTTTTTATAGAGCAAGATTTTTCTGTGGATTAATACTGACCCTCAGTTCCTGTGAATGCCCTCATGCCCTCATTGCCTTTTATGCATACTTAAGAGGCAGGACAGGTTTAGATGTTCCCTTATTTCTTCCGGAATTAAAAGAAGAAAAAAGATTGTTGATGTCAAGAACCAGTGCTGAAATAATTAAAAAAACCCAAAAAACAAACAAACAAAAAAAAAAAACAAACAGAAATTTCAATCTAGTCCATATGACTTGAAAGTCTTATTTTGAAAAAAGCAGCTACCCCTGCCCCATCCTGATAGCTCCAAGCTAGGTTAGAAAGCTGGGGCAAGATAAGCGCAGCCTTGAAGGCACAGGAGAGAGCCTCCTGGGAGCTGCATGCAAAACAAGGTCAAGGTGAGGCATACCCCATAGTATGGATCACAGATTACTTCATCTCTCGGTGTCAGAACTATTTAAAAGTGTGAGGAGCTTTTTTAAAATTGTATTTCTTAGCATACGATACAATCTTGGTTCCCCTGGCAGCCTGTCCTACTGCCCACAAACTATCAGAAATACACACCACCTGCTGCAGCGTTATTCCCCAAGCGAGGAAGGGGGGAGGACTTCTGAAGCAAAACAAGGCAAATAATTTGGGCCTGCAGGATCTGCAGTTTGGGGAGTGTCAATCAAGCTTACTATTCCTCTGCTTCGGAGAGAAAAATGTTCTTCTGTTTCCCAGGAAGGAACAGCTGCAAGAACTGAAAGTGTCTGCATCCATTTTCCTAAGTGAACAGCGGAATATTTAGTTTCAGCAAAACCAGATGGTTTATGCCCTGTGTGCTGGTGTTTGACACTAGCTACCAGAATTTCACAAAATGTGTGCAGAGCATTAGAAAGAACACCTTTAAACTCAGGGCCCCAACACGAGAGATGAATGCTATGAACATAGTAATAATAGACTTAGGAAAAAACCCAACCTTTATCCAGGAATCTCCAGGCGCTCTCTAAATATTATTAGACTACATAATTGTAAATATCTAAATATTATCAGACTACATAACAGTCCATGAATAATTAAATTTTGATACACATTTCTCACATGAGGTTTACGCTAAAGATGAGAAGGTAAATGAGTTCCTCCAGGTTATGCAGTGAGTCACGGTCTAGTTTCTTGTGTGCTCTGACCATCCACATGTCTCTTTTCTTGCTAATGCCTCTCTAGCGTGCTGTGTCCTCAGCCATATTCCCAGGACACGATTTTTAAATGTGAAACTATTACTGTTAATAGCACAGGGACAGGACTGCAGCGTACATCACCATAGCTGGGACATCTGAGTGCTCTGTGGGGAATTTATAATATGCTAAAGAGATCTGTGAACAGCCCTCAAACCTCTTGCTAATAGCAATTGCAGTGGGCATTAAGTGTCTGAAGATGCTTAATTATTTGGTGATTTTTATTGATTTGTGCTGTTATTGTTTAACATAACTCTGTAGTAACAAGGCATCTCTTTTCTACCAATCTGAAAGTGGTTTTCAACCTCTCAGTAATTACGCTATGTGATTCTGATACACCATTTTGCTGGACTACTGGGAGGCTGATGCAGTTTGCTCAAGATTACTCATAGCTTGAAGAGCAAGGCTCAGAGGCTTCAAGCCTCATGGTCACTGACGGCTGCAGCACATGTTCCTGAGCCAAATCCAAACCTGCTGACTCCCTATCGTCTGCTTCATGTAAAAATAGGCTTGGGATGAATTTCTTTTTACGCCAGTTTTCTAGATCCCTTAGCGCAATGCATATTTATTGTGAATCACTAGGTACTGCTTCAAAGTCCCACAGCTATGAACCCTAAAGTGTGTCCTGGTAGCCAAACACAGCAGAGGTCTCAAATGTCTCCTTAGGTGTTCGTTTCCTTGGGTTTCCAGGAGAGCAGCTGTGTCGTGCTCTGGTTTATCCCATCGTCTGCATGGCAGAGGGTGTGCCACTGAGCACACCTGCCCTGCAGTTGAGGCAATGCTATAATTTAATATACTTCATGATCAGCATTTTAAGAGTTTGAATTTACTATTTCTCCATTATGTAATTACATCATAATAACAATAATTTAACTAACACGATGTACGTGGAGTTTTGCTGTTGCTTCTTATGTAAATCAGAGATATTTAGCAATATGTTACAAAATGGGTACACGTATTTCAGAGTGAGATGTAAGAGGTTACTTTGATTCAGAAAAAAAAAAAAGGAGCTGTTGGGAAGAATTATTTTATAAAGAAAGAACTATTTAGTTATAGATAATGTATATATAAAAATATAAATAAATAGTTACAAATCTTCATCCTGTGGCTCATTCACTAATGTGGAAACTGCAGCACTTCAAGGTGTTTAAATTAAAACAAACAAACCCCATGCTATTTTCTACCTTTTTAGAGAAATTCAGATACTTAATTTAGATTAAAAAACTGAACTGCTATACAGGTGAGGAATTTGAGGCTGAATTCAGATAAAGCAACATGAATCACTAACCAAACATTGAGGAAATAGCTAATCTTTAGGTACAAAAGAAGATTTATTTTAGTTGTTCATCTGTTCATAAGAAGCAGATTCTCTCTGTATTTAAAGTACACTCCAAAAGAATTAAAAAGAAATTTAAAGTCAAATTTAGATATCAAAATGTGTCAGATGCCTTGACTTCTACTAAATTATAACACATGCTGCTCATTGCTATTAACTTAGATGGTATTTTTGCTGTCTATTAAGTAATCTAATTTATCCTTGCTGTTCCAAAAATAGTTCACCTGCATACAGTATGGCTCAGAAGAGCAGGAGCTGCGAGAGACCACATCACTCTGACTAGCAGCGACAGGTCACATTGACAGACTTAAGCCTGGAGTCAGCAAAACCTAGAGTTACTCTGAAAGCCTGGGTGAGCTTGGCTAAGACAAGGCCATTAGCTGTCATAGGTGGGTTTTGGGGGTTGGACACTGTGGCCTCCCAGAAGCGTGATGCAGGTCCCTGGAAACACACGTGGCTGAGGCTAGATACACAGCACTTTCTCGGAGGTGGCAGTGCTGACTGAAGGTGGTTTCTCCAAGCTCCCACTGACCCTCCCTGCTGTGATTTGCTGTCCCTGCAGTCATGCCAGTGTGTTTGTGGGACTGCACTGCAAGCCAGATGTCTGCAGCAAGCCAGATGAATAACTGCTCCCTCAGGCTCTCCGGAAAGCACTTGCTTTAACCCACATTGCTTTAAGTGATCTGGTCTGTAGCACATCTCCCAAACACAAGATGTCCCGAGGACCATGGTATGAGAATGAAATGAGCAGTGGCAAACCATGGAGTGGGGACCATCTGAGCAGCCTCCCAAAGTGATGGTGCGGCATAACTGCATCCAGCGGCCGGCTAACGGGGAAGCTGCAGCCCCAAGCTGCTGCTCTCCCATCCTACTGAGTCATTGCATGACTTCAGATAAGCCGTGTGCTTTATCATGCCTCAGCCTGCCATCTGCAAATCAGTGATAACAAAATTTAAATAATTCAGAAGAATGTAGCAAGGCTTAATTGAGGTTTGTAATATGTTTTGGACTCCTTACGTGCTGCAGTAGTGCAGCATTTAAGGTATCATTGTTATGGAGTCTGTTGCTAGTAGTGCCATTTTCCTTTAATATTCTCTGCAAGCTCGCTCTTTTCCTACTTTCATTATCAGTGCTCAGCTTTGGTGTCATTGTGTTGCTTGGACACCTTCTAATTTAAATTTCATATTTTGATTCCTGGGTGATAACTTCAAACACCAATTTTCTTCTGCTGCGCTATACAGCCTTCTTCTCATTTTAATGAAACCTAGCAACCATAATGTAAATTGGAAATAACTACAGCCCATTAGACTATTGAAATCCCTGAAGATTTGAATTATTCACTATTAACAGAACTTGTATAATTATAGGTTAAGATATCACTTAGGCACTTAGCATACATCAGCTCCACTGTTAATTTTTAGCTCTTGATCTGTATTAGTAACCTCAGCTTGCTAAATTAAAGGATATGCCTCCAATTAGCCTAAATTTAACATTCAAGAACACATCTCTTGTGGGATGATGCTTATAAGTTTAGAACATCCAGGCAATTTCAGCTGAGCTGCTGAGGCTCTATCACAAGTGAAAGAGAAAACATTTTCTTATAAACACTTCCATGACTTTCACAGCGGCAGAAGTAAAAGGACAAAGATGCATTTTGTATAAGGTCCAAAGCCAAAAGAGTTGCAGGCACTGCAATGCTTTGCCCCTATAGGGACCCCAAAAAAGCCTGTACACAGCACAGAGGCAGTTGAGTGATTGAATGAGACCTCCAGAAACCAAAATACTGAGTTCAGAGCTGTCTGGCAACAAGAAAATATTGATACACATATGGAGAGAGAGAAAGAGAGAAATAGCCGATATAGTTAGCAAAAAAAAAAATCCCCACCACAAAACAACCACCAACAAAAAAATATCTTACTTTCACGAAGAACCATGCTTGTGTTAAACATAACAGGCCTGGGCAGGACACTTCTGTTTGTACTCAGTACATGTTAGGCATGTACTACAGTGCAGAAAAGCAGGGCACCTGTGCGATGCATGGTCCCTTCAGAGTCTGATGACTTATAAACAACATTCTTCACAAGACAAGTTTTGGAGTTAAACAGTGTAGATCCCTCATTTGAAGCTCAACTCCTTTTTGGGCCTGTCCCCAGAAATTTAAAAAATTAATGACTTTCTTGAGCATTCTCTTTCTAATTAAATGATCAGAAAAGTCAGTGTGACAGATAGTTAAAATTTCATATGTTCATCCATTAAAATATGATCGCTTCCTAGTCAGAATAAACTTGAATTGGCCAGTTAGTGGTCTTGACAACAGGTTTTCAGCAACCACGGTTGCTAATAGGGCTAAGTGTCTCCACAGGAAAGCTTTGAGCAGTAAGAAATCCTCTTGCTGGGAAATCTTCTTATAAACTTATAATGGCAACCATTACAGAGAAGGGAGAAAGCACTAAACTGGAAAATGCTATTAAAAATTGTAGTAGAATCCAAATTATTCAAAGCTTAGTCATGACTCTCATACAGCAAAGCTTGTTGCAAAGTATGGATTTTATTGCAAACAATCGGAATCGAAAGATTACACTACTAATACCTGACTTTGTTGTACCTAGAGCAAATAAAAGAAAAAGGAACATTTTCAGTTCACAGTGCACTGAGGATTTTTCCAGTTTTCTTTCATCTAGGAGATTGAACTCTATCACATGAAACCTTTTGTCATGTAAAACAGTCACTGTACTGTGTGTATCTTTATATTTAGACCTTCCAAAAATATGTAGGTGCCTCAGTCAAACAGTTCCTTCTTGTGAGGTCAAATTCCAAGACCATGATGCCCATAGTCACTCTACCAGCCTCTGAGGGAAGGCTTTGGTTAGTAAATCTTAGATTTGTTACGTCCTCCATGCGCTTGCAGTCCTGTTTCTGAGCGTGTCCAGAGATGTTTTAGCATGGGCAGTACTGATACCTCAACATCTCCATTTCATGAGGATCCTACCTTTATGTATGCTGTCTAATAACCATTAGCAGCCTGAGAGTAAGGTCCAAAGCTTAGGTGCCATACTGCATGGCAGGTTGCCCTAACCTCCTGTCTGAGCTCTACGACTGCAGTTCAGATGCCTACAGGCCAGCTTTTCTTGCAGGAAGAAACGTTTTCCTCTTTCTCAGACTATGCCATAGGTTAGGGATTACAATATGCCCTGGGCAATATCATATGTCTTGATCCCAAATCCCATTTCCGGGGTGCACGCTTTCTGCAAAACTGCCCATCACCACCACAGCCTTGTTTTAAAGAGTAAATCCTCCTCCTGCTAAATATGTAGCTAAGGCGAGGTGCCTATAACCAGCATGCAAAAGGAGTGAGACCCCCCCACCTCCTGAGCAGGACAAATATTCAGCAAGGTGCCAAGTACCTGATATAAATTGGCCCCATTTTGAGATGGGTAGAGGGACTCAATGACCCCCCAGATCTCATCCAGCCTATACTGCTCTCTGAAGACACAGTACTACCTACAGACAAATTCAAGGTAGCTCCCTGGTTAGCATGTGGGATTTTTCTGTCATTCTTGGAGGATGCTTATTCTACTCCGTGGTTGTAGGGGATGTCTGTATGCCTGTCCCCAGTGCTCTGAATTACCCTATATGGGCAGGGACTTACTTCTCAGCCCTTGCAATGCCTCGGTAGAGCAGCGTAAGCAGGCAATCTGGCTTCATCCCCTGTCTCTCCTTGTTTATCTCTGAACCCTTGCAAATTTCTCTGTAAAGCTGCCAAACGTTTAAGGAGTTTGGATTTCTCTCATCTACTCTGGAATTTTACCTTTAATTACTTAGAACAAAGACTTTTCCCACTCTAATTAAACACCTTTTGCTTCAAGTGTTGACTATCTGTCCCTTTACATAATCATTTACTTTAAAGATTTTGAAAGCATTTTCTCTTACTTCCCTTGACTTGCTAGTGACACCTGTCATGTATTTAGCTCTTTTCTCTCATTAAGCCTGTGGATTTCCAAAATACTAATGGAATGTGATCTTACTGATTTCTCTTTTTTTTTTTTTCCCCCTTGCCCTTCTCAACCCAAATACCAGAAAAAGTACAAAAGTATGTGTTTCCATGTCTGATTTGCATTTTTTTCCGGTGGAGGGAAAGTGGAAGAGGTAAATGTAGAGGCTCATTAAAATAGTGATGGCAACAGACAGAAATACAATAGGCAGGTACTGCGCAAGCTCTGCTGCCCAGTTGCCATCATCCTTTAAATCTGACCTTCTGCCCACAGTCTTTGTGCAGGTATAAGGTCCTTCCTACGCCTGCACTGTGAATTAGAAGAAAGAGCCAAGCTATCAACCACCTGAGCTGGTAACGCAGCCTCAAGCAGCATCATACAGATGCAGCCTAGCCACGCCAGCCTGGCCTCAAATGAGAAAACAAATTTCCTATGGCTGGTTCTGGCAGCCGGAGCCAATAGCCATATCGCATGAAGGAGAACCTGCTCTGTGCAGGGTGCAGCCTGCCTGGTGCCCAGTTAGCATCTCGCGCTGTTTTCTTAAATTCCTTTTGACCCAGCTGCACACATAACACTGACTAATAAGGAGGTCAGAGCTGGCACAAGTTATGTGGGGAAGCGTGAAAAGAAGTTGTACGAATGTGTAAGTAAAAGTAGGACAAGGACTAATTTTTTGCAATTTTTTTGTACTTCCCAGGGCATTGATTTTCTCATTATACCCCCCTCTGCTAGTGGGCAAATCGCATTTGTGCAGTTTTCCTCTAAAGGAGCAGGCCTGATTCTCCCTCTGATGGGCTGGCATCCTGCTGCTGACTTCTGAGCTGAGTAAGAGTCAGACCCAGTGTGTGGCTGGGGAAGGGGAGGTTTTGGAAAACAAATTATACTTTGTTAAGTGGTTAGAAGACATACTGACTTAAATAAGCACCTAGCTCCTGTTTACACTTGAAAGTTTTGTCATGCTGCTGTAGTTATGCCAGTAAACCCCTCCTACATAATTAGAGTGCTTTTTGCCTGTAAAATGCATTCCAGTTTGGCAAGTGATGTAAGCCATAACATCAAGCCCACTTTTTTCCTGCTGTATAATTGTGTCTATGCTAGGGCTTTTGTTGAAGTTGTTATGTCATAAAAATCACCCTACAGAATACAAAGCCTTCAAGTGTAAACCAGAATCTTAAACCTTGTCTACCCAGCCAGCTATTCTTGTGCTTCAGTACAGTTATGGAAAAATCAAGGTAAATTTGTCAAAATGTACTGACCACAACTAATAGTCAGCAGAGACAAAGTTAAACCCCATCCAGCATCATATTAAGTAACCGTGTAGCTGTTGTGGTATAATCTGATTTTTGCACAGCTGTGTTTGAACAGGGACCATTCAATCTGCCTTAAACTATATCACAGATTTACAGGGCCAGGATGAAATTTGCTTTATTTCAACTTATTTTTCACTAGCTTTACCTACGTATTTCTTCTGACATACATTAATTTGGTTTTCATCTCAGTTAAGTGTATTAAGTCATTTTTCTTTTTAGGATTTTCATATTCATTTTCCATTTTTTGATACCATGAACTGTAAACATGTCTAAGATACCAATGAGAAAAAAATGCCTGTCACTTTGATGGATACTCCACTGGATCTTTAAATATAATCTCCCTAAAATTTTTTGAATTGTTTAAATTAAAATATTTGCAAGCATTAACATAGATTATCAATACAAATGACATTAATGTATCTTCTTAGCTGAGTATCACTTTCTAAAGGATGTCATTAGACACACATAGATTAGTTTTCCCTAGTAGGCTGTAATTCAGTCTTGCATTTCTAATAGTCTGCTGCATTTTAATTATTTTTTCTTCATACGAGTGTTGCTAGGTTCCCTCAAAAATGCAAATGCTGTCCTTCAGAAAACGACACAAGTTTTTAAAATTAGCAAGGCTAGGACCTGAAGAAGTCACAGCAAGTTACTTACTGGAGTAAGTAGAAAACCAAAGCTATCTTACACGTACAGTGCAAGGTCCACGTACTGCAAATCCAAAGTCCATCCACTAGTGAAGGGCTGGAACCAGATTTGCCCTGGAATCAGTCACAGTTCGTTACTGAATTCAGAGGAAGTAGCTCTAGGCCTATACTAAACAAAGGAGGAACCTAATTTTTTTCTGAGTTGCAGCTAATTCTGCAGTTTGATGTGGACCTGTTTGATCAGCTCTGCCTATATTACAGGTTTTGAGAATGTCCATCATCGTGCTTTCAGTTCTAGCTAAGAGAGTGATACAGGAATGGTTTGTTAGCAACAGCCAAAGCTGTTAATGCAGAACGCTACATCCTGGTGATACCACTGGCAAATGTGACTAAGCAATGTAATTACCCAAACTGGAATTGAATTAGGGCATTGTATCTTTATTACAGAAAATACCAGGGGATTCCTACTTGCCACAAGTGGGGTTTGTGCCTCATCCCAGGCAGATACTATCACTTATTATACGTTTATACAGTGCCTGGCAGAGAGAGCCTGCTGTGTTACTGTGGCCTCTGTAGGACTTTACATGAAAATAATGCTCTGAGAGATCACCACCACTGAAAGCTACAAAAATGACAAACTTACAGGCCAAATCAGTGACTTGATACACAGTGGAACCTTGGAATGTGCTTTCTATCATGGGGTATGCAGTAGATGCACTGGCTGAGGTTTTCAGAGAACCAGGAGAGGTCAGACACTTTGATATATTTTAGTATTGTTTTTTGACTGCAAGAACAATGAAGTGGCTGCTATTCCACTTCAGGTCACAGAGTTTCATATTAAAATAATGAAATTCTTGCTTCACTACTCAAGCAGACTCAAGCATTTTTCTAAAAACAAACAGAAGTGATGCAAATGCAATTCTAATGCGGGCACTCAGCCTACGTGTGTACTGCACCCGTTGCTTTTGCTTTGGTGGCAGGCTGAAATCAGAATATATAGGCCTACATAGCTTTTTAAGGTCACTCATGCCAGGCTAGCAGTAGGGTTTTCTCCAACCATCCACTTACTATCTATCAGTGTCATCAACATCACCACAGGAGAATATAATCTCCTCTTTGCTATAAGTGGTTGTTGTTATCCTCTGCAGTACCAATTGATTTCCCAGTAGAGATAATAAATAACACCCATAGCAGTGATATAATGCACCTGCAATTTTCCAAGAGAGGATATAAAGAATGATGCCTGTGAAAAGTAGAAACTTTCTTCTTCAAAGAATATGGTGTAATTTAGGTAAATCACCTTAAAATGTATAATTTAGGTGAAGAAGTAGGAATTTGGCAATTCAAAGGATTCATTAGTGTTTATGTATCTTTTGCCTCCAGGCTACTGTGTGAATCTAGACCAGGTTAGTAGTGACTGTAAGTTGTTACTACCTGGCAGTCAAGGGGAGAAGAGGTGATGGTGCTTCCCACTTAGGTTCTTCATCAACTGCTGACCACAATACAAAGAGTCAGGACTGAACAGTATATGCAGATTACTTATCTTTTTCAACTCTGATCTGGCAATAATCCCTTTTGATTGGAATGGAGAAGCAATTGCCCTGCATGGGAAGGCAGCCTCACCATTGCCCATTCTGTACCTATTGTATGAAAATTTTTTCCGCTCTCTTACTATACCAGATTTCAAACTTCCACATTAATTTTACAGCACATCATAGGAGCAAAACACATAGGTTTAGATTTTTTTTACAGTGCTTTATGGCATTTTTTGCTGGAGAAGTACTTTGAAAGCTGGGAGTTCTTTCTCTTTTTTTCATGCATGCATTCATTAATCCAGTCTCAAATGCTCATATTTTTGTCCTTCTCAGCCTTTGGTAGATATGAACAGGATGCACCACAATACTTACAGAATTCCCATTTCACTGCAAACTTGAAACACGTCTCTATAAATCACATAACCCATTCTCTTGCTAGTGTAAGGTATGTTTCCCCCAAAATGATATGCCAGATATTAATTGTATTAAACTCTAAGCCAAAAAAAAAAACAAACCCACCCCAAGAAAAAGTACAGTTTTCATTATGTATTACAAGACATGGACAGAACACCTGTTTTAACTGTCTCAAAGGAAGAAGCATGGTTGCAGTCTCATTGTATAATAACAGCCATTTCTACTGCTCCATGGCACATGAACAGCAATGAACAGACTTTGTGATTAATGAAATTAATTAAAACCTTCTCCAACCTGATTTGAGTATTTAGTTAGTCAAAGCAGTTGTTTACTTCCCATATGACAAAGCAACAGGGGTTACTATAATTAATTAGAAGCAAGAGTAAATAACTGGGAGAGTATGGGCATTACAAATGTTCCTTGAATGTTTGAGCAATAGATTAAAAAGACCCAAACTTCTCCAATCGTGAATAAAACTGTGTTTCCCTACTCTCAATTTCTGGATGTGAGACGTAATGCCCCGGTGGCTCAGGTGAGAGGAGGGGACACAAAACCCGTGTGACTGGGGCTGCTGGCCAAACTCCCTGCTTGTGGCACACCTCTGAAGCACACATGCCAGCAGAAGCCTGGGGGGTGTCTTCAGTGCTGTAGGGCACCCAAAGACAAGCTGGGGAAAGAGCCTGGGCAAACAGAGGATTTGCATCTCCCAGTGGGGAATGTGAGATGATGACAGAGATCTGACATGTCCCATAGCTCAAGGCTGGTTCATGGTCCGTGTTGTGATCAACCTGAAGAACACAAGTCAGCGTGGTAAACAGCACCACATCTGCCTTTTGGTATTCTTAATCAAGATGATCCAGCATCCCTTTTTCATCTCTGTAACTGCCATTACTCTTTCGTATTAGTGTGGTGCCACACATCTTTTCACCTGCCTAGAGCCTTTAACACACAAAACATATAAAATAAAACTCCGAAGAATCTCAGCCTAGTCACAGTGGTAAGCAGCTTCTCATAATTTACATGGTTTTTTTCAGCAAAGAAATAATTCCTTGGAGGGAGGTACAGGGACCTATTGATCTACTGACTTCAATGTCAAATAATCTGACTGATCACACTTAACCTCCCAAAAGTTTCTCTGTTGCTGACTACCCTACTTTTCCAATAGCTTTGCAGCCTGGACTCCTGATGGGGGATTTAATCAAGAAACATGCAACTTTTCCAAGTAGCATTTTCTGCTGCAAATGCCCATCTTGACAATGAGAAATTCCATGCTCATTAGCGACTCTGGCTTCACAGTGGACCAAATATATGATTTGCATACTTTAAGAAGATGTGGTGCTTTTGACTGGAGCTGTGCATAAAATTGGCTGAAACACAGAACTGACTTTGGCTTTAAGGAATGAAGTTCACTCAGGAAAAATCTTGATGATCATAATGAAAAGTAAATTTTGCTTGGGTTGAATTTCAGCTTGGAAGAGAGGGAAATCAAAGACTTGCATAGGCTTGAAGAATAATTCCATAAACTAAGAAAAGCTACTTTATCAGATAAGCATTCACATTATTTTTTTAGGCAGTCTCATTCAAAATAAGTTATTTCTTTGGTGCCAACAGATTGTGTTAAGATTAGTCCTGAACCCCTGGAGAAAGCTGTTGTGGTCGGCTGTCTCAGAGCCACAACTGAATCTGCAATGAGGATGACAAAAGAGGGATTTTGCAGCACAACAGCACACAAATGAAGAGCCAGCAATTCTCCAAGGGGGCTGAGAGAGGGGCAGGTCTGGGGAGAAGCAAAGGCACCTCCAGTTGCCTGTGACAGGAGGTCTGAGGTGGAGGAAGAACAGATCTTTCATTTAAGGTTTAGAGTGAACAGAAGAGCCTTACAGCCAGCTGGCCAAACACCTAATGCAGGAAGCTTCTCTTCTAGAAACAGGGTCCTAGCTGCAGCCTCACCATAAAGAACACCTGAAAAAGTAACAGCAATAGTGGGACACATGCATGGGGATTAAGGAGGGAGAGCTGTGACATAATTCTGACTAGCCTGTCACTTTATTTTTTTTTTCTTTGCTCTTTTCCTGAAGTTCTCCACTGTTTTTCCTTCTCCCTCTCATTTATGTTGCTTTTGAGAAAGCATTCTTCTCCATGGACTTCAGCGGGCTTTGGATCAAAGCCTGCAATACATTTGTAGTTCATTAAATTTTTAAACACACTTACTTCACAATCTTTGTGCCATATTTTGCTTGTTCAGATGAAACAACAACAAAATTTGATTGTTTGGTCTAATTGAAAAGAAGGGCTAATACTCTACCCTTGCCTGAACTATCATGCTAGGCCAGCTCTTTAGTCCTTTAGAAAGCTGAGCTCCTCTAAGCACAGGTTTTCACTGCTGTTATGCAGCCAGATATACGATAAAGTATACTAAGAGGAAACACTTTATGAGAGAACTATGATCACAGAAATACAGTGAACACTTTACTTTTTCTGGAAGCTGTCTCTGAAAAAAAACCCCACCATTTTATAGAGCCTTAAATTTAGTATTATTTTATAGGAATATGTGGATTCTGTAGGATGGCTTGCTTCAAAGAATGTTTACTTTTTGAACAGCAATCACTATATTACTATCACTATTAATCCAGGCAAAGGAAGCTTGTGGCTCACAGTCCCTTGCCTGCATGAGTCCTCACCCCCAGTATGCTGAAAGCATTAGCTGAGTTTCAATTTATGGCTCATGAAAGCCCATTCAACTTCCAGTGAGGAAAGGTTTTTCTCTCCTGATTTAACCTAATAAGTAACCATAAAGAAGCAAAGAAGGAGGAAGAATGACTCAGAATCTGTTTCTCTGCAGCAAACACTCAAAGAGACTATGCAAGGATTATTGGTCTGAAGATACAGTTGGCATAAAGAAACAATATGCATTTCAGTGTGGTGAACAGTGAAGTTAGGAAAAAAACAAAAAAGCAAAGAACCTTGCCCGTATATATGCAGGATGGTGAGCTAATCTAGCCTCAAACCCATCAGTCTGAAAAAGATTTGAGGTTGACGTGGATAACGAGTCCCTGAGCTGGTCCTTTGGACAAAGAGATTTCATCAACAATTAAATTAGAAAAATAGCTTTATTTTTTTTTTTTTGATTAGTACTAAAATACTGTACACACCTTTAGAAACCAAAATTGCCTGAATCTCAGAGAAAGTAAGTGCCCACGACTGTAACATATTGGCTGTTTCTGTAGCTCTGCCAAGGAAACCTCACCAGTGGGGGTTAAGGAAGGCTCCAACTCAGTAGTTCTCAAACTAGGAATACAGCAAATACATTAGGACTTTGATACCCCTTCTTACTTTCCTTTTTTCCTTTTCTTAATCAGATTTCGTATCAAAGACCTTAACCCCATGAAGCTTGTCACCTTGGACGTCAGAATAAAATGCATCCAGCCCCCATGAACCCCAAGGGAACAGGATTCATTCCCTCCCCAACGACAACACGTTTAATGTACGATTCTCTAGGACGTTGCCAGAAAAACACAACCACACAACAGCAAGTACCCTAAAAAGGGTGCACTGCTGGTGGGTTAAGTAAGCAGGGGAACACACGTCAGCGACAGATGATTCTCGTGCCTGTAACAATTCCCCCTAACTGCATCTGCACATCTGTCATGCTGTCTCCCTCTTTATATGTGCTAGCAGCTTTATAAATATCTGGGCCACTAAGCAGATTTTCCCTTCAAAACCTGTGGCCCAAATTCTTAAGAACACATTATAGTCCCTAAAAGGACAGAGAGGAATGTAATGCATGCACGTGTTTAGATTTTTGATTAAAAAGCAGAGCTGATCAGCTAAATTTTGATGCCTTTGCATAAGAATCAGTGGAAATTTGCCTGAATAATAGCAAAAGAACCAGCAGATTTCTTGTTTTTCTGACCACTAGCTGCCCTGCATTCAACACACCTTGTGTTGGTTAATTCTGTCAAAAGTATAAATAGCACAAGTTAGGGGGTCATGCCTAGAAGCCAGCAGCTGCATCTCCCGCCTGCTGTTACTGAAGCTTTTTAATTGTTCAGCAATACAGAGAAGAAAATATAGTTAAGTGCTTCTAAACCCTGGTCTTACATTGGTTGTTGGTTTTCTGAGGAGCACTTTTTTTCCTCCTTAGAACACAGTCCAAAACAGTAAGAGGCTGCACAGCAGGGTATCGTGCAGGGGACACTTAATGAAACTAACAGCTGATGGTTTTAGAAAGACAAGTTGTATATTTTATTTTATCAAGAACATCCTGTGGATGTTGGAGTGGAAGGATTTCTTATGTTAAGTGCACGGGCTGACAGCTCACTGATCTGGTTCTGCTCCCTGACCTTAGTTAGCAACTCCTAGCATCACCTTGGGCAGACTAATTACCTCCTGGTTACATTTAGGAAAAATCAGGTGAACTGCTTTCCAAGGGGTTTTTTGAGAATTCTCCATGATGTGAAATGACTAAATCAGGATTAACAGTGTTTCTAAAAATACATTTGGTCACAGGTTGTTTGGCCCTATGCAGGAATTACTGGTTTATACAACATAAGCAGGAGTTCAGTGCAGATGATCATAACAGTCCCTGCTGGACATAAACATGAATTAACTCATGAGTGGGCATAAATGCAGTGGGACAGCTCATACGATTACCAATTCCAGCTCGTGCCCCCTCTTTTCAAAACATTTTGTGAAGCAGCTCCCAGGCCATCATGGTTTACAGCCCATATTGCATCCCTGATAGAATACACCATCAATACACTGCTGCTTGCATACAGGGCACTGAAAGGCAACAAAAGGGGCTACATAACTTTATTATTCAAGAATATCTGCATTTTGGACATGAATGAAAGAACAAGATGGAAGCTGAAAATCAAGGGGGTGAGAACAGACATCTCCTGTCCCTATACAATAATTATCTAAGTAGCAGACATTTGGGGCTTCTTGTGCCTTTTTTTTTTTTTTTCCTTTCCTTTTTTGCTTTGGAGCCTCAGACATTGATCATTAGATGATGTCCAGATGAAAATCCTAAGAGACTAACGGTTCAATCCAGCAAGGCAAACCCTAAAATAGGGAACCTTAGAAGAGACCTTTGTCAGAAATGCACAGAGTAGCTGACCTCATCAAAAGAAACTTTTTTCAGTGTGAGCTTTAGGCTCAACCATCTGTCAAAAGTAGACCACTCAGTGCTGACTTAAGGCAGTAGTAAAGCTTTCATGTGACTTCAGTGATCGAACCCATCGGCACTGCTCTTATTCCACTTACCAGGCACAAGTCAACTGATAGAATTTAAGAATTTGCTGTATGCCTGTAATTTATTATGCTGTCATCTTGGGAAGAAGCACTGTTGAAGAAGAATGACATAGTCCTTCCTTTATAATTTATTGTCCCAATAAAATTAATCACCCAACCTCCAGCTCCTAGAAAACTCTGCAGTGGAAATCAAATTCTAAAGATGATCCATTCTTATCAGTGGCAAATGGAATAAGAAGTGAATCACTGCACAGGCCTTGATGCAAAATACAAATGACCTTGGAGTGGCAATCAAACTTTCAAGATTCATGTTTCACAGAAGACATCAAGATGAGTAGCTGGAAAAGGCTGTATCGATTTGGAAGTGCCCTCATACTTTTAAATATTTTGTGGTTTAATGTAGTTTGCAGTTGTTCCAGGATGCAAGGGGGAGTTTACCCAGACCAGCTGCAATCTGAAGAAGGGAGATGCGCAGTTGCATGACAATGACTGATGTCACACGAGTGACAACACAGAAAATCCAATCCAACATTTGCTTTGAGTTTGGCACATATTAAAAAGCCAGCTGCTAAGGAAGTGTATTATACCAAGCCATGATCTTGCATGGAATCGGGGGAGAACTCTTCAAAATTCAGGTTATGCAATTACTCTGCAAACTCAGGGCACCACTCCACCACCACAGCTATTGCAAGGAACCAGGTAAAAGTGCAAAAGATTATGAGTCTTTGGCTCATGGGCAGGGCCATGAACGAATGCTAGGGCAGTTGGTCCTAATCTCTCCCATCCATGAAGCTTAATGTAGATGGGGTAGGTTTGCCAGGACCTAGAGGGACCATACTCCCCTTACCATGCTGCTAGCACTGCTAGGCATGGCACACACCCTGTGTGACTTAACAGGGAAATGGCAGCGCCACTGAGCAGCTTCTCCCATCATTCTCTCAAGCAGTGGTGTACTTCACAAACACTGATGTACAAAGCCCCAGAACTCCCTTTAACACGGATTTTACTGTTTCATTCAAGAGTGAGGGAAGTAAGACATGGAAACTCAACAGCCTTAAAATTTCCCAGTGCCTCACAATCAGCGTCAAAGTTTTGAAGATGAAAAAACATCAGAAATTTGAAATCTCACTACTTATTAGATCCAAGTCCACACCAGTGCTATGAGAAAAAGTCCAAGGCTACTCAGCTGAATGACACGGAATATAATTTTCAGGAGTTTTTAGAGAATATGCAGAAATCAACAGCACCATCCTAACTTTGCCACTAATTTGCTATGGTTACGTCATTTAAACTCTCCATTCTCCCTTATTCCTGCCCATAAAGTGAAGACAATTCTAATGACTGCTCTTATTAGAGAAATAACAGAAGATTTAATATTTTTTCATCACTGGAATTATGTAAAGTCCTTGACAAGTGCTGAATGTGATCAGCAGTGCTGGAGCAGTGGTGGATAGCAAGAGTGAGAGCACTTATAGCTAAGGAGGAGACAAGAAAAAGCTGTTTTATCAGAGATGGAACCAAAATTGAAATAGGTTCAATCTCTACAAGCCAATTATGGTGTCATGATTGCATGTTCCAGCACTTGCTTAAAAACCCAGACATTGCGGAGTCACACAAGCTGTTTGCTGCTTTTCACAATCACGAGAGCAACTCCTTCATCTCCACAAACACATCTCACTGCTGCTCTTATTGGTTCTTCACATACAACTTGCCATTATGTATTTTAAAAATCTCTGTGCCAGAGAAAATGAATTAGTTCAATGTCTTATGGAGGAGATATTTACAGACTTGGTTGATAAATGTTGTGCTTCAGCCTAGGTTGGTTTTCCATGACAGATTAACAGATGAAAGCTACCAAAAATGATTATAAAGTACAAGGTAAGAAATTCAGGTAGTATAAAAGCATCTTCAGTTATCCTAGGATGACTTATACTTTGAGGATCTGGCCATGAACTAAGAAGCAGCTCACCAACAGAGCTTTTCCTCAGCAACTATGTTACAGAAGCCAGTGCAATTGGAAGTAAATTCTCTGTTAAACCCCTCTTCCAGCTCAGAAATTCCTTCCTTTTACAGCAGCACTGGGAAAATGTGCCCAACAGCATCAGACCCATCTGTAAAAGTAATTTAACTACCCAAATCCATGACTGGTATTTTAATTTGTGCACTGTGCTTAAAGATGCTTGAGACCCAGCTACAATTCATAAGAAAACACATTTTTCAAAGCAACCTGAGCTGACACGTTTACCAAAGAACACTATCTGACTCGCTGAAATCAAGATTCTCTTCAGCAATAAAAACCAGGGGAAAAATAGACTTTGCATCTTGCCCAGGACGTCAGTGGGCTTCGCTCAATAATGAAACGCACAGTGATCACCAGCAGCCTAAACTCGCAGCACAGCAGGTGCCAGCAGTTAGTCTTGTCCGTGTAGATATCTTAAATGTGTTCATAATTTTTCTCATTTCATCGATTCCATTAAGATCAGACTATTCACATCAGTAAACATACACATTTGGTCAAATAAGCTTTTATGGTAAGATTATAACCTGCACAGAAGCCTGCAAAACAGCACTGTTACTAGAATGTGCAGCTCTGTGCCATCGGCTGCTATGTATCTACTCATCCATTTTACCAGACAACTTCTGCTCACAGTGCTTGTACCTGCACTCTAGTTTGAATTAAGATTGTGCATCATTAGTATCTCTATGACTGAAATCCCTTATGTGTTTGCAATGATTAAAAAAAAATACAAGCATTAGCTGGAAAAAGGTGGAGTTGATACATTGAAAGTCTTTCCTTCTCCACACATACATCTGATGCTTTTATCCATTGCACCTTGTAACACACTGTTTGCTCACCCCAACACAAGTCCCCTTTAGCCTGTCGTGTGGGCTTATGTTTTTGCATACCCCAGGCCTGGCCTGCCCTCCCCTCCCTTGGGGCTTCCCCTCCTGCCTGCCACCTCCCTCGCCTGGCCCTAACTTTCACCCCCAATCCACGGCTGCACACAGACATTTTCTTTCTTCTTGGTACTCCTATCACAACACACAGGCCCCCAGTAAGCCGGTAAGTGATGACAACTGTCATGGGAAGGTGCCCGAGACACAGACAGAAATACATGCTAGTGCTCCTCTGCTGTCAGAATATGGCCTGTGCTTATGGTTTGGGTCATGGTCACTAAGGAGCCCAGCAGAATAATATTTTTCTCTTATTACTCACTTCATTGTAGCATTTAATTTAATTAGGTTTCTATAGCTTTCCTAGAAAAATGTAGTCCTAAATGTAGATGAGAAAAGTATACAGGAAACTTTCAGCATGATTTTCTGATTATAAAACAAGCCCTCCATATCCCCATCTGCGCAGGGTGACATGACATTAAGCCCAACATAGTAACAAAGGAATTGATCTGCTTCCATCTTTCCTACCACCAGCTGTGTGTAAGTCATTTGCTTAAAAGCAACTTCGGAATACGAGTATTTTGACCTCAAGTACTTGGAACCATCTCCAGGTAACCTCCTCACAGGATCAGGTGAGTATAGCCCCATTTCCACCATGACATGAGGAATAATGTTATTTGATCTCAGTCTTTTTATCTTTTCTAATGCTTTTGTCTCTTTTGCCTACTTCTCCTGTTACCTGGTGTGCAATATGCTCCTTAAGAGATACAGGGTGCATTGTCTCAGGGAAATAGCAATTAATTATTAAACCTGTCTCTATAACAGCCTTCCAGGTGTTGAGACAATCTGTAAGCTAAGCACTGATGCTTATCTCTAATACAGCACTACTGCATGAAACATGGCAGCCAGACTGCTGCACAAGCCTTTTTATGTTTTTATTTTTACTTTTTGGAATTGTCTTACAATGCAAAAGTGGCTTCTTTTTTTTTTTTCCAGAAAAAAAAACAGAATTGGTCTGTGGTTAAATCCTCACTTTTGTCTGCTTCTGGGCAGGCACATGTCACTGTGCAAAATCTCACACTGATTTTAGTACTGCACTTAGCACCGTGGCTGTGTAAGCAGTCAGGAGCTGGAAACCTTGAGCCAGGTTTATATCTGTCACCTATCACTTGCAGGCCAGTTGATTTCTTACAGGGTTACGCATGCTTACATGTCATCTGGCTACTTTAAAGGTTGTCCCTGGAAGGGGAATGGGTCGGCAAGGGCTGAAGATCTGCTGCAAGAAAAAAAAACCCCAACAAAATAGTGGGTTAAGATTTTGTGCCTTGCAGTTGTCAGATGAACCTTTGGTGACTGGATCTCCTGAGATTCACAGACTAGGAGAGTGGGCAGCCTGAGAAGATGGCTAAAACCCAATTGCACTATGTCAGTTTGGTGGACCCAGCACCAGAGTTGCCATTCATTCCTAGCAGAAATGATTAAGAAAGCCCAGATGTCTTTTTGAGCCCTATTGTGCCACCATTTGAAATGAAACAGATGCAAAATTAGTGTATTAAAACTGAACAAGACTTTTACAAGGCTGTGGCAGAGAAAGCTATGGAGAACTGCCAAAGCCAGCAGGATTACAGAAAGGTGCTGCCCTGAAAATAGCATTGTGGATTGGAAATATTCATTAGTACATTCTGCCTTTGTTGCCTTTTTTTTTTCCCCACCGTCTGTAGAAACACACTAAAAATCCCTCTCAGGAATCTAAAGCTATTGTCTCGATCACTGTGCAAATAGCATTAAAAAAAGCAAGAAATTCAGCAAGCACTGTAACACAAGAGTCCAGGTTTCTTATGTCTTGTGGTCATTTGCAGATACAAAAATGCATCTCTCTCATGAATTGTTCGGTATCTAATAAGATGCAAATTTATCTGCTACCTTTCTTCCTGGCCCATGACTTCAGGGTTCCTCTCTGCTCCAACTAGCTGCCTACTTGCACAAAACTTGTAGAAATTCAATTAGTTTTGAGCCCATTCTCCATCAGCCAAATTAAATCAACCAGTGTATTCAATAGTTATCTGAGGATGTCCAGAGCATGATCACCTCAGCCTCATTTCCTGAGGAAGCCAGACTTGCAATTCCTACTTCTAAGAGCTAATTACTTGCAATGGATGCACAAAATAAATACGAAGATTGGAAGAGAAGATGATGGCGGAAAGGCTGAAACTAGGTAATAAGAAACCAAGCATACTATTGTGCAAGAAAATGAACATTAGTCACAGTCCAATGCTGACAGCTGGCACCAGCTTTGTAACCTGGCAAGGAACTTAAAGGAAGGATAGGTGGTCAGGAGGGAGGTGGTAAGGTGAGGTTTTGTCCCAGATCTTATATGTGTAAGGTAGCATGGAGGGAAACTTCTCTTGAGGGAAAGTTAACTCGTAGGAGGTGAGTGAGCAAAAGTGGTTATGTCAAATAAGCAGGGACCAGCTGTTTACTCCCAGATTCAGCTCTACTGATCCCAAGAGACCGACCTGCCTCCAGCCTTGCCCCTGGCCCAGCAGCTCATCTTCTAGCCAAATGGCTCACGCAAACATTCCTCCTGCTTCAGCCAAAGTGGAGCAAGGTGAAGGTTACCTTATAAATCCAGCTTGTTCTGACATAAGCAGGTTGAGAGGGTGCTCCTGTGGGCAGGCCAGAAGGGGCAGTAACATTTTTACTGCCATAGCAGTTTGCAAAAGGGGTGTCGGTCCATGTCCTCCACAGGACAACTGGTCCGGAGGGGGTGGGAAATGTTTTCAGGTGCCTTCTTTATGAAAGCACAACACTTGGGTTTTCAATATGGGGAAGGGGAGTCAGGTGTGTGCTGAGAGACAACATGTTTGTGGCATTGTCTGTGTGATGGGAGACATTTGGGCTGTCACTATGACTCATGGATGGGTGCTGGTGGTTTGGATGGAAAGAAAACCTGAATTTAAAGAAACACAATAACTCTGTGGCATGTTTTGGCTGATGTGGGTCTAGTAAGAAGCAGCTGACTACGGGTGCTGGTGGCAGGATATGCAGACCACAATGACAAAGAAAGGCAGGAGACAAGTAGAAGGGAATACCAGGTTTTGTGGAACTAGGACTACTTACCAGTTCTACGGTTTCATGCATCCATAAGGCAGTGTCAAGTTTTACATTTGGTCATTTGGAGACAAGCCTGGAATAGATAAATGTGAAAATTATTAGCTGAAGCTGTGATGAATCAGACATATGCTCTGCATCTAGAAAACCACCTGCTCTTCTTCCTCTACCTGCATAAGGGGAGGAGATGACAGACTTATCGGCTCTGCTGGCAAAGCTACGTTGTTTCAGGAGGTTTTTTCCACTGGCTAAGCCTGATGCTTTAAGGCCCATGAAGGCTTTAAAGCTACTTACAGTTTGCAAAGTGACCTTTTTTAGACTTCAGACTCTGAGACTGACTCATGTGAACTAAGAGACCCTGAACACAGAGAGCAAATTCTCTTTCATATTTCTAAACTGTCACACAGTCATTAGTTATAAATAATAAATGTCATATGGCTTTCAGAATAAATATATCAAACCGATTTAAGAATACTCAATGCTTGTGATAAGCTTTTCATCTTAAAATATTTTCAGTCTGAACCAGTGTCTTCAGCCCTTAACCTCAAGACCACCTATGGGAGGGGAGAAGAAAAGTAAATACTATACATTATACTCTTAAATGTGAAGACAAGAGACAGGGTAAGCCAAAGACAGATCTTAAAAAACCCAGGAGGAACAAGGATGAACTTGTGCACGCAGCACCCATCATGGTTGCAGTGCTTTGCAGAAAGGCTCTGCTTGCTGGCTGCTGGACACCAGACAAGAATATTAACCCAGTATCGCTCCTAGCAAATTCCATCCTTACCATCTGGCCCACAGCTCAGCTCTCAGCTCCCAGCCCCCAGGAAAAGCAGGACAGGAGGCAGAGCGGGTCCCATGCAAGTCTGCAACGCAGGCAGGGGATACACAGCTTGGCTCTGTGTGAGCACACGATTCCTCTCTCCTCAACCAGTTCACTAAACTCACATTTCCTACGCCCCTGCTACTGCAGCTCAGGCTAAAACATCTCCTTCTTAATGGCTGAGATTGTTTGCTTTCTTTCAGGATGTTTATTTAATATCTCTTCACTAATGAGTCAGGCTTTTTCTAAGATCCACAAGACATCAATATTGCATGTGCTCAGGGACCTGAAGCACGTATACTCGGCACTGTGTATTTCAAACAGCAAGTGTTTTGTTAACACAACAGCTAAATAAACGAGGGAGCAGGCTGAATTTCTAGAGTCAAAGTGAGAACAAAGCACACAAAGGTTAATTGGCAAAATGCTACAGGACCCATTCTACAGTGGAAATTTATGATTTACAAGCATACCAGTAAAAGGCTGCTTTAATCCCTAGATTACTCTAAGTACTTGCAAATTTTAATACAGTAAACCACTATATTTTTTTCCTACTTTAGCATCAAAAAAACCTTCCCTTCTTAAATATAGAACACATAATCAGATTCCTATAAAAGGCTTTCCTCCCCTCCAAGAAAAGCATTAATATTATAAACACCACAGATATGTCTGAGAAATAGGTGCAGGAGAATAGGGGGGAAGAATTAATCTCTTCCCCCCCTCCACCACCATTTTGTGCTTCCTATAACTGTTTGCCTGGAGCCACTTGCCTCATTTGCCCGTGCTCCCCTCTGGGTTATTTCCTCCTCTTCCTGCAGAAACACAGATCTCACCCTGTGCAGACGCACAGCTTGGGGACCCTGGGGTTGTCTTCCAAGCACGAAATCCCCTGACACCCTCCCCAATAGTCCTGTGTACCTTGCCTGCCAAAACGAAGGAGGGTGGTGTTGAGGAGCCCCCCAGGTGCACGTCCCCAGTGCCAAGGACACAGAGGGCCCCCCAGCCAAGGGAAGCTGCTGCAAGAGCAAGGCAGAGAGCTTGGCTGAAAGCCTGCTGAAAATGGTATTTATAGACACGATCAATCACACAGGTCCTAAATGCATTAAATTGAGATTCGTTTAAAGACCAGTGTCCTTCCAGACTCCTAAAAACAGCTCAGAAAAATGAAATCATTGTAGCCGTCACCTAAATCTCATTGATTCAAGTAGGTCTGTGATGCTCAGGGGGGCTTGGTTTACACTCAGCCCCTGGTGCTGGTGCCCATCACAGAGACGGACAAAGGCAGTGGGAAGCAAGCTCAGATTGACTTTTTCGCATTACAATGAGCTGGCCTCATAGTACCCTTACCTTCATAAAATCAAGGTTCAGTGGAGCAACATCAGTACAGAGCTAGTGTAAGCTAGAATCAGCCTCAAAACCTGCAGAACTGGTAAAAATAAAAATTAAAAAAAAAAAAAAAAAAGACAGCCCCACCTCCAAGCCAAAGTGAACAGCTGACCTCTTGCACCACTTCTTTTAAGCTCTAACCTCCCTGTGTCTCTGCCCATAATTGGGCACAGCTGGGCTTCCTCTGCTTGCCTCCAGCCAGGAGGATGTCTGAAGCACCAAACAGAAAACATATGTGAACTACAGACCTTGCTAAATGAGCCATAAGCAGCATTTTTCATTCCTGATGTGGTGGCATTTTAGGCAGCATTAGAGTATTTGCAGGAGTGTAGTTTCTTGGGTGAACACTTTGGGTTTTTTGGTCACCTGAACATAATTTATGCAGCTGTAGCAGATGTCCCATACCGTAGGACATAACGATAGCAGCAGGCAGTACTGGTGTACTAACTGTGTGATAGGCACAGTACCTCAGTAGTCAGTGGATACAGGTATTGTTATCCTGATTTTGACTTTTAAGTCTAAAATAAGTTATTTAACCTCTTGAGTTTAAGTTTCCCTGGCTACCGATGTTTTTATTTGCATTTACCAATTCATTAGTGAATCTCGCAAAAGTAAGTTAGTACTTACAAGCCATTTTCAAGAGAAGCAGCATTTTGCATTCTGAGTTTTACTAGAGCAATGGCGCTAGAGGCAGAAAGGAGGCATAAATTAGTGTGACTTGTTGCCAGAATGCCGCTGCTTATTGCCTGCGTAACTAACCTACAAGGGCAGAGGAATATTAAGCGCCATGTAGTCCACTCATTTACTTACACATGCAAAACCTCCACTGCAAATTTAAGCAATGTCTACACATATCGTGCAACAGGGTAAGCTGTGATGCAGCTTGCCTTTTCTTCATTACTGCAATTAGGTTCCATCTTTTTGCCCCCCCCACCCCCCCCCGCCCCCTTTTTTTGTTGGTGTTAACTGTTCTGCAGAAAGTCAAACCATGGGCAGCTTTCTTCTACAAACAAATCCAGTTAGTTAAGATTGTGGGCAGATTAAGATTTAAGACTCCACAGAGATACCTGGATGGAAATCCTTTAGGTTAGCTAGTTCTTATTCAAAAACACACAAACAAGAACAGAACACATCAGCACATTTAACTTGGAGACTGGTGGGTGGGGACCACGAGATAATTAAAGGTTTCACCTTTATTATCACCCTTGGAAAAGGGAGGTCCAGATAAGCCAGGATATGACCTATTATTGGCAAGGACAGGTATGTAGGTCACTGTGTCATATGGAAAGATGCAGAGCTGAACCTGAGCAGCAACCTGCATGCAGTGGCCCAGATCGAAAAAGAAACTTGGGACACCTTTAAAAAGAGCTCTGGCCACAGATCAGGGAACAGCAAGAGGCCCCCAGTCCAAAGCAGAACACTGTGGCCAGCTTTTTTCTTCTTCTAGATGGACAGATGGCCATCTTGGCTGCTGTCAGGAGGTAGCTGATGAAAAAAACCTTTGATGAAAAATTCCTAGGATCTTTTAGGGCCAAAAATAGGGAGGGCAAACAGGTGCAGGGGGTATTCAGACAGCTGCGTGTACAGCATGAGTGACTTTTTCTGCTCAGTCCCACTCTTCTGTTCTTTCATCCAGAAAAACAGTCAAAGAAAGGAGAAGGGTACAAAGATTTCTCTCCTAAGGCAAAAAATACAAATGAGGCAGACAGCAGGGTGGATGCAAAGGTTTCAGTCATTCATTTCTGGAAACAGGTTAGGAGAGATCTGAATCCAGCTTCAGCAGGGGTGAGTCATCAGCTAGTCTGCAGCTCCGGTTGAATAGCTGCTGTACTTCTTGGAAATAAAAGTTGCCAGCATATAAATGCCAAGCAAGTGGGCACGATAGATTTAAGAGTGATTGCATGAGATCATCGTGGAGGATCAGCTACCTGGCAGGAGTCAGTAAGGGTCAGAAATACTGACAGTCACTTTTCCACTGCTTTCTAGTGATGACTATTTAGATCCACATGACTCGAGAAGGCACCATGGCTGTCACCTGCCAGGCAGTTCCCTTGATTATATGGTATCACAGAGTAGTAATATATGACTATTTCCGTGGACCATGAGGTGGGTATAACTGTTTATACAGTAACAGCTTGCTGCAATTGAGTCATCAAGTGTTTCTGAGGTTACTCAGTACCACAGAAAAACAGAACATGAAACCATCTGAGCTCCTTAAACTATGGCCTGGGCACCATAGGGTGCCACAAACCCCATGGAAGTGGCAAGGGCTCCATGCAGCAGCAGGAGCTTCTTTGGGTGCTAGCAGTCCGTGTTTTGGCAAACTTTGATCTAAACAGCTTGAATATTGTAGGAGAACCATAACACTGCAGACATCTCAATTGCATCAGGTTTTCTGCCGTCATCAGAGTCGGAATATTGTACCCACTACTTGTGCCATTACCAGCTCTGAGCAAAATGGTACCAGTTTATCAGGAATATTTGCCACCAATAGGGCTAACTAGAAGATAAGACCTCTCTTGAGTGAATGGTGACTTTGAAAAGTGTCTTCTTTTTACACTGGAATAAGATGTGAATGTGGTAAAACTCCAAAAAGTAATTGTTCAGGATTTATCATAATGCAGAAGGAATTTTTTTAAATCTGCCTGTGGGGTTTTTGTGTTGTTACAAAAACAAACATTTCACATGGAACAAGGAGATGCTTTATTCCAAAAAGTCCCCAAAAGTGAAAGAAGGAAACTTTACCACCATCCAAGGTTTGCAAAATATGAATTCCTGTGGAACTGTGGGGTTTTTTGCTGGCCTGCAGTGGCTGTAATTGGTTATTGTTTTTCTGTCCAATTCTAATCAATATAGCAGTATCCCATAAGGGTGTGGTGGAAAATTGTATCACATTGTATCAGCAAAAACGTATTTATAATGTATTTGTAATGACAAAATAATGAGGTTGCTAAATGGACTTTATTTCACCCTGGGAGCTAATACGGGTGAGTGGCAGAAAGCTGGTGGGCACCAGTTGAGCCTATGCTAGAAGAACTGCAGGAAGAGTTATACCATCAAATCTCTTCTAGTGAGCAGTGGACCATAGTAAAAATACTCTATTGGGGCAGAGTGGTTGTTTTGAGCAACTTTGTATTTTAAAATGGCTGAACAAGTGGCAGGTTGAGAGAGACCAGGAAAACAAAACCAGGGTTCCAGTATTAGCAAGTCAAATTGTGAACTGACGTCACAAAGGCTGTAATGATTATATCATGAATTTCACAATATTTGGTGCTGTTTTCTACAGCCTTAGCTCCTGCAGCTCTGTAATTACATGACAATTGCTATGCTCCTGTACAAGTAAAAAATGTTTCCAGCCTTGAAAGTTTAAAAAACATTAACCAGGCACTCCAAATCCCCCCCCCCCCCCCAAAAAAAAAAAAGTAAATAAAAAAGCACATCAAACTAATTATTAAAACCCTCAAAACTCTCAGGGTTTTCCACCAGACAGCTCATGATGTGTGGTGGTCTGAGTTGAGCTGATAGCTGCTGGCTGCTCAGCTGGAGAAATTTGGGTTTCTTGAGGGAGAGGTGACTAAGAGGGAGTATCTGTTTTGAAAAGAGAGTAAAATATGGTGGCTGTGGGCTTGGCAGGAAGGAATGGGTGAACTTTTCACATGGTTTTTTGTGTCTGAGATGGAGCTAGGAGAAAGAGTGTAAGCGGATCCTAGCTAAATCTTTAATGACAATCTTTGCACTTGCTCCCTATCTCTGAGTCTGTTTCTTACGTACCACTACAGAAGCTTTCAAATACCTGGGAAATGCATCACTAACTGAGATATATATACACACATATGTGTGTGTGTGTGTGTATACACACATATATATACGTTTGTGTATGTCTGCAAGCCTTTAGCTACCTAAGGCCTGTAAGAAGGAACAGCGGCAACATGCAAGAGTTACGAAGTAAGAATGTAGACGCCGCAAATCCATCTCTAATCCTCCTTTAATTACACGGGCCAGCAGAGCCTTAACGCTGAGACAGCTCCACGCTGCAGTGTGCTCCAGCAAGCATAAAGGAAGCAGCAGCACCTGATGATGCAAGACTGTACAAAGCAGAGGGTGAAGTGAAGGCTATAATTAGGAAAACACTTTATTGTGAAGCAGGCGGTCTAATGAAAGCAGCTGATGGGACCAGCTGACTGCATCTACATTGACAATAGCCTGCCAGCATCACTAGTATCTGTCATCTTCCCCCCCCCTCCCCCTTCTCTGGCATATCTCTGAATGTTTAGAGTGAGGGAATCTTGGCACACCATAAACACTGAAATCTTTCTCTGAATTGCTCTGCTGAGGTCTACCTGAACTCATGCATTATAATGGCCACTATGCCGGGGGGGAGAATTTCACCTCTGGGCACACCTACGGCAAACAGCCAAGAAAGAATGGATACATCCTGCACTTGCTTTGCCCATGCTCCGTCATGCATGAAGGACACAAAGGAAATACAGAAAATATAACTTGGCAGTAGTAGATGCAGAGGAGTAGACTAGACTCAATCCCAGCAGAAAGTTAGATAACCGCAAATGCAAGGCACTTATGCAGAGCTGCTCTTCACAGAGCTCAAAATGCTCTTACATGCTTCAGTGAATTCATCACTTGTGGCTTCTGTGAGAAGGGGTCAAAGTCCAATTATCTGTTGTCAGCCAGGAAGACTGGGATAGAGAAAAAGAGCAAGGGGCTTCTTTGAGGCCTGACACGTGACCAGAAATGAGTCTGCTAATCTTCAGTGCTTAATTCTGAAACAATTTGCTTACATGCATCAAAAAGGCCTTTGAGGGTCCCTACTCCATCTGTCCTTCATGTCTGGTACCCAATCCTTATCTTCCCCAACGTATTTTGCGCAGTTTGGCTTGGAGGAGCTGGTAACTTCCCTATGTACACTGTCTGCAGTAGCTCCTTGCTTTCCGGCTCAGCTGTTAATGCCAGGAGAAACACACATGGGAAGAAGTTTGCCCTTTTGCTGCCCTTGATGCACCTAGGCTGAGCCAACTGGATTTTGGATCTCCAGGGCTCTCCGTCTAGCAACTTGTAAAAGCATTCCGAATTTACTACTCTTTTAAGCAGCAAAGAAATTGTATCTTCCTTGCCATAAATGCTAATGTTGGTGCACTGAGACATTCAAAGGGAGGCTGCAGAGAGGGAGAGAAACATTCCCCATGCGATGATTAAAGTGCCAGTTCATGAAAGCTGACGTCAGCGCGTGCTTTCAGGGTGGCAGAGCACTTTGCATTTATCCTCTCCTTGTTTGTGCTCCATCTGGATGGGCTCCAGTGGAAAAAAGAGAGCAAAGGAGAAGCTAATGCCTTTCTAATACATTTCTGAATTCCTTTGGTTTCACACAGGGAGCAGGCTCTGAAGCACCTAACTTTCGTTTGCCCAGTTCAGTGAGATAAAAGAAACTGAAGGCAGCTGCTGCTTGCGGCCAAACTAAGTTATAATTAGATTGCCATAGCAAACAGTCAGCTGGGGCAGCTCCAAGGAGGACCGATGGAGAGCACACTGGTAAATAACATAAACTTGAGATTTGATAATTTGCAGAGGCAACTCTTTTTCCAATCAAGCAGATTCATTCCAGATCACAACTGCTTTCATACAAAGTCATGATAGTTCAAAAACCAAAAAAGCTGTGTAAGCTACGGGTTTCTGCTAAAAATGGTCTGAATGGGAAGATGGGAGGAAGCCCAAGAGCAGGTCTCTGGCTCTGTGGTATTGTTCACAGGTTAGAGGATAAGCAGGGTGGGTACTAGGCTTCCTACTGAAGCAGATCTCCCTTCCCTGGGATGGAGCAGCAGAGGGAGTGTCACAGGCTCCCCCTTTCCATAGCCCCTTATCCCCTTCCAGCGGTGGCACTGCCAATTAGGCCAAGCAGAACAGTTCATTGAAAGCGTGGGCTGTGAGCATTCTGAAGGGGATGCCAGGGGCTGGGAGGAAGCCTTCTGTGGAAAAATACCTTTTTTCCCCCCCCTCTCTTTTTAAATTGTGGGCTGCTGTTGGAGTCAGTGAGAGAGGCTTACCCATCAGTACGGTCACACACATGCTGCAACTCCTACAATAATTGCATTGCAGGGTTTCTTACTGAGATGGCTACTGGTAATTTGGTTTTAGAGCTACACACTGGTACTGTCAAGCAGTGTGAATGATGCCTGTGCACAACAGAGGTTTTAGTCTGTTGACACTCATAGCTGGCACGGTTCCTTAGTACAAGCAGCTCAACGTTGATCAGTACAGGAGTTAGCTCTGCAGTGAAGCTGACTCTCAAGTACTGAAACGGTGAGGTGGTGTCAGACTCTTCTCCCAGGTAACAAGTAACAGGATGAGAGGAAATGGCCTGAAGTTGCACCAGGTGAGGTTTAGATTGGATAGTAAGAAAAGTTTCTTCACCAAAAGGGTTGTCACGCACTGACACAGGCTGGAAAGGGTTGTCAAGCACTGGCACAGGCTGCCCAGGGATGTGGTTGAGTCACCATCCCTGGAGGTATTTAGAAGATGTGTAGATGTGGTGCTGAGGGGCGTGGTTTAGTGGTGGACTTGGCAATGTTAGGTTTACAGTTGGACTTGATGATCTTAAAGGTCTTTTCCAACCTAAATGATTCTACGAAATAACTTTGAATTTACTGGAACTATTTAGAAGAAACAACTTTTCTTTCTCCTGTGACATGCTGATGGTTTAGACTTAGTTCCCATTTAAAAAATCAGGATGACAACATAAAAAAATTCAAAGGCTCTAAATCAGTAAGAGTTTTTAATTAAATGCTTTCAGCTGGAAAATAGGTCAAAAGGCAGACATCCTGTACTTCTGAATATTCTGAAACTAAATAGTCTTTGAAATAGCTAAATAGTCTTTGAAATAACATTCTGAAATGAAAAATTTCACTTTAGGTCCACTTTTCCCCATCATTTCTCTTCTACCAAGTAAAAAAATGAAATACAAACAGATCAATGATACAAGAAAAAAATTTCCATTTCAGCAACATAATTAATTTTTTCTCAATAAGATTTTTTTTTCTGTTGTAAAGGACATACCTTCACCACGTAAACAGATCTGAGATCAGATCCCCAAAAATCCTAATCCTTCCTACTCTAAGCAATGCACAAGAATCTCTTCAGAGCAACCTGCAGCCTTGCTTCTCGCAGGCTGGAGGTGGAACCTGCCGAGCTATTTACTGGGTGTGGGTAATGCAAGTGGGAGCACGATGGGAGAGCAGTGAATTTCTCTCCTCTCCATTCCACACCCTGTGATAATCACAGCCTGGGTCTCTGCCAAAGTGCTGCCAAGTGCTCAGTGCCCCTGTATGGGTTTGGAGCATCACAGCACACCTGATCCTCAGTGACCTGCACATCCAGAGCTTACTGCTCCCCACCGCTCTCTCCCCACTCATACGGACTGCCAATATTTTGCTGTATCTGCATTCAAGCTAAGAGGCAAAACAGGCGTAAAATTAGCAGAGCTACCAGTCTAGCTGTTAGCGATTGAGTGATAAGTTATATAGTTGTTACACAACTGGGCTGTGTCTGTGGAGCCAGGACTTCTGGGTTTAATTTCCTGCTCAGTCACTGACTCATCATGTAGCCCAGGGCACATCACCTCTCTGTACATAAATTTCATCATCTTTAGTTGGGGGGTAATAAGACTATCTCACAGGAATGTTTTAGGACACACAAATTACTCTCGTAAATATTTGTAAAATCCTTTAGACAATGCTTCAACAAAGGCATTGAGTATTTTGTTAAATAAGTAACAGCCAGGGGAATGTCCTAATTGCCAGGCTGGTTTATTTACGTACCTTGCACCAGAGATTTCTGGCAGCAGTACCGAAAGGATGTCTCAGATAGGGGAAAGGGTGAAGAGGTTGTTGAACTAGTGCAGCAGGAGCAGCAGCAGGAAAAGGTCAGCTCATGCCACAAAACAAGTACATGATAGGTAAATGTTATGACAAAGGCTGAGAGGCATTTGCGTCATTTTCAGTCCAGATACACAAAAAGCTTATGTAGATGACACAGTGATGAAATATGGATGTCTAATCCTGTTATGTACGGTCCACAAAGACCCACGTCATTTCTTCAGAATACCATCAGCTCTGGTTTTGGACTTAAAAAGCATTTAGATACCTGAAGTTCTGCTTTTGCACCTTTACAAAGGTGTTACCTTCTTGCCTACACTGAGCATCTCGCTGTCTGCCCTCCAGCTGAGGCAGGCTGGGATTCACAGCCTAAGATGTGCCAGTGCCTCAGATCTCCAGAGGGTCTTGGAGGAATATTCAGGGATATTATGTGATTCATGTAATCACTCAGTTTTACTGTGGGATATTAAGGAGCTGCTGCACTCCAGGCCCTAGAGGCTGTATTTGCAGACAGGTGAGCTTTCTGAGAATCCCAACATCTGCTCTGAAGTAAAACAAGACAGTTGCAGAGAGAGAGCCAAGCAGAGAGCAAGTCTTAGAAACTTTTGGAAGATGCCCCCTTGATTTCTGTTGTCTAGTCTATCCCAGCTGTGTCCTCCTCACTTAATCCTAACTCCTGTGTTTTACTTTGATCTGAAAGCTGATTCAGAGGATGCTTTTGGGCAACCTGGCAGGTGCAGGTAAATCCCTGGTGGGTGGAGAGCTGCTGAACTGGCCAATTCCTGTGACTTTTAACAGAAGGTACTGACTGCAAAATTGACTTGGTGCAAGGGTGAAAGTATTTTCTGCCTTATCCACACACTGTGAAGCTGTTACACATATTTTTCTGAAATGTTGAAGGTCCATCTCCCCTGCTGATGTTAATTTGAATAGCAGCTCTGGCTGCTGTTTTACTTTGGAGATTATCTCCTATCACAACCTAAGGCCATTGGGGCCCTCAGGTGGTGCTTCCAGTCACCTAAGCAACACAAATGGTAGATGAAGGGTTTTTCTTCATGGCTAGTTTCTAACACTAAAAGGAATTAAAAAAAACCTCACCTTGATGGTTATGATACAGGCACTTTATCAGGTCACTTTCCTTCTTCACAGCCATACTCATTTGACACCAATGAGAAAGCATTCTTAGATATTTGGAAGCAGATGGTGTTTCCAGCTGAAACAACTCACTCCAGGGTCAGCCCATGGGTCACTGGCAGAAATTCCTGACTGCCTCCCACTGAACCATGTCCCTGCAGTATTACTACTGCAAAAGGACTATTAAATCCTTCTTGTAAGGAAGCAGAAGACCTGGAGAGTACAAGCACCCTACCACTGAAACACATTCATGGATCCTATACTCCATCTGACAGAGGACATGAGCATGTTCCCAAACCTGACTTGTACAAATCCTGCTGAAAGCCTGCAATTAGGGAAAACCCACATGGTTCAGTGAATGAATTTTTCTCAGTAAAATCCATATAACTTAATCTAGTTATGACTGCGTTATGACTGCCAGTTACATAGGTCACAGAAATGGAAAGATGTAAGGGAACTTCTTACAGTCTCTAGCCAGTGAGTACTTCCAACCACCCCTTAAATACACTCTCCTGTGTTTTGTTGGATTTCTTTCTAAAATTGCTCAAGCCATGGGCTCTCTGTCTTTTCCCATGGGTGACCATTCTCTCTGATGATCAAAACAGAACAACTTTTGCTTTGTGCTAGGTTCATCAAAAGCAGCTAAAGTTAATAAGCTCCCCCCACCCCCCAGTCAGGTGTGTGTTGGTAGTGTTGGGTTTCAAAATGCCTGAGAGAAATCTGCTGTACTCAGAAAGAAATTCAGTAGACAAAAGGTGGTGTAACATCTGTTGTCTACTAAAGGTAAGTGGTGGCGAGGAAAGTTGCTGACAGTTAAATGGAAGATACTCAGCATGTGCTAAGTTAAAATGTGCCAGCCTCTTTCCCCGCTTCCACCACCCCCTTTTTTGGATACACACTCCTGTGGCTGGAAATACTTCTCAGGTCCCTGAGTGAGCAAACTGTGAACTCAAGACAGAAATAGTTGTCATGTGATAGTTCTCAGGAGCCCCCCTCCATGTCATGCTCAGAGATCTATAATACTCAGAAAAGTTGTTTCATTTAAGTGATTCGTGAACTATTTTATGGGTAGATTGCTTTTCCCAAAATCCCAGATACTTTCCTCGTAAAAAAAAAGGGTAAAAAAGAGCAAGCATTGCAAACCCGTGGTCCTCTAATAGCAAATTCTTTAAATACCTGAGGGAACATGAATCATGCAAATGCAGAGTTGTAAAAATCCAGGACTTTTCCTTACCCTTCTCTTTGGAGTGGGGTTGTTTCACCTCAACATTTTAGTTAAATACCTCTAAAAGTAACAAAATTATTGCCCAGATGTCCCAAACTAAAACATACTCACCAGCTGTTAAAATGACATAATTTGTAATCAGTATGTCTGTATCTCACTATCCAGAAGCTGATATTAGCAATTAGCAATCTCTAAAGCCATGCAAAATTCTTCTGTGCAGATTTTTTTCTGAGTTTTCTCTCTCTTCCACAATTTCACTGAGCACCTAAACTGGACTTTAGGGCAAACTGACCCTAGATTAAACTCTTTTGTGCTGTTTGGCCTTACAAAGTGAAATGCAGACACTGTACCATGATGAGAGGGCGGTCCATCAGCAGCAACAAAGGAGACCAGAACTTGAACTTGACTGCTGCCTAAGCTGTAGGCAAACAATTTGCCAACACTTGTCAGGCTCCATCACTTCCCTGTTTGAAGAACAGATTACTTCTCAAGACCAGACAAGAGCGTAACATTTACCCCCAAGGCCCTTCACAACAACCTGAGCCAAGCAGCAAGGCCAGTACCCACCAACGTCCTGTGGCTCATGCGGGCTGAGCTCTAGCTCTTCTCCACAAGAAGAATCCACAAAGCCTGTTTTCTCAGGATATTAAGAAATCACTTTAAACAGAAGAGGTAGTTTTCAGTGGTAGGTGAGACCACCATTGGCCAAAGCAAAATCCTGGTCTAAGATAGCATCCATTTCATGCACTTTTTGATACAGACTTGAAGTTCCTCCTAAGCCCCTCTTCTTTTGTGCATCCATAGGCAATCTGGCCTACTCAGCGGTCCAGTGAGGAAAAATGCCATGAGGACATTTGAAACCAAGGACACATAATTAAAGAAAAAAGGGGGAACGGACAACTGACAGACAGGATGTACAGGTTACTTTCTGATTTAATGTGACACTGAATGCAGTCAGACTAAGATCCAGACCTCATGATTTGTCATTCACTCCAGCTTGATGTTACCTCCACTTAATGAGCACACAGGAAACAGTAGTAATGTCTTCAAGGAAATAATTTTCCTTGTGGAGCAGCTGCAAACTGCATGATTCCTGATTTTTTTTTAAATGTCAGTGCAGTTCATCACATACTTCAGTCTATACAAGAAAGATGCCAGAAGATATTTCCATAGACTAAATAAGAAGCCTGCCAGTTCCAGCTCCTATGTGCTCCTGCTGTAATAGTACAGTAGAGCTACACCACGGTTATAGAAACTAGGGGAGAAGTGTCTTGCTGCAGAAGCAGCACAGGGCCAATATAATTTAAGTCTAATGGCTTTACAGTTCCCAAAAGTGTCAGTAAAGGCAGTGTTCCTTACAGAGGTGAATTCCACAGGGAACTGGGAATCTACAGTCCAAAGTGGAGACTGCCTGGCTCCTGCACAAGAATTATTTATACTTTAGCAACCTTCAGGATGCTGGAGGAGCTAAGAGCCATCTTTCCCCTCACTTCCAAACTGGATGCATCTCTCACGTGTTGGCTTTCAGAAGCTCAGAATAAAATACAGCTTTTTAAGTGAGGAAGGGGGATGTTTAGTTATTCTAGCAGAGGGTACCAGTGTGAAACCTAAGATGCATTCATATCCATCTCTAAGCAGGACAAACTGCAGTATTTTGTACCTCTAACTCATGCTCTAGGACTCCAATCCCACTTCCTGCATGCATACATGATTTAGAAAGGTAAATCAGCACTGAACTACTGTTTTGAGTTTCCTTTGAAATACCTCGTACTGATGAAAGGTTCTGCAGAGAACTATACCTTTTTATTCCTTCCCAAGCCAAGAGCTATATATGAGCAGTGGCTATCCAAGCTTGCAGGAGGGAATAGGACTCACAAGAACAACATTTAGGGATGAGAGGACATTGTAGCCTTCATGATCCACTAGGATATTTGCTCATGTTTCTCATTTGTGAAGCTTGTATTTTCCAATGTGTCCGAAGTGAAGGTACTGTGGAATGGACTGGAATACAGTAAAGCATGTCTCCTGCATTGCAGGTTTGAGGCTGTGTTTGCTTTCACTTACTGAGCTAAATAAATACCAGCAGTTGGTTTTATCCGGTAGGTAGTTAATGACCCACTGTGGAGATAGGGACAGGAAAAGCAGCAAAGATGCTTGTACTGCACTGGAACATGATGCAGGTGCTTCTGTTTTGCATTCCAAATATATCCCCACTTGGGGCTGCATGTGCAGCTCCCAGGTACACATCTCTGGATAAGATTTAGGCAAATAAAAGTCCTGCTAGTAGTAGCCCAACCTTTGAGAGCAGATCAAAGGAGAGATGAGTGGAGCTGCAACCCCTGAAACCTGACTATACAACTTGTATTTTACCCACTTTTTTTTATCTTAGCAAGGGCAATGTCAGGAGTGAAATGGAAAAAGGGGGAGTCTGAATACCTTCTGTGTGCACAATGAGTAGATTTATGAACTCCAGAACACTTTCTTCTCTGAAACATTTTAATTTTCTGCTCATTTGCGTTTCTGGGGTGGAAATGTAGTACACCTCACGAAAAGTTACACCAGAGCAAAGTACACTTTGGCTTCAATAAGATAAAAATGTAAAGTATTTGACATAGGAAATAAGAAAGATATTGGAAAACAAGAACACAGGAAACCTATGGGGTATCTTCTGTACTAGTAGATCATATGAATTGATCTGCAAGTATAAACCAAGGAATGTCTAATTTCCACAAAAGATTTCCTCTGAACTCCTGATCAGAATTTTGAAAAAACTTTGCAAATTCTTCCTTGGAGAACAGCCATGGAGAGTCCAGCCTGGGAGACCTGAAGACACCACAGGTCTTATGAAAAGGGTTAAGCCAGGCTAGTTTGCCAATCAGGTACCTCACTTTTTTTTAGACACCCTACTGCATGCTAGTGAAGGAACTCCTTCACAGGAAGAGTCATTCTGGAACCAGCTGCCATACAGTGGTGGGCAGGAGGGTCCAGGACTGCTATTGGGTTATCTAGCCTAGGAGGAGAAGCGATGAGCGTGGCCTGGCTCCACATCCAATCCCAGATGGATGGAGCCTGGGGTCCAAGGCAGTGGAGAGGGTGCAGTCATTCTAGCTGTGCTGCCCAGCACTGTACCAGGGATGCCACATGGATGGTCCAGGTTGCTCAGAAGTTGGCTTAAAGATGTTTCCATGGCATTGTACTTGCCTGTGTAGAATGACCTTAGCACCTTCAATTCAGTGGTCTTGTTGGAATATAACACGTGAAATTGCAGCTTTTCTTTTTAAATCTCACTTACCTTGCTATTGGGGAATACCAGATCACAATCATGGACTTGTAGCTAACATTTTATATACAGTTTTATAAGAAAAAGGGGCAGACACACAATTAAGGTGCCAAGATGCACAAACAAGTTTTCTCACTTCATGCAAGTGAAAGACGTGAGTAATGTTCATGAAATGAAGAACTGCATCCCAGAATGAAAAAGCTTTAACACTTTGAACTTCATCCTCCACTTAACTGATCTGCAGAAGCTAATTTTACAACACATTTCTGATTAAGATTATTGGGCCCAAAAATCCCTGGTTAACCAAGAAGCTTCATTTATATCCAACAGGTTTTTTCATTCTGCTGCTCTCTGCATCACACCAGAGAGCAGCCTCAGCAGAGACAGATGTTTGTTCCTCTTGCTTTACAGAGATGTTGTTTTAATGTTCTTTTCTGTGTCAGTCTCACATTGATGCCTCTTGGCTCTTCTTCCTGACACAAGCCAGATGAGTAAAGAACCCACCAGGACTCCAGCTACTGCAGCCACAATGACAGCCCAGAAGGGGACTGAACGATCGGTTTTCTCCAAGCTGAGATTTGAATTTCTGAATCCACTGTTTCTCAGTGTGGAAAGAAAGGGTTTCTCCTACAAAGGAAGAGGAAAGGTTTTAAACCACAGACCACTCAACAGGAAGCATTCAGACAGTATGCCATCATCCCTTCCCAGAGAGGAGCTGTCAATCTTTAGACAGACTATCAACTGTTTCTGCCTTCTGTCTATCCCAGCTCAAACTCTTCCCTACCCTATTGCCTGAAAGTTCCTAGAAAAAAAAAAAAAGGATCCATCTCAGAGAGTAGCGTCATCACTTCCAAATTTGTTTGCTGCAGACGACCAAATGGAGATATGTAGACTCATTAAAACTGGCTTAAATGACTTTCCACTGCAGTGAGGATAATTTTTTTCATTAAATTTTAAGTGGATTTTCCTGCATGTAACAAAACAGGAGTGTATTTTAGCTATTTAAAGCCTTCACAAAGATACTCTTTTAAAGAATTTTACCAATAAGAAGAAAGGAGAAAAATAAAAGTGGTTAATGGAGAGTATGGACATCTTGGCCTTTACTTACTGGGTTTGGACACTTGAGTTTTGATCTGTCATGGGTAAAGTTGTTGTACGTCTGCTTTTCACCAACTGGCTCCAACTGAAGAAGAGAAAAACAAGAGTAAACATGATGATTTTTTTTCTTCCTCAGAATCTCCTGACTAGGGTGGTTACAACTTTTTATCCAATCTTTTGGTGCTTGTAGCAATGAAGAAATGTGGTAGAAGGTGCATCACAGGAAAGTTTCTGAGCATTTCAACACTCATGAACTGAAGACACTGAGAATCTGATGTAGTGTCTACAGGAAAACTCCCTCAGGAAGCAAGGAACAGGAGAAGCCTTTCCTTCTTTTGTACTGAGTAGAGGAGAAAATTACTCCAAATACCATATACTTTAAATAGTCTGCTAAAACTAAGTGGTTCACTATACACCCGGTTCTCCCACGTACACATCTCAAATGACAGTATAAACCACTAAGAAGAAAACCAAAACAAAACAACACATGACAGAAGTTAGTCATGTTACTTAGCACAGTACTGAAAGGAAGATGCTTAAGTGTCACGGTGGTAGAATTGACTTCAGAAATGATGTAGAGTTACAGAGACAGGATGAGACAGTGCCAGCCTCTGCAGTCTTCACTCAGACAAGAAATTCCCTGGGAGTTTTAGCTAAGTTCACAAGATTGCAAGAAGTGAGTTAAATAGAGCTTTTTATACTATCAGTTGTCAGCTAAGTTGCAATTGCTGACCATGGGCTCACCCTGGGTCCATTTCAAACTCAAAATAGGCCCAGGCTAACTGCATAGCATTTGCAGTTGGCTAGGAGTGCACATACCATCGGTTACCATAGTTAAGCTAACAAGTAGAGACTTGCTCAGTCATATTAACTGAAGTGTTTACAACTGTGTATGGGCATGCCTGAAGTAATGACTTCAGGACTGGGCCATAGTGAACTGCAGAGCTGTCATCCAGCACTTCTGGGAATACAGTGCGGAGGAGTGTGGGTGCTTTGCCTGTTGTCTATATGTGCATTTTCTGTCCTCAAGTGATTAAAGTGTCAGCTGTATGTTGGCAAGAAACAATACCACAACAAGCCCAGCACAACACAAAGAAAACAAATTCTGTTCATAAGATTCCCATATGGAAACATTGGGAATACTTTCTCTCTCTAGTTCAGTCTAAAAAAAAAAAAAAAAAAAAAGAAAAGAAAAAGAAAAAAAAAAGAAGTAGAGACTGAAAATGAAAAGAGAGCGATGAACCATGGCAAAATGTGATTAGGGAAGGGAAGAAAGCTAGTAAGTGGTGGAAAGATTACAAGCAAAACAGAATGCCAAGTTTTACTGATTGTTGTGGGGTACTGCCGGACTCATGTAAGAGTCCTAATCACTTGGCCTGCCCACCAGCTAATGTGAAGACTGAATTTGGTAGTTTTGTTGCATCTTAAAGGGAACAGCTGAAATTCTGATGTGATTCTTTGTAAGATGCGTGGCTTATATCCTGTATCATTCTGTCTGCAGTACAACTGGTTATTTGTAGATAATTGTAATACTCCCCATGCCAAGGCACTTGGTAAGGAGCCCAGTGCAGAGCCCAAACAAGGGATGATAAGGTACAAAATTCTGTAGCCAACCATCCTTGCTGCATCTCTATGTGATCTGTTCCTCAGGAGCATTAGCTTCTGAGCTTTGAAGATGACAGCATCCCTGTGTCCATGAGTGTACAGGGCAACTTCTGGAAGAAACACACAGCTCCTCTACAGCATGTGGCAAACATGGAGGCAGAACACAAGCTAAACATACTGTGTGTTCATCTCCTGGGCCAGGGGACTGATGGGGTGGATTTGGGGCCAGTGAAGGCCCCGTAAGACTAGAGTCCTGTGACTTCAGATAGCAGGAGCATGCTTCACTTTGCATGCAGCAAAAGACAAAGAATATCATGGTGGGGGAGAGGCTCCTTAAGCCATCCCCATCTGTGCATACCCACACAGTGGCCAGGCACAGTCTGGCCCTTTATGTGTACTGACAAGAATCCATGTCATTTGGCCATAAGCCTACAGCCTGCTGAGCTTTTCAGGGAACAGAGAAACAATACAGCCTTACAGTAAGCTTGCACAGCCTCACCATACATGGACTGCAAGTGAAAAGCAGGGATGTGTTACAAGAACTAGATTTAAATAGTAAACCCTAAAATCTTCAGTCAACATAGACCAACAGATCTCTAAGAAGGGAATAGTTGTGCTTCACATCACTAAGAACCTGACCCCCACCACCCCAGTAGAAAGCTTTGTGCTAATATCCTTACGTGCGTAGGAAATGATTGACAGCCTGGACAGAATAAAACTCCAGTGGCATAGAGAAAAAGGACTGATGGTGATTCAGGAATGAGTAATGGCCAATAGGAACACCACGTGGCAACAGAAACCCAATTTAAGGCTACCATATGTCCAGGTACCATCTCTTTTTTTTCTTCTCAAAACCTGCAGCCATACTTAATTTGAATGGTTTCTACATTTGCCTGGAGTTTCTGGGCCACCATCAGCCCTGTTTGAGCTACCACACAGTGAAGCCTAACAGACTGCTGTCATCTGGAGTCCCAGACAGGGAAGCCTGACAGAAAACAGGCAGATTTGCTGTATATGCACGAATCAATTACTCAGAGCATGTGCATGCACTGTACGTCTACTGCTTTCTGTAACCCTGAACCTACAGCTCATATGCTGTACTGGGCAACTGCACAGATTTCTGCTCTGCATTTCCCAGTCCTTGTGCTTAAGTTCTTTCTGGAGTATCCTCCAAGTTTGTAATTTTGCTCAAACTTTTACTTAAACTGAAAAGAAATTCCCCTCCATTTATGCTTGTTTCTTGTACAAACCAGGATACAGGATTTCTGTTACCACAATGTGTTTGGGTATTGGTGTTTATGAGACAAAAGGAAGAGAAGTCACTATGGCATGAAAATGCCATAGTCTTCCTTCCACCGTGGGAAACATTGTGGTTCAAAAAGCAACTGTGACCTTGGAGTCATCAAGTGCAGCATGTGCCTCTTACACACTCTTCCAGCACCACTCAAAAGCTGTCATTTTCCCCAAAAATGACGGAAGGAATGTGACTGCAAGCATAGGCATCATAGATGTGATTTCAGCCCCCCATACTAATGTGACTCTACTAGAATTGCTTCAGATACTAGAGTGGGTGGTACAACACGTCCACACTATTAATGGCAGCAAAAATTTAATCACATGTATGTTTTCCTAATAAATCTAACAGAATTCACTGGAGAAACACAAGCTCATTCAACAGACATTTTCAGGAATTCTACAGGATTGAATGTTTAACTAGGCTGATTTTTTTCTTTAATACAAGTTATTACCAAATGAGAAGGGAATTTTTCATTACATTAAGACTCTCAGTTTTTCTCATTTTGAATGAGCAAAGACTTACACTGTTTTATACAACACAGTCGCTTTGGATTGTGTTCCTAAGCAATGCAGACTGAGAAGGGTGCCAGACTTGAGCAGCTCCCCCTCTTGTTAGGATATCAATTTTATTTCTTGCTTACTGTTTTGTTTCAGACACATTTCTCGTGACCTTTTGTAGGGACTACTACCACAAACACATATGGATCTAGGTCATAACCTCTTACCATATTATTCCAGAGAGCCATAGCCATCTCGGCGTAGCCTCTTACACTGAAATGAAAGCAGTCTGCAGCAAAGAAACTCAGATCTGGCTTGTCATTCTGCGATAAAAGCAAAAATTTATTTCTCAGCACATTTCAACCTTTGAGATCTGACGTATTGTATTTAATATTGCACTGTACTTGGCATACCCACTTCACAATTTTAGTATCTTTCTAAAGGCAATATGCTCATATTTTAACACTGCAAATAAACTTAGGTACTCCTAACTGTGGGCTGATTACTGCAGGCCACTCAACTTCACAGAGCAATTTTCATAACAAACCTAAACTTATCATTAAACCAACAGTCACAGCTCTTACATGGACACTGCCATTGACCCACGTCCCACCTTGTACAGAACTGATAGAAAACCACTTATTTTTCCTTGTTAAACTTCCATAACTCAGACTTAAAACCTTTCAGGTGTTGAAATTTGTGCTGAATTTCAGGCAATGTTAAAAACTGTGGACTTAGCCAGCTGTGACAAATGTCTGCCTGAGGGAGAATTTGCCTCATCACTACCTGTATGGTGACCATCCTTTGGACTTGAAGGCTGCCAAAACAAAATGAGGATGATATGACAAAAGGGTCAGTATTATGCAAAACTGGATGGTTATGACCAGAATTCATGCTAAATATTTGTATCCTGAACTACAAAGCATATGTAATGCTAAGGCTGGAGAAAAGAAGGAGAATCAGTGTTTGGCTTCAAAGGTTGCTTCCCTTACAGTTTCTAGGCTGGGATAAGCCAGGTGTGCAAGTGCTGGTCTCTGTGTGAAGGAAACCTAAACATATTCCATTACCTAGATCAGAAGAAAATTGTGGTGAATGCCAACCAAGCCCTCAAGAGTGGAAGCAACATGCAGTTTAGAGGAAGCCAGTGGGTGCTTAGGTTTAATGTGTGCTCAGTACAAATGTTTCCTAAAGCCATTTTGATTCACAGGCAGCACAGTCTTTCCTGTCTTCTCCCCTGTCACTCTTATCGCAGGTTCCACCCTGTGCCAGTAGACTGTGCAAAGATATGAAAACACAGTCCTCTCGTGGCATGGATCTTACTGACCTAGGGAAATCAACATACTAGTCCGTGCATAATGAGAAAGAAAAACAGGACTCACACTATCCAGGGGCAACAAGGTGTTTCGGAAAAATGGCTGCATGACAACTGCAAAGTCCTCCCGCTCCTCGTACCGACCACTGTTGATCAGCTGTAAGGCTTCAGCCTGTATGGAGTTGAATGATTGGAAACAGAGAAGTTACTTACAAGGTTCATCTAACTATCAAAAATGTGCATATTCTTTCAATGTAGGAACCCACAAATTATTAGTATAAATCTAGATGAATAGTTTAAAGCAGTCCAGAGAAATATAAGAAAATAATTTGCTTCATGAAGAGATTTTCATGAGGAAAATGCACAGAAGCTAGGATAATTTGAACTGTGAAGCTGCCTAATTTTTTAAAAAAAGTAGTTTGTACCTTACTTACAGAAACCAGTGCTGCACAATTGCCACGAGATTAAAATTTACAGAGAATCAAAAAAAAAAAGGCATAAGGCCAAAATTTTTAGAAGTGACAAACGAGTCCAGAAGGCCAACTTGAGACTGAAATGCACTTGATTTTTCAGAAAGGTGTGCTTCACATAAAACTTAGGCATTGAAAAATCACCTGCTGCTTTTGAAAACTATGGCAATAGACATTCATACAGATAATAAAAACATCTCATTGTTACTTGCCAGTTTATGGGTATAAATTCTAATACTCCTCATTCCTAACCCCACTTCCTTAGTTAAGGAAAATACCCCCTGGATAGGTTTATACAAGTATTTTCCAAGATGGATTTTTTGAGGACTGTCAGATTCATCAGGCAACATCTACTGCCAGAGCCGAGGACTGGAGAACATGATGTGAACTGATGCAGAAACTCCTGTATTCATAGGAATAATGATGGAAGAGCCTTCTGCTCCAATAGCTATTTATAGCCTTTGTTAAATTTGAGTGAATCTTACACACAAGGCTAGAGAAAGGTACTCTCAGATAGCAAGCTGACCCATGGTAAGCTATCTGTGTGCACACTCTCAGCCCATAGCAAAAGAAAGGAATATCAGGTTGGTTTAGTTTGTTTTCTCTGCTAAGAGTTACCACAAAACAGCTGATGCAAGGTAATTTGTCACCCTTGCAGTGTTGTGCTAATTCATGCGAGCTACACACTGATTCTAATGGACAAAGTCATATCAACAAAACAGCCATCACCAGTAATTCCTTTTCAGCTGTCAAAATAGCAACTGGAAACAGAATCAGTCTCAGTCTGCCTCCAGCTCAGAACCAAGGTCAAATTACAAGGCAATGTGAAAAGACTTGCACTGCTGCTAACTAGTTAGCTGGTTAGGGGTTTAGTTACACTGTAGCCAAGTTGTTTCCCAGTCATCCCTCCTGCTGAGGATGTGGAGGAAGGGAAGAGATATAAAGTGACACAAATGAAGATGACCAGTTACAGAATCAAGGTATTACCTGAAAATCTCTGTTAATTCTCTTAATTTCTTGTAGTTCAGAAGAGTTTTCCTCAGGGTTTAAGAAACACGGGCAAACATTCCTTCAGCAAAAGAAATACTAGAATTAAAAGCCAACCTGAAACAGCCTATGCAATTCTTCAGCAATGTGTGTCTGCTTCAAGAAGCTCAGGATAGGTGCTCAGAGCTCACATGCAGGAGAGCCACCTCATTGGCTTAGAGTTGGACAGATACTTCAGAAAAAGAAATCCCTATTGTCTTAGTTTCCAAAGTGAACACCCATCAAAGCCAATAAGAGTTGCAGGATCCACAACTCCAAGTCAGACACAGAAGTGTTTAGTATGCCACACATTAGCAGGAAATCACATGTTAGAATTAAAAACCCCTACATATAGTCTTACAGCAGAGTTTCAGAAACCTGGGAGTTTAAAGGTAGAAAAGATAAATTGTTCAGGTAGTCTGACTCCTCAGACCACTGTGTTTCATTCTGTTCCTCCATATCAAGAGGTAATAACTTGTGCTTCACCCAAATGCATCCTCTAAGAACATGCCTGTAATGAATATGAAGGCATCAGGCAATACAGCCAATTCACTATTTTCCCTTCTAGTGTGAATGGGTAGTTAATTGCTTCTATTATTAAAAATCTGTGCCTAACTTCATTTGAATTCATTAGGCATCAGCTTCCAACCACTGGTCTTCGTTATACCTTTCTCCATTAGACTAAAGAGCCTTTTCATGTCCATGCTGACTCCTGTAAAGGCATCGTTGCTTTCTAAAACAAGCCCCTCAACCTTCTTTGAGTTAGGACTTTGGTCTCCTCCATTAGATGTGAAAAGCAGTTCCTGGTTGTGCAACTCTGCTGTATGCAAGCCAGCCTGCACCACAGCTAATGCAGCACTGAGTACAAGGGGAAGCATCAGGGATGTCAGCCTGGGCTGCTGAGCAGTGAATGCCTGGGCAAAAAGGGCTTTGAAGTTCAGTAGTACAGCAGTTATATGCTGATTTGTGCAGTGACGTGCTGCCTTAGAACTGAGAAGAAAAGTGAGGACTCTGCTATCTAGAAGTGCATGCTTTTTAGCTGAAGTATTGGAAGTAGCAGAAAGTAGATGAGAATTAGGGCATCAAGTAAAGGCAGCGATGAAAGTAGCTTGGAAAGCTCAGTGTGGATGTCCTCCTGTAGAAGCAACGTAGATTGATCCAAAAAAAGGACTTTAAAGGCAAAGACCTGTTTTGCTCACTTACTTTGCTGTCAAAGCGCACTCCAAAGAGCTTGCTGCGATCTGACGCAGTCCAGAAATCTCTAGTATCTCCACTATGTTGACAAAGACTCTTGGGAGCTACAGGGATTATAATAACCAGACATACCAAATCACAGAACATGATACCACTACAAAGTGAGAAAGAAGTGCCATCCGTAGGTCAGAGAGTCAGCGCAAACTGCACCGACTGCAACCAATGGCATGTGCAAGGATTATGTATAAAGGGAGGGAGAAGGAGACATACAGTGGATGTCAGCCAAAGAATTCCCAGCAGCTAGTACAAGCTAGCTGAAATGCTGCCTCACTCTTTGGGGCATTTCCAATTTTTCTAGGGTAAATGAAACTTTGTACAGTTGGTTTAGCCATCAAAACTGGCAGTAGGGTTGTGCTGTGTTTGGGCCACAGCAAAAAACACAGAGTTTTCCTGAAACTACAGCCAACTTTCTCAGGGTATTATCCAACACAGTTGTTGAAATGTGCACCGAGGAGCAGTCTGATTCCAGCTATTTGGAAGATGACCTTGTATGAAACATAATCACTGACAGTCTATCAGAGGTGAGAAAAACGTCAGTGTGCTTGCCAGGAACATAGTTTGCTAGGGTATCTTAAAAGCTTACCTCCTCGTAGAAAATATCCAGAGTGTCCTGAAGGTGCTTTACATACTTTTGCGCTGAATAGGTTTCCTGTGTAATTTAATAAGAACAAACAAACAAACACCAACAAAAGTTGGATCAGTCTTCTCTCAAGAACCAAGAAGTTTAACTGTTTCACCTGAGCAAAGGAGTCCACAGACACTCTTGTTGCAAGGCAGTCCATGAGAAGATATACCAGCTCGATGCTCCTTTTTGCCTTTGTTGGCAGATATATTTTCAGATCGAGAGGTTTATTGCCACATGCATGTAGGTTATATAGTGTTTGTGTTTCTATGTCACCAACATATTCCCTTAATCTCTGTAGAAAATCCTGAGGTATATAATACTTCTTGGCAGAGTCTTTGCCTGATGAATGACTGTATAAATCACATCTTTGGATTTCATGTTGTCTTTTATGGGACCCAGACCAGACTAGTTTGCCTTATGAACAGAGCCATGCTTTTTTTTTTTTTTTTTTTTTTAAACTGCCAGTCTGGGCAAATGGATATGAAGGCAGTCAGGCCACACAAAACCTGTTGGCATAATGACTTTGTGACTGTAGTTATAGAGGTGTAGTTGTGGGGGCAAAGGCTCCAGGCAGCAGCAAAACTGAGAGAACAGGCACTGGCCATTTCAATGAGCTGGGGTCCAGACCCCCAGTCTGTGTCACAGCAACCTTTTCAGAGGGGGTGACCACTGATAGCTAGATAAAAGACATCATTTTCACTATAAACTGATGCTATTTCTTTTGGCATCATTCTGAAGCAAGAATCAGGCATCCTCAGTAATTATTGTGCAGAGATGCTTTTCAGAATAAAAATTGACTTGTGTCCCCATAACAACATGCCTAAAACACTGTGCTGCCTTGACTGCTTTGTCCAGTTAATCTGGGAGAGCTCTTCAGTTTATCATTGGTGTTTTGTTCAGTATGAGGCAGGTTGCTGGTTCTTAAATAATGCATTCCTCCAGAGCTGCAGTGCCCCAATATTAAAAGCTGTGCATTTGTTTCTGATACAATACAGATGAAAGGAACAGGACTTCTGAGTGCTTTTTAAACAAAGAGGAGCTTTGGTTTACTGAGAGAGAGAAAGGTTAAATTTCCAGGGCTGGTCGCTTACCAAGTGCCTGGAAGAACATGCCTAATTCAGAGATACAAACCTTGTCCAAGCAGTACTGGCATAAGTCGTTGCCTCCAACGAGGACAGTGATCAGCTTCCAGTCTTCCTTGAAATTAATTTTCTAGTGGCATATAAAATAAACAGTTTGCAGCATCTATTGCTTAGGCATGCAGAGGTAACATTCATAAATGGGGCTAAACGGGGTACAGATGGCATGGCAGAACAGAGAAAGGAGGCATGCTGAGTTAAGACAGCAGAAGAAAAGCATCTGTCCAGGGGGAAAATGTCAACTGTTAGTCTAGCTTCAGGACAGGGATGGCCAGGAGAGATTTGCCAGCTGTGGCTGAACACTGCAAGGCAGTGTGGGGACAAAAAGACGTGGGAGTGCATGCTGGAGTGACTCATGGAGCTGTGGAACTGGAGCTGCTGGGAATCCCTGCCAGCTGGGCAAGTATTACCCCATGGCCAGGAGGGGTGAGGGGCGCCCCAGGGAACAGACAGCTGGATTAAAATAGAAGAGTCCAGGAGGCTGGTGACTTCACTGAGCTCATATAAGGGCAGCTGCAGCATCCACGTCACTGCAAGCTAACAATAGGCACTGCAGAGAGCTGGATCTCATCAAAACATTTTGTAACGTTCAGTACAAAGAAAGGAATCAAAGGCAACTATTTTTAGAGTGGTGCATTTACATAACAAACATCTGCGAAAGGATCCCACAAATAAAGAAGGGCCTGGGAATCAACCGAATTCTCCTTAACCAGCACTTTGCTTGGAAAGCCTTTCATGAAGAGGCAAAGTGTGGCAGGGACTTCCATCCCGCCCGTTTTTGAAGATGCATAAATAGCAGTGATAAAACAAAGCTCTAGAGCCATGTACTATTTTACTGAAGAGCCATGCCAGCTCACTTCACTCTGCCAAACAATCAGTAATGCAGAGTAACTGACAGTGGGACTAGCATGTAGCATCCATCAAGAGTGCTGGCACAGAGGGACACATGCTTTGACAAATCCTGCTTATTCAGTGCCTTCCTTTTCCATTCAGCCTGAGCCAAGGAGCACCAGGCACTCCCATTCCCTTACAGGGTGCTCTCCCTGAACCAACAGCTCACACCCAGACAGTCATCTGCTCAAATTGAGCCAACACTTGGAGCAGGGAAGCCTTGGTTTTCTCCCAGATTTCCTGCCCCCACCCCGAACTGCAGCAGCAGCCACTGAATTAAAAGAGAGCTGCCCTTTCAGTACCCTTTGTAGACCTCGGTGGAGCTGGCACAGCAGGCTGGTCCACAACACTAAATCCCCTACTAATTCCCTAAAAGCTTGTGGCATGACAGGGATTCACTCAACCCTGAGATTTCGGGCCACTGATTAACTACTTGCCTGTTCAGAACCAGAGTTTCAGAGAGCCTAATCTCCTGGGAAGACTTCAGTTGTCCCCCTTCCCAGTACTGCCATTTCCCAGACCCAAGAGTGAATACTGCGATTCATGTTGGTCACCAGGTGCCTGCTTCAGTGGTTTTACGCTTAGTCTTTATGACTTCCACTTTGCATGTTGCTGTTCAACTAAGAATTCCTGTGATCTCTCTGGAGCCTTCAGATCCCTCCTCTTCCTCACTACTGTTCTTACAACTCCTGGCTCCACTGCGCCCTACATTAGTCTCCGTTTTGCGTGTTTGCACCTTACCTGCATGATTTATAGAGGTAAATTATCATCTCCTAAAGGCTAATCCCTGGCACATTCATCTTGGAAAGGATGCCAGAGACAAGGACACTGACTTTTCATCCACTGGTAAAGCACTCTTCACTATTCAAGCATCCCATCAGTTAAAGTTATCTCCCAGAGACCACAGGACCACTGAAGGGTGGCCCAAGTTCCACTTACCGAGCTGCTTCTCATTAGTTCCACTAATTTACGTGCTTGGGCTGGCATAATGCTGTAGAGAGAGGACACAGAAGCATTTTAGATGCAAGCTCTGAAAAGCACATCATCTTCTTGATCTCCCACTTCTCATTTCAGGGAATCATAGGATCAGCAGAAAGTGATGCCTCAAAAGAATGAGCAAACATAAAAGGACCAAGATCAGCAGCAGTTGCACAAGTGAATAATCTGATCTGAAAGGGCTTCAGTGAGGACGGCTGCAAAGTAACAGGCATCTGGGATGAATTCTTCCCATCCCAGAGTTGGCTTAGGTGCATTTTGTTCGGAGAAAATCACTAATGACCAGATACATAGCAACATTTATTCGCATAACTTCCTTTGAAATTCAGTGGGGGAGTTCAGTCCTTACACAGAAGCTGGGCATCTAACCAGCCTTCCTGATCTGGCCTTAAATTTGTACAGCTTGTCTTATGGCTGGAAGATATTGCTTATACTGTGGAACTGCCAGGCTGGAGAGTTCCAGTCCAGCTCTGGGCACGATGCAATGTTCATGGAGTAAAATCAACAAACCATGTTGAGACATCAGCTGGAAAGTTGAGCTCCTGATAGACTAGCATGAGACTGTACTCGAGCTAATAAGCCCTGCCTCTCTCCAGCACCTACACAAATGCAATTACATCATTTGCACTCCTACAACCATACTGATCCCCCCGAGTCTCAGGTGTGAGACAGGACATCCATGAAATATTTTGTAGCTATGCAAGCTTTGCTAGCTGTCCTGAAACTCTCTTGCACTAAATTCAATGGCTGCTAAAGGTGTCACAAAGTCTTGGAAGCAAATTCCGTGATTATCCATAGAGCAGGCACAGCATATGCAATACAAACTCTTACACGTTTTAGTTCTTAACAGACTAGTAGAGTCTTTCTTCAAGAGGAGAAGGGAATCAATTCTCAGCTACTCATTCTGTTCTTTTTCTTTGCACTGCAAACACGGCTAGTTTTTAATGCCATTAGGGTAGCAGTGGGCTTCTATGTGTTAGTTTGAGGCACATTTCCCAGAAATCAAGGAATAAATGAGAGATGCTCATGAATTTTTTCTCATTACAGATATGGCCTGACAGTGAATCAGGGACCTGTATACTGAAGGCTGGGCAGAAAAAGGTACTAGTAGAATAAGAAGCATAACTAAGGCATTGGCTTGGAAATTCTGGGCAGAGGTCAAATGAAGAAAGGAAGTTTCTCTCTGTCCCTAATTTAGAAAAAGATACAAATAAATCCTCCAGATACTGAATTTTAAAAAATAATTTAAAATAAAAATTAATTAAAAATATCACATCACAGAAACATGCTTGGTACAAGTAGGTCATCAGTATTAACTCAGCCTTGACATGTGGTTCAAAGAATCTGCCAGTCCATCAGTTCTCACCCCTTTGCCCTTTCTCAGTTGCAATCGTGCTTACCGTGCTGTGGCACCTCCCTCCGCAACATTGAATCCAGCTGTTTCCTTAGAGCTGCCAGTAGAGAAGCCAAAGAGGTTCGGATTGAATTTTTTCAAGATGTCTTAAAAAGAGAAAACACAATGTGTAATCATCCATGGTACAACTGGCAGCATTGCCTCCCACAGAAGTGCAAGCCAATTGAGTGGTGAGAATATGGACTTGGGTTTTCCCCTCATTCCCTGTGACCTTACAGAAGCTACAGACACACATGCCCTGGAGACTCTACTTACTGTCCAGACTTCAGCACTGCAACTATTTCTCTCCATTGCCTTGAGGAGCCAGTGTCTGGAAGCCCAGGAGATGCACAGGTCCCAGGCAACTCCCTAGTCTTAAATTTGAGTGCCAAAGTAATCACGGTTACTTTCCATCATGTACCAGGGGCAGATGCTCTGAATGGGGCACTCCACCTCTGGCTCCTCCAGCTATCCATCAAGATAATATTTGTTGCAGAGAAGTGAATTTAATTCACATTTCTAGACTTCACCAAAACCCTCAGCGGGGAAGTGTGATGTCTGAAAACTGTTGTTGTTACTGTGTCTGTAGTGCTGTCTGAAACCTCTTTGTAGAGTCTCATTTATAATGCATAAATGAAATGCGCCTTCTATTTTTCTTTTAACACAGCAATGTGTGTGGTACATGATAAAGCATATCAGATTTTATTACCAACAATGTCAGGTATTGTCAAACTGCTCCACAGCATGAATCACATGCAAATAGATGGACAATTGTGAACCAAGTCCCCTCCAATTTATGGTCACACTGGCCATTTAATGGTTTCTATGGCAACTACAGGGACTGATTACACGGAACACGAGGACAAAAAATTTATCGTATTTTTAGATTTTTTTCAGTGCAATGTAGCAACTTGAAATCATCAGGAGGAACCATAACCTTGTCAACAACCCTCTCTAGATGGACTGCTAATTGTTTCATAACCCTTCATTTGCCTGAAGCCATTACAGTCAGTCACTGAAAAGCACAAAACGAAATCAGGGAGGAGCAGGTCTGCCATGAATTTCTGTCACCTTCGACACATTTACTCCTAATCATTTCTGTCAAAAGGACGATACAATCACATGCAGGTCCTGTGATGCGGAGGGGCTGAATCAACTTTACAGTCTGGGTTTCAGCTGTGACTCACATGAACTGCTCATATCCACTATAGATCGGCATCCCCCACTGTTCACAAGGAAAGCATGACCATTTCCAGATGTTTCCTAGCATCCACTTAAACTACTTTCAGAGTAATACTTGCCTTATGCTTTTCTCAATTGATTTTCCAGGATACTCACTGGGTAAAGTAGTCTGTGTCTCCAGGGTCCCGTCACCTCCAATACTACACAGAGAAAGGACAAAAATCACTAAGTAGGATTAATCCTGCAACCATCTGCCTTACTGTCACCATATGTTGCTGTAGCAGCCCAGGAAGGAAAAGAAAGACTAACTTCAAACAGTACTAAGGAGATAAACCACAAGAATTCAGGGAAAGTACTGAAAGGAGATTTCACATTAAATCAGGGAGGGCATCAGCTAAGATAGAAGCTATGCCTCCAGACTGGGAACAGAGCATACTGGGAGAACTGATTTTTCATACAAACATGCTGGGATGCCCATCATAGAAAGGTGTATTTGCTCACTAAAGTTGCTCCGTGTGACCTTGCTGAACCTATATTCATGTGCAGTTATGCATAGAAGAGAGACTGCATTAAATGCTCATTAATTACCTATCTGGGATTCTGCAGTGTTGATTATGAAGAGTCCCTGCCTCTACCATTCAAAACTTGCCTGTGTGCATAGCCAATACATTGTTATACCACCTCTGTCAGCCCCTCCTGAAGACATCTATGCTGGCAGATATATACTCAGGGGAAAGAAAGAATGAAGAATGTATAAATGCGCACATACTTCTCAACCATACTTCTGTTCATATGAAGCAGGCAGTTTCCTTCTACTCTAGCATGGATATTGAGATTCACACCCACTCTGACACGTATTTTCTTTGTCCATTTTGCAATAGCAAAGATGTTTGGGACATCTTTGCTGAATACGCATGCAGTGCTCTCACCACGTTCAGGCCAATCCACACTCGCTCAGACTCTAGCACTAGATGTTGCATTAGATAATCACAGCAACAGTAACATTTTGAGTAAACTCCAGAGAGATTAGCAGGAGGCTGAAAGAATTCACTCATAATTATTAATAATACAGTACTGTCAGACATACAGGACCATGCTTATAGCAATCAGGTCAGATTAAAAAAAAAAAAGCAACAAAACCCCAACAAAAACAAACACAAAAACCCCTTACAAGAATCACTCCTTTTCTCTTCCAGTCTTGTCTCCTCCAATCCTTACCCAGCAATACTTGCTCTCAGCATCATACCCCTGCATTTACATACTTACACATGTAACTACACAACTAGGTGACCTATACTTTGTGTCTGTGGACAAAAAAAGAGAAAGAGAAAATAGAGCATTTTCACCTCCAGGAAAGTCCCCTCCAGTCTGTTTGTAGGTCAGTTGCTTTAGCTCCTACTGCAGTCTGAAAAAAAATAGAAAAAATAATTTATAAAATACTAGCAGAAAGAAGTGCTACAAGTTTAGGTAAGACAGACATCATGACTTGAAAGTGCTGAAGCACTTTGTTAACTTGACTCTGCATCCAGCCAAGCTTTTGCAATATCCAGTTTTAACAAAAATGGTCCATTGTCCTTATTCACCACCACACACTGGCCTCTGGGCAGCCCTGCATCTCCAATGCTTCAAATTCATGGGCTTCTCCTGATATACAAAAGCAGCTCATCTAGATAGATATGGAACATCAGAGGAGATATAGTCCAGGCAGAGGACATCAGACTGTAACATTAAGGACATAAGGCTATAGTACTACTACTCTAATATTGTTTTAGCAAGTAACCCAGTGAGACCCAGATTAACATCAACAGCTTTGTATTTGTTTGGATTTTTCTGATGGAAAATGCTTCATCCTGGCATTTCCTGGAGAAAGCTGATTCTCAGAGACTTAATAATCCAGGGAAAAAAAACAAAACCAACAAAACCAAAAAACACTGATGAAAAATTCCCAGCCAATTTTAGCTGTAAATAAATCAGTAGAAGAGCTGCTTTTTAATCTGCCAAGAAAACAGGTCTTTTGTGTAAAATCCACTTTTCTTCTGCTGGACCCAGTCTGCTAGTCTAACACCCAGACTTGTTGAGGTGTAGGCAGGATTTTTTGTGCCAGTACAGATAAGTATGTTGGCATATATATTACTTTCACTGTGCGTTGGTGCTAAGAAGACACAGATGCATTTTAGCCAGTGACATGGCTAAATTGCTCAATGTTTCACTAATCTCCAACTGCATCTAGACTGAGAACAGCCTTCCTGCAGTGTGAACTTTAATATCTTTTAAAAATAAGTAAAGCCATCAGAACAAAGAAGTTTGTGATGAATTCGAGTAGCTCACAGGAGTGGGACAGACCTCTAGCAAGGTCAGCACCCTGACTCACATTCAGGACAGCAGTCATGAAAATGGGTTCTTCTGCAGCTTTATAGTTTGTTAGTGGTTTCACTTAATTTTGTATTCTTCAAAAAGCCATTGTATCAATTCAGCCATAAACACTGACTGCATTTAGGGCTCTTGTGGGAAATACTAGGAGGAAAATCAATGCCTTAGTGGACCAATGCCTTAGCAGCATATCTTTGCTGCTGCAGTCCCTCTGTGCTAGGGATGGTTGGGCAACACAGAGCGTGCACTGCTGCTGGCTGTACTGCACTCTGTGTGTGTGTGCACACGCAGGCAAGAGAGACACTCGGTCATTTCCCACCCCAGCAATAAATCCCTTAGAAACTTCAGCCATATCTTGCTGTGGCAATGGCAACGAATAGGAACTGCATGAAAAATGGCAGTATGAAAACTGTCTTGCTTAGCTCTTGAGACAGGGACCTCAAGCATGAGAGTCTGGCCCTTATTGCTAGGGCTCTCTGAAGCATTTAATGTACTAAAAAAAATAAAATTTTAAAGAGAAGAGGTGTGCAATAGTGCACATGTCTAGCACTAGATGTGGGAGAGGGAATCAAGCAATTAATTTTAAGAGTCATGCCAATGTATAGAAGGGAGGCTTGCCGGGTCATTACTGAGGTCTTCTAAGAAAAGCTCAAAGCTCAGCAGGGTGAAAAAGCCAGGATTACATCAGGCCAAGCAAAATCAGTTTCAGAGCTAATGAGGAGGTGAAGACATGCACACCTGCCTATAGATAAGCCTGATCATTTAAGGCCTTCAGTCCCTTCAGCTCCCTCTGAACTCTGTGGGAGCTGAAGCTGCTGGAACAGGCGTCGGTTTAGTGCAGGAGTTAAAATTCATGAGAACTGTTGACACGAACATTTGCTTTCATCCCATGCCAGAACAATTCTGTAGTGCTGTGTAATTCTGGAACTTTTTCTCAGAAAACTTCAGTGCAGATCTGCAGTATTCCCTGCTATTCTTTCCTGGGGCTTTTCTTTTCTGTACCTACTCTTTTTCTTTTCAGTTTGCATTTCTCTGCACACAAAATACAGAGTTAACTGGACGATGCCTAACCAGAAAGCAACATCTGAAAGCAAAATTCTGAAATACAGAAGTATGAGAATTATCTTAAGTGAGAAGCACTTTGTTCTGCAATCAATTATTTCCATAGGAATTTTCATCAAGATTTCTCATGGCATGAAAAATGCCTATTGCTTGCTCTTGTTTTTATGTCAGAAAAGACTATTCTTAAAAGGCAGACATTTCCCTTTTCAAAACCAATTGAATAAACTGTGTGCAATAGAGAGTGTGATCCCATTTCTGTTCTGGCCTGAATTATTCATTACTGGATTACACAATTGCCAGTGTCAATCATATCCCTTCAGGCGATTTCTTTGCAAAGGGACACAGGTAGATGAGTTTTGCTTTGCCAGGCCAAAGCAATTTGCTTTTTATCTGATGATGCCTGACACAACCACATCTAAGTAGAGACTGACAATTGCTGTTCTCAGTCTAAACATGGGAATACAGCTATACTCACAGTCAGGGAATCTCCCAGTGCTCCTATGACTTTGATGTCCGCAGGTTGCAGCTCATGTACTAAAAAGCAGTAGGAGAAAAAAGCATGATTGTTGCTAACTGACGCAAAATACTGTTTAACCAAATCAAGATCCAAGCCTTTGGTTCCAATCTGATGGCATTTTTACAGACTTTTAGAGAGAATGAGCCTCAGGTTCTAAGGGCATAACTTCTTGCCTTTGCTTGCAACAGTGTACTCAACTAACAAGGAAATAAATGGACCTCCAAACAGCTTAAGACAAATATGAAAAGAGATTAGAGATGTTTAGGGATGCATACATTCAGTCTCTTTTAATTGGTTTTCAGGTTTGGGTCATAGATCAATACTTTCCATTAGCAATCTGCCCATAAAGCCTTTCAGCTACACACAGTGCTCCTACTGCGCTGCTTCTCAGAGGAGGCTCACCAGGTAGGCCAAACTCGCTAAGCCACTAACCTACCTAGGCAATTTTAATCTGCCTTGTTGCTGTATATATGTATATGATAAATGTGATCATATTTATTCACAGAAAGCACACTTGCTGTGTTGCAGAACTTGCTGTGTATGGCAAGACAGAGTTCCTTTCTTTGCTAATAAATATATCAGCTTTTATTGTTTCATTTTCATCTAGGATTTGCAATTTCAAGATCTTACTGTTTTTCCAAAACAAAAGCTGAAATCTTTCCTCTTTGCGATTTTAGCTTATAAGTTCTTTCTCACCTGATGTTGGGACACGACTGGATGCAGCCTGTTCAGAACATGACAAATCACTGCCCCAGTTCTGAAATGGCAAGTTACAAAATAAGTTCACCTTGTGGTTAGAAGATAATACAGAATTCATACATGGTTTAGGTGTACAGTGAAGGGCAAAACCAAGTTAAGACATAGATCCTAGGTTGGTGCCTATATAGATCAACAACAGTCCTTTCCTCTTCTTTTCGGAATATTGTCCAAAGATTAATTACTTTTGGTGACATTTTCTAGCCAAAGCATACAATTTTTCCAAAGGCAAAACATTTCATCTAGAAATATTGCTTATGACAATGTTCCATAAGGAGGATAATTTTTTCCCTCTCCTCTACAGCCTGGAGATTTTGTCCATGATCTAGAAGGTGGGGTCTCCAGGTTTGAAGTCCTGCTCTGTCTCAAGAGACATCAGATGGAAAACCAAAACAAGCAAAAATCAACAATAAAATCCCCTGCAAAGTTATATTATTGTATTAATGTATTATTATTATTTTCCATGTACCTTGCTAGAAACCTATTCTTTTCCTAGAAACTTTCAAAAAGGCCTTACTTTCACTGAATATAAAATTTAAAAAATTTTTGAATCACAGAATAGCCTTGGTTGGAAGAGACCTCTAAGATCATCAAGTCCAGCCATTAACCCAGCACTGCCAATTCACCACTAAACCATGTCCCTTAGCACCTCATCTACATGTTTCTTAAATACCTCCAGGGGTGGGGACTCCACCACAGCCCTGGCAGCCTGTTCCAATGCCTGACAACCCTTTCAGTGAAAAAATTTTTCCTAATGTCCAATCTAAACCTCTTCTGGCACAACTTGAGGCCATTAACCCTTGTCCTATCACTAGTTACCCGAAGCTTCAAAAGTTTCAGTAGAGAGAGCTATCAGCCTCTAAATGATTGGACTTTAACATACATTTGTAGGCAATGTAATAGCTATTACATTTATTCCACCAGGAACTGAGGAAATTGAGTCAACTGTACATTGCAGAACATCTTAATTCACCAGCAGTGGCAGCTGGTGAATATGCCACCCACACTTTTTGGCAACAATATTAGCTAAGAAGGCAGCAAGGGAAAAATTGTAATTATTATAATGGGCAGTCCCAGACGAGCAAAGACAGTTGTTTATGCTGATCTAAGAGCCAGCCCTGCTTGGAGCAGGAGCTTGGACTAAGGATGTCCTGAGGTTCCTTCCAACCCGAATTATTCTACGATTGCACATTTCTGCCATTCAGAGAATTGGCATGGATCAGTGTATGTTAGTGGTTAGTGTTAAGAAAATACCAAGATAAATTCATCTATCCTTGTAACAAAATGGTGTAAAAGGCTCTACTATCAGCCATCTAGTTAAAGGCTGATTGCAGAGGATAGAAAAGACAGCTGGGCTTATTTTTAGATCAGAGAAGAAACTGTTTCTTTACCCTATCACTTCAGAATCTATTGCCGTTGAAATTCAGTGAAAGTGCAAGAATTACCCATTAAAAGTATAACCCTAGCTCTACAGATAATAATACCATTTCAATATTGTAAACTATGGCTTCCTGAAACAATAACTGTTGCTCTTTTTAACCCTCAAAGCACACAGATATTTTCATTGTCAAGAGCAAATAACTGTCCCATTTCTTCAAGTCCTACAGAAAGTTTGTTTCTGCTGTTTGTTTAATCTGCCTCGAGGTAGTTGCTCTCTCATGGTGGAAACTGAATCCCTTTGAAAATGGATTCCTATCACCTCCTTTGTATCTGGTTACATATCCAATATGTAAAGATGACTGCCCTCTACAGGTTAAGCTTACTTGAGTGCATGGAAGTACAGTGGCTCAAGAAAAGAATATATAAACCTTCCTCAGATCATTTGAGGGCTCAGGATTCTAAGTTATCTTCTCCTTGTTGTGAGGTACTTGCTCTTGCTATCTGTATTAATGATGCATCCCAGGTGACTTACTGTTGAGCACAGTTTTGATACAATTGCACCAATTAACACAATTCATTTTGTTTGGCTTTTAGGAAGAGTTTCACATTTGTTTACACAGGAAAAAAAATGCAATGCAAAATAGACTTCCCTTTCTGAAAACTGGTAATAGCTTATCTCATCTATAAGTTCAAGATGTTGTGTGAAGAACAGTCACGAGATACAGCTTTGCATAGTTTGCCTAAAATGCAGCAAAAGATGCAACAGTTACCTCTATTGGCTCATTAGTGGGCTCCACAGGTAGATACGTGTAGTTGCTATTCTTATATGTTCCCAGGAATGGTTTGTTCTGGAGAAAGAAGAATACGAAAGTAAGAAAAATTAGGCAATAAGCATATAGAATGGACCATAGCAAGATATCATATCAGTAAGAAAGTAATTGCCTACGCTGCAAAATGGGGATCTGGATTTTGAAACCGTGCTCCATCCTTAAAATTCAGAAGTGAGATTCGTGTTTAGCGCCTATCTATGTTTAGCCAGTACTCGGGGCTAAACTGTAGCAGTTGCTCTACCACCCGATGCTCCCTCCCCAGCTGAGAAGGGGAATTGGGGAAAAAAGGAAGAAACCCTGTGGGCTGAAGTAGAAACAGATTTAATGAAATAACAAAACTGATACAATCACAGACATAAAGTATACAAGGTTCTACTCAGTCTGGTGTCCTTGATGTCAACAGCAGGAGCAGAAGGTCAGGAAGAAGGAGCCCCAGAAAGAGGAACCACCCTCAGTGAACTCCCTCCTTTTATAATGAGCATGTTGAGGTGGTACGGGATACACCTGTGAGTCAGCTGCCTTGATTGGATCTCCCAGTAGACTCGGGGCTACTTATGGCCTGCCTGCATGGCTGGCCCATGGGGCTGTGCCTGGGGAACCAGGACAGCACCTCATTGCAAAAATGACATATGCCAGATCCTGATTGCAGTTTAACGTTTTCGTGTCCTAACCTTCCACAAATTACTTAGTCTTTATTAGACATTTAGACCTTTCAAAAGACACTGATGTAAAGTCTATAGAAACCTGGGCAGATCTTCCTGTGTCAGCAGAGAGGAGATGAAAGATTGATTACCAAAAGGATCACTCTCCCCTCCAAGAGAGGCTGTAAAAATTGCATGGTTATTTTTGTCCCCACCTAATGCAACATGCGTTCAGGAGGACATGCACATCGTATTGGCTAAAAAATTTCACAGGGATGCCCACTTATCTCCATTAAAAGCAATTCCAGTATCTGCATGAGAAAGCCTTACAAAGCACTAAGATCTGAAGGCATATTTAATCGATTAGAAGACCCACTGTTCTTTTATTTGCAGGGTTTTATCCTACTTTAATTTGCCTCAATACAAATAATTTTCCTTGGCTTGTTGGGCTCGTACAATCTGGCACACCTGATATTTTCATGGACATGACTCCTTAAAACTGTAGTGAGAAACTCTGGGAACAATAAATGGAATTGGTGAGTGTCAGAATATGAAATAATTTATTACTCCTTTTAGTAATATAGAAGGTGAAATCCCCTGGAAACAGTCTATTATTTCTTTGTAGCACTGTTTCATAGTCTTTACCTCAGAGCTTTCTGAGCAGGGAAAGCTACTGACACTTCTACGAATTACTTTTTCAAAGCACTGTGATTTTACCATTTCAGAAAACAATGGCCATATATTAAATGCAAACAATATAAAACTTTTCTATGCCTGCTTCTCAAAAGCAGCATCTTTGAATAGGAGTGGACAAAGGGAAAGAAGTATAAAATCCACATTTTTGGCATTGAAGAAGTTGCTAAATTATTTTAGGCTGCCTGGAAAGAATACTGGGTAAAGTGAAGTAGGATTAATTTAAGTGAATCTGGTGACTTTTGAAACATGCGGACTAGTAATTCAGCAGATCTTTCTTTTCTGACAGGATGGACACAGAATATGGACGAAATCTTTCTGTATGACTTGAATGACTGTCTCAAGACCTGAGAATACAACTTGGCTCCCTGGACTGTTCAGTTCTTTGGCCTCCTTGTTGAAACTGCTGAAGAAATGGAGTCAATTATTGCTGACTGCAGTGGTCATTTCCACGTGCTGATACCTAGCAACCGTACTGCAAGTTCAGCAGCTTGTTTTATAACTGTAGAAGCAGCTTCCAAAGAGTCTGAAGTATCCCTGTTACGATCATGCCAGGAAAACCAGCCCACCAGTAAATTCAATAGGGAACAGATACTGGGGTTTTCAGAGCCACTGTGGTGCCCACACCCCATTGATTCTAATGGGAAAGTTAATGCAGAATATTCTGTTGTTTGCTGTGTGAGCTGCCTCTGTAGTTCACAAACATAACAAAACCTCTGCTACAACTGAAAACACACAAATCAGCATGTTGTCAATCAGTATTCACTGAACAGTAAAAAGCCAGGGACACCAGAGCAGGTATATAAGAGCACCTGCTCACTCAGAGGTACACAGAGAAAAAAAATTTTCAGTAATCTTGTTTCAGACCCACCAAACCCCTGCTCTCTGCAGCAAGCACAAGCACATACAGCCTTCTGGTATCCATCTTCCACAACATGGGTGTATTTACCTGAGTTGGACATTCAAGGACAATGTCAGCCATGAAATCAAATGAGTCAGCTTTCTGGCCTACAGGCTGTAACTAGAAAGGAAGACAAAAACCCGTATTTTGTAACCATGATGGCTCATCTTACATTTGTATAATAATTCTAATCCTAAAGAATCTAGATATACCTTTCAAATTTATATAAAGCTGCCTGCATTTACAGACCTTAATTTACCCAAGGCTGAAATGCATCTACTTCTCAGAAAGAATATGGCAACTGCATAACAAAACAGCAACTTTAGAAAGAAGCTTAAAATGGGAAGTGGAAAGCTACACTGGATCAGTTTAAACTCCTGGAGGATTTTGGCAGGCACATGAAGTACCTTGGAATTTCGCCAAAAGGCAAGGTCATAAACTCTCTTCTCTTGCATAAAAGACAAAACACTAAGAGTCCCCCAATTTTTATAGCTAAGCTGCATGATGACATCTCTAACAAAGGCTGTTTATGTGTAGAAGATTAAACCAAATTTAATTAGAGGTACTCCTTGGTGATTGTAGGCAATCATGTCAGCTGTTAAGACATTACCTGTAGTATATATAAGTTACCATCCAGGATCTGAGATACCACCTCTGACTGTGTGAGTACTCCTACTGCACTTGCAGTGCTAAGTAAAATGAGTTTGCTTAAGTAATCTCTAACGACGCATTTTGATTGAGCTTTATTCATTTCCAAAGGTAATAAAACTACACTGAATTAAACTTTAATTCCTAATGAGACATTCACAACACATGGATTTAAAACAAACCTCCAAGTAATCCATTTTAAATTGACATATGCAGTTACAATTCTTTATTCGGTGGCTTCCCACATCAGCTCATAGAAACATCATCCTTATTGAATACTGTCCTGCCTTTCATGACAATGGGTGAAGTAGACTTGAAATTGCTCAGCTGAAATCACGCACTTCCAGCACCCCTCTCCTCCCCACACACTTTAAGAAGCAAGAGATTCTATGCTGAAAGCAGCACCAGAAATTTCAGGGTATCTGGCTAGTAAAGAAGAAACAAACACAAGGTCTAGCATTATCCAGGCCTTCATTACAATGTTTATTAGAGAGATTATTTTAATGGGATCCAAGTCTAGGTAAAGGCCACATTATATACTGAGCCTGTCACCTTACCAGAGCATTCCAGAGAGCCTTGGCAAGCTGAGAATGGCCTTTCTGGCTTGGATGGAAGCAGTCAGGTGAAAAGTAGGAGACATCTGGATACCCATCCTACAAATGAAAGCATAAAGGACATCTGAGTGCAGAAGAATCCACACAGCTCCTCAGCTTGGGGTTGCTGAGGCCAAATCTGAGCCAGTAGAGTGGGAGGTTAATGCTACTTGTTCTTGCTGCTCCAATGTGGAAAGTCTCATGACTGTCAGAAATACTTAACTAGAGAAGCTTATGTGCATCCAAAGGCAGATCCACCCAGAAGTAGCAAAACCACCATTTTAAATTACATGTCTAGTCTCTCTTCAGGTTCTTCAACAAAGATGGGTTCCTCTCCTCAGCACATCATCAGAACTGGCACCACAGGCACCACTATGCTCTGCAGTACCTTTACATGCTAACAAGCATGTTACAGATGCTTTACCAGAAGGAAGAGAGCCCATCTGATTTTCCGTATCTGTGTCAGTTCTGCAAGCTTGAAAGAAGCAAGTAAGTGTTCAAGCAAAGGCAGCCTGTCTGACCAAGTACACCAGTACAGTCTCCTTTCTGAGCAAAGCTGTCCTTTAATACAGATACTGGAGCATCTGAAGGAAATGGAGTTTGGAAATTTAAATATCTTGGCTTTCACAAGAGTATTGCGTTGAGAAAGAGTTTAGGTCACAGATGTCTGAAAATATTTTTTTTTGGTCAGAGCAATCCTTCCTCAAAACTTGAGCAGGTTTTCATTCAGTGTGTTTGGGCTAGCTTATTAGAGGACTACTATCAAAATTTGCATCTATATCTGATCTTTTGCCAAGTTCAGAGGCAGAATTTTCAGTTCGGGAACATCTGAACGTTGTATGAGATAAGAAGAAAAAACAGCATCCTGAGCTTTCTTAAAATCCAAACTAATGCTTGTGAGACCATTAAAATATCAGAAATATTTTGCTTGGTTTTATTTCTGTGTTCCCTACCTTAGTACCAAAAACCCTAGAGATGACTTATCATAGGATCTAGCTTCACAAACAAAAAACCAAACCAATACAACCCCAATCAAACTACCACCCCCAAATATCAAAGCCTGTTTTTCCTGGAAAGCTTTCAGCCAGTTTTCCAAATTTATCTGTAGCAGCATCTGAAGTCCTCAAACTTATCACTAGCTATTGCCAGCATTTTCAGGATCACTCTGCTTCAATTATACTGGAGCAATCCCTGCTCTGTGTTTTGCCCCCTCTGCTCTTAGTTCCAAATGAGATGAGGAAGTGCAGATGCATGTGAAAACTAGCAAATGGAGTTTCAGTTTCAGAGAAGGTTTGGGTCATTTGCTAGATTTATAATTTACTGAGACTTACCATTCAAGGTACTGAAATATAATTGTCAATAACAGGAAGAAGGCCTTACTACATAAAAGTACTACTTCCACCAGACCATACGTAAACTCTTTCTGTCAGACAGAAGAACAAGTTATGGGACATGAAGAAGAGGTGATACTCCAGTAAGCAATGCAGCTATGTTGCTTTAATATCTGTAACTTAATATCTGTCTTATATTAAGCATGTTATATTTTCAGAAATAAAAATATTAATGTACCCTTGAGAACATACACAAACAAACCTCTTAATCCAGGTTTTGATTCATTTTCCAAAAGAGTAATTCATATTGACAGCACAACATGTAAAACAAAGAACTGCTAACTATGAAGAAATCTAATGTACTATGCTAAAAAGCGACAAGTTCTAAAGAGAAAAGCACAGAACACGTTGAAACTATTTTGCATATAGTTTCCAAAGATTAGATACCCACACTTAGTTCTTTGCATGCAGAAATCTTTTTAGACTATACCTGACCAAGAGGAATCTTGGGATTTTGGAAGAAGGGCTGGATGACCACTGTGAAATTTTCATGAGTATCATATCTGCCAGACTCCACTAGTCTCTGAATGCCAAGCTGCAAGAAACAAAAATACAACCATCGATAATCCATCAACATATCTGCATCGTAAGTATTTTTTAATTTTTTTTGAGAGCCTGAGAATCAGAAGGAAGCTTTTACTTCTTAACTGAAATAGCCATAGATGTTGACAAAAGGTGAGCCTTGCAAAGTGGCTAAGAAGGCTGGAACACAGTACTACAACTGTCTGTGGGGGACAGGATTTTGATGACTAAGCTCCCACCTATCTGTCTGTACTAGAAAACAAAATTTTTCTGAAGAGCTTTGATACTGGTTTTGGTCATATGGTGTTTTGGATATCATCAAACTGCCCCCTGCTTAGGTCATAGGGTTCATTTGGGTAGAATATTGCTATGATATGTGCTTGGTAATCAAGAGCTCACCTCAACTGGAAATAAAGTAACTGCACCACTCTTGATAAACATACCTGGTAAGCTCTGGTGGCTTCCCTTACCATCGTTAAATTTGGTGAGTTTTCTTCCCCTGTGAGAACACAACTACATAGATAACTGTATAACAGAAGAAAACGGGAATAGAGTGAGTTAGAGATCTGAGAATGCAAAAGTCACCCTTTGCCACCCAGTGCCCTCATGACATGGGAGGAACAGGGAAATCTGTACAGTCATGTGAAGTGCTGGGGTCTGAACCCCGAGCCCTGAATTGAGGTTGACATATGGGTGGTCCCCATGGTGCTTCAAAAGGAGGGGATGAGTTTGCCTTTTGGCTTTCCTCCAAGGTGTGGCCGACCTTGTAGGAAAAGCCCTTGGGTAAACAAGCCCCAGGTGCCCTGCATTGGGTAAACGAGTGCCAGGTGTTTTGTTTTGGGCATAAAAGCTGGGGCCACTTGCAGGAAGGGTGGAGTGTCTATCTGTGAGGTGGATGCACTTTGCAGAGTTTCCCTGTTAGGGAAGGACCTCCCGACTCTCCATGCAACTGGGCCCCAGTCAGGTTTGGCATTTGCAAACGCTGGCTTTGTGGGGGAACAATATGTGGCTACTTCTATCCTATGTGATCAGCCTATTGACTTGGTTGTCTCCCATTTCTTCTATGGGAGACTTTGTTTCTTTGTCTATTCCACCTATCATTGGTCGTGCTGTGTCATTCCTGGGGTCGCTGGGATTGATGTCTATTATGTGTGATCTGACTTGTTTGTACCCCCAGTGATCACCCATATACTGACTTTTCTATGTGCAATAGAATCTGGTTACTGGATTGTTTTGCTGCTGGCTGCGTCCTTTGTGCTAGGCCTACTGACTAGCAAAACATCGTGTTTCTGTGAAAATGTCTTATCATCCTTGCCATCATTCATCATTTCAATCCTTAGTCTTATTTTCTGCCTCAGATGAATGATACTACTCTAAATCAGTTTGGTTTCTCCCCCAGGTGGCTTCCCTTCCCTGTATACATCATTATCAAAGTGATCTATACAGTACTATGATAGATTGTCCCATTCATTACACCCTGGCATCCAGAGGCCCTGCAGCCCAACAGAGGTGCATGCCAGTCCCTCTGGAACTAGAAAACAGATCTTTGAAATGTACTGGCTGCAGATTTCAACCCCACCTTGAGGAACCCTGTATCAATAACTAACAAAGCTTGTTGAGGTGTACATTATGTATCACAGGAAACCTTACAGTTCTAGACATGGACAAAACACACAGGTCCTCTGACAACACCTTAGGTCAAAGCCAAGGCAATGCCATCAGGCAGAGTGATGTCAGCACTGCATGGAATGTATGCAGTGCTACCTTTGAACATCGGTTCAAACGATGAGAGAAGCATGGAATAAGAATATGCTTTACCATCATGGACAGTAAGCTTAGGTATATGAGGAAGTCAAACAAGCCTTACTCTGCCATGTAAGTGGGGCACTGAACTTGAGTATCCACAAACAACTGTCTCAGAGGAAGGAGGTCCGTCACATCAACCAGACTCACTAGAGCATTTGGAACCTAAAAGGTAAGTGAGACTTCAGCTTCAAAGGAACTGGTTTTGCAGCCCAACGTGCATTTATTTTACCCCACAGTCCAGCCATTTGACACCCCTTTACTTTCTCCATTGTTGGAAGGAAAAAAAAAAAGCAACAAAAAACCCTACCACACGCCCCAAACTCAGCTTTTGATTCTTTTCCAACACCACGGTCCAGTGTTAGTCTGTCATTTCAGACTGCATCTCACTACTCTCAGATAGACAAGACAAAAGAAAATGCTTTTGTAGAAGTCAATGGAATATGTTTGCTACCAGAATGAAAATAAAACAACCAACCAAATAAAATCAAGCAAATAGAAGAGCTAGCACCAGTCGGTCATATACCAGTACGTGCTAGAATGCCAGGACAATTTCACAGCACTTGCCTGCTTGTGCAGAATATCAAGAGTTTCTTGAATCCTTCTGGTGAAATTCACAGCTGAGTAGTGATCCTGACAGAAACAGAAAAGAGGAGATTACTGCTAAATGGACACATAAGGCATTTTGGTTGGGATGCTGGAGTCACATTAATTCACTTTTCTGCCATACAACACTGTGGTCAGTAGAATGTTCTTTCTAGGGACTAGTGATTTTAAGCATATCAATTTATCTAAAAAGTAGAAAGACTTGGTGAAATCTTGGATTTAAAATAAACCTTGTTGAATAGCAGTACAGTTACCCCAAACCTACAGGGTCTTTCAAGTAAGGAAAGAACCCAATCTGAATGCATGTTCAACACCATAAACCAAGCATCCATAGGCATGCTCACAGCCAGCTGATAAGTTCTCGTAAAATTAGGTGAAATCATTGCTAATCAAGGTCATAGCTATAAATAAAGCTGTAAAACTTGGCAGCAGCAGCAAAGATGCCTAGTGAGGCTCCTGCAGAAGCAGCAAATTTCTCAAGCACAAGGGGTTGCAGGAAAATTGAAAATGCTCACAAGTTAGCATATTAAAGGCAAGAAAGTAAGAGCTGGCAGGGAAAGGTGGCCTCTCCCTGCCACCTGCCCACTCAACTCCCATGATCTCCTTATGGCAGCCCTAAAGGCTTCTCTACAGTCCAGGGAAGCATAAAATTCAAATGATAGTGAGCACTGCAGCAACTTCCCTAATACATACCTCACATGTTCCTAGAACCTCCCTACACTGAGTTATGGGGTGATGACAACTGTAGGATTATACTAGTGGTAGTTCAAAGCAGTATTATTCTTTCTTGGATGTATAAAGAGGCCGTGCTAGCAGTAGAGCAGTTACCACATCAGAGGAGTGAAGCTTTTCTTCCTTTCCACTTTTTGCTCATGGTCAAAAGACAGTAGCAAAGACAGTGGTTCTTACCCTGGAGTAAGCCAGAGAGAACACAGTCATCCTACTCTGTTGCTGGTACGTGTTTTTATATCAGGGCACCATCAGCAGCAACCATCATCAAAACATACAGCAGCACATGTAAGTCATGCTATCTCTGTGAAGGCTCTAATGATCCATGGATTTCCCTCAATGTGTTTCTACACAGACATCACAGCCCCACTACAATTTCAAGTTAACTAGTTCTACTCACAGGGTCTTTGCAATAGTTGCACAGATCATTGCCTCCAATATACACGGTTATGAGCTTCCAGTCAGCACCAAAGTCAATTTTCTGTGCAATAAAGAAGATAATAATGAGCCTGAATTTATTTGACTTTGTGATATGCACATGGTATTGTTGCAGGTGGATCTATCATGTGATGCAACACCTGTTTCTTTTCATGCTGTAAGATTAAAGGAGTCTCAACTTACAGGATCAGTTTTCATTAGTTTTAGGAGATTTCTTGCTTGGTCTGGTAAGTGCCTGCGAAGGACAAATAGCGAGTGAAAAAAACAACCTCATGGAGACATGAACATTAACACTCTTCAGACACCTTAAAAGCAAATTGACAGATATCAGAAGGGTTGAGTGAGGAGACAGTACAATCTTCATGTTGCTGTGATCAAATTACATGTTCACATTTTTACGGAAAGTCAACATCAAATTGAACTTGAATATGGATTTTACTCAAGTTCAGTAATTAATCTGGAATCGTAAGTTTAGCTTCTATTACAGTGCTTAGCACCCAAAACAGCTGAAAAGCCAGACACAGCAACATGCTTGTAAGCAGATGGCCTGTTTAGAACTGCTATCAATTTATTCCTCATGGACTAGAGCAACAGAGGAATCCCAAGTCCCAATATTTACTGGGCTTCTTGAGCAACATTTGTGCATAAACCACAGCTCATCCCCCTGCAAAGCTGAAGTGTTTTAGAGTTCACTGTGCAGACCTCCCTCATTTCTGCAGCCTGCATCCAGAGTCAGTACTTAATTTTCAATTATGTAAAGCAGATCTGTGCACACTACATTTCCAGGGTAATTAAAACCCCAAGAAATTGTTTTCCAGTAGCCAGGTGAGCACTCTCTCTCTTTTGTATGTATACACAGACACACACACAGACACACACACACACATATATATATATGTATAAACTGCCATGAATTTTGAGTTACCTAGGCTGAACATTTCAACCTTGTCTAACTGCTCTGACATGTTGATCCTCAAATATGCATAGAAAAGAGAATGTGGTTGGAAAGCTTTGGCCTTCCAGGCAGCTCTGTAGTATGGTATGAGCTGAATCTCCCTTCAGGCTCTTGTTAGAAACACTTTACTGACTGTCTATCATTTCTGGAAGCATATCAGCTGACATTAATAAGTGTGACACTTGTTTTGTATGGCAACCAGAGCTTAGCTCTCCTTTGCAACACGGTGTTTACTGTAGGAACAGGAGATACCTCTCACCACCCTTCTCTAACTGAATATTGATCTAACACTAACATAAGAGTATTTACTGGGGAATGAGCCCTGTCATACATCTACTTGTGACACAGACACTGTATGCACATAATAGTTCTGTTCACCGTTACCCTCGTCCAATGTCATAATCTGATATATCCCAAAGCTACCACAAGCGGTCACAATTTCCTTCCTGTGGAAACCTCTAAGCTAGGACATTGACTTTAATATTGATCCAGAGGAAAACACCACTTACTGAGCTGACAGTCTGCAACACCTTCGATATCTCATGCAGTCACTGAAGTGCTGCTGCATCCTGAGCCAAAGCAGTCAGTAAGATCTAACAACATCTTTGAATGAAGCAGTGCCAGCAATCACCCACCATGAGCTGCAGTTTCCACCAAATTTAGATCTCGATCAAAAGAAACAGTTTGCTAATGGGAAATACAGATATTCACAGTTTCTGTCACCTCTTCACTCATCTTGGTCCTAAATTCTTAACTTCCTTTTTCTCACGTGAAATCAGACATCTCAGCCAGGCTCTGCTTCAGCAACACACTTCAGATCTATCCTTAACTCCAGCATGTACGTAAGCAATTTGGCAATGAATGCAGATAGGCTTAGTTTTGCTGAATGAGACCTGCATTGCTACATTGCCATCAAATTCACTAAAGAGCTTTTAAAAGCAGCCACTGATTTTATTTTAAGAAACCTTTACACTGAGTTTCCAAAAGCTGGTAAGGGTGCAGTACTATCTGATTTCAGAAGGGTCCCAACACCTCTGGAAAGCGGTTTCCAGAGTAGCACCTAAAAGTGCGACCAGCCAGGTAACAATTCTGAAATACCAGCATTAGCTAGTGGACTGGTTTTGCCATGTAAATCATAGGAAAATGGGTATTTTTGGCTGATGAAGAATAAATGCTGGTTTGCACCATCATTCCAGGGCCAATTACCTAAAGCAGGAGAAATATTTCCGTATGTTGCAATATGTTTCAATGTTCAACTGGGACACATACATCTTTTCAGATGCATCAAGAGCCACAACGTGACAGAATAGAACCCCAAAAGAAGCATCTCAAAGTTTAGGGATATTAGTATAGTAGTCTACAGGACTTTACATTTGCACATCTTTCTACAGAGAGTTAGGAGACAGAGAAACAACAGAAGATTAGCAGAAATCTGGGACAACTGTTGTCTGCACCTCCTTGCTGAATGTTTACAAAACATGGTTGCAGAACATAGATAGCTCCACTTCATCATGTTTATCTGGTCCAGTGGCTTGCATGGGAAGAGAGAATACCAATTGGCATAGATGAAGTAGACAATTTTTCAGTAGACTAACATCCATCAATTCATTTCATACAGCTAACAAGTAACTGTTTAATAGTAATGCCTCAGTAGCTACTGATACAAAGTGCTTTAAGTCATAATGGTGACTTCAGAGGTTATGTATCCTGTTTCAAGTCCTCCCACCACTCCAAAAAGCCTGTTTAGGATTTAACTGATACAAAACACGAGACAGATGCCTATCACATTCTTTCCTGTAACAAGCAAAAACTGAAGTGAATCTGGATATATGCTGCATATAAAAGTATGTTAATAAATTCTCGTTAATGGCTGAATCAAAGCCATAATCCTTGCACATGTTTCACTGACATACACAGATACATTCAGTCATCACTAGGAAACAAAATCCCTTCTTCCAGGTATGGGGGGCTGTAGGATATATCAGGGCACCTAGCAGACTACTACTGTCAGGAAATCCAAGCATTTACTGAGATTGCTAGTATGAGTCAGAAATTACTCAAGGACCACAGGAGAGCAATAAAAATACCTGCTAAATCCTAAAAATCTTTGCTTAGACACTTGACTTGGCTTCTGAATTTTACTTTCAAGTAAGGAAGTAAGAGGAATTATTCTTTAAACAAACAAACAAAGGTCTGGGTAATATCAACTAACAATGTCAAATTCAGCCATGGTCTGCCAGAACCTGTGCCCAAACTATGACTGAATTCCAGCAGCCATCTGTTTTGTTAATTAAACAGCACTGACTCTTTCAATAAGAAGCCAGACATTTCTAGGATAACCAATATAGCAAAGCTCAACTCATGCAGCCTCCCAGGTGTGACTAAAAGGAAAGAGCCAAATTCAGATGACTGCAAAACATTACAGTCCCTAGGTCTGCAATGCACCAAAACCCATATAAGACCATCAGCAATTCTCCTTTCTTCAGATTCCAGACTGTGGCTGGTGTTTTTCCTCTCTCTTGACCACTCTTGCTTGCTTATCCAGAAGCCTCAGGCTGGAATTATAGAAGATTTAATCTCATTTTTCTCCTGGTATCCCTTTACCAATTCACTACACACTCATTTTCTGAAAACATCCATGCTCTCAGAGATTTATTGACAGAAATATAGATGTTGAAGAGGAAGAGTAGAAACCACCACCACCAAACACTTTCTGCCAGTTTCTTGTTTGTGGATTTCATAACCAGGACTGTTGGCTTAATTTGAAAGTTCAGCCCATACCCTTAACAGGTTTCGAGTCAATTTTCAACTATAACTAGACTGGTTTTGCTTGCTGTTCAGAGCGAGTTGTGTCAGCACATGAGACAGTTGAAAGGTAATTAGATGAAGCATCCATCACCTGCAAATGTAAAACAAAAAGGTACATACTCAGCCTGTGCTCCAGGAACTGCCTGGTTAAGGAATGCATTTGAATCATTCTCACTCCCGGTGCCAGTCGAATAGCCCATGACTGTAACATTGAACTCTCGAAAGACATCTGAAAAAGGAAGATGGCAATGAAGGGAAAATGCCCACATCTGCACCGTGCCTACAGGGACTAGGACACACCAGCCCTGCCACAGTTTTGGTTTTTGACAGCACAGCACAGCTGCTGCACCCTCCACTCAACTAGTTGCATCCACCAGGCAGTGGTGAGAGGGATCACCAGCTGGCAGCAACTCAGACAGCAGTGTGCTTGCTCTGTCCTGCAGTGTCACCAATGGATAGGATCAGCAGAACTAAGGACTACTGTATGCAGTTATCTTTCATGTTGTAGTGGTTAAGGCTTGAAATAAAATCGTCATACAATGGTGACTTTGTAAAGCAAGCCTGAAGGGGGCCTCAGCCCAGCAGGAGCTCATTTTCAGCTAGAGGATCTAGCTCTGGTTCATGGCTGTGCAAAATCTCATGCTACCAACAAATATGAAGGAGGAAGCCTCAGATGCATGGTTCTGATGAAATTCCACCATGTTCTCCATTACCTCCATAGTACTTTCCAAATGGAAGTTGAAAATGTAATTCACAGTTGATAGTGAAAATTGTCACATTGTAAACTATAAAAGCTACTTTTATCTCAAAGACTGAATTTAACCACATTTTTAATGAAGGCTTTGTCAAATGTAATAGCATCCAGTGAATCAATTAATTGCTTATTCTAATTATATTCTTGTTACGTTCTGCTTACAGTAAATGGGCAGCACACAGAAGGACAGTTTACTTGCCCTCTTCAAATGGAAGTTTATTATTACAGCTGATCCAAACTGAAACTTGAGTGGCTTTACACTAACAACAGACTGAGCTACAAGAAGTTGCATGTTCCAGTGAAGAGAAAGTTAAAATTATTCCCCTCAGGTTACATGTATGAGTAGTCAGCTTTATTTACCCAAGAGGTCTACTCTATGCAAACATCTCTTTTTGGAAAAAACTGTGGTGGAATATCTGTTAAAAGCAAATGTTAATGGCATCACAAGCACGGACATAGCAAACTTATTTAGAAATTCCAATAACACTCACCAAGCAGGTGAGAAGGGAGAGGGAAAAGAAAGGAAGAGAATTTCTAGCTGCTTCTCAGCTTCCCTGATGAAGCCAACTTTTTATTCACTAGTCCTAGGATATTGTTTCTTTGAAAGGCAGTTCTTGTTAATTACTCTAAAACAGCTTTAAGATTTTTAAGAGGTCTCTGTAAATATATCAGAAATCAGCCCATTCCCTCTCTTCAATCTTGCCAATTAGATCTAACAAAGCATTTACTTACTAGGTAGAGTTGTCACATTCTCTAACGATGCATCTCCTCCAATACTAAAATGAGAAAGAGAAATCCCAGTCACTTATCTCTAGCTGGACACAGACAATAAGCAAAGTGAAAATCTGCCACACATCATCAGAAAAAGCAAAGGGTGATTAATTTGGTAGCTCAGTCTACGTGGAGAGGACAGAAGTGCTACTGGGGAGAATGGCTGAGATTTCAGTGGTAAAGATGCTTGTCAGAAGGATTTAACGATCTTGCAGCTGTATGAGGGTGTACTCAAACATTATGAAATGGCAGAAAAATGCCCAAGACAGCTACATACTTGAATGGCTGAGCCCTAAAGACCTGCAGATTAGAAGGCTGATTTTGAGGTGAGTTCCAGCCTCATGAAGCCACTCTGCAGCAGCACCAAACAGCCAGCCCCTGGGTGACAAGAGAGCTGCAGCAGCATCTCCTCAGTCCCTTCTGCTTTCTGCACAGGTCTATGTTCTTTCCAGCTTTTCAATTGGTGGGACACACTGAGGCCACACTTCAGCTTATGGAGAGGGGTTAGAACAGGACAGAACTCCTTCAGTCAGTGTCAGCTGAGCTACATCGTCACATCAAAAAAAAGTTAGTCTTTTATGACTGTGTTCTGCATGTGGTAAAAGCTCTCCAGTTAAACAAACTGTTTTCCATGGTGCTACAAAAAGTGCAGAAATAGCAAACTTTGAGAAGCTGTCCCAAAAGCAACCAGCTCTGACTTGTTTGTTCCAGTGATTTTTCTCCAGTTTTGTAGATTTCCAACTTGTCACCAAAAAAAAATATGATCTGTCATAAGCAGCCAAAGATGAAGGCATGAGAGAAGTCAAAAGGCTAGCTTAAAATCCATTGCTGAAAACGTTCTCTGTGAAGCTACCTTTATGACAAATCCTGGATCTTGATACCTCTTCACAAGAAATACTAGCCCAAGAAGCAATGTTTTTGTTTTGTTTTGTTTTGTTTTTTCAAATTTCTGACATCTGAAAGCCCTAAAACATGTGGAAAAGAATAATATTCTTTACAGGAGAGAATACACATCTCCTGATCACCTTGGCCAAAGACTTACCTCCAAGACAGTCCCCGGTATTCCGTGTCGAAATCCAGGAGATTAACTGAGGCAATTCCTGTACCAGCCTGGACATTTTTTTTCATGAAACAAATGAAATTAAAGCACAATTACTAATACAATAGTCATTCATACATAGTCATTTTATTACTTTTGAATGCATCTCTTCAAAAGCTGTAGCAGGCTTTTCCTCAACCTTCCTCCTGAAGTATGCATCAATACCTTTCATAATCATTTATGAGCAGCATATTTTATATGACACACAAAATATATGATGCAGCCATAGAACAAAGGCTTTCTTCTCATGGGTCTAGATGAGCTGAATAACTCATTTACAGTTGCATTACTCAGGAATGATGAAAACGTCTCAAACACAGAAAACTTTTTGGCTAATGATAAGAAACACTGTGTGAACTCATCAGAGAAAACAAACATGACTCAGAAAGAAGCGTAATAATACCTTTACACCATTTTGAAGAGTATTGTGCTAAATGGAGAGACTTATGGTAGTACTACAGCAAGGAGGGAAGCACTCTCTACGCTTACCCTGAAGAAAGAAGTAAGCTAGCAACTACATCCCTTCTAAAACAACACCAGAATTCAGACGCAGAGTGCCTGCCAGCTGTGATACTATAGTTTCATGCTAAATTTGGGTACAGAGTAGTACTTCAGTACAGCACAAGACTAGGCAGGCTATTTGCTGCTACTTCAGACTAAACCACAATACTACATTTTCTCCTATGTATTAGCTTTACTAAATCAAAGGAAGACTGGTGTTCAAAGTAACTATACATGTGCCAAATGCAGCTCTGAGACAGCAATGCACCACTGCACTTTCTACGAAAGCAGATTTTATTCTCTGTTCCTACAGACTATACTTAGAAGCAGAAACACCTGCAAGGTCCTGGATATTATAATTTGGCAACCGCAGCTATATAAAGAACATCTATCTTTTCTCAATATTGCAAGTTTGCATTCAAATGCTTCTACTTATTTCAGTAGCCTCCTGTGTGTAGGAGTTTTAGCAACGTGCCTGCCAGGGAGTTGTAAAGGCTTCATGGTTTGTACACACAATGTCTTTAACGCTCAGTTAAAGTCACACAACGTTGTTAAGGCTCAGATTCAGAGAAGCCTATGTTCCAATTACATCTTTCTGCCTCGTGTCTCCTTTGAGCTGGCTGTAGAGTTTCAGTCTTTGACTAGTATGAAAACATTAGGCAGAAAGAGATAACTGGAATATAGGATGTCTGGATCTTGAGACATACCTTCTAGGATACCAGGGATACTCATGCTCAGCAAGAACTACATCTTGATAAAGAAATCAGCTATGAGTTAAAACAGGCACAATAAAAAGACTGAATATCTTCTAAAGAGGATAAAGTCAGAGAGCTCTCACCCCTGTACATCCTTGTCTCATTAATGCCAAAATGAATAAAAAGCTATTATCCAACGTCCCTTAGTCACAGTCTCTTCTTGAAAGAACCGAGGCAAAATGGGTTCACCAGTCCATTCCTATTCAGAAAAACTTTGAAAAACACAGTAACCTAAGGCATGTGCTATGTCCCATTAGTCTCAACAGCATCCGATCTCTTCTGTCTCCAGTTCAGCAAACTATATAAGCATGTCTTTAAAGGATTTGCCTGTATTTTTGCCTGAGTTCAAAAGCATATGAATATGTGTGTGCGGGGGGTGGGGGTGAGGTGGGGGGGAGTGGAACAAGAGTGCCGGAGAACTGACACCTTTCTTGTTCTATCTGCTAGGTCTGTTATCATCCGTGAACGAATGGATCTCTGCTTCTAGGTACAACAGCTATTTCTCCTCCACTGGAGCAGGCACATGTTTATAGTTTTACCAAGAGAACAGTAAAAACATTTATCTTCCTACCGTCAAAGAATCCCCAAGGGCTGCTATAATTTTCATGTCAGCTGGCTTTAGGGAATGCACTGCAAAGGAAAGACATACAGCTGAACCTGGATAGGAAATAGCTGTTCTTTTTCATCACTGTATATGTGAAACATGCCATTGGGCATTCTGATGCTCAGACATCTTGTTTTTCCACTACCAGGTGATAAAACAGGAGCTTTCTCCTGCTCATCTCTTGTGGTTATAGTAGCAGCATATGCATATTATTCAGCATCTCAATGGTTAACATTGCTACCGAAAAGACAGAAGAGTAAGGAGCAAATAAGTTACAAGCAATATCCAGCACCAAGATGAATGTCAAACAATGCAGTATTAGACAAAGCAAGAACAGCATTTTAAAGCTGTAAGCAGGCCGAGAAGGACTAAGGAGAAGAGAATATGAAGTTACTTGAAAAAACAAATCGTCCTATGTCCCTAGACTAACGCACGTGAAGCTGGATTTGCAGTTTCCTTCCCCAGGATTTAGGTGGTATCACTTATAGGCTATGTGAGCACACAAATTTGGATTTTGTCATGAGATATTTTGAAGTTCTCCATTGGCAGTGAGTTAAGTGGAGCTACTTAGTCAGAATGTTACCTTGAGTGACAGTATGACATTCTATCTATTAAGCAGCTGTTGGAAAACTTGGCATCTTTTCTGAGCAGTATTTTTCAGTCCAGCACTCATTACAGCCAAAATAAAAACTCATCTTGAAGGACAGTCGAAAGTAATTCGGCCTCTTAACTACAAAATAGGCCAGACTACCTGAAGTTGCAGGAGGGGAGGATGGAGACCTGTCCTCGCATAACAGCTGGCTTCCATAATTCTAAAGAGAAGAAGAAAGATGAATACTATTTGGCTAGGAAATACAGTCAGTAGTAACTAGGATCTTCCTCACAGAGGCCAGGTGGATAAACCAAAGCCTGTTTAGCATGTATTTAACCAGACAGGTCTTGGTTGCTCAATTCACTAGTCATATTCAGTATTTCTCCGATTAGTGTAGCATTGTGTACTGATAACCATGCTGTCTGCGCATGTGTTCTTACAGGTGTTTCTAGATGCATTTTGACTAAGTCAGGGAATGCTTTCCTGTTCCCTGCCATGCACTCAGCCTCCCAGACCGCTTTGGCCAAAGGCTGATTTCACCTGTGGTGCAGAGCATGACTCATCTGGTTACCATACAGGAGCAGATACAGCCGAGTAACAGTGGGATGGCGATGTTGACACTTACTGAAGTTTGCTTAGGGTATGTGTAATTACTGTTCTTATAGGTCCTCAGGAATGGCTCAGCCTACAAAACAAGGCAATCTGAGTCAATACAAAGCATGAAAAGAATACACAGAGATTTCCATTTCCCAGCCTTCAGTTCTCAGATGTCTGTAGATGATAAGCAACTTGATGCAAATGAATCCCAGGGATTTAAAAAAAAAGAAAAAAAAAAGAGAGAGAGAGAATGGCATTTTTAAAATCCATACAACAACAGTGTAAACCTGAGGCACTATTTTTACACAGCCAGAACTTACAGAATTTGCTTGGGACCCTTCTGTTTGTGATGAACAAGAAGCTTCTAGTCCCACTGTAAGGTAGTCCCAGTGACCTCTGCAGAGCTGTGCTGACTGATGCCATTGTTGCTCTGTTTCCCCCACTAAAGTTCTGTCATTCAGTGTGAATAATTGATGGTCTTGACTAGGTAGGCCAGCCACCCTTCTCTTGTGTTTTGGCCAATCATGATGTGTGGCTGTGAGGAAGCTTGTTCCTAGGGTGAGTTTGCCCTCCATCTCACGGAGGAGCACTCGTACTGCTACCGGTGGCAGTGGCACAAACTATGTAGGGAAGAGTCAAATACCCCTCACAGAGACAGTGCTCCAGGCTCATGCAGACTTGCAGCCACCCCCAGCATCTCTACACAAACACAGATACCCTTGTAACTTACCTCACTTGGACATTTGAGAACAATGTCATCTTCTATTCGCTGATTATCTGTCTTCTCCCCTAAGGGTTCCAGCTGCGGGAAAAAGGGGGCAGCACAGAAGAAAAGTGAATAAGTATACGAGAGCAACAAGTAATGCTCTACTGCCAGCCACTGGAAGCCATCTCTGCAGCACAGCAGGACAACTGCAGTGCACTGTGCCTGTGCTGCCTCCACACACTGCTGCTTTGCGTGCTGAACAAGGTAATTCTCCTACACCATGAATGTGGCCTGATGATACATGTGCCAGGCAGGCATCATCTCCTTCAGAGAAATCCAACACCCCCAGCCTTAACATAGCCTGAGATTTACTGGTTTGATACAACTGGTTTAACAGTTCAGGTGACTTTTCTTCACATGATCACTCTTTTCCTTTGTAAACACATTTAATGGTCCAGAAGAGGTAGGGCAATCTACATAGTAGCTCCCTGGTGTATTTTTGGCTGCGAAGGGCAGGATGGAGCAGAGAAGGAGCAACCAATACAACCCTTAAAAATCTTACCATGTTGTTCCACAAAGCACGTGCAGCCTGGGAATGAGACTTCTGGCTGAAGTGAAAACAGTCTGGGGCAAAATATGAACTGTCTGGCAACCCTTCCTAGAGAACAAGATAGATGCTGTCACAGAGGCAGTAAATGTGAAAACTGTACCTTATCCCCCATCTTCCAGTGAGATAACCCAGCTGACTTCAAACCAAAGTAGCTACAAAAGCCGCTGAGGCCAAGAGAATGAAACCTGGCCAGAGAATGCTAGTAACTCAGAACCACAAAACCTTTTAAAGCTTTTTAATATAGGATTTCCAAAGTCATAAGGAATACGGACCACTATGACTCTGGGTACAGAATACCTGGGCACAGCTACCAACTGTATTCTTTATTTCCCTTGAGATTCACACATTATAGTCTTTTGAGGCACATGAGTTTTCATACTAAAAGTCATTTACCAAAGTACTGGAAGGGACTTTGTCAGGCATGGGGGATATAGGGCCAGTGCTCCCTGGTGAAGACTTTGAACTAAACATTTACTGCATTGTTGTCTGGTTGCAATGGAGTGGACTAAGTGCCCAAAACTGTGCTTTACGATCTGTATTCCTGTTGCCCATTATCTCCAAGTTATTCCACAAGCATTTGCTGCCATTTTGGATGCTAACTCAACTGAATATGATAATTATTAGGCCAGAAAATTGCTGGTCACATTTACAACCAAGACAATTTTGAAAAGTCAGTGGAATTGCACCAGGATTTAATGTAGGGGTGGGTTTTTTGGTTGCTTTTACCTGTGTTTTTGGCATGTTCACATTCGTCAGAAATGGCTGCATAACTACTGTGAAATCATCCGTGGTGTCATACCTTCCACTCTCCACTAACTGGCGGGTTCTCTCCTAAGGAGTCAAAGAAAAGTTGTCACTGTTCCTTCTTTTACGTTCAGCTCATGGAGTCCCTCTGTCCATTTACATCTCACCCAGGGGTTCCCCCTCTCTAGTGCAGAAATCCAGACATGGCTGTGGTTTCCAACTTGTGCCAGGCAGCCAACGCAGATGTCTGAGACATGCATCCTGCGCTTCTTTGCTGAGAGGCAGCCTGGGGATGGCTGCCTGATTGACATGGGCAGGCAGCCTGCTCAGTAATTAGATTTTCTGTCAAAAAGATGTTCTTCCAGACCCACTGAAGCATTTTTGGTTTGGCTGACAACCCATGCCTGAAGTTTGTTCCTGAGTTATCATGGTCTTTGACTTAATCTGATCTCCAACAACGTAAGTGATAAAAAAAATTGCTAGCTTTCTGACATACTCTACTTTCTATGGCTCTTTAACAATTTTTCTTCTCATCCATTTTGTTTTAGTGAATCAGAGTTGTAAAGATCTTGAGTCTACTCCCATCCTCCCTCCCCTATTTTTTTTTTTTATCACAACTACAAATATGTCATTGTAATGAGTGGAAACTGTGCCCCACCTCCAAATGTGAGCCCCTCTGTGGTCCCTTGATCAACAGGAGGATGACATTAAACCTATGTATCAAATGTCACATGCCTTACCTGATACCTTCTGTTAAAGTAGACCAGCTTCTTGAACTCATTGGAATTGTCCTCAGGGTTTATGACACAAGGGCACATGATCCTGTGGGATGAGAGCTTGATACTGATACCTGCTCCTCTTTTTCCCCCCCTTTCCTGAGATGACAAGCTGCAGGCTTAAAAGCTTCTCTGAGAGGGATTTCTCTGAAAGGCCACTCAATGGGAGCATTAGCTCTCACCTCTGAGTTTCTGCACAGCGCTGATTCTTGAGCAGAAACACATTTATTAGGGATAGATTCATGAACGTAAAGTGAGGAAAAGGCTCCATGCAAGTAAAGACTGTACTGGGTGCCCATGGCAAGGTTTCAGCAGCAGGAGTGACCTCTGTGAGGAGAAGCCAGGGCTGCCTGTGCTGGACACAGTCAGCTCCAATCAGCTTCAATGAACCAACCACAGGGCACAGCTGAGCCTGTCAGCCAACATGGTGGTGCCTCTGTGAAAAACTGTTTAAGAAAGGGCAGAAAACACTAGAGAGGGTGAGGAGGAGAGGACAACAGTGGGAATGAGGAGGAGGTGCTCCATGGCAGAGCAGGCACACATCTGAAGGACTCATGCCAGAGCACAGGACAAGTGTGAGAAGGAAGGAGCAGGCAGAGATACCACTACATCCAAATCCCAACCCCCTGCACCACCCATGCCTCACTGAAGAGGCTAAGGGTACCCTGCAGCACTAATGAGGGGGAAGAGAGTGGTGCTTGGAGTAAAGTTCAGCCTGAGAACAAGGGAGGATAGGTGCTTTAAGTGTTTAACTTTTTGTTTGTTCATTTCCCAATATCTGAATCAGTAATTAAATATTTATGCTAATGGACAATAAATTCAGTTAGGTTCCCCAAGTCATGTCTGATGGTACTTGGTAAGTGATTTCCTTGTCTTTATTTTGACCCATGAGTTTTCTTGCTCGTGTTCCTCTTATTTTCTCCCCAGTGCTGCTGGGTTGGGGTGAATGAGAGGCTGTGTGGGTGCTTGGCAGCCACTTGGGGCCGACCCACTGCAAAAATCATTCATAAGTACACCTGCGCAATGTGGTTTGCTTCAGCAGAACTGTGCAAGCATTCTTCAAGACAGAGTTCCCACAAACTCATTCTAATCAACTGAGAGGGTTATAAATTGCAGGATGTTTCACATGGAAGATGGTAGACCTACAAAACAGATGCCAAGACTGATGCTGGAATCTCCATCCTTAGAGAGTCATTCCAGCCTGAGCCATTTTTCATTTCTGTGAACTCATGTTGGCCACCTTTATCCCTCCCTGATTTTGATCCTTCTAGAACACAAGTTTTTTCTCCTGATGCTCCCTCTTCCTGAGCATGCCTCATTAGTACTTGAGAAATTCAAATGAGCAAAAGGACTGCTTTTAACAATCCAGTCATATGATCACAGTAAAGCACCCCTGAGAAAGCTCTTAGAGAAATACCTCCTGTAGAAATGCAGTTGATATGTATGAAATATACACAGATCCCTACCACCTCCAGACTTGTCTTAATGGAGAGCAACTAACAAAATAAGATTTTACTTCTGCAGTACATCTATATGAAAGGCAATGCAAGCCTAAACTGTATTTTCTGAAGTGTTTCAGTAACATAAGCAAAGCAAAATTAGTGGACACGTAATCTCTTTTTAGGTTATTTGCTGCTCTCAGAAAAAACAAAACAAAACAAAACAGACAGGCTTTCAAGATCAAAAGCCTCCTTCAGGTCCTTCTTCAATTCACTAGCATGGCATTTATTATCCCCCACAGGGTCTGCCTAGTACCCTGTAAACTTGGCTTGCTGTTAATGCAAATGTTAACAGGCAAATGTTAAATTCAGCATGGCATCTGAAATGATGGGAAAAGGTTACATGTATCCTGAGATAATCTAATCTTAAAGGTTCCACTAACTATCCTTGTCCGGTGATTAGGGTCTTGAGATACACGTGCGCTCTAGCCAGTAATCTTTGTTAAAAAGAAAAACTACAACTGGTTATTGGAAGCACCAGTATTCTAAGTTTAAAAGCTAATTTTCCACTGATGGCCACCAGAGAGCCCTTAAATCAGAGCAAGAGGGTTGCATCTACATTCCTCCTGTAAAACCACCTTCTTTCATGAGGCTTTTCAGGTTTCCGCACTTCCCCTGTCAACAGTTGCAGAGTCCCTTGCGGCTGAACGGATCTAGCAGGATGGATTCAAAGCAGATGTTTTAGCGAGGCAGCTGTGTATTGGAGACCCTATAGTTCTCCTGTGATTCTGGCCTCCAAGCTAACTCTTATAGTCTATGCTGATGGTATTCAGTATCAGCTCCTTGGCCCAAGCAGTGGGAAGAGCAATGGCTGCCTACATTCACAGGACAAGGTTATTCTGCCTGTCTGTCCAGAAAAGCAGAGATTTGCTTTTCTGAAACCAAGCAAGTCCTGCGAGAAGCAAGTCTGGGGGGACATGCTGGACCCTATCTGAGTCACCAGAAACTCACTGAGGTGCAGACCTGCCACCTCAGTGGTGGATTCATGCTGACCTGGGAGGATTGTTGAGCCATGAGGAAACAGGTAGCATGATTAAGCATCCCAGACATCTACTTGAGAGAATAATTAACAATAAAACAATAAACTAATAATCAGCAATGAGATTACAGAGATTGGAAACTACAGAAGCAAGCGGATGAGTTTTAAGACTGCAGAAAGGCAAATTGGTAAATGAAGCTAGATTAAAGTGATCAACTAAGAAAATCTTGTGTCTTAATCTCTTCTCTGTCTCTGCCCAAAGAGCGCACAGCTGAGCTCTTTCTGCTCTGGCTTGAACTCCCTTGTGGCGTAAGCGATGAGTCATTAAAATGGCACCTCCACAAAAAGTGGTAACAGCAGGGCTGTGACAGACAGACAAGTATTTCTAAATGCTGTGTTGAAATCAACGTGTAGGTACAAGTGCATGCATACACAGAGGAACGTGTCTGGTGGTCTGAAATACTAGAACCTTTTCCCTTTAAGGTAAAGTTTCCTGAGAAGACCTTGCAGTCTTCTGTGAGCAACAGTGAGAGCTGTAACATAAATCATTTTCAAACCTCATAAGCAGCTTTGGGCAGGTATTGTTTTTTGATGCATGCAGCTCCCGTAGGCTTGCTATGGAAAGCACTGTCACCAGGTTCACAAATGCCCGTGGAACCTGCCAAGAGAATAAGCAAACCCATAGCCAACGCCTGGAGCACAGAGTGCCATCTTTGCCCCGACACAGCCACAGCAGACCTCAGGTAGCAGCCTGCTGATTCAGGCAGCTTGCATTATTTACAGAGGTGTTCAAAGTACTTCCTTAATAATTAATTTCCCCCACACGTACAATACTAAATTACAGCTCCTGCCTGCGCTGCCTAGTTCTACTTTAAATGCTGGTGGCTGGTCACTTGAAAATGATGACTTCAAAAAGGTCCAAACAAGTTGTTATAAGTTGTCAAAAAAAATAACCAAACAACCAACCAAAAAACCCCAAACCAAAACCCACTGGGCAATTTGGATCCATTGGTCTGGTGATGCTCCCTCCCAGCTTCTTGTGCACTTGCACACTAGCAAAGCAAGGGCAGCTGAAAAGTCCTTGATTTCTTAGCAACAACTAAAAACATCAGTATATTATCAACATTCTTCTCATACCAAATCACATACTAAATCCAAGCTACTAAGAAGAAAATTAGCTCTGTCCCAGCTGAAACCAGGACAAGGTCTCAGCACAGCTCAGACTCCTGCTAACTCTTTGAGTACTCTCATCATCTGGAATATCAGAATCTCTTACTGACCACAAAAAATATTCTTATTTGCAGTATAATAAATGAGCAAAGCATTTTCTAGCCATTGAATATCATATGTTTGTTCAAATTTGTTACAGTACTTTTATGTTGTCTGCAGCACATCAGCTAGAACTGAGCACATCCTTATTCATTTGTTAAAATACTTGTCCAGCCCTTTCTGCCTCTCACAAAGGTTTTCCTGCAAGCAAGCATCTCTGCATACAGCACTGCTCCACAGCTGAAAGAAGGGAACTAAATTCTCAATCAGTAATCAGCAACTGCTTTATAAACAGAACACAGCCCCCACTCCCACAGAAAAGTTTGTTTTACCTCTCTGTGAAGTATGTCCAAAGCTGTTTGTAGATTGTAGGTGTAGTTTTCAGGAGAATAGCGTACCTGGTGAAGCAAGTGGGTTGAATTTTATTATCAGTTTACTCAAGTAGGCACAGCAGTGACTAGCTGGAGTCTCTCACAGCAGCATTAATGTTTCTAACTCTTGGGCCAAGAGTAACAGAGTCTTAGGCAAAACTGTCCTGTCTCTGCTTTTCTTCTTTCCCTGTCAGCTGTCTCACTCACAAGAAAAGATCCAGTGGCCACTGGATACCAGAGCAAATTCAGTAGGCACTGTCAGACATCACAACATCCTCCATCCCTAGGTTTGCTTGAGTCAGGCTGAAAAGCACAGCTAACAACTCATTAACAGATACTGTGTTTGGAAGAGATCAGTTTGTGTAAAAGTAAGTTTGTTTCTGCTATATGCAGTATTAGCAACATGCCTCCCATATGGTCCTTACCTGCCACAAATAATAACTGGCAAAGCTTAGGCATTTATCTAAGAATTAAATCACTTAATATGCTTGCCTCTCAGCAACAAAATTTCCCCGTTCCATTTGAGTGGTTTAAACCCTCTAATTGAATTTTCTCAAGCAATCCAACTTTTATTTCTTCACTTGTGGAACTATTCAACAGTCAAATAAACTTCCCTATGAGAAATGTCTGTCTTATTTTCAGCCTTAATTCTCTTTGATTTAATTTCAGGCAGAAGTAGTTCATTGAGAGCCCCACTGGCCTACTCTAAAAAACTAGACAGCTCAGTTGCCTTATTCATTTCCTTCATCACAGCTCACCAAGAGCATTGTGGTTGGCACTATTTGTAGCTGTGCAACATAAAGGAAGCATCACTGTGATCTCCGGATGCAGATGTGCTATCTCCTTGCTACCCACACTCATGTGCAACTGCCATTTTTTGTCTGGATCAGGAGCAGAAGGTAGGAATGGTTAATTTGCTCCTTCCTTGTTTTATAACCACCTGACTGTGCTGCTTTGCTGTTTTTCCTGATCTGAAATTAATCATGCAGAATGAAAAGTATGTGCTCTCCTGCTTGTAAGTAGGTAAGACGCATCACTGAGGAGTCTGCCACAACCTTTCATCTCCTCTATACTAACGCATATCAAAGGCTATATACACACGTATATAAGATATATATGTCTACAAATATACTATACTATATATAGTTGTATCAGTATGAGCTGTATGTAGAACCATTGCCATAGCACTGAAACTGGTAAGAGAGCACCGAGTAAGATTTAGGAGTGTGACTATGCACAAGGCAAAGAAGAGCAAAAACCCTTGACCTTTTATCTGTAGGTGGTAAAGTGACTAGATAATGGAAAGTTATCTTAGTTAACAGCAAAACAAAGTAGCCACAATTATGCAATTTGCAGGCATTGTAAAGATATCACTTAGTTTACCATAACATGAGGTTCAACGACCTGAAGGTCTCAGTACAACTGCATACCAGAGCTGCAGAAATAAGACCTACCTTATTTTGGTCTCACCCAGTGATTTCTGCCCTCTCACCCGCTGCAGTGCATAGAGACCCTATTCCCAGGCTGGCCCAGTTCACACTGCAGGCAGCAGGAGACTTACTGGATTGTTACAGAATCCACATAGGTCATTTCCTCCTATGAAAAGTGTTATGAGCTTCCAGTCAGTCTGCAAATTTATTCTCTGCACACAGAAGGACATGGAATGAAAGTTATTAATAAAATAAATTTTTTAAAAAAAAGAAAGGGGAGGGGTGCATGCAACATACTAAACAAATTTAACACTTCTCAGGGTACCTGGCTGTAGTTCTCTAAGCATCCACAACAAAAATCAATTTGTAGTTGTAAAGGGAAATGTAGAAACTACTATAATCTAAATAAGGTTTACAATATTGGTAGTACCAGGAAATATTATTTGCTTCGGAACTATTGCTCAAAATCCATCTGTATGCTTTTCTTAGTAATATCTTATGTATAAACCGAGTAACTCCTCCTGCAGTTCTAGGAATATATCTTCATTGCAAAAATTATGGTATATGTTTTACTATGTCATAAGTAACACAGCTATCCTGCTGGAAAACTCTGGAGAGCAATATATATGAGTCTTGGTGTAAGACAAACTGCAAAGAATAGAGAGGCAATATGAACTCTATCTAACAACAGTAGTAAAAAATTATAGCACTTTTTCCTCCGGAAGGATTTTGCAAAGGGCTAGCTAATGCAAGGTAATTATGCTTCAGTAAACACACACCTCCTTTGCTTTGAGGAAAGGTTCCAATATGCTTAGTACCATGTAGCTGATGTTGTACTCAGTATCTTAACACTTCAATTTCTGTGCAAAACACCACTGAGAAAAGCAGCAATAGTATACCAGCCTCAAGGGGTTTAAAAACATCTTCAAAGGCAGAAGGCAACATATCCCAGCTGGTACACACTGTTCGGTAGTTTGGTCTCAAAATGTACTTATCCAAATTAAAAGAGGGGGAAATTTTTCTCCTGCACTAAACCAGTCTTTTAAAAAGAGGGAAAAAAGGAGCTCTTAAATCAAAGATATGTGGCCTATATGATATATGAATAGTCTTTCTAGTTAGACAGTAGTTTATTAGTTAAATTTAAAAAGTTTATCATTTAAATAAAGTGTATTTGCATTCATTTCTGTTGTGTGATGTTTCCAAGCCAATAAATATGACAGAGTAGTACTAAGAAGACTTGAATGGTTTGAATGAAAACCATCCAACCACTTCATTGTTAGCTGCTATCCATTTTAATTTCATTTCAGATACAGCCAGAGTGAAATCCTGTTTAGCAGAAAGTGAACCAAAAAGGAAGTTACTGCAAATATTTTTGCAAATATGTATTCACAGAATATTTATACTAGACATGCACACACAGTTATCTTGAAGGCTTTATGGCTTCCTTCCAAATGCACAATTGGAAAGCCAAAATAATATCATGTAACTTAGGTCACTGATTGCATAGCACATTTGTCAAATTACAAATAGCAAACATTCAAAGCAGTAGTTGATATGAAAAATATGCAAGCAATCCTCAGCCTAATATGTTTTATAGACCATTAGTCAAATAATTCCTAACAACAAACAGGTAAGTCAAAAATCAGCCGATGACTAAGTGAAAGAAGGGACTAAATTGTTTTTAAAGAAAGCAAGTCCTTTCCTCACTTCACACGATTCTCCACTTGACAAGTTTACCCTCGACATCCTAGCACATATCATTACTGCTGGCAAAACCGTGTGCTTAACAAGACAATTACTACCACCACAGCAAAATCCTAGCAGAGAAAAAATTCTGTCATCTTACAGTGTGACATGGGTTGGGAAGGGAAGTAACAGCACTGAATTTGCCTGCCACTTGTGGTAAAAATGATAAGAAGATTACACTTATCTGGGTTTGATAGTAACTGTCACATGCTGGTACAAATTCATTTAAGACAAAGCTATAGATTATTTTGTACTGACTCACACTCTGCACTGGGGCATATTACATGGTACACTGCTATACCCATAGCTTTAATGTTTGGCCTCTGCTGTTGGTCTGTTAGAAACTAATGATTCCACGTAACTTCATCTTTCTAAAGATATTACTGACATATCAGACTCACAGTATCATTCTTCATTCGGTCCACCAGTCTTCTAACCTGTGCAGGAACATCCCTAAAAATAAAAGAAAAATAAAATCATAAAAGTAAAATAATAAAAATTAAAAAGGAATCCTGCACAGAGGAAAGCTGATGAATGGACATCCCTCATATATAGGCTAAAAAACCCAGGGAAGTCCAGTTTTCATTGAATTAGACGTATGATACCTAAAAAAGGCTACATCTTGAAAGAGCGATGGGAAAAACGTGAGAAAACAATTAGCCTCCAACAGGCACTTGACCACTTTGCAAATGCTGCATAGTTACACTTTTACAAACTATATAGGAAATATACTGTGCTACCACAAAATAAATGCACTTTGCTCCTTCCCAACATCAGGCAGATGCTATTGATACACATATCACTGAAGTATCCATGCATGCACCAATGTTATTACATGGCCTCAAGCCACTGATGCATGTCTCAAGAAGCATTCCCAAGAGAAAAAGATATGATATGAATTTCACTGAAGACTGAGCATAGTGGTCTCTAGGTAATTCCCAGCTCTGACATGAACTGACTGTAAGCAATTCACAATTTTCTGTCTTAGTTTCTCTACATGAACTCTTGGTCCTACTGGCAAGAGGGTTTGAATATGCCTCCTATGAAATAGGGATATTTGTTCTCTGCCTCACAATAGGGATGTGAAGCTGAGTAGTGCTTGTCAAGTGCTTTGTGCTTCTTGGTTGAAAATGCAAGAGAAAGCATTGCTTTTGCTGCTAATTTATTTGACATAGATTTAGAAACACTGCAAGGTCCCATCACATTTCTTGGTCTTCACACTAGAGATGACCTAAAGAAATATATTTGGGCTTGTCTATCAGCCTTGTTGCACTCCTGCCAATGTCCAGGGTTTGGGCCTTTTTTAGCTAGAACTGAGTTTTAGAGAAAAATCAACTTTCTATTAAAGTTGAAAGAGTTTTCCTCTTACTCTGCACGATCCCCTGCCACAGCTTGGTTGAGAGCAGCGTTATCCGTAGTCTCCTTTCCAGTGCCAATGGAATACCCTATCAGGGATGGGTTGAACTCACGAAGAATGTCTGCAGAATAAGACAGTACCCTGAAATGTTGCTTACTTCAGCAAGTAACAAATGAGGTTATAAAGATTAGACCTTAGTAAAAGAGCATTAAAAAGCTTTAAGAGATTAAGAGATACCTATCAAGAAAGATAATCTTTAAGTAGAATAAACGTGGAGATTTGTCATCATACAACTATTTCGTTGCCTTCAAGATTTCTGAATTTCATGAATTCAGATATCTTGTGACCTAACGTGATCATCTGGGCTAGCAATGCCATTTTCCTGGTAAGTGAGGCTGAGTAACCCTGCGCTCAGGCAGGAGACTCTCATGCCATCACACTCTAACTGCAGATGGGCTGGAGTCAAATCCTTTAGCCTGATTTCCCCATATGTATTAACCCCAAAGACCTAAGATTCCCTTCTAGATCTTGGGTTTAAAACCAGCCTTACAAACACCCCAGATCTAAAATGCCCTGACCTCTAAAAACCATGTAAAATCTGATCTTGTAACATGATTCTGCTCCTGCCTAAAACAACTTTCCCATACAGTCAAAATAGTTTCTTTAGGCTGTGATCTAAGATCTCCGATTCATCTATCCCCAACACATTTTGGACGTAATTATAACCAACAGGAAAATACTGGAACAACCAAACGCCTAGGAATCACAAAATACATAGTTAAGTCATGCACAGCAAATTACAGCCTGGTTTTTATGCAATTTTTGCTCAGCACTGGACACTGAATACAAACGGATTGCTTCTCTTATACTACAGATCGTAAATCTTTCTTCATGTCTTCTTTTAGAATAACAGCTCCAGATATTTATCAAGTTTATGGAAAAATGCACTTACTTGCTAGTGTTGTAACTGTGCTTATGTTTTCATTTCCTCCAACACTGTTGAAAAAAAAAATGTTCCAAGATATGATGGACTTGGTAAGGCAGCTCCCCCTTATGGGCTTTTTACACATGTAACACAGCATGTTCTCAAGATCATACTAAGTCAAAGCAAGCTCTTTGTGTGTATACCAATGGGGTCATGAAATCAGAGACTGTCCTAATCATAATAATTATAATAAAAGCCCTGTACACTAGCTGCCCTGCGAATTCTCTCATGTATTTTAATGTAAGTTCAAACTTAGATGAAAGAAATGAGAATTTTTAAAAGCTGCCACCTTTGCTAATGTTGTCCCTATTAAAATATTTATTACTTCCATTTTTAGTTAACAAATCCTTTGCATCCATAAAAACGAGTTCTAAAAGCATATATTTAACAGTGATATTTATTCTCAATACTTTTCCTCCCCATTTCACTCAACTGGCAGAATACTACTAGACTGGTAAAATTCACCATATGTTCATGTGCTCTTTATTGTCCTTCAAGCTGTAGAGAATGCTAGCATACTTTCCCCTCCAAATGCCAGTAGACTATTATTAAAGGTCAAAATATAAAAAGTTGGGCTTACAACACCTCTATAGCATCCCTTTAATTTGGAACAGAGTATTTTGAAGAGCTCTAGTACCTGTTTAAACCTCTTACAGAGTTGCAGTATTTTAGATGGATTAGAAATGATGAACAGAAAATTGGCCTGACAGGTTTGGTGTTAAACAATACAGTTGCAGAATAATAAGTGAACATGATTGCCTTTCTTCACAGTGGCTTTTTGACCTGTCTAATAAAATGCTGCATATGTAAAAGACTGTACTGACTCACAATCGATAAACTGTTGTGCATGATGTAAGCAATACTGGGAAAGGGTCAAGGAAATAGATACTGTGTATGAAACACCAGCAGCAAAAAAGATCCCATTATGGCTTTTCATAAGACTGCTGATTTTAAATGAGACAAATGGGTGGCATGGGCAGCAGTGGGGAAGAGACGAAATGCAGACAGCTCAACTGGTGAAATGCCACTGGGATCCAGAAGTCCCCTTTGCAGTAGCTACAACCATGAGAGGATAAAGGGACCATCTTAACAAGGACCCTGTTTCATCCCTGTATCCAGGCCTGTTCCAGCCATGCTACATTGTACTCTAGATAGCCACTAGTTTGAATATTTTAATTATCATGAGTAAAACTACAACCATATGCCTGCATGCAAAACCAAGTCAAATTCACTCTCCACAAGCCTCCATTTGTTACAAAAAAATCCCACAACTATACATATCAAACTCCAAGAAAATGGGTTCCTTCCCATTGGAGGGGAATTACTGGGCCTCACCTCCAAGAAACACCTCGGTATTGAGTTAAGACATCCAGAACATCATGCGGTTTGGATGCTGCCCCATTACCTGCCTGGAAGCAGAAAAGAAGAGGAGTTTACCTTCAGAAAATAATAATTGCTACAGTAACTCTTTCTCTGACTGATCCTAGTGAAAATAATTTAAGAGGATGTTAATGAAGCAAGCTATGTTATCTTCCCAAAATATAACAGATCCTTGGTCTCAAGAGGATCAAGGACAGAGTATTTTAACTCTCTACAGTGAATTACCCTCTTCTATCAACTCCTTGATTAGATCAAGTAGGGAAAAAAACGGTTGAGAATGTTCAAAATATTCATATAATTCTTAATTTACCTAAGGAATAAATAAGATAGCAACGGTCCTGAATTAATAATTCATCATAGTGTTCCTCACATTAAAAAGTGGTACGGTGATTTTATCTCTACCCTCCCCCAGTTTCCCAAGAAAGGAGACTATAAGGATTTAATGTCATAATTACACAGAATACATAAGAAACATGAATTATGATATGAGCAGTGAAGCAGTCGTCACTGATTGGAGAATCGCAGCCAGTCTAGGGGTAACAAGTTTATGTAGTTCCAGGAAAAAAATTCTCAAGATAAGTTACACTTGACACGCCCAATGATCTATTGCAATTTTACTCAAATATTTAGTTAGTATAAATGGACATGGCTTTATAGGCTTTGGTATTATCATATATATATATATGTATATATCATATCACATATATATTCACATATACACACAATTAACTGCAGAATTTGTTCTTTCTATTTACGCTGCTTACTAATAGCTTTGAAGGCCAAGACCTTGGGAGCTGCCTAGAATCAATAAAGAAAAGCAATCATTGCAAGGCCACTCTAGCAGGCTGGTTTTGCTGCTGCACAATCTAATCTTGCAGCTCTTCCTTGTGTGGCACTCTTGTGGACTTTAAATGGGAACTGTGCACTCAGATTAGACTCATGATCCGATTACCAGTCAGTCAAGGTGGAGTATGGAACAGAATATGTGAAAAATGTGTTTGGCTCAATAGGGTGTAACTGTACATATTCTGTTTCTCAGGTTAAAAAATCAGAAATGCTTTTTCATTACTTGCTTTAACGATGGTTATCCAGTGATCTTTACTTACTGTAAGTGAGTCTCCCAGGGCAGCAATCACCCGAATATCTGCTGGTTTCAAATTATGAACTAACAAACAAAAAATAAAGGTAGCGTAAGGGAAAGAGGAAAGAAAAGAAAACGTCAAAATGCGATGGTTATCAGAAATTTTCCTTAGAATAAGAATAATGCATTGCAAAGACAGTATTTTAATATTCATGACAGCATCAGCTCAGAATGACAGACACTGTCAGGTATCAAATCAGAAATGATTCTTGATAGTATAGCTGGGCATTAGCTGCAGTGACAAGGGAGGCAGTGAGATTTCAGTCTTGCATCTGTGCTTACTCAGATTCATTTTAACCAGTGGAAATGACTGAAAAGCAAGCACAGCTTCAGTGCTGGCACAAGGTGGAAATTTTTGGACCACTGCAGCTTCTAAGGAAAGACAAAGCCCACCCAGCAATCACATCCAACGTGGAATTCTGCAACCCAGACTGCACTGACAAGAGCCCGTACTCCATATACAGACAGTTTTACCACCCCTGCAACTTCAGTACCTGACTACCTCCTGTCTTTTCCACTGTCACTTCTTTCTTTGTACATGGAATGTACAATAAAATACAAAACACAAAAAATAAGCTTTCACTGTCCTTGAGGGAAAATTTGCATCTTGCTATACAACTACTTACATGGTTCCAAAAATTATCTTAAAAGCCACTGAGTGTACAGTTTGAAAGAAAAGTGTACCTGTCCTAACTAAATCCAGTTCCTGTTTCCCTTCTGTCATCAAATAAAATAGCTCTACAATAAGATTGCAAACGACTGTACCTGAAACCGGAACTCTATCAGAGGGACCCCGGTCAAAACAGGGTAAATTTGTTCCATAAGTCCTCTCCTGCAAAGACAGACAGGGCAAGACTTCACATCAAACTCGCTATACTCTGGTCATGATAAACCATCTATGTCTCAGAGCATTAGATTAACAAATTTCCCACATACTTTGTATACATCTACCCAGCTCAGCCTGTCCACAGGCCATGCCTACAACTGCCCTTTGAAGGCAGACACAAGCTCAGTCTGCTCAGAAGTCTCATGGCCCTGTTAGTGCAGCATGGCTCTTACCTAGCAGCGGGGCCAGTTACTTCAGAGAGTGTGCCATGCTGCCTTCAGCTATGCAACATTTTGTGCACCCATACTCCAAGCTAGGTGAGCTCTCATCTTTTTGCAAGAAATTGTTTGAATACCCCTGGAATATCCTAACACGAAACAGTACCTTTGTCAGCAGCCCATGAGCCTGCCTTCTCCATTTCAGCCCTCTACATGCAACCTGGGATTTGCTTTCCCGGCATTTTTGAGTTGCAGCCTACCAATGGAAGCACCCCCAAGGTCTACTGTAACTGAAGGCTGACTGTCAGTATAGCAGCCAGACAATCACAGAAGACCCTAGGACATATGCTTGCTCCAAATCTCTCTACAGAACTCCTTAAGTAGGCTACCTTGCCTAAGGAAAATATACTTGTGTTTCTTGTCCCATTGCTCCATTTTGTTGTTTTGGGGTTTTTTAAATAAAAACCCTCACAAACATAACAGTGTTGCTTCTTGCCTTCTACACCAACTACTTCTACATCATCTTCTGCTGCCAAAAATCAGAGTGGTAGGTACCGTTGCCCCATGCAGAGGTCTATAACTAATGGAACAGATGGTGTTATATTAAAATGAGAGGAGAAAAGTATATTACTATTTCAATGATGTATAGGCCATTTTGAGTGCAGATGTGGTCTAGACACTGTGTTCTGGGGCATGAAAATGATCATTATCACCTCCTTCTGGAGTGGCTTGGGAGCACCAAGTTCTGCTTCCCCCACAAAAAAAAAGGGCACGTCTGTTTATCGCTGCACATCGCATCTACAACTACGTCACAGAAAAGAAAAATAAAAAATGCATTGTTCTTCAGTTTTACTATGGCATAAATGAGATGAAATCAGACCCACACAGAGGCATCATGCTGATCTGATCTAGTTTCCTCCACGGGAGGACTAAATGGCCCCATTTTCACTGTCTTCTTATCCCAGGGAAATTAACATTGTTATCCAGATGTTTAAAGAAGGTTATTGACAGTGAAGGCAAGACTTAGTTTAGGCTGGCTGAACACATCTACCTTAAATAACACTCTAAAAAATCCACCAAAGAGAAAATGTGCTATTAAGCATCTGACTATTTAGCCAAGCATGGAAATCAAGAGCTGGAGCTTTGTGTTTAGTTTTTGCAGGTACCATTATTTAGTTATGCTACAAACACACTCTCACCTACCTGCTTCACTCCCTGGAATACACTCAGTCCATATGATGCAAACAGCCCTACTATACCTGAGATGTTTCTTTGGTGTTTGATGTCTCCAGGGAAGATGAGTAGTTACTATTTCTATATGTGAACAAATACGGATTTTCCTGCAGAGTGAAGAGAGTATGTTTACCAATGCTAGTGGAGTCAGCTGATGTTAAAGTCTTCTGGCTAGATTTTCCAAGAGAAGAAAATCTTTACAGTATTAAATTCTGAATGAACATTGTGCTAGTGAAGTAAACCAGGTTAGACCTGAAAATTAAGCCCTGGTATGCTCTAGGCACGGCACCACCTCTTGCCTTAAACCTAACATCAAACAAAACACATAATTCAATGTCTTTGATGCTTTAATTGCTGTTCAGTGAAGCTTTTGGATGCCAGTAATATTTTATCACTATCAAATTACTAAAGTCAGGGCTTAAATGAAAAACATTCAAGAACCTGTTCTTTGAACCAGAGATGCTCAGACCCTGAAGATACTACTGGGCTATTGACAGCTTCAGGGCCTAAAATGGGTAAACCTGACAACAGAGTCAAATTACAGAAAATCTAAATTACTTAAAATACATGGATTCAATTTTATTGTTAACACAGATTTTAATACTGATAAAAGACCTCTAATATCCACAATTAATAAATTCAGATTAGGTAGTTATACTTTGATTTAAAAAATATCTGACACAGTAAAATGATTTAGCTAAATTTTATCAAAAGTTTTTGCTTTCAGAGTTTCATCTTTATAAAATAAAGAGTCTGTGTCAATGAACTGGGAAAAACACTGAATTTTTAACAGTGCAATATCTTTGGTAAGTGCATATTCCTGAGAACTTCAGAAGATGACAACAGTATTTGAAAACTTGGAAATTCTGCAAGAAATAAATAAAATCTCACAGTAATAAAGGAAACACTTTTACCTGAGATGGACAGCGGACCTGAAGCATTTTTGTGAAATCGTAAGGCTGCTTCTGTCCAACTGGCTCCATCTGGAAAGGGAGAGAACAGAGGAACTGTGCACATGCTGTGTGTGGGAGGGAAGGGAGAGCAGCAGCAATGCAGACTCTAGTGCCTGGAGTTTTCCATCAGGTCCATATACATATTTAAAAACTTGTTTTGCTTATGATAAATATTTATCTATGTATAACATACCACATGTATACCTACAAAAGCAAGGAACTGAAAACAAGGCCTCTCATGATCAGACTGTCATCCCATCAACCTCAAAACGAGCATCCACACATTAACTCTGCTCTTTGGATTGCCAACCCTGTAAGTGCCACAAGACACTGATCTCATAACACAGTATTCCACTGCTTGCAATCAAGTCTCTATTTATCAACCAGCTCAATCACAGTAACTGTGTAGATGCTCTAGAAGAGCATAGCTTAAACCACCCTCATGATTAGTTTTCCCCCCTTATGGTATGCATCTTAAACTTTGCTGAGATTTGCAAGCCAGTTTTACTTCTCAGCTGGGCTGAGTATGAACACGCAAAAGATGAGTTGCCACAGCTCTGCTGTCAGGTAACAACTCTTTGCAGAAGTCTGTCCATCCTCCCAGGCCTCATCTGCCACACTTTTTTTCTTGTCCCAGGCTGTGAAACTGTGCTTATGAACACCTGAGAAAGGCACACTCAGCTTTCTGTAGTTTATAGTTTTCATACAAAAGTAAAAAGAAACTGAAGACTTCTGTGCATGAGGAAAAGCAACTGTGAGTAGATTGCAACTTTGAAGTAAAAATGGCATTACTGAAACTCCTTGGGAAAATGCAGCTTTGATTCATATTATACACTGAAGGTTTGGGTAAGTCCACATTGCTTTACTTCAGAAGCAGGAAGTACAAAATCCGTAATATAAATGGAAAAGTAAAAATCTTCCATTTAGTGATACATTCATGTTGCATTAACTTTTATCTTTCTCTCTTAAAAGTGCTATCTTTATGTTCTACCTCTGCTGCAAATTCATTTTGCAGCAAAGTCAGAAACTCAAAATATAGCACATGAAGATCACACACCAGTCCTCTGGTGACTGTAGCCCATGCAACTTAAAGCTTGCTAATTTATCCCACCTTCCAGGACTGTTTCCTTATCTACATTTTCATACATGCTTGACAACATGAAAAGGTACGCTCCAACTCTGCACAGAGGCTTGATAATATTTATATTTGTTGGCCACCTTCTAACAAAATGAAGAGGGGATTTTTGTTAATGAAAAATTATGGAATGATTCAGAACTCAATAGAGACAGCACAAAGTGGTAAATACCACAAAGAATCACTTCATCTGTTCCGGCACCTTGCTGGGTGCTAATTAAATTGCAATCACACCCAAAGGAGTTGGCCACTGGTGTAGATTCCTCAGTGAATGTCTGCTCAGTTTGTACCAGCAGCAGCAGCTGCCAGAAGTAGCAGACTACAGAAGAAACAGGATTGAAGGCACTGAAAAATACAGCAATAACAGGCTTGACGTCACCAATACCTTCTGTGCAGGAATCTTATATTCTGGTTTGGTTGTTCCATCAATTAAAACAATGGGAAAATTCTGAGAAATAGACGTTTACAGAGCTAGATATTCTTTGAAAGAAGCATTTGGAGAAACAGTCTCTGTTGGTTTGTTTTGGTTTTTTTTTTAAGAGAGAGAGAGAGAGAGAGCGCGAGCGAGCGAGAGACATGCAAAATAATGAAGCTCAGAGAAGATACATTGGGAGCTGATACTTTCCCAACCTCCCAGGACAAAACAAAGTAGCTATTTAATGACATTCTTAAAAAAATATTCTTCTTTCAGCATAGAATGATCCCACAGAACATGGGACAACAGTAGCGTTAAACAAGTATTAGATACTTGTACGTTGTTGGGAGTTAGGTGATAAGAACGAATTTCTCTAAGAGGCAACTCATTCCAGACAGCTCAGAGCCACTCCTTTCCCAGCAGAGACCAACAGCTTCCATGCAGCAGAGCTGCAAGGTCCTGCTTAGGAAATCAAGCAACAAGTCTGCATTGTGGTCAACCAAAACCTCCCCTGAATTCTAGCATAACTGTCGTGCAGGCCGGTGAGCATGTGGGTGTGCTCTGGAACTACAGAAATTTTCTAAGTCAATGAAAATTCCTAAGCACAGAATTGAGGCACAGGCAGCCTCCTGTGGGGCTGTTTCCACTCCTGTTCTTGCCTGGTTTCAATTTCTTTCTTGGTTGCGGGATACTTTTTTTGTGGTCTTTTCTGTTACACAGAAGAATGCCAAACACGAGCAAGAGCTTCTTGTGTAAGTTGTTTACACTGGGAGCTTTACCCCCAGATTTATTTCCAGAGGTAAAATTGTAGGCATTTGCCAAAATTAATCAATCAGGCTCCCTGTGGTAAACATCAAAGCTGTCCAAGTAAACAACCAATCTCTCTGAGCATTTCTTAGCTACCCAGTGTCATTCTGCTTACTGTTCTGTGATGTGCTTTGCATACGAATCGCATTGCTCCTAAGTAGCTAGAAATGTTTTGGTAAAATACCCAGCAATGCCAAAGACAAGTCCTTAGCACCTGCTAGCTCAGCTTCTTCTCAGCCAGATTGAAGTGCAGTCCAACTGCCAATTGCCAGTAGATTTTCAAGGTTTTGCCCTTTGGCCAATAAGCAGGTAATCATTCCAAGAAAGAAGCTGGTACCAAGCCTCATAACAAGGTAAGGGCAGCCTGGCAGACGGCAAGAAGAGGGAAATTCTCTGAATGTAGTTCTCGGGTACCTCCTCATTCTGCTGTGTTTGCTGCTCGACAAGTCATGATCTAGATTTCTTATCAGTTCCCATCACTGCATTGTGGGTTGGTTTTGTTTTTAAAGCAGTTAGCATATACCATTACCTAGACTTCCTAGTAGAACTAGAGTGACCTTTACTGGGTGAGGACACCCACCAGTGCTTTTTATGCTGAAAGCATCTTTCATATAACTTGCTTTTACATCATGGCAGAATACTATCACAGGCAGACAAGGAACCTACCCAGAGAGGTGCCTTTCTGATGATTGCCAGCTGTACTAAGAAAATTACACTAAATCAAAGAGGAGGCAGGAAAACAGAGGGGGAAAGGAGTTGCAAAAGTAATACCACCATTCCTGTAGTCTCCCTTCAAACCAGTAGCAAGATGTGGTTTTGCCACATTTTGCTCTTCCTCCAGATGACCTAGGCTGTCCCCTTGCTAGAGGAACCACCTGACACTGAGGAAAAACACTGAAATGAAGCAAAGTTGGTGTTTGTCTCCTTTATGACAATTCTCTGGTTCTGGTGGCTCCTCAGCACACTCACTGCCTGAGACTGGGTAACTGGCCCTAACACAGCCATCCTTGAAAGTACCACTTTTTTTTTTCATATAGTTTTTCACTTCTGCTGTTTGCACAAAATGTTCCTAGCAGTTAAAGTGACAAGAATAGAGTAACACACCTAAGAATGGGATGCTCAAGGACAGAGACCAGGAGACAAAATAAAGTCCGTGCAGAAAAGGGGGAAACACGAACAGAAAAATAAAGCAGAGGGAAAGAGGAAGGCTCTTCTGCTGGCAGAAGCTGTAAAGGAAAAAAAATATCCTCTGAAGGGACTGAAGGAATTTGTTGCAAGCTAAGGATAAGAATTTGAGAGGGCAGGAAAGAGAAATCAGTGCTGAGTTAACCGAGTATGTTTGCATGAGTTATTAAACTTCAGAAGATAAATCCCCTTCTACGGAGCCTGGATTTGAAGGAGGCAATGTAGCTGTTTCAGAATGGGGATGATACTGTCACAATTCCTTGTAAAAAAAAAATTCAAGATGCCTAGTACTAGCATCCAGAAACTGAAATCTAAAAAGCCAGACAGTAAGAAGCCATAGGGAAAAAAAAGGGGGTGGGGTGGGGGGGAGGGGTGTGTGACAGGAGGGAGGGGGAAGAGATATAGTCTAGACTTGTAAAAAAATGAAAGTGAAGCCCATTAGAAGCACATGAACTCTGATAATTGCAGAAGCTGATAAAAATGAAGGATATTACTCAGAGGTGCAGGTCAGTTTCCAACTGATAAGCCCTAGAAAACATACTAGTTCAGGCTTATCTATTGCTGCAGTTAGATGGATCTTAGATTCTGACAAGTTTGGTTCAGTGGGACCCAAACAATTCCTGCTGAAAAGGCACAAAATGAGCTGGCAAACTGGTGACACTGTAGCCTCTTTCCAGTCTGAAGCATTCATTTTCTGCACTAGCTGAAAGAATATTCAGCATTTCATTTCAAAGATTTGCTGATTGAAAAACTGTGCTAAGCAGATGTAAAGGGCCACTTTTCTCAGCAAATTGGACATTCATTGAGTGGCTTGCTCCTGACTAATTTCAATATTTATAATGTTTAGTATCTGAGAAGGATATACCACCACTTTCTAATGTCTTACAGATTATGTTTAACTGATGGTAATTGTGTGATCTAGGCAAATATCTCCAACACTGATAGGGACACCAAGACATGGGCAGTTAAAGTAACTCATTCAGTTTCTTAACAAAGAAATGCCAGAAAGAGAGAGGATGTTTAATTCACACTTCAGGAATCTGACTTTCAGTGTCTGCTTTGCTCATTCAACTTGTGAAACTATTTGCCTAGTGAGGCCAAGGCAAAAAACGAGTCAAGAAACCAACATGCATCTTATCATGGCATCTATTGTACGATAGATGAACCGAGGTAGGAACTTTGACATAATCATGAGAAATGTCACTGATAACAGCAAAGGAGATAACTGGGTGCAGCACATTGGTTCCAAGGTTAGAGCTTCAACATCTGATCAGTTTTTAACTCTTTGGCTCCTACTAATCAAAGTCCTACTAACTTTAACTGAAAGATAACATCTTTTATTAGAGTGACTGTAGGATTTTTCTGGCTATATCATCTGGTTGAATAAAAGCCTCTTCCTGAAAATCCTGCTTCTCTAAATGATCAGGGCTACAATAGCATTAATACTGCTAGAATTAGCACAAAGTGAAACAAGAATGTGCCAATCTGCATCGAGTTATTTTTAAATGTGGTTTACTAAAAGGCAGCTGCAGTATAGACTTCTTTTTCTTCATACTTAGGGTAATTCGGACAGACACAGGAATAGTAGGTGCTCTCCAATTAAAATCTTACTAACATATGGACTGCAAAACAAGCCAAAAAAAGTAAGTCTTTTATCTTTAACTTAATTGGCTGTTGCACATTCTTTTTAATTAAAAAATTATTGTATGTATTATAAGAAGGTTACTGGGGGGGCCAGGGGGGGAACCGCAAAAAATTTGGGATGTTTCTAACTCAGAAGGAATAGTAAAATCAATATCTTATCCAAAACCACTAATATCAGGACATATCCAAACATAACATGCACTAAACAGTAACATCCTACTTTACTTTGGTGAGTCCAAAACCATGCACCTGCTGTTTTGTCTCATTCATATTGAAAAGCAACTCCTGTTTCTTCACTTGCCCCCATCATCAGTTTTAAAATGCAAACCCTTCCAGCTGTACGTGCATCCACTCAGTCACATACACAAATGCTGTCTGTCGACAGCTCAAGCCTGCAGAAGGAAACAGCCTCCTACAGAGCTAGTCATCATGTTCAAGCTCGAGGGAGAGTCCATGTTTCTCTTAGACACTCTCTCCCTCCCATCAGAAGGCACCATTTGTTGGCGTTCTTCATCTGGGTATGACATCCAGCTCTTGAGGAAGTAATAGGAGCTCCCCAAGGCTGTCTATCACGTTTTTAGTATAAGCAACAGCAGCAGAAGAACGACGATTAAGGAGGAGACAACTTTATGAGGTAAAGATGGGGACAGACACAGGACAGAGGAGAACAAAGACTACAATTGCTCAAATCTCAGGTTAGGACAAGTCTCAGTTGTCACTGTGCCACTCTGTCACAGAGGTGAGACTAGCAAAAGAAGGGTCTGTCACAGCTTACTTACTCCCTGACACTGTCCAAAAGACTACTTTGGAAACCTTTCTAAAAAGCTCTTGACAGTAAGTAGCAGCCACAAAACAGCAAGAGATTTGCCTTGGGAGCGTAGGGCATTTAGCATTATTCAAGAACAGTCTCTCTGCACAGCTGAGGATAGCAGTCATGGCATATTTCTTTCCTATATTCTTCTTTCTTTTCCCTCTGTGCTACTCAAAGTCTGACTAGTATGGAGTTGCTACCAGGCATCTATACTAAGTCCAGTAAGCAACAGTGTCTGTGGTACTACTCACCATGTTGTTCCAGAGGCCCACAGCCATGAAAATATAATCTTCTTCCAGAGCTTCCACTTGTGTCTTTGATGTGGTCATGAAACCATCCCTGCCCTGAAAAAGAAAGGATTTCAAGCATGAGAAAACACTTAAGAGCATGAAAAGATGAGACATTCAGCCACAAAAGGTCTCATTCTATAAAATATTATTCATATCCACAAAAATATCAATCTCTGGTACTCTCATTAAGCCACTTGTTGCTGATCTCAGTTACTGCTGGTGTGCAAGACAGAACAGATTCTAAGTGATTGCTGTACCTACCACTCTAAGGTAGTAGTGAAGGGACTGCACATCAACAGGACAAGAAGACCAGAGCAACAGCAAAGCACGATCACAACAGTGACATACAGGAGATCAGAGAAATACGCAGATGTGATCAGATGAATGATTTGAAATAAACAACACTGCTAGCTAACACATCTATTTAAAAAGTGGAAGCATGCAGAATTTGTTTTAAGAGATCATGCATATTTTTGTATGGCAGTTACTGTTGGAAGAGTTTGAAAGATTGCACATGTTGGCCTTCAGGTGTACCACAACTCAGAAGGAATAAAGAATCTATGACATAAGATTGCATTTAAGGCAAAAACAGAGCAATTTACTAAGAGAAAAAAAAAAACAAGGTCATGAAAGTTAAAAGTCTGTCATTTACATATGGGCCAAACATCGACAAAACAAGCCTGGCATAAAAAGAACGAGCAGCAAAGGAAGATTTTGCAACACAGCAGACCCCAGCCTTCCTGGAAGACAAATTTCTTCTCCCAGTCCATTTTATTCTGATACTGAGCTGAGGGAAGCAATGAAATTGCCACAGATTCAAGGAGCTGTTATGATGCCCTGGAATCAGACCATGATTTACCACCAACCTTTTTTACAAATAACCATCTAATGTTATGTATTGGATGTTGATACCTTCCTTTGACTGGACCATTATCTAGTAAGTAATATTTTTGCTCATCATTGCAGGTCTCAGACAGCCTGGACCTTTGAACTTCCCTTTATGGATCATCTGTGGAAAAATCACGTCTAATATCCCAGGCAACCCTATCTATGTTCATTCCCCACTGGCTATACCAAATACAAAGTCTGGACAAACTTCATTCCGAGGTTCCCAGACTGCATTAATCTCATTGCAGGGAGATAACTCTTGTTTTCTCCTTTCTCCTTTTCAATCTTTCCCCCTACCCATTTTTAAATACTTCTTGTTACCCTCTTTTTGCCTCTGTTTTCAAACACATAAGAGCATAATCAGAGATGAATAAGCTGATTACTGCAAAGATATGGAAAAATTAGCAGCACTGACAGTTTCCAAACACTTGTGACCTAATCTACAGGGGTGACATGACTTGGTTTCTCCAAGAAACATAGCATTCAAAAAACACAAGGATCTCTGACTGACACTGAGGCAAGCTGCACTCTCAGGACCTCTGTGTCTGATCCACGGTGTGTTCTACATGTGCCTGACTACTCCTGCCTTCTGACATTACACACAGCCTAGACAGAAATTAGCCAGCTGAATATTACATGAAATCTCAGGAGATACAGTCCAGAAAGAATGGAGCAACTCAAGTTTACTCACTGGTCTGAGCAGCAGATTTCTTTCTTGGAGAGAAGGCTGAAGAACAACAGTGAAGTCATCCTTTTGATCATACATCTCAGACTCCAGCAATTTTTCCCAAGCATCCTGAATAGACAACCATTTAATTAGATGAGTTTTATCAGATAGAGTGTGTAATGTATGTGCAATTCATCAGGTCTTAAAGTGAACTAAGATTATCCCCATCCCTAATAAATCACAATAATCAAATTCTGTAATCCAGAACAAAGTCAGTAATTTAGTGAAATCTTCTTACAAAATAATAGGAAATTCCTCGTAGCTGTGAGAAAGCTACACTGATTTACCATAGTTTTCTTTGAAAGATCAGCAAGCTTCGCAAGGCAGCAAATGTCATGCTTATTGCCTCTCTGTTATTTTTAAAAGGAATTCCAGAACAACTGTCTTTGTCATAACAGAAAGTTTCCCTCTTCTAAATAATGTGTCAAGTTACTGGACAAGATGGATCATTTCTCTGATGAGACATGACGAATCCTACGTTGCCAAAAAGCTATATAGTCATTATAAACTTCATGAGATACTAAGATCACTCAGGTATAAAAAGAACTTATCTCCAATGTTCCTGATGTAAGAAATGGGGTCAGGATTGCTGTGGACATTAGTAAAAAGGCTGTTACTCAGCTGCCTCACTGCTCTTCCTCCCTTAACTCCTCACTTCAGTCCAACCAGGAAAATGAATAGACATGTCTAGCAATATGAGAGCCAAGCAACACAGAAGATGCCATACCTGATAGGACCACTGCAACATGTTATCTAATTTAGAGCGTTCACCAACACAATAGCACTGATTCCTGCAGAAAAGGATGAAAAACATAAAAAACATAAACTTTCAATAAACAAGACAGATAGCACAAACTCTTTTAAGCCACTGAAAGGCATACATTGAAGACTAAATTGTTGCATATATTGAGAAAGCTACATGGAAAGTCCTAATTTTTTATATAAACATAGAATGATATATATTTCCATGTCCAGAGCTTTGGATTGCTTCTTAATTGAAAAGCCTATTTAGATGGAAAATATGCCAGACTTGGATTAGCACAGGGTCTCACAAACTAGAAGCGTGCTCACACTTAAAATAGCAGCTGCACTAGTTTTGAAACATTTCCCTCTCTATAGTCACGTAGGAAAATTGAACACACTCAGAATACTTCCACAGGAACTTCTGCCTCGGCATTTGGATTGTGAACTGGCTGAAGGAAAGAAGCCAGAGAGTTGTGGTCAATGGGACGGAGTCTAGTTGGAGGCCTGTGACTAGTGGAGTCCCTCAGGGGTCAGTACTGGGACCGGTGTTGTTCAATATCTTCATCAACGACCTGGATGAGGGTACAGAATGTATCCTCAGCAAGTTTGCTGATGACACCAAACTAGGAGGAGTGGCTGACACACCAGAGGGTTGTGCTGCCATTCAACGAGACCTTGATAGGCTGGAGAGTTGGGCGGGGAGAAACTTAATGAAATTCAACAAGGGCAAGTGTAGAGTTTTGCATCTGGGGAAGAACAACCCCATGTACCAGTACAGGTTGGGGGCCGACCTGCTGGAGAGCAGTGTAGGGGAAAGGGACCTGGGGGTCCTGGTGGACAGCAGGATGACCATGAGCCAGCAATGTGCCCTTGTGGCCAAGAAGGCCAGTGGCATCCTGGAGTGTATTAGAAAGGGGGTGGTTAGTAGGTCAAGAGAGGTTCTCCTTCCCCTCTATTCTGCCTTGGTGAGGCCACATCTGGAGTATTGTGTCCAGTTCTGGGCCTCCCAGTTCAAGAAGGACAGGGAACTGCTCGAGAGAGTCCAGCGCAGAGCCACAAAGATGATGAAGGGAGTGGAACATCTCCCTTATGAGGAAAGGCTGAGGGAGCTGGGTCTCTTTAGCTTGGAGAAGAGGAGACTGAGGGGTGACCTCATTAATGTTTATAAATATGTCAAGGGTGAGTGTCATGAGGATGGAGCCAGGCTCTTCTCAGTGACATCCAATGATAGGACAAGGGGCAATGGGTGCAAGCTGGAACATAGGAGGTTCCACATAAATGTGAGGAAGAATTTCTTCACAGTGAGGGTAACAGAACACTGGCACAGGCTGCCCAGAGAGGTTGTGGAGTCTCCTTCTCTGGAGACATTCAAAACCCGCCTGGACATGTTTCTGTGTGACCTGACCTAGGTGTTCCTGCTCTGGCAGGGGGATTGGACTAGATGATCTTTTGAGGTCCCTTCCAATCCCTAACATTCTGTGATTCTGTGATTTGGCAACAAGACCTCCATCTAGAAATGTGGGTGGAAGCTCAATGCTGCAAAAGCTTCTATATGCTAAAGGACAGTCAGGCACTGTCAAGCAGCTAACCGATCTCAGCCAGATTTCTGACCTGTATACTGCATATTTCTGCACCTAGTTGGAGAACTCCAGCCTTCTCCCAAGGCTGTAGACAGGAACAATATAAAATACATTAAAGATTAGTCTAGTTCCAGCAAAGATATACTCAGTTCAAAATGCCTGGATGGACTGGAATCTGAGAAACTTCTTGGTAGGGTTTGCAGATATAAGCAATAAGTACCTGTCAGGATTAGGCTCTCTCTCATTTTCACAGAACTCTAGCTAAACCTAGAAAATGAAAGTTTTCTGTTAAAGTGCTTTTATCACTGTTGATGAGTGAAAGAAATACGAACTCAGGACCAGAATCTTACCCAAGCTTAACAGAAAAAACACATACAATATATGAAGAGAGTTATATGCCTAAAAATGTGGTTCACACACTACTTTTAGTGGAGACAACACTTCTAGTTAGTAAGAAACTAATAAAGGAAGGGATTTAAAGTTCCTATTATGTCCCAAACTTCAATGCCTAAAGTTAGGTACTGACATGGGACTGGGAGTATCAGCCACTATTCTCCTCTTAGACACTTGAAATTTCATCTTTTGGTCTGGGCTTATGTTTTTCTCTCGAAGCACAGTTCAAAATGAGCACTGGGTAGCTAAATGCCGAGGCCTTTATCTTGGAAACAATCTGGGCTTGAGGCTGATATGAACCCAGGAGTTTACCAAACATTGAAGTGCAAGGCTTGCAAACTGGTGGAACTGTTCACGGAATCACAGAATATTCAGAGTTGGAAGGGACCTCCAGAGATCATCTAGTCCAACTCCCCTGCTTAAAAGCAGGATCCCCTAGAGCACATCACTCAGGACTGCATCCAGGCGAGTCTTGAAAATCTCCAGAGAAGGAGACTCCACAACCTCTCTGGGCAGCCTGTTCCAGTGCTCTGGCACCCTCACTGAAAAAAAATTCTTCCTCATATTTAAATGGAACCTCCTATGTTCCAGCTTGTGCCCATTACCCCTAGTCCTGTCACCGGGAACCACTGAAAAGAGTCTGGCTCCACCCTCCCTCAACCCACCCTTTAGGTATTTATAAACATTAATTAAATCACCCCTCAGACTTCTCTTCTCCAGGCTAAAGAGTCCCAGCTCTCTCAGCTTTTCCTCACAGGGGAGATGCTCCAATCCCCCAGTCGTCCTCGTTGCCCTCTACTACTGGACTCTCTCCAGTAGGTCCCTGTCTCTCTTCAACTGAGGAGCTCAGAACTGGATGCAGGATTCCAGTTGTGGCCTCTCCAGGGCAGAGTAGAGGGGGAGAATGACCTCCCTCGACCTACTGGCCACACCCTGCCCTATGCAGCCCAGGGTGGCATTGGCCTTCTTGGTGGCAAGGGCACATTGCCAGCTCATGGATAATTTAGTGTCTACCAGGACTTCCAGATCCTTCTCCTCGGAACTGCTTTCCAGGAGGTCCCCCCCTAACCTATACTGGTGCCTGGCATTCTTTTTCCCCAAGTACAACACCCTACACTTGCCCTTATTGAACCTCATAGGGTTCTTCTCTGCCCAGCTCTCCAGCCTGTCCAGGTCCTGCTGGATGGCAGCACAGCTCTCTGGCATGTCAGCCACCCCTCCCAGCTTGGGATCATCAGTGAACTTGCTGAGGATACACTCTGTCCCCTCATCCAGGTCATTGATGACTATGTTGAACAAGACCAGACCGAGTATTGACCCCTGGGGGACACCACTGGTTACAGGCCTCCAACTCGACTGTGCTCCATTAATCACAGCCCTCTGTGATCTGTCACACAGCCAGCTCTTGATCCATCTCACCATCCCCTCATCTAACCCACACTTCTGGAGTTTCCCAATGAGGATGTTATGGGAGACAGTGTCAAAAGCCTTGCTGATGTCAAGGTAGATGACACCTGCTGCTCTCCCCTCATCCAGCCAACCAGTTATAACATCATAGAAGGCTAGCAGATTGGTCAAGCATGATTTACCCTTGGTAAATCGATGTTGACCACTCCCAGTAACTTTCTGTTCTTCAACATGTTTGGAGATGACCTCCAAACAAGTCGCTCCATCACCTTTCCAGGGATGGAAGTGAGACTAACCAGCCTGTAGTTTCCTGCGTCCTCCTTCTTGCCCTTTTTGTAGACTGGAGTGATGTTGGCCTTCCTCCAGTCTTCAGGCACCTCTCCTGTTCTCCACAACTTTTCAAAGATGATGGAGAGTGGCCCAGCAATAACATCTGCCAGCTCTCTCAACACTCACGGGTGCATCCCATCAGGGCCCGTGGACTTAAGGATGTCCAGTTTGGCCAAGTGGTCTCTAATGCAGTCTTTATCTATCAAGGGAAAGTCTTCATCTCCTCCAGGCCTTCCCTCTTGCCTCCACAGTTTGGGATTCACAAGAGATCGCTTTAGTAGTGAAGACCGAGGCAAAGAAGGTATTCAGTACCTCTGCTTTTTCTGGGTCTTCCACCACCAGGGCACCTGCCTCGTTCATCAGTGGGCCAACATTTTCCCCAGTCTTCCTTTTTCTATTGAGGTACTGAAAGAACCTCTTCTTATTGTCCTTGACCGTAGCAGCCAAGTTGAGTTCTGCTTGAGCTTTGGCCCTTCTAATTTTCCCTCTGCACAGCTTCACTACATTTTGGTACTCCTCAGAAGTTCCAACCCCTTTTTCCAAAGGCTGTAGACTTTCCTTTTGTTCCTGAGGTCCAGCCAAAGCTCTCTATTTAACCAGGCTGGCCTTCTTCCCCTCTGGCTCGTCTTTTGGGACCTGGGGATGGCCTTCTCCTGAGCTTTTAAGAGTTGCTCCTTGAAATATGCTCAGCCATCCTGGGCACCTTTGACCTTCAGGACTGCCTCCCAAAGGACACCCTCAACCATGCTCCTAAGCAGGCCGAAGTCTGCCTTTCGGAAGTCCAGGGTGGCAGTTCTGTTGGCTCCCTGCCTTTTTTCTCCAAGAATTGTAAACTCTATCATTTCATTGTCACTCTGACCAAGATGACCTCCAACCTTTACATCCCCCATGAGACCTTCTCTGTTAACAAGCAGCAGGTCCAGTAGGGCGCTGTCCCTAGTTGGCTCCCTTACCAGCTGTGTTAGGAAGTTGTGTTCCACACACTCTAGGAACCTCAGGGACTGATCTCTCTCTGCTATGTTCAACCAAATAAACACAGCTACAAGAGCATGCTGACAAGAAAGCAAATTGCCTTAAGTTGAAAAGGAAATATAAAAATGAATCAGAGGAAAAAAAATATTTAAGGCCTTTAATATATGGCAATATCTATATTACAGAATCACAGAATGGTAGGGGTTGGAAGGGACCTCCGAAGATCATCTATTTCAACCCCCCTGCTAGAGCAGGATCCTAGAGTAGATCACACAAGAACATATCTAGACAGGTTTTAAATGTCTCCAGAGACTGAGACATTTATTCCTAAACATTTATTCCTAAATCCATCTTTTCCCCTCAGTGCCTATGCAGGAGATATAAGCTAGAATGCTCCATGTAATTGCTTTCAACAAGGAAAGCTTCTCCTCTGCTTGTGCCTCTTGTTAAGCATGTGGTTATGCAGCAGCCAGACCCCTTCCTTGCCTGATGGAATGTCTCCTGGGCTGTATACATTCAAAGCTTGTGAAGCACTTCAGGATAACTATATTAGTATATATGGTGTCATGCCACCGGCACAGGAAAAAAATTGCTGTGGAGTAAGATGGAGTGTAATCTCATTAGCTGTAAACTACTCCATCATAACTGTCCATGTGCGCACTCCTACTCCATACTAAATTGGGACATAGCTACTCATACTTTTGTTACAAGGTACTGAGAAAAGGAGATGTATGAAAGCATCTAGGCATGCAGTTACCATAAAGAACTGACAAGTTAGATATTCTCTATCCTGCCATACCCTAAGCCCAAGTAGTAGCTTCCACATAGGCTAATAATGTGCTTTAAGACCAGTTATTCCTTTTGTGAACATTGATACCTAGAAACTTAAGCTTTTAAAGAGCCCTCAGATTTTTTGACGCAAAAGTTGCAGGGCAGAAGTAGCACTGACTAAAGAGCTGGGAGTAGGTAGACCATGAAGTCTTGTGACCATAACCACAGTACTGGGTCTGGCTGGGATGGAGTTAACTTTCTTCACAGCAGCCCATGCAGTGCTGTGTTTTGGATTTGTGGCTAAAACTGTTGATAACACACCAGTGCTTTCGCTGTTGCTGAACAGTGCTTGTACAGCATTGAGGCTTTCTCTTTTTCCCCACTCTGACCCACTCACAGAATAAGTTGGGGGTGGACAAGAGATTGTGAGGGGACACAGCTGGGACAGCTAACCTGAACTGGCCGAGGGGATATTCTATACCATGTAACATCATGCTGCACAATAAAAACTGAGGTAGAGGATGAAGAGGGGTGTTTTGGCTTCCACGGTTACCGTTGCTTGGAGACTGGCTGGACATTGCTCCACTTGTGGAAGGTGGCGAGTGATTACCTTTGTGTAACTTACTTATTTTACCACCCTCTTTCCTATTAAACTGCCTTTATCTCAACCCATGAGTTCTCTTGCATTTGTTCCTCCTAGTCTCTTCCCTGTCTTGCTGGGGGGTGGTAAAGGGAGAAGTGAGTGAGAGGCTGTGGCTGCTGGCCAGGGTCAACCCACCACAGCAACAGCGTGCAATGTTTACACATATGCTATCCAAGTTGGCAGGATTAAAAGCAGCTGCTCTTGCTGGTAAAAATATGCCTTGCAGAGAGAATTTATAAGAAACAAAGTGGTGACCTAAAATCTTTGACGTACTTTTGTATTAAGGGCTGAAAAACTGTTCAGAGGACTCTACCTCAGTTATAAAGTCACTACGTATACATATCTATGTGTCTGAACACTAACAGGAGACGGTGTAAAGAATTTAAAGGAACCTCTGTTACCTGGAATTATTGTAATCTTGGCATGCAAGAGAGGAAGTTCTGAGTTCAGTGGCATCTACCAGATTTATGAAGGCCTTGGGAACCTGCAGTGATAAAGTAAAAATTAATCATGTTATATTTGTAATTAAAGATCAGCAAGTAGAAATAACGGTAATGGTAAATTATGTCTACAGCTTCGCATGTGTTACCTCTGGCCAGGGATTCTGCCTGCATAAGATCAATGACCTAAGTCTTTGCCTATTCCATCCTGAACCCTACTCCTATGCCTGCCATTTAGAATAACATTGATCATCATTCACAAAGTATTTGTGACCACTACTTCTTGATTGAGACTCAGCAATTTTACCTAACCAAAGTGGCCAGCAGCCAACTAAACTGAACTCAAATGAACTAGGAACTACCATTTTTGTGGCAACATACCAATGCAAAGCTGGGGATGTAAAGTCCTGTATAATATCATAAGTACTCATGCATCCTGCCCCACCTCTCCCCCAAGCAGAAAGCAGCTTTCCATTTACATAATGGTATTTCAATTTTACAAGTGCACATAAACAATAGTTGAGAGAATCTGTAGAGAATGCATGGGTGGAACTTCACCTGTACACAACATTTGTTGAAGTCAGTCTAAAAAAAATGGGTGGTTGTGGCCTGATGCAATCGAAGTGTAGCAGGTTTAGAATACACTTTAGGCCTTCAATCCAACAGAAAAAAATCTTGGAAGATGCTATTGAAGTATTTCAGATAACCAGTTAATAGTCTGCTTTAGTAGTGATATATCCGCATCTAGTCTACTGTTCATTAGTAGACTAAGACTTGGTGCAGAGCATTTCCCAGAAGCCATCATAGATAAGCAGGTAATTCTTAGCACAGCTAGCTAGAAAACCTTTAGAAATGCTGAGATCTTAAAATGAACACATAATAGGAAAAATGAATCATTATATATTTTTAATGGGTGTTTTCCCTGGTCTGTAAAAAGTCATCACCAGGTAGTATGCTGCCTAGGAAGCTCCGCACATCCCATTTTATCAGTTTTAGCTCTTCTAAACATGAATGACTTTCAGACCTGAAGTTCTGGGGTCTGAACCCCAAGCCCTGAATTAAGGTTGACATATGGGTGGTTCCCATGGTCCTTTAAGAGGAGGGGATGAGTTTGCCTTTTGGCTTTCCTCCAAGGTGCAGCCAGCCTTGTAAGGAAAGCCCTTGGGTAAGCAAGCCCCAGGTGCCCCACATTTGGGTAAACAAGTGCCAGGTGTCCTGCTTTGGGCATAAAAGCTGGCACCACTTGCAGGAAGGGTGGAGTGTCTATCTGTGAGGTGGATGCACTTTGCAGAGTTTCCCTGTTGGGGAAGGACCTCCTGACTCTTCCTGCAACTGGGCCCCAGTCAGGTTTGACATTTGCAAACACGGGCTTCGTAGGGAGACAATATGGGGCTACTTCTGTCCTATATGATCAGCCTATTGATTTGGTTGTCTCCCATCTCTTCTATGGGAGACTTTGTTTCTTTGTTTATTCTACCTATTATTGATTGTGCTGTGTCATTCCTGGGGTCACTGGGGTTGATGTCTATTATGTGTGATCTGTTTGACTTGTTTGTACTCCCAGTGATCACCCATATACTGACTTTTCTATGTAAAATAGAATCTGGTTACTGGATTGTTTTGCTGCTGGCTGTGTCCTTTGTGCTAGGCCTAGTGATTGGCAAAACAAGACCTAGACAGACGTACTCCATTTTTAATAGAAACCACTTTAAAAAACTCCAAAGACTGAGTGGTACATCAGCTTGTGTTGCAAAACAAAGCAGTTATCCACCTTTCTGTTTGCACGCATCAACTTTTAAAAAGCATGAATAAAACACTTATTGACCATGAATGAAGCCAGAGGATTGAAGAGACTGAGAATGAGACTGGTGTTCTAAGTCACCTGAACAGTGTTACAAGCCCTAGTCCAGTAAGGAAGACTGGTAAAATTACCAAAGGATTCAAGTATTCAAGGTTGATGAATAAATCTTACTTTTTTAAACAAAAAATCCAAGACAGCTTTAAGTTTTTCCAAGTTGTCCAATATGCAGTTCTTCTGTAAATGAGATGAGAAATGCCATCAAAACTAGTAAAAAACCCAAAGTTATCAATTTGCCAAAAGTCACAAATATTGTACGTTGAGCTGTGTACTCAAGTGTTACCAACAGCCACTATCTTCTGCATTCAGCCTTAGCCAGCACCAAGAAAAAAAGATGGAAGTAGTCATGTAATTTAACTGCCTATAATTAGACTTCTTAACATATTGAAAAAAAAAAAAAAAAAAAGAAAGATGGATAGGCAAGAAAGGTATTTTTAGACCTGAAGGTGGAAAAGAGCTGTTCTACTAAGGCATCTCAGACTTGGGGTCACACATTAAGTACATGTGTTTATAAATACCTCCCCCCTCAAAAAAAAAAAAAAGTAAGCCAGGCACTTACATCACTGGATAATGTCATTCCAGCATCCCAGAACCAGCTACTGCTTTGGTTCACTACGGCAGAGTGCAGAGCTTGGGAAAGTGTCTTAACCACTTGCCTTGACTGCTAAACCACCCCATGAAAAGCTTACCAGTTGTGTGGAGGCACAGGAAGAACATGGCTTTTCAGCACTAAAAAAAACTGTGATCAGTTTCCAGTCATTTTGGAAGTTGATCATCTGGGAGGAAAAAAAAATAATTAATTTGAAGGAACAGGATGATAAGAGACCTATTTGATATTTTTCTTTCGCACACAAGATTTACTATGGCCTTAAATCAGCAAGATCAAGCAGTAGTCCATGACCCAGCCTTGGTCCCCCTGATCTCTTCTATTTGACAAACCATCCAGCTTTTCCCAACAGGAGACAGCAAGTGGATGGTTAGGCAGCAAATACTGCAATTAAAGCTGAATGCACACCTATAAAAAGCTCAGGTTAGAGTCAGAAATTGCTGCTGCCACTGGCGAAGATGGGCATGCACAGCTTAGCAAAGAGCTTGATGCTGCTTCTTTCCATCACTATTGCAGCTTGCTGACAGGGTTACTACTCCTGCACTGCTGAGATTGGGTCGCACTAGTGGGATGAAGACTGGAACACAAATCTGGGAGCTAAACCCTGCTCAGCTGTGCTAGGTTTACTGGGCAGTTCTTGCCAATCCTGAAGAGCATTTGTTAGAACCACTCAGTTCCACAAAAATGTATGCTAAATCCATGTACAAACAGTCCAAAGGGCTCCCTGTAGAGCAAAGAGGCACCAGCAGAAGCACCTTGGCATTTACATTTTCCCATTATGTCAAGACCATTTCACAAAATAACATGCCTCAGGGTTAAGAATAGAAGAAAAATGAATGTGTAAAATTCCAGGGTGGGATTTACAAAGCGCTCAGCCATGAGTGATAATTTAAGCTCTCACTGGCATCAACCACTGATATCAGCCAAAACATATCTAGGTCTTTACTGTCCTTCTTGAAAATACAATCATAGAAGACCAAGAGGAAACTGAAGAGACAAACACTGAGAATTATTATTTTGGGTTGGCTTCTCAGAAACACTGGCACAGTTACAGAGTGTAGCTAGCAGAGGTCTCACATCCTTAACCAATAGAAAGCAAACATTGTCTTCCCTGCCAAGCTCTTCAACCACTCTGACAAACGTAAACCAGGTGGGATACTTTCAAGAACAAAACTGTACTTCAAAGGTAAAGAGTTGATTCTTACAACAGAAAGACCAGTACATAAACCTCAAGAAATGGCATTTTCTATTTTGAAGAGATTTTTGAGTGCTGTTTGAAGTATTTCCCCTTCTTCTGCTTCAACACCACACACTCTGAATTGTCCTGTGCTTTAAACAAACCTGATTCTCTTTCATGAGCTTCACTATTTCTTCAGCTTGATGCAGGAGGTCTCTGAAAAGCAGAAAAGAGAAACTATGAAGGCATCAGTAAAGGTAAAGCTTTGACTGATATTTACCATTGAATCAAGCAACATTTGAGACTTCAGGTGGAATTAATTTTTTTCTGTCCTAAATGTGTTAAGATTAGACCCTTGTCTGTGCTACATGGAGAGCCTGGGGTGATGAGCTCATGTTCAAATATCTCACTTTCAGACATTTGCACTTAGATGAAAGCAGCAGACACAGGTTGGTAGACACATCTCTAATTCTACTTGAGCCCAAATATTTGTTTTGCAGCTGTAAAGAGGGAGATCTGATATTAAGTCAGGTGATCCAGACCCCAAAGTGCACAGTGGGCTTTGTTCTTCCTGCTTCTGAGAGGTGTCTATTGAGCCACAGTGCCAGGGTCTGTCCCTGGAGTATTTGTGCAGCCTCTGCCAGTACTGATCATATGCTGAGTCCAGTGAAGTGCTTCAGCATCACAGGCTTCCATCTTCCACCTTACCAGTTGTAAGTGAACTGCCCAGCCAAAAAACCGTCAGACTTACATGGCTTGTCTGTCTGATGTCACTCCCTTTGTTGCAGGTGGAGGAGACTGGTGTAGGACCAAGGGATTAAAACTGCTAATGAGAGCTGAATGACATATACAGGTTAGGCGATTTCTGCATGCAAAGGACTGATACTCTGCAGTTTCACTATAAACACAACCGAACTAAGACAGCTAGAAAATGTAAAGTCTGAAGATCTCTTGGCAGGCTTAAGAGGTATGCCCAAGCCTCTCTGCAGCTGTTCTTGCTTGTTTTGCTCCTCACTTTCTGAAGGTTTGATGGCTGAATTTGCCTCCAGACTCAGGTCAGAAACCTCCATCCCCATCTCTCATGTCATCCACAAGTAGTGTAGGCAGATTTAAATACAGGCAGCTGTAGAAATGAAGCTACTGGGAAAAGCTACCCAGAGACAGTCTCCTGAAGTGCTGAGGAGTTGCCAGGTTTTAAACCTCTTTCACAGGAAAATGGAGGTGATATTAAGACACAAGGAAGAAGATTTGGAGGGGAGGACCATGGAGCTACCCAGTACTCAACTCAGCATTTCAGTGAATCTGAAGGTTTTACTTGCAACACCCTTCAAGCAAGTCAAGGCTGCCTTCAGAGCCAGCTGGAACCAGCTCATAGACGCCAAATTCCCTATGTGGTGCATTTAAGGCAGCCCCACTGTAAATCCTCAACACATGGCAATGGAAAGAGTACTGGACAGGCAAACTCATACAAGATTTCATGCCAGTAGGGACTGTGGCACAGGTAGTAGTAGCGGCCCAAAAATACCTGTTGGGCATGTAAGACTCTTACAGCAGTCTGCAGCCTCGCTTCTTTACCACTATTTGTCTACCTGGACAGCTCTTTAAAGCCAGCAGAGATAACCCAGCCTCACTGTACTCATGTCCCCCCAGTACACCATCCCTCAGGCTTCCCTTACACTCTTAGTGCGCTTCTGCTGCACCCACTGTGCAGCCCAGCAAGAGAATGGAGCTTCTGCCAGTGTGCCATTCAATCAGTTTGCTTGAATTTCAGTATGACAGCAAGACGCACCTGCTAAAATTTCCACGCTTACTTCAAGGAGGCTCTTTCCTGTGCTATAGAAAGGGAAGACAAAACAGGAAGTTGCAGTTATTCCATTTCTCAAAGAAAAACTATATTACAGCACAGCCTCAATTTCTTATTAGCTATGCTACAGCTCCAAGTGCCTATTCACAGCAGCTGCTGAAATTAAGAATGGGTCCTTTCTCTCCCCAGAACTGTCGTGTCATCAGCTACTGCTGAGTAAGAACACAGTCTTGGATCTCAATTTTTTTGTATCTCTGTACATTGTCCATGTTGCAGTAATTGTGATTATTCATACATACAAGTAATGCAAGGACCTCTCTGTGTGCACCCACAGAGAAGTGGACACATATTTGGGCAACCATTTAAAAAAAAATTAGTCTTTTAAAGGATCTGTGCAGGGCCAAAACCTCATCTGGAATGTTATGACTAAAAAGAACTACGCAGGCTTGCAGCTACAAGATTTAGCCATACGTTCACTCACTAATTCAGATCTGCTAAGGGGGCATGAAAGAAGAAAATGGGGTAAAGTTTGTCCATAAAGCACTGGGAATCACTGAAGCAGAGGACAGGGTGTAAGGACTTCTGGGTTCTTTCTTTGCTTTGATAAATCTCTGCTTTCTGGTCTCTTAACTAGTGGATGATGGTATTTACTACCTAGGATTCATCATGTAGCAATGATTCTTAATCAAGGTTATTGCAATCCTAAGGTAGTTTCATATCTTATATAAATACAAAGAATTTCTGTTAACTAAGGACTGGGAAGTATCCAGTGTCTCAAAATCCTTTGTATTTTACATAGGCTTTCTCCTCTTGTCTAAAAAACAATAATAATTGCTTGGGTCTAAATCCTGCATTGTGATACTGTATAAATTAGTATCATGACACTTATCAATGCTAACAATTCATTGTTACCTTTGGAGCAAATCATCATGTACGCCAGATCCTGGTGTCTGTGAACAAGCAAGCAATAATAATAGCATTAAGCTAAGGGCAAACTAGCTCTACATATGCTGTCCCCTACCGTATTCCACTCCTGTTACAGCTAGTATTGTTTTCTACATACTCTTCTCCATTGTGTTGCAGTTATTCATAGATACAAGTTATTTTCCATAGCTTCCCTATTACGGCACATTTGTATAGTCTGGTAATCCTTTCTTAATTACTGCTCTCATTAATGAATTTATTACGTATGGCTCAAAATAAAATTTTACTAGTTTAACTCAAATTCAGTCAAATGAAATGCTGTTCTAAACCAAATTTCTCTGAATCTACTCCTTTTCAACAAGGGACATGACCTGAAGTCATTTAGATAATTTACATGAATGGCACTCAGCTAGGATGGTGTCTTTTAAAAAAAACAGCTTAAACAGAGGAACTTCATTGATTTCAGAGAGTCTGAGGAAGAGACAGTGACAGAGATGTTTGCTTCAGGAAAGCAGACATTCCTTAAAATAAGATCATTTATATGTTTTTCTGTGGCACTATCCACAAGCAACAAAGACATTACCACAAAAGTTACTTGCTCTAAAGGGCCATACATTGGATATGGGTGAAGCACCTTTGCATTTAGGACAATAATTTTCTTCCAAAGAGGGAGCTAACTCACAAGGAGTCCAGGAGTGCTAATTTTCTAATGGAAAGCTTTCATCCCGAGGAGAAGTATGATGCCTTGATGAATACCACCTCAAATTTGAAAGTTGTTTTGTGATAAAGGAGAATCTCCCCCATTTCTTTGCAGTTGTAGCCCCTGCAGTGGCTACCAGTTTTTGCCCAACATGCACTTCTAACATTCCTCAAAGCCTTAGAATTGTGATTAAATGCTTTTAATCGGGCCTCAAATCTATTTCAGACATTTGCTTCCAAATACTAGGATAAGCAAAGATCATCCAAATCTGACTGTATTAGAACAGATTTATACATCAGAAGTATATCTTTGTGATTCTTCTAGAGCTTCTGCCTTCTAGATAGGACACCAGTCTCTACAGGAAAGCACTTCAACAGCATGGAAAATCTACTGCATTTCTCGATAACTTGTTCTAATGGTGATCACCAAAGTTGTACTTTTTTTCCAGTTTGAATTTTCCCAGCTGCTTCTTCCAGTTGTTCAATTAGTTATGCTCATTGTTAGGAAAATCCAAGCAGTCTAATCAAACATCACAGTTCTCTGCAAGAGCACTGTGATCACACTTCCTCCTGCACGAAGTCAGCTGGCTATTTTTAGACTCGGGGTATACTTGAACACTGAACAGCAAGTATTTCCAGTCATTTTTCACCCAAAACCTTTAATGTTTGTGGAAAGATTCAAGTCCTGAACGCCCTAACTGGGACCCCAGATTACATCATCAGCTCACTTCATCATCACCTCCTGACAGAGTCAGGATGGAGGAAATGGGTCATATTCAGCACACTTCCAGCTTGTACTTACTCTTTGCAAACTTCCTATTGCGGTGACTATTTTAATGTCAGCTGGCCTCAGAGCATGAACTGCAGAAATGTAAAAGGCTTCAGGTTAAAAAAAAAAAAGAGCCGTGACCTTGAAAGAAAATTACATTTACCAGTCTACTAAAACATAGCAAAATTGATTAAAACATCAGAAGTCTATACTGGTCTTTTTGACTGGCAGTTTTAAATCAGTCAGAGAGGACAAGGAGCTTTACTCAGGTGATCAGTAAATACTTTGGGTGCTCAGATGCACTGAAATGCATCAAGCAAGAAGAGATCACAAAACACTGCTATGAATGATTTAAGTAATAGTGGCATCCTCAATTAGCAGGTGAAGAAAATAAGGCAGAAAAGTAATTATGAATAGGACAAAAAACTAAGGAGTTCATAAAGCCCACCCTCACTTCAGTCACATCCCACACATACATATCCCGTCAAATAGCTGATTTTTCGGTGAGGCCATTCTCAAGTAATTTTTGTAGGGAAAGCCTCTACAAGAACAATATGAAACACAAACCTGAAGATGAAGAGATGTCAGATAACATTGCCTGCTCACACGAAAACTGGAAGCTTCTTAGAGCCTTTGACACAAATAAATATGGTTGATTTTTTAGATCTAACAAGGAAGTTTGTGGAAGGAGAGGTCATATGGGCTCCATTCTCACACAGTACCAAGCTCTTACTCATGTGACAATAATTTTAAAGAACAATTACACCTCTGCTAGAAATACATGGGAACACAGATCTGAACATCTGCATTTTCAAATCCACTCTTCCAAAACTGTAAACTTTTTGCACAGTTTTCTTACTGATTGCCACAGAACTGAGCCTGAGCAAACAAACGTGCTGAACACAACCTGTTATGTCCATTGCTGCAAACAGCAAGTGCCTAATCTGGAAGATGTCATAAAAATAGCTACTGCACACATCCTCACATGCCAAGGGGTACAAAGCATACACCGCAAAAAGCTATAACTCCAGTATGTGACAGAAAAGGCAGAATGAACCAAGAGCATCACTCATATTCCAGGTCCTTAGCAACTGGCAAAATTTCTGTGTGATCATAAAAAGAAATAAAGAGAAGAAAAAAAAAAAAAAAAAACAGAAAAAAAATTGGGGGCAAGGATGTGAGTGATGTTATTCACTGGGCATGAGAGACAGCTCAGTACCACTAGGGACATTAGTTAATGCCCTTCTGTACCCCGAGTGTAGGTATGGCCCAAGCTCTAATACTTTAAAGAGAGATGAAAGACAACCCCCTGGGGTGACTTTGCTAGGGCTTCCCTTATTATGACTGCGTTTGGCTACCTCACCACTGCTATTAGGCAAAAGTGAAATCCATATTGTGTCAAGGGGCACCACAGTCCCCACTCAACACCTAGTCCTCAGTTGGAGGACTTCAGTGGTGCACACACTTTGCACCATTATAACACAAGGAAGAGTTGTGTTTCTAAAAGAGCGACAGAGCATCTAGGAACAAGTGCTAACCACAACCGATCTACGTACAGGATATGCAACCTAATAACAAACGTTGCTCAGAGAAACTTCTACTTCCTGATTAGGTACTATAATCTTGCAGCTGCAGTATCACATTGCTGAGTCATTTGCTTTGCATTTATTCTTCTCAAAATCAAACCGTTTAGAGCACCAAGCTGTACTTTATCATCATCTTCTGCCTGCCTCAGAGGAAGCAACAGCCAGAGAGATAATGATAGGTATTGAAAAAAGGGAAAAAATAAAAAAAGATAAAGCTGTACTTGTACTTTACCTTTAGTTTCCCCTGTTCTTCCAGAGCATCTGCATTACCTTAAACACATTGAAAGAATGAATTGTGTTATTTTTTTACCTTATAAAAACACTTCAGAAGACTTAATATACCTAAAAGCACAGAATCCTGAGAGGAGCAACCTTTCTCCTCTGCCCTCCTTTCGAACACAAGGCTGATCCCAACAACCAAATGCATTTTCTCAGTTTTTGCTATGCCAACAACTAACCTTTTAGTTATTATAAGCAAGTGAGATCTGTTGAAATTACTGGAATGCAATGAAGTCATACACACAGCTGATGAACTGCTTGTGGATCTCCTTGACCAGCCTCATCCTCCACAGGACTTTCCTACCTGTTTTCCTCTTCAGCACATTTTATGTATTTCTGTAGTCTTACTCTGTCCAGATTTAGAGTAATTTGAACAAGGTGGAACTCCTTAGAAAGGAGCAATTCACATTAATCTACATTTTCCACAGTTAGAGAGCAACACCACACTGTTATGAGTTTGCCATGGTGATACAGAAACAGCTGCAATTTCTTCTCTTAGCAGGGAGTGTTGACAGATGAAATAGCCTGTGGAGCCAGAAGTCAGGCCTGTAGCTATTTCAGTATGCATTATTCTCTTTCCTTGGATTTCTATGCATAGATTTTGGTTTATCCTGAAATCTCCACCCAAGTAGCCACAAAGTCTGGGTCTGGATCCCCAGCTGAACTTCAAAGCATGCTCACAGCTGTCCCTGCTTGCCACACTGAAGCCATCAGCAACCAGAAAGTCTCATAGCAAGACTTGCTGTGCTTAGAATAATTGTCCTTTAACATCCAGGAGCTACTTCTGGAACATTTCGACCTGCTGCACACTTCTGCTTGTACACCTTTCCACATGAAAGACAGGGGAAATGCAGAGCCAGCTCAGCCCAGCCCAGCAGGTGAGATGCGCTTGGGCATAGGACAGCCAGCAGTGCTCACACTGCAGGGAGGCAATGTGCCTGGCCTGAGCAGGGGGACTCTGGGCAGCCACTGTGGACTTAGGTACCAGTGCACACAGAGGTCAGCACTGTGGCAGAAAGCCACTGCTGCTCTCCACGACCACTTCAGCCTGTCTCATGAGCCACACTATGTGACCATCAATAATGGTCAGCAACTTGATTCTATGATTTGTTGGGTTTTTTCCCCTCCACTTGCATTTCAGCCATGAGCTACTTGCAAATTTATATTATTTTTACAATACTTTGTAGAAAGTTGAGACACTTGCTGCCTGGCTGTTGCATGACATTTTATTTAAAATTCATGCTTCTTCAATACATGTTTTTAGATGATACTTTACCCAGGATAATAACTGGGACCCCAGCTCTGTTGTTTGAGATAGTGGAGGCACGTGCAACGAGACTCATCTTCATCACACAAATCTGTTGTAGAACTCAGTATCTTTGAGATTTTTAACATTAATTTCAATTATATTTGAGAATAGATCCACAGGTTACATTGAGGGCAAAAGAGGGTCCAATCCCAATTACCAGAATTGAAGGGCAGGGGGTTGGGGGGGCAGGGCAGAACAGGGAATAGTCTCTTGATATTTCAAAGACTTAAGAACAGCCATTCTGTGTTAGACTGAAGGTCCATCTAATCTGGGATTCTGCCTCTGACAACATCCAAATGCAGATGCTTATGGAAGGAATAAAGAAAATAAAGTTATACTTTCATGCTCTATCCTCCCAACTGTCTGTCCTGTTGGTCTCCCTGCGTAAGCAATTACTTAATGTTGAAGAAGTCCCTGAGACCCTTCTTCCATGAATTTGCCTATTTGTTTTCCTAACTTTTTCATACCTTTGGCTTCCCCCCAAGTCTTATGGCAAAGGTGCTTCATCATTTAAGTTTGTGTTGAAAAAAAAGTACTCTCATTTGTTAATAACTTGATCCGTTTCCTCATTGTTCTTGTAAAGCATAGTCATTCCTCTGTTTCCACAAAATTGATCATTTTGCATATGTCTGTATGTCTTTATCATATACCCATCCATCTTTCTTCCAGGTCGAAGAGTCAGACTACTTGATCTCATGTGGAAGTTGTTCCATAAGTCTGAGCACTCTTCTCCTTTGTCCTCCTCCTAGGTTTTTCCACATCTTTTTTGAGATGAAAAGTATAGACAACTCTCAAGATGCAGGTGAACTATGGACCTATACATAGCAGCAGAAAAGTGCACTAGCTCCAGTGAGCTAATAATTCTTACAGGCAACATTTTTTCCTGAATCAAGTTTTCACAGGAACTTCACTCACCATGCATCTTTTCCCCTAAATTGAAAAGCTCAAATGTAATAATTTCTTCTGTTTACTCTAGGAACCAAAACTTCCTAACAGTTATTTATTTATCAAAGCACGTCATAATCCTCTGATAATGCTTATCCTCACAGCCTACTGGTAAGGTAAAGCACTATTATTATTTATCATTACTTTCTCACAAGGCATAGAGCTGAAGCAGAGCGCCAATAAGGTCAAAACATACATAGCATAGTCTTGGAGTACCTACAAAACTGTTAGATGGCACCAAATGTGGGTTTCACAGACCCAGTATAGGGAACAAAGGCTACTCCCTACTCTGAAATTTGCAGAAATCTGAACAATACCCAGGATACTGCCTAAGCCATTCACACAGTCTTCTATCACTGAAAAGAAGATGATCATAGATACAAATTCAGAGAAAACATCTGTCCCTTGTTTGAATTTATGCACCATTTTAGGACAGATCTCACCGTTATTCTAATTATTTGATGATGTTTTTCTCATCAGAATGCCTTAATGCCTGCCTAAACTGCAGTCCATCCCCAGAACAGTGCAAACCAACACATGTATCTTTATTGAAAATGATCAAACATACCCTAAATTACATGCAGGATCACAGTTTTAGTCACAGATTTTCTTCATTCTGCTTTTAAGACTTCTGCTATACACCCACCTTGCAACAACTAAAAATACAGGTTCCTAAATACTGTGTAACTTGAATTTTCAAAAGGCCTTTCAAAACTTACCTTCTGAGGAAAGCAACTGAAGGAACAACAGGCCTAACAATATCTTCATGATAAATGCCTCTATGAATTGATAATCTTGGAGTGCTGTCTGTTAGATGTTAAGGCTGTGAAGAAAATCATCACCTTCTTTTTCCTCCTTTATATTTTAACAAGTTGATAACTCAGCAGTCATAAACTTTATTAGCCTCTTTACCTTTGGAAAGCAAAACAACGGTATCTTATTTCAAAGACACGTGCAACCCCAATTTATAAATTACCCCATCCAAGGGTCAAAGGAGTACAGAAATGGCACAGCTTCTCTAACTTGTTCACAGACAGACAACCACGTTTCAGGGGGTCTCTCAGCAAATATGATGACCTAGATCACGTGAGTCAGCTTCCAGCAGGGTCGAGGCTCTTCCAGGCAATACATAATACATTAATTTAGCATCAGCCAGGCAAGGAAGGAGCCTCTGTTCACAAGGCAACAAGGGCAACCAAGCCCTAAGTTAACAGCCTACAGCCACCCGAAGACGAAGGTTGCGCCCTTCTTCATCTCCTTCCCTGCGTCTGCTCCTTCCTTGCCTTCAACCAGCCTCATGCTGTGCCTGTCTTTCTTCCACTAGCTCCAGAACCACCAAGTCCTTCCCCAAGCTGATTTGACTTGCTGAAACTCCAAAAACCTAAGTTTAACTGGCTGCCAGAGGGGTGTGAAGAACATGTGGGAGGGTCATGATCTGAGCAAGGAGAGTGAGTCTGCCCCCAGAGCAGCAGCAAGCCATGGTGTAGGGCAGCGCAGCTCTGCCTTGTGCTGTGAAACGCTGTCCTAAAGCAAGACAATGTAGGGATGTGTCATCTCCTGTGTCACCTGAGACCATGAAGTTCCTGATAGTGGGAGAAGAAGCAGAGAGGTGCTGGTAGAAGTCACACAAACCTTTAACTACCATCACTCCTGGCAGCAGGCACATTAAAAACTACCTCTACAACTTCAGCCCAGGAGATGCAGACAGTTCTCCTGGCAAATTTTCCTTTACAGGGTTATGCCTTGCTGGTATATGCCAAGACAGAGCACTGGCAAAGAAGCAGGATTGGTAGCTCTGTCCTCATTCTGCTCAAATCTTCAAAACCGTGGCTACAATGCTATCACAGTAGCCTGGTCATTTCTGCAGATTCAAAGAGCGTGCAGACATGCCAGTTAGACTGTGATACTACGCTCCCCAGCGATACTCTGCTATACCTTGATTAGAGTGTCAGCATCAAACATCTGAAGAACACACCACTGTCCTCACAGAAAGCACCGGAATATCCTCTGGTCTCTTCCAAGCCTGTTCACACCCAGATAGAGCTCCTACATGAATAAATAAAAAGCTTAAAACGCTTAAATAAGCCACTGACACACCTATTTCAGGCAGTCTAACCTGTCCTTCAAAGGGCTGTTTATTTTGGCTTTCTGTTGTTTCATGACTGAAATTTGACATTCTTTGAAGGAACATGTTAGAGACAGATCTTATGCCCACTTTGTTTTTCCAAAAATAGGAATGTAATATTAATTCTTAATGTGAACAGCTATTGTTCAGAGTGACATGCAAGGAGGAAACTGCACAGAGAGGTGGAAACATTTGTCCACCCCCTGAGTCTCCAACCTCATCCCAGCACAAAAATACCATAGACCTCACCAGCACAAGCAGCTACTCACCTCAGACATGGCAGCACATTCAAATCTGAGAGGGACAAGCTCATTCCACTTGGGGATCTCACATCCTGAAACAGTTTGACACCCTGACTCTTTTGACCAGTAAAGTAATGAAAAATTAGAAGCTTACTCACTGTCAGGGCACCATGCCAACCAACAGCTCCTCTGGCTGGGCTGAGCTGAAATGGAGCTCCTGGGCATGTGGGCAGGGTGAGGGAGGCCCCAGGTGAGGTCACTGTCACCTGTCAGTCAAGGTGGCATTGCACAGTCTCATCATGGATGGGAGTTTCTTTGGTGTTTTTTGTCATGACATGCAAGAGGTAGTGGCTGCTTCTCTTCTCAACAGAAAGCTCTCATTATCAACAATTATCTAAGAAACAGACTTCTTAATGACCTGCAAGAGTTTAAAATCCCAGAAAGTCTTCTCACCGTACACCAAACAAAACACAAAGGAAAACAGCATTAATTCATACCTTTGCCATAAACCACAGCTCCAAGGGTTTAGCCTTTAGACACTGTGACATGCTCCAGAAGGGAAACAGCATTAACTGCCAGGCTTGTAAGCCTTCTGTAAACACTCCTTCCCACCACTCAAGCATCAAAATAGCTCCTAGATTGAATAGCAAATAGCAGGTGGCAGCAAAGATCAAAGAAGTTTTCAAAAGGGAGAAGAGAGAATTTTCTCTTAGATGTAGAAGGTGTCAGAGACAAATTAAAGCTTTTGCATTACCACAAGGGCAAAGCTGCATCTCACAGAACGTATGGAGAACTCCAGACCATGAGTCAACCCTCAGCTGACAGTATTTAGGAATAAACTAAGGAACTGCAGCCATGTAACTAATTACCTAATGATCAACATAGAGCATCTTGTGCCTTCCCTGAAGTGCCTGCCAATGCTCAGGTGGGACAGGGAGTTAGCTGGACCTTGTAGCTAACCCTGCCTGGATTGTGTGAGTCTTCTTGTCACCTGCCCTGGACAGAGGAGGCTGACAATACAACTGACACGAGAGCTTTGCATGGAATGTGGTGGTGAAGAGCAGAAGTTTTGTGCCTTGGTACATTCTCAAGCAAAGGACCTGTTTCATATGCCTAAACCCAACAGTGCACAACTCCACAAACCCAAAAGTCAGATCCCAGGTACAGCTTTAGAGTAAGCAACATACAAAAAATACTCAAACGTATGCACTAAAACATACTAGCAAAACTTCTTGGCCCATTGCTACAATTTTAGGTGGCTTATAATATACCTAGAGCTTTACCTCTTATACCGGGTATAGAAGCTATAGCTAGGAAAGCCAAGGGATTCTTCTGCCTTGTCTTTCCTTTTCTGCTCACTTAACCAAGAGGGGATTTTTTCTGCATTCCTTTCACTTACACAGATTATTGAAAACCAGAGACTCTGATAACCTACCTGTGTTCTCATCTATAGGACCAGTGTTTTAAAATACAAAGTAATGAATCTATGACTGCTCATTAAAAGAAAAAAAAAAAAACAACCCACCTAAAAAACCCCACCCCAAACTAAAAAACAGACACAAAACCCCATAGCATCTAACCATTCATAATTAAACCCAAGATATCTGTCACCACAAGCATAGCTTTTTACTGAGTAAGTTAGGGAAGTAGCTCAACTCAGATGCTAACAAGCAGAGGCCATTTATCGGAGGGTAATGTAACTGCATCCACAAAACTACCATATTGCACCAGCATAGCAGAGGACTTCTTGTGGAAATATGAAGCAGACTGATTCTCCATTTCATTTGAAGACACAGCCTGTCTGTGACTTGTGAGCGCTTCAGCTAATCCTACTGCCAAGACAAGTCCTTAGATCTGAATTTCTTATTTAGGAAGCATGTCCCTGAATTGTTCTGTCTCTGAGACATCCATGATGGGTAGAACATTACAGCACTGTGAAACCGCTAGGAGTAAATCATACATGAGAATAAGACGTTTCACCTTTCCTCATGATGTCGCACCATCACCTCCTGTTGCTGAGCTTCACATTGCTGGTACATTTTGTGCATACTCTGGACATAAACAGCAGATCTTCCTCCACACAAGAGTTCAAGCATGCAGCGGAGGGGTGAGGAGATGAAGTGGGGCCGAGTGCAGCCAGGGACATGAACCACAGGGCAGCAATTCTGCAACACCAGGCTGGCAGGAGAGCTGCGCAGCTTAAAGGAGTCTGCTACCACCTGCTGGAGAGAATGCAAATACTCGAAAGAAAAGAAGAAACCAAATTTAGTCATTTCGGGCAGGAGTTGGAAAGCACCGCTCTGCATACAGTCAGGTTAATGAAAGTGGGCAAAAGGCCTTGTAATATTTGGTGCCCTCCTTAAAAAAAAAACCTAAGCTTCTGGAGTTGCAGGTGAGAAGGATCTAAATTGTTTCTAAAGTGTCTTTCAAAAAGAAATACCTGTAAACACAAATGCAAGCACAAAGCCTCAAATACACTTCTTTGAAGTAAATTTTTCTAAACTCAGTACATGACTGCAGCACTGGACTCTTTGCTTGGATATATGGGATTGGCAGAGCTGCTCTAGAGAACCTGAGCTGTCGTGACAAATAAGTAAATAAACAAGTCACCACTGAAGTTATACCCATGTTTTGGATAAGCATGAAGCAGCAGCCTCCTGCAAACACCCAGCAGTAGCTGAAGGCACCAATATTACAATGCAACCTCAGATCCAGTGCTAGTAAGTGAATGAAACTCAAAATTTCTTCTTTGTGCCTGCAGGAGGGCTCAACCTCCCACAGAGATTGATTGTTTGGCAAGGGCACAAATCCTTTAGCCACTGACCTGAGGCTGGCACCAAAGTAAAGCACAAAGTCTACCTCCACAGGCTGTGCCCAGTGCTGCTGGGGGGCTGGTGGTACCCCAGCCTGCCTTTGCAGCTTGTACAGCTGGCACAGGTTCCTGATGCCCCTTTGCCTGTCACAAAAACATGGTGTACCCTCACAGAAAGAGCTGGAACTGCTCCTCACTGCCTTTTCTAGCACCTTCTAGGCCTTTAATACAGGCAAGCTGCAAATCACACCAGAGGCTGAAATCCCTCCTGCTCCACAGGGGCAGGAGCCCTGGGGCTATGGGAAGGAAGGTGGAGTCCTCCTGGTGGTGATTGCGCTTTTGTAGGCCAGCTGAAGGCCCACAATGTCTGCAAACCAGCTGAGGGCTCTGCACACCTGATGAACAGCAGAAGTCAAGACTTAAAGATCCTCTGCTAAAGACTCTTAACTGACTTTTCTCTAGTGTGAGGATTTGTTTGAGTCTGTAAGCAGCAAGAAGCTGGGGACCAGATACTTCCCATGGCCTCATCTTCAGCTGACCCCTCAGTTATCAGATCAAGAGATAATGCTCATTTCTGGAGACCCTGTTTATAGCCGCAGTCTGCCAGTGCTACCACAGCCTTGAGAGAGCAGCACTGGCAGGAAGGCAGATAGCAAAGGGAAGCAGCCTGTCTGTCTCTGATAGACAGTGATGGTGTTTTAAAGTAGGGACCAGAAAATGTATGCTCTCTTCCTGCGAGTCTCTGGGTGAGTCAATTTGCATGGAAATCAGGCACCTAAATAAATACCTCTGTGAATTGAAGCCCAAGTCTCAAAGCACTGTGGTTCTCTGTAAAATGGAAACACTTGTATTCCCTTTCTCCCATTCTTTTCCTGTAAGTTATAAAATTCCCCAAGCAGTGCCAGCTTTTAGCTGTTTGTATTCACACCACAAAGGGGCTCCATTTTCAGCCAGTGCTGTAATTGCAGCAACTGTGTGGGAAGCTCCTGACTCTCCTGTGCTCTCTGAAGCTCTTCCCACATGAAGGTACAACACACAGACTCCGTGGGGTCAGCCTGTCTAGATGCCACGGCATCCCAGACTTGCTAGTCCATCTACCCACACCCCAAAACCCCTGTTTACCTCACTCTCGCGCAGAAGTTTTGTTTCTCAGCCTGCCTCTACATGTCAGAAAACATATCCCTTTGACCTCAGTGAGCCAGCCCCACCTGTGCTATATTCCTTTTGCATCATTAATACCTGTGCTGCCCTTGAAAAAGACTACCAAGTGATATCATAGTGGAGTGGGGGTGAGGCTGCTTTTGCTCATAAGGGCTGAGGCTGTCTGACTCTTCTGTCTGCTGTTGCACCGAACTCTTACAGACCTTTACACTTCAAGGTCCTTGAGGTTGATCAGTTTTCGTCCGTATCCAGCTGAAGCACCTGGAGACAGCAGCTTATGGCTCAGCATGCTCCCTTTACATACTTTACACACCGCAAATTGTGGCAAACACATCCTCCCACCGTAGTGTTCACCATCTATGCAATGCTCTGAGCTGCTCTCACCTGTTTTGTGGCTAGAAGAGCCAAACAGGGGCTGTCCAGGTGCTCTGTGTCTTCTTGCTCACCAGTTCTTTCACCTGGTGAGTGGAACCGCATTGGGGTAAGCCTGAGGATAATAGATTCATTGCTTAGAGAAGTGGGTTAAAAGGCCTTTGGACACATGCACACTTATTTTACTAAGGAACCATGCAAGGGCAAGCAGCTAGAGCTTTCACTAACTGTGAAGAGGTGCTTACAGAAGCTAAATTTCTTTTTGTGAGGCAAAGAAATCATAGGGGAACAACAGGCAAACACCATCAAATCAAACCCGAACACACACACACCTCAGCACTCCAGAAAGGGGAGCAGTTAACCAGGCATAAAATAAATAGGAGGGGTGAGCATACAGAAACTATAGAAGCCAGACTGGACTAGAAATATTTACAGTGCAGAGTGGAAAGGAATATCGTTGCTCTGCCTGAAGCACATGGCCTGTTAGCCTGAATGACAATTTGCATTTGGAGGGTCAGGCTTGTTTTTGCCAGTTGTAACTCTCATAGTTGCCACCAGAGGACACCAAATTCCTACATTTTCACTCCTGAACACAACGTGTAAGCGGACCCTTCGGCTCGGAGAGGGGGGAGGGAAAAATGTAATGGCAGTGGAGCTGTAGCTCCAGTCCTTAGGAGGGGAAGCCCAGGCCAGGGGATTCTTGATGAGAGCTGTGGTTGTCCAGGTGTACAACCACACAGCAGTAGCTCCGTCTCCTCCCTTACAGTCAGAAGCTGATTTCAAGCTTGCGTGTTTTCAGCGACTGCATGCTTTGAAGGCGAGTAATAATACAGAAAATATCAGTGATTCAAACCAAAGCTAGATGATCGGAGACCAAAAGCCACTGCCAGCTGAACAGATGCTCTTATTCCATATTTCTATTGAAAGAACCTTCCAAAATTCACAGCTTTGCCAGGCTTCATCCTGACATTTCAGCTGAATATTGCAAGAATGGCATCAAGTGCTAGAGGCCTTTGTTTTTATAATGGAAAGGCTGGGCTCTGGGACCAGATATGGGTGCAGGCATGGGCCTGTGCATAGGATTTTCTGAACAATTAATCTGCACATTATTATTTCAAGCAATCTCAATAAATTGCAAAAGCTGCTCAGAATCAACTGGATAAAATTCAATAAAAACACAACAAAGTACTATGACTGGGAAGGAGAAATTAAGTGCGCAAATGAACAACTCAGAATAATTGTTTAAGCAGCATGACTACACAAAAGGATCTGGAGGAATTAAGAGTGGATCACATAATGAGTCAACGGTATGCTGCCGTTGCAACAGAAACAAACATTTCTTTGGGGATATGTTAATGGAGTGTCATAAGTATGTCACAGAAGGTCATAGTTATGCTTTATTCCAAAAGAGTGCTCACTGATGCTAAATGTTGTGCCAAATTTGGGGCACCATCACTTTCAGAAAGATAGAGTTCAGAGCAGATCAGCTAGCTCAATAGGAAGCTTAAGAAACCTGAGGAAAGCTGGGTGGACTGGGGGAGTTTTATTCAGGAGAGAGTAGGAGAGTGAGGATGGAAGGGGGCTGTTCTAGCCAGCAGCAATTATTATGCATCTGATTTCCCTGGCAGCTCAGAAGAAAGATATGCAGAGGGGTCCCAGATCCCCATGGAACAAAGACAGACACCAAACCCAGGGCTAGTTTGGGTTTCATCTCTGCAGGCATCTCTGTTTTACTTACGCAAGAGGGAAAGCATGCAGTTGGGGGATGGGAGGGGTCACGAGTTTTGATGTGACTATCAATGACAACGTGGAAACTTGCTTTCAGGTGAGGAATGGTCCTTTTAACACAACAAAGTGGCACACCCAGGAGTGCATACACAGACCACACCTACTGGAGCCAGCTTCCACAGGGTTGTTTGTACAGCCAGCAAAGGAGAAAATAAAGATTGGAGATGGAGCTTCCTTTTTGCCCATTCCTCCCCCAGGTCAACCTGACCTTATGAATAGTATGGCAAGGCTGCTCACATATTACTGCTTTCTGCGGCTCCTGGGGACCTTCGTGGTCTGGCTAGTCTCACAGCTGCTATTTTAGACCTGGTTTCCACCAAGCACCTAAACAAATGTGGGCAGGTCCCCATTCAGTGAAGGCCTTAAGCACATGCTTAAATTTAAGCATGAGCTTCAAACAAAGTGTGTGTTCAACGACTTCTGCAAACAAGGCGTTAACCTTAAAAAACATGGATAAACCAACTTTTTACTCTAGCTAGGTTCAAACACTTTCCTCAAACTCCTTCAAGTCAAGTCTGCCACCTCTCTGATACTGAAATAGATGCCTTGCATAAGAAGACTCTCTTGCTTCCTCTCTGCTGTAACTCATCAGCTCTTCCCTGCTCCGGGGCACGTACCTCTAGGGACAGATGAGATCTACTCTTGTTTGTTACTTTGCAGAGCTAGATCTCAGCAGCACATCCTAGCTTGCTTTCTGATACTTCCCTTTTCTCTGGAATTCATACTCCTCACCCGCCCTCTCTCCCTTCCCCCTTCCCTGTTTGCTCATACTTCTGGAAAGATGACTGAAGGCTAACTAATGAGTAAGACGCTGCTGCACGTCATCGCCTGTCTGCTGCAAGAAGGGGTGAACAAGTTCGTTTGTCCACGGGTTAAAGTGAGGTTGCCATTCAAACAGGGAGCATGTAATTGGGAGACCAAGCAGTGGGAAACCTGCCTTCTCTTCTCTCTCGTCTGGAGCATTTAATTTCTCTTGTTTTCTTCATTGCATACACCACTTTATGCCTGCGCAGCATCTTTCAAGCAAGGATCTCAAAGGGCTTCACAGACCTTAATTAAACCTCATAAATTCCTAATTGACAGATGAAAATTCTGAGTCACAAAAAGCGAAGTGGTGTGCTCACGGTGAAACAGTGAGTCAGTTGCAGAGCTTGGAGCAGGGCTGTGGTCATCCCAGTCTGGTACTCGGCATCTTCCCCACTCACCAGCCCTTATAGAAGACAGATCTGCTTGGAGAGTGAGCTCAACAGCTGCCTGATGCAGCTCCCAACGGCTCAATCACCAGCAGGGAATGAGCATCAATGGCGTTTGGTGCTGCAGTACCCAGAACTAGCTAAGGGTGGAGGCCAGGTTGTAGGAGTACCCTGTAATCTGGGAAGAGCCCCAACCACTCCACTCCCCACTGGATGCAACCTCAAAGCCTGCCTGGGGCCTGATTAATGGCCAGTCCCTTTGCCCTCCTAAAATGGTGGCCTGGCAGGGGGATGGTCTTCAAGCTCTGATAAATGCCTGTAGGAGCAATGTCGGAGCTGGCTTCAGGCTGGCGTGATGGCCCACCATGGACCTGTGGGGGCACAGAATCGCAGAACAGCCTTGGTTGGAAAAGGCCTCTAAGATGAAGTCCAACCATTAACCCAGCACTGCCAATTCACCATCACACATGTCCCTCAGCATGGCCTGTGCCCGCGGGCACCTGGACTGCATTCCTGAGCCAGTAGCTGCCGGGTGATGCCAGAAAAATCCCTTTTCTCCTCTCTTTCCCTCCCCAGCCTTTGTTTTTGTGTCCATGGTGTGCAGGCTCGGCAGGGCAGGGACCTTCCCAGCTGGGCGTTTGTGTGGTGTGGCCGCGGTCAGGCCAGGCTGGCGGGACAGCATGGCCCTGCCCGCCCAGCCCTGCTGCCCGACCTCCACGATGCCGGGGAGCCGGTCCCTTTCGGTGGACATCGTCACGGTCTGCTTTCCAATTATAGCATTTCAGGGCTGTGACTGTGTTTAATTGTCTGAGTCTTATAAACACTAAATGGCCTTGGCTGACGCCCGAGTTAATGATCCCCTGCAGAAGCAACTTTGGCCGGCCGGCTCCCAGCCGGGCCCTCGCCACACCCGCCAGAAAGGGTCAATTAAAAAAAGACAGGAGAGGATAAAAACGCAGAAACGCGACTTAAAAGATGATGCTGCATCTGAGGAAATGACACATAACTCCCTCCTAGCTGCAAGCGATATGCAATGCCGCCAGTGAGCTGGGCTTTCCTGAAGGCACAGAACAGAAGCAGCTCTGCTCCTCAAACCCACCACACCTGAGCACCCACTTCCCGCCATCCTGGTGACTGCCTGGACAAGGGTCGAACGTGATGACAGAAGACCTGTAGCAAGATAAGCAGTTCAATTTACCTACTGTGTCAAACCGATGTTTCTTTCCTTCAGGTTTTCCCCCCTGTTAATAGCAACAAAGAAAAAAAACCAACACAACCCACCTCAAAAATGCAAACAGAATGAAAAAGCCCACAGGAGTAAATAGGCAAGGCTTTTATGTTAATGCAAAAGTTGCTGACAGCATCAAAACAAAGGAAAAAATCTCTGGGTCAAATTTGCAACTGATGTAAATAAGCCTATTGAGTTTCAGCGAAGAGCACTGGCTGTCATAGAGTACGTTTGTATGTACACACTCTCCCCTTGGCCCCCTCCACTAATGCATCCCAGCTCAGTGGCACAAAGGACACTGGAAGGGGAGCAGATGACGCTTCAGTATAATTTGTACATATGCACCACTAAAGCTCGGCATTTCTATTTAAAAAATAAAATAATAAAACCAGGCGAGCACACAGCTGCAAGGCGGCCTGGGTAATTGTGCAATGCTGGGAACTCTTAGGTAGTTAATAATTATACTCAACCTTCGGTCTAGTTCCTAACAACACCCCTAGGCGTGTCGCTCTTACAGAATAAGGGCACACGCCCTACTGTGTCTCCTTGCTTAACAGGAACACAAAGTACAGTAGTAGGAGGTGTTTCCTTGAACTCTGAACAATTGGACATTTAAGGATTAATTACTGTTAAGGAGCTTTGGACTGGCAAACACACTAACTCAGCTCTTGGCTGCGTCTCCCAGCCAAGTTCTCTCAGTCATCCTAATTAGACATTCTGATACCATCTTTAATTATATGATCTCACATGCTATTTTTTTTCTTCTTTTTTTTTTTTTTTTTTTTGCCTTCTTACACTGAACCCGTCTCATGCAGCATGCCGAGCGGACAGAGCACGGAGGGGTGAACTGGCAGTCAGGAGGGTGCCCGGCTGGGAGTCACTCCCCCCTGACTCACTTGATGCAGCAGCAAGACCACGCACCAGTGAGACCTGATGCGGTTAGGACCCAAGCTCCCCACGCTGCTGAAAACACCCCGGGTCTTTCACAAGAGAGGAAAGCGTTGAGCCTGCCATAGCTCCCTCGCTGCTGTGGGCAAGACAGGACCTATACTGTATTTGTCAGTATTGACTGCGGCCCGGCTGGAATAATCCTGCACTGAGCAGTATTCTGCGCCAGCCGCAGCGAGTGCGTGTATGTGCACATGTACATACACACGCGCTTTCCTGTACACACCTTGATCTTGTTGAAACAACAGGAGGAGCATAGTGCACGTTATTAATGTTTTTCACCTTTGTAAACACTGTATCGCTGGGGCGACGCTCCTGCGTCCCGACTTGCAAGCAGTGCTGCAGGCCTGGCGCCCTCCCATCCCCCTTGCCCCAGCGGCTGCCAAAAGCTGCTAGAGCTGCTCACATTCAAGCTGGTCCTGTTGGTCTGCAACATCCTTCCTAGGAAGGGACCTGGCTACATCTGAGAGTCACTAACCCAACATCACCTTGGCTTCTCTGCGTCGCTGTTTGCTGCCCACCCTGCCACAGCCCCCCTTCCCCCTGATGCAAGGAGGGAAGTTTTGGGTGGCGTGCTTTCAACTGAAACGCTGCTCTGCTGAGCTGGAAACTCAGTATACCCTGAGGTCAGCCGAGGTTCACTAAGCTGAGGAACTCCTTAAATGGTATAGTCTGAAAAGTCGTCTCCCTTTTCTTTGCAAGCAGTACAGGGATGGATGGGCACGTTCTCAGTGGGACCCTTTTCTAAATGCTGGACCTTGCTTTGCATGAACGTGGGGGCAAGGAGGCAGCCACAGCTTTCCCCAGCGCCAGCCTGCTCCCTGGTAATGGCTCCAAGATCCACCCCTGCCTCTACCTGCCAGCAGAACTGGTTGGCCTCAGCAGGGAGGGTGCACAGCACCTGTGCTCTCACAGCATTCCTGGGGCTGGCAAGCCTGGCACATGCCCCAGCAGGGTCTCTGCCCATCCTCCTCTAGGGTCTCAGCTGGCCTGCAGGCATAAGTGCCACCGAGTGCTTCACTGCCTCTTCCATAATCAGGGAGGAGAAAAGGAGAACCTGACTGTCCCAGGCAGGCAGCAGTACCCCACACAGGGAGGAGCCCTCTCTTCCCAGCGCCTTGGCGTTCCCCGCTGATTCAGAGTCAACATAATGGGGCCGAGATGGCGCCATTGATCCTGCTGGGCAGGCGGAGCCACTGTATGGTAGAGATTAGTAATGGCTTTCTTCCCTGTGGCACTGGGACACAGGATTCAACCCTTTGCACAGCCCTGTGGTGGCAACAGTCTTCCTGCCTCCACTCCAACAGAAACATGCCTGTGGAGCAGCTGCTGGTCCTGGGCAATGGAGCAATGGCAGCAGCTGCACAGGGAAATTAGAAGTTGGAGCCTAAAGTTAGTAAAGAAGAACAAAATAAGGACCAGACAGTCACCACAGGTGAGGACAGACCTACCCAGCCAAGGCAGCCAACTATACTCTTAAGAGAGATTCCCTGGGAGGATCTTTCTTTCCAGCTCCCTAGGACAGACATGGCCACACAATCAAGGACCTCCTACATTCAAGGTGCCTCTTGGGGAGCTGTAGGTGGCCAAGACTTTCACTGTACAGCTCCTTCTGCTCTGTGCCACCACAGCACAACCTTGCTCCTTGAAGCTGCCTGGGGAAGGCCTGGCCAGGGGTGACTGTGGCTCCAGCAAACCACCACCACCACCAGGGCAACGGGAGCAGGGGGGAAGAAGAGCATCACTGCAGGATGAGCACCCATCCCAGCTGCAGGTGCCAGAAGAAGAGCACATATAAGGTCAAGGAAAACACCTGAAGCCGATGTTTTGAAGGTGTCACTCTCCTTTCCTTTTCCCTCCCTTTTACCACAGATGGTGTCACAGGCAAATCTTCATCTCCTCAGCTGCCAGAAGTGGAGAAGGTAATTAGATATCACCATGGCCTCAGAACATTGCTCAGAGTAGAGACTTAATCACAGTCCTTGTGGCTCATAAACACAATGTTCAATTGGAGACTACAAAAGGCAGCTAACGTCTCCCATCACTCTCGTGACCTGCAGCAGCCAGGGAGGAGTGGAGGATTGCAGCCCTCTCAGTCAGCATCAGCCTAGAATGAAGGCTTCAACGACTGACTCCTGCTGCATGTGGCTGCTGGTGCTGACACTCTAAGCCCTGTCTTTGAGAGGTTGGAGCAGGGCTGTGCCTGGCTAGACCACAGGACAATCCTGAAAGCAGAGGGATCATGAGCTCACCTTTCCCCCTAGATTAATGGAGGCGTTCATGGGCCTCTAGCACGTAACTTTTAAGACCACAGTCTGACGGCTGTTGCTCTACCCTCATTAACATGAGGTAAACAGTTTCAAAACTAAGTTAAGTGCATTTCAGAGTATGTATGATGTAAGCAACTGAAATAGGAATTAGGTGAATTGGAGCATCCAGTGCTTGAATAACTCGAGCTACCCAAAGGAGAAGAACTGACCAATGTCTTCTTTTTGCCCCAAACCAGCATCATCTCCTGCTGTGGCTGTACATATCAGCCACTGATGAATTTGCCCAACTCTGGAAGCCGAATTAGGGTTAGAGAAAGGGGGGTGAGTGACCAGGGGGAGCACCTGTGCTCGGTTGATGGATTGTGCCTGACCCATGAGCTCACCTAGGATCACCATCTGTAGATCTGTATTTACCTTTCCAGGGAACTTGAAAAACAACTTCTGCCTGAGAGAGGAAAAACGGCAGGAGAGCCTGCAAAAGGCAAGTAGGCAACAGTTCCTGGCACTGCCTGTGAACTTGCAGGGTTGTACAGTCATTTGTGGGATGCAGGCTCTAGATTACGGCCATGTAAGGCCTGTCTCCCTCACTTCCCCCACACCAGTCTGTGGAATGGAGCATGCAAAATAAAAAGGGAAATCTGAGACTCACACTGCAGCAGCCTGAACAGTTTACATTCTTGCCTGCCATGATAGCCTCCTCCCAGCTTAGTCCTTATCTGTTTGACCTTGCATAGCCAGCATCAAATAAGCTGATATTTAGTACAGAGGAATTCTGGAGTTAAAATGAGATAGCACTGCAAGGAGGAAAGAAATATGCTCGCAATACACTCCTGTATTCCACTACGTGGAATGAAAAGCAGAAGCACAGAATGGTTGAGGTTGGTAGGCACCATTGGAGAGTGTCTAGTCCACTCCTCTGCTCAAGCAGGGTCAGTTAGAGCAGATGCCATGTTCAGTCAAGTTTTGAATGTCTCCAAGAATGGAGACTCCGCAAACCTCCCCAGGAAACCTACATCAGTGTTTGATCACCTTCACAGGGAATAAGTTATTTTCACATACTCTACTGCAAATTGTGACCATTGCCTCTTGTCCTGTCATTTGGTACTACTGGGAAGAGTCTGACCACATCTCCTTTCCTCCCTACCCCCATCAGGTGTTTACACACTTTGTCAAGATCCTCCCAGAGCCTTCTTTTCTCAAAGCCTAGCAATCCCAGCTCTCTCAGCCTCTTCTCCCAGCCTTGCCCCATCTTCATGAAGGAAAATCTTCCTGAGATATCTTGGATCTCATTACACTGGAATGCGCATGAAAAACCTTTATTTTAAACCTCAGCCTTATGAGTGTGTGCGAGCAACTGCCACACAGGTTGATAATCCATCTGTATTGCTCCTTGTGCTAACAGCAGCCAAGCACTGCTGAATGGGGACCTCACTCGTACCACGTGAGACATGGCAAAAAACACTGGAGTCCTGCAACTGAATTCAAGAGCTTGTTATGACGACATGAAGCTTCAGGAGGATCAGGTCATAGACATCAGTAGGAGTAGGACCATAAGGTGGTGTTTTGGTTTTTTTTAAAATGTATCATTTGTTCCACTTCGGGGTATCTGATGCAATAACCGTGTCACAGTTTTCCTCTGTCACATCCTTCCCACATGACAGTGGAAACATCACTTAAAACCAGCATTCTGGATGCTCTCCTTTCCCCCACACTCCCACTCCAGCTCTGCTTGCCATTAAGCTTTCTTCAGGTTTAGCATATGCTTGTTCTTTCCATTGGCTACAGAATTTCTACAGTGTTCCCGTAGCTGCTCCTGCAGATTCTAGACCAAATGAAAAATGTTTTTAAAACAATAAATCACCAAAAGCCTTCATCTGACAACTTACCATCTCTGGCATGATATATTCAGGTCACCCCTCTGGGCTTTTTCTTGCCACAAAAGCTCTGCCCCAGGTAGGGTCTCCCCTCCAGTGAGTATGTAAGAAGACCAGGCTACCCACAGATGCTGCCTAGAGAGATGGGCCAGTTCTTGGTACTTCACTAAGAAATGTGACCATGAGGAAAGTTCAGAGATGAGTCTCACATCATGGGAAGAGGTTAGGCAAAAGTGAATGAGGAGCCTCTCTTAATTCTTGTACACACTAAAGACATCACTGGGGTGTATACTGATCCTTATGGTTTCGGTGCCAATGCTGCTCACATCCTTTCTTTGCAAAATGAATCCGTGATCTCTCTTCCAGCATGACTCTTCCCACCCCATGGTAACACACAGATCCCTCGCTTGCATGACAGGGCATCACAGGGTGGAATGAGGGTGAGCCAGTTTCAGAAGGAGGGAGAAATTCCCTATGTGTAGCGGAGGTCTAAACCAAGATGAGGACATTGGGAAAGACACAATTTCCATGTCAGTGTGGTAGAATCTGGGGCCTCCCACAGCTAGAAGACTAGTGGAAAACAGTTTGCTCTGCTGTGTGATTTCATCCTTCAAAACCAAATTACAGTAACTGCTGTGGACATTCCAGCATCTGCGAGTTAATGATGATAAAAGGCAGTTGCAACCAGCTAGTGCTGGAAGGAACTCAGGTGGGAGGCCTGGCCTCATAACCAGCATTTGCAGACAAGCCACGTTAAGCCTTTTCGAAAGGTGCTGTCAGCAAACAGGAGCTTAGGGAGCACTTCAGGTTGGCAAGAGGCAAGCAAGAACGCATCCTCCTGTTAGCCTTTTTTTGGGAGGGGGCGGAGGGGGGATACGCTGCCAAAGGAGCCGGTTTGACAAAATCAGGGCTGGATGCCTCTGTGCACCGGCATAATGGGAAAGCCCTTCGTGAGGCAGGAAATCCTGGAGGCACTCCCCTTAGAGAAAGCTTGTGTGCAGCAGGAGATCAAATGGGAACTCCCCCATGCCTGAGGCCTTGTGGAGATAGATATTAAGAGATGATGCTCTTGGGTCCTTTGGCATATTTGCTTATAATTGCCATACTCCCCCAGAATAACTACTTTTCCCTTTAGCTCCCCCAGGACAAGTGCATTTAGAAAAAGCCTCCCAAAAGTTCTCCCTCCCGCCCTGTGTCAGCCTTGACCCCTTGGGGCACCCTAAGGCCAGCTCCAGCTCTACAGCCCAAACGGCTCCTTCTTCATGTCAACTTTCTTATGATATGGATTCCTGACTGCTGAGCTCACTTCACACAGGCATGTGCATGTACTCTCTGTTCTGGTGACTGATACCTTCAGCATTCCCCATGACTTCACAAATATTTTCATACACCAGCCACATAACTTACTCTGACATCTCTCATCTTCCCCATGGCACTGTGAGAACACAGGGGTTAAAAATAAATAAATAAAAAGGGAGGGGTGGGGGCAGAAGAAAGGGACAGGGACCAGCAGGAAGCCAAAGCAGACATTACTCCTAAGGAAACTCATGAGTAAGGAGCAGTTTGGCCTGGCACCAGCTTGGCTAGCCATGACTCACCTAACATCTCCTCCCCACTACTGTTTCTTTTTTAACTTGAATATGACATCCTCTGCTCCTAACCTGGTGTATCCGAGTTCCTTCCACTCCAGAGAATGCAGCTTTTCAAGGGAATCCCATCTTAACCTCCTCCTTAGCTGCCAGTGAAACAACCATGCTCTCCACCTGACATTTTCAGAGCAGAAGCTTTGAGTCCTTCTGGCTGATGAGGTGGATTTGGGGGAAAAAAAAAAAAAAAAAAAAGAAAAAAAGGGAAAAAGTAAACTCACCTAGGCACACATTTTCTAGCTCTATCCCTTTCTTTTCGAAGCCAAGAAGAAAGGATTAATGCATTATTTGCCTTTTAGCCCAGGTGGTCTGCTCCGCTAGCCTCTGCCTCATTTACCATTGTGCAGCTAACAGCTGTCTGGATTGCAGCTGCTCTAATGAAAGAAGCCCTGAAATGTGCTACAACCGGGCACCTGGCAATGCTGTACCCATTTGTTCATATTGAAGGAACATGCAAGCTTTTAATTGTTCATGGCAAAGGGAGCTTTTTAATGACTTCAATTAACAGAGAGAGAAGAACTCCAGTTAGCTCTTGCTATACAAAAGTGTCCACAACGTCATTAAAACAAGGTTTACAAGTGTCATAACTCTCAGCAGCATAGTCAACAATACAACCAATCATTACAACTGAGCACCAAAGGAGAAGGGGGGGAACATCACACCATAGAGGAATGGGAGGAAAAGAAAGGAGTACGAGGGTGGCAAGGTGCAGAGGAAAAAAGAAAAGTCATTTTTTCTTTTCAGTCTAAGTTGATTTTATTCTACAAAATGCTACTCAGTTAAAATCATAAAAGCAAAACCATTTTAATACGTTCTTTCTTTCATAGCAGCAAGCTTTCTCTAACAAGCTTTTTGTTTTAGTGCAAATACTGTAGGCCTGTATTACAGTAAAATAACAAGAACAGAAAAGAGACAACACCAGAGAGAACACCTCAGAGCTGAGATTCTCCAGGACCGCAAGAACAGTAGAGATAACAAGCAAAGAAGGGTCCCAATTCAGCAGTCACCTTTAAGAACCTCCTTGGCAGAAACTATTTCACCGCAGAAAAAAACAAAGGAAAAAACACCATCTTGAAGTTTCAAGGGGGGAAAAAAAAAAAAAAAAGATAATGGTGCCCCCAAACCTTCAATAATCCTCATGGTTGCCTACTAATCCTGAGACTGGATTCCACCTCCAACACCCGCTTTGCAGCAGCAAAATATCACTGATGCTTTCAGTTTGCCCCCACGAGAGTGGAATCGGAATCAGGCCCTTTCTGTATCTGAGGATCTTAAAGTAGACTTCAGTGACACTAGTAACTTATCGCTCTAATAAAGATGCACTATCCCTTATTGATGTTACTTTGAACTACACAGTATATCAAGATATATACAACATTTTATCCTCTCACTGAGCAAAAACAATTGGATACCTATTTTCTACACATTTTAATATGGTTTTAATATCAAGTAACCACAAACAAGAAAGTGGAATAACCCTTTAATCATACAGGATAGGAGGGGAACAATTAAGTAAAACAGGATGGGATTTTATTATTATCTTGTATTCTGAGATTTGTCCTCAACTCCACCTACTGTTCACAGAGGAATGATAATGCATCTTTAGAAACATATCTCTTTTTACATTTTATACAGACAACAACAAAACCCAGAATCTTTTATTTAAAGAACCAAAAAAAATTATTAGCCTAAAAAAAGAAGAAGATTGGAGTATTTTTAATGCTTTCTTTATTATATCCAAGTCTTGAACAGAAAAAAAAAGATGTAAACACGATAAATAAATAAGAAATAAAATGTAGACTGTTCCCCCCACCTGTTAAAATGTTTGACTTGGCCTTCCTAATGAAAATGAACTTCTAAGTGTCATAATAATAAGATTTCTTACATTTCAGAAGTTGTTTTAGAATGGAAAAAACAACAAGAAAAAAGCAACAACCAAACACCAGGAATGTGATTTGGGAGGATGTTAAATTAATGGTGGGCAGATCTGCTGGAGCAGGCACAAGACGGCTGCCTGCCAATAAATAACAAGATACCAGGGAGAAGGGGGGTGTCTTAGGTTTGTTTTCATTTTGTTTTTCTTTTCATTTAGGATGAAGGCCAGGTGGATCCTACATACAGTAAGCAGCAAAATTAAAGGTTCAGATGAACTAAATAGACCATTTAAATAATAATTGTAAAAACACAATAGAGAGCTACTGTCCCCAGCATGTTGGTCCCAAATCCCGTCACACCACAAGCGGTTTGAGACTTACCCAGTCTTCACACCTATGAGAAAGGAATGGATGAAGGCAATGCCACAACTGGGAAGGGGGAAGGAGGAACAAGGGAAAAACTGGAATGGCAAACATCACCTGGAAGCTGAATGTTTCCTTCAATGCAGCTGCTACTGCTCCTCCCAGTCTGGCATTGATCAGTTTGTTATTACAGGCTTCATTGGGCCAGTCACTAGGGGGTTGACCCAATACCAGCTGAAATTCCCTGGGCCTTTTTCTATTGACTTCAACAACTCTTGGTCAGACACTAGTTAAAACAGCTCCTGCATCCTCATTATGTGCAGAACAGGGAGACACTGTATGTTTAGGAATCAGCAGGGAAGGTACTCATGGAAAATACCAATTTGGGGATAGGGAAGACAGCCAATTCCCAAAAAGCACACCAGTAAACCCAAAAAGAATGCACAGCCAGACCAAAACAGTAGCAGAGCTCAAGTTGTACCTGTCTGCCAGAAACTAAAGTAAGGCTGATCCACAAAATACAGAAGGCAAGAGACCAGCGATCCCAACAGAGACATCCTCTGAGAGACTGGAGGGACAAAATGGGCAGGCACAAGATATTTGGAGCTTTTTTCCAGATAGTAGAAAATAATCCTCTTTCCTGGGCAGTTTCACTTGGCTCCCATTAGCATCACAGTACAGGAAAGGGGATTGTCCTGTCCTGTCTCTGAGAAGGTCAATGACAAGGCAGCAGGCAGTGGGCAAGGGCCAGCTGCAGCTCCTTCTGGCAATGATACAGTGAGAAAAAGCAAAGGTAGTTTTTTGTTGTTCCACTAAGAACACTAGGCTTACTCGGGTTTGAGGAGGCACCTGATTTCCTGCAACCCCTAGTAGGAATGCTCCTGGTCTCCTGGGAGACAGCAATCCTGGTCAGCTGGCCTTAAAAGTAGCTGCATCACTTTAGGATTCACCACTTGTCGATGTTGCATTCTGCTCAAAAATAGGTGGCAGTGACATGCAAAGACATTTTTTTCAACAGTTTTAGATTCTCAATACAGACTGCCCCAAACAAGCACCTGGCAAAATGGAGACAGAGAAATAGTTTCACCTGAAGTGATATCATCTACATAAAACTCTATGAAAACAGGACCGTCTGTGCTAACTGCAAGAAGTTTAAGGTCTACTTTATTAAAAAGGAAGTTTTGATGTTCATGTAAGGGCAAGAGAACTCCTTTATCTATTTTGCTTATTGTGTGAGCTCAATTTGAAACCTCTAGCACCAGTATAATGATGGGTGTGTTTAAGCAGTAAAGAAAAAGCCTAAATCACAATCAGCTTTATGAAGCAAAAAAATCACTAACATCTTTCTATTTCTGGCAGGTTTGGTAAATGCCTGGGTTTAAAAATAGTAGCAATAATAAAAAAGCAAAGCCTACCTTTAGAACCAAAGTAGTGTCCCTTTGAAATGATTCAAGGAATGGGCAGTGGCCATGGTTTGAGGGAAGCCAGCCCTACTGAGCAAAGGTCCCGTTCCACAAGACTGAACCCTGTTAATTCCCAGTGGAGTTGGTGGGGATTGCAGCAGTTTAGCATCTCACAGGACTGGCCCTATAATTGCATATTGCATTTCTCCAGGTCCAGCCTGACCAAGAAATACCCTGCTTTCAGTTGATTAAAAATATATATATATAAGAACAAGAAAATCTCACACCAAAATAAATAGCTGCCACCACAGCTTCAACAGGCAGGGCCAAAGAGCTATCCTCTAAGCAGCTTATCTGGCAAGCTGGGCAGTCCTAGTGTGCACATGGTCATGGTTTGTCAGTGCCTTGACATCAACAGGAATTGAGCTTGTCTCCAAGTGGGAATAGGTTACACACATTACTGCTTTCAGTAGTGAACATCAGCACTGGAGAGCTTGTGCCGTCTGTGAGCACAAGTAGTAGTAGCAGCCAAGCCCACAGGTTGGAGAAGACAAGGACCCAGGGCTAGAGGAAGAGCCCTCTGATTTGTTTTTTGTCTTCAGGCCAGTCAACCCCAACAAAACTGGATCAATTATAATGCAAAAAAACCCCAGCCAACCAAACTCAAAACAACAGAGGCTGAAGGCTGAGGTGCAAATAATGGTTATTGATTTTCCTCTGCTGTCAATTTGTCATTCATAACCAGAGGTTATCAGAAGCTCTCTTCTAGTTCAAACAGGTCATCACTTCAATCAAGCAATTTCTGCTTGGTCAGGAGCACCTTGTGGCCTGTGCTGTGCTGGAGGTTGGACCACTGCCTTCCCCCTCAACCTTGAAAATTTGTAATCTCTGAGCAAACAACACCCACTAGAATCAACTGGTGGATGCATACTGCTCTGTTTCCCAACAATGAAAAAAGTCAGCAAGGGTACAAACAGCTAGTTTCACACTTATCCACTACCAGTCTCCATCCTAGATTTATAGACACGTGGTGCCACCTCTTTTTTGGTAGCATGTGCTGCAAATATAGCCAAGGGGAGGATTTACTAACAGGAAGAGATCAGCCTCTGAGTCAAGAGCCCTGATGGGAAGGAAGATGCAATACTCCCTAGAGAGCAGACAGCCCAGGAAAAGTAAACAACAAGCAGCAGATTTGGTATCCACCAAACTGGGGTAAAACCCTGCCAAAGACACTGGTAAGTGCCAGCCCAGCAGCTTCTCTGATGCTGCTCCGGCCCTGAGATGCTAACTTGTTTTTTAAGGAGCCCAAGGGGATAAATATATCTACATTTTAAGAAAGAAGGGTTTCCGCATGAGCTTCCTGCTGTCTCTGTTCACTGTCTCAGTGCCCCAGGCCAGAGTTACAAGCTCTGCACTTGCTGCTGAGCCCTTGGGCCCTCTTGGTCTCCCCTCTCCCAGACCTTCTAGCCATCCCCCTTCTGCCTGGGCAGCCCTGCATGTTTCCCGCAGCCTGTCCCAAGAGGAAAGATCCTAACAAGCCTTTAGAGTTCAGAGCAACTGGATGAAATGTCATGGGATTGGCAACATCGGAAATGATAAGCGCAGAGAGAGAGGGAAAGAGAGAAGTTGTAAGATCAACTAACCAGAATGATCTAAGCACAGAGCACAACCGATCAGATCAATTCACAAAGGAAAGGGACAACTAGCAACTGTCTGCAGCTCGCCTTCAGTCCTGGCCAGCAGGGCTCCCCAAGTCCACTACGGCCGTAGAGGTTTCCATAGGCAGTCCCTACAGAGGGGACATCACCCTCTCCAAATAGTCCTGGTGCATCAGTCCCACCCTTGCCGTTTCCTGCCTCCAGGGAGCTGTCGTTGGTCCTCACTCTCCTTCCTGGAGCTGCAGCACTTCCCCATCCTTGTTCTTGCTGCCCTTGTGCTTGAACGATCCTGTGCCCATCTCTAATCCCATGGAGGGGGGGCTCCCCCCATGGTGCTGGAGGAGGATGTAACACACTGGCAAAATGGGGGGCCACAGGGGGATTACAACGCCAGCAAGGTGGGAGAGTTCAAGGAATCCGAGGATTGGTCACCACTGCTGCTGCTCCTCCGGTGAGCTTTGGAGCAGGACTCAGACGGGGAGAGAGGAGATTCCTGATCCAACACGTTGGGGTAGGTGAACACCAAGCTGGAGGAGCCAGGAGTGATGGCTGGTGTTGAGGTCACCACGATGGGAGTGTTGAGTGCCTCCTCCCCATAAAAACCTCCAGCAATGCTGATGGGCTTAATGACAGACCTCTGGGCTTTGTCAAGGACCAAAGAGGAAGATGGGATTTCTTCCTCCACAGGCTCCTGCTTCACCACCACCGCTCCGCTTGCTCCAGTCCGAACACTCTGGAGACTGCTGGATGGTGGGCTTCGACGTTCCTCAGGGCTGATTTTGCACACAGGGCTGTGAGCCACCAGCATAAACTCCAGCTTCTCCTTCTCCTTCTGGAGCTCAGCAATCTCCTTTTGCAGCACTGACTTCTCCTCCTCCAGCACTTCAGTTTCCTGCAGACAAAAGGGGAGTAAGTAAATATCTGAGGCTCTGGAACTGCTCCTCACCTGGAAAACGGCCATCAAGTCCAGTTCCCATCTGGCATGGGCAGATTCACCCTTGACTCTTCATGAGCCAAGCAGGCAGCAGGTCATTGCCAGCTGAGCATCTTTTGTGTCGTGTGTCTACCAGCAGGCTATTCCCAAACTTCACCAATCTAAGGGTTATAAACAGTCTTCTCATGAGCACACCTTAATTTTTTCATGGCTAGCTTCTACCACTCTGCCTTAGTCTATGACTCTTGTCCCTTGCCATCTGCCCGACAAGACACCTTAGCAGAGAGGACTCGAATCTCCTCCCATCACTGTTGGTGTTGGGTAAGTCATATTCTCTTCACTTATACAGAGGTAGTGTACAGCAATCTCTAAAGTATTTCCATCTTCTTTCTGTAGTGCATATTCCATATTAGGTCTGACACTTGCCTGGCTCTTGCACAAAGGGCTAACACTATCATCTCTACTGGATCATCCCTTGATGCATTAATACAGTTACTTTTCCTGTGGTCACATCGCACTGATGGCTCATAGTCAATCTGTGAGCAATTAGTACCTTCCTGTGTGAGGAGCTCACCATTTCACAAAGAACTCACCCTCAGTCCTTCAGGATATGACCTCCCACTTTGCACTCCTCTCACTTCTATTACTTTAGTCATGATAATCCTTAATTTCTTCCTATAGGATGTCCTGCCTCCCCTACACCGAGAATACCTCCCAAATTTGAGTCAGCAGCACTTTTCACTGGTGTGTTTTCACTGCTGCTGCTGCGCTTGTTAATAAATCATCAAATAAAACCATCCCCAGGCTGGTTCTTAAGCAGGAGCACTGGACCCTCCCCCTCCAGCCTCTTTCAAGAGAACTCATCCTTGCCTCCTTTTCAGCTAGCCCCTTACTTGTCCCATGGTTCCTGTGCTCATCCCTACCTTCTCCAGCTTAATTTATTTCCACCGTGGCACTGAACCACACATCCCTCTGGTGCTTTCTTTGTGCAAGAAATCAGTCACCCCCACCAAAGACAGGTTAGCCTAAAGAATGTAGCTTTGAGAGGTACACATAACATCTACCTCATTTGCTACTGCTTCCAAACGATCCTACTGTGTTCAGTGCTTTTGTCCTTAAAGCCTGCTTTTGAGGCACACAGCAATTTTATTTCCACTTTTGGATGGAGACTAGAGGTAGGGAGACTCATGCTAGCTGGGAGACTACAAGGGAAGAGAGCTCCTAGGACATTTTGGGCAGTCAGAAAGGGAAATTCAGGCTCCTGAGCTCCAGGCCTGAGCCCTCAGCACCACTAATGTAGGAGCAACACCACTGGGCAGCTGTGGAAGGCAGCATGTGTTTTGTAGCATCTTCCTCAAGCATGCTAGCGGAGGGAGAGTGATGCCCTTCGAGCTGGTGCAAAGGGCGAATGACAAGGAAGGAGAAACATACGCAGAGCACATACCGCTTGGAGTTTCTCTGTTAGCTCTCGACGCCTGTTACGGCACTTAGCAGCTGCCAGCTTGTTCCTCTCTCTCCGGATCCTTCGCTTCTCTTCTTCCTCGGGTGACAGCTGTGGGCAAGTGCCAAGAAAACCCATAATCAGATCTGAGCAAGGCATTCCTTGAAGTTTGTGAGGATTTAACCGCCACGCAAAGGAAAAAGGCCTGATCCAGCAGGATGCTGAGCACTCTCCCTCTTCACTGATGTCAGCAGAAGATGAAAGCACACAGTATCTCTGCCTGCACTGGGTCTTAGCAGAAGGGTGAGGAGAAAGCAGAGTGGGGAGCATGGGGAAGATTGTGTAAGAGGACAGTGAATCTGCACCAAGGCCAAACAGATAAAAGATGCTCTGATTGTTTCACAACTTGGGTGGTACATTAAGCAAAACCAGAGCATGATGTTGTAAGTGCCTCTTTCTTGAAAGAAAATATCTGTTGCTTCCCACACAAAAATAGTTGTTAGCTTGAAGGTCGGGGATGGGGTGGAGGGGGAGCAAGGAAATCAGCAGAGCTCCCATGAAGTCCGTGAAGCAACAATGATTTATACCACCCAAAAATCTGACCTCAGATTTTGGAGCAATCAGCGAGATAGCACACTGTGCTTCTTGCATCAGCAGGCAAGGCTCCAGTGGTATCAAGGGCTTCCTGAGGCCAGCTGACATCCTCACTGATGTAAATCAGGAGCACTTCCATAGAAACCCATCAGCGACACTCTTGCAAAACCAGAGGAAGTGAGCAGGAGCCCACAAGATCTGGTCAAGTCAGGCCTAACTTTTGGGGTTTGAGATGAGGTTTTACAAATCCCAGCAGTGGCAGACAGGCTGGCACCCCTGCCAGGGCCGGGAAGCTGGTACAGCAGCATGCGAAGCAGGCCAGCGTGGCCCGGCTCACCGCACTGGCACACGGCATGCAGGAGCCGGCACAAAGAGACTGCTGCGGGGATTCACGGCACACGCTTGGCCATGCATCCTCATCCTCCTGCGCTGCAGACCGACCCCCTGCCCTGCACTTCAGCCTCACCGGGCCAGCGTGCACTGTGGGGGCTTTGGCCTGCTGACTGCAAACAGAAGTGAAACAAGCACCCTGCAAGGCATGTGTCAGATCTCACATGTGCCAACAGAGAACAGAAAGAAAAACCTTTTCATAAAATCTTCAGGGGCTGTCAAAATCACAAACAAGACATTCACCCTTTTACTATCTTTTCTTTTTAGTGTTAGTTTTACTCTAACCTCTTTCTAGTTTGTTTTGGTTTGATTTACTTCCCTAATTTCAATCTTCGCAGTTTCGGGGAGTTTACTTCAGCCTCTGGGCATTCCCCTGGCTCGGTTCTGCTTTTTTTCGGGATCTGGTCTGTGCCTGCAATTTCACCTGCAGGCAGCCTGAGCCCCTGGGTTCACACAGAGCAACACAAGCGCTTCTAGGGCTTCAGGACATCAGTTTTGGGCCCAACAGCTTTGCCATCATCAGATCACAGTGCTCCATTCAGGGGGGTGGCACCTCCACCCTGCTGGGCAGCAGCCAGCAGGGCTTTGGCGTATTCCCCCCAAGTAAGGAGCCCCCACAGTACAGCTCTGCCTGCTCAGTTCCCAGCCCATACATGTGTGGGGAAAAAATGTATTTGCACATGAGTATCAGCAGTATGACAAAGCTTTAAGCATGCACACAGATTCTGTGCTGACTTCGGGCCTCTGCGTACAGTTTTTGAGAGCCCTTCCATGCTTGAGAAGCACAGACCTCATTGAAATACATTAGCACCAAAATTTCTCCTCGCAGGGCCTTCAAGCATTTAAAATTATCTGTCTCGGAGGCTATGCTTTGCAAAAAATCTCATAGACGGGGCTGAAGCCCCTAAGCTGGATGTGCTTAACATTATACCGGTTCTAAAGAGGAATATTCTGTCAGCGGTTGCTGGATTTGTTTGAAAGCGGTTGGATTTGGCACTCTTCGTGCCCCTGCTGTACGCGTTATCTGTAGCTTGTCCAAGCCCAATACGTGCATTCGCTGGCAGAAACGTTCATCAGAACAGGCTCTTTTCATAAAGCGTTACACAATGTTTTCCAAAAAGGCACTCCAATGCGGTGTTCAAAGCACCAACAGCGGAAACCTGAGCCAAAGAGCCTCGGTAAAGCGCCTGGGTACTGCCTTAGCACGTGTCTAATCAAAAGGACTTGGCTTTGAATGACCCACAATGAATGGCTTGCAAACAAGCCACAGGCCAGGAATTGCTTGGCAGGCATCCTTCAGCAAATAACTCTGAACAACAAATAAAGCGGAGAATATGGTGATCTCTTCACGGCCAATTTGTGAACACAGAGGCAGCATTTGTCAAACAAATTAGTTGTTGCTAATTATTCCCCCAGTTCTGTGAGAGCTTCCCTGGCTTTGGACACCAGCCCTGCACGAAGGGAACCAGGAGGTAGCTCCAGCTGGTGGAAAAGGCTGGCATGTACCCGAACCACCACGGCTGCCCCATCCTTCCTCCCAAAAACAGGTCCTCAGTGCACCTGTACCAGCTCCACACACAGAGCTGCAGCTCACTCTGAACAAGTGACTTTAACCCCTTCCCTGCCTCTTAGGTCTAAACCAGACAGCGACTCCACATAAAATAATCAGACTGTGAATCAAAATAGATGACGTGGAAGTAAAAGTAGGGCTGGTGAGTCTTATTAAAAACAGACCTCATGCAATAGTGTGTGCTGGTGTACTGAGGGTGCACAGTGCATCTCGTTACACTGCTCTGCAGTGACCCACACAACTGCTGCTTGGGAACAATTTGGGGAGATCTAGATTATTCAGATTTTTCTTTTAAGAAAAAAAAAAAAAATCAGCCTAGCACTGTGGATAGCTATTCACCAGACAGCACTTGCGAAGGCTGTTTCTTACTAAGTGGAGACTGACAGAGCTGAAAGGATTTCCAGAAGACAAGATGCCTGCATCTAGTCCACCACCCTGCCGCAGCACAGGATCCAGGGGTCCAGCTTGATAATCTCATCAGGAAGATGAGCACAGGGCAGCAGTGGTACAAGCCACCCCATCATAGCTATGAAAATGCCAGTGGGCTGGGAGCAGAAAAATCTCTGCTTATGGAATCCCCACCTCACCGCTGTAAAGAGATCAAGCGATCACATGTTTGTAGTGGGAAGGTGGATTTAGACCCCAGATATCCAGAAGGCTCTTCGACTAGAGTCGAAGTGCTCTAGGGAAGCTGTTCCTCCCTGCATGATGCTGGCTGGTACTGGTGGTATCACCCAAAAGTGAGACGTGAGTAGCGCTAGCTGCCACGGAGCAGATATAAAACGCCAGCTGGTGTAATTTGGGTGTTAGATTTGTAAAGGACCTACATGAAAGTTCCTCTGCTTGCTCAGAGGTTTCCTTCTGCCTGGAGTCGCAGAGACACTCAAACTGAAACCCAGGGCTTGACTTCAGAGTTTCACCTGCTTTTGAAACTGAGCCGCAATGCGGCCCAGTGGTGTGAAGCGTTTGATGGAGATTGGGTAAGTCTCACCATAAGATGAGGAAGCAGCAATAAAATCACCCTGTCTTACACCCTGAGAAACCCCAGCACCTGTACAGCACTGGGGATGGACCTCAGCGCTCCCCGTGGGGCCGGGAGATCCCCAGAGAGGGCAGGGGAGGAATCTCTGCATGTCTGTTTTCGAAACACTGCCAGCCACTCCCCCCACCGTGGTTACCTGCTCATCTCTTCGTCTTCGGCCCACAGTGGTCCCAATGGTTTTGATCACACCAGGTCGCTGAAGGGCCGTGTGTCCAGCCACCGAAGACAGGGGGGGCAGTGGATGGCTGTAGGGGTGCGAGCGAGAATAAGGGCTTGACATGGAGGTAATGACGGTGGGCTGAACCATCCACTGCAGGTCTTGGCTGGTTGTGATGGCGTTGATCGTAGGGATGAAAGCACTGCCTGATCCTGGCATATCTACTCGAAATTTCTAGGAGGGAAGGCAGGAGAGAAGAGAGAGAGAGAGAGAGAAGAGAAGAAACCGTCAACGAAAGCAGAATGCAAGTGGTTACTCAGAAACTGGCTAGGCCCTCAGGAGCGGCACCAGCGAGGATCAAAGCAGCACCCAAAGCAAAGGCACCGGCTGCTGGTGCCTCTGCAATATCCCAGGCTGCCCTTGCCTGCCACAGCCCCCTGAGGAAGGTGCTGGGCTCAGGCGCTTCCTCTGTGGAGCAGCCCTGCCCTCTCCCAACCCCCTTCCTCATCTCCCCCACACCTCCCCAACATCCTCTACGCCAGCCTCCCCTCCAGGGCAGTATCCCCACTGTCACCACTGCCTCCCGCCTGTGCCCACCACCCCTTCCGGCACAGAGTGAAAGGGGAATTAAGGAGTTTCTAGAAAAACACTCCTCTGTCAGTCCAAAGAAAAGGAAGAGAAACTTGAGTTCTGAATTGCCATTACCGAGCAGAGCAAAGCTGCTTTCTTCCAAAGGATTCCCCTGAAATCTGGGCTCGTACCACGCAGGGTTTGGTACAGCAAGAACAGCAGCTTGCTTCTCGTTCAGTGGTTCTGTGCTCACTGCACACACAGCACAAGCAGCCCGGCCCCAGGATGGTTACGTGCGAGGATATGTATTTTAATAGCAGCCTACAAAATAGGCCTTAGGATTCAGATCGGACAAGTTCCCTGCAGCTCTCTGCACTGTCTAGACAAAACAAGGCAGCAGTAAAACCAAGGCAGCAGGTAATGATCTCCTCCAAAATACATGTACACCTTGTTTCAGACAGAGGTAAATCCATCTGGATAATATGCTGGCACTAAACTGCAAGGAAAACAATCGCTTGTCCCCGGAGGGGGAAGCAAGGGAGAAAGAATGCTTTTGTCTATGCAGAGCTCCTCGGGAGGCTTTCAATGGTTGGACTCAGTTTTACAGACAGACATCCCTTGCTCCAGCAATCACAGTGCAAGGGACAGCTTGTAGGACCAGCAGCAGCTGTCACTACCATCGATTTGTAAGCCATGAAATGATCCCGTGAAAAATGTACATTCTTGGGTCAACAAACTAGCTTCCCAGAGAAGCGAGAGCCCTTGCATTAGCCTGACCTCAGCTCAGGTAAGCGTCCCAGATAAGGGAGAGCAGTTCAACACAGATTTCCTTTTCAGGGTGTGCCTAGTCAAGCACCTTAAGTGCTTTGTTAAACCAAGGCTACTGCAAATAGTATTTCACGTTCTGATAACTACAGCATTTCAGGCTGGTATTAGCCCTAAGAAATGCAGTTGCCAACGCCTGGAGACCAGAAGATCCAGTCTGAATACTGACAAATGCCGACTTACAGCTTTGGACAGCTCAAAATCTAGCAAGAAAGGACAAGAGAAGGAAGGAATGAATCAAGTTAAGCAGGTGGGGGAATTAGACAGGATGACACTGGCATCAACGCCTTGGCAAAAGCCCTGCCAGAACCTCAGAGATTCACCTGGAGCTCAACTCCAGCACAGCCGCAGGATACCCCACATTTCAGAGTGCATGCCATCTTTGTGACCTCTCCCAATTAACGACAGAGGGCCAGAGCTGCAAACTGTCAACACTATGGAGGAATTTGCAGGCGTAAATGCCCTTCTTTGCTCTGCCCAGTGTAGGTTGTGACCGCATGGCACAGGAGAGGATGGATGCCTTGATGCCTCCACAACCGTAACACTGTAATAAAGGGGTCTTAACCTCACAGAAGGGAGGAAGATCAAGACTAGTTAAACCACAGGTGCTCAGGGGATGCAAGCTCTGCTTCCAGCTCCACAAGCAGCTTCTACCATGACCCTTACCTTCCTGTGCCACCATCCCTCCCGTACCCAAAAAAGCAGAAAAGAAAGACTCCTGTCTCCTTTGCAGGGAACACTAGAAAGCTGTGGGTGTGAAACATACCGAGATCTTTTGGTGCTTTGCTATGCAAAGACACCATTTGCATTCCAGAGGAAACCACCTTTGCACTGGTGTTACTGCAGCCTGGGGACACCCAACGACCTGCTAAAAATTCCCATCAGAGGTCAGAACAGTCAGACCCACCACCAAATCAGCCACATAAGATACAAGTGTCTGACACAAAGAGCCAGCTCCGAGTTATTGATAAAGTCACTACTCCACTCACAGTCACTATTGTATTCAAGCCAAGACCCTTCTCTAACACCAGTGGAGGTCTCCCAGACAGCAAAGAGGAGCTGCTCAGTTCAGCCACAGCCTTCCACAGCTTCACGGTGCTTCCTTGCAGACCCTGGGAAGACACCAGTCGGACTGCAGTCCCTGTCTGTGCCATACTCCATCTCTGTCACCAGATTCCTTCCTAATCCCTTGAAGCAGCTTAAAAAATTCCCCAAACCCGTATTCTGTATTTTCCAAAGGCAGTATTTTTCCCAGATAGCTAATTAAGGGACATGCTGCTCTGATAGTCTGAGTCTTCAGGTACAGGGGTGCTCAGGCTACCGCTGGGTTTTACAGGCATTGCTTCCTGACTGGTCACACTTTCCCTACTAGGACACTGTACCGGATCAGCTTTGCCATGCCAAAACACAGCTGGCCCCACACACTTTGCCCGGTAACTGTCAGCTCTGACCCCTGGGACACTACTGGTTTCAGTGGCAGGCCCCAAATTCCCTGCCCTGCACTGTCCCTTTGGCACCAGCCTTTTTGCTTTGGAGCTCCAGAGCTTTCCCTAAACTGCAGTTCAAACTTTGCTCCCCCTTCAGAGGCTTTGATGCCCCTAGCAGCAACACCTGCCCTCATCTACCTCCCCGTTTCTCCTCTTTCCAGACTCCCTCTTGCCATTTCCTCACCCAGGACACCTGCAGTTCTCCTCTCCTGACCCGGGAGAGGCTCCTGGAGGCAACTCTCTGCCAGCTCTCGGTTCTCCTTACCTACAAGGAATTCACAGTGCTACAGAAAAGATGTGGTGACACCCAGACTGCAGGGGTACACACTCAGCATGCACTCAACCATGAAGCCACCACTCTCCTCCTGACCCAAGCCACATGCAGATGAAGGTATCATTGAATAAAAACAAAACTAAACAGCAAACAGAAAGAGTCCTGTTACTAAGAGGGTCAAGAACTGAGGTCAGTCTCTGCTCTGCCTTAAAAATACAGGGTTGGAGAAGAACGTCCCTCACTCCATACTCGGGGGAGTCTCCAGTGAGTCCTGCCATGGGCCAGGACAGGCTACGTTAGCAAGTCACAGCTTAAGTGCACAGGAACATTTCAAGGCTTTGGCTCTGTGGTTCCCTTCTCCACCTTAAACAATGAGTTTCTATACCACTTGTGTTTCCATACCAGCAACTTGTCTAGAAAAGGGTATAACGACCACAGGAAAACAACCAAACCCAACAATAAGGCCACCAAGAACCCACCCAGAGGATCTTTAACAGTACAGAGTGTATAGGATATATCATAAATACAAGGCCTCTGACGGCTCTGCTGTGTTGAACATCATCTCACAGGGAAACTGGACACAGTGCTGGGATATCCGAGGGGAAAGTCAAGCGGTCTGAAAGACTACACAAACTCTTCCCATTAAAGTCTATGTTTACCACATGGCAAGTCAGTGATTAGGAAAATAGCATGACACGCAACTTAAAAGAAAAATGTTCCAGTGCTGCGTCGTATGGGAAAAATAATTAAAAAGCATCAAAGTTTTGGCTCAGAGACACAGTTTCCACTGAAACATGTGACTGATGCATCTTTTCTTGCTTTGGGAACAACAGCCAAAAAAAAAAAGAAAAGAAAAAAGCACTGAAGAAAAAATTTCTACAATGTGTATTTTCTGTAGCGATAAAACCCTGCAGATCTCCATAGCCCAGAATGCGGAGAGCAGCCCGGCTGCGGGGTAAAGGCAACGCTTACATTTGATCCTAATCTCCAACATCTGTAAGGATCAAGGGAAAGACGACGCACAAGGCCTTGAGAAATCTCCCAGATTCTTAAAGAAAACATTTATGTTCTTGCTAAGCTGGCATCCTGCTTAAAGCCCCGTTTCAGATAGTAACCCTAGAAACTGGGCTCTGGCCCCCGTATCAGCCACCACACACGCCAGCTGCCCGGGGAAGACGTGCAGCCCCAGAAAACCAAAAGGAGAAAACCCAGTTAATAATGGTCAGACCTCGACGGCTGAAGGAGCGAAGGATTTGGAGTGTGCCGGGCATTTCCAGCTTCTCAGCCCCCTCTTCCCGCTTCCCCACCTTGTCCTGGCATTTACCGTAAAACAGGGAATGAACTGGAACCCAGCTACAATCACTGGGAACCCCGCTCCGCAGCCCGCAGAGGGCACCAGCGAGATGCGATTGGGGCGGGCGGGGAGAGGCGGCGAGTCATTTCTGGTAAAACTTCTTTAATGTGAGGAATGTCACGGGCTGGTACGGTTGGCAAAGTTTAAGACTGGACTTTTTTTTCTCCCCCCCCTACTTTTTTTTTTTTTTTTTTCTTTACTGATCCAATGACTTCTTGGTGCGATGCGCTTACGCTGCCAGTCCCCTTACAGAAGCCACACAAGTTAATAATCATGCTGTGAGAAGGGATGGGGGGGGGCAACTTTGAAAAAGTAAAAAAAGAGTGAGGCTGGGCCAGCTGATGTAAACAAGTTATGAAATAACCCAGGTTTGTATAACTGGCCCGATTGTGTAATGCCTTCCCCAGAAGCGGTGGATTTAGTCGATGGAGGTATATAAACCGTTCCGAGATGTTTTCTTAGGAAAATGGAAAAAAAAAACAATCTCGCACCACCCCAACTAGCCTTTCAGGTCCGTGAATTCACGGCGCTCCCACAGGAAATATCTCCCATTCCTCTAGTGCCGCCCGGCAGCGGGAGCGCTCCGGTGGCTCCGGGGAAAGTCCCGCCGGGGAAAGGGCCATCACCGGCCGGCAGCGCTCCGGCGGCGCCCGGCAAAGTCAGTGAGCGGCCGGGCAGCGGGCAGAGCCTGGGGGTCCCACCGGCGGGAGAGGCATCAACAGTGTCACCGCCGCGGAGGCGAAGTTTGGCGGTGGGGGTGAGAAGCAGGGAGCCCGCATTTTGAGACGTTCAGAAAGGCAGAGCCCGCTCCCAGCCGCCCCCCGCGTGCTTGGCGGTGGCTGCGGGAGCGGCTCAGGCGGCACCTCCCGAGGTCCTGGGGCGGACCGTGGGAGCGGAGCCCGGGACAGTGCCCCAGCGACCGGGGAGTGGGGGCGGGGGGGGGGGAACGGCGGGACAGGGAAGGTCCCGACGAGAACAAAAGCAGGAAGGAGGAAAAGTCAGATGCGCCCGTGAATTCGCGTTACCGGCCGGGGAGAGGAGTTGTCCTGGGGAGCCCTGTGGCTTCCGAGCTGGTCCCGGCCCCGGGTGGGCACCCCCGGCCGGACCGGGACTCCCGCCAGGAGGGTCGGGCACCCGCTCCGGAGCAGGCAGCGAAGGGGGGAAGGATGGAAGGGAAGCAGCGGCGCCCCGCCGGGAGCGCCGGGACGGCACGGCGGCCGCGGGCAGCCCTCACCCCGGCACCGCCTCTGTGCCCCCGCGGACGGCGCCTCCGCCGCGGAGGAAGCAGCGCTCCCCGGGCGCGGCCGTGCCCTCCCATGCCGGCATCGCTGGCAGCAGCCCCCGGAGGGACCGGGGGAGAAGGGCAGCGCCCGGCCGACCCTACCTGCTGGGCTGCGCCGCTGGAGTAGGTCTCGGGGTGTCCCGGGGAGCCGCTGCTGCCTCTGGAGGAGGTATCGAAGTTCCCGGGGTAGTCCTGGTACATGGTCCGAGGTCGGGCCGGGGGAGCCGCGTCCCCGCCTTCCCGCACCGACACCCGCCGCTCCCTCGCCGTCTCCCCGCCCCCTTCTCCCTCCCGACCTCTTCGGCTCTCGCCTTTTCACCTCCCAACGCTCGCCGCGGAAAGGAGATAAAAAGAAGAAAAAAAAAAAAAAAAAAGGCTTTGGAGGGGGGAGAAGGGAGAAAAAATGTTAAAAAAGGGGAAACAAAAAAAAAAAGAGAGAGAAAAAATAAAAATAAAATAATAATGAAAGAGGCTGAGGCGGCAGGGAAGCGCCGACGGGACGGGACGGAGGGCTCGGCAGCACGGCGGGAGCAGAGCCGTGCGCGCAGGCAGAGGATGTCAGCTCTCCGCGCTGCCCGGAGAGACTCGCCCCACCGGCGGAGCGGCCCCGGCCCCGGGGGCTGCAGGCGGAGCGGTTCTCCTCCGCCCCCCCTTCTCCCCACTCCTCCTCCTCCTCCTCCTCCCCACCACTACTACACCACCACCGGCCGCCCCTTTTCCCGTCGCGGGGTGACTCAACCGGGTCTTACACCCCGCGGCTCCCCGGTAAGGGCGAGCGGGAGCTCTACGCACCCGCGGTGACTCAGAGCAATGGCATCGCTCCGGTCCCCACACTCTTATTATCCGCCCGCCGCCGCCGCACCATGTGCACTCGCACACGTCAAACCCGCGGCGTACCGGCCCCACCTTTGCCAGCTCGGAACCTCCCACCTGCCTCTGCTGCGGGGGGGGGCGGGACCGGGAGAAGGAGAACCGTGCCCGCCTCCGCCGCGACCGCCCCCGCCGCTTCGCCCGCCCCGCCCGGACCCGCGAAACGCGGGTCCGGGCGGGGCGGGCGAAGCGGCGGGGGCGGTCGCGGCAGCGTGTTCCCGTCAGGCCCCGCCTCTCCCCTCCCCCCCCCCGGGCCCACTTGGTCCCGTCCGTTGTCGCACGTTGCCAAAAATGGTCATTTGCGTCGCACGACGCGAGCGCGGGTTTCCTTGCCGCGGATGACGCGCTGCGAGAGGGATTCCCTGGCTCCGCCGCCGGGATTTAAAGGGGCAGGCACACCAATGGATGGAGCGGGGGGTGCGCACAGAATTTTGGGGGACGGGGCGCATATCTTTTACATTCCCTCTTATTTTCTTTTTTAAACTTTATTTTTTTTAAAAAAAATTATTCTTACACTTATTTTTATTCTTTCAACTGGACTCCCCCACCCATCCTAGGAGCTGCCTGCAGACCCGCTCCACACTTCCCAGCCAAGAGTGTACCACGTTAAGGGGCAGGTAACAGCTCCTAAAGCCTGCCCTGCGGTGGAAAACTCCCGGGGGAAGGACTGTCCCAGCCCGCCTCGGGTGGCTGTGGCATTGCCAGGTCGCTGCCTGGCACAAGCTGGAAGGTGGCAGAAGCAGATAAAGCAGAGCCATCCGTGGGCTTTTGGGTGACCTGCAGCAAACACAGCAGTGATGCCGGTTTACGTATTGTTAAAATGTTGCACTTCAACCCAAAATGTTTCATTCCCACCCTCCCTAGAGGATTCCCCAGTCCTTCGCGTGTCCTTTTTGCTGGTGGGGAAGGAGAAGTCATCTAAGTTCAAGCTGTAAAATCCTATTTAAGCTGTCTCATGGGCAAAGTATTTCCCCCTCAGGAGCTCATCTGGGAGTAATGGGCTTTCCTCCTCTGCGCTGTCCTCCTTGGGAAGGGAGAGGCAGCGCCCGTCTCCTTCCCGCAGCCCTTGGGGAACTCTGAAGGGAAGGAGCCCATCGGTGCTAACTCTTCAGCACCTGATTATTTTTGTTTTTTTGGACTTTTGGACTCAAACCCCTGCCAATGAATGCAGTTTGATTTTCAGCACCTTCGTTTTCCAGGCACTTGAAATCCTCCCTCCAAATCAGCTGCAGCATCTGACTCTGGGGGAGGTGGGGACAGGGCTATAAAATAAAGCCATGCTTCCTAACTCGCATCCTGTTAGGAGTGCGGAGCTGGGGAGGGGGAGAGGTACCTTAACAAGCACGGCGAGGCTGTAATGCGGTTCTCCCCTTGGCTTCAGGTCAGGCAGGTGATCTACACGTGCTTCTCTCTGCTGGAAAGAGAATTAGTTCAAGGTGTGAAGGAATCGGGCTGCAGTTGTTAAGACATGAAGAGAAACGGGGGGATAACACATGTTGTGATGAAGAAGCTTAACAGAAGAGGTTGGGTTTTGACTGGTGACCTCTCCTCATGTTTCAGCCCAAGCACAAGCATTTCGAGCGTTGTTTTCAAACATTATTCTAAGGTGACTTTGGCACATCTGCCCCATCCTGATGAATTTACATGAGACCCAGTCTGGGAACAGCTCTAGTTTAAATGACATTCAAGTGCTGTTTTAATATTTGGCTGCAGTTAATGTGGATGCAATTAGTTGACACTTGTAAATCCTCAAGTTAAAAGCCCTGTAAGGAGTGTAGGAAGCTGAAAGCACCCCTGAGGCCAAACCCTCAGCTCCGTGATGAACCTCCCTTCCACTGCTGGGTGGGCACCACCTTGCCCTCCACCAGCACCTGGCCCACGGCCCCCAGGTACAACACTGAAGTTTTACCGTGTATTTGCATTGATTTTGCTTCTTCTGGTCTGGGAGCACAAACTCCTGTGGACAAGGCGGGCTCACAAAGTGATCACTATGTCCGATGGGGAGAAAATAATCAGTCTCATGGAGCCTCCTCATTCCCTATTGGCCCTTCTTAACACTTTCTTGGTTTTTTGGACCGAAGTAACTCAGACTAGCCTGGCTCACGGTGCCCCAGACACACACATTTTCAATCGGCACCCAGACCAAGCTTCATTGTGCAATAGGCTCCCTGCTTCCAAAAAAACAAGAGATAACATGTACCTCTGCCTAGTCCATTCTTGCCTGAACCATAGACAAATTAAGACCAGCCCAGGTTCCAGGGCAGGAGAGGATCATTGTAACGCAAATGAGACCTTGGCTCCATCTGCTTCTGCATTTTGGGAGCAATTAGGAGAGTGAAACCCAAACCTGGGAATGCATTTCACTGTGTTTTTACAGGAGCAGACGATATGGGCACTCGGCAGCGGCTCAGACTTGGCCCTTGGCAAGTGTTTCGCAGAACCTGCAGTTTGGACTTCCGCAGCAGTGCCGGGCTGGCACCAGCCACAAGTACCACCTGCCTAAGGGCAAAATCATTGATTTGCAATCAAGGGGAAAAACTGCAACCACCCCTCATCCTTTTTTTTTTTTTTTTTTTTTTTTTTTACAACCCTTTAGGTATCTCCTGTGAAGAAGCCTGCAGTAATTGCTTCACCTTAAACATGCACTGCCACCAGTGATGAAGAGCCAAGACGTGCTGTGGCTGTCCCTGCTGCAGGGCGAGGCAGCCCCCGGGCTGTGGTGGGGCTGGTGGGACTGCGGCTACTCTGCGCCAGTGGGGTACAGGGAAGTGTGGCACAGCACTGGTGGGCTGCAGGGAGCTGTGAGACAGCCCGCAAAAGGGCATGCACCTCTTCTCCCCATGCAATTCCTCATCTCCTGTTTTAAACTCATTCCAAACTCCCCCAAATTGTTTATATCTTAGTCACTGTTCATTAAAAAGGACTTTTATTACAGCAGCAATGGCTCTGTTGCTTCCTGAGACCTTTTCCTCAAGCTTTCTGGAGAAGCAGTGTACGCATTTCCAGGGCTCTCCAGCCCTTCCTGAACACTATAGTTTCATCTGTGCACGAAGTCTACTTTCATACTGTCTCCCGAAGTGCTAAGAGCAAGCGTTTTGATGTTAACTTCTGGGAACGAGCTCTTAAGTTATCGCCTCACACTTAATTACAGTTATTTATTAAGTATTCCAGAGTATCCAAGGGAGAACGAAGGTTTTCTGCTTCAAAGGGTTTCTGGATGTGGTTCGGCAACCGCCTTTTGCTAAGCAGAGAGCTTTTCCTACCCACGGACCACGGAGCCCCCTCTCCTGCCGATAACCCTGTTGTTTTCAGAAGGATGCACAGCAGCCCCACTCCAGCAGTGCACCATATCTTTAGGGCAGGGAGTCACTCCCCTCAATTGATCTCAGGTGACAGCAGTAAGACTGTCCCTGTGTTCAAGTGCGCAGCTGGCTCAGCCCCATGTTGCTGGTGGGGTGAGCACTGCCCTAATTCTGCCCCTCTTACCACAGCCTGGTGATGAGGTGACATTGTTTAACTCTTTCCCATCCTGATGTCAACAAAAGTCTAGGAAAAAGCCAGGTGCTATGATGCTCTTCCTTCTTTTGAGCCAGGGATGGGTGATGCTGAGGGCCTGGGATACGAGCTGGGCAGCAGCAAGGCGGTCCCATGGCAGCATCAGCACCAAACCCCTCTGGCACTGCCCAGTCAGGCTTGTGACACCGCTGTGGTGTGGTGCCGTAGCCAGCAGTCCTGCTGGCTCCGTGCATGGTCAGCTCTGTGGAGATCCCAGACGCAGACAAAGCCAAACGCTACTTCAAAGCAGAAACAGCTTCAGCCCTCTTAAAATGGTCCAGAACAAAGATCATCCCAACCCACTGAGCAGCAGGTGCAAGAAGTGGATTGGGACCAAGGGCTTATTAAAAGTGACCACGACGCACAGTTTACAACATTTTGCTGGTGTAGGGAAACAGAAAACAGCTTCAGGAGATACCAGCCTAGGGACGAGCAAGCTCCCTCCTAGTCCCAGAGTACATGGGATGTGAGAGATGGGAATAGAGATCCTACGAGTCGAGCTCTAGACACCTCTTGGCACGAGATGAACGGTCTTATCTTGATACCTGTGTTTGTTTGCCCAGCTCCAAACCTGTCTCAGCAACACGAGAGCCTGCCTTGCCCCATGCCCGCCTCGTGCAGAGGCACCACCTCTGGTCCCAGCAGCCAAAGGGGCAGCAGAGGCTCATCCGCACCACAACACAGGGGCTTCCCTGTGAGATCCCCAGCTCTTTCCTCATTGCCCAGTCCAGTAAGGGACTTGAATATTTCTGTGCTGTATTTTGTGAGTGGGGCCTCAACAAACACATTTGCTTGTGTCAGAGTAGTGGAAAGGACCAAAACCCTGCCTCAGGAGCAGTAAACCCCACCCCTGTCAGCACCCCTATGGCTCAGCTGAACAGAGGCTGAGGACATCATCTTGCCTGAAGCACCCATGCACATGTGATTAGAACCAGGCCCATGGCCATGTGGCTGAGGTGCTATTGCAGCCTGGGCTGGCAGGAGGGGAACCAGCCCATCTGCTTGTACTGCAGAGTTTCGGACGCTATTCTCTGAAGGACTCAGTGCTGCCAAGTGGATCACCCAGCTCAGCTTATCAGACAGCTCATTGTTCCTGCCTGAGTGATTCAGCCCCTCCAAAGTACTCTAAGGCAGCACAGCAGAGAGGAGGAGGAGGAGGGAGGCGTGAGGCACACACAGATAGTCCTCCTGATAGCAGGAGGCAGATAAACACACGAGAGTTAATGGCTGAGCTCAGATCTAGTTGAGGCAGATTGACCTTTCTGCTGGTAAGCCTCCCTTCAGCTGACATGAAAGAGTTTGACACAAGCACTCAGGGGAATGTGTGGCCAATAAGTGAGACTTACTTTCTCCAACAAGTAATATTGATTAGCGCAGCGCCGCCGGCAGATGCAGCTCCAGGCGGTGATGGGATTTCAGAACAGCTCACTCGAGGAGCGAGCAGAAGAGACAGTGGAAACACAAAGGTAAAATAATTTGTTGACTGAACCTGTAAAGTGTCCTTTCTATCTCCTACCACAGCAATCTGTGCTGAAAGCCTTGGAGGGAGGGAGAGGCTTCACAGGCTGGGCAGCGGCACTGGCAGCCAGCTCTGTCCCTGCGTGGCCTGGCTTGTCTCCATCCAGGTGGGTATCCTCATAACTGAGCATCTCTTCCCGTCTTCCTGGGCCACTTTGTTCTTTGATGCCCCTGGTAAAGGATCATCTGCTAGGAGCACTGATGCTTTCTGAGAATTTTGGCAATAGGAAAAAAAAAGGACCGAGGATCCTCTTTTGCCATCCATGATGGTCTCTGCCCCAGTGATCCAGCCATAAAGCCACATGAAACCAAACCCAGACCTGTGCAGCCTCACTGTGGGAAGCAGCATGGTGACATTCCCATTGGGCTGGCATCTCCATCCCCTGTGGACCCATGGACATGAGTCTCGGTGAGCCTGGCAATTCCCGTCTGGCTGCAGCGCTATAAGCCTTTATGTAGCATGGAGTGGGGGGGACTCAGCTTCCCGCTGCCCCAGACATCTTGGTGGCACCACATTGCTCACACTGCAAAGAGTGGCTGCCTGGAGTCTATAACCAAGGCCATTTGTTTCATGGGAGCACGTTTTGAAAATCTTGCTCCTAGCCACTTGCACTTGCAGAGAGCCCAATCTACATGTAAGGCAGTACCCTGCTCTTTGCCCAAGTCCATGGAAAGCCCAAAAGAGTCACAGCAGGAAAATGTGAACTAGCTCAATTTGGTTTAGTTCTGTATTTATCTTTATGATACGTAAGTACCAGCAATATCAGCCAAATGCTCTGGGGTGTGAGGTGGATGCTGCTATTATGCAGTATTTCTTAACTGCCCCAGTCCAAATGCCTCTCATAATAAACTCCTGGTTTGCTCAGGAATATAGAGTGAGGTTTTTGAAAGCGCGGGATGACCTAGAAGCTTGAGTTACACATAATCTATATGCAAAAGTACCTCAAGGTCTTTTAAAGCAACGTATGATATTACACCAACACAAACATTGAGTACAGGTAAAGGTACCAAGCATTTATAATGCTGGGCAAGCTTTTGGAGGGTTACAAGGATGCTCTGACCCAGGATGTTATTGAATCTTTCCATCATGGCCTGCACTTCTCTTTTGTCTGCCTTCCTCTTCTTGCTACTATGTATGGAAAGACAAGGAAAAAACAGAGCTTTTCTGCCTGAGGTCTCAGGGAAGGACCAGGACGTGGCTGCTCTAACAAGTGTTTGCCCACCTACCATCCCTCTGGCTAGGATACGATCCTAGGGTCGGATCATTAAGGTCACAATGCAAATGCAGGAGCTCCCTGGGAGCTGGGATCAGCAAGGGCAGCCCCTGGCTGCAGGCAACTGCTTAGATGGGGATGTGATGCATAGGAAGAGCGCTCCCAAAGCGAGCGGGAGAAGCCTACGTAAACACACTGGGGTCACCCTCACGAGCTGGCAAAGGGGTGTGGGACAGCAGCAGGAGTGTTCAGCAGGCTCAGTTTTGAACACATCCATGCCCATGTGGCTGCAAGCAAATGCATCCCATCCCTTGGTAAGCCTGCTTCCACAGTGGGTCTAACAACACGCATTAAAATACCAGCAGGTCCCGAACAAGCGATGCTGTTTGCAGACACCAGTCAGTTTAAAGAGAAATAATATGCGTTAACCTGCATCAGGCTGCAAGTGGGGACAGGCCCTGGGCTGCCAGCGGACACCTGCTGCCTTGCTCTGGCCAGGGCACGCCGCAGGAGGGCTGATATGGTGCAGGCAGCTGCGATCTCACAGCACCTCTGCCAGTGAGAGCGAACCTTGCAGCCATTCAGGCGCAGGTGGAAGTCTCGGGACCCTCGAATTCCTGGGCTGGCTGGGTGCAGGCTGGTCCCTAAGGCACATGCAGCCCTTGGGGCGGCAAAGCCCTGAAGGTGGAGGAGTCCTGTTCTCTGCCATTCTGCCGTTCTCTGTTAGATCATGCTGTGCTGGCAGTTTGCAAAGCTGTCTATTATCGGCACGTTAATAACCTTTCACAATGTTTAATTACTTGGAAAGGTAATCAGTCCTGTGGTAGCTCTTTAAAAAGCATGCCCATTTCACTTGCTTCTTGGCAGAGGCGTCGGCTTTTCTGTCTTTCATTCTGGCAATAAATACGTTACAACCAGTCCCGCTTCCAAAGGCAATACCTATTTGTAAAACAAAGAGGCAGATTGCTCCCTGGCTTTCTGCGTATCAGCTCTGCTGCCGGGTGCGGGGCGGTGCCACTGATCTCTCCCACCCATACCATTGTGCGTGGATTCAGGGAGACTACCTGCATTTTGGTTTTTTTAATGGTTACTCATTTAAGGCGTCTGGTTTGACACGCACAGCCAGGTATTCGGGGGCAGTCTTTACTTGAACAGCAGAGCTGGCCCCACTGCTGGCTGCACATAAATAAACAGCCATAGGTAAGTAGCCTGGTGCCCTCCACTCGCTCACTGCTGCCCTTCGGCCACTGGCAGCCGTGCCGGCACAGGCTGCAACAAGCTGCGATGCCAGAGGCTGGGGCAGGGAGCAGGGAGCAGGAGGACCCAGCAGCTGCAGGAAGAGGACAGGCAGACTGTCCAGGTGGGCGAGAGTGCCACCAGGCTCTCTCCAAGGACAGCTAACCATGACACTGTGAGGGTCAGGGCTCAAGATCACCACCAGCCACATCTCTGCAACATTCAGTACCCCAGAGAAGTGGCAGGTTGCTCTACTCCCATGCAAGGATGCTGCCACTCGTGACATAAGGCAACTTGTGCACATTGCCTTTGGGCTTGTGATCTGGCAGCTGCTGCAACCACAGAGGCCCTATCTTGGAGTGTACCAGCTGATGGCTGCATCCCCCTGAGGCAGCTTGGGACCACTGTGTAGGCACCTTGCCATCCCAGTGCAGCCCTGGGACCCTGGAGCCAGCCCAAGAGCGGATCTGGCTTGGCACAAGCATTCTCCAGCACTTCTACAGAGGGCACATGTGCACGCACACGCATGTGCACACATGCATGCACACATGCATACCTGCGAGCCTGTGGGGCCCTGGGGAGGGCGCATGGCCTGTCAGGCTCAGGCTCCCACTAGCCACGGCCACAGCCTGCAGTAGCGGAAAGAATTAGACTAGACTGACTAAATTTGTCCTTTTCCACTGATGATCACTGTCCTATGAGCCAATGTGTTCCACTTCAGCCGGGGGGGGGGTACTCACTTTGGGGGAGAAAAGCATAAAATGGTATCAGAGCAAAACATTATTTACAATGGCAGCAAAAGCTGCTGGCATTTTCTTTTCTCCTCAAGTCTCCTTGTCAAAAGACCAAAGAAAAAGCCCCCAGCAGCTTTCAAAGGGCCAGGCTCTCAGCCTGCAGGTTCCCCTGCGTGAAGGTGTAGTCCAAAGCCTGGTCCCAGTCCCCCAGCCCACCTATGCTGGTGTTTTTCTCATTTTCTTGGAAGTCTTGACAGGTTTGTTTTCTTCTTTTTTTTTTTTTTTTTTTTTTTCCCCCCTTCCTTAAAAAAATAAAAAAAAAGGCTTTTAGCAGCCCTGGGGCAGAAGGCTCTCACTTGCTAAATCACAAGGTTTGCCACATTGAAATGTAGGGACGTGCCCGCAAACGGGAACTGGCTGTCTTAGCTTTTGTTCTTGACTGTTTGCCAGAACTCTTAAAACAACAGGAGGAGGTTCAGCCACCTAAACACCCCTGCGCTAGGGAGCCTATAAATGTGGGCATTAACATATCAGAAGCCCTCAGAGCCTTTGCCAGCAGCGCAGGCAATCCCACTGCCAGGAGGCCATGGGACGAGAGGGAGCAGGAATGCCTGGCGTGCCGATGGTGTGTCCCTCCTGGCACAGCCGTCAGGCTGCGCTGACCCAGGGTCCTGTGTCCTTGCAACGCTCAGTGATTGCAGGCGAGAGAGAGGAGCGAATGTCAGGAAACACTGTTCGGTGCTGTGATGTTAGAAATACGGTTATCCTAGATTTTAGAGCCAGGTAAGTGATGATCCCTGTGCTGCTCCACCAGAGATACCAACAAGAATTGGATATGTATTAATGAGATGAACGGTCTCTTTTTCCACGCCCCCAGCTTATTTGAAGAACAGTGGTGGGAAGGGACAGCAAGGGACCAAAACTTGTAGATCAGAAGAAATGATTAGCGAAATGCTGCCCTTAAAGAGCCGAAAAGCAGCCTGTAATGCAGCCAACGGTAGTAGGCGCTTCCTCAGCACAGGCCTAACCCATAGCTCTCCATGCCATTCCAGGGCTGTATATCCTTATTTAACTTGGACAGCACACCTCAGTCCTCAGCTACAGATATATTTAGACTTCTATTTCAGTCATAGACTTGGAGAGAGACCAGGTGTACACCTCAGACCTTGCCTATAGTCATTCCTTGGCCACCTCACTGTTGTACTAATGTTTATTTAAACAGATGAGGGGTAGAGCATGACCTAGCAAGGGGCTGAGAAGTTCTCCTAACATCTCTCCCTCATCTTGGCTCATTGGTCACCTCACTGTGATGTTTTAATCTGGGAACTTGGGGGTGGCACAGCATCTGCCTGCAGGCTCCACCTCAAGGTGCTCAAGGTCCTTCAGGTCCCTTCTGTTGGCTCCAGTTTCCCTCCCGTGCATCCCAATGGGGCAGGTCTTGCACCTCAGAGGGATTTAGGGTTTTGCCATTCACCCCAAACTCTACTGGGTACAAACTCTACAGCGAGTTCCCCAGTCTTCACCTACAGCTCTTGGTACCCGTTCTCCCTTGGGCTCTTCTCCATGAATCCCCACACACCTTTGAATCATGGAGGAGCTTCAAATTATCCTTCCCCTGGGCTATCTGTCCCCATTTAGTTCTCTCTTTGCAGAGTAGCTGGACTGAAGCTAAGCTCCCATGGCACATAGACCTTTCTTTCCTCTGTTCTCCCTGACCATCTCCTCCTGAATTTCCACCATCACTTGGCTCCCCTGACTGGGAGGCAGCACCCTCGCTCCCAGCACTTCCTCCACCCCATCACTTGAGTGAAGGTTAACCAAGAAGCGCAGGTGGGTGTCCAGCCCTGAACCACCTCCTCGAGTCTGCAGGTCCCATGAGGCGGGCGAGGCAAACTCTTTTCCCTGGCAACGTCATGGCGTCAGGTTATAAAGTTCAGCTTGTCAGTAAGTAAGCCGGTCTCACCCACGACTTCCTTCCACACAATTATGGTTCGCAGAGGTACCAGGAAAAAAGGAGAGCCCCTGCCGGAGATGCTGACGTCTTTTTCCTCTCAGGTTCCTTACTGCGGTCGGGTTTTCTTCCTCCCCGCTGCCCAGTCTTTCTTTGACTGGAATCGTTCCCCTCTGAAAAACATGGTGACTTTTGCTGAAAAGCAGTTCTGCCACTTCTATAGCGAGGCAGCGCTCACGAATGGCACAGTGGTAGTTACGGGATGTGTGGTTTACCTCAAGACGTCACATCTCCTCCCCTCAGAGACATCAGAAGGGTTATTGCTCAAATTTGGCTTCGATTGTATAAAGGAAAAAGGCCCCGTGACTTTCACTACTACTTTTAATGTTCTAAGAAACCTTCACGCTCCCTTCCCCAGGCAGCTTCAAAGGGCAATTAGCTAGGGCACAAGATGCTGCCCTTTGGTAAATGCATACAAAGTGTGGTCTAAAATCCCATGAGTCAAATTGCAGTATTTCCTACCCAGGGAAAGGAGCAATTGATTTTGATTGGGGATTTTTCCTAGGCAAAGGCTGGCCAGAAAGCAGGACTTTGAGTACCAGATTTATGCTTTCTGTCCTTAAATACTTCTGGAGACCAGGACTGACATATCCTATGTGCCTCTTTCGGTGCCAGAGCCATGATGCTTGGCTGGAAGATGGTCCCTGAGGAGCCATTGCTGGGGACAGCCATGGTCTGCGCAGGGAAGGAGGGGACCAGGGCTGGGCTCACCCAGCAGAGCGCCACACTCTGCCAAGGTGAACACCAGCCCAGCAAAAGTTGAGCATCCTCTCTGCGACAGGAAGGCTGTGAAACAAGCGGGGGGTGGGCTCAGCTGTGCCGGACACGGGGAGTGCGGGGCTGTGTTACTGCACACTCAGACAGAGAGCTGAGAAAGGAAACCAGCAAACCAGATCTCCCCATCCTGGCTGAAAAAAACCACCACACAGAAGGTAAACAAATAGCATCACCAGTGGAAACTCAGCCATTCTCATCTTCACACTGGCAGTGGGGAATGGCGCAGGGCTGCCCAGCCAGGCTGCTGTCGCTCTGATGAAGGGCTCCGGTGCTGACATAGAGACACACTGCGACTCCAGGGAGCCCAGCTGCTGCTGCCTGCCCCAGATTTGGTCCTCTCCCTGGTTTTGCTGGCAAGGACACCCTCTCTTTTCTCACAAGCCACCCCCAGGTTTTGAAAACTTTCCCCCTCTGCAGACCCATGTCAAGCTGAACTAGTATGAGCACAGTGCTGTGAATACTCAGGGCACGAGGTTTTGCCCATACAGCAGCTGATGTGCTTCTCATAAGCTGTTTCAGCCTTGCGAGTGGGACCTGCAGGCACAGCTCCTGAGAGCTGCCCATTTGATGCCGTGCCAATGCGGGGATGGGCAAAAGGTGCAAAGGCAAATTGAGCCTTTTGCTGGCCTCAGCTTTGAGTACAACTATGGTGTCTGACCAGAAGCATGACCAAGCACCCCTTTGCTAAAATCTTTTCTGACTTTCCATATGGTGCCTGAGGAGGGGGTCCCCAAGGAAGGCACAGGCTCCCCTTATTTTTATATAAAGAACCTACACTACGCCGAATGAATGCAGGGTTTACTCATGGGTGCCTTCCTCCTGTGTGCTGTACCACACTGTGACCTGCCCAGGAAATGCAGCTGGTTTCCTGCAACGAGCTGGGCAGCACCTTGTTCACTGAAGAGCTCGTTCACCTGCCTATCACTCCAGCACCAGCCTCTCGGGCTTCTCCAGGAAGGTTCTCATCCATGGATAAAAAGCACTTGTCAAGGGGATGAGTGGCGCTCATAACCCTCATGCATGGAGGGAAAGCAACCCACCCCAGCTCCCTGCCTCCCCGCAGGCTGGGATGTGGGATGCTAGGGAGAGGGAAATGGTTACGACACAATCAGGTGGAGGATGTGTGTGCACACTGCAAGGACATTATCTCCTAACGATGAGGTGTGAATAGGGAAGGAGTTCCCTTCAACAAAGCTGCCCCAGTGAGGAGAGGCCAGGGATGGGCACCTTCATCACTCTGTCTCTGCTGGGGCTGGCAGGCTCCTGGCATGAACTAATTAACTCTTCAATTGCTGAGGAAGCTCAGAGGACCTTAATTTGACAGTCACTGTAAAAATATTTTGTCAACAGACTCTTTCATCCAAGGATCTCAAAGCGCTTTACAAGTATTAATTAAGCTCACCAAAGTAAGTATGAATAATTATCATCATTGAGCAGTGCAGAGAACTGAGGCCAAACTTGCCCAAGAGCATCCGTCAGGCCCTAGGGACCAGCATGGAAGAGGAGCAATTCCTAGCTGCAGTCACCAGACTGCAAACCCTTCTGCAGAGAACAGCCTCAGCCTGCAAACCAGCTGAGTCTGCCATGCTCCGCTCAAGGGTGTCCTCCCCTAGAAGATCACATATTCAAAGGACAGGGGAAAAAAAAGTTATTTTCATTTTGGAATACAATGCAATTGGTGTCACTGTATAAAATTTAGGCAAAAATGATATGAAAAGATAAGCTCTCTGTATCAGTGTGAAAGCTTTCTGAAGAACAGAAAAGTAATGTCGTTTCTTTTACCCCATGTCTTGTGTTGGTCCCTTCTACTATTTTATGTGAGATTAGTAGTTTCTGAAAGTAATGGATAGTAAATCAGGTGTTGAGGAATTAGGGACAGAATTTAAGGACTGTTTTAAACTCCAAATGATCAAGCCTTCATTAATAAAAACTTGTTTATTACTTCCCCTTACTATTACGAATCTCAAGGCTCGGAGCACTTTCATTTTGCTGTGCCTCCAACCATCCTGCATCGAGGAGGCTCAGATCAGGGTTGCTTAGGTTGCAAATTCAGGTACATTTCAAAGTGATAAAGACTCACTGTCATTGTCCAGCCTGAACTCTTGCACAGCCCAGCCCAGAGGAATTTACCTTGTAGATAGCCCAACTACTTACATCACATTATTTGGTTAATTTTCCTGGATGTAACTGCTGAAGGGCTCTGAAGTTTCCCCACCTTCCAAACCCCGCTCCATGTTGCATGGAGAGGCTCCAAAATTGGGCTCCTTGTTTGCAAATTCCTTACCTACAGGAATTTGTGGGAATGAATATACAAATATTGTGAGATTCAAAGATATCAGAGCAATGGGGAGGGGAGTCATAAATATACCTCATGCAGATAATAGCAGCTATAAATTCTACTGCCTTGATCTGGCTTGGCACCAGTGCTCTGCAGAACTATTTGCTGTGCTCATTCCTCTCTCCATGGCAAGCGTCACTGTTTATTACTGATATATAATATTACGGCCATCTTCTGAATGGTTCTGGATTTGAATTAAGCACTTTCTAAAGCAGTAGCAGTTAAACTGAAAAACATGCATATGAGGTGTGTTATGGGGTTAAACTGTTGATTTGTCTTCTGCCAGCCCAACTTTCCCACGCAAGTATCTTTTAGACAGCTATTTGGCCTGAGTTCAAACCATGCCTGACATCTGAGCCACCATAGATGGGGCTCTGAGGGATGAACGCTACCCAGAGTGAAGAAACTGAGTAGGTGACTCTTCCTCGTCATAGAGGATCCTCCAGCATCATGACTGGAGTGGAGGTGATGGGAACTCCTCTGCCAGTGCAGCAAAGCCAGGGGTAGTCTCCCGGAAGGGGAGCTGACATGGGTATGCTGCGTGTGAGGAAGAAACACCACTTGTACGATGGTGTCACCACATGTCCCCTACTCTAGACACGCAGTGAGAGGATCAGTAGGCTCAAAGGAGTCCTTCCTCTTCCCATGCAGATGGCCTCTGCCCCATGCCTCACCCTGCCCATCCAGCGTGCAGTTGGGGAACATCCTCACCCATGTGACTGAAGAGGATATTCCATCGCTGCTGAATCCCTGGGCAGCTTCAGATAAAGCGGACAGGCAGGGCGGTGGTACAGGGTTTCAGATTACTGACTGGTTAATTAGGAAGGGAGAGCCTCTTCTTGAGGAATGCTGGAAACCTCCTCACTCGAGCCATCGAAAACTGAGCTCAATGAAGTGTTTCAGATCGGTGCTGCCTGTTTCCAATTACATCCGAGAGCATTTCTGCACTGAAGAGCCAAAGTCTTGATTTATAGGCTTTGGGCAAGGGAATGCAGTGTTTTTTATTATCTTTATCTCTAAATCTGCTCTTGTTACTTGTTGCTTACAACAAACTGCAGAGTCTAATGCAAAGGTCTTTTGTTAAGGTTTCCTACACCCAGGTGCTAAAATCCTTCATTAAAGCCCAGGCTAATTGCTTCTACATCAGATAGGCCCATCCATTTCACTCTGCTCAGCGCACCCCTGGGACAGGAACACGTGTTTTGAGACGGTCTCCCCTCAGAAGGTGGGCAAGCTGGAGACAAACCTCAGGCTGAGGCTATGCATGCGTGCTGCTGTCCCACCTAGACTTTGGCCACGGACGGAGCCTGAGCACTCGCTCACACCTCGCGGGCACCGTGGACGCTGGGAGAGGCAGCCAGCCTGTTCCTGCACCACTCGCTCCGCAGCAGACATTCCTTTGGCTGGATTTTCTGCTGCATTGGCTTCCCACATATTTATCCTGACATCACATGGGCTGGGGCCCTTCCCGCCTCTGCCCAGCGTGAGTTTGCTGTGCAAAAAAAAAAAGCGCTTTTAGGAAACGATGTCTTCTGTGGAAGGAAAACACTCAAATGCAGCAGAGTTTTATGAGCTTTGCTTAAATACTTGTTGTGCAACATCCTTACGGGATTTCATTATTTATGATTTTATCTAACTACAGTCTATGCCTAATAGCTTGGAGGTGCTGTTGATTAATTTTTTCCAGCTCTTTGATGTACCGGCAAAAACTTGTCCATGTTGTCCTGTGTCAGTAAAGTGGAAATTGCCATGGTATAGTCAAGGCGTGGTATCATGAGGTGGCCAAAGCTGGAATAACTGCCCGTGCTCACAGCAGGACTGAGGTTCCCCCCGGCCATGCTCTCCCCACTTGCATTGGCTGATGGTGCTGTAATAAGTCAACTCATTAAAATAGGAAAAAACTAACCCGACCGAAAAAAGATGTGTTTTCTTTTTTTTTTTTTCTGGTTTATTGAGTCGAACTTGCTCTCCATGTGACCAGGTACGAACTGGAGCCGGTACGGAGAACGAAGGGAGTGATCGAGCAGCAAGGAGCAGCATGAGGAGGAAGAGGAGGGAGAAGGACAAGTGGGGGCAGGCTGTAAGATCATCTTTTGACACCACACCCTACATATGGACACTGTCAGTCTAATTCCTACTGTACTGGTTCTGTCCTTGATGTTGTAATCTGCTTCTACAAATCTTTTCAATCAGGTAGTGATTTATCAGTCAGTGGGGTGGGTTTGGACAACCTTCAGCAACAGACACGAAATCCATTGCTATGCTGAGCTCCATCCTATTGCCTGCAATGAGAAAGCATGAAATTTTTTCTCCAGGAAATGAATCTTTTTCAAAGTGATTATAAGATTATATGACTAGGCTATCGAGTGATGTAAACCTGCCCATTTCCAAAGGCTTTGGTGTAGTTACACAACTTACAAAAGGATTTACTTCAAAATTTTTAGCTATCCCAGCACATTAGTTGCTGATTAACTGGAGGTCTTCCTGAAAAGAGTGCATTTATCAGCATAAACGGACCTCTTTGTTCCCCTATGTAGAGGTTTTCAGTCTGTCCAAGTTAAAGCATTTGCCAGTTCAAAATTTATTATTTCTTGTCATCGCGTCTTTTATAGTCATCACCTCTCTGGTTCTAGTCCAATTCTTCGGATTTGTCAATCATCACCACAAAGAAAACCAGAGCCAAAATAAACCTGGCATGACTTGATTTCTGTATTACAAATGTACTGGCACAAATGTTGTCCACAAAATCTCTCATTTCAGCAAAGTGCTTGAAATCCCATTGACTTCAATTAGTAAGTTAAGCAAGTGCTTAACTGCTGTGTTTGAACTCGCGCCTGAAGACTGTATCTTGGCCAAGTAGATTCGTTGGGTTTTTTTTGTTTTGTTTTGTGGGGGTTTTTTGGGTTGTGTTTTGTTTGTTTTGTTTTTGTTTTTTAATAGTTACGCAGCTTTTGGAGGAATTTCCACATTTCGGTTCAGTAAAGACATCTAAAACTTGGGTGAGATCAAGGAAAACTGAAAGCAGATACTACAGTTTCTTCTGGCATCTTTCATTTAGAAAGTCTTGGTAGTAGGTTAAGCATTAAGGATTCAAGGAGAGTGAATGAAGCAATGAGACTGTCTTCTAGGACACCTTCCTCCTCTTGAAATTAATGGGTCAAATCTCTAAAAAAAGAAAATCTTACTCAAGCAAACAACACGAGGAAGGGAATTACTGATGTGTAAGATAAGGGAAAAACCTGGACCACTATGAATGGGCTTTATTTCATGGTAGCTGACGGTGTCTGGCAATTTTATATTACACGCTACGCCTGTTCTCCCTGTATGCAATTACATAGGCATATCAGTGTAACGCATGGTTATTACAAAATAACCACAACATGCTGGGAAGAACATTTTATGCTTCTTAGTTGGACAAGGCTCATCTGGTCTTAATCTGTGTTGTTTTTTTTTTCTTCCTAAGGAACATCTTCTATTTTAAGATTTTCCCCATTTAGCCAATGGAATCTATGTTAATTTGACCTCTATTACATTAATTTTTTTCCATTATTCTCTCTGCTGATCAAAGAGCTCTGGGACAGTTTCCGGAGAGGCAACCATACCTTGCTGCTGGAGCAGGAAGGCAAAGCAGCAGCACGCAAATGCTCTCCCACCTTACTCCTGCTGGGAAAGCAGCTTCCAGCCTCGTCACCTCCCAGGCCGGCTGCTCGCACTCGGCCCCAGACCTGTGTGCTTCCCTCCCCCATACGTGTCCCTCCTGGGCATGCTCACGCTGCCGCACCAGGAGGTTCTGCTACCATGGGAGGTAGAGCCATTGGGCACCATCCCTTTTCCCAGTGGGTTTGGGCGCCGGTGGCTCCTCTCAGCCACACAGCCGCTGAACAAGGGGGTGGTGGCAGCAGCTTTTTCACCTCTTTGTTTTCCACAAGACTGGCAGGGACTGCTGCCTTATGCAGGGCTCATTCCTGTGTATGAGTGGGAGATGGGCGCCGAGCACACTCAGCATCAGCTGGAGCCTCCGGAGAGCAGGGCTCGGGGGCTCTGGGGGAACGCTGTCTATGCCCTTCCCAGCAATCCGCTCCTGGGCAATGCAGGCAGGATGTGGCAGGAGAGACACAGGCTGAGGATGGAGCAGTCTCCCAGCCTCACACTGCCACTGGGCACGGCTTCCCCGCAGCCAGGCAAGGGTGGGGGCAGCAGCAATGGCTGCAGCACGGCCAGGCCCCCACCATGAAGCAGCCGTGCCAACCTGGACGCGTCACATTCCCGCTCTTTGCCACAGTCCCTTGTTTGTAAAATGGACACAAATACTTCACAAGGGTGTTGGGAAACCTGATTAATTAATACCTGTAATGCACTTTGATGTCCTCACATGAAAAGTCCTATATAACTACAAAGCATTTTTAATGTTATAAAGCAAGAACTTCTTGCTGTCTTGCCTTGGCAAAGAGGCTGATTAGATGTTATCAGTTTTGCTGTTTACACGTACAGAAACTACTGCAGTTATACGGTTCGGATCCTGTTTTGTTTTTAAAGAGTAACATAGTAAAATGACGGAAGAGTTAATTCAGGGGTCTGTTCCCTGTAATTTCAGGGAGTGGCCAGAATTGACTTTATATTTACTGTCAATGAAAGAAGCTAAATAGTCCTTCAAGGAAAAAAACCCAAACAAACCCACAAAAAAACAAACCAAACCAAAAAGCTGACACATCTGTGCATGCTGGTGTGTCCCGATCACACCTGCAGTAACTGTACTGAAAGGCCTTCTAGCCCGAGCTTGAGGAAAAAGCCATACTACAGGAGCACTTAATCCTGTGTCTAAATTATTGTGTATGGCTTACATTGCATGTACATCAACTTGCTACTATATAAGAGCCTCTTTGGGCCAAATCTCATTGACTATTTTTGTCTAATCTGCTGTTAAGACTGTCTCTTTGCAGTTTTACCACTTAAGTGGTAAAGATCCAGCCTGGGGAGTTGGGACTGAGGAGCCCTGATTTTGCCTTCACCATGAAACCCATGGTGCCGTCATGCCAGCAGACATGATTGCAGAGCCCGTGCTTTAATTTACACTCATTTGATAACTAATGTTAAAACAGGAGGCAGCCGTGCTGCATGGCCCTTCCCTTAGAGGGCTCAATGATGTATGCGCACAGCGGAGGGATGAAAGTCCAGCTTTAAACATTAAAACTCCCAACAGGCCTATCCAGCGCTACATCTAAAGATGCACTAATAAGTTAATGACAAAATACAAACGCGTTGACTCCTGTAATTTAGAAAACTGGAGCTGAAGAAGTCTTAATAATCCTGCTTTTCTTTCCCAATTAACACTGTTTACTTTCTGCAATTCCTTGCCCTTGAAAAGCAATCCTGCACAATTTCACGTACTTGCCTCTACCTTTATCCCTCACAGCCTGAACACAGCACCCAGACTATGTGTGGCTCAAGCGGCGTCACACTTGGTTCAAATTGGATTATAAAACTAGAATAAAACTCCATATAAACATTTACTCCACATTTACAAGACATACTTTGCAGTCAGTCCTCCCAGGACAGGATAATTTCACTATACTCTGCAGTGTTTGTTCTGGACTGACAGCAGCACAGCAGTGAAGAGCCTCTGCTCCTTCCCTCTCCAGCTGCCAGCACCCGCCTTCTCTCCCTTCCTTGAAATCTAAAACTGGCTGTAAACTTGGACATTATCATTTTGCCAACACAAATAGGTAAATACACACACGAAACACACTGCAAAGGGCTTGGGCTCTTTGTATGCTGTCATTCCAGCAGTTGCCTCAAAGCTTGGGGATGCCCAGACTGGCCTGTGAGCAATAAGCAATTGCTTACAAGCACTTTTTCGGTCTTTTTGTGATTTGTTTTTAATGACAACTTCTCTCCATCTTCATCTGGACAGCGTTCAGAGGACAGCAGCATCCCATGCATGGCAGTGTGGCTGGCAGTGCTGCAGCTGAGCCGAGCCTGTCCTGCCTGCTGGAGCGAGAGAGGAAGGAGCCAAAGTCCAGCTCAGGTGTGAGCAGCTGGAGGCAGGAATATGCACAATGAGAGGAAATTGGGTACGTTGCCTTTGTAAAACCAAATAAACACCACTTTTGGGAAGAAAAAAAAAAGCCCCCAAAAACCAGCTTGGACAAAATCCTTTCCTTCCCCCAGCAACAGTGAGTTGCAGAGGCTGAAGTGTTTTCACACTGAAAGCATGGCAGCATTTGGGAGCTTTCTCTACAGTCTACAAATAAACAAAACCCAGGGAGTGTTTTGCATTCAATAGTTAATCACAGTTGGCTGAGTGTTTATATTTTTCTTCACTGTAAAGGCATTCTTGGTGCGCCTCCCAAACAGCTTGTTTTGTCTGCGAGATTTAATCTTGAGTGGCAGGACTAGGCGTAAAGACAAGCCTCAAAACAATTCTTATTTTTCTATAGCAAGATGCCAGGATGGAAAAGCTAACTTCCCTGCAAACAGGCCCCTCAGGTTGGCAGGCACAGGGCTTCTTGCTACAATTTCCAGCCTGCCCCGATATAGTGGACCATAAAGTAGCTCATTTCACTCAGTTTTAACACTTTCGTGTTCGTGAACTGCTCTTTAAATAGTCTAAAACAACTCCAAACAACCAGAATTCAATGCATGTTGGACCAGTTTCCAGCCCCGGCTCCTCCCTGAAGAAGCATCTTGTTTGTATACAGGGAGCATTGGCTCCAGATGCCCAGCCTACTTTCAAATCCAAACATGGTTTTTCTTCAAGGCAACATCAAGGTACCTTCTATAAAAATGAAGGGATGATGCAATATGTCTATAGTGCTTCAAGTACTCAAGTTACTCCACTCAGAACTAGCTTAGGCGGTTACTTAAGAGCACTGTGGTGTACAGACATCAGCCACATTTTGCCACAAGTGACCGAAAAAGTACCGAATTTATGTCTACATTTTTGAGATCTGAAAACGGCTAGAAAGAATATGAACTCTTGAAATCTTACTACTTTTTCTCTTCATTTTATTTCCATGTGCTATTGCCTCTGAACAACCTTTAAAGGTAGATAATATCAGGTTGTGCTTGGTTGTGCTTAGATCTGTATCACAGGTTTTAAAAAAGTTAATAAAACCACGTCAAAGTTGCCTGAGAGGTATGTCTGCAGGTCATTTAGTCCAAAATTTTGCTTGAAGCAGGACTATTACCAGTTGCTAGATCAGGACCACCATGGCTTTGTCTACTCATGCCTCAAAAATCTCCAGGGAGATGCCTCAACCTCTGGGGGCACCTCTCCCACTCCTGCACTGTGCCCTCTTCGTGGAAATGCTCTGTGCCCTCAGCTTGGTATCCTGGAGATTTGTGCCTGTGATGGTGTCACTTTAGGAGGAAGAATTTTTGATAAAAGTCTTCCCTGTAAATATAATCTGACATAGCCTAAAGGAAGGAGTCATGAAACTCCCTGCAAATTCATTTCAACAGCTTCTTAGTGCTCCCCTAATCTTGTGTATGTAACACTAGACATAGGTATATGCTTCTGGTATTTCTTTCCCGTATATGCTTTAAAATGAGTAGAAGTTGTTCTTTCGAAGATGAGGTCTGTACAAATCATGCGTTATGTGATGCTGGTAACCTCCAGCACCTTCTGAGAATTTTCTTTGAGCTGCCTTCAAGTACAGTCGCTCCGTGGTATCTCAGAGGCAGAGAAGAGAAATAGCACTTCACAGAGTATAGCTAATGCAGGGACCCTTCTGTCTGCCAGAGTGTATCACAGTGATGAATACATGGCTGAATTTTTAAAAGGGCCAAACAATCACATGATGAATTTCTAAAACACCATAATAAAAATAATGCTAAATTCAACACAATGTTGATTACAAACACAGGAGAAATACTCCTATCATCCACAAACAAGCATGAGAAACCAGATGATTTGATTATTTTGGAATCTCACTTTCTTATAAATTACCCCAGCACCAGCTAATGCTGGGAATTGGATTTGACAAAGGAGTGTCCTGACAGACAACACCTCCTCTTAAAAACCGGGCACCCCAGAGCGTTGTTTGCAGCCTTGCTTTGAAAAGCCTTTTCCTCATGAGCAGGCATTTATCCAGCTTTGCATGAGCAATCCATGTTGGTGCTGAACACCCATCCACTGGAAGAGAGGAAGGCAGGATCAAGTTGCGGGGGTTTTTCATGCAACCTGCCCATAATAAGCCTTAAGCAGGGGCTGAGTCACTCACAAGAGTCGCGGGTGCTATTAGGACCAGACACGCCACGGCCCAGTGTATAATTATCCAAGCCACCACCGTGCGGAAACTGCTCCATTTAGCTATCTGACCCCATTAGGCAGAAGCTGTTATTTCTTCTTGGCTACAAATGCTGTGGGTGCTCTGAAGATGAGCCCAATTCTCACAGCACACAATCATTCGCTCAAACTCACCTCTTTCTTGCTGAAACCAGAAGATGCTGTCCTGACTCCTGGTTCACCCCTGGCTGCCTGAGAGCATCCCCATGGCCTGGAAGCAGAGATGCTGAGACACAGCACCTACTGGATACAAAGGACAGGGAGATGAGCACAGAAAGTCCAGGAAATGCAGCATACTACGTTATCTTTTTCAACAGAAATCAATGATAAAATAACCATTGAAACAAGCCATGGCAATGAAAAAATCTAAGAAACAAGCTGTTTCTAGAATACAGATTTTTATTTGGACATTTTGCTTCCCCTTCTCATAAGGAGGATAGAAAAGTTCAGATGAAAAGCTGGTTGCTGATGGCACCTGAAGTTTTCACGTGCCTCTAAGGCTGGCAACGCAAGGAGAGATTTCTGCAGTATTCACTCTCTGGTAGAAGGGAGGCAGCTGAATAGAGAGCAGGCTGGCCAAAACACACAAGAAATCACCCTTAGCTGGCAGGGCTGTACTTGAGTTGCAGCTGGGTTTTGCAGCTGCCCTTTCCTATTAAGGCGTTAGGAGGAAATGCCCGGCTTCAGCAGCAGGGTGGCATTCCCCTCTGGCACTACTCCTCTGTCGGGTACAAAACTGAACCTAGCCCCAGCTGATGAGCAACCAAGGCCCCCTTACCTCCTGCAGCCGGGATCTCATGGAGAGGGAGCAAAGGGGACCTGAGCAGCGGAGGCAGCGACACACAGCAACTGAGCCAGAGGAGGCCATTTCGCTACAAAAAGGGTTCAGATTTTTTGTCACTCCTGGTTGTCATCCTGTCGGACCAAGTTCAAGTGAGGGTTTCTGGTAGGGGTGCGCCATGCTTGGGCTGCTGCTGACTGCAGTTCAGAGGAGAAACACAAAGCTCCAGCCTCGAGCTGCTACTCACACCAGTGCTATGTCCTCTTTGAAAGACACAAATAACCTCAATGGGTTTGATTTTTAAACAAGTACGAAAAAACTGCTGAAAGGGACAGTGGAATAAAGGAAACAAATGTCAAATTAGAATCAGCTTGAACCATTTCAAACCAACACCGAGGAAATAAAATGTACCCTGTTTGCTGGCAGGCTTGATGGCTTACAAAGTACTCGCCCCACCCAACTCAAGGGCTTGAAATGGAGCAGCAGTGGAACAGAAACTCCTGATAGCGTCAGATTTGCTTTTCCCTGGTACCGCATTGCCATCCTCAGGGATAGAAAAAGCATCATTAGGGTTTAAATAGAGTTTGATGAAAACACAGAGCACCCCAAGGATCAATTTTCACCATGGGCAGCTGCAGCACGAGGCATTAATTCTTCACCCTCTCTGGTGACAGGAGAAACGCAGGGAGCTGCAGGCACAAATAAAGTTAGACTTCTAGTGTGTATTTTGCTTTTCATGCCAGCAATTAAATGCTTGCTTTACTTCCTGTTGTTTAAAACTGTATTTATTCTTTAGCTCTGCAAGAAAAACCTCCTGTATTTTTTTTAATTTGCACTGGGGACATGTTTGAAGGCCCATATTGTAGACTCAGCAAGTGGCAGGGCAGCCGCCAAACCTTGCTTCCTTTGTTGATTTCTTGATGATTTAAGACCTATTTTCAGCAGCTGATTCCAGTTTCCCTCCTGCCTTTTTGCTTGGTAACTACCATTTTAACAAAATGGTGTTTGTGCAGTGCCTTGGAACCAAGAACTGAGCTTTCAAATGTAAGACGGGGAATAGAATAGGAAAAGCAGCACTAAAATCACCTACATGCCATGGCTTTTCAAGCCATGTGCTTTGAAATACATGGCAGAACCCTTGAGTTCTTGCAGAATAATATTAGACTGCTAGTCTTTTATTTACATAGCTAAAATTACTTGCATGTTTCTGATATTTGTGTTGCTCATCTTCCCCCGGCACAAAGTTTGATATTATTCTTTGAATCTATAAAAGCCAGTAAATAAAAATATTATGAAAAACTGTAGTGCTGATGTACATTGTTCAGACTTTTACTGGCTTTGCCCATAGGGACAAACCCTATTGTTCCAAAGTACAAACAGGAAAAGATATAGCCTGATCAATGGTTTATTTAGGTGCAGGCTTCCTTCAGAAAAGGAGAATACACTTTCCCCCTGCTGATGCCAAGATGAAAATTAAACCAAGATTTGGTGCAAAAAAATGCATCCAACGCCATCAGCATGATTATCCTCTCTGTTCTGGGCAACAACAGTCTTTCCTCAGAATTATTCTGTAGTGGAAAACACAATACTTGGCTTAATAAATAAAAAAAATTCTACTGATTATTTTTACAGTAAATAATTCTATATTTAATGTAGACCCATAAGATGCCAGCACACACTTTGTTGCCTTGTTAAAACATAAACCTCAAACTTGCTAAAAATAGCAGTAACTAGTAAGGATAAAACAAAATTGACCCAGAACATTACAGACACCTGAGAATAAAAACTGAGAAGGAGATGACTTCAGGGATTTTCAGTAACGTGTAAGAAGTAAGAAACAGCGTAACCTTCAAGTTTAATGAGTGTTACAATACATCAATTACAGAGACATAAGTAATTTAAGGGAAGAATGTTCATTGGCAGTCATTTTGGTCACAGACTTCATTTGCTTCACAGGGCAGGGACAGCACTCTGTAATTAACAGCCATGGTTAGAAGCTGTGTCCAAAGCTGGTTACCTTCTGGCAGCAGGGTTTCTCACAAAGCTGGATGGGTGAGAAACTCCCCTTCTCCACTGACAGAGGACACTTCCCCTTCATTTCCATTTACTGCTGCTGCGTAGACGTGGTATTAGAAACGTACTTCAGACCTGCAGGGGTGACCCTCACATGCTACTATGGGTTTCTATTGCCTGCTGTTAAGGGTACTGACGTAGGAGGAGAAGGATGTCCAAGCAGCAATCCCTACCCACCACATAAACAAGTTTTTGACCTTTGCTACACCTCCAGCCTTGTATTAGGAGGCACTGCTCAACAGAGACTAACCAGACTTATTCCCCTCTTTCCTAGGTAAGAAGCCTCTTTGTGTAAAATACCTCAAGTAAGACTTACTGTACTGCACTTCATTGCTAAATCTCATCTCCCAACTGATTCACCAAAGATGCTATTGCTGCAAATGCCAGACAGGATGAGAGGAATGAAACACACAGAGACATGCCTAGTGAGGGTCTAACAACGCATAAGAGATTCATGCTAATTCTAGCAACGATTTCTTCCCAAAAACCGAGTTAAGTCTACTCCATACATGAATGGGAGGACGTTCAAGGACACTGATGATATACAAAATGCTGCAGATTCAGCAAATGAAACCTGCTGATCAACAAAGGGATGACCAGCACAACAGGAAGATCAATGAAGGCCAAACTACATATGATATAGTTAACTTTTATTTAATCTTCCAGCTGTTTGTTCAGTCTTTCCAGCAAGTTCCCAAAAAGTCTGTCTTTGAATCGTAAAGATTTGGTATTACTTCTAGTACAGTGGATTATGTACGCAGATGAATAAAAGCTTGACTATAAGTTTGCACTTTAAGGACCTTTGAAAAATCGTCAATTAACAGAGCTTAGTAACTAGAGACTCACTGCATTCCTTCAATCAAAATTATGACAGAGTAGAATTTAGGCTTTGCAATATGTTCGTTGCTGTTTTTCTCCTACATTTTGTGGTCCTCAGAAACCAAAGGAACTCGCCTAGGTCTGACTGCTCATTTTAACTGGATGTATCTCATAATAGGAAAGAAAGCACTGAAAGTCTCATTGCCATTAAATTGGCCACAATGGATATGATAATAGAAAAGGAGATAGCAGAAAACTCCAACTTATTAGCTAATTTACTTTTGTGGCTAATTTAAATGCCTTCAACACATACTTGATTCGATATCAAACAATTCAAACTAACTCTCTTTTCCGATGTAGTATTTATATGGGAATCCTCCTTCTGGAGAGAAGAGTTCACTCATTTCCATGTCTTTCCTCCCGATAGCTCATTTGTAGTGCTAACACCCCCAATACATTCTTCTGAGAATTATCAGGAAGTGGTCCCTAAAACACTGTGCAGCTTGAAGAGAGCAGGGTGGCTTTGAAATAAAGAAAATGTTCATTAAGTGTAAGAAAAATGCCTTCTAATCTGAAAATTAATCAGCTTGCAGGCTTTATCTTAAACACAAACAGTTCAGTGTCTCAACTTTTTTTTTTTTTTTTTTTTTTTTAAATACTATCAGTTGTACCATAACGTAAAATTAGACTGAAACCATCATTTTGTTTCCATATATGCCAGTGAAAATTTGGTGAAACTACTGAATTCAACAACAGGACTTGCTGATTTAGGATTTTTATATCCTCAAACTCTTTTCTTGCATGGCTTCTCTTAGTCCTTTAATAATACAGCAGTCCTTTGGCCAACATTACTAGGACTGAGGTGAAAGGTGTATTTTTAGTTGAAAATGCATACTAATTCTGAAGAACGGACTTAGTTTCAAAATTTTTTGCAATTGTTAGCCTTTGAATCGTGGTAACTTCTGAAAAGATGAAAAAAAATACTGGTGCCACTTGAACAGTCAGGTATATAAACCAAACACTGTGTTCATGGTGCAACTGTTACAACACTGAATCAAAACCAAGGTTATTAAATGTAAGATTCCAGGAATCTAGTGACGCAACTTGAGGGTTTGGTATTTACCTTTTGAAGATGCTAGAGATTTTTTCTATCAGATTTTGATCACTAAGAGAACAAATCTTTTTCACTAGCCATCCTCTCTCTCCCATCCCATTCACAAGAGTTAGAGCTTATTCTTGAATCATTGCGGTATACTTCAGTCATTGAAGGCTGTTCAGTTATGTTTTTGCCATTCATACAAAACCATTACCCTCCACATCTACTGTAAGTCTTGGTTTGCACGCAAAAACCTAATGCAACGCCTCCACCGAGGGAATTCAGGCTCAGACCTTTGGAGCCATTTACAGCCCCCAGATAATGCAGCAAGAGTCGCAAGGGGGTGGGTCATAGGACAGAATATGCTCCTTCATCCATAGATTTTCAATAAGGCTTCTGATTTTGTTTGCAATTTGATTTCCAGCCAAGAACTTCAGTATAAAACATAAACTAAAGTTTTGCCTAGAAACTAGCTAAAAATACCTGTAATTTCTAGAGGTGAATTATTTGCATAATTCTTAAGTTTCACTGCTCAAAACCCATCTACATTTCCTAGGCGGACATTCTCCTGGAAAGCCCTACTTTTAATGTAAAATAACAAGTTTTAGAAAGGGCAGGAGAATGTTGCCGATCAAGTAATTTGATGAGATTTCATTGCATAAGCAGATAGTGGTGCTATAGTGAATAATTTATAGTTAAATTAAAATGAAAATTAAAAGTTTTCCAGTGACACTATCATCTGCATACTATTCACTTAATTCCTTATATTTAGCAGAAGTAGGGCACATTTTCCATCTGTCATTTATAAGCACCATACACTGTTAATTTTATTCCTTACTGGAAAGTACCCTGGTCTATTTACAAATTAATTTGGGAAGTGACATCGTGACAGTTAGCTCCAACTGATGCGCCTGACACAAGTGTGAAAGAAAGGATGAATGGGTGGGATTTTGTATTTGGCATTTCAGAATTAGGGAAGGTAATGTTTCCAGTTACATATACTTAAAATTATTTCTGAGAAGAAATGTTGAACTTAAGCATTAAGTTAAATACATTATTTCATCAGTTATTTTCCAAGACATCATTCATTCCTTTGTAGAAAGTTTGCTTCTTAGCAGTATTTATCTTACTTGGAAAAATTACACATCTATGAAAGAGCTTTATTTTGTTATATCGGTTTATATAACTAGTTCCTTGCACTTTGGTACTAAAGAAATAGAACTTTTTTTGTAATGGCAAGGGGAGTTCAGTAGAAAAACACTAAAATTGTACAACTGGAAATAAAAACAAAGCCTAAAAGCATAGCATTTCATACAAGATGAGTTTTCAACTGAAATATTGAAAAATTCCCCCCAACACCCTGCCATATTAATATCAGACCGACTTGAAAGGCACTGAGAATTGAACTGCGCAACTCATACCCATACCTGCGACAATAACAACCACAGTGAGACACAAACCTCCAAGGCAGAATATGGCACTGTACAGTCCATTAGGCATTCCTGGTACATATGGCAGTTTTATGTTTTCTTAGGATATGCTAGAAATGTTAACTAAATATACAAATTACATTGTATTTCCGTGGGGAAAAAAAAAATATCCATTTTACACCATCTGAAGACAAGGAAGCAAGGCATAATATACAGGACATTGTTGGCACAAGAAAGTGTTATCACATCAAAACACGCCCTTTTAAATTTAATCCAGTAGATATATAAAGGAACGATGGTGGCAGAGGCAAAGGGACAGGACAAGTAACAAATATTCAGTTTTAAGCATGCTAGTGAGGTCTTTGTTTCAGAAATCTGACCAAAACTGAAGCTACCCAAACAATTTCAGAGGCAAGAAAGAATCTATCAAGACAGTCCAACCCATTTCCAGGCATCCTTCTTGTGGGCTGATGGGACATGCGCAGACTGAAGGATCTGTCCAGTTTCATCTCCATGCTGAAGGCTGCCTAAAGCTTCCCATTGGCAAATGCTGCCTCCTGGAACTGAGGGACAAATGTTTTGAAATACGCCCTAGTGAAAAAAAAGTACAGTTAGGAAGGAGTAAACTTAAAACCCTGGCTTTGCACACACGATGTTCTAACAGAGAAGCATGTTATCATTCTCAGTTCGTTATTACATCCCATAAATGAGTAGTGTTTTTCTTAAAAGTTTTAGTATGCAGCAGATCCGTACACTTCAGCTTTCTACACCCAGCAGTACTTCTTTCTTCAGTGTCCTCACCACTAACCTCTTAATGTGGTCAACATCAGTAACTTGACACTGTCAGAAGATCCTGATGGACCGTTCATATTTTATCCAATGCAAAGCTCCAGAGATAAACACTATGATGGACTGGAAAATATACTTTTGAAAGGTCGTTTCTCACTTTTACACTTCAATGAGCCACAAGTGTGGCTATGTCACTGCCTGCAGCATTTTCAACTGGGACTTTTTGGTGCAGTTGATGTTCACTATGTTTCTGAGATAAAAAGTTGGGGTTTTTTTCCCGTATGATGAAGAAAGCTTCACATATGGTACCAAAGGCCCAAAGACAGACAAGTCAATGGAGCAGGAAAATCATGAAGAGAAGTCTGAGTATGTGCAGGAGATAAGCTCTTTATCTGTCTCCTTATAGAAACCTTGACGCAAGACAGAGTCACGGTCGATGGCAGGAGTTTACATAAGATGTTGTGAATAAATACTTCGGATGAACTGTAATTCCTTTCCTTAGACTCTGAAAGTCAGAACATTATTCTATAAATTAAGATGTGCTTTGTATATTTTGGATCTTAGTCTACTTTCTTTACAAAGGATTGAGTGACTCATAAATCTGTAAAATGAGCTGAACTTAAGTATCCAAAATTGAGTTTGAACTGTACCTTAGAGTTTATTGCACTGAAATACTCAACCATGTACTAAACATATTTTACATGTCCTAATGATACCCTTTATTTGCAAGTTATATTAGAAGCTGCTTCATCATTCTGACTACTACTTTTTGCACCAAAACTTCTCTACTTGTTTTTTTTTTTTTTTAAAACACTATTTTCTGTTCTTATAATTGGTCTTTATAAATTTCTATGCAAGGAGAACCTCCTCCTGTCCTCCCCACCAAAAAAAATAATAAATGAGAATAGCTGCAATTATGTTCATTACATTACTGATCACTCTGCTGGTATACCTCCTGAAGCAAACATACGCTGACCATCTTCACAATCATGATATGTATTTCATAACTCCACTAGAAGTTCTGGCAATCACTGAACACCAATCATACCTCCTCACATCTAAAAATGCTGCAAGATCACAAAAGAGAATGCTCCCCTCTCTTTGTGAAGTTGTGCCTGGCAAATTAATTAGCAGATAGCAGCAGTCAGCTTTTGTACAAAAAGCTGTAAACACACACGAGATGCTGTCCAAAGGTTAACAGAGTAATAGAAAGTAAAAGCATTTCTGGACTGAAGAGCTGAGCCCAGAAATGGAAAAGAAAAGCAGCAAAACCAGCACACACATTTTATAGCATACACAGGTTGTGCTGCATATTTACAGACCACACTCTGATTTACGGAACCAAAGTTCAGAAAGCAGCCCGCATAATTATGCCCACAAAAGTGACTGCTCATCCTGGCATACATAAACCAGCTGAGAAGGTATGGCTGTCATCTGATCTTAACAGTTCAATTTCTGTATTTGTGAGCTTATAGCCTACGTTTGTCCTGGTCAGCTCTACAACGTTTTGCTAGCTTAAGGAACATCCCTTGCTCATTGTCAATGCCAGGATCTATCATCCTTTTATTTCTCCTTGCATTATCTGTCCTAACATTCAATTACATTTCCTCTCCTTGCTTATTTTAAGTAGCTTCTTCCTTCCCCTTTGACAACTTCTCTGCAGACTCTTCTTCCATGCACATGCTCTTCTTACTGACTTGATAAATGTTAGTTAAAACTTCCCTCTTCCTAAACTTTAAAAATTCTGAATCATTAAATGGGATACAAGAAGTATTCTCCTACATTTTATTTCTTTTCTGAAACACCTCCTTCATAGCATTTCTGTGCTTTGCATTAAAACCACACTTACTGCACTATATTTCAATGACTTTTCTGTTAGGTAAATTCCAGAACAAATGCTTCTTCTGATACCACATACACCCTCCCACACCATCTTTATCTACATCAGCATCCTTTCTTTTCACTGATTCCTGCAGTAGAGCTTGTATCCTTTGCTACAAAACTAAATCTAACACCTCCCTACATTCTGATCAGATGTACTATTTCAAAAGAGGATGTTATTTCACTGGTAGTTCACATGAACCTCTTGGAGATGTTCCATACACTACAAAAATTCCATTAGTACTTCATAATTTGTAAATGTCTACTTTTTTCTTTCCATACTTTAAAGTACATGCTTAAGTTTGCCCTTATCATTTGTGGTCTTGTCCAGACTGAAGCAAATGTAGTACCACATGTTTACTCAGGATATATTCCTCCATTTCTGCCCCTCTCCCACACACCCAAAGTATCTGAGACTAAAGGATTTTTTGAAAAAAACATTTGGATCATTATGGTTCATCACACACACAAAAAATACACCCTCACTCCCACCCCAAACCAAACCAAGCAAGACCCTGCGAAGAGATCCAAAACCACAATATACTTGATAGGACTGTATCAGCTATAGCACAGTTAATAGACTGAAGAGGAAAGATGGGGAAGTAGGAGAAGGAAGGTTAAACTGCCTCGTTATTAATGAACAGTGCATATAGGGAGGGAATGGCAAGTGTTAGTGCTTAAAAGTAACAAGACTTATTTTCGGTATATATGAAGGAGTAGAACAGGCAGCAAAGACATTACTCATTATTACAGCTTGTTGGAATTTCTTTTTTTTAAAAATCACATGACTTTTTCCATGGAAAATTACATTTTTACCCTGGAAATGCTACTGAGTTTTCATCAGAAAAAGGAGGAAAAGAATGAGGTACTTTGGTTTGGGTTGACCTGAGATGTTCTGGTTTGCAGAACTGAGCCTAAACAATCAGTTTGATATTAACCTGCTTGTCTGCAGTCCAACATCTTGGAGATGATGTATCTAGTCACACAGACGAGACCTAGGTGCATCACAGGAGTCATAAGTATAAACTTAACAGCAGAAGTAGTCTCTTCAAAGGACCCAGTCCACGAAGAATGACGTGATAAACCATTAAAATTTCTGCTTCCAGGAGGCATTGTGATACTGCTAGCAGATGCACTGTAGTGTCACACATAACCACAGGTTTTTTTCACGTTTCAAGCAAAATTTTTTTCAGAACTTTTTCTTTTCATCTGAAGTTTGGGCCAAAAATATATGTTAAAGTACTTGAATTTCCTGTGAAATGGAAATTCTGACATTTTTTCTCCCCTGCAGAGATTACCAGTAAGGAGGAAAGCACCAATTACTGAGTGAGTAAGCTTCATCTATAAACCAACTGGCACTGAGGTCAAAGTATATGAGTTTCCACACAAATAGGACCATGACATGGACATGTTATGTCACAATGAATTACATGAAATAACTTTAAAAGTATAAGATTTTCTGACGGACAATACTCTGCTACAGACTGGATGGTAAGGGCCCCCTTCACATGGAATACTATTCCTTTTAGAAAGGTTTTAAATGGATAGAAACACTAACACTACAGCATCCTGAACATACAGGCACAGAGAAACCATGAATGTAAAAAAGAACTGTGGAAGAAGATTCACTTCTCATACCCTATTCACATAAACCTATTCACACAAATTTACACTCTCAGTAATTTTGATCTGTGCTACACCACAGGAATTCACATAAAAATCTCTCAATTGTTTTGTTTCAGGCACTTTGCCAGATGATACTTTCAAGTATCTCAGAAGTGTTTTGAAATTATTATTTTTACATCCACTTCCCAGCTCTAGAGAACTATTTTAAAAAATTCAGTAACTTGAAGCTGTTGAATTACACTGAAGATACCAAAAGCTATCCTGATCTGTGGTTTCTCTAGGCTGTGTCACATGGCAGAAATCAATTTTTGATCAATGCTTTTTCTCCTTTCTGGGACACACAGAGTTCCTTCTTTCTCCTGCTTTACTCTACTATGTTCTTGGTGGGTCGGTCTGTGTCACACTGACCTTACACCAAGCTCAGAATAACCGCATAAAATGCTCCTTCAAGTATAGAGAAGTTGGTTTGTACAAAGACCACAGATACTTGTTACGCGAGTGCTGAGTACAATGGCTCTGCACCCCTCTCATAATGGTTTAGATCTTAGCTTCAACAGTGTTTAAAAAGTTGCTTTCTTTTCAGCTTAAAGAATGGGTGCCAATCTTCATACTCATACAGGCACACATCTAACTCTTTGTTGAGTGTCTTACTGTAAGAATCTATTGTTTTCTGTCTATTTGTTTTGTTCCCTCAAATGGTCATTTTCCAAGCTCAAGGTAGCAAGTTACGGGGTTTCTATGGATATTTTTCTTCAGCACTCCAGAAAACAACACATTTCACTGCAGTTAACTGCTATATACATATACAGTACATTGAATTTCAGGTGCTACACTCAAGGACATCTGCTGAGAGTAAAGCACTTATCTTTCCTTCACCTTATTATCCAGTGGAAAGAAAGTCTTGCTATTGCAAATGGTAAGTATCTAAAACAAGGCAAGAATTGGATTGTTGTTTACATGTTTTCTAGTGATATAAAACACTGACAGTGGTACAAGGTCTTCAGAAGCCCATACATGTCTAAATCCTAGGCTGTGGGTTTGCAGTGCTTAAAACGTACTTGACTCAGAATTCACATGCTTTTGTGTAATTTCATTCTAATTTTTCAGTATAACTTAGTGCTGGGTTTTTAAAATGTAGTTGGTAGAAAATCCGCATTGCCCATTTGATAATACATTTTGCCTTCAGAGTCCTATGCTGAAAATCTGCAAAGATTTTAAATTATGTAGCTGCAATCTCCCATCAAACAACACTTCACATACATTTACGGTGAAAGCATTCTAAAACTGTAATGCACTTGTTTTCTGCTATTGCTTTGGCTTGACTGGTGCTATCACCAACTATACAATGGTGTTCTAGTTACCGCTTATTGTGTAATAAAGTTAGAAGATTTGTCTAAGTGTTTCTGTTTCTCTTAAAATCTTCAAGTGGGACATTCTGACCAGAACATAGAGATTTTAACTCCACAAGGGAAAAAAACACACAAAATGCCGTACCAATGAGATATCTGCTTTTTGTGTCTGGCACAAGGACATTCATCATGGGGTGATGAATCATCTTCCTAAGTCACTCACAAAATAGATTCCTCTTAAACTCCTTGGTTCAAGAGTGCCAAGTGTTTCAGCATGCTGATCTCAAATTCATCCATGGTAGCCCTATTTGCACTCATATTTTTTACGTGTTTCCGCTCAATATGTGGGAGTTTCAAGTGCCTTTTCCATCAAGAGACGATTTGAGGAAAAGGAATAGGATGAAGCAATACTGATAGTCCACCTCAAGTACAGACTTAGGTGTAGAGCAACATCTACTACCAGCACAGTGTATTTTGTCCTTCGACATTCTTTACTGGCAAATGAAAGCCCTTGAGCCAGAATCTCAATCTTTTCACAACGACAAATGGGCTGTCATTACTTCTTCTCACCGTATCAAGTGCTCGTATTGTATTCCTTCTTACCAGAAGACAGACTCAGGTTATTGTGCTTGGATTATTCCTACTATTGGCTTTGAAAGCAAACTATTCTTAAATACTACCCATCATTTCAATATTCTAATTAATTATTGTAAAATGTTTTAGTATCTACTGCAACTACGGTTTAATTCTGAAAATATTAAGCTCTAATTATAGAACAACCTCAGTGTATTCAAAATCACAGTAGTTAGTATATTTGATAAATACATCTCTTTTCTCCTAGCCTAGGCAAGGCATACAGGAAAACGTGAGGTTCTTTTTCTCAGCCTTTTCAAGCTAACAGATCTGACTTGGGGAGGCACTCTGGTAGTTGTGGGGATCTCTGTATAGTTCTATGTAATGTTTCCAAGCCTTCTGGCACAGGGTTTGTAGCTAGCACGCCCTTCTCCTCAGCAGTCCTCTGCTGTCTGAATTGTCCAGTAGGTTAACAGTGAGTCTGTTTGAATATTCTGCAAATGCTATTATTTACCCCAGGACTGAGGTGAGGACTGAACTGTATCCCTTCCAGCTGAGAATTCCAGGCATTTGCCCCAACTGCTGTCTGTCCATTTCTTTTAGAGGAGCTGCAACTCGAGGATTTCCATCATTTTGCATCCCATATTTCTTTCCTTCTGCACCCTAAAGGAACTGCTGCAAGACATCTACAAGCGTCTTCAAATCCACAGAAACCTGACAGAAAAAATTCAAAGACGACTGATCTTCATAAATTAGCTAGAATAGCAATGGTCTCCCCTCTTCCAATTAAATTAGGTGAAAACAGGAACTAAGCAGGGCGTAGGTCAGAGTAAAGGAGAGCCTGAGGCTTCTTTAGGTCTTTGACCTATTCCTCCCAGACTATTATTATTGTGCTGACACTCTGCAATAAAATCCTGTTATATAAATTATTTCAACAGCATAGCCATATTAGAATTATAAAAGAGCTTCTCCAGGCTTTATCTACATCACCTGATTATTCACTTTTTGAAGTACAAAGTATTTTTGCGCGGAGCACACATACATATGTAGCGTGCCTTTGTATTTTTATGTTCGTGTTGCAACGTGTTTTGACACAATGAAAACTTGTTTTGAAAATACTGAACACCTACAACAATCCCTTTTGGGTGCCAGACAAGAGGATTTGTCCTCCCATGACTACACAGGCACAGCCAGGTGGTTTGCTTCATGGAACCCCTAATAATTCATCTTCTGTGTAGAAGATATTTACCATAACTTTCCAAACTCTCTAGGATTTGCTGTTTGTTTATAACAGAAGAAAATCAAAGACGCCAAACTTTTTTTATATATAATTGCTTTCTTTTTAAATTCCATTTGTCAGGAGCTATCTAATTCAACATGATTAGTACTAACTAACAAAAGGAATTTAAATTAATAAATTTGTATATTAATTCCACTAGTAGGTTTATAGTTAGGTCATATTCCATATGAGCGTTCATTAGGCCCTTAACAAGTGGCTATACCTTCCTCCTGCATCTCCACACCTTGCATTTAACAAGGCCTGAATGCAGAAGTGTGGAAACCTACTGAAAGCCCATTCTTTTAATAGGCCTCATGTCAACGTTTGAGGCGTAGTTTTTTCCTTATAAACTCAAATATGGGACATTTAAACCTCTTTGCTATTTTTACTATATATAATGCATTAAAAACGTATTTCCATTGGGTGGACCATGTTGTCTGTTTATTCACAGGCACTTCCACAGCATACCTCACCAGGCTGAAGACACACGAGCACTCACAGCAGAGCAGAAAAACCCCATTTCTTGCTTTGGGATAACTATGGGATAACAGGAGATTAATTCTACGCTACATATTTTACGACACCTCTATTAGGAGAAAATGATTGTTAAAACAAATTACCATTCTCTTCCAGAGAATTACGACTGAAGTGACAAATTGTTCTCCGCACTCTTAACTTTGGGTTGCATAGCTGGAATCAGGCTGCAGCAGGCAAGCCCACAACATGGCTGGGCGCCAAGTGGCAAAGGCTCAGGAGCTAATGAGAATCAGGACTATTATGGCATGCGCTAGGCATTCGGAAGGCAGCAGTGTTTTTAAACCACCGTTTGAATCTGAACATCACTAAAACTTATCCAAGCATAGCAGCAGAATGATAAAGGTACCTTCCAGGATTTCTTTATCGCTTCAAATATACATAACGATACTTGGCATGTATTCATGTTTCTAAACTAAGCTTCTTGATGGTATGCTCTTTGGGATGTGGTTTATAATTTCCTTACTAGGCAGCTTTATCTATAGCAAATATTTTGCTTTTATGTGAAACACAATGTCTACACAGTTCTCTGTCTTACACATCTCCAAAACTGGTGATGCCAAGCAAATATCTGAAGTGTTTATACAACAGCAAGACAATAGTTCTTAAATTACTGCTAGTGTAACTGGCTAAACATACAAATGTACAAAGGAGTCAGTGTACAATGCCATTATGCTGCTAGCAATTTTTTTCCAGATGCCAAACAAATTCATCACATAATCTCTTCCTCTTCTAATATTTCTATCTCTCTACCTCCTTTTGCATGACTTACCTACAAGGAGTTTTGTAAACCTCCTATATCCGCTTCCACTTGCCAGTCTACACAAGGCACTGACTGCAGGCAGACTGATGGACAGGACAGTAATCAAGCATCAACAGAGCTGGAGGTCTGCAGCGGGCAGCCATCAAAATACAGGTTTTTAAGAAATACTGTTGCCTGCAGCTCAGTTCATAATATTACATGACAGAAAACAGTCTCCAAAATTACAAAGAAAACATGCTACCAAAACCATAACAGGAAACAGAAATAGTAGAACTAGTGAAACTAAGTACATATTTGAAGTTTAAACATCAAACTTCACTCACATCCAAAGCTTTTTTCCCTGTATTTTACTAACAATGTCTTTTTCCTCCAGAAGTTCTTGCTGCATTTCTTACCATTTGTGATTGAAGTCACATAAAAAGGTACAAGAAATGGTTATATTTAGACATGTTTCTCAATGATTTGCTGATTGCAGACATAACAGGTGGCTTTACTCCACATGAAGCAAACATGAAGCACTTGTGTCTCTGTTCCAAAAAAACTATGGTATCAATTGATTTTATAAAGTCAAGAATTCAACACAGCTCTGCTGTAAAAATTAAGATGACTTTGCTGCCTAACTTACCATAAAGCAGAATGAATCTTGACAATCTGTTCAAATCACGAAACAACCATAAATATAACAACCTGACTAAAGGCAAAATATAAAGAAAGGGAGTTCCAGGGAACTGCTGCAGAGCCAGGACTGTAGATCATTATGTAGGCTGGCAACTAATGTTTATTTTAAAGCAGCAGCATAAGTACGGTCATCACTTTGAAAAAGATGATAGCTTTGGTTCCAAGAATATACATGCTCCCAAACACATGGACCTTTACTGACAGCTACAGATAAAAATAACACCTACTGGACACAATCAATGCATATAGGCCAAGGCCAGTAAGTATGCAAGCAACTTTTTTGAATCATCTTGAAATCAAGATTCTAGGACTTATTCTCTCACAGGTTTCTGATGCAGATATAAGGGAATTTACAAAGGTGTACTGCACAGAAATACCCCACAGACACAGTAGCTCTAAGTGTCCCAAAGCACACATAGCAAAATGAACCCCTCATTTTGAAACAGTTTTATCAATGCCTTCTGCTTGCCAGTTCAAGAGATAACCACTTCACTTCCTTCACCTTCTCCACAATGTACATAAATAGACTTGCTTCAGTCAGATGAAAGCTTGTGGTCTTAGATCATAGCAAATTTTGCTTCTGCTTTCTTAACTTCCATTTTCCCCCGAGGATTACTCAGTGCTGGGGCAGCGGGTGTCTGCAAAGGGGGCACTGGAATATCTCTGTCACAGCACGGTCACTCCACTTCCTTACCAGTGGATCATGAGAATGAAATTCCAAGGCCATCATGGAAAAACTCAGTCTTCATACAGTCTTTTTAAACAAGTGTTAATTCACAGGAAATTTCCAGTCCTATGAGCTATAGTGTGACAAGCGCGCTCTGTTTTTCCTATTTGCTGAAGTGCCCTAGCCATATTTTTCCACTCCAGGTAAAGGTTAACTTCTTAAAGAGGTATTGTTTATTCAAGACACTTATTATTTCCTCCTATCTTGGCTACATAAGTGCACACTGAACTCGATTGTTGGAGAGCAATTATTTAGCAAATTATTTAGTAGATTTGAAGGAGAGAGTCAATGTCAGAGAAGATGCAACTAGGAACTTTTTGTAAGTATAAAAGGGAGAGTGAAGAATGTGATGAAATAAGGAGGAGGGAAAGTAGAGGTGCTCTAAGAAGTAGGAGAAAGCAGAAAAGACAGAGCAAGAACAGAGTCAGGAGTGACACTTGTAAGGAAAGACAAGTGCAGAGACTCAAGAAGAGAGGAGATCACAGAAGTAATAATAGCATTTGAATGATCTTTAAAAGATTACTGAATCCCTTAATTGTACTTCAGAAGCAGAAATGAAGGGTTACACCACAGATGCATCCATAATGAGTCTGACAACCAGCACCCCTGAAAACAAAGTTTGCTTGCAGGTGAAAGTACTGATTTCATCATGTCATCTGCTTTGCTTTGCCAGATTGCTTATCAACCGGGGCCCAAGGCAACATACCAAAACATAAAAGAAACCTCTTTGGATATTCATTAGGACAAACCAGTCAGAAGGAAAAGGATAAGATGCCATACATCTGTGATTATATAAAACATATTAAAAAAGTTATTTCTCTTTGCTATTTAAAAGAGATATGTTTGCTATTAGAAGTAAAAGGAAATTCTCAAACAGTTGGAGACCTCTCCAAATAGGGAAAACAGACAGGAGTAAACTCTTAAAACTGATACGTAAAAGCAGAGTAATGCAGATCAAAAATGAATTTGAGGAACAAGGTAGCTGTGTCACTCCAAATAAAAACCTGTCAAACAGCACAAAAACCAGTCAAAAAGAAAAAAAGAATGCTCAAAAGAAATGAAGTCATGAAGACTAAACGAAAACGATTTCTGCATCCAAGTTCACCGTAGAGGTGCTTGAAGAAGCTGCCATACCAAAGCCCTGCTTTACAAGGGATGTACTGAAAGATCTGACTCCGGCAGAAATGCAGCCAAAAAGGTAACAAACAAATCAACAAAACAGACACAAGCAAATCAGCAGGCCCAGATGATATGCACAACCCAGAGTTCCAGAGAAACTCAAGTGTGTGAAAGTTAAACTCTTAAATAACTTGTAAGGTCCTGCTTAAAATAGCTTGGTACCAGAGAAGTGTGATGTCAATTAAAAATCGGTCTGGGAGGATAGAGGGAACCGTGGACTGGTAAATCTCATGCTAGTACCTTACAGATTGGTAGAGACTGAAATCATAAATTTATAAAAATCCCAGAACTAGTGGACTTGAGTAAATACAATATATTTGGTAGGAGTCAAACTTATGTTTCACAAATTTCTTATTTTCTTAAGGTACCAAAACCATGTGGACAAGATTCAAGTGACACACTCTGCTAGACTTCCCTCCAGCCATTTGGGAAGGTTTTTCAAAGGCTTTCAAAAAACTGAATTACCACAGCAGGAGAAAAGACCCAGGACTGGATAAATAGCAGGTCAAGATAAGAAAAAAAGAGATATGAATGAATGATGAGTCCTATTAGGGAGAAATCACCTGAGAACTGCACAGAAATGGGGGTTTTGTCCTGTGTTGTACAACACACTCCTACATGATCTGACAAAGTGAGCAAAAGAAGATGGCAAAGTTTGCTAATGCTAACAATTTAGTCAGGGAAGGGAAAATGAGACACAATTATGAGGAACTGCAGATGGCTCTTGCAGCACTGGGAGATAACATACCAGATGAAAAGTCAATATTGACAAACAGGAAATGGAGATACGTTAGGAAAAAGGCTTAATTTTACATACGCAAAAAACCCCAAAGGCTCTGAAAAACAGATAGGAAGGAGATCTTGGTGCTAAAATGTCAGTATAACCTTCAGTCATATGTAGAAAACCAAATCAGATGTTATTAGAACCAGAATAAAAAGTAAACCAGACAAAATCACTATGCCACCATATAAACACATGGTGAATATATCATGAGTAACATTCAGTTCCCTGTCTCAAAAAGAATGTGATAGAAATAGTAAAGGGATAAAGAAGCACGACAAGGGTGATCAGAAATGTGGAAAGGTTCTATAGAATGAAGGAGTGAGTCAAGCAGGAGAACAGGTGACAGAATAGATGTGAAGAGATACAGAAAATCATAAAGGTTATGGAGAGGATCAGCAGGGATTAATTATTTGCTGCCTCTTTTCATATAAGACCTAGGGAGTAACAACTGGAGCTAGCAGGAGGTAGGAGTGCAAAAAGCCGACAAAGCTTGTTCTTCACACCACACGTTATCTGTGCAAACCCTTGCCACAGAACTTTGTGAGTTATGATGTGGGTTCCAAAAGCAATCAAACAGAAGAAAAGCTAGGCAGAGCTGTTAGACAGGTATGTACCAATTCTGGACATAGAAATCCTTGAAGATGGTAGAACATGTCAGGAAAATATGATTACATGCTCTGCCATGCTCTTCCACAGGCATTGGCTACTGCCTATTGATAGAGACATGATACTGGGCTAAATGAATGTTGAGTTTGACCTAGTATGACCATTCTTTGTGTATAACAGAGCAATTACAAATATTGCCCAAAATACAAGACCATGGAGCTCACCTACTATTTTTATTTAGCTGTTTATTTTGTAATTGACCAAGCAACAGTATTCATCTGGGCTATTAAACCTCAGCCCTCAAATTTGGGCAATTTAAACCTTCCAAAACCATGTATTTCTCTCTACCCTTTTCTCTCAAGCAACGGAGAACATGTCTTTACATCAGTTCCTAACTATACTTCTCTGCTCTAATGTAGATCTAGCAGGTTTGATAAATGTATAATGGAGTTCTCTAATGAAGCCAAATCAGACAGTTCATCAAAGTATTTCTAGAACAATGCCTAGCCCTGATTATCTAATAACCACTTACATTAAATTCTAGCCTTTAATTCCTATAAAGCAGTTGTCTTCCAAAGTGCTGTTATATTCTACTTCTACCAAGCCAGCTCCTCCATTTTCTTCTGTGCATTTCTCTTGTCAATATATGAGATAATTCTGTTTTCAGAAAGAATACTTACTATATATTGAAATGCACATATGTCCAGTTCGCATAATGTCTGTATAAAATCACAGAAAAACTAGTTGCCCAACAGATTTTATTTCCACGCACTTCCTATAGCACCTATGCTCCCCATCTCTAAAAAGTTGTTTTTCTTTTCCCACAGTCAAAGCCTTAATGAGAAGTGACCAGAAACAAATACTCAGGCCCTTCTGTCTTGGCTGAAATCCACATAATGCATGACAGCACTGAAGATCCCTGGCAGGCACCTGTCAGAAACTAACATACCATAACTTAAGAGTCAGACTTAATTATCCAAGGAGACATTAAAAAAAAGTTCATGAAAAATATGACTCAAGAAGTGCAGCTATCATGCGTATGCACTGTAGTCTGTAGTGTATGCAGAGGAACAATGTAAAAATAAAATAATATCCTGAGGAAATTCTAATTAAAAGCTGTATCTACTTTGCTAATTATATCTTACAATCAAAATAATTTTGTTATTAAGGTTTGCTGGTAAATCAATTGCAAAATGTGCTACAAGGACAGATGCAACCATTAAATATTTTAACAAAACACGTAATTCTTTCAATCTGCCTTTCTACTTTTCATGTCTAATTCTGATCAGCTGACACTCCCACAGAAAATAAGAGTTTTGATTTAATGGTCTATAAAATCAAATTAACTTCTTCGTAAGCTTCACACGGCTGGGTCACCACATCTGTTCTTGCTATGGCTGTCACAGCATATTGGCCCTTTTGTGTTTTGAAAAAGAGCCCACTGGCGGCAATAAAATGTCAGCCTTATTTGATTTCAGGCGAGGAAATCACTTTTGTTCAGTTTCTGATGTAAGACTATCAAAAACCAAAGAGTTAAACAAGCAATGCAACTCAGCACTTCACCCCTTAGTTTGTACCTACCCCTCTGCTCGCCTCCAGAAAGAATCCTCTGAGCCTTGCAAACACATGCACACACACCAAGGGAAAGATGATGGCCCTATGTTTCCTGCTTCTGTTCCCTACTCTCATTTTTCTAAATTTCTTTTTAAATTTAAAGTAACACACAACAGAGCCAAAGACAGTCATGAACAAAGCTATGCGAGGAGAGTATAAGTAAATGCAAACAAGTTATTATTTTTATATCTAGTCTTTAAATATGCCTAATGTGCATGAAAATCACATAATACATGAAAATACAATTTGCTACTTTTACAAATAAGCACGAAAAATACTTAAATACAAACCAAATAATAACAAATGATTTATTACCTTAATCACACCTATCAAGGAGAGATTATAAAAAAGGTGCAATGTTAACATGTAAACTTCATAGAGAAATTCAAGGTAGCATAGGTGGAAAACAGAAGTTTCAAGGAAATAGAGAAACTTGTTACTTCAAAAGAATCCAAAACATAGTAAGAGACATTTTTCCTAAAATATGAAAGAACTCTGACTTAATAATAAAAAACGGATGAACTGAAAAACTGGTTAATGTCAATATATTAAAAAAAAAAAAATCATTAGGGCACTCAGAATTTACTGAATACAACAGCAAATCTTTGACATATTACAGCTGGGTTTTTCTAAACAGCAACACAATTGTCCCCTTTTTTTTCAAATATCCTTTCAATAGACCAAAGATGCACTTCCCCTCCTTACCAGTGGAGATTAAAGCTTAAAGCAACCATTTCGGCCAAGTAGCAACTAGCACCTTCACATGATACACATCTTCTAATTTTAAGATGTTAAAAAAAAAAGGTTTCAATGAGGTTGAAAATGCTACAGCCCAGTGCACCAGCCTGACTCTTTCGAATCACAGCACACTTGTGCGGAGCACAAACTGTAGCTGCAGCCGCACTGGTGATACATATGTAACACGCAGAAGATGTGTCTGCATATAATCTTAAGCTGCACTTGACCTTATGGCAGACCAGCAGCCAATATACAGTTAAGAGCACTTGAGCCCTTTTAAGCTTTCACCCTTGGAGAGCCCTGACGGATCCGTAAAATTAACACCACATTCAGTGAACATCGGTGAGCGGTCAGGGACAACAATCTTATTTGGAAATCAGTTTTATCAGCCACCTTTAAAAAAAGAATATGAACTCTCGGAACAACTTTTTATTGTGATACCAGTTTTCCATCCTCCTGCTATTTTTATTGATGAGTAGGTGGATTTATGTAGGATAAAAGAGTAAACTGAGTCCTGGCTTGCTCTCCCTGAAGTATAACCTAAGCCTACAGAGCAGCACTGCGTTGGACAGAAATTGGGCCAGAGTGCATTTAAGAACTGAACTTAATTTGTATAAACAAACAAGCTTTATTTACAGCATTCCTTCATAAAATCCCAGGCCTAGAGTCTGCATGTTCTTTAAAGACTCCATTTATGTACACTTGAATGCCTATTTAAGCAAAAAACAAGAGCGCTTTCCCATGGAAACCGCACAGAGATGTTTTACTTCACACGTACACCACAAACAAGGCTGCTAACTTTCCATAATTTACTCTGTTTTCTTAGGCTTGCTATTGTATTTTAGGGCCCAATCTTTTGGAGAAGCTGCTTATGCAGGAGGCCACAGACACATAAATAAATGACCTAAGAGAGACAAAGCCTGAGATGTGAACTGAGAGGAAACGGCATCTTGGCAGCGTGCAAGAAAATTTTAATATTTTTGGTTTCCCTATTTCTAGCTGGACAAACAAGTTAAAATTTTGTGTTTAGTTGAGAAACAGGCAATCTGGAGGCATTTGGAATCACATTATTTAATCAGGACTTGATTCGTCCCTTAGAATTAAATCAAGCCAGAGGGCAATCCCTGGGCTAAGCCTCAGTTACCAGATGCTATCTCTCATTGAGGAATCTAAGTCAGTGGGCCTCAAAGGAGCCAGGTGATTTTAAAAACTGCTTAAGAGGACACAGACGAACTCAATTTTGTGGACTTTATCAGACACGTATAAATTAGTACAATTACTTCAGCAAGAACATGAGCAGTTTTCCTCTGTGAATGAAAAAGATCCTGCTAAACTGATACTCTGATCTGAGAATTTGCCTTTTAGATTTAGGTGATAAGAGTTTAAGTGTGAATGCATACAATCTACTTCTATATGTATGTATTTTAGAGGAGTAATTTTGCTCCTACTTATAATTACTACTGATTGTCTCAAGGCTACAGCAAAGAGTTAACTCCTAACTTCAAAAGAGATGCCTACTTCTGCTGGGGGCCACAAAGATAAGCAAGGATACCAAGACTTTCAAGTTTAGCCCCTGAGTTGAAGGAATTGGATGGGCTTACCTGTTTGGAAAAAAAAAAAACACCAAACACCCAACCTTGGGAGAAAGTTGGGCACAGAATCAAAGTCCCTTTGGCATGAACTTATGACAGCTCTGCCCGTGAATAAGCAGGCTGTGTTGAGTTGCTGAAAACAGAGGCAGGGTTTGCCAAAATTGAGGATGAGGAAATCTCTGGGTGATGGTATTTCAAACTTGGTCGTGCTTCTACATCCTACAAAGCAATGCGGTAAAATGCATCGATACATGACTGGACAGCTAATGAACCTAGCTGGTGCAAGAGCAAGCAAAAGCCATCCTTGACAGTGCCTTAAGATACAGTGAGGATGATGGTGTAAAATAATTCCTCAAGTACCTGAGAATAAGAGCAGAGAATTTGGTCAGACACCAGAATGTCAAGTGGGAGATCCTGTGGCCTTAGAACAGTAGGGCCAGAAAGATAAACAGAGCTGTTTTGTCTCAAAGGACACAAAGCACTTGGGAGACCATTTGGCTAAGAGGGAAAAAGACTATATATAAGCAAAATCTAATAGACAGTATTTAGAAATACAAACAAGTTGTCTCTGATTTATTCAAGGCTAAATTTTCTTCAGCTGAGCAGAATTACATTGCTTCTAGAGGCTAAATCATGTATCCTTCTTTTCTCTGTTTCTTTGGGATGTTTTGATTTGGCGTTTGAACTAATATATTTAACTAGAACGCTTTCCTATATATTTACATGTATTTACATATACTTGGTCCATAACGTGGCTACAGTAAAAATAAAGTAGAATGAAAAATTATTTGGTTGTGTTGAAACACACTAACCTATTCTAAGAAGCCCTAGCAAGTATTTTAAACACTGTTTACATAAGGTGCTCAATTGTGTTAAAAATCTTTCTTAAAATATGCTAACACGTATCATAACATCATACTTTTCTTGATACAGATTTATTTACGGTACTTACTCAAGAATCACTACTTGTTCCTGCAAGCAAAGCACTTTTAACTAGAGCAGCTTCTCTGTCTCTTTGCAGCTCAATGACAGCTATTTCAGACATTGCAGCATACTTTCTTCCCCCGCTTCTCATCATCTTTCTCATATTACGTATCCAGTGTAAAACTTAAATGCAAAGACTCAAACATAAGAGTGAATAACCTCACAGAATGTACATGTGATAGTAAGTGTACACATTTAGTGCTTTGTAAAAGAACTTGTTATAATACTTCTAAATTTCAAGTGCAGGGCAGAGAAGTCCATTTGTATACACCCACTCATAAATGAATGCATTTAGCAGACAGTACATAGGTACTTGTAAGCTTCCAGCTGCAAAAGAAATGTATTTTGTAGTATGGTCATAAAAAAATCCCACAGTAATGCTTCTGTTAGTGTTTCTTTCTCTTTTTTTCTTTTTTTTTTTTTTTTAAACAAAACACTCATTCTGCTAGAGAAAAGAAACAAGTCCACCAAAAAAAAAAAATAATCATCTTTGATGAAGAACTGGCTCTCCTAGACAGCACCGTAGCAAAACGAAACACTAGCAAAAATATTTGCTATTACAACACATCAAAATGCAAAATGAAATGTTATTTGATGTCCTCCATGAAATTTAAATTAGTATAAAATCCACGAATGCTTCAGTCAATTGTTGTTTGCTTCCATCATTTCCAAATTACAATCAGTCTCTGACCGTGCCATTCATTTGATTTACTCAGCTTGAACTATTTTCATTTGACTCTTATTTACACATCTTTGCTAATTTAATTTAGTCTTCTGATTATCATTCAAAATGTTCATCCCAATATGCCTTGTTTTTTATGCAGTTCGATGCCTTTACGTGCCAAACAACTGATAATCAGCCTGCTTAAATCTCTTGCTGTTCTAACATTTTTACACTTCGCAAAACTGGAATACTGCAGCAAGGCCATTGCCTATATTGCTCCCTTCAGGTAAAATCTGTTTTGCTTCATTAGAAGACAGGAATAATACCTACTATACAAAAGGGGCACCACTACCACGGCAGCTTGCCCTTGCAACAGAACCACCCTGGGGAGGCTCTCCTGTTGTCTTTAACTAAAGGGGACATTCAGACTGAAGTGGTGTCTCCCGGCTAGGGAGAATGCGGGCTTGCATGAAATGAGGGCTTGCAATAAAACTGCTGAGGAAACAGTCAGAGATTCCCTGGTTTTTAGCCAACAGAAAAAGCAGTTAAAAAAAAAAAAAAAAAAAAGAAGAGACATTCAGACTTTCAGATAACTTTCTCAAGGTCTGATAGGATTGCCTCCTATGCCAGACTGGTGGTTTGCTCTGCCTCCTCCTCCTGTTCTTATGTGTTTATTACAGCCTTATTCCATATCTTTCAGGTTTTTCTTCCTTGCTCTCTCCGTCTCACATGCTTCCCTTCAGGGTCCCTCCAACGCCCACACAAAACCATGGAGTCACCTTGACTGACTGCTACCATGCAGATTCCTCCTGCTGGGGGCTATCTTGTCTACTTAGATTGGAAGCTCTTTCGAGCAGACATTGTCACCACTCTGTGCCCGTATAAAGCCTAGCAGAAAGAATCTTCTTTTGATCAGTCCTCTGGCACAAACATAATAAGCATGATTAATAAAGTATCTGTCTATATTTATATATGGGAATGCTAAGACTATGTGAGAACAGAATTGAGTTCAGCTTTTACAATGCTGGAAATGTACAGTTAAATCCATGACATTTCTGCCAACAGATGACTGAGTAACAAATGCAACATTGAGTAGGAAACAGCAATCTCACTTACTTTGCTCTCTTGGCCATTTCATTGCCATCCCAGCGGGGGCTGTAAGGGTAATTCTTCTGGGCCTGGGAGTACAGCTGGCCACTGTTAGTGAAGTGGTAGACAGACTGAAATGTTAGGGTTGGTTGGTCTCGAGGAAAATACAGGGGTAGGTCAACTGAAATTTTGGAAAAAGAAAAAAAGAAAAAAAAAAGGAAAAGAAAAATGTCATAAAAATAAACCATTTAACTGAGAATATATAATTCTCTTCTATTGCTTTAAAGATGACAGAAAAGGAGAAATTGATGATTAATTCTAAAATATACCTCTGTATTTCTTATAAGTAATGATTCCAACATATTGCTGTATGGGACACTTTGCTTTATCAAAACATTTTTGTAAAACACATAATTTAAAAAACTGTTTAGCTAGTGTATTTCTATGTTAATCATAATGTTTACACCATGATTATTTTGTTTTAGAAAAAATATCACAGCTATTTTCTTTTATAGTGAAATTTTCCCTTTCAAAAATTCACAAAATACATTCTGTTTATGCTTTCCATTCAATAAGCAAATTTCTCTTTATCTTCTCTTTAACCAATTCATTTTAGTGCCCTGATGGAAATCAAAAGCACTGTCATTCTCATTTTACAGCTGAGACCTAAAGTGGTTAAATAATTTGATAAAGGATGTAGAAATACTCAGTCACATGAGTTGGAAAAGATCTCAACTCGCTGTCATCTGCCAGACAAAAAAACCCCCACAAAACCAAAAACACACTGCAAAGTCACTAATACCCAAAATATCTTGCTAAAAATAAAAATCAGAACCTCTTAGTTCCCTTTGCTTATCACTGTCTCATGATCAGCTAGGTCTGGCAGAACAGTAAAATAGTCTACAACAGTTAGTAATATGGTCAAAAACTGTTTTTTAACTTAACTTTTTCATTGTTCGATTTATAATTTAGAATTTCTTGGTTTACTTTTAATGTCAGCAGGCTTCAGAAATCTGTAGTTAAATTGTTTTATGCCAACAGATTTGAATTACATTAAATGTATAATTTAACACCAAAATTAACAGAAGAATGTGCACTTCTTTTAAAGGTGTAGGCTTTTGTGGTGTCGTAAGGCACGGTCTCTCCACAGGCTGCATTTATAAAGCACCTACGACCGTACTTTTTATTGTCCTCCAAATCGCGATTCATTAACTCTGCTCAATGAAAGAACACTGCAATGGAACAGTAACTCCCTGTAAATCTTAAATAATTTTTCATATTGGTGTAGCTATGAGTGAAATAAATTAACAAGATTATAATTCATTCATATAAACCTGGGTTCTCAGCATTCTCCATTTGTCATTTTACAGTCCTTATGAGGAAAGACTCATAAATTAATAAACAGGCTGCTGTAAGAGCTGAAGAAGAATCAGAGCAGGTGGCAAAATCACTACAAACAGAATTTGAAGAAAGAGAAAGGAACATTACAGGACTGTACCCATTCTCAAGCAGAACAGGATCTCTCCTCAAGTATGCCTGGTAATGCACTATGTTTTCTACTTTTAAATTCTTCAGGGAGCACTTCCTTTGAAATCTCTGCTCACACACTGAGATATCACTATAAGACAGGTTCTATTTTTCTAAATTCCATGCTATCATCCTGCTAGTGCCTTCGTTTTTCAGTTCTTCTAATCATGACTGAATACTAGGATTAGCACCAGCCAAATCATCGCTCCTTTTTCCCTAAATTACCCTCCAAGCTCTGTGAGTAAAACTGTTTGTAGCCATGAAGTACATAAAACTGGATGTGATATTCCAGCTGTAGTCTCAAAATACACCAAACCACTGTGGACGACAGCATTCGCTCAGTTCATGACCCACTGTCTGAGCGACACGTGATAACTCCCGGAGTCCTGGTGACTCAGCTCAGACAGCAGCTTCCAGCAGATACTTAAGCGGTAATGACATGGGCAGAGCTCTGCTAATTTGAGGGCAGATCACCGCTGTAACAAAGGTTAGACTCCAAGATTGCTCTGTCAAATTCCTCTTTATAACATGATTATTTAATAACATTGGCGTATCGAGGCCATTTATCAGCAAGCATGCTTTTTCCTCCCCTCGCAGACGGTACGTGTGAGCTACAGCTTCTGAAGGACTTCACGTGGAAACAAGTATGAAGCAAGGGGACAGGCTCTCCGTTGTAATGTTATAATTCTTCAGCTCTGAATGCTTAAACTCTGTTCCTCTAGTGCACCTTTTTCCTTCTGAAGTGCCAACTCCTTAAAGGAAAACTACTCTGTATGCTTGTATATTTTATCACTGTGTGAAAGGAGTAACAACTTTAGCAAAACACTCGAGTAATAGTTCAGTCCTTAAATTTAACTTTCAACTTGAGAATTTCTGACTTTCACTAACTTCTATTTGAAAACTTCTGCCTACATAATGGGGGCAAGCAGCAGCAGTTTTATTCCTGTTACCTAAAACCAGAGGTTTGCACTTAAGAGAAAGCATCTAGCACTAGAAACGCTGTTTCAATGGATAATCAGGACATTGCTACCATTGCAGAGACACTTTCACTTGCTAAAAGAAGCCTTTCTTTTATAAAAATATTTTCCAATACTGGGATCACCAAAATAAAACAAAAACGATTTTCTTCTTTTATTATCTAAAACCTGTACATAAATTTTCCGGAATTACTTACATTATAGACAGTTAAATCAGATAATCAAATTAGATTTAAAATCATGCATCCCCCGTCTGGCCAACAGCAGTATCATCCTGAACTGTAAGTAGAGCTCTGAAAAATTTGACCCGACTTTGATTTCTAACACTACCTTTCACCTAAAATTACCAGATTCCCATTTTTCTAACCCAAGTGTTTCCTTAAGACAAGGCGTGAGATAAATCCAGACCAAGTAAAAAAACCTGTCCCTAATTCTGGAACACAACCACACCTAAAAGACCAGTAAACAGGAAATAGCCTTGAGTTGTAAAGTGTTATACATATCTCAAGGTAGCCAGCTATTATTTCAGCAGTAGGAAGGGAAGGCAAGAACTCACTTCCGTCGCAGTGGATGCCTGTCCATTCACACTGTGAGTGCACAAAACGCTTGGATTTATGGTCAAGTGTTTGATCATACATGAAAAATAAGCAAATACCATTGGTAATAAATGCTAGCAAGGTGCTTTAAAGATAAAAGGTCAAATTCTGCTCATAGTCACAGAGGTTGCTAAAGAAAATTTTTGTCTTTACCTGGTTGTATATGCAATCTGACTTTCAATCTGTGCATTAATACTAAATCAGATCTGCCTTCATGCAGTCTACAAGATGGCAAAGGTAAGCGTTCTCACAATGACATCCAAGACAACATTTACACTTTATAATGAAAAATGCATCACAGTTAAAACCAGCGCACTGCTTTTGTAAATCAACACCTGAACTAGGCAAAGTATAAAAGCACGCTTTGGTTTGGCATGCTACTTACTTAAGAACTACAAAAACATATTCAGGCTGAATACAAGTACTATTTCCAAATAACAGCTGACTCACAAAGTACCCTGGTGATATGTCTGCAGAAAATAAGCAGATGACTCATGTCTGTAAATTCCTGAAAGTACCAATAGACCCCTTGCTTAGTCATCTTTTGCTTGGATGCTGGGTTCACGAGCTCTGTAAACTATAATGAGGGATCTAGCTCTTAGTAGGACTCTCTCTCCCTTTTTTCTTCGCTTATAAACAGTGCAAATTATCTCCCTAAAAATAACTTCATCTACGTAAGTGAGTCACTTCAACTAGCAAGCTTATACAAGTCATGCAGTTAAGCAGTAATACTTGGTTATGAAGGTAAAAATCTTGCTGTCAAACTCTGATTTAAAACGAAAATTATGTCAGAGGAAGTCCCATTTACCCCTTCTCTCACAGAAATAGAAACATTTCCTTCAGAAAATTTAAACAATTAGCTCATTCAGGAATGTAAAGCTTTCTAATTCAGCTCCATACTCAAAGTAATTTAATCCTGATGACTTCTTACTTTGGCTTTTGTAAGCATCACACTATTAATATGAGCAGAGCTCAAAGAAGCAGACTGGAGAAAGTAGTCAATACCGTAGTATAACGCTGCTTTCGCCTATGTTACAATTTACAGATAATACTTTAAAAGTCAAGTTTTAGAAAGCCATAGTGCGGGGAAAATTATGTCTTTATGAAAGCTCTAAATGAGCAGAACTTATAGGGCTGTTTTTGGTAATTAAGCATTGAGTAAATTCTTTGGTGATTGAACCCTAATTTTCCCACACAGTTCATAAGAAAGCAAAAGAAAAAGGACTTGCTTGTTGAGAATGAGTCATGTTGTAAAGAAACTTAATTACAGTTTATAAATAGTTGAAGTTGCTCTCTTTTTGAAACGTAAGAAACTATTGAGAAGTAACACACAAATTTGCTTCTCTTGACTTAGCTAGCATTTAATGCATACACACATTCAAAACATAGTTATCTTAAAGCCAAAATCCTGATTCATTAATAATTAGAAAATTGTGCAATGAATCAGTAAGACCTAATTGTTCATTTTCTTGAAGAAAAACCACACTGAGATCTGCAACAGGTTACCTACTTTGTTAAGCTTATGTCAACAACTACAGAGTTGCTTTTGACAGTCTTAATAACTGTAAAATAATATTGATACCATCTCATTTTATAGTTTTTCAAACAGGTTATGAAATGTGGAAGTCTTGGCAAAAGGGCAGACCAGTGCTGCTATAGGGTTTCTGAAGGAAAAACGCTCAGAAGAAAAAGGCAGCTTTACCCTGCCTTTAAGTACTGGAGAGAAGGGAAAACAAAACCATGCTTGAAATGCATGCTGACCATACAAATACTTCAAAGTACTTAGACGGCAATATTTAGAAATTTTTCCATACACTGTTCCCCTGTTCTACAGAAAAGGTTTACCTATCCTTTGTAAGGCACTGGCTAAATCTATACATTTGTTTCCACAGAAGTCAACAGTTACAGAATGTTACACACTGTTTGAATGCTTGGATGATACTATACTGGTTATCTTATTAATCTTCTGGATGCTTGAGTCTGCTGCAGTTTGTTGCACCTGTAATTTGTTTTGCACTCAAACACTGGCTGATCTGGATATTTTACTGCTGAGTAAAAGATTTCCACTTCTACAAGACTTCATTGCCTGCAGAACCTTAATTCAATCTCTACTTGCTTTATGGAGCAGCCTTCAAACACAGGATACCACAGTATTCTTTCCAGTTCAGTTCCCAGGCTGGACAGAGCTGGCCAAAGGAGACGCTGTTCCAGTTTGCCCCATTTGACAGACTCTGCACTACACTGCACAATTTACTGCACAACACTGAAGCCTTGCTCTCATTAAATATGTATTCATTTCTGCATGAGCTTTTCAATGTGATGATTCTGATCACAATAAAGTGTAATAGCTACATAAAATATTAAAAAATGTGTTTCACAGCACCTTCATGAGTTGAAAGGCTATTTAGGGATTCCAGACTGAGAAAGAAAGAACAAGGAAAGGACAGTTGGTTTGTCTATCGATGCTGAGTGCCAGCCTGTAGGACCCAATTCTTCTGAGATATAACAGCAGAGAATACTTCATACAGCCAAATACATCTCCTTCCAATGCTGGCTGCATTCAGGTACTTCAGAATCAATGATTACTGAACATGTGAAAAGTTTTGATTAAATTATTTCACCAGAAAAACAGGAAGGGTACAGGAAAGATGTGCTAAACCCAAATCTCTAGAGAACACTGAACAATCTTAGCCTGATACTATCTGTTCTCTCCCCGAAATCCCCTGAGACTCATTCCTTACTTATCATCCAACTTGGGCCAGAGACTGCCTCTGCATTCAAGTACCTCTGATGAAGTCAGTCATGGAAACAGGAAATACACATTCCAAGCTCCAGAACTGTCTCTTATTAGTATATATTCATGATCTTTTTGCTTGTTCTTTTTTCGGTTCACTGAATTTCACATTCTCTCTTGCATTTACTTGCAACTGAGCTCACATTGCTGGGAAAAACAACTTTTGGATTTGAATGCACTGCCTCAGACTGAAAAGTTCCTTGAACTCCGAGCTCTCCAGTTTTCATGATGTCCTAATGTGGGTGAGACTCATGTGAATTTACAATGCAACTTGGTGGCAACACAGATCCTATATTATCTAATCTTCCTATCAAGCTCTATTTTAAAAAGAAATTTTCTTGTAGGTTTTCTGTCATGACTTCTCCTATGGGAAAGCTGTTCCAGACAGCCTGTACGACGGATGAAAAATCTTCATCTAAGTTCAAAAGAAAACAGCTATCTTCACTTTTTACTCAGAAATTCCAGTACAGAAGGCCTTTCAGGAATCATATCAATCACTGTTCCTGCTGAGAAACCTGGACAGATTCAGCCACAAGCATTCTGGGGACTGTAGTGGCTAGCATGAATCTCCGCAGGGCAGTATTTCAGGATATTTTGCATAGTGAACCTTTCCTCAACTCTTCTGTGCTGAAGGTCGTTAGCCTACATTCTACTGGCAAAAAATGAAAGGATGAATTTGGCTCAAAACACACGGAGAATTACAAAACGCCACAGCTATCCTGCCTTGGTGTGTGATGATGTAGTCTTGTAAGAATGAGAGAGCAAGGATGACAAATAACATATCAATGGCATTAGTGTGGGACTGTAGGTTAACAGAGCATAGTCATAGGAATTTGAATTTGTTAAATATTATTAGGGGTAACATCAGTTCTTGAGAAAAACAGGTTATTTACAGGAAGATGCTATTTTGAAATCAACATTTCAAAATTTCAAATGTGAAATGAAAAGGTGTTTATGGAATTCTAGCTGGGACACTTACAGCACTTTGGGTGTGTTGGTAATCACAGCTGGTTTTGAAATAATTAAGTCTGTCCTTGCTATGGGAAATATCCACCCCACTGGCAAAGTGAACACTAGCTTAGTAAATGGGTAAAATGACTTATACACAAAATACTTCCAAATAAAGACTATGAAAATACAAGTAAACACTATGAAAAAAGAAACAACTATTTTTTTCTTAACTGCATCACTTATGTATCAGCTGAATGCACAATATTGAACAATGGAAGATAAGCACTGAAATGTGATTGTAATAATGGAAAAATAGTAATCTTTGGGATTATGAAAATTTACATGAATATATGAAAATCACAGGTCCTTGTTTTGTACTGGGAAATGGGTCTGGCAACAGAACTCACTAAGGAGTCAGTCCTGAACTGCATTTGTATAACAACTGATCCTCAGCAACACAAGATGTTCTTGACCTTTGTCAGCAAGTATAATATTCAAGAATGGGAAGGGAGCCCACTGAGAGGTTTAGAAGATAAGGTAATTAGAAGGTCCTTAAGAAGAATACAACTGGCATAAGAAAGAAGAAAAATGCTGAGGAACCTTTTCTTTAGAACAGGTTTAACACATTACCTCCAGAATGCAAGGTGGCTGACAGCAGTTATTGAAAGTGCTAGCAGTAACTGTGGTGATGTTCATCATGACATTAAGGAATGCTTGAAGGAATCTAATTTTCCTTATTTTTTCCTTTTCCTTTTTTGGAAAAAGGAAGGACTTTTAGTTATTGTGAGTCCAGGCTCGATTTGAAATAAGAACTGGTTCTTCCTTTTTCAAAATTTTTGCACCAACAGTATGTCCTTTTCTCTAATGTGTCTTATGATAACATCACATCTATGGAAATGGCCAACCTCAAAGTCTCAGACACAGAAGTAGTTACCTTTAATTCCAGTGCTCTTAGACAGTCCTTAAATATTTCTGAAGAGTGGAAACAATGAATTGTGAATGATTAAATTATTTTGACACATTACAGAGAGTAAATTTTTGTGTGCACTTGTGGATTTCAATGAGACTAGAATAAAATTATCACTTAGCTTTCTTTGTTTTCATTCCGTTGTTGTTGTTTGTTTTTTTAAAATATAAACTATGTAACCTGTTTCTCTTTGAAAAGGACTACATGACACTTCTGTATATATTTTGCAGTTCTCATTCCCCTGACAGTGGAAACTACAATACAGTCTAGGCACCAATGGCAACTAGGTTTATGATTACTATTGTCTTGATTTTCTTTCAACATAAGCAGACAATATGGTTGTAAAAATATCCCATGTCTTCATCATAATCTGTATCTTTCTTTTTAAGTACCCTATCCTTCATACAAAAGCAGCATTTTAAAAAAATGTGACAAAAATAGTTTAAATACCTTAAGTTACAGTCATGTGCTGCAGATAGAGTATCTAATTCTTTGTTTAGTCTTACAGAGGAACCAAGAAACAGATCAAATCAAGATATTCTTCAAGCAGTTTCCAGCTATGTGGTCAAAGGCCATGAAAGAGTGATGCAACTTAACCTGAAAACTGCTTTATAATGTCTTCTTGCTTTAGAGTGTGATCTCCCACCTCAGCTATGTCATACTCTTTTGGACTTTGCAGCAAGACTGGATTACCTCCTAAAAATATCACATGGAATATCTTGTAATTCTATATTGAGCCCAAAGAAATGGTGTATTGGCCTCACAGGTCTTTTCCTTCTCTAATTTCTGTAACCATGACTATTTTAATTAAGAGAAAGGCTTTTTATTTTTACTTCATTAACTTCAGCTAGTGACATCTATTTTGCTTTATTTTTACTTCAAATTCTCAAAGATCTTCATTCCCTCCCCCTTCCGTTTTTATTTCCTTTTATTGTTTCTGCTGTAACAGTTTCTATAGTAACTTCTCTAAGTGCTGATGAGATTGATGCTACTAAAAGCCGCCTCTTCTCCATCTGAATTGCTTGAATCTTACACTTTAAATGCAGTTGCAGTTGTTAGGAGTGTTAAAAGCATGCTGTGGCCTTTCTTGGTACAGGCTGGTGACCATCACAATTTACTCGTGGAGAAAAGGTGAAAACTTTACCCTGCTTTCCCAGTAAAGAGATACACTGCTAAACATTGAGAAGTTCTACATTACTTTCCAGCAGGACAGGAAGACTTTTAAAGCATGTTTTCTCACTGATACTTTAATAAGCTTATGAGGCTTGCAAATAAGTTTTTTTTTTCCTGCTTTAAATGCTGCCTCGGATTTGAAAGGAAATTAATTTCTTTCTTTCTCATCTGTGATCAGTGTGACATTATCCTGCAGGTCAAGAGGACCCTTTGCTGACACACATGCTCTCCTGTTCTTTCAAGCTCTGCTTCATGCAGGCTTACAGCTTTCAAATCACAATACAATGAAATCCTGCCTGACCCAAGCAGCCAACTAAGCCATTATAGATATTTTTAAAGCTAAACTGAAATCTACTTTCCTGCAACATAGGCCCATTACTACTTCCCGCTCCAGCATGTTATAATTTATCACTTTTGCCCTTGAAGCCACCTTTCACCCTTCTAAAGGCCTATCCCTCTAGTGTCTTCTCATGACATAAAAAATTAGTTTGTGGAACATATTCTTTTAAGCCATGCTTTCTAGACTACTAGTCATTTTTGGTGCTTTCTTGTGAACACTCCATTTGAGGATGAAGCAAGACAAATAGCAGGATCACAACCCTAAGCTTCAGGGAGCAGACTTTGGGCCATTCAGGGATCTTGATTCTTCCATGGAGAATCCTCTGGGATAATGGTCCTGGAGAGAAGAGGGGTCCATGATCACCTCCTCCAAGCTCAAGAATGGCCCATGCTAATGAGCAGAAAGTCAAGCAGGAGGCCTATTTGGATGAACAAGGAGCTCCTGACAAAACTCAAAAAGGAAGCACATCAGATGTGGACACTCTCTGAGCATGCAGAGACCAGGCTAGGAATGTCAAAGATCACCTGGAGTTGAACCTGGCAAGGGGAGTTAAGGACAGGAAGATGGGTTGCTACAGGAACAGCAACAGCAAATGGAGGACTAGGGAAAATGTGGGACTGCTGCTGAATGGGGCAGGGGAACTGATGACAAAGGAGACAGAAAAGCAGTTTAAGCACTCCCTTCTTCCCTCATTTAGATATTTAAGTATCTTTGTGATCAGTTCCAACTCTAAACCAAGGTGTACTTATTATTATTCAAAAGTAAATTATATTTATCTATTTCATAAAAGGAATGCAGCAGTTGCCTTTGTGTGCTATTGCTGTGTTACACACGGGTTCTTAGAAAAACTTTAGTTTGATGACAAAGAAATTGTCACTGGGGAGAAAGAGGAAGGAGATAGGGAAGAAGGATTCAGAAAATCTTTCTTTCTTTGATGCAGATCTTATTTCTAGATATTTTATATCTCTTATAATCACGTGGTGTTCTATATAACCCTGTTTTTTTTTTTTTCTTAAAGCATTGCCTGGTATTGAACCCAGGACTAATCCCTGTGAAACCCATGCTCATCATCTCCTTTCCAGACTAAACCCAAAATATTTGCTTTCTACTTGCTACTGTGAGCAGTTTTCAACTTGTATCTCATATCTTTAATGTAGTTTTCACCTTAGAGAAAAACTATCTGTGAATATCATGTGAGACCACGTCAAAACACATAGACACAAGACACAGACATAGAGTAAGAAGAAAAAGTACCACAACCTGTACTCATGTCCCAGCTCTATCAATGACTTTTTGTGACCTAATTACTTTTTTAAAAAAATTGAGGGGATAAAGTAGGATTATATCACTTCTCAGGCATCTTTTCTGAGAACTTATTAGTTATCTGCCATATACTTGGGCACGTAGCAGTAGTACTCTAGATATTTCTATTAGATAAGAGAAAGCAATAGTTCACTTTTCTGAAAAGTGCAACTTTATAAGAAGCTATTACAAAACCTTTCAGTCCATTTGTTAAAGTGCTTGTAGTTCCTAGTAGATGTAGACATCAATTAACATCTTCAGTAATATACTAGAGTTTTAAAAGTATGGCAAATATATGCATTTCTCAGAATTTAAAAAGGTAACAACCACAGCAAAGTGACACTTAAAAATATTTTGCCAGGCCACCCACGTGAGGACATAATAAAATACCTGTAAAACTTAATTCTTATCACAACAGTTGTTTCCTATTTGTTGCTGTTCATATCAAGTTTTCTGAACCGCCTTGTGTCCATTCTCCCTTTTTTAGCAGAATTTAAAATATGAACCTAAAACTAGTTTATAGTGAGTGACATGATTACAAAATGAACACAGAAACAGAAAAAGAGGAAAAGAAGACCTCTGTTTTCAGGTTCACTTGCATCCATTATGAACACCTAAATACAGAAAATTTCATTCAGCTCACATACAAGTAAATACTCACAATGGAATCAAAGGCACACAATGTTTAACATACTTTTTAATACTTTTAGTGACAATGATTAAATTATAAGCTTTCAATACAAACTTCAAACTAAATCTGGTTGGCAGCATCCCTTAGAAATAAAGGAGAAAAATACGCAACCAAGAAAAATGATCAGCAAAAGGCTAATTAATTTTCCAAATGCTGCAATTCAGTCCTGGGATTAGCCCCTGCGCCTATGCCTAATTAAGTGCAGAACTGTGCGCCAGTGACTCTGGCTACTTTTCCATCACACTGCCCAGTCCACAGCACTGTAGCATAACCACCTTTCAGTGGCTTCAGTTAAGTGATATACACCTCACTACACAGGAAGTGTCAGAGAACAACAACAAAGTTTCGAAGAGACCCTCTCTGCTCAGGATATATTTTGCTGTAGGCAGAATGACACGTGCTCAGGAACTTTCAAGACCAGATTCAAAGAAATGCATAATGACTAAAAGCACCGAGAGCCAGAGGAAAAGACCACCTTATGACATCTGTATACAATCTTTGCAGAGTATTTTTGATCTGTATCTAACTTCTCATACTGGACTCCTAAAACATGTATCTTGTTATGCCTGACATTTCTGCTGAACTATTCTGCTTTTCTGACACTATCAGACATCACTCCATTCCCCTATAACTTGTTATTTATATTGCTGTGTTCTCTCCTTTTTCCTTCTCCCTTAGTTTTCACAGAGCCATAAATTCCTGTTTCCATTTGAGGAACAATGAGAAGAATAAAATAAAAGTACTATGTAAGGAAGCCAAAACACCCCATTAGATGAAAGCTTACAGAAGCGATCTAATGTAAATATTCCGCTCAACACTTGGCCCTTTTTCAGGAAACAACTGGGGCAGACAACAGTTTCTTTTCCCCTACCTTTTCTTGAGGAGGCTTCTCTTTCACAATCAGACTAACATCCCTGAAGAAGCAGAGCCAATGCAATCTTTATTTCCTCCAAAGATTTTTTTTCCTGGAATTTTAAGTGTTAATTGTGATGACTGCCAGGTACTGATACTGATGAAGAAGAACAACTCTTGAAGGCTATCTTCTTTTCAGCTTTCAAAAGGTATGTGAGCAAATGTCACATGACAGAAAACTGAAAAAAAAAAAAATCTCTAAAATTACCAGCCCCACTCAAACAGCTATTTATACTCCAGTAGTACATAGGATTCATTGAGCATATTCCAAGTGCATTTAATACTATATCAAAACAACAAACACTAGCTACTTCTCACATTTACATTTAACAAGATCTATAGGTCCTACATAACAGAGAGGGCTCTATGGCCAAAACTACAGGCAGATAAGGGTTTAGTGAAATATTTACAGGAATGTTGACATGAAACAGTCTCATGTTCTGGGTTCCAAATTGCTCGGCTAAACAAATATTTCTTAAATGTTGTTATCTCAGTGACTGCGGAGTTACTGTGGTAGGCATGTGATTTTTCAAATAGGAACCCACAGAAACAATTTCAAAAAGAACAATAAATATAATCTCAGATGAAAGAAAATACTTTTGCCTTGTCACATAAGCTCTCCTAAACCCAAATAGCAAATACTAAGCAATCAGACACACGTTCATCTAGGAAAAATCTTCCATTTAAGACTGAACCTCCTTACTAGCCATATACTACCACAAATTCTAACTTGTTTATTTAAACAGCCACAAGAGGAATAGATGAAGGGGCTGACGAATGCTCATTAGCTCTGTTCTGCTAACTTTCTAGAGGTGGAAGAATATCCTTTAAAGGGCAGGTAACATCTTAAACTACATCAAATACTTGAAAAAATAACACTAAGGATTATTTTTGCTCTACTGAAGGATTGAAACACTATCTGAAGCCTAATGAGTTATTTCTGCTTGGAAAGGGAACTGATAGAAAAAATTACTTTTTCAATGCAATTTTGTTTATTTACAATGAGTGGGCATACATTCCTCTTTCTCTGAACACTACTGGAATAAACTGCACTTTCTTTGCACAGTAGTGTAAATTTGTCTTCCCAGCTACTAATGCTCTTTCCGAAAATGTCTTATTTTTTTTTAGTCCTTCTCCCAACCTTCATCTGACAAACATGGCTACTAAAACTTCTTTGTGTCTTCATTTTCTAAGCTGATTTCTGAGGCTGTGGACAGATGTGCTAATCCAGATCTAAAAGAGGTTTACTTGAGCAAACCCCAATTGTTTAGCTCAGGCCATCAATTCAAACCACAAAAGTTGTCTGCATTTGCACAAATTGCTCTGCTGACAAACATGTGCAGATAGCAATAACCAAACAGCAAAGCATCAGAAGCTGGCATTGATGACTTCCACCAAAAAACCCTGAATCCAGAAGCAAGTGTCCATCCAAAGCCTAATACTCATAGGTATAACCTCCTATAGCCCAATTAATGCTGTAGGCCCCTTGTTTGCTTCTCTCTCCTGTGTAAAAACCTCCTTCTTGCTGAGATACTGCCTATTTATGGTCTATTCTCTGACAGAGGTAACCACATAACTGCACAGAGAGGTAAGAGGGTGGACAAAAAGCTGCTTCAGTTGGCACTCCCATAGCAAGAAAGCTCGTTAATTTAACTTCAGCTTTTACATGACCAACACTTTGGACCTCCTGGCTCATTGGTATTACTCAAAACAGAAGCTGAAATCCTTTAGTTAGACAAGGTCAGTAGCACCAAGTGCTCTCACCAACTTCACCTAAGTCTGAGATCCCGTACAAACTAAAAATACAAATGCTGGCATCCTCCAATATTCTCCATTCCCTGAAATATTGTTCAATGAAACAAAACTTTTGTAGTTTAATATCCGCGCTTTTCAAGATCCAAATAACCACTAACACAAGCAGCTTTTCATTTGCTATTGCAACCGGTCCAACTTCTGTCAATCTCCTTTGTGCTGATAACCTAAATATCTCATAAGATAAAAATTAATCTTTGAAAAGCCTATACACAGGTTGCTTTGGAGTCCTATTCTTGTGTCCATGCCAATAAGGCTACTTAATACTTAGTTGTGCAAAGATAATGTAACTTATGTTTATATTTATATACAGTTTAAATATACAGAATGTATGCGGGAACAAGATGAAGAAATATCTATCTCCAAAACCTAATCATAGCTGATTTATAAACAAGAAGAGAAAGAAGTCAGCAGTATATTGAAGTTTACTTACAAAGCTTCGTACTGAGACTGACTCATGAGCAGTATCAATATCAAAAGCACTAAGCCTGATTAACGATTTCCTCTTCCATGTGGATGCATGAACTTTTCTGAATGCTTATTTCTTCTGTCATATATTTGAAAGCACTTGAACAAAACCACTAAAGCAACAGTTTCTTCGACTGCTCTTTGATCTAACATAATAACTTCAGCAGCTACATTAACCTAATGATTAAGTTTGCAGTTAGGTAGCACTTCTGTGTTTTAAGGTAGAGTGGGTAGACATTGCTCTTCATTCTTTAACTACTGCACAAATCACTTCTTTTAGCAAGTGAAATTGTTCTGAGGTTATTGGGCTTTTGCAGTCCAGAACTATTTTCCCGTTTCTCTCCTCTTATCTTTAATTCAGTTTACTCAATAAAACTATTCTGAATAATTTCACTTTAGTTCTAATGTGTTTTGCTTCCTATTTCCCAAACAAATTTGTAACTTTGAATGCAAATAGCTGCAAAAAAACCCCCCAAGTTATTTTTGAAATCTCTGAATGAATCTTTTAAAAGAAACACAACTCACTTTAGAGTTTGTATCTCTCACAGTCTCAATGAAACCTAAAAATTTAACTAAAATTAAGATGCCAGTAAAACTAACTATGGTTCCTTTCATTTGATTTGCCACAGTGCTTGCTGTATATTGACCTATTTATTCTCCTCTAAATACTTTCCCTACATACTACAGTAAATACATAAAGTAGAACAGTTTTCAACTTACGTCTGTCTCTCCCAGACATTTTATTAGACGCCTGCTAAATATTCAACCCTAATATACATAGTTATGTCAGTGGTTAAGAGATGAAAGCCTACATTACTTCACTCAGGAAATGAAGTGCAGGTTTCGGTCCTTTCATTGCAGTATTCTTCAGTGCATGGAACATAAAAGTTTTTGCAGCGGACTGTTCAACAAGCGGGTGATGCAATGGCTTACACGGCTAAGCTGCTGTATGATTTTCAAGGCCACAGGGTTAATACATAGTGATAAACTATTCAGTTATAATTGTAGCTTTCCTGCCAGTTAAATTGAGCACTGCAAATATTACCCAGTTAAAACCTACTCTGTTATTTAATAGACATTTGAATTTTCATTCTCCTGAAATCTGCTTCAAAATTTATTAAGTTATATTATCCCACAGCAAAAATCAAATCCACGGGAATTTTAACATTGATAAAATCAAGCTAAACATACTGGGGAGTACGAAAGGTAGGAAATCTTCAAGAAGTTTATACATAAAGTGGCATCATCTCATAGAAGACAACTGCCCAGTGACCAATTCTTAATTGTAGTTGGAGAGTAAGTACAGATGTAATAAGGCCAACTTTTCAAAAAGCATCAGTTTTATTTATTTTTTTCCACAACATAAATCGTACTAATAGGATGGAAGTTTTTTAATTTCAAGTTTGAGTTTTCCAGACATCTTATGGTCATTATTGTCTTGTAATCTTCGGTGATAAAAAGAAAGGGATCAGTGAGATCATTTATTAGGATCTCCAACACAACACAGGGTGAAGGACTTCTCTGAACAACGGCAATCCTCACTTCTTGATTTAAAAACTCTGGGACCAATTTCTATGATGTCATTAAGACATTAATATTTTTCCCCACGGAAAGCTAGCCCACAATCAAAAATCATGTAATCTGAAATAGTCCAGTGCTAGATTGTTAATAAAAACCAATGTTGCAGCTGCCCAGACTGCGCTGCAATTATTTTAAACAAAGATTAGAAGTCAAACAAACAAAAAAAGGTAACATGACTGAATTTCCCCAGATCAAAACATACTTGATACCTGTGAATTTCACCTTACCTTAGGGAAAAATAATAATTGCTACTTAACTTATCGTGTATAAGGCAGTAACAAAGCCACAATTACTAATTTCTACATGAAGTAATTCTTATATATTTGTATTTAATAAAGAATGTATTTTTGACAGTAATACAATCTTAATTTTAAAACGTCAAATGACAGAAGATCTAGACATTAAAGTGTCTTCACTATCATGCATTAATTCCTGACAATTACAGATTTTAGGTATTCCCAGATTATGTATGGTATTGGTCCTCATTATTGACACTTTTCAAAGGACGAGTTAGAACTGTGAACTTAGTCTTGAGTCAAATTAACAGAAAACCTTCCCAGGTCAGTTTTGGTGTTCTGTAAAGCAGGCAGTATGCTATTGATATGGATCCTCTCCCCTACTCCAAATACAATTGGGATTTTGTATTTTCAAAGTGTCATGGTCACATCAAAAATACATTAAGCACTGGATAAAAATAGCTAAAACTTTAAAATTGTTTCCTATAATTGTATTTTTCCCTTTTGAACTTGTATCTTCAAGAGGATAGACATTTATGCCTGAGGCAGAGTTACTCACTGTGAACAAGGAAGCAAAAGTCTTTCCACATCAGCAACAGAGTAAGCTTTGTGAAGCCTTCTGCATCATATTCCACCACACCACTATCAACAAAAAATACAAAAAAATCAATATAATTTTTCCTACCATTCATTCTAATACTGAACGAAAAATATGTAAATTCTGTATTACAACTGGGTTTTTTGGTTGTTTGTTTGGAAACTGACATTATTTGCTTTATTTATTAATAGTTACAATTTTATAGCTAAATGAAAATTAGATTAAGCTTTTAATCTTAAAAATCTTATTTATGCCATAGTATTGGAGTTTCTTACCCAAAGAAAGGCCATATTCCGTTTATATAAATACAGTTTAGAATGAAAGGAGACCTGCTAATGCATCTGCAGTACTAAATTGATAAAAACTGTACTTACACAAATTCCCTGTATGTAACTCAGATTAAGGTAATTTATCAACTCTGTAGTAAGTAACAGGGTAAAACTGAAAATGCACAAGCCAGGAAAGTTTAAATTTGAAAATGCAAAAGAGTATATATAAAAACAGCAAAGTGTGAGAGCATTCAAAAACTTAAATATAGAAGACTTGTTCAGTAGATGGATTAAAAGTTTCAGCCATCAAGAGTCAGTATTCTCTAAAAGTCTCAAGCAGTATCAGGACTCATGAACCACTTCACAAGTGAAATAAAATCACAGGCACAGCTGGGCCATTTCTATTTTGTTGTTTTCTCAAAAGAAAAAGAAGTATCTTGTTTACATAAGGCTTGAGCTTGCATTGACTTTTGATGAACTCATATGTCCAATTCAAGTCATTGTTATCTATTTAAATTGTATAAAATTTGGATGCGTGCTAGAAGACATCCATCTTCCTATCCTCACTGGAGAGACCTGAGATTTGAAGGGTTCATGAATATCCATGTCATTTGGTATCACCACGTGGAAGCAGAAAGCCCCTTCTCACAATGAGGCAAGGCACTGCTGGTCAGGCAATTGCTGACACATCAGCTCCTGGACTCTTGCTCAACTCAGGATTTAGGTGGGAAACCAAAGTGCCTACCCTTCACACTGCCAAGGCAGCCCTGATGAGTTGATTTGTGAAGCTAATGTGTCATCATGCCAGGCCATGGACCTTTGAACTGCAGGAATTCAACAAGATCCGACAGACCTTTCTCTTGAGAGACAAGATACTGCTTGGTGGTGGGAGCAGCTGGTCTCCCAGCCTTGCCTTTATACCAAGCAGTGGTTTCTGGCTCCTGCAAGGCTTGGAATCATACCCACTTCCCCATCCTTCCACCTCAGTCACTGCCTGTTACTGTAAGACCCCTCCAAGTCATTTATTCAGAAAGGAGCACATTTCTTTTGCACAAGGAGAACATCCCTACTCTCCTTTTCCCATCATCAGCTATTTTCCAGTAAAATCACACCAGCAACTGGCACAGAAGTGAAGTAATGCTGAACTTCATTCCAGTACTGCTAGAGAGAGACAATGTATACACAACATTCTGCAAAAAAATGACCAGAGTTCATCTTATCCAGTGGAAAGCAGCCACAGAACCAAAGACTATGTGCAGAAAAGAACACTGCTACAGAAAGTAATGCATCAAAAGAAAACTTACGTTCCAAAGTGACTCAGGAAAGCTGCGATATACTCTCTTCTCTTATGGTATCCCTGAATAACATATTGTACCTTAAAAAAGAAGTGAAGAAACAAATCCAGAGCTATAAAAAGACTGAAAAGCCAATGTTCCCAACTTGCCATATATTCCTTGTTAAGGAAGACTTATATTTTACATGGTAGTAGTTCTGAATCCTACATTTAGCTCGCATGATTTCCCTAAAGCAGCCTAAAATGCCTTTAAAACAAACAGTGGATCTTGCACACAGAAAATCTTGCAAAGAAGTCTCTTCACTCACTTCTGAGAGAAATTTAGTCTTTCACAACACATTGAAGCTGTTTAACTGCACAAGATAAAGAGTGAAGAGACGCGTGACCTTGCCTTGCTGAAGCTTGAGCAGGAAGCCGCGATAGGCAAATCATAATTACCTGAACTGACAGTCGGTTAAGTGTCAAAATAATACTCTGGTTATAAAAGGAAAAAAAAAAATACATTTCACAACTGATCTTGGGTGTTTTCTAAAGACTGCACCTTCAACAAAATCTTAACACTAAGCTCTCTCCGTGGTTTCATGCTGACTCAGGGAGCCACCTACTCAACTGTGAGCATCAATTTCTCAGGCATTATGGGGTTTGAAAAACTTCCATCCTGGCATAGACAAAATCTAACAATGCTAAACTTGGAAGACTTAAAGCAAAATTCTCCCAGCATCATGTATGTTTTCTTATTGATTTGAACAGTATTACTTAGCAGAACAGTGTGAACAGGGTTTGACCCACAACAAAAACAACGCATGGCTGCAAGAGCATCTGGTTTACAGCTGGTTACTTCAAGTACTTGTGGTATGGTTCCATATGTGATTCCCTATGTAAATCCCCTGGCCTTCCAGAATGAAAACTAACATTTAAAAAGCCTTTTCTCCCCACCAAACATGAACAGAACAGGAAGAATATTTTTCTTGGCTATGGTAATACTAGGAAAGTGTTTGCCAGCCAAGGATCTCTAAATTTTTTTAAAAGGCTTGATACAATCACTGCTGAGAGCTATCCTGTACCCCTTAAAGTTAAATTTTATTTATAAATTGAGACTTATTTGGTATTATAAAAAAACTATGATTATTTTGAAGGCTTTGTGTGGGATCTGAAATGTTATTTTGGGAAAAGGAAAACATAAGATAAGTTTGCTTAAGGGACTTTGTTTAAGAAAGGATAAAAACAGTTCTGTGTACTTGCATATTTTAAAAACAGAAAGTAATTTTAACAAAAAACCACAACAAAAAACTCCTCTAAAGATAGATTCCAATATAATTATAGAAACACATTTTGAATAACTTTTTCTAGAAGAGAAAACTGTTTCCCTCATTTGGACAAATTAAGGTAAAAATAATATACAAATAGGTCTGTAATAGGCAGATTCCTAGATGTTGGTCCCTAAGCTTTCTTTTGAAAATTACACTGCAATAATGGAGAAGCTTTCAAAATCCTATACACAGGTTTTTCCATTTAAATAGTAAGCTAACTGAAAGACAACCTTTTCAGCAATGTTAAGTAGCTATTACTGTCTAAACATCCAAGTAGACTCCTGATTCAGTTCATTTGGATGAAGTATCTGAGAAGAAAATCACTGAAAGTACTCAAAACCTACAAGGATGACTATGGTATGAGAACTTAGATATCTTCCAATTGGAAAAATAATACACAAACTACACATTTGTATTTACTAGCAAAATAGTATGCTACAATGCAGTGTTGTATGATACAGTAACATTTTATCCTAAATTGTAACATGACACAATAAGAAAAATCCACTTCAGGATCTGATGCCAAACACACTCATTTACCTAAAAGAGTCATTATATTAAATGCCCTGTGTCGGTTCTCAACTCCTATCAACAAGGTATTCTTTGTGTAGTTCATCTTCAGTATGGCCTGCTAGGACTACTTGGCAGAAGGAAAACTGTGTCTATAGAAATGCTATAGTGTAGTACTGCAATACAGTAGACCACATAAGGGAAAGGAAAATGGAGTTCTGTTTACCGACTTACCTTGTTTGTTAGCAGCTGGCATACTTGGGGTACATAGTCGATAAGACAACCTCCACCAGGAAAAGCTGGGATGTGAAGGGCAGATGATCCTCCAAGTGCACTAGAAATAGAAGTTAATTTAACAGTACATTACACGTACAGTCCCTGGGATTTGAAAGTGATTTCTACGCTGTCCTCTTTCACTATGTGTAAAGTCAGAAGGCCACAATGAGGAAGTGTATTTTATGCTGTGGCGATATTAGAAGTATTGAGTGATACCATCTATAAAACCAGGTTATACTATGACCCACTGTAATTAAACTACTTTAATCAAGAGTATCACTAGTGAAAAGCATTCTCTCAGGAACTAGCTGTTTCGTTGTAAACTGTTCTTTTTCTCAGCCCTCATCACTAAAACATGGAGCACTGTAGGTAAGATATCTTGTTATTTTGGGAGGAGTGGACTTTTGAGTCTTGAATTATTCAAAAAGCCACCTTCAGTGAAACCAGCTAAGAATAAGCAAAATAATTTGGACTGAGGAGTAATAGATATCCAGATGCAAATGTCAGTCACGCCATCCACATCATTTGTGGGCTTTCCAGTAATAACACAGATGTTAACCTACTAGATCAAGGGGGCAGTGGGCCAGAAAGATTTTTGGGTAACCGATATAAGGGGGGATGCAGAACAAAATGGGTTTGTTCAATCTTAAGAGAACACTGGGGAAGCGGGGTTATTGAAAAGGGGAGTTGAAGGCATATTGTTATTGAAGGCATATTGATGCCTCCAATTATCTAATGGAAAAATACAGAGACTATGGAGCCAGTCTTCTCAGAAGTGCACAGTGACAGGATGAAAGGCAATGCAGATATGTTGCAACAAAGGAAGTTCTGGTTAGCTATTAGGAAAATGCTTTCACATTGAGAGTAATCAAATACTGGAAGACAGGCCCAGAGGGGCTGGGGAATCTTTGTCCTTGGAGGTGCTCAAAGCTCAGCTGAACAACTGCCATGAGCACACTGATTTAAGCTGGCCCTGCACTGCGGAGGTGCTTGGCCAAATAACCCCCAGAGGTTCTCTCCAGTCTACATTGTCCTATTATTATATTCCTTGATTCTATGATTTTGTTCATCCCAAGAGGGAAATAAAATGAAAAAAGATATTAACTCTGTCAATGCACAGACTGGAAATATGAATGGTAGGAATCCACAGAAATAAGATAACTTCAGAGACGTATTTAGGCACCTTAGTCAACTGCCTTTATCATAGTACAGAAGACTGAAGCATGCCTGCTACTGCTGAGGATAATGGCTTCTTTGGTGTGGAAAGATCTAGCACTTTTTATTTAAATCAGGTCGTATAAGGCTATAGCCAGCTCAAGTCCATGCTACTTTCTTTTAGCAGTACTGACCTAAGTCTTTCTTACAATCTTTTACCAATCAAAAAGGATGTGAATTTGCATTACACACTGTGACTTACATCATTCACTAAACATCCAGAACCTGTTGGGTACAATCAAAAAGCTTCAACAGCTCAATTACTTTGTGGTCTCCTGTTCAGATGCTGCTTCCATGGCTGGAAAAAAGGTTCTCTGCAAAAAAAAGGCTCTTATTCTCCAATGGGACCTGCCCTTGTATTTTCCTCAGTACTTGATATCACTTTGGTGGGTATAAAGGTCTACAGTCATACATGCCTTTGAAGGAACAGAGCCTGCATAAATCAAAAAAACCCAAACTCATAATGAGGTATATGGAAATCTGCTACTCAGGCAAAACAGTCTGGGTTCAGCAGACTGTTCACCACATGGAACAGTTCTGCAGGTCTGGATTTTGCATATGCAATGATTTTAAAAAAAAAAAAGCTTTGAGCACACTACAGCTACATAAAAAAACAAACAAACTTTTCCAGCAGAAGTAAGACTTGAACAGGATTTTTCTTTCTTTTTTAAACAGGATTCAATTTCCTTGCTGCTACCCCCTTACTAAAATTACTCACACAGGAATATAATTTTGCTACTTGTGGATGTTAAAAACAGTGAAGCGTGACTATTAGATTATTACTAAGTTGGAACATTTCTGAAACAGCAGTTTCACAGAATCATGGAATTTTCAGAGTTGGAAGGGAGCTCCAGAGATCATCTAGTCCAACTCCCCTGCTTAAAAGCAGGATCCCTTAGAGCACATCACTCAGGACTGCATCCAGGTGAGTCTTGAAAATCACCAGAGAAGGAGACTCCACAACCTCTCTGGGCAGCCTGTTCCAGTGCTCTGGCACCCTCACTGTAAAGAAGTTCTTCCTCATATTTAAATGGAACCTCCTATGTTCCAGCTTGTACCCATTACCCCTAGTCCTGTCACCGGGAACCACTGAAAAGAGTCTGGCTTCATCCTCCCTCAACCCACCCTTTAGGTATTCATAAACATTAATTAAATCATCCCTCAGCCTTCTCTTCTCCAGCCCAAAGAGTCCCAGCTCTCTTAGCCTTTCCTCACAGGGGAGATGCTCCAATCCCCCAGTCATCCTCGTTGCCCTCCACTGGAGTCTCTCCAGTAGGTCCCTGTCTCTCTTCAACTGGGGAGCCCAGAACTGGACACAGTATTCCAGTTGCAGCCTCACCAGGGCAGAGTAGAGGGGAAGAATGACCTCCCTCGACCTACTGGCCACACACTGCCCTATGCAGCCCAGGGTGGCATTGGCCTTCTTGGCGGCAAGGGCACATTGCCAGCTCATGGATAATTTAGTGTCTACCAGGACTCCCAGATCCTTCTCCTCAGAACTGCTTTCCAGGAGGTCCCCCTCTAACCTATACTGGTGCCTGGCATTCTTTTTCCCCAGGTGCAGCACCCTACACTTGCCCTTATTGAACCTCATGAGGTTCTTAGTTTGCTCTTAGGAAACTGAAAGTATATTGAATCCATCAGTCTTTAATGTTGGAGAATGAAAGAACTGTCCCTCCTGGTATGTTACAAGTGGGCTGTGTATCTTACTTTAAGACTCTGGCTTTCAGTTTATTAAACTCATCAAATGCTTATGTAAATACATCCATAAAAGCCTCCAATCTCATACACAGAGCAAATGGTACTGTTCATTTTGCACCCTGTCTTGCCTGATTTGCAACCAAGTCCGAGTTCCCCCTCAGCACGGAGATACCACTGGAGACTCTCAGATGACTACAACAGGAATTACAGGCTCCTGCCTGTTACAATAGTCGGCATAAAACTAGGAGTAATTTCTTAACAGATTTCACATGCAAAAAAGCTTCTACTCCTATATCATCAGCTTCAAAACATCTTCCAGACTGAATTATTATGATTTGTGAATAAAGGCTTCCCATTTTACCCATATCCATGTTTGGAAAGCAGTAAATCCATAAAACCTTGTTGACATAAATGGGAACTCAACCCTTCTCAAATGAAAAACAGACTGCTACAAGGTGTGGTTTCAGAGAAAGAGGTCCCTCCACAGAAAGAAGGCAGGAATTTCTAGTACAATTATTCTCTGAAAACAGAATAAAGCTGTACAATATATAATTTATGGGCAGGGAAAATTAAGAGTGGACAGGCATCTTTGTTCCCTCTACTAGGTCAGAGAATCTGCTTATTAAACATTTTAATAAAATCCTGCATTTGCACAGGACCTTGCTTCTGACCATCTCAAAACCTCCTATGAACATCAGCAATTAAGGTTCATCTGCCTTATGAAACCTGTATTTATTTTTTATTTTCAAACACGTAAGGAAGCTATTGCTCTGAGTTTGACTTTATGCTGTACTATGTCTCTGTCATGCCAAAGGAACATACTTGCAGTACCTCATAATCATGAGACAGGGCAAGGGGCTAAAACAGTTCCTTTGACCCTATAATAAACCTGCAGCTGAATAAAGAAGTGAAATACTCAACATCAAATAAGGACCTGTAAAAGGTGCAGGGAAATATGTAAAACGGAGAAAATTAGGCAAGGGAATTTCAGCATGCAGCTCAGTATCTAATGCTGCTTTTTAAGGCCCCTCAAAGCCCAGTCAAAAGAAAAGGTGTAGAAAAAGAAAAATGCCATAAGAAGCCTCTTATAGTCATGGAAATTCTATTTTCCAAGAGATTCCACCAGTGCATGTCAGGTCTGCTTTCCTGACAGCTGAGCTTCTTGGAGGGTAGATCTTGCCTCTGTTTGTGATTAAGCTTTCCTTCTTGGTAACACTGTTATACACTCCTCATAAATAAAACCCATTTTTATACCCAGGAATAAAAACATCTATAACATTACACTATCAGGGTTACTGACATTCATTGTATCAAGACAACAAAACCAACCCAAACAAACAAACAAAAAACCATCAAGAGACATGATGAGGACGTCATTTTGTTTTTAAACACAAATTAATTAATATTTCTACCCCAAAGCTGCCAGAGTAAGTTTAGTTTCAGCACAACCAATCAAACTGTGTTTGATTCTTACACTTTTTTTTCCCCAGTAACCTGCTACTGTTTAAAGGCTAAAATTCTAACAGAGTCTGATAGTGGCTTGCTATAATTTAGCATAATCCATGAAGCAACAGTCTTGGTGGATGCTGTTTCATTAGGACTGGTACCAGATGAAGATAAATACATGGTAGATCTACCTATCTATGAGATAAAGTTGCATGAACATGTTGGAACAGAGAGACAAAGATCTGTTGGACTCAGCATTTTATTCACTTGCTATTACTCTAAACCTACTCAGCTCTGCAAACCAACTTCATACACCTCATTTTAAGATGGACCAGAGACTCCCTTGTAGCAAGTTCCTGCCTTTCTGGGTTTCCAGTATGTCAGACACAATGCGATTCTGATCCACAGTCTACAAATTAAATTGGATTTTGTGATGGACTCAATACTGAATTCAACAAGCGCAGCAGTCAGCCTGCATTAATAGCAGTTTTGTTCTGTGGCACACTGAAATACAAGTGCAGATTGCATAGCTGGAGTATGTTTACATTTCTGCTGTTGACTGGTGCATTCCAAGTGACTAGCTCTGTCTGTCTCTCAATGGATCTATTTATTTGGGCTTTCATACAAAATGCAAAATTCATTCCCATTTCTTGATAGCTTATAATTACATTAAAACATCTTTTTCAATAAACAATCCTTCAAAAACAAAAAAAAAAGTGACTGTTTTTGTTCTTGAGTATCTATGTGTAAAGAACCAGTTATTTCCCCTTCCTTAAAAACATCACTTCACTAGAGAAGAAGGGTGCTTCCAAGTCCCAAGCTTACAACACTGGGTGGTTTGGCAAGGCAGACAAAGGCACAAAGGAAGATGCTCCTCCTCCCGTCCCTACCTTACCCCCTTCCCTACAGCTCTTGCTATGCTCTCTTGAGCCTGTCTAGTTCCCCTAAAGTCATTCACCCCACCTCCTCCCTGCAATCCATTTTGTTTCTCCCTTTCTCCAAGCAGAAAAATGCAGGGAAACTTTTGGGCTAAGTCTGAAAAATGAGGAATATTTAAGATTACCCCCTACATCTTCTGGGGTCCCACAAGAATAAAAATATCACAGTTTATAAAATTATGTGCTAACACGGGTGATGGTACTACAGTTAAGCACCTGCGCACATGTAATACTGTCTATATATTTTGCTCTCTCTCTCTCTCTCTCTCCATATATATGTATTTTGCCTTTACCCATTATCATTCCCTATCTCTCAAAATTGCAGAAGCTTTTCTTTGAAAGAACTAATACAAAGAAAAGAACATCTATGGAAAAGTTTCATGGTCTTAAGAGGTAGCTAATACAATTTTTGTTCCAAGGGAGGAAAGAGTAAAAAACTTGTATTTGAGAAGGAGGTCCAACACTCTAAGAAGAATCATACTTATCCCTGAATACGGTGTGAACACAGCATTAAAGAGCTTTATACCAAAAGCAAGCAGAAAATACCAATTGCACTCAATAATGTTCCTAATCCAATGTATTCTTTCTGCAAAACCCACATAAAATAGGGAAATGACAATTTCGGTGATCATGAATGATACAGTTGAAGATTTGTCTAGCTTTGAAAATGTAAATAAACAAAAAACTTGCCTCTGCATGGAAAGACTTTCTATACCAGTTCAAAATAACCAAGAGCTTTTCTCTCAGTGTGGCCAATGTTAAAACATGTTCATATCTATGAACTAGTGATGGAAAGCACACTTCATAGACTATAGCCCTTGCTCTTACCTGGATACACCCTTTTTAGCTCTGTAAGTTTTCACCTGCCTTATTTTGAAACTGAAGCACTTACACAAGCATTTAAAGGGTTTATTACTCATGAGGGCTACAAGCAGGAGTAGCCTGAAGCATGTGGAAAGAAATTCCATTCTTTTTGCTCTTTTTTCCTGTTTTGAGACTCATGTTATGGGCTTTGATCTTCTCCGTTCCCTTCTTTGTTGCTAAAGTAAATCGTTCACTTTTTTCTTTTCTTTTGCAGTTTCATCACTTTAGTACATTACAACACTTGGCACAGGAGACATGAGGAACCACATCAAATAAAAGCACGTGACCACAAAAGCTGCCTTACCAACCATGATCCCAGATTTGCTGTCAGTTTACCATTTTTCAGACTTGCTCAACCATAATCAATCCTATCACACGAACAACGTGGTGCTTGGCAGAAGCATTGGGATAGTGCTTCCATCAGCAATAGAGATCAACAGTAAAATAACAGAACATTACTCTTGTTACTGAAAAATTGGTCAGTCTAGGTTTGTGGCAGTGTTTTCTCCCCTTTCAAGTAATACTTCATTTAAAGTAAACGTAATTAACATGTTGCTTGTCCACGCAAATCTGCTACAAGGTAAAGTGTGTCCAAAAAAAAAGTTCCCATTCTATTTTTAAAGAACCAATTTTTACTTATAACTATTTCTACTTCACCACCAGTAAAATGAAAATGTATGTTTTGATCTAAAAGATATTATCTGAGGTATCTACATAGCTGAGTGTACAGAAAAAAAAAATACAATCACAAAGAGACCTAGAGGGAAAACTATGCTAAATCTACTTATTTGGAAAAAGAATCCTGGTCAAACTTGGACTAAAAATCTTGCCATTAGAGCTGAAAGGATAATACCATCTTTTTTTCCTTGACCTACTAGAGGTTCAGGGTAAATACCTCTGAGCTCCTGCTGACTAGTGACTAGAAAAAATATGAAAGAATCACTGTAAAAAGCAAATACTAAAACCAAAACGTATTTTAGTTTCACAGACTGTGCAGAAAACTGCAAGTCAGACTTCCTGAGCTTTATTTGCAGCTCTTCTGCTGACTTCATATGTTCTAGCAAGTCACTGCAACAGTCTGCTTCTCTGCTTGCCCACCTATATTGTCCACACGCTTATACTGAAGTACACTGAAGTTTAATAATGTTTGTAGAATAGTGTAAAAGCTGTGGGATGAAGTCATCTGAAAGTGCTAATGAATACTGCTTTGTTTGGATTATTCCAACTTCTGTATTCTGCTGCAGGTAAAACTGTCTTAAAAAAAAAAAACAACAAAAAAAAAACACACAGCAGTTTTCTATAACATATTTCCCATTTTAGACAAAGTGGCTGTATCAAGGAAAGATTTACATTAACTGTACAGATTCGGGATTCTAGCAGACTTCAACCTAAGAGACTTGCAAACAAACCATAGCTTGGGTGATCCAATATTGAAAGACAGATGGGGACAGGAGTTCTGTCTCCAGGATTCTCCTCCTCCTCAAGGGAAAAAAAAAAACCAAGCCAAGAAGCATGAGATGAATAGATAGCTAACCCTATAATTAAATTAGAATACATTTCTTTTCTTCCTTTCCCTGGCCAGACTCAGAGCTAGAAGGAAAAAGAAGATACTCTTGCAGTATAAAGCTTTTCTTACTGCTACTTCATAGTATAAAAATCTGAAAATGCTAGTATTTCCTCTGGATTGGATAAATCAGTAATGAAGGGATTTTTCTTTTGCTTAATGGGTCTTTATATGCAGAAAGGCTCTGCATAAAGAAGACTAAAAGGTTTCCATTGATGTGTTCAACGAGTGAAAACCTGGGCTGCCAGAGAAAAGGGAGCTCTCCACCGTCTGCAGGCCTTGTGTTCTCTGAAGAAACAAAACCACGTGAGGATAACGTTTATTACCCAGCTGATCTGACACCTCATGTTGCACAGCGGTAGCACATGGTATACAAGGGTTCTGCCTACAACAGTCATTCATGCTGCTTCTCTTCTCTGGGTAAGGGGATTCATTTTTATAAACTGATCCAAAGCTCACAACAGACACCCTGGTTGCTCTCTGGGACCTCCATCATACCTCAAGGTACAAACTTCTAAGAGAGCACAACAGAAATCATCAACAAGGCTTCAGTGCGTACAGCGGTTTAAAATACAGGTGAACTTAACCAGTGTCAACGGTATCACTCTATAAAACACTGCACAGTATGCAAATTTTGGTCACTTACTCACCCTGACAATATAAACCCAAAGTGAAAAGTATAAAAGCAATATATTACAACTTGATTCAAAGTATTAAAAAGCCCCTTATGCTTAAAATACAGAATTATTTTTCATAATACAATACCAACGGGTTTAAAAAGAAAATATGAGAAGTTGCACAGGCTATAAAAAGAGTGTGATTCTCTCTTATAAGGCTCAAAATTTCTGAAAAATATCGCTTTTCTGTTGCAACTCTACCACATTCTGCAAAAAAACCCAACCCCAAGGTGTATTGCAAATGTAACATGCTCAGTCATTTGGGGCAAATAATAATGAGAATCCATAACAAAAGACCTAAGAACTGAATTTAAAGACACTTTTTATGATGTCAAAAAGTAGTTTTGGTTTTCCTCCATGCCCCCAAAGTATTTTTTACGAAATATTAATTCTCCATCAGTACAGTATTATTTAAGGAAAACAGTTGTAAGAAGACCTGAACAAACTGCTAAATGCCTCACAGTTTAAATAGGAGAGCACAGCTCCTGTCCCGAAAAACTTTCGCAGTCCAGTATTTCACACTCCACAGCACAGTGAGGAAGTGAAAAGCAGGGACTGAACGATGGGAGGAAGAGTAGGGGTTGCAGCAAGGAGACTTAAGACTTAAACACTTACAATGGAGAAATATATATTTCCACAGCATTTTGCTTATTTCTTAAAGTATTCTTGGCAGCAGATTACGAGAAATCTGAATGAGAAATGAAAAAAAGTCAAAGAAGAGTGTCACAGAGAATTAAATATAGTGAGGAAGTAACTGCCAAAGAAAACCCAAATGACCAGAAAAAGTTGTAGGAAAGAAACCCAGACAAATAGAGCAGCAGCAAACATCACTGAACAAAAAAGGTACAGATAAGATAAACAACATGGGCAGATAAGAAAGAGAACACTATGCAGTCCTATTTTGGTTTTACTTCCAAAGAAGTTAAAAAAGCAGTACATGAAGATTAAAGAAATTATTCAAAATGCCAGGAGAAAGTCTATGTAGCCTAACCTACTGCGATTGTCTTCTGTATGGATCTCAGGAAGAAGAGCAAGTGTGAAAGAGGGTGGAGGCTTGACACAACTAAGACAGATCAAGATTTTGGCTGAAGAAAGAATGAATTGTAATCTAATTACAACACTTTTTCATCCTGTACTGATTTGAAATGTCAACACAAAACCAGGAAGTTGTTTAAAATGATGTGCTATTCTTATTTCTCCTTTACATTGACTGTGAAGAAGGAAAAGGTTAGTCTAATCTAAAAATGTACTTTTCAATTTCCTGTTCTTTAAAGACATACTTTTAATGGTATTATCTGTTTTGCAAGTATAGTTATAAGCACCTTAACTGTGAATATACAGAAGGTCTCCTAAGTGACAAGAAAAAAAACAACTGGGCATTGATTCTTAATACTTCAAGAGAAAAATGTATTTTTTGTGGTTTGTGTTGACATTTCAAATCAGTGCAGGATAAAAAAGTGCTGTCTCAAAGGAACTAAAAATGGCTTAAATGTAGCATGAAGATAGGAGGTGGGAACTGGAAAGTTTTGCATAAACAAGAAAAAAAATGACTAGAGCACTGGTAGGCAGTGAGCAGTATTCTCCTCTGAAACAGTAGGGCTCAATAAATTAATGAAAGGATTGAGGATTTATTTCTGGTGAGCATTACTGGAAATGCCTCTGCAGTGAAGCCTGGCTGGTATGTTATATGGTGCTTGTCATCATTTAAGATACTGATTTGCTCTTCTGTAATCCACTCTGCTTTAGTGATGGAGATCTCCCAAACAATCCCACTAAACAGAGTATTTATCGCAAATGTATGTGTATCTTCGCTTATTATCCATCCATAAAATGGATGGCCTAAATGAGCAACTGTTCCAAGATGGTATCAGTTATATTTACAAATAGATGCCCTATATACCTATAATTTCTTATCAATCTTCAGGCATGCATTCAATGACGTCCAGTTTACTATACTATGACTGTTCATACAGCAGGTAATTTTCTAGTACTTGCACTAAGCCCAGATAACCAGCAGACTTTTTATCTTGAAGGAGAAAAATGAGTCTCAAAAAACTGTATGACTCCATTACCTTCCTTACCTACTGTTCTCATCTTTTTCTGAAGAACAAGTCATTTCCTATAATGTGCAGCCTTTTATATTTTATGATCGCACTTGCTTATATTATTCCTTATTTTATTTATGTTTCCTAATCAACTAGTCAAATTACAGTAATTATCTCTTATTGTTAATCTTTTCCTGATATTGCTTAATGCCTATCATTTCCAGTGACACAGTCATTCTGTAAGCATGCTATTTTTTGCCTCTGTGCTAAAATAGGGCTGTGTTGTAGACTTCTCCCACCCAACAAAATTTTTTCCATACTCCTCAGGCCAGACAGTAATCCTCATTTGGGGCTCTCTTCTATCTGTAGAAACATTTTGCGTAAGAAACGTCCTGCCTGTCCCTATATCATCAGCATCATATTTGATTAGCTTACATGAAGAATGAGAAATACAAAGTACTGAAAGGATAAGAAATCTTGTAGAAAAACTTCAGAAATTAAATGAGAGCAACATGCTGGAAAACTTCTGGATATGAAGTTGAGCATTTGGGTCATCAATAAGAATGCCTGAGGGAGGCAGAAAGTTAGAGGAGAAAAATGTTTTACTTTCATACATCTGGCTTCTGACACTGATTTCCATGTGTACACGCAGCATGATTAAGGGGCATTCTTGCTCAGATCTAGAAATTGGCTTTATCTTATGTTCACAAACGATGTGGAATGCTACAAGTCTGGTCTGGTGCTCCCACGAAGCGCTCCAAGAGGCCCAGTGAGCTCGGGTTTTATGTAAGCCAAATATGTTCACATGTGGACGCAAGGCAAGAGAACGTAAGTTTTTCATGTAAACACAGCCACTGTGGTTTGACAAGCTAATAAGAACCATGTTAAACCCTTACTCGTTTAACGAGACGATAGGAATCTGCCAGGATGGTTTTTACAGCCCCTTTCAGAAATCTTTACCACAGGCATTTGGGTAAGTGTGTTTTGTTCCTACGAACATAAATAATTCAGTATTCAACCTAATATATTATCTTCAAAACAGAGGGAAGCAGAGCTATGCATCACACCCCACAAAGGCAGCCTTTGGTAGGTGGGAAGACTGGGAATGATGCTCAGAAGAAAATGCTGGCACTTTGAAGCCCTTGTTCACATCAGAGGTAACAAAGGTTCCTTCTGTAACAAGGCAGACACAGGTCTACTTTTAAAACAAAAAAGGAAAGGCAGAAAATAAAACCACAGGTACTCATTCTGTTAAAAGTCAAAGCAGGGGCCCCATACACACATGAGAAACTGGAAACTTCATAATTTGCAACTTAGAGCAGTGCTTAGTTGGTCAGAAGGTGAATACAGGTGTTCCCAGGATTTCATTTCTACTGATGCCTGGATTTTGTTTGTGGAGCAGTTTCATTACAGCATGTGCTGCAAGACAAAGATGGGAGCAAAAATCCTTTTCACAAAGATTCCCCCTTTTGCCAGAACAGGTTATGAATGCATACAGTGCACATACACCAGTCAGGCCGGAGTCAAATAGACACATTTGCATCCCTTAAGCTTCCTTTAATGAAGGTTCCCTTTCCCTCAGAAACTGCAAATACTTACACGAACACGAAAAGCAAAGAAATCCAACTTTCTGTTAGTATACCTTATCACCTTTTAAGGGTTTGATTAATGTTACTTAATGTTTAAGGGCTTGAGTGCATTTGCAAGTTGAGTGCTTAGATAATGGAGTGGCCTAAATGGTACCTGCAAGTACATGTATTTATAAATAAGTATCAGATGCTTTGATAAACTAGCCTTTTTAGTTGAAGAATGACATTTTCAGAAAGCTTGTCAGCTTTTAAATAATTTATGTTCTGTCTTTTAAGAAGACCGAAGATATTAAGATTCTATGTCTAGAATAACTTCCTAAATTAAGTCTTCTCTTTTTGGAAATTATATTAAGGCTCTTGAGTCCTATAGATATGTAAAAAAAAAAAAAAAAAAAGAAAATTTTAGACTGCCTCAAGCACTAATCAGAGAAGTTTTTAGTAAGAATAACAAAGAAATAGAATAAAATACAAAATAGAGTCATAGAATCATAGAACAGTCTTGGCTGGAATAGCATGAACCTTGCTTTCCTGCTCCCTCATTCTTAAAATATTAGAAAGCAATTTCTCTCCTTGTTTCCTTTCCCAACTAGTTCTTCTCCATCCCTTCAAAAATCAAAAGCATCAACTAATTTTTGTATCTGGTAACCAATGCATCAGCTATGCTGGTGTGAAACCAATACTGCTATTAATAATAGCAGTACTAATAATAATAGTACTCTCTTAATTAATTAATTAAGTAATTAATACTCTCTTAAAGGATAACTAAAAAAGGTAAAATAAGTAACTGAATGAGGCACATGCTATGAACTAAAATTAAAATTCACAAGAGATGAGAACTACTTCAAAGAAACCTTTCTATCAATGGTGGATTATTTCCAAGTCAAAACAGAGTTCAATAGAGATTTACCACGATAAACTGCGTAACAAATCCCATTATATTCATGCTTTGTTTTCTCCAGCTTTCTGACACCTAACTGTTATTATTAGTTACATTAAGACTTTTAGATTACAGGCTGATAATCACTCAATCTGATAAAGACTACCATGTCTTGCCAGTATTTTTGTGTTCTTTCATAAAGTTCTTCCACAAAGGAATATGTTTTTCTCTTTTTTTTTCTTTCCCTTCAAACTTATGTATTGTATTAATGATCTCCTAAAAATATCAGCTTCTAATTGATTTGACATTTAAATGAACTCTAACAGAACTCTTCCTTCATTAAAATCACTTCAACAATTTAGCAACTTTTCAACAATTGTATAATATACAGGCTAAAATATATAATATACAAAACGTGACAATTTCTATTTATTAAATCATTAGTGGAGTGGCTGCTAAAACTGTCCTATGTGTGCTCATGATTAGGAAGCTGTTATAATTATCTTGTATAGCTAAATAACAGAAGCTGATTTTAATACTTAATCTAACTTAACATACCAATGTAGCACAGAAAAAGAATTTATGCCCAAGGTGAAAAATTTCTAATTTTTGGCAGAGAATGAATATATTCTAATTGCATTTGGCTCTTTCTACCAGCAATAAATATTAGTCCGGTGTTGGAGTCTTCTGTGTTACCCATGCATATGTTTGGATATCCTGTACTTTTATTTCTTTGAAGTTCTTCAGTATGATTTCTTGAAAGTCTTTAAGAAAGAGGCTATGCTACCAAACAGTTTGATTTTTCTCACCACCTCCATTCCTGTCACTGAATGACATGACTGGCAACCTCCAGTTTGCAGGATGAACTTTTCCCAAGTTATACTAATGTCATTTGATAAATGACCATAACTACAAAACAAGCTACAGTAACATATTTAAAGGGTATAAACTAAAATTGATTGTTTCCTCTTCAAGATTCTTTTTCAAATGTGCATGTTTAAAGTTTATGATCTTCCACTTCAAAGTCAAGTCACTACACTGCACTGGAGCCAAAAATTCTGTGTTTTAATCCAATTTTCCCAATAGTTTCTGGGGTAAGTTAAGAGAAAACAGCCACAGCCATTCTTTCCCAGTCTTTGCAGACTTGAGAAATACATAGAGGACTAATAGAGGTCATACTAGGAAAAAACCAAACAACATCTGACCTCTGCAAAGTACCTGCAAAATGAAAAATGTCTCACAAATGGCAGCACCCTATACTTTGAGTTTAACTCAGAAGGCTACACCTCTTCATGAAATAACTCATAATTAATGTTTACTATTTCTTTAGGATAATCCAGTGCAAATCTGACATTCTTCTTTAAGCCAGAAGAGAGACATGTCTAAGAGTGACAGAAAAAAACATGGAGCACCAGAAGATTATTTAAAAATAAAAGATTCTTTAAAAATAAGAGCATTGAAGTAGTACCACATGTCTTGTATAAGTATCTTTCACCCTACAGGATGTAAAGTGTTTTAACAACACATCATACAACTTGTGTATAGTGCAGAGACTGCTTCAAATCCAGTCATATACAATCTGTGACACAATTTATGTCAGGGAATGAATACTATTATATGCTAGTAACAGCAAAGTAGAACTCACAACTACTTCAGAAGCTGAGTATGACCAGAATTTCTCAAGGAGGTCCTCAGCATCTTTCAAGGCGAAATTTATTATTGAATCATTTCAGTGTATCCAAAATTCTTCCTCCCATCAGCTAACAACATATCAGTGTCAACAAAATTCCTTGAATATTAGCTGTCAAGGCAGGTTACTCATTTCCCCACTCTATAAAAATTTAAAGAAGATATTGTACACTGTCACATTCTCTATCTGTAACTGCAGAAGTGCATGATTTCAGACCTAGACAACTTTGCAAGCTTTTTTTATTGTGAAGATTTGTCACTCACAAAAGTTATTTTTGAATTGACTAAAGAATGTAAAAAGCAAAACCTTCAGTATTATTTAAATCTATAAATAGTTTTTTAGAATTCTAGTTTACCTGCTTACCCTGGGGCAGGAACAGCTGATTTGGGGCTTCTACATGCTTAGGTTATTATTTTGTTGTGAAGACTGAAGTTCTCAGAAATCATATGCTCTTTGCTTTTTCTTCTGTTTCCTGTCTTCAATGTACAGGCCATCATTAGATGTTTTAAAGTGAATTATAATGAGTGTGTTAGCTTATGAAGATTTTAGGTCTGCTGCAAAGTTGGAGTAAAAAAGAAAAAAGAAAACTGACCCCACAAGAACAACAAAGTACAGTTCCGAATTTAAATCTAAACCTTCCTGTATATAGCCTTTGTTCATTGGGCTTCTTTCTTCCAAATGCCTGGAGGCCTGCTGCTACTATATATACAATATTACTATAGTTAGTTGGCTACTGGTCGATTTTAATTTTTTCCTTTAAAACTGCAGAGGTTACTTACACATGCACCAGAGAAATCTTACTCATCTCCTTCTTTCAGATTTTCCATCTTTCACTAAGAGCTCAGAGTGATGATGCAGTTCCAGGATACTATACACGCCCAACTTCACTTCAGATTCAGAATCAGCCATAGAGTTTAAAAAAGCAGCTGTTTTGTAATGCAGATGAGGGAATGATAGATTTGATCCTTATTTACCTAGGTAAATTCTTATCCACCTTGGTTTAAAATAAAAATGTGCTTAGAACCATAGGATTAGGAACTACTGTACCTAATATATTGTTTTCATGCTGAAGAAAGCAAGCAATAGGGTGATGGGGTCTTCAAAAAAAATATATATCTAATTCTGACATCAGGAAGGACAGCAAATCCAAGAATTGCTCTTATTTTGTCATTTTTCTTTAAATATGCTGGTTTAACTTGGCATTTGTATATACTGAATGTAATATACTATATACAGATTTCAGTTATAACCTTGAACATGTAAATCTTTATCTGAATGTCTATTTGAATTCGGTGATAAAATGAGATACCGTCTTTACCCATATAACCACCTGCATCTGTATGAACCTCATACACACCACATGTTCATATACAAAATGTGTAACAGTAAGTCAAACAATGCTTTTTTTCCTCAAATCCTCCAAAGAATCAGGAATTTCAAAGTTTCAGTTCCCACACCAATAGTAAGTTGGTCCTACAGCTGCACATGTGCTATATAATGCAATGTTACCAATGTTAATGCCATATCAACATATGGACATGACCTCCGAAATGCTGATGAGTAACTTCCTTATATTGCATGAGTTTTATGTGTGTAAACATCATCTATAATATTCCAAGGATGTAATTTTTGTATTTCATTTATTCCTGAATAAATGGTAAACAACCTGCTTTTGCTTACATCGGGTCGGGGCCGTTTACAGCACAAATAACAAGGAAGTTGATGGGTAGCACAGCTAAAAAAGTTTGAATTCTAATGGACTCTACACTGCATTGGATTGACTTTTTAACTGAGTTGTGTTAAAGCCACAGCACAGCATGAGTTCACTACTTATTAAACATCAGAGAAACCACACAGGAAAGATGTTCTAGATGCCTTTGCCAAAGGAAAGCTTCAAATGGTGTTCATGCCTTGTAAGACATCAGAGAATGTTTTCAGGATACAAATCTTAACTGAAGAGAGGGTTTTTTTCTGACGTTTAGTAAGGTCTGAATTCTGACTGAAGCACTTCCTGGGATTAGAATATTCAGAATTTCTTTTTCCTGTATTTATTCTCTGTTCACAGAATAGAGTTACGCAAGGGATTCAGACTTTCCTTCAGGTGGCAGTAACAGAATCTGCCTCTCCTTTTCATAGAAACTTTGTATTTTCAAGACTGCTACCCTCCTGCCAGATTTTTTTGAAATTGGCCAGCAGGCTGAAAAAAAGTTTGTAGGGCAGAAACGACAGGTACCTGTATGCACAGACAATATGATCATACTAATTTTATAGGAAAGAAAATTAATTTTCTTAGGAAGTCGGATTAAAAAATAATCACAATTTCCTACCACACCAAGTATCTAAGGAGGACTTATGATTTCACTGAAGTCCTCGGCAGAGCTTACCAGTGGGAACGGAGCCAAGACCCCACCCTTAGCCTATGCAGAAAACTACAGCAATTCCAAAAAAACAACCTTCAAAACCAACTCCATTAATTAAGCTGAAATCTTAAATAAAAAAGTTTAAATTGATTAAACTCACATTGCACATGCAATTCAGAGATGAACAGTTTTTCTTCAGATGCTTCCAGAATAAGAACAAACATAGGAAACTTCATCCCATTAGGTAAATCATTTGTCAAAACCACCGTTGTGAGAGTTTCTACAAATGCTTTCTCAACCACAGTCCCAGGACTGCTAACATAATACTAGTAGTCTACTTTCTTCACCATTAGGGCACACAGGTGGATACTCAAATGAGTAATTTCAAAAGCAGTTCTGTAAACCTGAGGTGCTCGTGGAGGGTATAACTTGACACTGTCACAGAAAAAAATACTGATGCCTCTGAGGGAGGGAAATTTGAATTGGCATGATAAACATGCTAGTCCCAAGGAAGCTTTCAAAACAGTACTCATTTGAAGAAGTTATCTCGTATGGAAAACCTCAGTCCACAACTAAAGAATTTCTAAATAAAAGAAAGAAAAGAAAAATATTTATAATGGAAAACATGAGGCAATTTCCAACTGCAGCAAATTTCAAAGGTTCTCAGTTCTCTCAGCTTCCAGCTTTACTGGAAAGCAGCAGTTGCTTAATACCACTGAAAATACCCAACAAACTCCTTTTAGTCTAAGTTTAGAGATATGATGTTTTTTTTCCCCCTGAGCTCCAGAGCAGGAATCTACTGGTCTTTACAGTTCAGTTTTGGATATGTTACATATTTAAGATTTTCTTCTTGCGCAGTACCCACACTATAAAACTTAAAACTGTCCAGCAGAAAATATGGAAATTTTACCACATTTCATAGGCTAGAAAAGTTTTTTGTACTCTGCATATCTCCTTAGTTCGAATTTTAAAAAGTAATACAAAATGCATGAGTCAGGGAAGGATCCTGTTTTTCCAGAAACCAGTTCTCCTCATGTATTATCCAACCTCAATGCTATCTAAAAAACATTGTACAATGAAGGAACTACTGGTACATATCCTTGCTGTTCTTGTTTCCTCCACCACTTGACTTTTCAGAAAATTCTAAGCACATTTCACTGTTCTTATACACTGAAGAGAAAAGGAAAAAACCCCAGGATCCACAGACTTCTGTCTAGCAAGATTTTGTAGTAAAAGCTACTCACCATTTCATTTCCCTCTGATTTACTGTAAAACAATTGCCTGTTACACAAGGATAGTTTGCTCTTGCAGGACAAAACCCCTCCAGCACAAAGCAGAAATGTTGCTGTTCACACATATTTGAACTGTTACAACAACTCTCTTTACATTAAACTGCTTCCATTTCAGTGAGTGTACAGGATACTCCTGGATGTAGTTCTACTGCTTACTGGGGTTTGTTAAACTTTAGTTTCTCATAAGGGTGCACAAAGACTGTTTGTCCCTTTTTGGAGTTAATGTGGGTCATCTCAAGCTCTGTGCTCTCTGTTGCACTGATGATGGACACCACAAAGGAAAACCCCTTGGGAATTTAACATTAACAAATGGTATCCTAAGAGCCACCTGTATCTGGAGTATCACCACGAGTGTTTTCAAGTACCACAAAGTTTAAGTCTTCCACTCAGAGAAAACCAAGTTAAAGGAGGTGGCCATAAAAATGACAAACACATGATAAAAGCTGTGTTTTCTTTCTGCGAGGGCTTACCTAAGTTTTAGGCAAATAGGTAATGTCCTCATTTCAGAACCTCCCTCCCAGCTCATACATATGTGCATACACACTATGCAAAAGTTGCACTGATTCCTGCCCAGTTAGGGGTAGTGCTATCTCACACACCTACTGCAGCTCTTTGAAAGAGTCACTAACAAATGTGAGTAAACAATTAACTCTAACAGTGGAGTTAAGTCAGCAGGGGGGTTCAGTAGTGACTTGTGTTGTCAAAATGTTCATAAATGACCTGGCAAACAGATGAGCTGCCAGGTGACAGTCCAGTGATGATAGGTTATTGATAGTAGTCAAGACCAGTTCGAACCATGAAGAGTAATAAATAGATGGGCTTTGAAGCAGAACTGGATGACAGCAAGAATTAGGAGATTTAACATAGACCAATATGAAGTGATACATGTGGAAAAAAACAATCCTAACTGAAAATATAAAATGATGGACACAAAGCTGAACATTCAGCTGATCTCAGGGTTATGACTGACAGTTCAGTTAAAATGTCAGCTCAGCACTAAATAAAAAGCCAAAAGAAAAAGTAGTATGGGATTATGAGGAAAGAAGTAGAAAGTCAACTGCAGGACAACTTAGTCTGGAAAGCAGAAAATGAGGGCAGGAGTATGACTGAGAACCATAACATGATGAGTGAGACAGAAAATGTGAATAAGGGTTGCTGTTTCTTTCGATACAAGTGTTAGCTTGGTATAATGATCACCACCACAGGAGCTAGGTTCAAAACCAAAAGGAGGTAGATTTTCATGCAAGATGTAGTAGAGCTGTTGTAATATGTTCAAAGGGTAGGCTGGACAAGTCCATGGAATTCATTCAGGATTACTGAATACACATGAATCAAAGCCCCTGGGCCACCAATGGCTCAGGGCTGGAGAACTATTAGGGCAAAATATCATCCTGTGCTTGCCTTGTTTCTACAAACTGTGCTATCATTTTTGCACATGCATGTAGTTTTCTAGTTGGGCAACATTATTTGGATGCTACTGCAAGGTAGTTTACAGTGGTAAATTTTAATCACAAACACATATCTCTATGAACATAAAAAAATAAAAAGATTGTCACAGTATTATATGATTCAAATAGATACTAATAATTTAAATCTTGGACTTTGCTTAAAAATCCAATGAAAGTAGTTGTAAGTGTAACCTGAACTAACGGGGAGAAAAAAGGCAGAACTTTAGAACAGTTATATTTTCTTTTCCCCCAGAGAAGATTTTAAAGTAACTAATCTTGTGATCAGCAAAATGAAAGGTGGTATACCATCAAAGAGCTTTAGATTTGATAAAAAGAATAGAACACTGAAATAAATAAAGATCCTCCTTTGAATACCTTCATAGCTCTGCAACAACGACGTGACTTGTCTGACATGAACTCAGGCTGGGTGGAACACCTGGAAAAGCACCTTGTCTGAAGGTGTAGGACCCTGCCCTCTTCTGCAAGTACAAGTGGTATGTCAGGGATCATGATGATGTTTTTAAAAATGCACAGCTCTGCAAAACATACTGTGCTAGCTTCCCCACCCCAGCTTAACATACAATCCCTCTGACAATATCAACAGTTGCCAAACATTACATTTCACATACCACCATGATTGGGATGGCATGTGCTTGTTTGAAAGAGAATTTGAAACACTAACAGTTACTGTGATGAGGTTTAAGAGGAGAGTGAAGGAAGTAAACTGAGAATCAAGGTTACAAAATGACTATTCATTCCTCCATGGGGATGAAACGGTATGAACAAAACAATCAAACCTCAAACACTATTTACTTTGGGAAACAGAGTATGTCAAACTTCTCAGAGTAGGTGGAGTCAAATAAGGACACAATTGGCCCAAAGACATCACCAGCAAATTCCTGTGCACAGCAATATTGCTGTGTATAGGTACGGCTGGTTTCAAGCTCCCAAGAGAGAAGGGCAAGCACATCACATTCCCCAAACATGGCAGTGATTTGGGGATGCACTTATGCACCAGTGAAGATCCACTTACAGGCAGTGCCGGAGTCGTGATTAAAGCTCTTATACAATCACAAACATTGCCGCTAACGCCTCTAACTAGCCAGTGCTGCTGCCTGATTCTATTTGTGTGCTCTTTCTTTTCAAGCCACTGTAGTATACAGCAGAAATATGGGGGATGAGAGATACAGCTACATCTGTTTTACCTTTTTTTGGGGTGGCATAGAAGGAGGGAAGATAACTACAAACATTTTACTTGATGGAATGTTTTACTCCTTTGTTTGCTCTTTTGCAGAATTCTAATGTAAACCTGAGTTGGTACTCAAGGTATTTTTACTAATGGGAATTTGAAGAAAAAATATTAGCAACTATAACCAATTTATCTGAAGTTCTGCAAATTAGCACACCTCAACACTGAAATCCACAGCCCATGAAACAGTTTTCCATAGGGCAGCCACAATAAAAGCATCTCCATATGAGCACTCCAAACTCAAAATAAAAGCCCACAGGAATCCCCTCTAAGCACAGAAGGCAAATTCAGTATCTATGGTCAAAATCAGACCTTGGTTATTTCACTGGGAGTTCAAACAAGACTTGCCAGAATTATAGCACAGAAGAGACCATCAGACCAAAGATCTGTCAATGAGGAATTAGAAGACAACCAACTTGTTTCCCATTTACCATTCAGTTTTTTTGCTACATTAAAATCAGATAAAAATCAATCATTAATAGATTTCCCAGCCTTCCCTTTCCTACTAACTTGCTGCCATCCCTGAACACCTTAAGAGGTTGGGAAACTTATGCTATCTTTTAAGACACAGCAAAAGCCCCAGCAGTAATTTATCAGAAATTTCCTACTGTGGAAGAACATAGGTTGTATATTTCGGCACGAACAACTTCAGAAAAAAAAGAATACCAGAGGAAATTAAAAAAAAAAAAAAAAAAAAAAAGCAGCACTTTAAGTTTACAATAAATAAAACATCTGAAGGCTAATTTTATTCTAGACTCATGTAAGTCAGAGGCAAGGGTGTTCACTACCCGAGACACTTTAGATTTGCACTTACGATGAAATCCCATGCTGAAAGGTTCAAGGAACAAAAGCCGAAGTGGTCGAGAAGAATGGAAATATCTCATTCTTTTATGAGAAGTAAGTTTCCTGAAAAATTGTGTTGCCTGTATGCAGGACCTGAGCTACACAACCAAAGACACACTTCTCAAACAGAAAGGAAATATAAATGATTTGCATCTCTGTTCTGCCTGACCTGACAGAGTAGCTTTTTGTTAGAAGTTAGTGATTGCAACAGTATTACTGAAGAGGCTGGAGGTCATGGTTACATGCATCACAAACTTCTCAAGTACTGCATACTAGTATCTAGATTATTCCTTGTAAAACTCATCACTTCCTGTTCACCAGGTCTGACAAACCAGTGACATGCAACTGTTGCCAACTGATTTAGCATATCCATAAGTTTATAATATGATTGGTATCCAGAATATTTTCAGAGAATGAGCCAAAATTGGTTGGGTGAACATATAATTTTTATCTTTCAACTTGGCAATACATGAAAAATAGTATCTGAAATGCACAGATTTATTGCCTAGTTGGTGACTTCCATATATTAGTTGTAGAGAAAAAGAAGACACTCAGGTCTTCATAGGTCAAACTTGCACTTCTGTGGTTTGTGCAACACCTGCTCCAAATGCCTTTCTCTTTGGAGACCTACTTTGGAAAGTGACCTATCTAAAGCTGTGGTCAGTACTTGGAAAAGTTGTCTATCCTTCAAGGAACCATGCATTTATTCAGTGTCTAATTAGTGTCAAACTGAAGAACATTTATGCAAACTTGGTCAGGACTAAAAATAACTAATTGTAGCTCATCTAGCCACAAGTTGGGAAAGGTTGGAATTTATGTCCAATAGATGGTCTGATTTTTCTAACTTTGCAAGAAGTAATAAAAATGCAATGCATGTAAAAGCAAAGGAATTCTGGAAAAAGGTAAACGACAAACTTATTTATCAAGTCCAAAAAACAGGGCAGATGTTTCAAGACCACAAACATTAAAAAACACAAACAAACAAATAATTTAATATTTCATACTTTGCCTTGAAAATCCAGCACTCTACCATATGTCAACCAGGGAATCCCCAGAATTGCTCAATTCTATTGAAAGATCTTCAGGACCAGGTATTTTCATCTTTCCTTCAATATAAATCTACATTAAAAGGGAGATGAAACACAGACAAACCCAAAGGAAGGAGGAGAGGGAAAATAAAAGCAAAAGCTCCTAGTTGGGAAAAAACCTCACGCATATTTAAAAAATTTATTTCCATTACTTAAAAGAACGAGGAAGAGACTTCTGGGCAAAGCCTGGCAAGACAAGAGGAGTATGCTACTTGAAGAAAGTGATAGAGAAGACAGAGATTCAAGAATGTCCTCAGAATAGCAGCTTTGAGAATTCGGGGAGGTGAAAGCATGGAAGAAGTATTAAAAACTCCTAAGAAGAAGTATTAAACTCCTAAGATATAGTTTAGCATGTGTGTGTGTGTTTGTTGGTGGGTTTTTGTTGTTTTGTTTTTAATTTCTAACTTACATTTTTGCAAAAAAAAAAAAACCCAAGCCCCAACAAACACCAAAACACTCTTTGTGTTACTTAATGTACTTTCCCCCCCTCCCTTCATATGATACTTAGAGCTACCCAAATGAAACAGGTAATTCTCCTCTGCCAGTTAATTCACATAAGTACTATCCTTTAACAAATCTTTTGGACATAAAACAGAGTTTAAAATAGCCACAGCTGTGATGTTTCAAAAATCAGTTTGGGGGGCTAGTATCTTAATCGAGGTGAACGTCTCTTCAGCAGGTACCATATCAAGACTGCCCAGACACTGGAGTAATTCCAAAGGACCAAGTCAATTTCAAAATTATGTTTGTCTTTTTCCTTTCTAAAGTTATAGGTTTCAAACTGCATATACAAAATTATAATATAAAGGCCTACTGCAGCACTCCGAGTAGAACTGAAGTAGAATTCATGTCATGTCGTAGGTACAAGAAATAACAATAAGCCAAGACCTTGAACATCAACTTAATTTCAGAACTGTTCTTCTCAAAAGCTCAGTATTTGCTCCCTATGAGTTCCTGTAACACAACTTCATGCTCTTAAGCATTAGCTATTGTCATTCCAACACAACTACAAAGGCACAGAAAAGTAAATTTAAGCTACAGATAGGTATTTCTTGTGTATTCAATTTAATAGTACAACCCAAAACCCCAGATCCTACTGCCCAAAAGATGCTACTGGAGCTTTATGCAAGGTTATGATAAAGGGACAGTTTGAGGTCATTCCCCCTATGAACACACAACAACAAATAGGACTTTCCATGTGCAGCACTGATTTTATGATTAAATAAATTTATAAAAAACCACTTTATTATAATAACAAATGGATAAGCAAACCAATTCTACTTCACAGTTCCATTCCAGGTGTGAACAAACACATTGACTGGAAAACTTATGATTCCTATAACTAATTACTTCTTATTTCCAAGAAAAGGCAGTTTGGGAGACTGAAAATGCCACACAAGCAAAAATGATACACTGTTTAAAAAGAAATTCCCCACAGTCAATATACTGGAAGCCATCACTGAATCATCACTGCCCATCAGGTTTCCAGATACCCTTTCTGACCTCCTTTAGCACAATTCCTACCTGCCAAGCCTGAAAACAGGAAACAGATTCTCCTTTTGTCCTTTAGGATTCAAGAGTTATTCACCTATCTATTTGCTGGTATAATAAAAATCAAAATCTGGGTTGAGAAACTTACCACAAGACCAACTTCAAAATATTACTATGGAGGCTAGCAACAGTTTCTATGTCATTAATCCAATCAGACAGGTTTATGCCTGTCATCTTTGCCCAGATTTGAACTCCAGTTGCCCAAGAGAACAGAAATTGGTGATGCATGAAGAAATGCTTAACTGTACAGTATTATTTGCTTGTGGCTCAGCAAGCAGTTAACCACAGATGTGAAGCTCTGCCAAGAAGTCCTCCTACAACAAAGGAACTTTTAAAAAAAAATGAAATCAAGAGAACACAAACAATCAGTAGTTGGCAGATTTTGGATGGAACACTGTTTACCTACTATTTGTTCTTAAAATAGAATCTAGTATTTTTACAGGTTTTTAGGACTGAATTAAATGAGAAGACATTTTCTGCAAGCCTTAACATACAATTATAATCAGCTTGCCAATTGCAATATCTATTTACCTCTATGTTACTGAGATATTCTGGCAGGGGTCAAGGCTCAAAAATATACTGAATAAAAAAATATTTTTCATGGTAGACAGATATGCACGTACTAAATTTTTTATTTCATTTTCTTTAGAGTACACTGTTCAAATGGCAACAGTGGAGATGCTAAAGGAACCTGTATCACATGTCAGTGCACCTAAGTAAGTACAGCCTCAGAAGAGCCTATCTAGTTAAGGCAGGGCAGTGATAAAGAGGATCACTATGCGTGAAGGCATTTTAGGTACAAAATTTTACTATAAAAGAAAGAACACATTTCCATGCCTTGCAACATTTATCTTGTACGGACTGAGATTATCAAAGTGAGTCTCTATTTGGTTCTGGTTTTCTAATAATTAAATCTTTCTGACACACATGGATACATTCATGCATCCTGACAATATCTGGCACTAACTTATCCCAGAAGGGCAGCAATAAGATAAACACATCAAAGTTTGTGAAAAACTTACCGTTATTCAGATTGAAAGACAGTCAATTTTATCAATGGAAGAGTACTAAGAAAAGGGTGTATACTGTATTCCTTGCATCTTTTCAAATCAAGCCTAGACAAAATGCATAAAGATTTAACGAAAAAAATAATCTCTGCTGGTATGGTTGTAATTGAGACCTTTGAGACATGTCATGTTGTCAAAAGTAAGAAAAATAAAATTTTTGTATTTTAAATATGAGCCACAGTTGCCAATTTGAGCACTTCACAAATGCAAGTTGTCCTTTAGCCCCCACAAGGACAGAGATATTACTGCTGTAGACTTCCCCACAAATCTTAGTTTCATTCTGTTGCTTAAGAAAATAAATTTGTGGCACCAGATATTAAGGGACTGTGCACATACAGTACAAACATAACCTGTCCAAGACAACTGAGGAAGAATAAAAGGAAACACATACATAAAAAAATGAAAAAGCACACCCCAAACCATCTCCTTTAATGGGCCAGTTGCACAAAACATGCTGCTGCTACAAGAGCTGAGCATAGTGTGCTATAAATCCTGAACACCTCTTCATTCTTGACTTTAAAGGGAGTCAGCTGTAGGACCTTGTTAGACACTAATTAACAAAAAACAGGGAGTTGCCTTGGTGAAAAGTAAACAACATTCCAGTTGCATAGAGTCTGATGTAACATGGCTGGTTGCATATAGACTCTACCGTTAAACTATTAAACAAAATATGGTGAACAGATTGGTAGATGAACAAAAATAGAACACTAGACTTTCATAGCATTAGTATAACAAACAAAGCCAGGGTAAATCTATCCTTTTTTCTGGCATTTCAAGTGTGCTCAGTTGTACATAGAAAGTACTCAGCAATGCCAGTTGCATTGCCAAGATCATTCAGTGCTACTGACTAGTGGTTCTATTTCAGGGTATATTTTTTTTTTTATTTTGCTCTTGTATATGAAATTTAAGAAAGAAAATACAAGCTAGGATTTGTGCATTGAAAAGAGACAAGAAGCCTTCAGTATACAGAGTTAAAGAGATAAATCAAATGACACTTCCTTGTATTATATGCCCTGGTGTGGCAAGGCATATCACCACCCATAATACTGATCCAAATTATTTGAATTTTTGGCCTCATACTGCCCTACACTGCTCTAAATTATGTCATGTACCAGCTAGTCCCAAAGCACACTGCACTGGCGATACCTGTCAGAATGCAGTAAACTTGTACCTTTGCTCCTCATGCCATCTGTTTACTGTGTCAGCAGGGAGACGGGAACTTAATTTAACTCTGTATCAGCTCATCATGACCAGAGGAAACCCTGGCAGTAAAGATATCCCTAAGACCTGACCCTTCTGTGTTGCTGGAGAAGCACGATGAGACTAACTGAAGAAGTCATAATTTATGAGGGGAGCAAGTGGTGTTAACATAGCTTCTGTTATTGATTCAGAGTTGAATTGGAAGAATGGTAGCTCAAGGGTGAAGAGTACCTTGCTTCCATTCCACCATGATAAATGACATACCGTTAACAACACTGTGTAATACTGCTACAGCAAACTGCATAGCTTCAATCAAGAGGGACCTTTATGATCTCAAGGACTGGACCAACTGAGGTCTGGGGATACACAGACCGGACCTTCAGAGGAACTTCTCTCCTAAGGAGGGTAGCAGAGCAGCAGACGGGTTCATCAGGGAGGCTGTAGGATGGATTTCCACTGTGGGAAGCATTCAAGATGCGGCCAAAGGCCCGACTACACAAAACCTGATCTAGTGCTGGCAGTAGTCCCGTGCCAAGCAGGAAGCTGGGCTGGATGATTCAGAGTTCCTTTCCAACAAAGAGCTCTATGACTCTGATGTGAAATCTGCCACTTATTTGCTGCAAATGAGTTTTATACAAAACTGCTACAGCTATCACAGGTTAAGGAACTTGATATATTTTATAAATTGAAGCGAACCCCAAAATTTTAATGTAATACTAGAAAAACAAAGTCAGCAAAGAATTCATAGTGCTGAGAAATATGATCCCTGGTGCTTCTGAGACATGTACTCTAAACAGAATAATGTCACGGAGGTGGAAAAAAGCTGTAATCCAGGTTTTGACAAATATAACAAAATTGATTTATTTTTTTTTTTCACTGTTTCACTGCTGCATAATAATCCGGAAGTCTTTTCTCATTCTATTTATGAAAGCAACTCATTTTCGAGAGAAATAATGTTGAAAAGAAATATAAACATTTTTAAGTGTTATAAAATAAAGTTAACGTGTTTTAAAGCACATAAGAGAACAAAGGCACTGAAATCAAGAGACAACACTGACTGTTCTGGAAGTGCACTGATTCCGTATATAGGAAAATTAAAAGATTTTCATTGATCAAACAGTGCATAAACTTTTGATAAGACTTCCTTTGTCGCGATGTAGGTTCATCACTCAACTCTCCTCACAGTTTCTGTATCAACTGCAGGAAAAACTGCTACCTGACACGCAAAAAAACAGAGGCTCATTTCTTGAAAATGAAACACATTTTCAGAGATGTGTGCAGAGCTAAAAACAAACAGCCAAAACAGAAACCAGAAAATAAAGACAGAACTTACAGAACAAAAAAAAAAAGAAGGCAGTAAGAAGAACTTAAGTGGTAGGTAAGTAAACAAAACCAAGAGTATAAACAGAAAACAACAGAATTCGAGGTGGTAGGAAACGAGTTACACAGTCCTCATTACAGGTACAACAGAAACACAGTCTTTGAGCAATGGAACAAATTAAGAGGACCACTATGTAATTATGCATATGTGCCATCTAACCATCTTACCATTACAGAGTAAAAGGAAAAAAAAGAAAAAAAATATCTGGGAAGCCAACCTAAAACATGACCTGCAGGAATTACCTCCACAAAATGTCCCATAAAGCCATGCTTGCGCTAGAGAGAAGGGTTAGCGAAGAGCAGTGGGCTGCTGCTGGTGAGATACATGCAGCCTCCCAGGACACACAGAGGTTGCACAGCTGTTTGGGTTACTATCAAAGGCAATCACGAAGAAAGCAAAAAGAAAGGAAAGCAAGCAGCAACCACGCTGAAGAGCGTAACTGCTTTGCACGCAGTGCTTAACATATGGAATAAACAGTACTGAGGCAACACAAGGGAACAATTAGTCTAAACGGTTTTGTAAATATCTTGGACAAATACCAGGAGAGAAGAATACCAAGGAAGACACTGACTAATTCAGTGGAGGGAAGGGGCCTAGATGGCTTTTCTGGCCTCCTTCTGTCCTTATGTGCCCTGTATTTGTATTTGAATGCTTGCATTAGCCAGCATATAGGCTATTTAAGGTCAGGAAAGCATTGCAGTAGCACAGCTGCCTCCAGCAAGTAGTGCTTGACATCACTAAACCACACAGAAGAGCACAGCCCTTTTATTGGCTTCAAGAGCAAATATCTGCAAGCAGAATTGTTTCGCTCTATTTGTACAGGTTTTTACACTGCACCATGGTGTCTGCAACTTTGGTACCTACAGAGTTTTGTCCACTGAAATTCTTAAATACCTGAAGTTTCTTCCACATGCATTTTCAGTGGTCCCTGACCAGAAACCAGCTCAAAGAATTTAGTTTTAAAATCCAATGAAAAAGAATTCATTTTCATATTCGAAGTTTCAGTTTCTGCCAAATTTAATTTGTCTTCCTCCGTGGGATGTTTGACACATACTGCATGCATATATTAAATATCACACGTGAGATCTGTGACTTAAATTCTGTAATATTCTTTGTTGATATATATGAAGGTTTTACAAACTATTCATAAAAAGGTGTAGATTTTTTTTTTCCATTTACACATTGACTACATGATTTGTAGAAATCACGAAAGACGGGAACAGTTTATAAACCCACTGAAATGAAAGGATTTCAAAAACCCTGCTACCACATGTCATGCTTGATAAATGTCTTAAATAAGCATTTCCAAATTTTCTTAGCTAGATATTTTAATGACTACACCAAAGAAAATCTCACAAACTCAAAAAATCTAAACAATCCAAGGCAGGTGTGCCTCACAGTGTATACCAGAGTCATAGAATCACTATGGTTGGAAAGGACCTCCAGGATCAAGTCCAACCTTTATCCCAACATCTCCCTAATCACTAGACCATGGCCTCAAGTGCTTCATCCACTCGTTTTTTAAACACCTCCAGGGACGGCGACTCCACCACCTCCCTGGGCAGCCTGTTCCAGTGCCTAACCACCCTCTCAGTAAAGAACTTCTTCCTAATATCCAGCCTAAACTTCCCCTGACGTAACTTGAGGCCATTTCCTCTGGTCCTGTCATTTGCAATTTTGGAGAAGAGACCAACACCAGCCTCACTACAACCTCCTTTTAGGTAGCTGTAGAGGGCAATGAGGTCTCCTCTCAGTCTCCTCTTCTCCAGACTAAACAACCCCAGTTCCCTCAGCCGGTCTCCATAAGGCCTGTTTTCCAGACCTCTCACCAGCCTTGTTGCCCTTCTCTGGACTAGCTCCAGCACCTCAATGTCCTTCTTATACTGCGGTGCCCAGAACTGGACACAGGACTCAAGGTGCGGTCTCACGAGTGCCGAGTACAGGGGCACAATCACCTCCCTGCTCCTGCTGGTCACACCGTTTCTGATACAGGCCAGGACGCCATTGGCCTTCTTGGCCACCTGGGCACACTGCTGGCTCATGTCCTGGCTCTTAATCATCCAGATCAAAGACCTGTTGGAGCACAGAAGTTTCTCCCTGTCCATGTGCTCAGGGTTTCTTCCAATGAAAATCAGGGTAGGATGTTGAACATCCAGGTCTTCTCCTGCCACTGGTTTTGAATTTGATCAGGGGGCAAACCTTAGATGTGGGTCCCACAGTTTAGCTGCCACCTGTAACAACTCAAAGACATCAGAAGAATTCACTGACTTGCCATGAAAAAGAGCAGGGAGCAGCAATACTAATTTTAGGTACAAAAAGGACTACAGGTACAAGAATATTTATTCTTGATTTGGAAAAAAATAAAAAAAAAAAGCTTCTCTAAAAATAAAAGGAATACACAACACCTTGGATGTAAGGTGGCCCATAGGCCAACTCTAACCACCTCTGTGTGTTTCTTCTAGACTGCAGACGAATCAGGTCCTGCTAGTCCTCAAGAAGTGCTAGCTGTAGAGGAATGAAAGACCTGAAATGTACGGAACTTACAGGAAGCCCTGCTCTGCACAATTATGTTTTTGGCTGTTTCTGCTTTCTACAAAATACAGCAACTCTGTTCCATTTAAAGAATGAGTTTTCTAAGTTGTCTACAATCTGCACTTTCATTTAAAGAAAGCTGAAGTTTAGTAGAGTTACAGGATGCCTGTGTTAGGTTTACAATTCAACAAATCCTTGTGATTTGATAAGGGGATTCCCCAGAGGAAAGATCCAAAGAAGGAAGTCCTCAATATTTCTGAAAGGGGATCTGTTATCTAGGAGAAAATAATTCAACAAAAAGTCTCACATTTGGGAATATGCCTTTTATACATATTCTCCAGGTACGTCCAGCGTGCAAGTGCTGAAATGAAATGGGGTTTCAGCTAACATTCATGTGAGCCGAGCAGCTCATGTAGTTAACTAAGCAGGACAGGTTGTGACTGCCTCATATGCCTTAAATTAAATCAGCAATAAAATGAATCACATTCTTGACAACAATTAGGGAAAAGGAAATCCCAGAAAACCAGTAGTCATGCTGCAAAAACCAGCCACGATTTATTTTGGCAAAATAGCATCTTCTTACAATGGATAAACAAGGAGGTATTAAAGCTCCTTTCAAGAAGACGTTAAGTTGAAAATGCCACTGATTATTGGTAGGGAAGAGGGAGGCAGAAAGCAAAGGAAACTGAGGTGGTACCTTGTACTACTGTGAGATAGGGAAGCTTATGGAAAAAGGCAGGTTGGCAGGGGAGTGAGGCCTTCTGGAAATCTCAAGGGATGTACTTCAATCCTTCAGACAACGTGGCCAAGATCACTTACAGTCTCCCTCCTGCCCATTGATTTCCCTGCAGGGCAGTTCCTCTGCCACCATCCTCAATCCACACTCCCTGAGCCACCGAGCTCCCCACCAAAACGCCTGGAGTGGGAATGTGGTTCCCAGCGGGTACTGTCAGGTCTCCCTAACTGGGGGGTAGAAGAATACAGTTACAGAGGCAACCAAAACTGAGGGCTTTCACATATAACTTAATTCTGCATTTCATATTTTTTAGAGGTTTTATCTGAAAATCCTTAACTCTTCACTTCCAAGTGGTGAGAGATTTGCACCTATTGAACATGACCATCTGGAAGCAAGCATTAAACAGCAGCTGACTTTTTAACTGCTTTAAATAAAAAAAATAGGAAAAGTTTGAAGATCAAACACTACTATGTGCAGATCACAGCCAGTTAAGTTCTCTGAAAACAAATGACTTAGTCACCCTATTCAGAAAGCAAGCCACATATCCCAAATACGCAAAAATCAGCTTCAGTAAGGAGTACTCAGTTAAAAGATGGTATCACGTTCTGTAGTAGTGGGTTTGGATTTTCATCAAGAACTGGGAAAAATACCCACGCGGCAACAAAAATGGGTTCAAAGTGTACTCTAGGAACTCTGAGTTTTCATAACTGTTGAGTAAATGTGCCTTTCTACACTCACTGCATTTGCTGCCAAGACAAATTTTAATTAACTCATTGTAACTACTGTTTGTCAGTTTTCATAATTAATACCCAGTTAGAATGGATATAGTTGAACGCAAAAGCTCAACTTTGAGCTTAAAGAAAAACCTTCCATGACCTGCTCGTGTGATTATATTTAAGAATAAATTGGCAAAAGTCTCAGACTTGTCAGATAATTTTTAAATTCGATCCATTCAGTAACTTTGAAGCACTTTTCTTCTGCAAGGGCTATTCCATTCCAAAGAGACAGTCTGTGGAATGAAGCATGTTTAACAACAGAGAAATTACTGCTTCAGTTGTGATTTCCCAGCATCTCCATATTTCACAGTTGGTTGTTTTTTAAAGTAGCACTTAATAACAGCACACTATCCATCAAACCACAATTAACTTAGCCCTAGACAAACTCCAAGTTAAGTTTCCCTACATATAAATTTTACAGTTCAGGTAGGACCTGATTTTTCAATTGCATTTTCAAGAAACACCTCGTTAGGAATTTTTTTGTTTAACATTTAATCCCAGTTACCAGACCCTCCTCCTTGCTATATTACTGCCATATCACAACCCAAAGAATTAAAAAAGATGATATTGTTTTAAATTTCTCTAGTCAGCCTAATTAATTTTATTGAAAACACTTCAAGGAATTCAAGCTGGTCCTAGAGTTGGCCCACACAGTTATTTAGAACTAAAGGTCTTGCATAAAAACCCCAAAGGATTCCTATTAAGTATGAAAAAAAATCCTGCCACCTGTGACAGACACAGTTCAATACTAACATGGATTGATTCTGTTCAGCAAGCTTCCTTTCTCCTACAAAAACCTTTCAGGAAAGAAAGATGAAATCTGCTGTGTGTGCTCTACCGTATTGGGAAAATATCTCAGAAAGGCACTTCCTATGGCACCAGGGATGTCAGAATAGCAATAAAAATACCCTCCAATGCCCCAAAGTGTAGTAACAACACAGGCAATAGAAAAGCCAAAAACATTTGATCATAGAATCATAGAAAAGTGTTGGTTGGAAAAGACCAGTAAGATCATCAAGTTCAACCATTAACCCAGCAATGCCAATTCACTACTAAACCATGTGATGTTTATCTTCTTTTTCAAAAAAAAAAGTAAGAATTTTTATAAAACTAAAATGAATTCAGTAGCAAAGTAAACACAATCTAAGAAAATAACTGAAATAAAAAAATCCCTATTGCAAATACAGGGGAAGATTTCAAAAGTACTAAGTATTGGCCTAGCTAGTAACTGAGATGACAGTAATTGCAATGTCATTGCCAGAATTAGCTTTGACTAATTAAAATTGCTTCTGACAATCCCACTGTACAAAGATACAAAGCCAAATGTATGAGCAACAGTAAAGAACCAAGAACAACTTTCTGAAGAATACTGTCTGATGTCATAAAGATAAATTGCTTTGTTCTCTTTTTCCTTCATTATCACTCTTTGTAGGAGGGCAAACACACCTAGAAGCAGTGATACCACAGTAAAAATGTTGAGGAGGATATTTTAGAAGAGTACAGCTATAATGCTACTTAAAAGTGCCTGTGTTGAAACGGGGATTACTACAATGAAATATGGTATACTAATAGCATATGACAACATAACATGAAACAGAACTGTATGTTTAGAGTAGCCCAAAACAAACTATATGTACACAAGTGAAAAAATGCAACACCTTAATGGAAAGTTTTGTATCTAAAGGAAACAAATGTGTTTAAAACTACTGAAACTTCCGTAGACAATTCCACTCTAGTCAGAAATATGTAGAGGAAGGGAGTTTGAGAGGGTTGTCTTGAATCACGTTTCTGTTTTCTTTTGTAATTTCTTATTAATTCAATTTTCTATACATATTTTTCTATTGTACAAGAAAATCCTTTAAAAGGTAAAGTACTTGATATATCATGCAAAAATACTCCCTCTACCATCAAGTTACAGAACCTAATGCACACACACTGGCACTCTGAGAGAATCCTGACAAAACCTCCAGGAAGACACAGACCCTTCCCAATGTTAAGCTTCAAGTTTTTTTTTGCTTTTTTGCTTACTAGAGGCAATGCTGAGCTCTGGATTGCCACAAAACGTGCATCACACCAACAACTGCCCCATATCTCCTATACGGAGAAACTGGTACCTCATTACCTAGCAACAAAATCAGTCCATTTGAACTGCCTCAAGTATTTCACACCTGAACAATTATGTCTGCTTAGTTTCTAACTGAAAGAAAACCATCTTAAAAACCTGACTAACGGAACCATTTAAGAATGGCATTAACATATACAGCATTAAAGCACCATTTAGATGAAAGACACATAAATCTCAGTTCTTCAACTATTTCCACTAACTGTTCTGTGCCCGCTCTTCACAAAAAAAAAAAAAAAAAAAAAAGAACAGCCGGTATGGCTGAACACCTGGGACAGAACAAGAAGTCATTCTGCTTTGACTGTCCCAGTCTACCCTGATCTCTTCTGACGCTGTCAATAGGCCATCAAAAGGTGGCTGCAGCAAAACAGATGAATTTTAGGACATGGGAAGACTTGCAAAGCAGAGCTAGACTGGAAATCACATTACGGTACCAAGTACAGTTTCAGAAGATTTGAATGATGGAAACATGGCTCATACAGCAGGCAGGAAATATTGCTGACTCACTGGCCAGGAATTGCATAGGGGCATGACCAAACTAGGCTTAATGGAAGAGAAAGCCCTGCAAAGTAACAATCATTCCTGCTTCCCATGTCTGCAAAGATTCTCTGGATTTGAAGACATTATGGTCTGTCTTGGCTGTCTACTAACAATTCTATGGAAATCATCAACTCAGATGAATAAGCACATTTTAATACACCAAACAGAAGACCTTCTCACTTCTGTCTTCTACAAAGACAGACAAAAAAAGCCTAAACATGACCAATCATTTAGAGACAGGCTTCAGCTGGTGATGTGCACTCAGCAGTATCGCATGACAACATTAAAGGTGAAGCTCTTCACAGCACCCCTACAATCTCAAACGTAGCGAGAGGCAGCACCTGGCAGTAAATGGATAATATTCTATGACTTTCCTTCTCCAACTCCCAGCAGAATGGACAGGTAAAAGATAGAAAACTCCTTAAAGCAAACACATATGTTTAATTTTTTTTTTTTTTTTTCCCGCCCCCATAAGTGAAAAACACACAGAAACATTCAAAGAGTTCAGATCAGGTTCTTGTTATTCTCCCCTGCCCGTATGAGAAGGTTAAATGCAGTCACCGAACTCTGCATATCACCCTCAGTCACGAAGAACCCTCTGGCACAGCTCCCAGACCAGTAAAAAACGACCACTGCAGTCCCCAAAGCATGGAGCCTGATCCATTTAAGCAAAACAAGTTCTACTGACAGCTGGTTTTCTTAGCATATTCACGTCCACGTATTTATCAGAGAAAAGCCCTCCAGGACAACAGTGTTTATTGCAGGATTATTTCTGTGAATCCAGGGAACACAGCATTCACTGAGGAACAGTGTTTCTACCCTTTTATCTTTTTTTCTTAAAATGTGAACCAAGACAAGCTCATTTTTATTTTCTTTATATGGATGTTTCATGAAGGGAAAAAATATATACATTTTGTTTCTTTTAAAAAAATCTTCTGATCCACATTCATGTGCAGTATGCTGATACACATTTTAAGCATTAATACAGAAATTAGCTGTTCAATCTCACACTGATTCCTTGGAGCATCCTGTGGCCAGACCCACACCCTGAGATGGGAGGAAGAGCAGGACGAGCTGGGGACACACACTCACGGATGCTGACAAGCACCATCCTCTCAAGTTGGGTGGTCAGTCTGTGGGGTTTCCTGGCTTACCATTTCCTCCAGAAGTGTACAGAAACTTGTTTTTACAATACTACAGTTATGATGGTAGTTTTTAAACAAAATATGTATCATAAATATCCCACATTTCATTTTAACTTAATCTAATCTTTGAAATCATTAAAAGCAACTGTTGTTGGCATCTATCTGCTTATTGATTCAGTGCATTAAACAATAAGAATTTTTAAAATTATAAAATGAAAGCTTTTTTATGTGATTGATTTCAAATTAAGGAAACATTAACTAGAAATTGCTGTTAATGTGCTTTGACTAATTAGTATTTCAAGGACTGTTTTTAAATTAGCAAGTTTTAATTAAAGAATTAAACCATGCATAGTTACGAATAATTATTGCTGAGACTTTTATAAACTGACACAAATGCTTCCCATCCCTAAGCACGGGGCTGTTGTTTTACTCCAAGAACTGGACTCTTTAAGCCAGACACCACACCACGCAAGTCAATGGAACACTGATCCTGACTTGAACAAACCACAATACTTCTCTACTGCATTTTTACACCCTGCTTTAATACATCACCTTTTTCAAGCCAACTGATGTACTAACGTCTTAGCCCCAAACCATAAAAACTGGACATTTCCCTTGCTCTGCAAGTCTCTCTTCCAGAATCTATAACAAAGAACAGTCAAAGTCTTAACAATATTATGTTTACTGTCCATCTAGAAATAGAGCAAATGTGCTTTACAGTAACCCTTCAAAGCAAACCCACTATATTCATATTGCTAGGACTCAAATTCGCTGACAAGATCTGTGGGTAGGTATCATTTTTAGAAAATGCAGTGTGGGAATTCATGTTTATATGGTAGGAGCACAAAAGCACTGAAACCTCTTAGGAAAGCAAGAGATAACTGACGTTACACACACAGGCCCTTTGCTCTTATTTCTCTACAAAGCTGAAACGTTTCTATCTGAAAAATATTTTTTCATACATCAGGAAAATGCTATTCCTGTTTGCTCGCTCTTCTTAAGGTGAACCAAGTTTAGTATTAGCAAAATAATTGTGGGAATTTGGTATTTTTCCTGTTTTGTTGAGTACTTGGGAATGTTATGTTGGGAACTGTCAACTACTACTTACTCCACCTCAAAATGTGCTGCATAAAAAAAAATACACTGGTAATTTGCTTACATGGCTTGTGTAGATGCAATTAGTGTTAGCAGGAGGAAAGAACTTTTATAAGCAGAACACAATTCAAACGTAACATGCCATGGCCTCAAGTCATTAAACTAATCCTCAGGGCTTCTTGAGGCTTTTTGTAGTTTTGGCAAGAAGTATAAAGAAGTACGCATTGCTGCTTCAGTTCCCAAACATTGGAAAGTTAAATATCTAGACTCTCAGTCTCTGCTCAACAGAGCAGAGATGCGTTTTGGGAAAGAACAAGAGACAACTACATCTTTGTTATTAAAGCGTAATCGAACAAACACTGAAAACCTACCCATACATTTTTTAATGGCACTCAAAAAGCAGTCAGCAGAATAAAGGAAGTTGCAACAGCTCACAAGCAACTCTGGTATTGTGGGTTACCAGTATCTAGATACTATGATGAAAACCTTACGAATGCACGAGGACAGATTGAGTTATATGAGTGAAGTATCTCAACTCTGATACACAGATAACATAACAAGGTGGGGCAAGGAACTCCAGGGTTTACTAGCATGATTTTAACGTGACTACATAAGCTATAAATGACAAAGCCATAAATATGTCAGACATGTCAGATACGTACTAACGCCATCCAAATAACTTTCTGCTATATTGCCCTACATCACACATTTAAAATCAAGATATTCTTTAGGGCACTGACAGAAAATACAATACTTTTAGGAAGACAAAGCATTGCTTTGTATTGCTATTCTGCTTGGTATGAAGAGGTTAACATCCTTCTAAAGATACCACTGAAAGTGGGAAAATAAGCAATGTATTCATTAGCACATGGGTCATTTAGACAGTCATACCTGGGTAGCCTGAAACACACTTAAGAATCAACATGTGACTAAGGCTGAAAATGGAAACGTGACAGTCCATTTGCTTTTAATGGCAGCTGAGCAGAAGTCTCCTTTGGAACACGAAAGGACAGTTACGTGTTTGACTATCAACTAATCTTGACAAAAAGTAGTGAATTGATAAAAAATATGAAAATGTAAAAGCTGCTAAATATATATTGTGTGTGTTCACATGTGCATCTGTAACCTACATTTTCTTAAGTAAAATATCTGAGAAGTCTTATGCCTTTATCTAAATCAAATCTTGGTTTTTGTTTTTAAAACTGCATCCAACAGTTTATCCAGCCCAATGCCCTGTTGAGCAAAATGTCAAGATACCATGTTCCTTCACTCACAAACTTCAGCACTGAGTTGTTATAAAACTGTGGTAGTCAGTATTTCTCATCTTTTCTTCTCTACCCAGAAGTGTCATCACTGGCTCAGAGGAAAGTCACTGCAGTATTAGCCAGGAAAACAAAGCATCACTGAAACACTGCTAGACCAGCCTGACTGTTGTACACCTGAGCAGTCTCATGGAGTTACTTTTTTGAAGGAGACATTGCAAAACTGAGATACTGAAGGGAAGGAGGAGCATTAAGACAGTCTTAATTCCAGAAATAGAAGAAGATAAATTTAATGAAAGTAAACTAATTTCTAATCCTCACCCTTCCATTTCAAGAGCAGAAATTAGTTTCTCAGCAAATCTGTTTGCCAACTGGTAAACAGAACAATAAGGTTCAACAATCTTAAAATTAAATATTCAGATATTCTCTGAAAAATGTAACTTATTAAAGCTGCAAATACCTAAAACACAGTTAATAAAGCCCTTTAGCTTCAACAACAATATTTTATTCAAATACATTATACTTATACAGAAAACTTACCATCCAAAAAGAAAAAGAAATTAAAGATTCCCCTACAAAAAAGCTACCAGTATGCTCTACCATAGGAGGCACTCAAAATATACTGCTACAGGAAAACGCAGCATAGTTTTCATGGATGGTGATGCTACAGGAATATCACATGTAGCCAGTGATGTCTTTTCTTCATCCGCATGTGACCCAGTCACAGACACAGAACTAGTCAAAAGAAGGTCTGTCATTTCTCCACCACACACACACACTTAGAGTAATCATAATGACTTTAAGCACACTGAAAGCAATAGCATGTTATCGCCTAGCCAACATTTCTCTCATATCAGGAAAAAAATGAAAAGTTCAGAGATGCAATAGAATGGACACTTCAGAAAAAAACGTCTCACTCACTGTTCAATACGGGGGGAAAGATACAGCTTAGGAAAAACCTGAGTAGCTTCTGCATCCTCAAAACTAACAGAGAGAAGTGCAACATCTTCTCCAGGATCTTCATTCACATCCTGTACAAAAAAAGATAATAAATATAAAATGACAAATAACAAACTGAGTACTTACAAGTTTACAGATAACAACTAATAAGTCAAATACCGATTTATTTAGGAGATGCTTAAGTGAGGAATCTTTTTACTATATTAGTACTTAAAAGATATTCTGCCACGCTTAATTTCCTTTAAAGTATCAAAATAAAATTATTGTGCTAGCAAGTCTATAGTAAGTAGTACAGCTCTTCTTCAATTAGTTGAACTACATATTTCAGTACAGATACAAATTTCATTTTTAAGAATTCTTGTTTTAACAGTAACATCAGATGCAAATGACAAACAATTTTTTAAAATGTTATAATATCACTGAGCTATGACCACAGATTTTACATTTATTTTTCAAAGTAGCATATATATGGTCCAAAATTTCTGCTGTACTCAACTCCTACTTCTCTTGTGGATAAAAAATGTTTTTGTGATCAGAAATCTGTATCTAGAAGTCCTTGTCCCCAAGTTTCCTGCAAATTAAACCCCTGCATTACTTTCAGCAAAGACTGCATTACTCTATAAAACCTACTGTGAGAAAAAGAAATATCCATGTTAAATATTATGACAGTTAATCTTAATTCACAGTTTAAGCTTTCTTTGTATCAGAACAATCAGCTACAGCTTTGGGATCAGGTTGAACAAATTGTTTCTGGTTAGGACCTGACATCTCTCCAATTCATAAATCACATACTGTACGCACAAGTGTATTTCTGCTACACACAACTTCATTTAAGCTCTTGACCTCTAGTTAGAAAGCAATGAGTTAGCGGTGCAGTCACCTTCATCGACATCACGGAATATGGTGCCACTTGCTGCTCACAAAGAAGTCCTTTAACATGTCTGTGCATATGTACGTAGCAACTTGCCAAGAAGCATATTTTTATCCGTTTTGGAAAAATACAAGAGGAAACAGATAACTCAGCAGCTATGTGCTCAAAGCAGGACCAATGTGGTGCAGTGTGGCCTGGTATGCTCTGTCCCACAAGCAGCTGTGAGGAAGGAACATGCAAACCACAAACATTGTTAGAAGATCCTATCTGGGGAGGGGAAAAAAAAAAAAAAGTGACTGCTGAGTGGTTTCAGGAAGACAATCTCGTGCCATTTGAAGCTTTGGCAGGACTGAAACTGTTAATGTCCAGAGAGACTAACTGCATACCAGCTATTACGTGCAGAACACAACATGCCAAGAAACTTGGTGATAAGCTGCAGGGAAGAATGGGTCTTAAAAAAGTTAATTGTCTTAGATGAAAAATGAGACAATGCTGACAGTGTTTTGTTAAATTCTGCCTTGGTGTGCAGCTTGTTTCTGCCAGCTAAAAGAAAGTGCACTCTCAGAAATGCCTATAAAACGGTCATAAGCACACTATGGCTGGAAATCAGAACATGGTTTTAACCTGAAGTTGCAGGACAGCTCCATACGAGTGGGAAGGACAAAAGCTAGCTGCTGTCCTGCTGGGATATGATCAGTTTATGGATGGGTTTATATGACATGGTTGCCTGTAACAGCTACAGACAGGATCTTGTGACCCACAATGTTCCCTTCAGTGTTATGTTTCCAAGTGGTACTATCATCTACAGTAGAAGAACCAGCACAGATTACAAAATGATTTTCAACAAGACAAACAACAACGAAAAAATACCCAAGAGTGCAGTCCTCCTCCAACCTTTTCCCCAGTATTTCATACATTTCCATCATTAAGGAAAAAATTTAAATAAGGAACAGCTTTCACTCCTGATGTCGAGTATGGCATTAACTGGCTTTTTCCTATTAATTTGCTAATTGTCATTCAAATGAAAAGAGCTATTAAGACAGATTAAGCAGTAATGCTAATGATTAAAAATTTTTGGGGGGCATTTTAATGGGCATTCTTCAAGAGATGACAAGTACATATAATACATTCACTCACGTACGTATACGTCTCTTCTGAGACCATATTCTTCCATTTGTAATTATTTTAAAATTGTTTTTACAGAATAGAACCTACATGCATTTTACAAGTTGCATAGACAAAAGCAAATGTATTTAATCTTGCATTTAGTATTAGTGCTTAAGTTGATGTGCACACACAAATTGACACCATGCATAAGACCTTTTTCTAGAATACCATCCAGGTGCTTTCTGATCAGAGAGAATCAAACCAAGGAAAAAACCAACAACTAACCCCAAAACAGATAAGGTGAACACCACTACAGTATCCATTAACCCATATAGTAATATTACATTATATTTTCTACACTCTCTAGTGGCTTCTTTAATATGAAGACTCATGCCAGAGGAAAAAAACTCACACAACAACATAAAATCATCACGGTATCTTTGCATGTTAAGCTGCAATAAGCTGATGTGTACCATAAGAGTAATAAACTGAGACGTGATATTTTTCATTTACAAAAATAAAACACACAACAAACACTACTGCAACTACTGTTGCCAGCACAGCACCGCATTACGTTCATACAGCTACTGTCCAATGCAAGTCTGAGTACAGAAATTGGCATTCTTGTGTAAGTACCACTTGCAAATGGATGCATATTTTTGGACCACATACCTGACATTGTAACTTAAAAAAGATGCAAAAACTCAGCAGTCCTGTGGGTTTTAAGAAGATGTAATGCAGTAACACCATGAAGTTGCACAACCTTATTGCTCAGGTGGCCACAGATTTTACGATTAAGTCCCTCTGTATCTGACACAAGTCCCTTTCTATCTGACACCATACTGTTGATTCCTTTCAGACCTTGTGACTTTTATTCATGCAAGAATCTGCTTGGTGGAACTGCATTCAACCCTAGCATGCCTCTTACAACTACCGTTTATAAAACTAAACCAAACCCACGTGCCTTACAGATAGATTGTAGAAACCTTTTGAACTAATTAGACCTTTTTGATGTTGTCTGTGCCAGTCACAACTCCTTCAGCGATCTCTCTCCTGGCTATCTCTACAAACCTGTTAGTGACCAGGTGAGATGATGAATCCTTATGTTACCAGGCAATGATATTTCCCCAGAACAGGGGCTGAGAGCCTGCCATTACAACAAAATGTCCAACGGCAAAGGCTGTTTTAACTCTTCTTACCAAACTCTGCCCAGGCAGTGCCTTCCCCTTTCCCATTTCTGCATGCATATTTCTTTCAAAGAACAGTCCAGATTTCAACAGAGCAGCAAAGCAAAAATCACCTCTATTTTTATTTTTCAGTTGGCTTCAACTGAGTGACATCCAATTGCTTTGGCAATTTTATTCCCTTTTTAGGAAAAAAAAGAGGCTGTTGAACTAAAGTCACAACGCTTTTAATATTTAAGTAGCCATGTTCCTTCTCATAATTTGTATTTAACTCACAACACAAAGTTAGAGGATTTTATTAAAAAAAGTAATTTTATACTTAAGAAAAACTGTTTTTGTGAAAATTAAGAACGACAATTTTCTATAAATGTTAGCATCCAAGGTTAGAACTGCCACATTAAAGTGCCATTTTATACTCACAGAACTTTTTCCACACGAGACTCTACAGAAGGTATTATTAAAATAGACTTTCAGTGAATGGAGAGTACATCCTAGGCCACAGGAATTTCGAGGTTTAAAAACTGAATACTTGTAAAAATCTTTGAAATCATTAGTTAAACATGTGGCAATGCACATCTATTAGTTTTTCCACAACAGTCTCATGCTTGATAGTAAAACCCCAAAAACTCTAGCACACTACAATGTGGAAGATCCCACACAGATTTTCACGGTGTCTTTCTGCCATCTTGCTATCACACATTTCCTTTTTAAAAAAATAGTATTTTCCTCATTTCAGAAAATTCCCATTCAAATCAAACAGGAAAAAAATGGATACACTATTTAACACTGAAAATAAATAGTTTTCTTTCTCAAGAACTGCAAGGGGCTTCCTATGTTTACAGAATACTTTGCACAGTGTGGATTGGTCCTTGAACCAAACCTCCAAAGTACTGTAGAAATGCAAAATATACATAGTAAAGCAATGTGGTCAGAAAGGAACAATAACAAAAAAACTTAAGGATTTTCAAACTACATGTTTTTTTCTATTGCAGAGACCTTCTAGCAAAAACTTAAAAGAATAAATAAACTTTTCACAAAGAAAAGCATAAAGAGAAAGCTCATGGTATTTTATTCTAATTTCCCCTTATTTACTTAGCAAGTGCAGATTAAAGGTTCATTAAGTATGTATTTTTGAAACTCAAGAACAAGAGGCCATGTGAAAATACAAATGCAGAACAGAACAGATGAAAATGGAAGTTTGAAGGCATTTATAATTTTTTTCCTCAAAAGACTTCAGGAAAAGACTTCAGGTAAAGACTTCAGGTATTACAAGACTCCAAAGTAAAACTTAAAATCCTACTTCTAATTGTATCAGCACTGTCTGAACAGCCATTTGGTATGTTTTAATTTATATCAGTCTAAATTTACATTCAAATGCATGCTTCAATGTTTACAGCTGCTCCTTTTGCTAAATACTTAATCTTTTTATAAAGTTAGTATGAGTTGTTTATGAAAATTACCATCAAAACCACTTTAAATACACCATCCAAACGGCATTGTTTTCTTGTGTCCTACCTACTGTAATTGAAAACTGGGAATTTACTGGAACTGACAATTTATTATGAGTCAGATGGTTGATAGCCAGTCCAACCAAAACATCTGCTCCACACAGTCACAACTGCTATAACCCATTTCCTCTTGTGCCTGGAGTCCAACCAAGTTGTACATTACAGTTCCTTTTCTTTAAAGATGCAGACTCTGGAAAAACAGTTATTGTGTTTTCTTAGTTACCAACAAAGAATCGCCTTGCAACCTCTGATTAGAGTATTCTTTCAAGAGGAGGTATTTCTCCATTAGGCACGCGAGTGTGACTCCCTGCACCAAATAGCAAGGCACAAAGTGGTAAGTGACTGCAGGCTTATCCCAGTCAGTAGCAGGATCTGCCTCTCCATGGAAGACTTCAGAGGCAGAGGGCATGAGACTGAGGAAAAAGACCCTGATGATGATAAAAGACCTTGATTCATTGAGGGGATGGAAACCTCTAGCAAATGGGGAGGGCAAGGAATAGCTTAAAATAATGTAAGCAAAGGATAAACCCAATTTACAACTTGTGTCATGTGATGCAGACTGGAAGGAAGGTGGACTAGAAAGTCAGAATATGGATGAGAACATGGAGGACTGAGTCAGCACTGATTCTAGTATTGGCAGCCAACTTCGGACAAGTGGAAGTCTCTTACCAGACACTTACTTGACTGCGGTACCTCTTAGCCCTACTAAGTCAGTCAGCTTCAGAGAAGTTGAGTGTGAAATTTGTTTTTCAGAATCCTTTCTGGAGAAAAAGGGTCTCCAGAGGAGAAATGCAAGAGAACAACATGAATTCAGAAAGGTAATTTATCTCAGGGTCAAACTTAACCCATATAATTTTGCATGACACATACCTGTAATGGAACCATACTTACTAACAACTGATCAGAGAACTGAAGAACAGAATTTGCTTTTAAAGCTGAAACGTGAATTGCAGCAGAGAAGAATACACAACACCATTTACTTCATTAGTACTAATGGGCTACTTGCATCACAATGGTTAGCAAAGTTTGGCCTTTTCCCTCAAAATGACAGCATGCAATAACATGAAAAACAACTGTCAAATAAAGCACAAGCAACTCGTACCACTGCTGCATAGCAGTTTCACTTGCTTTGATACAAGCAGTTACATGTTCTCCCTACCTTTTTTTGACACGTAACATTTTTTTTTAAAATAAGAAAACTAGGGGAAAGCAGACTAAGGAATGTGAAGTGGCAAATGAGACAGAGAAATCTGCTTCACTCTAGGGAGAATATGTAATTATTCCAGGAAATTCTTTCTCCTGTCTTCCAGGAAACCCACCAGGTCTGATCAAGGAGCGCTGATTCTTTAAATAGGATCTTTAATGCAAACAAAGGCAGTTACCTTGTGTGCACTGCCCATGGCATTGCAGTGTTCCAAACACAGCCCCTCTCTCCCAAGGTAACACAGCGAAATACTCGCCTCAGCCTGGGCAAAGGGCACGTTTGAACCACAAGTAATTCCTATTTCAAAAGTTACGTGCAAAAATGTAGTCCGGGAACAACTTAGCAGAATCTGAAGAGCTTGCTTATAGGACAAGATACTGGATTTTCTTCATTAAAACAAATTTAAATAGACAACTATCTACTAAAGATTTAAAAAGTATCAGCAAGACCTCAAAGTATACCATTGGGTATCAATAATTGAACATGAAAACAGTATTTTCTTGAAGAGAGAGTAACATGCCAGGGCTTTGTTTTCTCTTTGGACTTTCACATATAAATATATTGTGCTTTTCCAAAACAAAAACTTGAGCTCTGTTTTGTCTATGTCATTTTCTTTTATTACAGTCATGGTAATTTACCACCACTTCCACACTATGAATGACTGTCAGTTAGGTAAAGAATGCTGTTAGAAAAAGCATAAGAAAAAAACTAATGGTTAAAAAGAAAGAACAACATTATTGTCCATGAAAATACATGTTAGATTCACAACTTTCAGATTAATGACATTTAAGTGAATAAAAGTTAATTTATTTTGACAGCATAAAAAGTTGTGGTGACTCTTGCATCACAACAATACTGAATGCTTAGGTCTCACAAAATCTCAGAATGTAAGGCAGATTTCTCCAAAGGTCAAAAACACGGCTCGGTACGTCTGGGATTCAAACTTGAAATAAATAACCTGGGTGTGGCACAGTCTAAAATGAATATTGGGTGCAGTCTAAAATTAGTATTTCTGAACTGATTCCAAGTGAGCTAAAATGCATGTAAAATGCATATGTAGAAACAAGGGATACAAAGTACACTTGCAAGAGAGGATCATTCCATCATATTGACTGAATCTAAGTCCTCACCGAACAACTGTACTTATGAAGTATGTTTTAACGACACTATAGCAGGGGATATTTAATAATTTCAAAAAAGACTGATATGTAGGATGCTCATGATCTTAAATTTAAATTTGTTCAATTAAATTTAAGTACAAGCGCATTAGCTCTACCTGCTCTAATATCAGGTATCACATTCAGATTAAAATACAATTAAAAAACAAAAGTTGCACGGTTTGAAATGTCTCTGCAAAAAATTATAAAAAAACCAACACAAAATAGGGAGAAACAATATTTGGAATCCAGACTGCTGGGAGGTAGTCTCAGACCTGATTTTTCCATGCATTCACAAAAAAGTGCTTTTGTTTCCTATGACCCGAATATATCCAGCACTACAGAGCGCTGCGCTTTTTTTTTTTTTGTTTGTTTGTTTACTTCTAACCTAATTTCTAAGCAAACTGGATAAATTCTGATAAAACACTAAAGTTTTACCATTAAAGAAGTAAATTAACCTGAAAGATGCCCCTATTACTCTGACAAAGTTTTGTAGGCAGGAAAGATTCCAACACACCATATTTTTCCTAAAACTTCAAGCAAAGCAATCATCTATCCTCGCTACCACCAGCTGATAATGGGATGCACAAAATGTTCAGAGACTTCAAAGTTTAGTTTTTACAGGTCACCTTACTGTTCTTAAACAGTGAGCAGCAGCTGCATCCACTGAGACCCAGTTGCATCCACTCAGACCAAGCCGATTTTGCCATGTCTTGACAAACAACTTTTTGTCTTTACATCAAAAGCACCACAAAACCAGTTCTGAAAAATCCAGATCAAATTTCTACTATCAACAAATATTGCAATAAGGTACTTTGCTAGCATCGGTGGTGCTACTGGTGGAATAAAGGACCATACAATCTGAGCAACAGCGTGAGAATCCAGCTGAAGTCATAAGACTGAAAATTTAAATGTTTCCTTATAAGCACATATCCTCGATAAACGACTGTTTAAAGCTTGGTTGTAAACAACGATTGACTTTTTTACAAAAAGGTTGTATGTAAGGTAAACACACTTGGAGCGCCTTAAAAAGTCATATCAGAAAGTTACAGGTAAACAGCAAGCAAAGGACAAGTAACAGTAAAAGTAATGCTTGGACTAATAACACTGGCATACTAAATTGGGAATCATCTGGGGACAATATAATTAATTAATTAATAATTAATTCTAGGACAGTCAGGGTTTAGGTACTCCCTGCATTACCTTGCCAAGATATTTAGAATCACAGAATTGTTTTCGTTGGAAAAGACCTTTAAGATCATCAAGTCCAACCGTAAACCTAGCACTGCCAGGTCCACCACTAAACTATGTCCCTCAGCACCACATCTACATGTCTTTTCAATACCACCAGGGATGGTGACTCAACCACTGCCCTGAGCAGCCTGTTCCAATGCCTGATAACCCTTTCAGTGAAGAATTTTTTCCTAATATCCAGTTTCCTTGCTAGCAGTCACTAAAATACATTTCTTTCACACTTACCTCTGCACTGCTATCTGCTTTTTACATTTTGAGTACTGAGAACAACTCTACTAGGAACTGAAATTGTAGATCAATATCCACCCTTTAAAGGACCCTCATGTTCAAAGACTATGAGACAAACCAACTTTTTTTTATATATTTATAGCTTTTATATATAGTCTGAATTACTTGAAACAATATAAAGTGAATTTACATTATTTCCAAATGTAAAACTATACTTTCAATGCTCTCAGAAACCAGCAAACAGAAATAAAAAGAAAACACAAAATACTTTCCATTTAGATGATTTATGACAGGTCACCTCCATGTAGTTTCTGTCTCTATAAATCTCCCAAAGCTATCAAGTCGCTTCCTTAACATGCAGTTATGATCCATGTAAGCTCTACGTTTTTAAGATTGATATCCCAGATAAAGATGTGGGGACATGTGCAACTTGGAATTCAAACCCTTCAGAAGTATTTCACTGAGACTTGATTCTTGCCAGTCACCACCTCAGATGACTGGACTATGATTTATTCAGAAAGCAATATTTGTATTCTTTTCCCCCATCTTACTTATTTCCCAACTTTTTAAAAATAGTAAGGTCACTGCAGAGGCCAAAGAGCAGTCATCTCTTGTTCAGTGAAAAACAAAATCTGCTAATATATGTCTGAGTACTTAACTAGAGTACAAACAGATCATTAATACAGTTAGAAATAAAATCATTTTCCTGCCAAGCCAGCTTTCTAATCACCAAACACTGCTTTTATGTATATGGATATTTATATTTTATATATTTAAACTGACAAAACCAACATAATAGATTAGTATACAGGGCTCATGATTAAACGAGGATTCAGAGGTAACAATTATACTTGGGATGACTGTAATGTATTTGTGCAAGTAAAGATCCTAGGTACAGAGCTAAGTCTTAAAAGGACAGTAAGACACTAACAAAAGTATCTTTTTTAAGATAACAAAATGGCTCATTGATACAACTAATAAATCTCACAAGAAAAAATAAAAAGACTAAGAGTTAAAATACAATGGAAGAGAGACATCTACAATAAGTATTTCTGTAACCATGTTCTGGCTGGAAGTCAGCACAAGAATTTATTTTTTAAATCAATCCAACTTTTTAATAAAAGCTTTTTCCCCTGCTCTCCACATATTCTTATATGCTCTTGGTTCAGTGAATATCTCTGCAGAATCAAAAATACTATAGATTACATGGGTCACAACAAGAATGCCAGAGTAAAGCCATATTCTCAGACAGATCTTCAGTGAACCAGGAAGTACCAACAAGATTTCACAGATGAAAAACTGAATAATCAAAGTGTAAGGCAAAACCAAGCAAAGTTACACTTGCTCGGTGCTTTTTCACCAATGCAGCTTAGTATTGCTGACCTGATTTTAAAATATGAAATATTTTCTTTTAAAGGAGGGTGAAAATATTAAAAGTATTAACCGCTATGAGTTTAGACAATTGCTATTTCCTGAGAATAACAGGAATGTTTCTTATTAAAGCTCACAGCGCTTTTGATTCATAAACTGTTTATTATGCATTCCCATTTTAAGCGTACAATATTTATATTTCTTTTTGAGAGAATTCTATTATCTCTTGTCCTGTTATTACATGCATACCTACAGTACCTTAAAAGACTGTATGTCTGTGCGGGGCATTTTCTGTTTTGTACAAAGAATATGCAAGTTGGAGCATCCTGTCCCCTTGAGCCCTATTTACAAACATTCACCATTCCAACAAACAACATGCTTAGTGCAGTCATACACAGAAGTGTATATGTGTACAAAGAGTAAGAACTCCTTACTTCTTCCAGTAAGAAGAGAAACACAGGTTTGCTTTTTTTCTCACATTTTTGTGAAGGTGAATCCTGCTATAGATGTTAAGTAGGATGCTGGGATAAAAAGCTGTATCAGTCAAAAATTGGTCTATCAGAGTTCACAGCTGTACTAGTATGTAAATCAGGTGCATAATGTGAGGAAAAATTCACAGGGATAGTCTCTGTTCTATGTATAACAAAAAAAGTCACATTCTGTGACACTGTCTTTCAAGAGAGGTACTTCAGCATACTGGTCAGGTTAAGGGTGACTCATCTCTTGCTGTTTACCTTGCCCAAGACAGTGCCGAAACATAGGGTGTCCAGCTCAGATGTGGTCCCAGTGAAGTGGGAGTTGCTAGAATAATACACCACATTTTTCCAGATGAAAGACTGGTTCTAACACTGAGGCTTCCCCGATTACTGACTTGGAAAAGATCACCAGTTCTTTTCCCCTGTCTGTTCTATTAGTGCATCCATCACAAACTTGGGGTAAAGAATTTGGAAAAGTATTGTTCAACTCTTTTAGAGCATCTGGAGCTGTGTTTTAATGAAAAATATGCAGGTTCAAAGGCTAGTAATATTGATACTGCCCTTGTATTTACAGTCTTTCCTGACACCCTCTCTCTCATATCATCAGGAAGGCGAACGAGGTAGATATCCTGCTGGGAGTCTACTACAGGCCACCTGACCAGGATGAAGAGGTCGATGAACTGTTCTGTAAACAACTGAGAGAAGCTGCAAAGTCACAAGCCCTTGTTCTTGTGGGGGACTTCAACTTACCAAGACATCTGCTGGAAATATAACACAGCAAAGAGAAAACAATCCAAGAAGTTCCTGCAGTGCATGGAAGATAACTTCCTGACTCAGCTGGTAAGTGAGCCCACCAGGGAAGGTGCCTTGCTAGACCTGTTGTTCATGAACAGGGAAGGACTCGTAGGTGATGTGGTGGTCAGAGGCCATCTTGGGCTGAGCGACCATGAAATGATACAGTTCTCGATCCTTAGCCAAATTAGGAAGGGGGGCAGCAAAACTCTCACCATGGACTTCCGAAGGGCAGACTTCAACCTGTTTAAAACATTGGTTGAGAAAGTCCCTTGGGGAACTGTCCTAGAGGGCAAAGGGGTTCAGGAAGGATGGACTTTTTTCAAGGAGAAACTGTTAGAGATGCAGGAGCAGGCTGTCCCCAGGTGTCATAAGACAAACTGGTGGGGAAAGCAATCAGCCCAGCTGAACAGGGAGCTTCTGCTGGGACTTAGGAGAAAGAAGAGAGTCTACCACCCTTGGAAGAAGGGGCAGGCTACTCAGGAAGAGTATAGGGATTTAGTTAGGTTGTATAGGAAGAACATTAGGGAGGCGAAAGCCCAGCTTGAACTCAGCCTGGCCACTGCTGCAAAAGATAATAAGAAGAGTTTTTACAAATATATTAACAATAAATAAAGAACCAGGGAGAATCTCCATCCTTTATTGTATGTGAAGGAGAACATTGTTACCAAGGATGAGGAAAAGGCTGAGGTACTTAATGCCTTCTTTGCCTTGGTCTTTAATGGCCAGACCAGTTATCTTCATGGTATTCAGTCCCCTGAGCTGGAAGATTGAGATGGAGATCAGAATAAACCCCTCATAATCCAGGAAATAGTAGTGAAGGACCTGCTGAGTCAGTTAGACACCCACAAGTCTATGGGGCCAGATGAGATCCACCTGAGAGTGCTGAGGGAGCTGGAGGAGGAACTTGCCAAGCCACTCTCCATCATCTGTCAGCAGTCTTGGTTATCGGGTGAGGTCCCGGATGACTGGAAACTTGCCAATGTGACACCCATCTACAAGAAGGGCAGGAAGGAGGATCTGGGGAACTACAGGCCTGTCAGCCTGACCTCGGTGCCGGGAAAGATTATGGAATGGTTCATCTTGGGGGAGATCACGCGGCAAGTGCAGGACAACAGTGGGATCAGGTCCACCCAGCATGGGTTCATGAAGGGCAAGTCCTGTTTAACCAACCTGATCTCCTATGATCAGGTGACCCTCCTAGTGGATGAGGGAAAAGCGGTGGATGTTGTCTACCTGGACTTCAGTAAGGCATTTGACACTGTGTCCCACAGCATTCTGCTGGAGAAGCTGGCGGCTCATGGTCTAGACAGGTGGACTCTTCACTGGGTTAAAAACTGGCTGGATGGCTGAGCCCAGAGAGTTGTGGTGAATGGAGTTAAATCCAGATGGAGATCGGTCACAAGTGGTGTCCCTCAGGGCTCGGTCTTGGGGCCAGTCTTGTTTAATATCTTTATCAATGACCTGGATGAGGGGATTGAATGCACCCTCAGTAAATTTGCAGATGACATGAAATTAAGTGGGAGTGTCGATCTGCCTGAGGGTAGGGAGGCTCTGCAGTGGGATTTGGACAGGCTGGAGCAATGGGCTGAGACCAATTGTATGAGGTTTAACAAGGGCAAGTGCTGGGTCATGCACCTTGGCCACAACAACCCCATGCAACACTACAGGCTTGGGGAAGAGTGGCTGGAAAGCTGCCTGGTGGAAAAGGACCTGGGGGTGTTGGTTGACAGCTGACTGAACACGAGCCAGCAGTGTGTTCAGGTGGCCAAGAAGGCCAATGGCATCCTGGCCTGTATAAGAAACGGTGTGACCAGCAGGAGTAGGGAGGTGATTGTGCCCCTGTACTCGGCACTTGTGAGACCACACCTTGAGTACTGTGTCCAGTTCTGGGCACCACAGGATAAGAAGGACATTGAGGTGCTGGAGCGAGTCCAGAGAAGGGCAACAAGGCTGGTGAGAGGTCTGGAAAACAGGCCTTATGGAGACCGGCTGAGGGAACTGGGGTTGTTTAGTCTGGAGAAGAGGAGACTGAGAGGATACCTCATTGCTCTCTACAACTACCTAAAAGGAGGTTGTAGTGAGGCTGGTGTTGGTCTCTTCTCCAAAATTGCAAATGACAGGACCAGAGGAAATGGCCTCAAGTTACGTCAGGGGAAGTTTAGGTTGGATATTAGGAAGAAGTTCTTTACTGAGAGGGTGGTTAGGCACTGGAACAGGCTGCCCAGGGAGGTGGTGGAGTCGCCGTCCCTGGGGGTGTTCAAAAAACAGGTTGATGAGGCACTTGAGGCTATGGTCTAGTGGTTTAATGGTTAGGAATATGATGGGATAAAGGTTGGACTTGATGACCCTGGAGGTCCCTTCCAACCATAATTATTCTATGATCTGTTGAAATGTTTCAGGGATAATTTTCTGTAAGTCTAATCCAATTTTTACTGCTCTCAGAAGGCCTGGAATTACTTGCACATGCTCAACAGCTTCAGCGCAGCATCCCAGCATGTGCGAATGAACAGAGCAGAACACCCTCTCTTCTTGATCAGATATTCAGCTTTCTGCCCATAAAATTGAGCATTATGTTCTTCAGCAAGGAGGATGATGTCATTACACATGAGCAAGACTTGGACTGTGACAACAGAGTTTAAACTGAAAGTTTCTTACCCTCTCCTAATGGGAGAGAGCATTCAATAGTTTTCTTTTTTTTTTTTCTCCTTTATTTTTTTGAAATAGTGAATTCAAGAAATTAAAGACTAAATTCTTTTCAGAAGTTTCCTGAAATAATGCAAGTTTGATGTTCAAATTTCACAACTGAAGAGATCTGCTGAACAGTTATTCACTAGGTTCCCACCTTGCTATTATGAATAGTTAGAGCGGACTGACAGATGACACTGTTCTACTTCCCGCTTCTTCATGCACTTCAGTTGCCCTACAGGCAACAGTTTCAAAAGAATGTAGTCCTTTGTGTGGCATATCTACACCCATAACGGGACCCACTATGACACTTCCTTGGGGACAAAACTTTAAGGATTTTAAAAAGAGCTTAATATAAGTGTAGATTTGGAAATCACTTTAAAAATAAAATAACATAAGAAAACCAAAGTAACTGCCAGAAAATAAATGAGAAGCCAATACTTAAGACATCAATGTAAAAGAACAGATTAAAAACGCAGATGTTAAACAGAAACATTTAAACACCTATGTACAAGCTACAAGTCCGAAACTATCAAACATTTTCTCCTAAGAAGCTACTTACAAAATGGCTATGTTTATCAGTGACACAACTGTTGTCAATAATATTTTAAGGATCAAGGGAGAGGGAAGATTCACGTCATATGCATTCTGAGAATTCTCTAAAATTGCCAAATTCAGGTCAATTTTTCTTATTAATATTTCCACCATCAGTAACTTGGTTTTTCAAGCCAATGTAAAATTGCTTCTACCATCTTGATATCTCCTGCAAAATTTCATCTTTTTTTTTTTTATTATGGTGTTTATCTAGAAATAAAATGTGTCTCATCTGTTACTTCTGGGATCCAAACATAATGTTAGAAGCCTATCCTATCTCCCTATTTTCTGAATATTAAGAATAGTTGAAATTTTGGCTTACTGTTTTCACTTTGTATGCTGCACCTCCACAGCAGTCACAGAAGAAAACCATCTACATGCACATTCTGCCCCAACCCCCCCCAACCACCCAATACATAAATTTCTACTTTGGAAATAGAAAAAAATACTATGGAAAGCGATAACGGATGATTAAAATATTTGAAGCTAGATATCATATCTAGCTTCAAATAAAAAGGATGAAGAACTGCTTTAACCATAAATGTAGTTCAAGTTTTAGCCACGAGATAAAGCTGCCTAAAAGCCCACTCTAATTAAGACTGAATACATTAAACAAAACCACTAATTAGTGGCAATATGTTCTTTTTAAGATCTAACAGGAGACTCTGACTCTTTGTAGAGTCATAATTGAAATAGCATCCAACGAAACATCACATAGGGAATCCCAGAAACACTTCTAATGTAGGGCATTGTAAAGTCTTAGGGAATATGAAAACTCACAAAGTAAAACTGAATGTAGTAACAGAAATAGGCTGTGTATTTCAACAAAAAATGCAGGAGCTATCCATGATGCGTTATGAATATTTTTTTTTTGTCATCACAATATAAGGAACGAGGCATTGACACTGAAATCCAACACCATCTGACTTATTTTACAGTTATGCAGACAACAGACCTTCCTCTGTATTAACTTCACAGTACTGCCTACTATATAGCCATGAGATTAAACTAAAAATTCTGTTAGTGAAGCGGTAGCCATATGTTTCTGTTATGTGCAGTTCATTAGCAATATAACAACTCATGTTTAAATGACAATTATAATAGACCTGCCTTCTTCAACTAAATCTATCTACATCTTCATTGATATATGTAAAAGCAAGAATGAATGGTGAATTTAATGATTTACTTCAAAAACTTATACATTTATGGTTATACTCAATACTTATCTAGGATTTAAATCCCATAAGCATCACCATTATCCCAGCATCACTGAAAACAGTAAATCTAGGAAAAAGAAATCAGTCTTCAACTAGAAATGCAATCTTAACTCAGACTGGTTTAATTTTATAATCTAAATATTGCTCCACAGAGTTACATACACTGCGAATGGATCCTCAGTTTTAGTTCTGCTGAGCACTTCAATCAAAGGCATATCTGTTTGCTACAATAAAATTTATAATATTTTGCTTAGATTAGTTTCAAATAATTCAAGAAATAGCACTAACTACAATCCAAGGTAAAGTGCTCCATAGATGAGTATGTTAAAAGATAATATTTCAAGAGAAGATATGCCAATTTATTAATCATCACCTTCATTTGCACAATATTATCATCACGATGATAAGCTCCTTAGATATATCCATGGCATATGCAGGTGCACACACACATATGTATGTATACAGGTTCTTTTAAAAGTTACGCTCTAGTTACCAGATGGTCACTGCAGTAATTAGCTTAAATGAAACAGAAGTGAAGATCCTTCTGTCCTCTCCTTTTTTGCTGCTTCATTTGGGATCCACACTACAGTCTGGCCAACTTCTGACCTTTCAGCCCAGACAGTTACTCATGTCATGAACACAAACTTCCCATTAACTGTGACACTCAAGACTTTTCCCTCTCCATACAGCATCATGAACTGCTTGGTCCACAGCACAAGCTACTCCTCCCTCTACTTATACTTGGCAACAGAGCAATGTCCAGAAAACTCTGTCTAGGTCAAGTCTTAATTTCTCTTGATAAATCCCCGGACTCTTTGAGTAATATTAAATAGAAATTGCTAAATATACTTTGGAAATAACCACTGTCCTGGCTCCCTGTGAGCCCATGCTTTTTAGTCCTATACTGTAAGTCAATGAATATGAAAACTTCCAGAGTCTTCCATTATCAATGGCAATACATATACTTACATAAAAAGAAACTTTCGATATTTTCCTTCTCCTCTCTAAAGAAACGACGCCATTTCCTTTTGTCTTCCTCCATATTAAACTCCTCACTATCCTAAACTAACTGAAGGACTTTGTAAAGGTTTTTTGTTTGGTTTGTGGGCTGCTTTTTTTTTTTAAATTTATTTCCATGGCATATGTAAACTTTCTAGTAATAGAAGCTTCAATTGCTTGACTCCCTTCAGCCTGTAATACAAGCTGGTTACTTAAACACATCTCTCTTGGTTTTTACTCAGAACAACTGCACTTACTTGACAATAGTTTGTTTTAAGGCTATCCTGTGTCCAAACAGATGTGCTTAAGGCAAGCGTTTGTTTGTTTGTTTTTAGTAAATATAGAACAGGTATCCTTTTCCACTAGCACCAGTCAGCACCTACAGATTTTTATCTATCTTCTTCCCCCAAAACTTTTATTTCATTCGTTTTGAGAGCAGTTTAAACCCCACTGCATTAATCAAGGACAGAGTGTTCCCACATTAAGAAATATTCTCTGCAGGTATTTTTGTATCTATGAAATTGGCTTCCAAGATGCTTTACATTAAAACTTTAATCTTCACAAGATTACTATAATTATTAGTTGCACTGTAATAACTGGTTTTGTGGCAACCACGTGTTTGATGCTCTATTGTTAAAAGAGGAGCAATCCCTTTTATAAGTCTTTACTATCTGGAAGCCAGATGCGTAAAGATACCAGGAAAGTCCAGAGACAAAACTAAACATCCCAATTTTTTTCCTAATGTTTGTTTGCTTTGTATTGTAATGAACTCATTTTTTTATAGCTCTCACAACAAATTATCTTAGAACAAGAAAAGGAACTAACTGAAGGGCATTCTTTGCCACAGTCAGTTTCACTCTGGAACATACTGATATGCAAGGTAGAGTTATTTGAGAAAAGGAGAGAACAGAACAGACACACTCAGGCAATATAATCACTGATGCCGTGCTTCCTTAGGAAACCAAGCTAAAATGAACAACATGGTTTATTGGAAATTCTGAAATATGGCAGGTAAATTCACGATGCAAAAACGTATGAAGAATTCCTTCGTGGAAATACGTTCAGAGGATTTCCAACTGAAAAGCTATTCTTGAGAAGGAAAAAACAGAAGTCTATGCTGTTAAACAGGCAGATAGATGGCTGAGATGACTATGATGGGTACTTGAAACAAGTCCATGACAAGCTGTACTTAAGGTTCAGTAAGCCTAGAAAGTGGAGGCTCAAGACTGATGGCGAAATGGCTGTTGTTTGTATAGCTCCTCAGAAAAAATCACGCAGTCACTGTCTGAGAAAATGTTAAGACAAAACACTGCCTTGATTTATAGGAAGGCAAAAACCAAAACAGGAGGTAATTCTGAACTGTAAAGGTTCAAAGTCTGTAAAAAAATGCATTCCTCATGGAGGGAAATCAGAATTTAGATTATTATTCCTTGACTGAAATTCCATTTAGGAACAGAAAAACTGGACAGCTATTAGGGGAAGGAAAAACAAGAAATACAGAGTGGGCACAGACATTTTTAAATTTCATCAGGCTATAATGTACTCCTTGAACAAAACAGGTGAGGTCTTCCCTTAATGCTTGTTGAAGAAAACTAAGATGATACTATTGAAAAAGGTGCTACACTTTATATGTCTCTTTCATAGAGTAAACAACTGTCTCTTTTTCAGTTCAAATACTTCAATGCACTGTTCCTTAACATTAATAATATAATCCTTTCTTCAATTCTGAGAAACACTTCAGTTTCACTCTGCATATATTTCTCTAAATGCCCCTGCTCATGACCTGCTAACTTCATTATACAAAAACCACTAGTGGACTAATTGGCGAGCACATAGAAATGTGTTTCCTGTGAAGATCACAGATACTATATCATGTTAGATTTTGAAAGAGGTGAACAATAGAAGATATTCTGTTGAGTCTTCATGCTACAGAAGTTCATTTCTAAGTACAGTCCATGAAATTTCCATTAATTTCCTATGAAATATGAAGTGATGTCATTCTTGTTCTATCATATTTTCACTAAATAACTTATAGGTAAAATGCATTATCCAGGATAATGAATGGGACCACAACACTGTTGTGACATGGTAGATAAGTAACGTAATGCACTGGCTCTTACAAATATTTTTCATGTATTCTGTGATGCTCATGATCAACCCTTACACCCAAAAAATTTTCTCTTAGAAGAATATGTACATTCTTAGTGACTTAAACACTGTTCTTTAATCTAACATAGTAAAATTAATGTTCATGGAAAATTCAATAGGAGATCCTTTTTCTTGGCTGTAACTCTCCAGGGAACTCAGGTAATGGAATAAAAAACAAGCTTTAAACAGGTGCTGGCACAAACTTAGTTGCAGTAACCAGAGCAACCTTAAGCAATGTTTTAGTTACCTGGTGTCTGCTGGCTAGACTGCACTCATATCTTTCCATGAGCCTTAGGCAGTTTGTGAATATATATCTTTGCATAAATTCTCACTTAAAGTTGGATTTAATTAAACAAACTTAAGATATTACAATCCTCATCAGATGCAATATTATTCTAACAAAGAAGTTCAGTAGGTATTTGCTAACTTTGACAAAATCCCTTATTAGTGGATATGACAAATAAAGTAAATACTGATCTTCAATTTCACTTATGTTATAAATGATGACACTTCATATTTTATCAAGACCCAACTTTTTTAAAAAAAAAAAAAACCCAAAAAAAAACCAACCCAGGAAACTTAAGTATCTTCCATATTTCAGCACCTCGAAACCTAATGACAGTACCCCGCCGTGGTATTGAGAAAATTAAGTTAACCTCATTAATTCATACATACACACATTTTAAGCTGCTTGTAGCAATTCAAACTATACTTACAGTGGATTAAAAACAGCACCTAAAAGATATCCTATGACTGAAGCAAAACTTAATGTTTAAAACAATTATTTCAAGCCTTTTCAGTTTGGTTGAAATTAATAAAATTGCTCATTTCCCCTCTCCCTCCAACATTGCCCTATCAAAGGATATTACTTGAAGATTTAAAAATTTACTGAATGACAGCTCCTTAATCACAGAATCACAGAATGTTAGGGATTGGAAGGGACCTCAAAAGATCATCTAGTCCAATTTCCCTGCCAGAGCAGGAATACCTAGATCAGGTCACACAGGAACACATCCAGGTGGGTTTTGAATGTCTCCAGAGAAGGAGACTCCACAACCTCTCTGGGCAGCCTGTGCCAGTGTTCTGTTACCCTCACTGTGAAGAAATTCTTCCTCACATTTATGTGGAACCTCCTATGTTCCAGCTTGCATCCATTGCCCCTTGTCCTATCATTGGATGTCACTGAGAAGAGCCTGGCTCCATCCTCATGACACTCACCCTTTACATATTTATAAACATTAATAAGGTCACCCCTCAGTCTCCTCCAAGCTAAAGAGACCCAGCTCCCTCAGCCTTTCCTCATAAGGGAAATGTTCCACTCCCTTACTCATCTTTGTGGCTCTGTGCTGGACTCTCTCAAGCAGTTCCCTGTCCTTCTTGAACTGGGGGGCCCAGAACTGGACACAGTACTCCAGATGTGGCCTCACCAAGGCAGAATAGAGGGGGAGGAGAACCTCTCTTGACCTACTAACCACGCCCTTTCTAATACACCCCAGGATGCCATTGGCCTTCTTGGCCACAAGGGCACATTGCTGGCTCATGGTCATCCTCCTGTCCACCAGGACCCCAAGGTCCCTTTCCCCTACACTGCTCTCCAGCAGGTCAGCCCCCAACCTGTACTGGTTGCATAAAGCTCAACCATGATAACAAAATGGACAAAGATTAGCATAAGGAACAGCTTGTACTCACCTATTAATAAGTATTATATTAAATTTAGGTTGACAGCCACAACTAAGTTTGCAGATAAAGTTATTAATGTATGTTATACCCCATGGCTTAAAAGTCACATCTACCAGAATCTATTTCTGTTCTGTCACTATGTGACTCCAGGAAAACTTAATAAACCAGTTTCCCAGTTTTAAAAAGTTGTGATTAATACATCTTATCAGTGACGTTACAGGGCTTAAGTCAGTATTTCTAAACATATAGATCAAGATTGCATAGTTCGCTATCAATGCAGCAGAAAGGAAGCCTATTAAGATTAATTCCTTCAACTAACACCAACTGCTTCACGAACAAGAAAAGTTGCAGAAGCATTTCCAGTATCAGACAGCTATCACTGACAGCATAAAGTACTTTTAATAGAAAAAGAATGAAAGAGTAATTTGTCTGATGAGCCAAATTTCAGCCTGATGCTTTTACAGGAGTAATAAATCCCTGAAAACACGATTAATAATATTGATGCAGAAATATTGAGACAATCTCAAAACTATTAATGGTGCAAAAGACACCACTTCAAATGCTTTTACGTGTCTGAACCAGTTTTGCTGCTTTGACACAACCACAATTCTTGTATATATTTATCCCTCTGAAACACAGACCAAGCATATAACACAAAAAAGCCTTTATATATAATGTCATGTAATTACCCTTCATACTTCAGATGGTTTGAAAATCTATGTTTATGAATATAGTTCTCTGATCATGTTCTTGTTTACTTCAATAAGAGCAGAATACACCTCACAGAATAAAAAACTTGGTCATCTTTTGACTGGCCCAGACTCCACCAAATGGGTCATTAGGCCAGTCTTTCTATAAAGGCATCTGAAATATTTGTTTTTAAAAAATTGCATGCAACTGGAGTTTCATAACAGGAGTCGTAATGCTTCTTGCCTTGATCACTTTCCAGGATCATAAATTTTTTTCTAACACAAACACAGGGAAATGAATCTACCTGCTAGTCCTCTCCCACAACATGAACTGTAATTAATATTTCTTTGCAAAACAGGGAAGAAAACCCACCAACCACAATGTACACACTTTCTTTTCACTCCAGACAAAACATCAGTTCAAAGCTAGAAATCAACTATTTTTTATGACAGTTGAGTGTATCAGGGATTCCTTGTTTCCAAATGCAAGTGACTTGGTTGTCATTACTGAATAATCAGTTACTCTAATCAACTGTACTATTATATTCGATATTTGTGTAAGAAAGACTGAGAAGGAAGATTCAGTGAAGCCATATCATCATTCCAAAAAGTTATATGGCAATATATATTCCATAGTGTGTGCAAATATATTGCTTTGTAGGTGTTAGTTCACTGATTGAAATCTACATTTTATATCTTGTATTTGCCACACATGAACTTTCTACAAAACAATGTAGGAAAAATACAGCAGAAATAAGTAAACTTTACTCTCATTCTCCTAGTCCTTTACAGAAAATAAAGTAAAATAAAAAAAAGACAAGCCCTCTTAGGAATCCTTTTACTGTGCTAAAATTACAAGCACTTATTAGGCACACACACATTTATTGAAAAGTTGTCTATCTGCCTTTTCAGCATGTAAATACTTCCAAACCAGTGGAATAGATGTAAAACCAATATTTTTTTATAGAAAGAAATTTAAGACAGCAATAAAGAAATAAAACATTATAACAATGTGAAACTGTACGTCACTAAGAAGCTTTACAACTTTCTCCCCCCCATTTTATGTATGAAAACCCAGGAGATTCTGTGACTTGTTCTCTCAGCATCACTGCGAATCCCTTTAAGAACCTCTGTAGAAATAAAAACAGAATATAAAATTTATGCTTCCTGGTCCTTCATGTTGAGATGTAGTTTCATCACCATGAGATACAGAAAGAGAAGACACTGACACTCACTCTGCAACAGAGGCTTTAAAGGTATTATTATGCTTTGAGTTTTCTTATAGAATCTCAGAAACATTCAAAGTCTTTACAATGACATGTGATGCATACTTATGCATAATATACCTGTGCATCACCCACATAAACAGAAGGGAGAATACTTTCCTTTTATTATGCTGAAGGGTTATGTTCACTAAAGGGGAGCTTAAGAATTTTGTTAATACTGCTGAACTTATAAAGGAAATACACTCTCAAAAATTAAATGCAAATTGAAGAGTGTAAAAGTGGCTATTCACTTTTGAACCTCTTTTAAGATTTCACGATCTATAAATAAAATGTATAATTTTTCCCACCATAAATAATATCAATGCCCAAGAACTTCTCATAATTCTCAAAAGAAATACAAAATATACTGAAGAGCAATACAGAAACATTTTGCTAAAAATTACATTTGTACACCTCCAGGATGGAACTGCTTTGAAAAACTCAATTCTTTGTATGCAAATTCCTAGGAACACACAATGCTATGTTCATTTACTTTTTCTTCATTTTACAGGTAAGCTTCTAAACACCTGCAATTGATAACAGTCTCTATGTATGGGGGTAAAAAAAAAACCAAAAACAACCAGGCCTAGTACTCAAGAGAAAGATTTACACAAGTAGATAAAAAATAAGTAGGTGTCTAAAAATTAACTTTTTATGTTTCTGCTGTTAGACAAATTTGAATTTTAAATACATTATTCATCTACAGCTAAAACATTTAACAGCAACAATATGTAGTTCAGACTACTTCTTCCCCTGCCAACAAAATCTTTTTTTTCAGACATGGTATTCCTTCAAGTACTATTTGGATGGAAATACTTCTCTGTAATAAAAATTCCTTCTGTTTCTTTTTTTTTTCCTTTCTTTTTTTTTCTTTTTTATCCACTCCCTTCCAACACACACCAAACAAGAAAGCACAACACACATCCTTTTATGGTTAAAAAGATCCTGACTAAGGTTCTTAATGTTCTTGGACAAGCGATGCCCACATTACCACAACATTTTCTTGACTTAACACAGTTTGAAGATGAGGATGATGCCTTACGTGCTTCAGGCTGAACAGATTTGTTAGGAAGACATGTCCTGACAGATATGCTTAAGAGAATAAGGTCATTGATTAATCGAGAAAGGAGTCCATTAAAATAATAGAATTAATATATTTGCAGATGGTTACTTAACAGGACACTGTCAAGGTACTTGTGTCAGTTTCTGAATATTCCTTTCTCAATCAGCACTGATAAATGCTTTGTTGTATATCTGTGTAGCTTTCAGCTTGTTAGAAGCTGGTTTGCAATTAATGGCTGCAGAAAAAAAAGTAAACAGTCCCAAAGTAATTGTTTACTTAAAGATAATAAAATGAGCATTTTCAAATACTTTGTTCTCCATGTAATAGGTTTGCAAGGACCTGAATGCACTCATGCACAGGAGAAACAAGTAAGTATCTGGAGACAATACTGCAGGAGTTTCAAACTAGTGTTTTCGACAGTTTACATGCAGTAAGACTCCAAAATATTTATCTCAGTAATAATCTTTTTCATTGTATTTTTCAAAGAATCCAAAATTAGAACACAAAGATGAACAGATAAGACCTGTTTCCACTCTTTCTCTGCAATTCAAACAGCACACTCTAATGTGTTTTGTATAGCTGTAAATACATTGATAGTACCTTCCAATATTGCCTTAATATGGTAATGCAGATATTATTCATCTTCCTCTACAAATTCAGACTCTTGCTTTTTCTGTCTGACCCCAAAATAGCCTTTGCATATTCAATGAGGTGTTAAGCTGTCTTCATATTGAAAACTTAATATTGATTCTCTTAGCTTACATGAAGAGAGAGATTTCCTTTACAGTAACAGTGATGAACAACTCGGTGGAGGAAGAAAACCAACTCCACCTTGACCTACCACAAATGTTCCTGCACTGATCATTTTTTAACTGCATAATCCCTTATCTGGGCATTCCTAAATTGATTTAAACAACACTGGCAGAGGATTAGGTTGCAGGAAGGAGTTTACAAACAAATTCAACCAAATGTTTAAGTGCTAACCCAGTGTAAATAGGATACTTGGGCATTTATCCTACTTGAGCAAAATTGTTCTAAAACTTTTTGGATGATGAAAAACCTTACTGTCAACAAGTTTTTCATTCTAATGTACACACATTCCAATGATTTTTGTTTCCCCTTTTAATTTGGTTTCAGATTCCGTGCATATGTGAACACACTTTCAGAAGCCTCCCTGCCCTCTTCCCTCCTTTCCCAGACCCATTTTTAGTCTCAAAATAATTAAGTTCATAGACACTATATGAAGATCAGTGGTCAGGTAGAGGAGACAAACAACAGATTACCCCACCAAATACCGTGACAGGTAAATTCAGCTTGCTATGAATAGCAGCAACTGGGGGACCAACCAGTGAAAACACTTCCCATCCTCTCACTTGACAAATTGCTGCGTGGGACATAATGAAGACTGAAGGAAAGAAGTGATTAAACCTGCACAGAATGAAGCTTTACTATTTCTACTGCTCACAAATCCGGTTGTTTCACTTAAAATCTTAAAACCTACATTTGTGTGCACCAGAAAACTGCACACATATCACCTCATCCCATAAGAGTAGTCCTACTAAGCAAACACTCACCTTTTGTTTTGCTGAACTGCATGACAAAATTGTTTGTTTGGTTTTTTTTTTTCTTTTTTTTCATCCTATTTATATGGATCACTCTTACAATTTTCCAGGTTCCCCAGTAATGCATTCCTCCAAACCTAATAGACTGCAATTTTTTCTCAATCTTATATGGATCTTTTTTTCTTACTAGGCTTCCAATGATTCTCAGTACTTTCCTATTAAATTACCTTTTTAGCGCTATTCCTTCTTTTTTATTTAGTATTGAAGCATTTTATTAATATGCTGTTTATTCATATGCAATTACCTTTTGATAGCAGTGATAACATTTTAGTATCACTGTCAAAGATTTCTACACCATTCTTTTAGGAGAGGCAAATTTATCCAGTTATATTCACAAAATTTATAAATAACGAAGCCAAGGAAAAAAACCTCTGCATACTGCAATACTGCTCACATGAGTCAGAGATAATATATGCCTCCAAGTTGCTTTAACAGGTATAGTCTTCTAACTCTGATACTATCATTGCCTGAAGGCCTGCAAACTGGGCTGTAGTTTGATCACACATCTTTTCAAGAAGGAACTGGTAACGTGTGGTAAACAGAAAAAAAAAGAGAGTATTTTAATTATTAAGTTGCTGCCATACAGTAAAACTGATGCTGCAAGAACACAAGCGTAAAATGCCAGTCTTGTTTATTACAAATTCAGTTGCACAGCTTCTCATGAAACATTTGCGACTGCAACCAGAAAAATCCCTCAGGTAATTTCACTCCAACATTTCTTCTGTTTTAGGAGAGCTCATAAAGCATGTAGTCCTAATGCTTCATATTATTAGCACCACAGTCCTTTATTTCTACCAAACAACTTGCATAAATCCTGGTCACTGGTCTTTATTCCAAATATACTGCCTGCTCTAAATAAGTCTGTTTTATTACCCAGTATCCATATATTAATTTCCACATCTTGAAATAAAGTCTCAACAATGGTTTCCGATTTTAAATTAAAAAAAAATTAAAAAATCAAACTTGCAAAAGCAGCTTGAGTTGACATTTTAAAATGAATATTTAATGCAAGACAAACAGCTCTTCAGTAGTTCTTGTGCAGACAAGGTTTATTACACACAACAAAGCATAGAAATTACTGCCATTTTAATAGCACTTTACACTGTCAAAATATATTATATGCATAAACCAAAATGAATACGCAAAGAACTACATTCTACCTAGAAAGTAAGGGTTCCATTTGTAAACAAAGATGAAATGCAGTGTAAAGAACATCAAATTAACCTTGTATCCTAGTTGAGGTATTTCTCACCCAGAGAGGACTATCAGACAGTCAGTAAGCCAGATTTCATATACTCTGCTCCCTTGCTCTGTCATGTATTTGCTTTTCAATTTATGTATTCATTTGTCTTAAATTGGTGAAACAGTTACAGTGCTTTTCTTTCATGCAGAACACAGCTGGGCTCTGTGAACTTTGGAAGGAAGGCATCATAGAAGTTCTAAGCATCATCAGAGATACACTCCATTTCATTAAGCTCTACAACATGTTAACAAGAGCCTGATTCTGAGAAATAGTATGTACTTGTTTATTGCCATCAAAATTGTTGGAGAGCAGCTTAGGGGAAAGGGACCTGGGGGTCCTGGTGGACAGCAGGATGAGCCAGCAATGTGTCCTTGTGGCCAAGAAGGCCAAGGGCATCCTGGGGTGTATTAGAAGGGGTGTGGTTAGTAGGTCAAGAGAGGTTCTCCTCCCCCTCTACTCTGCCCTGGTGAGGCCACATCTGGAATATTGTGTCCAGTTCTGGGCCCCCCAGTTCAAGAAGGACAAGGAACTGCTTGAGAGAGTCCAGCACAGAGCCACAAAGATGATGGAGTGGAACATCTTCCTTATGAGGAAAGGCTGAGGGAGCTGGGTCTCTTTAGCTTGGAGGAGACTGAGGGGTGACCTTATTAATGTCTCTAAATATGTAAAGGGTGAGTGTCATGAGGATGGAGCCAGGCTCCTCTCAGTGACATCCAATGATAGGACAAGGGGCAATGGGTACAAGTTGGCACATAGGAGGTTTCGCATAAATGTGAGGAAGAACTTCTTCACAGTGAGGGTGACAGAGCACTGGAACAGGCTGCCCAGAGAGGTTGTGGAGTCTTCCTCCTCTGGAGACATTCAAGGCCGACCTGGATGTGTTCCTGTGTGACCTGACCTAGGTATTCCTGCTCTGGCAGGGGGATTGGACTAGATGATCTTTTGAGGTCCCTTCCAATCCCTAACATTCTGTGATTCTGTGAAAATCAGTGGCATGCAGGGAGCATCTCATTCCTTTCAGAAATGGAAACCAAATACTTTTTATTGCCAGGACCAATAGCTGGAACTCTTGAGCGCTACTCTTTAACACAAGGGACAATTTTGTTCTTCAACTACATAGTTTGGTGGGGGGGGAAAAAAAAGCAGCACACAATTTTTCCAATGGAAAAGGTGACTCATACAAGTCAAAATAACATCTTGCAAATTGCAAATTATTGTCCAAACGTTAAGAGGTGTCCATGATAACTAAAATTAACAGGTACCTAAGACAATCAAGAAAAGTAATAAATTTTAAGGAGGGACAACATAAAAATCTGTATCAGTGGAAAAACTGTTAACAAGAAAATTCACCAACAACCCTGAAATCATACAACTCTCTCTGCTGACAGAATTAGCTTGTATTTCCTTCAAGAAAAATGTACCAAAACGCACTGGACCTGAATGACTGCTCATTGTAATTGTGATGAATTGTGAAGGTTATAGAAAGAGAGGGGAGAGAAAGAACACCATTCTCGTTAAAACCTTGGACAAGCTCTCTACTCATAGCTCAGGATTCCACAGTAATTTGTATACACATTCCTCCATGCTCAAGTCCTATCTCAAAAAAGATGGATTTTTATATATGTCACAACTACTGTGAACAATACATTAAATAAGAACTAGTGAGACGCTCAGTTAATATTTTCAGCTACCCTCTGTAGATAAAAAGAGATAATGCCTATATGTATGTCAAAATGGTAACCTGTGTAAAATTTGACTTACATTTTAAGAGCTAATCTAATCACTTAACAATACTAAGATGAAAATTAAATAAGATTTATTACTTACCAAAAGTCATGAGTCTAGGTGAAATGAGATAGAATGATTGATTTTATCTAGGACACACACTCTAAATGCTAAACAATGAAAATAATAATTTAGAATGAGCGTGTTTATTCTTTGTGAACCAACACATTATCCTCAGGGTTCTTGCAAATGAGTAGCTGAATATTTACATACCATCAGTCAGTCATGAGTTTAGTCAAGACATCAGTCACATTTGCCTAACATTTTTCTAGACCAGAAAAGATGTTACAGTAAAACATAGAGTATTTGATATCTCAAAATACATGAACATGTTTAGATATATTTTAAAAGGTACCTATTTCAGCAGTTTGTTACTAAAGTTAACTCCAAGAAATAAATTATTAAAATGACAAACAATGCCAAGAGTTGGAGCAGCATTATTTAACTCTATTTCACTATTTTCCTACAGTGGAAGTACTTCCTATCTATATTATGTGGGAATACTTAATTATTGTATGTGGACACCAGACAGTTCATTATGTAACTGAAAAATTAATATTTAATTCACGGACATCTTTTTGCCCAAATTTTGATGTACTGGTAACCTGTTAAGACCTAAGGAGGGCACCTAATTGCATCCAAAGAAGCCAAATTAATGCTCCTCCGCACTGCTCCATCTCTCCCATGGCGTGCTGTTTGCAATGATTACAGGTCTCAGCACATAAAAGACATACAAGTTCTAGCATGAACACTTACATCATTAAAACAGAAATAGAGAGTCAACAGGTCTAAGTTTTATTTATCTTTCTTTCACTGTCTCACTGAGATGCTGCTGGACAGGGCAGTTTTTCCTTTAGCTTTCTGCATCTAAAACAGAAAATATCGAAATATATCTTATGTACACAAGCAACTACTTTCCTAAATAGAAGTTACTACAGAAATGCAAAGCTTGAAAGAAACATGGCACATTATTCATTAGCAATTAGTGGAGAAAATGCTGTGCATTCTTTTGGTAACATGGAAGCGAATCCTAGGTTTTTTCATTGTTGTTACTTTATGTTTCATGATATTATGATCAATGACATTGTCAGTATCAATTAGACAAAAATAAATGTGATGGATCATCCAGCCTCAGAATGTTTACTGCTGAGAGCAACTGATTCAACAGTAACGCTTTAATTTTTTTTTTTCCTTTTTTAAAAAATTATTTTTGGCTTAAATCTTTAAGCCTATGAAACCAAATAAAAGTGAGCAGTGTAATACACTGCTACACAGTTATTTTTCAGATACATATTAAAAAAGAAACACATCCCCCCCCCCCCCCCCCTTTTAGACTGACAGCCATCAAAGGATTTTGTATATTTAACGTAAAAAAGTGACCAGTGCAAATCACAGAATCCAAAACAAGAATGACTAAGAATCATATGAAGTCATCATACAGACGTACCTTCGTGTTAGCACTATTCTTTCTTAAGAAGACAGACAATCTAGTAATCTGAAAGTCAAAACAAACAAAAAACCCCAAACACTAAACCAACCCAATCATTGTAACAGTAAATAACTGGCACTTTTGTAGACAAAATTTAATTTAAAACCTCAAAATATGAGCTGTTGTAGGATGTAAGCCCTGATCTGAAGCCTAAAGAAGAAACCTTACAGTATAAAGAGGCTGCGGGCTCAGCACAGAAATATCCTTCTTAACATCCTACCATCATGCTTAATGTAATTCTGTACTTGCAAATGCAAACTTGCTGGTTAATGGATTTTAAAGATTATTTCTATGCTCATATTGTATGCCTAATAACTACTCAAATATTTTTCCTTTCAAGAAGTAACAAGAATGAGGAGCTAAAGAAAAAGTTTTCAAAAAAATATATCGAAGATCCCCTTGCCAGTTTAAGACCACTGTGCATTGCTTGTTCTACATACTATGGGTGGACCATGACAGACAAAACAAGCACCATCATTATGTAACAACCTGCAATTATTTTTATGGCTATTGAATTCCATTCTTCCTATGCAATACATAGAATGCAAATGTAAAGCAATAGTACAAATTACAAGCCCTAACAAGGCAGTAAATCTGAACCAAGTCACGCAACATAATATGTCTATAAACTTTCCCACCAGATGCAAAAAATTCTTTTAAATTTCAGAAGCTGTTATTTAACTTGTTTTTTTTCTTCTTTTTTTTTTCTTTTTTTTTTTTAGAAAATTAATGAAAAACCTTATGTCTACTCATCTCAGAATAGCAAATTTGTAGTTCTAGCAAATTAGAAAAAAATTCACAGAAACTGAGATGAATACTATAAGATTTAATTTATGAGTATATGTGGTCATCCTTTCCTTTACTATTGCATTGTAAAAATAAAATGTTTAAATATAAGATAACTGTCATCAGAAATATAGTTGATTTGAGATTATGATTCATATTAAGATCATAACCTATAAAAATCATCAGCTGTGCAGAATGAGCTGTTCCAGTTGACAGATCTTATTAAAAAAATCTTCCAATAAATTACAGAAAAAGCTGATTAAAAAAAAATGCTTTTGGCTTTCAGCATACAGAGCTTAAGGTGCTCCTGACACTAACATGTTTTATGTGGTTTTAGTGACTAGTTAGTATAAACAAATCATGTTGTGAAAAGTTGTACTCATAAAATTTAGTGACAATGAAGGGAACTGATCATTTTACCAAATTCAAATATAACGTGTTGTGATTATGAAGTATACTTTTACAGGGCTTTGCTTTCCTTGGTTTGTGGGCAGAAGATATTAGAGTATCCTAGGTATCTCTTTGATTTGAGCATGTCTGGAGCTTCACTGAATTACAACAGTAACATTTTACTCATCTCCAAAGCCAGAACCAGTAGATACTGTAGCAAAGCAAGAGGGCTGACCTATTCTGCAAAACTCTATGAGGTTAATAATTAGACTGCAACAGTAGACTAGCTAAGAAGCACAATGCTTCTGTACAGTGGAGTAAGATCTCACACTTTTACCTACAGCGACAAGTGAAATAGCCTGCTAAATAAAAAAAAAACCCCAGCCAAAACAAAAACCCCAGACCTTTGCACCTGATAGATCTTATGTTTTCTAAGCTATTATGAAAACTGCACACTTAACAATATTTTATCACCAAAGTAGTCACTATTTTTCTGACTCCACAACTTCCTAAACTGCCAGAAACATTTCAAGACACGAACACTTTTTTTTTTTTTTTTTTAAATTTGTGGCCTCACTCATTATGCAAGCTCCTCTGCTTGGAGCTTGCATGCTTCTGGCAACACGCTGCTACTCTGACACTGGCCACCATATTGAGGAAAGTACCACTGAGGAACACTTCCTCAATGGTACTTTATTTGGTGCTTTTTGATGAAAAAGTGGACACAAAAAGTAAACCAGAAATTTCTGGGCTCTGGCTAAAATGAAAGATTCTTAGAGACAAGTATCAATGACATCCCTTCTTGATAAATGCCTTCTGTGCACAACATTACAATTATTTTCACAGCTCTAGATCATTCAGTTTACTGGCTTCAGCTACTACAAACTATTCTGTTTCAAATGTTGCCAGTACAAACTTGCACAGACTTACTTCTAATCTAAAATCTCAATGGCTCATTACAATTGCATGTTATAAAGTTTGCCTTTAAACTATTAACAGAAGAAACCTAGACATTCTTTGACAATTTGATATTCTGTTTAATTTAACGCTGGTACAATAAGCAATCTAGTGAATATCACACTGACTCTACTTTTAACATTTACACTATTTGCTCTGAAAATGCTTACAAACATCTCCCTCTGCAGAAGGATCTGGACAGGCTGGATCAGTGGGCTGAGGTCAACTGTATGAGGTTTAACAAGGCCAAGTGTCAGAACATCCACTTCACTCAAAACAACCCCATGCAAAGCTACAGGCTTGGGGAAGAGTGGCTGGAAAGGTGCCTGGCAGAAAAGGACCTCGGGGTGTTAGTCAACAGCCAGCTGGATATCAGCCAGCAGTGTGCCCAGGTGGCCAAGAAGGCCAACAGCATCCTGGCCTGTATCAGAAATGGTGTGACCAGCAGGACTAGGGAAGTGACTGTCCCCCTGTACTCAGCTCTGGTGAGGCTGAACATTGAATACTGTTCAGTTTTGGGCCCTCGCTACAAGAAGGACACTGAGGTGCTGGAGCGTGTCCAAAGAAGAGCAACAAAGCTGGTGAAGGGTCTGGAGCACAAGTCTGATGAGGAGCGGCTGAGGGAACTGGAGGTGTTTAAATCTGGAGGAGGCTGAGGGGTGACCTTATCACTCTCTACAACTACCTGAAAGTAGATTGTAGGGTGGTGAGTGTTGGTCTCTTCTACCAAGTAACTAGCAATAAGACAACAGGAAATGGCCTCAAACTGCACCAGACGAGGTTTAGATTGGATATTAGGAAAAATTTCTTTACCAAAAGAGCAGTCAAGCATTGGAACAGGCTGCCCAGGGAAGTGGCTGAGTCACCATCCCTGAAGGTGTTCAAAAAACATGTAGATGTGGCACTTTTGGACATGATATAGTGGGCATGCTAGTGTTGGGTTGATGGTTGGACTTGATTCTATGATTCTGTAAGGAATACATTACGGAATACAATTTAAGAAGTTGTCTTTATGTCTCTGTCTCAGAGTCTTAAGTAGTACAAGATTAACAGCAATCTATGTATTAGCTTAAAAGATCTCTGTGGAAAGCATGGTCAAAATATTGTGAATTACGAGAACTACATATTATTTCAGGATTACTTATAACTCTTATAGACTGCTGGTTTTTCTATTTGTAAAAGAGGTAAAATGACAGCTGGCACCATAGGCATGAGAAGTTTCATATAATGTACAGGTCCATCATTCTACCCAATATAGAAGACATATATACATTATGGGTCAAATAGTATATACTGCATAATGTTCTATGTTCTTCTGAGGTAGCTGCTCAGCATAGAGCAAAACAGCCTAGTATAAAAAGATCAAGTCAGATCTGGACTCTAATTCCTTCTTGACATTGACTTTGTGACCCTAAGACACTACAAATCAGGCTTTACTTAGCCAGCTACCAACAAGATCAAATGAGGTTTAAAAGCAAAATAAAACATTATACTTCTTCAGAATTGTTAGCTCAAATTTTTGAGTTAAACAGTAGAAGCACTACTTTTTATGCAAGCATATTTGTGTTTTGGTATTTGCAGCAATTCAACACAAACCTTAAATGCCGTCAAATAAATCAAACTGCTAAATCACAATAGTAAAGAAACCTGCCTTGAAAGAATCTCATTTGACCCTGCATATTATACCCAACTTTTGTTTGTTCTCTACTATAGTTGATTACTCAAACATATGCAAGTCTTTTCACAGTACTTGGAATTTGATCTACGTCATAAACAAAAGTTGCACTGAAATCTTTTAGCAGACTTCCCTATGATGAAATCACAGTAAGGAAAAACACAAATATGTTCTTATCTTCCAGTCTGAACTTGAGGATCAACCTTTTCCATTGACAGTCTTATACACAACTGTTTGGCCCCTGGCAGTGTGTCTAGACAACGTCTGTTACTTGTTTCAGTTCTGAAAGATATGCACTAAATACAATGGTCATCGCAGAAAAGCTCATCACAAAAAAACAGGTTTAAACATTTTTTCAATCTTCTACAAAAAGAAATGACGTCTGCTTTGTACATTTCCTTTACACTTGGATAGTAAGAAATTATTGGAAGGCTGCTGGTCACAGCATCATATCTAAATTGGTCCAGATATTAACTATTCACCAGGGCACAACAAGCAGGTATGTAAAAATAGGAAATGAATAATTTAAAAATTACATACAAGAAGGTGGTGTTAAACAGGGCACACCTTACGTAGCCAAAACCTCAAAAAAACATGGAAATAAAAGAAAAATATCTAAATGTCTTGTTTTCAACAGCATCACTGGCAACATACTCTGAAATTCACTCATTCTATGCAATCATACTACAGTCACACAATCCAGTACAATTTGTAAATTACTGAGCTGGAGATATTTAATGAATTATCATTATGATAACACATGTCTCTGTAGCTGACCCAAACTACAAAGAATGAGACAAAATTTGGATGAAGTATTTTAGATGCCAAGTCTATTACCTTCATTATTACTGTGACGTACATGGTATTTGTAAAGAGGCACAAATGTGAACTAGAGACTCACTCTCAAAACCAGTATGTACATTGAATACTTCCATTTATAAAATAGTGTGGCAAAAATTAAAAATGTTGCAATGAACAGAAAAGAATTTAAGCCAAAACGTATGTGCTGATTAAAAATCCATCTGGAAAAAAAGGAAAAGTATAACAGTAAACAGATACAGATGTAACGATTTTCCTGAGCCAAAGCCATGCTCTTGTCAAATAACAGAACCTTAATGACAGACTTATCAATAATGAACTTTGCAGTAGGTTGAGTCACCAGCTTGATTCTAAGTTTTTCAACACGTAAAAAATGTTCATTTATGTCAAATAGATTTGCATAAGAAAACAATGTAAAAGTGGATACGAAGATCCACATTCAATTCAAACCCTTTTTATTAAAGTATAACTTTGTAAAGGAAAAAAAAATAATGAGAGTGTCTTTTCCTAAATGTGCTTTTTCAGTGTAAATCAACATTTCTTTTTGAACAGGTCTTTAGCTTGGAAAATAATGATACTTTTTCTTTCAAATGTGAAGGAATATTCCAAGAAAACTTACAAAAAAAAAGATTTATCTGCTGCAGTCATTACAAGGGGTATTATGTTTTCAAATAAATAACTGAAGAACTTTTACTAGAATTTCAGAATTCAAAGGGAGTGTACTCTGCATCGCTCTTTTAATCGTTCTTGCTCTTCTTCATATACTCAGCTATTTTCATTAAAATGCACACATACTTGAACTGAATTTTAAATTTAGTGCAGTGAATACCTTTTAAATAACCTGGTGAATCCACCCCTGTAGTTCATAACAATCCAATTTATGCTACGCCTCCAAATTTTTATTCTTTATAGGGAAAGGAGAATACTCTCACCACCATCAGTACAAAGTTGACAGGGTAAGATCTTATGATTCTGGAGTGTATTGTCAACAACTCCAAAGATTCTGTAACACTACAGACTGTTCTCACAGCTTACATCCTCAAACTTGAATACTGGCTTACTACAAAAAGCTTTACAGTCATGCTTTTGTAAAATTACCTACTGACATCAATAAAAATTTCCGAAGAGCACTACAAATCATTGGGGTACAAGGAGGGATTGATGAGGAAAAAATAATGTTCTTTAAATACTTCACCAAGTTTTAATACAAGTAGTATTAATTAAACATCAAGAAAGAAAATGGAAGAGAAAGTATAGCACAGGTTTAAACTTTGCAAATCATTACAGAGAAGCTGCTGCACACTATAAGGCTGGCTACAGACTAGAACATAATTCAAGCACATTAAATACTGCAGTTAAACATTAAGCTGCTAATACACTAACAGCCTTCAATTACTGACTGCTCTTCCACCTTTCAGGGTAATATATTAACAATTATTTGCACTGCATCAATAGATGCTCTATCATGTACCATAATCCACCAGGTAGCATTGAAGCCAACACAACCGGCAGACATGATGGAAAATAAGCAAGAAATCAAAGATCTATTTATGTTCAAAAGTCTCATGCCGGAAAAAAAAAAAAAAAAAAAGACATGGACAGCATAAAAAAAAAATCTGTTGGGTTTTTTTTAACAATAGTCACACAATTTGCAGTAGTCAGAGCATAAATATTTCATCCACAACAGAGTAGTTCCAATTGTACCTGCCTTTATGTTATTGTCATATGAGATGACATTCATATAGCTGATAAAGTCACAATACAAGGAGCTAAAGGCAGGAGGGGTAAAAGATCTATGCCTGTTACAGAGGACACTCTCATAATTCACGCTGGAGCCTGAGTCAAACCATTCTTCTGCCATCAGCAAACACTACTGGAATAAAACAGTATTTCTTCTGTGGCAAATCATACAGACTACATATAGATATAGACATACAGATCGGATATTAGGAGAAATTTCTTCACTGAAAGGGTTCTCAAGTACTGGCACAGGCTGCCCAGGAGAGTGGTGGTATCCCCATACCTGGAGGTATTTAAGAGATGTGTAGATGAGGTGCTGAGGGACATGGTGTAGTGGTGACTTGACAGTGCTAGGTTCATGGTTGAAATTGATGACCTTGGAGGTCTTTTCCAACCAAGGTTATTCTATGATTCTATTATTCTATATATCACCTTCCTACCACAGACTGTTAACCTGCCAGTTTACATAGAAGTCTGCAAAAGAATGCCAAAGATTTCATCAATACATTGCCTATCAAGAAGGATCTGCTGCCATAAAAATCCACATGATTGCATACAAAAATACATTAATTTTAAAATCCCAAAGCCTGGTGAGGCCTCATCTGGAGTCCTGTGTCCAGTTCTGGGCTCCACAGTTCAAGAGGGACGTGGAGCTACTGGAAAGAGTCCAGTGCAGGGCCACTAAGATGATGAAGGGATTGGAACATCTCCCATATAAGGAGAGGCTGAGGGAACTGGGTCTATTTAGCTTGGAGAAGAGGAGGCTGAGGGGGGAACTCATTAATGCTTATAAATATCTTAAGGGCAGGTGTCAGGAAGACGGGGCCAGACTCTTCACGGTGGTGTCCAGTGACAGGACAAGGGGCAATGGGCACAAACTGGAACACAGGAGGTTCAGTCTTAACATAAGAAAACACTTCTTTACTGTGAGGGTGACAGAGCACTGGAACAGGATGCCCAGAGAGGTTGTAGAGTCTCTGTCTCTGGAGACATTTACAACCCATCTGGACATGTTCCTGTGTGGTCTACTCTAGGATCCTGCTCTAGCAGGGGCGTTGGACTGGATGGTCTTCTGAGGTCCCTTCCAACCCCTACCGTTTTGTGGTTCTGTGATTTTGTGATTTTAGAAATGTCAAAATAAGGGTAGCCTGGGAATCATCAATTCTGCTACCTTCTGTGTGTGTCTCCTCATATCACACAAATGCATGCAAAATAAATACATGCTTTCCTTCAGACTAATGAATCATTCAGTACTCAGGCTGAACAATGCTCCAGGAAGCAGTTGTGTAGCACTGATGATTTACCCACAGTATACCAACCTTGTTTAGAGAAGGTAGAAAATGTTTAGTGAACATAATTGGGAACTACAGTAAGGAGGAGTATGCTGTCATGCATTAAAACATTACTCTTTGGACACAGAAGTAGAATCCGTTTCCGTCACTGGGTTCCTACACCATGACAGCTACTTGCATAAGTCATACACCACTTTCCAACCTCCAAGCCATGTAGTAGTTTCCCCAGAGGCTGACCAGAGGTATAAGACAGCCCTGTAACTGAAGCTATTGAACATACCAGGTATGCATTTGTCCTGAAATTCTTGATCAATTTAAAATTGTTCCTGGAAAATGCGGCACTTGGAGTTCTGGCAGGAGCAGAAAGCATAGTTCACATTAGACGTTGTCAGTCTCCTTTTTTTCCACAGAGACTTTCAGAAGCAAGTCACAGCTATCCTGCAGTCCAGGTTTCTGCATCCTGTTTGTCAACATATGCTTCCTGAAAAGGCCTTGGTCAACCCTCTTACATTGGACTGGAAACATTCCCATCAAGTGAGAAAAGAAAGCCCTGATGAAAGACAGCAGCTGGGAGAAGGGCTGTTACCATGAACACAGGAACAAACTGAAAATACCTGGATGCTTTTGAGAAAGTTAGGAACAGCTCATTACTCAAACAGCAAAGAGTCTACAAGAAGTAAAGACATCATAGGATACCGATCTCAGACTACAACCAAAAATTTCAGTCAGATTATAGTTGTGCCTGCCTTTATTTTCATGATTCTTAGTTCAAGACAGACATCTATTTGGAGAAACGCTGAAGATTCACACTTGTAATTGTGATCTAACAATAGTTGAAGACAGTTCTAACAATAAGATGAAGAGGAGGTAATGGGATTCACACTGACATTTTCATCTCAACACATTAATTGTTAAACATTAAGCAGATGTTCTTTCGAAATATTTGAAAGTAAAAAGCTGAGTAAGGAGGCAGATATGCAGTTTAAAGGAAAGATAGGTGTTGGTAACATCAGCTGACGCAAACCTTGTCTGCAGCAGAAGTTCTGGCATTTCATTCTGACAGTAATGACAGACAGAGAGAACCCAGATCTCTCACTGTGTTCTCGGAACATAGTAACATTGATCTTATGATGGGCTTCCACAGTAACTGCTCGAAAGAGCAACTGTCGTCCTGCTGTGAAAACCACTCATTACAAATTATTCCATGTTGGTAGTTTGTCACAGTGGGGGTTTTTTGTTTGGTTGAGTTTTTTGTGTTGTGGTCTTTGTGGGTTTTTTCCTCTTAGCAAAGAAAGAAATACTTTTTTCCAACTCACATCAATACTCTATAGTCCTACTTTCTAAAGTATCTGGTCAAATTAGTTTCACTGTAAGCAATGAAGCAAAATAATCAAAACCTTCAATTCGTGTCATCAGTGTTTGCTTTCACTCCCTGTTAAGAAATGGTATATTTAGTTTGTTTTTCTGCTTCTACTATCAAGACTACTGGTACAATTAAGAGATGTGTAGATTTGTGCTGAGGTACATGGTTTAGTGGTGACTTGGCAGTGCTGAGTTAATGCTTGGCCTTGATGATCTTAGAGATCTTTTCCAACCAAGGCTATTCTACAAATCTATGACTCTATGAATTGGACTATTCATTAAAAAAAATCCAACACTTACATAGTACGAAATTCCATAGACTGATATAAAAGGGTTTATCTGGAAACATTTAAATTTATTCCCCAAGATAACACCTTGGATATGGTCAAGAGTTTGCTACTTATCATATTCTCTAAAAACTGAGACCATCTGCATTGCATGCCATCTTCTACAACAACCCAAATCCTGCAAAGTCCTTTAGAATGATAGGTGTATATACTCGGAAAAATGGCATGCAAAACAACAGTATATCTAACATCACCTTTCCAAAACATAATCCAAACAGGTTTAGAAATGGTGGACTTTCAAACTCTTGGAGAGGAGGAGGGCAGGAAAGTCAAAATAGTTACTAAGAGCATTTCAACAATTTATACTCTCTCACAAATACTGTCAACTTAGACATTCATTTTACCTTGAGAAGGTACGTAGGAATATTGCTGAAATCTACAGGCAACTTCAAAAGGAAGCGAGCTGAGAATTCTCCAGTCTGTGAAAAAAGGTAACATTAATTAGAGGTGGTGTCTAAAACAGAACCACAAATTGAATGTTCTGATGACAAAGTATTAACCAGAATAAAGTATAACAGCTCATACTAAACAGAAAGGCTGAGTTTTAAAACAACATTTCCCAATGGAATTACTGAAGAGGAAAAAAAATAATTTACAGATTTCACAGATGTTATATGAGAAAACACCTTAAAAACCATAAAACATCATTGCCAGTAAGACAACAGCAAAATGTAGTCAGAATACAACAATGTACATGACAAAAATCAGACTATACTTTGTTCAGCCCTAAATATAGATGTATCTTGGCTGTACTCGCTTCCGGACAAAGGTCTGGCGAGACCTGCAAATGGTCTGAAAGCAAAGCTAAAAACCTGACAAATTTATACGAGCATATATATAAAATAGAGGCATCTTCACAAACGTTAAAAGCTATACATATAAGAATTTGTGTTTAGTATGGTGAGAATGTATCCAAAATGTCCTCTGAACAAACCTAGAAGAAAGAATTGAAGTAGAAGGTTTTATATAATTTGTTTTCAGAATTATGAGACTCTCAACACCTAGACAACCGTTTACTGAAAATTTGCCAAGCGTCCCCTACACATTGCTCTTTTTTATGCGTAAAGTGTTTGCAAAGGAAATAGAAAGGATTTCCTTTCTGTTTCATACACTTCCTCAAAACCAGACTTTGTCCACCTGGTTATGAAGCAATGAAGTTGGCTCTTTTTGAAAAACAAATGCTTGCCTGATTTCCTCCACTTTAATTTTCTGTAATTCCTATTTTTTAATTCAATAAAGTGGCCATACAGCAGGTACATTTATAATATTGAATCAGCAGTACAAAAAGCATTAAACGTTATTTTTTTCAGTTAAGTACAAAATGTCAGGACATCTTGAGACAAGGCAGCGAAACTTTTTTCAGTTTAACACTGCTCTGTCTTTGCACAGATATGCTACTTCAATATGTGATGACACAGAATTTTTAAAAAACAGCACTTTATTTTAACAGACAAGGAGACAATGTAGAGGATGTAGAGGATCCTGACAGCAAACAGGTTGCCTGAGAACCATGTCCAGATGGCTTCTCTATGGATGGAGATCCCACAACCTCTCTAAGCAACTTGTGCCAGTGTTCAGTCACCCTCAATACTCAAGGGCTTATAACCCACATAGATGTCAGAGGGATGCCTTTCGGGCCACTGCTTTACTGCGTTTAGTAGATGTTATCCCAAGAATTCCACATAGCTACAGGGACAGTTTGTCAAAGGTTATGACAGCTCTTCAAGAGGAATACATTTGGTGTCTTTTAACACCTGTGCTGATACTGAAAATTTGCCATATGCCTTTGCAAAATAGCAGGTATGTTCTCCTGTCAATTAGCTGGGCTAATCCATAAATTGCTTTGAGCTCAGCACAAGTGAAAACACAAAGGTTTTCACTGGCCACACACCAACAGACCACAAGCCTCCATAGTGACAGACCACACCCATTGCTATGTGTATTGATTCAGAAAAGAACTGGCTGAAGAAAATACTGATGGAAACAAGCTTGCAACTGCACAGGCCTCTCTGAAAATGTAATGGAGGTCAAAGCCAGTGGATAATGGCTTTCTAAAATGAATGGTAAGCTGCTAAGCAAGGCAGCTGAAGAATACAAATGGCTGTTTGCTAAGCACATTTTTGTGGTCCTGACATCAAATAAAATTGAGAAGGAAAAAAATTCTACAAAACTGGATTCCTTCTATGCCTAAAGTATGCAAAGATTTCACCCTAAGCAACTAAGCAGATATAGACAAAGATGCTGCATTAGGCAGACATACAATAAGCAATGTAATATCAGTGCCTATGTGTTTCTTTGTACGTATCAGGCTTGAACTAGAGGTAACTCATTCTACCTTCCAGTCACTACACAAGAAAAAACAAGATCTTGAATGCAACCAACATCATTCCAGTGGTACCTTGCCAGTTACATCATTTGCCAAAAGGGTTTGTGTGATGTTAGGTTGTAATCCACCCTGCTGCCAGCTAGCTCAGAATTGCCCTCAAAATTTATCCCTGGTAGTCACACAATAGAGGCAAACCAATTGCACATGGAAACACTATGTAACAAAAAGTGAGCCTAAATTAAACTAAAGCCAGGCTCTGGAACCTTTCCTGATGACACTACTTCTGCGAATAGGAGGGCAGCCAACTTCCTGCTGCTGTATTACTTATGTATGCACCAACTTTTTGTGAACGTATAACACAAAAGACTGCTTTGACAACAGTCAGGGCACTTGCTTTTTATTCAGATATGGATATTATAGACAGTGCTTCTTGTCTGGACTTAACTTCCAAAAAGATATATACAACATTTGCTATAAAATCCAGAAAATTATTTCTGGTAAACTACCAAGTCTGATGAACAGGGATGGCCACTGAACAGATGAATGGCCTCTGATCATACATCAGCTGCTCTAAGATGTGGAAGTAAGCAAGCACTTGCAGGCTGTATCTTTTATGTCATTCAACCAAGATTATTTTGTAATGTATTACTTCCAAAAGAGTTCTGGACTGGCAGGGAGCAGTCCCTGTCCATGGTGCTCGCCTACCCAAACCCAGCCAGCTGGTCACAGGCACCAGATCGAGACAGATGGATTTTTAGCCAAGCACTGAGAGATTAGATAGTTAATGAGCATCTGTATCATCTGGTACTCTGCCAGCATGAAACTAATAAGCTAGTTTGTCTATTGGTTATAGATCTTGAAAATCACTTCAGAAAATTGGAAATACTGGAACAAGGGTACAAAAGCAAATTTCTGTTCCATTTTGGGACACAGTACTGAATCCAGGCCTCCTCTTCAAACTTTAACTTAAGCATGTAGACGATTGCTTTTCATAACATTGTGCAAGGTTCATTCACAGATGATTATTTCAGAAGTCTGCTGAGCTACTATCAATTCCTTAGAGACAGCAACGACATGAATTTCAACAACTTCTAGGCAGAGGAGGTAACATGCAGTTTACATCTTGCTTTTCAGATAAACACTGCTACTGTGGTGATCATCAAGACTAAAAAGACAGTTTTAAGGACAGGAAGGAAAACTACAGAAGTTAATTTCACAGTTTCAAGTTTTAGGACACTCATAAACAAGCCTCTGTCATATACCAGGTTCACAGAATCTCCAAATAAGACTCTCAGAGTCTTCTGGACAGAGAAAGTAAACTTTGAAAAAAGCACATGCTAAAATAGCTCAAATAGTTCTGCAATGATTAAAAGGATTTGTCTCAAAATGCATCAGAGTTTAAAATATTCCAATAAAATAAACAAGACAGTATTTCAAATGCAAAAAAAGTTTTTTATTCAGTCACCAAAGACTGAGGAAAGATTCAAAAGGCTTGAGCAGATATGGCTTTCCAATTAAAAAAAAAAAGGAAAAAACCCCTAGTTTTCTACAATCTTGAGCAGAATTTTAGCAGCTGCCAAAAATTATGATAAAAACTCAATACGGTTCAGAAAGCCTTCTGCATTTCAATAAACCAGTCTGATGATACTTACAGATGTGGTGAGTTGTTTGCTATTCGAGCTATAGAGATGAACAAATTAATTTCAATGAAATATTCTGATCTATAAACATAAAAAACAGAGATCTGAAATTCTCTGATAAAGAAAATTTTACTTTACTTTATCTAAGAAAAGTACTGTGAGTTGTGAAGCAAACATCCTTGCATCACCTGTAACTTAAGGATGATTATAGTGACATAAAGCTGAATTCTAGGCCCTGATAACAGGAATGCTGAATTTTCATCAGTTTTCAGACTGCATCTATTTCAGAAGATGTGTCTAAAGGCCAGTATATCTTAAGAGAGTATGCTACTGGTGAAAGCAAGAGGGGGACATGTTCAGCATAAAGACAATTAGATATTTTCTAATACATCTTACTCCAAACTTCCTATGACAAATACATTACCAGTGGAAAAAAAAGATTTTTGCAAAGCTTGCTCTGTGGCAGAAATCAGTTAAAAAATAATTAAAAAATCCAATCACATACAAACCAAAATGTCTACATCGCCATAGCCCCATTTTAGAAGGCTGAGATGGTATACATAGTGGTTTTCTACACAACATGGCACATTGCCTAAGCAAAGGATACAATTTCAGGAAATGGATAAGCCAGTTTAATGTCTGACAGTTGTATGAACACATGGCCCTACAAAGTTACTCCTCTAGCCCATCTCACCTCCTCCTGTACTTCTGTACAAAATTAGGTTGTTTTTTTTTTCCCTCCCCAGTTTAGGTTCCTGAAACAACTCATCTCAGCTTAGACAAGTGCCAGAGAGATATAGGCAGCTGCAGCTACCTGTTAAATCAACTCAATCAGAATGTGGGACCACACCCTAATACATCCTACCCCTCAGCAGGCTGATTTGCCTGAGCAGGGTGTTATACCAACATTGTTATTCTGCCTCTCAACTTCAGAGCTAACTCTAACTTCCATATAACATTGTACTATGCCCTGTAAATAATGCACAGACTTTTCAACAATCTTCAAAGTTTTCACATATAAATCAGATGAATTAACACCAAGTTCAAAAACTGTTACCTGGAAATCTGGTTCAACCGAGGTACTGGAATGACAGTAACGTACAAAACAGAGTATAAAAAGTGAGCTGGAGTCAAATAGGAGTTTTCTTCATTGGAAACATAAAGCATAGAGATCCACAGAAACAACTCAAGTTTTCCAAGGCAAGAGCTGTATTTATTAAAATGAAAGGAACACTAAAATAATTTTAGCAGAAATATTCTTAATAGCTTACCCAGTTGTTTTTTTTGCCAGCATAGATTTCCATGTTTTCTCCATACTGGGGCTCTTCAAGTAAAGTCTGATATTCAAACATGAGACGAGAACTCTCACGTAATCGGCTGCACTGAAATTGGTGATACTGCTGCACAAGCTCTTTCACAACAAGCAGGAGACATTCAGGGTTTGAAGGATTCCAAGAAGCTAAATTCTGTTGAATTAGAAAAGAACAGAGACCAAAATTGTTGTCAGCAATAGAATGACAAGCACTTCCCCTTCCATACTGATCACAGAGGCGCATATGCACATAGAAGCTTTGTGACAAAGCTAAAACATAATATTAAATGCAAAGGTTGTACCATGCTTTGGAAGAAAACCAGGTCAAACAGCAAAAGCAAGCCTTAACACCAAATAAGAATTCACACAGTGACCTACAGAAAACTCACGCATGCCTGTATCTGGTTGACATAGAATGGATCTATGTTAAACTCATCTGGTACTCTATGCCAATAGGACATAAGACAGTTCCGATGTGAAAGCCCATATGCTTTGTACTTAGGTCCTCAACTGGTCTTCTTGATACAAGCTCAGGGCATGTTAACATAGTCATGAAGCTTTTGGTCAGCTTTGAGTATAAGCAAAATTACTCTGTACTTCAGTGTATTACAGAGATATGACAACAAACTAGTTGCAACAGGATTTTAAATTGCATGGTTTGTATAGTTAACATTAAGATCCTTAGAACTGGCAGATGTCTGTATTTTACAACTAAGTGAAGATATAATATAGTAGCTTCAAATAAAATTACTTATGAGTATCTGAACTCAAAGTAGTCACAGATGGCATGGTTACTTTTGTCCTGGAAGCTGCAGACATTTTCATAAACAAATTATATGCATAATTTACATTCTTTGGCAAGGACAAAAAATGCATTAGCCCTTTTTTACCTCTTCAGTGGAATAACTGCTTTGGTATTCATGATTTTCTACAATGAAAGGACAGAAAATATTTCTGTACCTTGAAGTAGCTATCTTAAGTCTGCCTTGCCTTTAAACACATATAAATTATGTTTTTTAATCTAGGCTAAGTAAATGAATGAAGCTGGATAAAAACCACATCCTCTAAAATAAACAAGCTATTCCTATTTTGTGTAAAACTAGAACTAATAAATACAAATTAACAGATTGCACAGAGAGGTTGTTGAGTTTCCATCCTTGGAGATACTTAAAATCCAACTGGACAAGGTCCTGGACACTGCTCTATCTGACCCTGCCCAAGCAGGAGGGGAGTGGACTACATGATCTCTTAAGGCTCTTCTAACCTCAGCTACTTTTTGATTCTATGAAGAGGTTTAAAAAAAGCTCAAACTGAAACAGAGGATCTTATCAAGGTAAGACTCCATAGTCCTGACGTGAAAAGAAATTAGAGTTGTGTTCAAGTTTTACCTTCTGACACTCTGGAAACACAGATAGAAAGCTTAATCAGCTATTCACCAGGATCCATACCTTCAGCTCTGCAATGAAACCTACTTGTAGCCTGATCTCTAACTATGTGGCTATTTCTGTTAAAAAGGCTTATAATTTTTATTATTTCTGATGATGATAGTTAATGATATATCGCTTTGGAATGGTTTTACACAGACTTCAGTATATATGTATGATGGCCTGATACTTCAAGTATTTCTCTTTCCACAACTTTATATGTTTCCTTTTGATGCAATATATATTAACATGTTATCAAAATGAATTTCTCATTTTCAGCATCATCACTTGAAACATACAAGTCTAATTTGTCAGTGAAAGCGACATGAAATATATATTGCTTTCTTGAAAATCTTGGGGTTTTTTTGGAGGGGGAAAAAAAAAAAAAAAATCAGTAATGTTTACTAAGGCCATTTTATGTCAAATCCTACCACACATTGTTTTTCCTGAAATCCTCAGTCCTGGAGGGGACCAATTTTAAGAGAATCTCAGCTACATTCTACCCATTCCCTCCACTCTTCCTCATTCAGTGAATAGCTACCAGAGAGGCAAAGAAATCTGTGTACACACTTCGTACATACAGAAAAAAAAAGAGAGAAAATTAAAATATATACAATTTAGAAATACAATCCTTTTTTCTATCTCATAAACATGGGGTTTAGATCACTGTCATGACCTTCCACTACATGATTCATGATTTTTGAATGACTATGGCTGGCAGTGCTCTATTAACTGTCTACACATCACTCGTTCCTGTGATTAGGATGACAAACATACATTTCTGTCACACAAAGAAAATGGTTGGGGAAAACAGTTTTGGAAGGCGGTGCTCTCATTCTTCAGAAACACAGACGTTGTTCTTGCTTTGATAAAAAAAGAAAAACTTGTAATCTTAGAGAGTGAATGGAGCACTTAGGGGAACACTTACCTCTATAGTATACATTTGAAAAAGACACAATGTTTACATCATTTACAAATTCACTCAAGACTGACAGGCTCAGCTTAAGAAACATAACAGGACATAACTGCTGATCACTATTTGCTTTGGTTTACATGGATGAATGAACAGTTCAATGAACTGCCAGAGGATTAAACTGTACTCCTGTTCTCCTGCTCACCATGATTCTGGTAGGAAGGGCTGCCCAGCATGGCTAAGATCTATCCTTTGAACCTCTGCCTCTAGAAGCTACCACAGTGTCACAGACTCCCCATTTGACCATGGCCTGAAGTAAAAGTGATCATATTTTTTCCCTCCTAGACAGTAAGAACACCTATTAAATGGGAATATTATCATCACCATATCTTAAAAGGTAAACTATATACCAGAGTAATTGGTGAATGGGCATGGTACTAGCACAATTCATATAATTTCCTCAAATACATACTACAGAGTGACTGGAAACGTTGTTCTACCTTGTCTGCCATCTACAGCTGGCAAAAATTTAAACCCAATTTTAACTCATTCAAGCTTATCTGATTCTACAAAATACTAGAAAAAAATTCTAAGGTAGACAGCATCTTCTAGACAACATATTTTGTATCATGTTGTCTGAAACCAGACTGTGTATAACCTTAAATTTCCTGTTCCCAAGCTGCTGCTCAAATAAAGCATTTCCAGAAAGCCAGAGGATGTAATATGCCAGTATGTACTGATATCAGCCAGACAAGTGGGAATAACCTTTCCTCCTAATGACATTGGTATAACACAATAGAAATGTTCTGTCAAAGGAAATGACCAACAGCATTTTAATAACTGACCTAAATGCAACCAAACCTTTTGTTTTTTAAATAACATTACACTACAGAACGAAAAAAGAGCAAGAGGAAATCCATTGTCATTTGTCCAGCATGGAGCTAGAGTATTGCTCTCTTCAAAGAATTCAAGAACACCGCACCAAAACAGTGTTTATGCTGCATTGCCTTAAAGCTACAGGAATTTAAAACAATGATTTGACTGTAGGATCCTTATCAAACACTTTTCATTCAGTAATGAAAGATTCAAAAAAAGTATAAACTGGTTATAAAAAGAAATCACCTGGAGAAAAATTCAGCTACCCATCCTGTACACACATAAATTACAATGGATTCTCACTGATGAACGAGTAAATATACAATGGTTACACAAGTCTTCTGCAACAAAATTCTGATTTAAACAAACATTAATTTTTAACTTTAGAATTACATTCCCATAGTGCTTGTTATTTGGCAATTAGCCATTACATTTCTAGCCATTTTGTTAACTTTGCATAAGTGCTGCTCTTTTCTCAAGATCTAAATTTATAAATTTTAACACCAACACTTCTGAATACAGTGACATATTTACGTACAAAATTTTTTACATATCTCTGTGTCCCTTCTTTGCCCTAAGCACTAGGTTCATTCATCTGAAAATACTTTCAAACCATTTTATTGTGATGCACTTTTAACACTATGTCAAAATACATGATACATTGTTCTCAGTTTCAAAAGGTACCTTCTTTAATCTTCCTTCTATTTTCTAAATCAAAAACAAAGTAAGCAACTACCTGTAGCATATATTGTTGAAACCTAACTAAAGCAGAATTTGATGTTTATCAAGTTGATCCCTTGTAGAACACTTTAATCACTACAATTTCAGCATTATGATTCTTCTGAGTACATGCAAGGATTTGTCACTTTAGTCAATGAGAGTAGTGTCCCTGCAACAGTTAACTGACCCTCTTCTTTAGAGATAAAGGATCTTCTAAAAAAAATTTTATCTAGCAATGCAGTACTGTATACACTATTAGACTTTGAAAGTTGTTTCAATATGCAAAATCTTAAACTAAAGGCTTTGGTGCAAAGAGACAGTAGCAGCCTGTGCCCTTCACTTTCTGATTGCTTGAAGGCTGTATTCCAATCCTAGCAAATGCAGCTTTTTAAGATACAGTATTTTAAAATACTCAAAACGTTAGAACAGAGTGAGCTTCCAGAGTTTCTGTGTTCCCTAGAAATATGAAAACACACATAACATTATTTTCTACAGCCAGACTGTTGAAGCCTGGCAGGTATGAAAAACCAAATTAAAGAAATAACCAGCAAATATATATACAGCAAAGACCTGTTGCTTTCTATGGCTTCTATCAAAATTTCCTTCTGCTCTGCTCATCAGGACCTTCAGTTTTGTCCCTGACAAAATTTATACATTTACATAATTTTACCAATATCATATGCATGCTGAAAAGAAAGAGTTTTTAATCTAAAATTGCTATAAAATTGCAATTAAAGTGAATTTTATATTAAAAAAATGAGCACACTGACTGGGGTACTAAGTTACAGACTAAGTTACATATTTCGCTCAATAAATCTTTCTTAATTTGAAATGAGATTTCTGTAGACCTTCCAGAGAGTTAATCAAATTTTACAGAACAATCACTAATGCATTTAAAACTAAGAAATCCAGACTTGGATCCAATTCCTTGTCTTGTTTGCCAACAGATATCTTTAAGTGAACTCTGCAGTGCAAATTCTCTAAGTTACTCAAAAGTTAGCCAGCTAGACTGAAAGTGGCCCACTGTACAATACAGAAGTATGAATCAACTCAAACTGTCCATCTGCAACTAGTTCATTCACATTCATCTCATATGAAGGCTTACATGCACGTCTCAGATTGGTTATGCATTTCTTTCAGCATATCATGGAAAAACTTACCTGCCATTTCTGAGCACACAGATGGAGACTCAATTACACAATTCTCTTCTTGTCTAGACACTGCTCACATGTCTCTCCATAATCTCCACTAAAACTAGTAGCAACTCCACACTTCAGGTCTTAATTTCAACCTTTTAATTAGCTTTTGCCTTGGCCATATTGCAACTTGTGTAACTTTCATTTTCTAAAAAAGATGTTACCTCATCTTAAGCAGTTTAATTTAATAGCAGGTTTAGTAGCATCAGAAGATGTCTACATATTTTCTTGTGGCCACAAAAGCCTGGTAATGTCATCTGTGACAACTGGCTAATCCCCATTTTTCCAATTAGGTAATGTATTTGAAATGGTCTACAGGAAAAATAATGGAATGAGAACTTCCATGTGATAAAAACCAGACTCCAGAAGCATCCTTGCCCACACAGCTGTAGCTATTGTCATACAGAAGATGGTCAATGACTATTTACCTATCTGTGAGTAAGCAACTCAACATAAGGAAGTTGAATATTCTTTTGTAGCAGAAGTTTCCCTGGCAATTGCTAACTTTCTTCATTATTGGACCAAGTATCAGGAAAAGGTCTTCTAGACCTTAGAGTAATTAAGCAACAGCATGTACATCCACTAACTTTGCCCTCCACCTCATTCTGTGTGGCAATATAAACAGAAAAATAACATGTAGTTATTTTAAAGAGACTAGTAGACCATAGGCATCCATTAAACTGTGTCTACACTGGAGAAATTCGAAGTGATTCAAAAGATCTGTTCTGAAGATCTGTCAGATTTTAATTTAAACAAGCCCAGCAAAGAGCATAATTTTCACTAAGAAGTATAACCCCATAGATTTTACTGGGGTGCAAAGTCAATCTTTGAATTCCCTGGCTCTTGATCCTGTCTCCTGACAGGAGCTGGCTGCATAGTAAGTGAGCAGTTTGATAAGGAAAGGTTTTTGGACCATCAGACACAACCAAAGTGTTGAGAAAATGAATTCACTTAGAATGTGTATAAAGAGGCAGAGTAAAGATATGATAAGGCCACCCACAGAGTGCAATTTAAGCCATTTCACCAGTAACTCATTTAAATGAATAGCAATGACACCAACTGGATTTCAATCAGAGACAAAGAAAATTTGCAGCCAGACTATCAGTTTTAATGCGATCTTCTTAGAGGCGAGGCAAGTGAAAAACCCCCACAAAGCAGCTTCTAAGCCCTACTAGCAAAGACATGCAGAATCTAGCTTTCCAAAGCAGCCATACTATCCAACTTTTGGCAAAGAAACCACATTTAAGTTTTGTTCTAGAACATTTTGTTCTTTGCAGTCTTTCCTTTATCTTTCCAAAAAGCTAATCAAGAACCTATGCAAACTCAGTGTCTGCGATTACCTATTCCCCTTTTTTTCAGAACATAATGCACCCTGTGTTCTATAAGCAGCTAATTCATAGTCTCCTTCACAGGTTATTGCTTATTTCCCAACTCCAGGCATCGTTGTCTGCAGCAAACTATAATTCTATGCTATCTGAAAGAAAATACAATAACAATTCTAATTGATCTGAAGTTGTTTTTCTTTGAAATGTGTTTAAATATCCAGGTTGCCAGAATATCTTCCAGGAATGTGATTTTTAAAGAAGACAGATTGTAACTGTTTTTCCTGGCCATACTACAGGAAACAACAGCAAGATCTTATTTCAAGTTAGTGTACTTTTATATTTCTAAGCAAGAAATTAACTTTCACGAGAAAATGTCAGTAAACAAAACCTCCCAAGCCCGTAACAGCAGTAATGCATTTTTATAGCATCTTTCATCCAGAATTATCATAAAGAATAATGTAAGTACAGATTTACATTTTGTTTATATCTCTGCACACCACATGCACAAAACTTGCATCCTACAGTGGCTTAAAATCAGTACCAATGTAAGTTTTCACCTGAAATGTGAAAGATCACACTGTGATACCAGCACTTAGGCTCTGTATAAATACAGAGGAGATGCAAGTCCAGTGGCTACAGTATTAGTCTAGCAACTGGGATATTTGGTTTCAGTCCCTGCTTTGCTATAGTCTTCACAGGCCACCAAGGGGAAATTGCTCACAGAAAAAGGCACAGGATAATTATCTGCCATATGCTCACATCTTTCTATCAACAGATATTTTTCACAGTATTTGCAGGGCTGGAGTGTTATAACAACTTCAAAGGCTTCAGTTTCTTAGCAGCCAGCACTTAAACATCCTACAGGCTGCAGTTTCAAATCAATCACTGTAAACCTACATGCCATCTAGTTGTCATCTTATTTTCACAGGTTCTTCATACCCCCTCCTCCAAAGCACCACTGGAACAACTTGCTGGAGTGATCTGTTTGCAATGATCATTTTTGGGAACAAGCAAACATCAAAACTTAACATTTCATAAAAACAGTTCAACTCAGGAGCACTTTTGTCATGGCAAATACAATCAAAGAACTCGCAGACCTTGTGTACTCTACTAGGTATTGTGTAAAACAGATAAAAAGTTTGCATCAAGCAAATCTTGGGATAGCCAGTATTTATTTTATTTTTATTTTTAGTGAGAGGCTGTGAAAACTGGATGCAGAAATTACAATAGTTTATGAAAGCTTAGCTGAAATCTCAAACACCTGAAGGCCTTGAACTATCTTGAAGATACAGAGCAGGAAAACAATATACTAAGAAATTAATTCTGCTTTCAGAAAAGCACCTTATATTTATACAAAATTATTTTCCCTCTTTTCTTCCACTGGCCACACAATGTGATTCTTGATTAACGATCTTATACCCATGGTGACTCTAAACCCCAGCAAATCTGACACACAGAGAACACACTTCTGCATTCACCAAGAATAAATGCACCGCTACCTCTCAAGTACCATTCACCAGAACAAGGAACAAACTCAGCTTCCAAAGGTTACTACGAATTACTCCTATGCTCTGCTGTAGGAGCAGTTAAGAGATAGCTGACCTCTGCTAAGGGTGCTCTGGAAACTGTGAAGCAGAAACTGTGAAGCTGAGCCCAGAAGAGCATTTTTAAGTTGTGCACTCTTCCTGAAAAAGTTTGCCTGTTTCTCCCACAGAGCTCTCTTACAAGATAATCAGACCCTTAAAAGCTACAACTACCTACTACCAAAAGAGAGAGTACGATACTATCTAATTAATCTCCTGAAGACTTGGCATGCATAAGTATTTCTTGTCCTACTTTGCTAAGAGATTAGAGCAAGACGTGTTCCTTTCCAGACCTCCCAGCACACCTCGCAGAAAGCAGACAGTACCTTTACCTGTTCTGAGAAGGAATGTCTTAAGTCCCTCAGCATGTATAAATCCTGGGATAGGGAATTAAATGCACTAACCATTAGTTAATCCACGTGAGTACACAGCATTTTTTTCCCCTTAGGAGTCTGTTACCAGAGGCGTACATATTTAACTAGACATGGCAAGTAAAAGGAACAAAGCATGACAACAAGGTTAATTTCAACACAAAACATTCACACATGCATCTTTTACCTAAAGACTCACTCATCATGCACCGATGGTAGTGTGAGCAGGCCTCAACTCCTCATACCCTCAGTAGACCACTGTCTCACTGTTAATGCTTTACCACAAAAGTCCCTTTTTAAATAGCAAGTCTTTCACTCTTACCAGTTCTTTGGTTTTTTCCTTTCCTGTCAAAACAAGTAATTTGAGCTACAGCAAAGAGGCAGAACCTCCACAATTAATATTTTGGACAGCATCCGCTAACATTCCTTTAGCATTTATTGTTGGGTGGCACATGAAGAACTGTTTTCTTCTAACCACTTCTTCCTCTCCTCAAATCCCATAAATTAAAAATCAATATATCACACTGTGGATCTCACTGGCCAAGCAGTATTTCCATCTTTATTTTCACATTTGTACTGTAAGAGAGTTCACAGGGCCTTGAAAATATAGTTCCTAAAGAAAACATTTACAAAATATCATTGTGTAAATCATAAGACATTGGAAATCAAAATTTTTTCTCCACTACACTATACAAATTAATGCAAATTAGTCATCTCTTCTCAAAAAAGCAGTGCAAGAAAAGAACACTCATTTGGATCTTTAATGCAAGTAAAAGCTGAATTTCTGGGAAGACAAGGTATATGGCAAAATTCATGTAAAATTGTATGAACACTAATACTGCAAATGAAAGACACAAGATGTTGACAAAATTTGAACTATGATTCTGTAGTTATCTTTAAAAAAAGAACAGCTATGCCTGATGATCTGAGAGGGAAGATAGCAAACACAGACATAAAGGCATGTAAAAAATAAGTAAAGCAAAGAGAGGCTTTGAAACAACTACAGGCTGAAACTTAGACCAGTAAAAAGAAAAGAAAATATAGCTTAAGCCCTCCTCCACTGGGGGAAATGAACAGATCTTTCAAAAACTACAGTGAGTGTAAAAGCATTTCTTTGCCCCAACAATATCTTCTGAAGGAAAGAACTTGCAGGGTCCCAAACAAACTAATCCCATTGGAGAAAAGTACAATTATAAATTATAACAGAATTCACAGTCTAAAATTTAATCAAATATGAAACTGCATTATCAGATAGAATGATTATTTCTAACTGACCTTCTGTAATCAGTTAATTTAAAAGTCTGTTCTGCTTGCATATTCATAAGCAATGACCAACTTTCTCTACGGGAAAATGAATTATCATGGCTCAACAACTTGAACTCAATAGGCATACCACATTGAATTTAAATGTATTCACAATTCAGGCAGACTGTGCTAGATTTGATCTTTTCTCTCTCTCTCTTTTTTTTTTTTTTTTTTTTTTTTTTTTTTTTTTGAGGGAAAAAAGAAGAAAACCTTGTAAATGTGTTTCTAGAAAGCTAACAAGCTGTTGTCTTCAAGCCAAGCCATTTCTTACTGTTCTAGAGTTCTTATGAGGAAACAAAGTATAGTGCCAGTACCACTACACACCAGGGCCAGAATCCTTTAATTTTCTGCCAGTTTCTCTAATAATAATTTTTTTTCCAAATTTTAATAAAACATTGCTCAAGTGAAGTACGATTATATTTTAATTAACTGAAGCAAAAAATAGTCATAACTATATTATCAGTTTGCTAGTTCATATTAAAGAATAATCATTACCAACATTATTACTGCCCTCCCAGACATCCAAATAAAAGAGATTCTGCTTTCATATGTCCAGCTTGGGATATACAACTTTATACTTTTGGTTTAAAGTAACAATGACTTGAAACTCAAGGAAATGCTGGAATTCATTATATCACCCTTACCACTAGGCAGGTCTTTATTTCCTGTGAAGCAGGTATATTACATATACATATAAATACATGGAACGTCATCAGTGCCTCATTATTGGCTATCTGAAGTTATGCCACAGCACATATATTCCCTCCAATACGACACCATCCACCTGAAGAGTTTTCCATTTGCTCAATCTTGTTGCTTCCTCAAGCAGCCATAAGTAATAACAGAGAAAGTTGTGCTTCTTGGAGGAAAAACTGATGCATATCAATATAACAAGAAAAGACAGTGAAGGAGATTAGGGCATTGCTAGATCAACCTGACTGGCCACAAAAAAGCATTGCCAACAGAGAGCGAAATTCACAGTGTTAACAGCAGTGTGATGCCCTAAGAAAATCTGAGCAAGTTCCACGGTATCCTCCAAGAGCTTTCTAAAATGACCTTTTTCACAAAGTGTAGAAATCCCCTTAAGAGTTCCTACATAATGAGAATAACAGTAATACATCCTGGTTGTAGAGAGCATAGCACTAGCTTCAGATGTCTTTGAAACAGGTAGTCTAAGAGCTGCCAGGCATAGGTCCTTAAGTGAGAAGTGGTGAAAAATCTCTGAAAGTGGTCAAAGTCTCAGAAAACAGATAGAAAAGATGATGCAAAGGAGCAGCTTTTGTTTTGTCTTCATGGACTGTGAGCTGCCCTTGTGAGTATATCCAGCAACAAGAACAACTGATGTTGGCAGGGAGCGAGTCAAAGATCCAACAGAGTCATTGCTTAGAAGAATAACTGCAGATTCAGTGACATCAACTAACCCTTAAAGAATACTTGAAGTCCTTCCCTCCTCCTCCCCCTTGGTTTATTAGCTAACATAACCACTCAGTTCACAACCTAGATTTTTCTCTTGTTCATGTCAGTAGACTTCACATATCCTTAAGGCAAGACATATTAGTACAGGGTACTAATACAGACTGACTGTATCTCTGATGGGGTAGTCTCACGGCCTACAGAATAAGTGGACTGGAGGACCATCAGATGTTGAAATGGGCTTCCCGAGGAAATCCTGAAACATTTGGGGTATACCATAATGAGATCAATTGCCTGGCACTACTAAAGTTAAGGAGTTTGCACATAAACTCAAGCAAGCATCCTGGAGAACTGGAAGGAACACCAGGAAGATGGAAATAGAGAGTAACTAACTAGACCAGTAAATTGGATAAAGCATAACATTAAATAATGGGGGTCAAGAAGCAAAACAGCTTAGTTGGAAATACATTCAGATTTCAGTCACACAAGGGTCCCTTGCCAAACAGCATAAAAAGAAAATATATTGATTGGCAAAGCTACCTAACAGAGCTTTGACTATAGGTTTAGGAACAGCCTGAGCTTTGATTTGTGCACCAGCTCACTGACAGCCTGCTCAGCTATTTCTCACACCCAGGATTAGATGCAAGCTTGTCCCATCTCTAGCCTTTCCAGTCTCCAGGGACCACAGGGTCAGAGAAGAGTGTAGCTGCAAAGGTAAGCTCATGCCCTCCTGCCATGCAAGAACTCTGGTAATTAAGAGATGAGTGATGACTTTACTAGTGTTCATACTGCAGCTTTCAGTAAAGACTAATACGTAACTATATAAGTGGTCCTTCTCCACTTACCAGAACGTCAGGATGTACTACTCAATTTTACCCTAGAGGAGCAAAAGAAGGAATTCTCATTCAGACATGCAGTTTGGTTCTAGTAGAGAGATGGTAGTCTCTCTCAAGCCTGGTAGCAACTGCTGCCCACCTAAGAAATAAGTGAATTCCTTGAGAAATTGAAATGAATTCAACACGAATTCAAGCAAAGATCCAGAAACACAGGAGGCTAGTGCTCTGGACTCAAATGTAAGCTAAACAGACACAGCTTGAAAGAAACTAAGCCTAAACATCTTTTTCAGCCTTTACATATAGATTTAAGCATCCTGTTATTCTGGTCCAACCTTCTGACCCATCTACCTGAATGATGAAAAAGATTGTAAAACTCAAGTGACAAATTAAAATTATCTTTTTTTTTTTTTTTTTTTTTTAATAGAACAATATGAATGGAAAGCCATTCAGTATTTTTCTCCTATTCTGCTAGTGCACAGTGATTAAGTTTCTCATCACACACACATGAGTTAGTACGTGAAAAAAAAACATTTTCTCCCACTTTGCCATCCTTCAGTCAAATGATCCATGCACATTCCTAATATTCTCCTAAAATTAGTATTTCCTGGACTGAAAAACTGTATTTTAAGAGCTAATATTCTAGATTTTCCATATTCTAGGGAGAAATTGCATTATCAGAGAAGCTCGAGCCAAAAAATGAAAGGAAATGTTTCCTGACCAAGCACTTCAGAGAACTAATGGAAATAATTTTTTATTGTACAATAGCAAGATTTAAGCAAGAAAGGCAGAACTACCTGGCTTAACAGATATTTTCTTTCCTCAAAATTAAATAAATGGTATCAAACTGTAGAATTTTTTTTAATTTTTGGATTCAGTAGGCAAAAAGTCCAGCCAAAACACTGTGATTAACTAAAGCAGAACTTCTGACTTCAGCATATTTTCTTCCGCTTACACTTTGAGATAGAAAGCCAAGTTTTGTAAACTGTGCTAGGAAATGCTGAAATTTTGGAAAAAGTGAGGTAAATACATACAATGATTTTCATGAATAGATAGTGACAAAGTAATACAACGCAGCTAACTCCCTCTCAGTCCCATAAATATTAACAATTCTAGACAAAGAAGAGAAATAAAAGGGAAAGGCTACAGGAAAAATTCAGAAGACTAAAACAAGATAAAAAAGGAATAATTTCCTAATGCAGAAAGGCCTTGAAGGAAGAAGAGATGGAAAGATGATAGGAAAAACTTGTTTTCTGTCACATCTTTTGAATTGTTTCTGCTGAACGGTTTGTATAGCCTCTTTACCACATGGCTACAGAGACAATCCTAACACTCACTCTTGGCACAGTATGGCTTCTTTGAAGGACCTCCTGAACACTGGCCTCACACAGGCTGTAGTCAAGCTGGACAGGCAACCCCAGGAGAGGATTCCAGCCAGAATCCTCTTTTGGAGGTTTATAATTTTAAACCTAGTACAAGCACAGCAAAAATAAAAGGCAGAAAACCTGTGCCTGGTTTATGACACCCCTTGCTAGCTGGGTCAAGGAAACAAATGAGGATTCCTAGGGGAACTGTGTAGAGCTCAGACACCAAAATCAGACTAAAATACATTCAAAATTAGATTCTTTCAGGTCTGGCCTAAAGAGGAATGTTGTACTGGCATAACTCCATCATTTGAAAACATGGACAAAAAAATGCATACCATAAATGCCAAAAACGTCAGCCAAAAGGTCCTTCTGCTGGGCATGTTCCTGAATTAAATTACTCTTCTGATGGTATAAAATGTGACTTTGTCACCACTGCCTATCCATATCAGACAAACCTCAGCAAGGCCTCAGTGACAATATGCATATAAAGATCCTAGACTTATATATAGGTTATGATATATATGTGTATATATATGCACACATACATACATCCCCAATATATGCAAATGGGTAAGATCAATATAGAAGGACAGGAATAGATAGTTTTCAGAATTCATGTTTGTTTTAGAAAATTAAACAGTAAATAGCACTGGATTATAAATAATCAAAACACATCTTGACATATAAAGTCAAGATAAGACTGAAAAGTGAATACAAAAGTATGAATACAAAAAAGTTCAAAATAAGAAACAAAAAAACTTGTCATAAAAGTCCAAATCTAATCCTGCAGTCTGTTTCCCTTAAATTCCCCAAGTTCAACTGAAACCAAAGCATTTTTAAGGCTTTCAGTACACGAGTGGTTGGTTAAGGGTCCAAGGATGAAATCTTCTGCTGCCATCTCAAAGCAGAAGAGAAAGTAATGTTAAAATAGTTGAAAATTACCCATTTCCCAGACAAGAAGAACTCACCACCACGACTTTGAAGTCATAGTCTGAAAACCATGGTGCTCATTGCCCTTATGTAGGGACTTTCATAATAGAACACATACCACCTGCATCTTTGCCAACAATACAACAGCCAGACTTTTTAGAACAAAATAGTTGAAATGGCATTAGCTAATATAAGGGGTGTTTGGGCTTTTTTGTATCTACTGTGAACATAGGAACAATTGATACTGTTAAACATCTGCCTCATGCACCTGATAGTAAATGAAGAACAATTATAGAACACAGAGATATTTAAAGGATCTCTTCACTACCCATTAAAAGCTAACTCAGCAAGTCAACATTAATGATGATTAAGATTTTGAACACAGACACAGAAAACAATGCAGTCTTCATAACAGTCATCATATAGCCAAATGATAAATGTGGAGTCTAATTACTACAAATACAAGAACTTAAAATAAACATTGCTCTACACAAGATATAGAGCATGACAGCCAATATGCCTGAGTAGCACAATTAGCTGAATCAACTCCACAGTGACTGAAATCTGTACTCAGTATTAACAATTAGACAAGGGGAAACAATCTTCCCAACACTACATACTGGCATGAGAACCATAGTGGCCCATTCTCTGAAGTTCTGTGATGGCAATGCCCTCCTCCCATGCAAATGCAGCATTAAGTATTCTCATATATATTACCCCACAAGGACACAACTTGCTGGGTTTCAGGAAATGCTAATGTCCTCTTGCCTTCATCCCCACTAAGGTAATAGAGCCTTTTTGATAGCAATGGGTAGGCAGAATAAATCTGGGGAGACTTACTGGAGACCTGAAGTAGGATGCCAAAAAATCCAAATTCTTAAACTGACAGTTAGCTTGCATCTACTGCTATTGTCTCCTCTTTGCCAAACAGAACATACTACAAAATAACTGGAAAAATGGGGTTAACATTTTGCATAAGCACTTCAGTTATTAACCGGCTCACATTAACAATCAACCAGGCTAACATAACAAACAATTCTTGTTACTCAAACTGGCGTCATTGTAATGAACTCTAAATTAATCTCATCCGTACACAATCACTAATCTTGTTTTGTGCCAACTGAATTTTTAATCAGAACGGAGTGAATCATAGGTTGTTTTTAAAATACATTTCTAATACTTGTCATCCAAAATGAATAAACACTAGAGCAGGGAAGAACTTTTCTATTTACATTCTGAGAAGCTTATTATATTTATGCGTATTATACAGACAAGTATCACATGCATACAATAGGTGAGGACATTTTAAATGAAAATAAAAAATAAAAATGTTTATTTCTAATAATGCTTTGAGCACTAATAGCATCACCAACCTAAAGAATTTAGCTCTCTGACTGTAGTACCAGTTTAACAAAGCAGTTGATTAGCTCTGCTTATAACAACAAGAGTGCTCAAATACAGTCCCATTGCTGAAACACAGGCCCAACCATTTAGGAAGTCTTTGAAAAAAAGATAGTACGAAGACTTCACCTACACTTTTTAAAATGCCATATTTCTGGAACCTTGTTTTAGCTGTCTGGCTAACAGCTGCTTAACTGAACACCTGTTGCCACGTTCAGATGAAAACCTAACTTGAAGGACTGCCCACGGCCACAGAAACTGAAGGAGTGACTGAAAACCTGCAGCACAGCCATTCAAACATCTTCAGGGAGGTCTACTGACAGCCTCTATTAGAGCCACATGAGCTTGAGGAATCTGGTGTACCTGGTTCTCATTTCCAGCTAAGCATAATGCCTGTAACAGCATGTGATGACTTCTGCTTGGAAAACAAGACACTCAGATGATAGCTGCGCAGGAAGGCTCAATGTCAGAATTCCCACAGATCCAGTGGCACATGTTAAAGACTGCACTCCTCATTTAATACCATCTACATGCTTTTGTGCATGGTAGATTCTGTTTTGATTGCCAGGAACTGTTGCATCAAAAGTATTTTAAGATTGCTCAACATTAACAGCATTAAATTACGCTCAATGTGCTAATCTATTTTTACTTATAGTCAGTCAAAAGATATGTTAACAAATTAAAAAATTCTGTTAGCATCTTAGAATTCAATTAAAATTATCTTCATTAAACAGCTCTGAGATCTGTGAGAAAAAAGGAATTATTGAAATACTTAGCATAATATGCAAGTTATTGTTAATGTAACATTTTGAAGAAAAACTCTGCAAATCATGTTGAACATTAAAAGATTAATGCAAAAGCAAAAATACACCACATAGACCATAGCTGCAAGGTGGAGATAACACACACTGATAATATCAGGATGGACTGCAGGAGAATGACCAAGGACCTTATCAAAAAAGGTTACATTTATATAGTGAATACTATAGCATGGCATAATGACCAAAGGAAAGCTGTTGGCTTGCAAATTTATTTTTTGGTTTGTTTTAATTAATTTTAAAATAGGCTGGTTAATATCTCATTATGCACCAAGGAGCAAATGGCTCTTCAAGCTGCTTGCCAACAAAGAGGACAGGAAGTTTGTTCTGTGCTTAGGCAGAAGAAAAGCAATGCTCCCAAAAGAACTATCATTAATGAACAATGTAAGAAAGAAAAAATGAACAAAAACTAAGGACGTTTTTATCCTTACATGTTTCCCTGTGGATCACTAGTGTTAGTGACTTCTTTTCACAAGAGAAATATGGCATCATATCATACCCCATGTGAACAGCATTTCTATAAGATGCCCCAAATGACTTTTATTTAATATTTCATTTTCTATTTGTTATTTGTTATTAATTTCAGATTTCCAGCACACTAAAAAGTGTTCCTCTTCCTTTAACATCAACTCCAGAAAGTGTCTGCTAGTGTGAATACTTCTCAGGAGGTTGTAAGACTGTGAAACAACAAAACAGAAAAAAAGGGAAAATAGTAGAAGTGGTAAATAAAAGATTGTGAAAACAGTTCTAGAACTGTCATATGAAGTAAAACCTTTTCTATAAACAAACCTAACAAAATAGCTATTCAGCAGCACCATGACTCCTTCCCAAGGGAGTTTATGAGCTTAACAGCCAAGCAATCGGGGGAAGAAAAAAAAAATAAAAGACATTCACCTTTTAAAAATTCTCTTAGGTATGCTACAAATAATTATTAAAACCAATTATTTTAAGATTGTGCAGTTTCTCACTGTAACTTAATATGAGGTGAGTAAAGCTAAAAAAAATCCAACACATCTGTCACATCAAGGACATGTCAAGGACATGTTCAACTTTGTGGCCACTGCCTCATGTTCTTCCACCATGACACCTGTACCCTGACACTGAACAGTACAGCATGACAGCCTCTGACTTACTTTTGAGAGCTTCCATACCTGACAGAATTGCTAAGCTGCACTGCAGACATGCCTATAAAGCATGAGAGAGGCTGCAGGAGACTATGCAAAGAGCCTCTTCCCTAGTAAAGATCTACACCAGGAGGAGTTGAATTAAAAGACACTTCTCAGTTGCATGTTTGGGACAGTGGCTCCCATATATCCACATAAAAGGAAATATATTTAAAGTGTCAATTGCTTTTTTGGTCAACTTTCTAATAAAAGCTGAAAATTTTGAGGGGGAAAAACAAAGAAATGAGATCATGACCTACTGTGTGGGTGACCAAGCAGGAATTAGAGTAGAGATCTCTGGCAAAGCCATACTTTTCTGACACAGCCACTAATTGCTGCACCATAACAATAGGCACTGGACACTTATTGGAAAAAATATGCCCAAACCCTATTGACAAACAATAATACTGCTGACCCAGAAACAAGGCTGCAGGTCTGCAAAGGCAGCAGAATGGAGCCTTGGAATTGTATGAACACTCTCCCTTGGGGGAGAGTAAACGAGAAAAACACTCTGGGTGTTGTAATACCTTAATATCGCTTTAGTAACTACTAGTAACTTCTGAGAGGGAGAAGTGTTTTAAAAGCATAACCATTGTTAGCTTCTTCAAAATAAGGCTGATCTTGAATAGTGAACAAAACGCTTGGTTTCATGTTGTGGCATTTCTTCTTCCATAGTAATAATAAGACTGTGTAAAAACATTTTATTGTTAAAGTAATTTTTAACCCTTCCACCTTTTAAAAGGGCATGTCTTTGTCTTTATGGTGACATTACCACATATGAGCAGATACCTTTTATGCAGTGGTTTCAACAACATACAACCTGGTTTTATACTTCCTCATGGGAAAACAAAAATCGACATCACTACACAACATTATGCTACTTTTTCTGGAACTAAAGGCTTTTTAAAGACACAATTGAGCAATTCTTTTCGCTGAAACGGATCTTTTAAGATGGTCAGATATTAAAAAGACATATTTTTAAAAATACTCTGAACAGTTATTATAAATGTCGTCGTCTCAATTATTTTAAAAAACCTCTACATTTATGGATTCAACTTTAAGTCACATTAGAAAAAGTGCTTACACTCACATAACAGTGAGATAAAACAGCGTTTTTTTTCTTTATTCTACATTGTTAGCAAATTCCTATTGCTGAAGCTATTCTAAAAAAGCCAAGTCTCTTTGCATGGTATAACGTTCTCAAACAGTGAAGTACTTACATGCAAGGCAGAAGGATCTGGCAAAAATTCAGCATCCTCTCCAAAAATAAAATCTGGTGGCAGGTCAGGATAGTGAGCATTGAAAATTATATCCCCTGAAAAGTAATAAATAAAAATCTTGTTTGCATTTTTATGTACGTGCTTCTAAATAAATAAAATATTGTACCTATGAGACACATTTTAATATAAAATTTGATGGCTACATTAAATAAATTTCATGTATATATCCACATAATCTTTACAAAAATTCACATGCAAGATAAGCATCAGATGTTTTGGGGGATGAAGTCAAATTCCTGCAGCACAGCTTCTTCCTCCTCTGCAAGCAATGAAACATGAAACACATTATTGCTTCATATCTCAAATGGCAATTCAAACACTATTGAGGGTTGCCTGAAAACACTAAGTTAGAAATGTGATCCTGTTTTTAAAAAGTATTACATTTGGGTTGCTGTGTTCTTCATATTAAGTGAAAGTCAAATGCAAACTACTAAGATCAGGATTTTCAAAATACTGAAGCTTTTAAAACTTGGTAGCACGTACTCCCTGTTCTCGCCACCTGCAACTCTTAGAAGGAGGAATACACAGTTCAATAGGAAGCATTCCAATTATCCAGGTTTTGGCCAAGAGAAATACAGTATTACACATTTAAATGGAGAGACTAAAATTAACTACAAATAAAAAACTTCATCACAGCTTGGCACTGAGTTCTCATCTTCGCCAGTGTCACAAGATAAACAATTAATTACCAGTGTGACAGTTCAAAGAAATTTGGGTTGTATTATTTCCCTAGTAAACATACTTCAGAGTTCACACAGGTCAAGAGGTGGTCATTTGTATGTGAGCTCTTAAAAATACACTCACAGTTAAAAAAAAAAAAAAAGTATCCAACATTACTTCTCTACTTTCCAATCTCTCTTTCCTCGTTATGAAGATATGAAAGAATAACTGAGCTTTTGCATAAAAAGGTGTGAGGTAGCAGGCATTAGAAGAAAGAAGTCAGTACCTACTATGTGTTTCCACTTGTTTAAAATCTACACAGGAAATTAAAACCAGTGTAGTGTTACAGAAAATACTGTTCAGAGAAAGTTACACCACATTTTATTTTTTAAAAAAATATGAATGCAGAACTGGAGAAAAGCATGAGCTGAACAAACTTACAAAGCCACATTGCTGGCTTAGTTATGTCGCCATCACAAGACATTCACCGTGACAGTTTTAATTACTATTATCCTGTTTACTTACGTTGGCTCTAGCTGGAAGCAAGGATGCTGTAAGGACTAATTTGCAGAGGATGAGGGTTCACAACCAAGAAGTCAATGGCTAGTCTGGTGTAGGTATGCTCTACAATATCCCTCCAAATCATGAACTCGCTAATTCTGTGACTCAGTAGAACACAGTGTGGCTTTCTCTTGTCTGCACTGCACTCCTTTCACAAATGTCAGGAGCATGTTTAAGTACAGGGTGCAGGAAAGAGTAGAGGTCTGCCAGTTAAAATACCCAATAGACTCAACATAAAATCAATCTTTTATTTCATTTAAAAGAACAACAAAACAGGCACCAGTCCTAGAGGACTTACATTAAATAAGAGAAAATAACTAGATTGCCTAAACTGTAATACAGCAATGAAGAATTCAGAAAAGTTGATGTTTACTAGACTGGACAGTTCCTATGCCATCATAACTCAACCCTTTTCTTCATATTTACTACAATTAAAAAGTCATGTATGGCTCCTTACAACGACCTCACCAATTTTTATGTAGAGAGCAGGCAACTCTTGAGGTTGCGTTGAAGAAGACAGCACCTTACTACACCCTTTGACTGAGCTTTTGCTTCATAGATAAGGAGGCATGTTATGAATAACTCGGAAGACAGTACAGTGAAAAAGCTTGACGTGTGACTTAGGTAGCCCAAAGCTACTTTGAAGGAAAGAATTCTATCTGTGTTTTTATCATGTTCTTATGTGAAGCTAAGTAGCTCATTTAACACACACTTTTCATGTTGCAGTTGCTAGTAGCATGCTTTGCATTCTCTTAATTTCTGCTTTCACAGAGCTGACAAAACAGAGTACACATAACTACATAGATACTACAAAAAGCTGCTTAGAATAAAATAAGGATCAAAATAATTGCCTATTTTTATGTTATACCTCCATATTTGATCAGTGAAAAACTATTACAGAACCTTACGTCATGAGGTGACTAAGACTCTGCTTAAAGTAGTGAGATTGGCAATAAACTGTATTCACCTCTGCAAGCTGCACCTCAGGAAAGCTGTGACAGTAGATGCAATGTGAAGGCTCAAGCAGGTACAAACTCTTTTTTTTCCTAGTCTTTTCAGTTCTACAGCGACATAAAGTGAAGAGAACTCACGGCAGCTCCCAGAACATCATCGTATGCAGTGCTGAAGTGCTGGGGTCTGAACCCCAAGCCCTGAATTAAGGTTAACATATGGGTGGTTCCCACAGCCCTTCAAAAGGAGAGGATGAGTTTGCCTTTTGGCTTTCCTCCAAGGTGTGGCCGGCCTTGTAAGGAAAGCCCTTGCGTAAACAAGCCCCAGGTGCCCTGCATTGGGTAAATGAGTGCCAGGTGTCCTGTTTTGGGGATAAAAGCTGGGCCCACTTGCAGGAAGGTTTGGAGAGTCTGTCTGTGAAGTGGACGCACTTCGCAGAGTTTTCCTGTTGGGGAAGGACCTCCTGACTCCTCATGCAACTGGGCCCCAGTCAGGTCTGGCACGTACAAACATGGGCTTTGTGGGCAGGCAACATGGGGTTACTTCTATCATATGTAATCACCTTATTGTCCTGGTTTTCTCGTGTCTTGGTTTGTTCCATCTATTGCGGGTCATGCTGTGTCGTTTCTGGGGTCGCTGGGGTTGATGTCTATTATTTGTGATCTGTCTGACTTATTTGTACCCCCAGCAATCCTCTATATACTGACCCCTTTACGTGAAATAGAATCCACTTACTGGGTTGTTTTTCTGCTGTTGGCTATGTCCTTTGTACCGGGCCTACTAACTGGCAAAACAAGTGCTCAAGTATGACAGTAAATCGAAACTGATATTATTAGTTTAACATGCTAGGTGGTAAACTTTTTCAATTCAAGGTTTGGGTTAGCTGCATATCCTGTGCAGTGGTTCCCACTGTGGGACAGGACCCACAGCTGGTGACAGTAGCCTCTTCAAACACTCAGGTGTGATGCATGGCCACAATGAGGTCAGGCATGTCACAGTTGCAGCTGGCCAAACCAATCTATTACCTCTCTCACATGCTCATAGTTCTTTACTACCTTCTGTCACACCTCTTCTTCCACTGAATATTAGTGGCATATCATTCCTTATCCATAGCGCTTGAACCAACTATGCAGATATTTTGGTTTAAAAAGTTTTCATGACATACTGATATCATAGAATTATTCAGTACAAGGGACAGAATCCAGAAGAGAAACTAATATTGTGATATTTGGTTTTCTGTTAGTATTACTTGTAATTACTTCTACTTGCTCAGGGTAAACATGCCAAAAATCCAAACTCACAAGTCCCTTAAGTAAAAGTCATTCTGAGACCAAATATATCAGTATTACAGTCAATGTGTATTCCAAGATTATATTTCCTATAGTATAGTCATTTTCCAAAAGGCTATATACAGTTCGGCTGAAGGGTTCTCTAGGCTTCAAAATAAATAAAACTATTATTTCAGTGTCTGTTAATCATATAGTCAGAAAACACTAGTGTTGAGACCATACTCAAAACCTTTTACAGCCCCATGGAACCTAACAAATCATGCTGCTGTCCTTATTTTCTAAGAAAACCAGAAATGTATAATTTAATGAATCATTAACACTCTCTGTCCTACAGAGGTTTTTATCTAAATGTAAACTTTAATTTATTCTGCTACAATCAAACCTCACACAGGCTGGGTAATAATGAAGACAAAAACGTTCAGAACAAATGATGTTTCCACTTCAACGTAAACAGTTAGAAAAAAGCAGTGCTTCTCTGTCATCAGTGGTTTTCAGTCCCTCAGTTAAATACAGAAGCTTACTACTGAAGATTATATGACCTTAGAACAATTTTTTCAGATATTTAAAATGGAAAAAAACATTCCCTCAGTCAAATCTTATTCTAGGTAAGTCTCACTTCTGCCATGCATCCAAAGACATTCATCAAGTTGCTAAAAGGAAAGAAAAAATAACCTTTTTTGAACCATATTAGACATTCACCCATGTGACTCCTGGCTCCTGTAACTTTTCTGCTCCATCCTCTCCCCTTCCATACAGTTTCTCTTATGCCTTGCTTATTTTACTGTACTAAGACAGAAAAAGTAACACTTCAGACTCTAGAAAGATTAGGTACGAAGGAATGAGTTTGCCCTATTTGCAACTATGAGTATGAGCTATGTTTGTAAGCTATATGTTCTCAACAAAAATACATCATTACAAATCAGACTAAAGATTTAGGGAATCAATCCTAAACCTGAGTATCATTCTTGTTAAATACCACAAACCACAGAAATTAAAACTGCAGCTAACAGTTTGCTTGGCAGGGCTATGACATATAAATAAACAAAATGTTTCTTCACACTCAAATAAAAGGTATTTAAACAATCTCAATGGCCAATGCAACAGCAAATCTGGTTTTACTTCACATAAATATTAACACTAGTCTCTGCAGTGAGCTTACAAAATATAAGGTGTAAGGTATTTTGAATCACCAGCTACCAGTTTGTCCTGACCTAGTAGAAATATCCATTTAACAATGACTACTTTATTTCATACTTACATGATATTACCTATGCCTTACCCACTTCAAATATAATTGTGCCAGGCTAAAAACATAAAATTTTCGACCAAGATAGCCATTTGCAAAATAACTGTGCTTAGTTTGGGAATGGTTACCATTTTAATTTTGAAAGCAAAAACACCAAAAAAATCAATATAGTCCTGCATCCTCTCCCCTTCTCACCTAAACAAAACAAATACCCTTTTCCTTGTATTTCCAGCACTCAAGTATGTAGTTTCTCATATATTTCAACACTGATAGCCCTTATTCCCCTGGCAGAAAGCAAACCATGTGGTGTTCCACAGCGCTACTGACCACGACCATTCCAGTGTGAGAACAAAGCAAGCAAACCCATCACATTCAGATCATATTTATCTCATTTCTGTAGATACACTAGCCAATAATTACTTCAGTGGAATTACATTTCCAATTAAATACTACTACAGAATTTAAAATTACTTCAATAAAGTTAAAGCCATGGAGTTAATGATAAATTTAGAAGAAAAAGGATTTATTACACATCTTTTGCTTTTCATTATCCAAAAATATTACTTTCTCTTCTTTTTCTCTCCTCAGGCAAACAGTATTAAATTTTGAAACATTTTACTTTACAGGATTTCAAAGAATAAGTTAATATGCTCCCAATAGACAAAAAGATATAAATATTAATACTTAAATCTATCATTTCTTTTAACACACACACACACACACATTGTTCTTTTCTCATCTATCAAAATGCATAAGCAAGTCAAAGTAAGGACTGACTGCAAGCAAATCAGGTGTAACTCTGAACTGGAGAAATTTCTTAAATCCTGACAGTTGCTTTCTACTGGCATATCCCTTATATACAGTTTTTCCTCTCCTGATAACTTCATTTTGGGGGTATTTTTCTCTCTTTTTTTAACCATACTGTAAATCTGGTAGTACTGACAGATGTACTGAGAGTGCCACAGCATTAATATCCCTGGTTATCTAAAGGCTGCAAAATTAGGAAGCAACATGTCAGTTAACTTCCTAAACTCTAGTTTTAAAAGGGTATCTATATTCTTCAGCTTTTTCTGACCTGAAGAATTTTTAAGTTGGCCATAAATATGTAGAATAAACTTACGTGTTCACTTGCAGCCTGGAATAAGACCAATCTGAATGGACTTCATCATATGAAGGAGATCAACCCATTTGGCTTTTAAGAAATAAACAATCCACATGCAACTTGACTCACAGGTAACAGGGAACAGTGTTGATGCAAGTGACCAGTCCTATGCACAGAATCAGTTTTGGGAAAATAAAGAAACTGCTCTTGTTGAATATCAAGAAGAAAAAGACAGCATAAGTAGAATTATATTATTCATCTATTCAGAATGCTGACCTATCGCTTATAGCAGCCACACAAATTGTAGACAAAAAAACACTGATCAGTCCTCTCTATAAGCAAATTCTAACCTAAAACAGCCATTGTTAATTGTCTTTATAGGTACAGAACAATCAGTTATTCGCTACAATCCGCAACCAAGACACTAAGAGAGCACTGTCAGCAGTATGAAAGGATTTAAATGAACTAAATGCAGGCCTGGTGACTCGTCACTGGTTTCCACCCTAAAGATTTTTGCTTTATAGGCTTTAAGCCAAGTATAGTAATGCACTACCCCATAGAGCCTCTTATAAATTGATTGGCAAGAAAGATACAGTTCCAGAAATTAAAATACAACTTTGATAAATATAAAACTACTACCAGAAGCAAAATACAGAAGTAATTCTATTTTTGCTGTGGTGTTGCTGCTGCCAGGCTATTCTTCTCTCAAGCAGAGAAGGATAATTAAACCTCAGAAGCTCCTCTCTTAAAACCATTAGCTGAAATAGGACTTCCACCCGCAGGAGAGGATAGCCACCATCAAATGGGTACTGGGAATACTGTGGAACCTTTGCTCACCTGACCATAAACAATAATCCTATTAAAGTAAACCAAGTGCAGCTTCACTTTTTTACAGGTTGTTTAGTGGAAGTCAAAAATATTCCTGAACCTTAGAGACAACATCTGGTAGCAAGAAGGCAGGGTGCTTTTGAGCTTCATTTCTGACTTCACATGCAAACCAAAGTATCACAAAAGGACAGGCAGAAAAGTCAGTATTAAAGACTCAAAGATATCTTTTAATAGAAAGACAATTTGAAAAAAAAACAAAACACCCTTCTCTGTACCTCTGACACTCCAGAAGAAATCCCAGCTACTCCACTATACGGAAAGCAGCGAAGGACCCAGTCTCCATGATCTTGATTAAGTTGTTCGACAAAGTTAAGTGTCATTTGAGATGCCTCAGGGCACATTTAGGGCAGCTATGATGCAAGGTTTTTCAGAGAGGTCAGTGTCCTTTGGGTCAGTAGCTGAAAAGGCCAAGCAAGATACCCCCTAGGGAACGTCAGAACTACACACCTATAAGTTAGGCAAATGAATCAAGTCCCACTTTTCCAATAAAAAAAACCAAGATATAGGAAGGATTTGTAGGTTCTTGGGCAAAGGGTTGCAGGTGCAGGCTTTTTTTTTTTATTTAACTTCAACTGACAAATTCTGCTGTAAGAGGAAAAAAAAAAAGCTGTAAGACTGCATACAAAAAGAGAAATTATGTTCTGTTGTAATGTGGGCAAATCTGCAAAAATGGAGTAAAAGTAAATGAGCTGGATCCCAAGCTGAACAAGAAGGCAGCCCGACAAACTTAGTTGCCTGCCTACAGAAGTGCAAGTAACTGCTTTCTCAGAAATTTTAGTACTAGAATTGAAGAGGGCAAAATGAGCACAACAGATAATACAAGAGAGTGTAAGATATTGGTAGAAATCAAAGACAGGCAACACTGGAGAAGTTATAACAGAGACACTGGGTAGAGGTGAGAAAAGGAAAGGCAAAAGTGAAAGACAAATCCATTCAAGTAAATGGACTGCAAGCCATCACCAGTAACTGCAGCCCAAACAAGAGAAGAAAGCAGGAAAGAGTAAAGTAGGAAGGCACTATGGTAATACAAATGTGGAAGCCTAACCTAAAAACCTTTTAAACCTCTAAGTCCATACACTTGTACATAGGTAATTGTAAGGTCACTTCTCTTGATGCAGAAATATACTATTTAAGACTTACACCTGCAAAAACTTCTGTCTGTTACTCACTCAAGGGAAGCTCAGAACATAAGGAAAAGTGTCAAAAAAACCCCAACACACAAGTGAGAAGAAAGTGATTATTTAAAAGGGGAAAATATTGTTTTAAACTTTGTATTCTATGATAAAATAAATATAAGAAAAAGATTGAACTCTCTCAATGTTTCCCATTAGGCACACTCATTAGGTAACAAACAGGTTACTGAAGGAAGAAGATTCATTTCTCCTGCCATGTAAAGCAAGACTCAGCAAAACTTCAGAAAACATACTGTCTGGAAAAATCTTTGGTACTTTGCATGACCCAGCAAAAAGACCCTTACTATACAGGTAATGATGCCACCTACGTATAAGCTGAATTACAGCAGTCAAAAAGTCCTTCCTGTAAGAGCCTCACCTAAACCATAACTGGTGCAAAACAAACTAATGGTGCACAGAATATTAACACACAGGAATAAAAGATTATGAAATTCTGTACAGTATACTATGGGCAATATTCTTAAACTAGTTAGGCAGCAAAACTGTGATTTCCCCCTCTAAGGCCTATAACTGAGTAAGAAACTAAGAAACAGAAATCAGCAGCAAAAAAAAAAAAAATTATGCTTCAAACAAAACAGAAACATTCTTTGGGATCAAGGAAACCAAAGTGGTGGCAGTAGAACACAGAGCTATAGCCCACTTGCATAAAAACAGTGAAAATCAAACAGAAGATGAAAATACTAGAGTTCAAGAGGCCACAGAGAACAGTAGCATGGCAAGGGCAACACATTGTTTAATCACCGTGAAATTCCAGATGACAGCACTCAAGAACAGAGAGAGAGGAAGGCATCAGCGCCTGAAAAAGAAAATGTGAAGAGCACAAGCAAAAAAACCCAAGAGTCAGGCTCTCTAAGTAGCAGAAGCAGTGAAAGCTTGAGTGAAAATGGAAAACCAAAACCAAGAGACTCGGGTTTGCCGAAATAAAATTGCAATGACCAAGGAATTGATTCTTAATGGTGCATTTTAATAATTAATATTATTCAATAAAGACTATTATAGCTTATAACCCTGTTTATCTTGACAGTTTCTACTATGACATCTGCCTTGATGTTTTAGCAAAAATGACCAATATGTCTGCAACAGTTACAAAACACTTCAAAATATACAAACACTTCTCCCAGAAAGGGTAACAAACGTTACTCAGTAGATAGGGCTGTCCAGCTAGCAATAAAAGACAGCTCTGCACACCAGAATGCTTAAAGTAAGTTTTGTTGTTGGAACATAGATTCAACCTCTTACAGGATATTAACAGTCTTCTTGGAGTTAAAAGTCCTATTAAGAACTTTGAAAAATTCAGATATAAAGAAAAGCACCAAGTTCAAAGTAGCAGCATTCAGTGCTGGATGAACTAATAAAAACAATACAGCTGTCTCAGATTTCAATTGACAAACTCGCAAGAGTAGGCTCAAGTTTTCCAACCATTCTGGCCATGAAAATACAAAATTTATGGTTTCACTTACAGAAGAAAATAAAATTTAAGTGTCTCTCTGAAAGCATCATTTAAAAATTTCTGAAGTGTGATAGAAGACAGTTAGTATGACAAATTGATTTATCTCCAACACTGACATATATTTTCTCCAGACCACAATTGTGGATATCTCCAAGGTCTCCAAGGTTCATAGCTGGAGCCGAGTCACTGTTCAGTGTAACATTCCAGCAGCTCAGAATACATGCAAGACTAAGGAGAACATGACAGTTTAAAAAAAAAAAAAAAAAAAAAAATTAAATAGCCAACTGGATCTCAAGAAAGCATATTAAAAGTACCAACAAGCCATTCTTAACTCACAGGATGCTTGATCTCACTGAAGGTAACAAAACAATTATTTTACACTACAAGTAGTCAGTCACTGCATTGCCTGCAAGTACACTTTTCCCTTTTTCAAAAAAAAACCTGTGAACTTGCTGGTCTTTTGGGAAACAGGACTGTGACTATGCAGTTACACTTCTCTAAAGTAGTATACCAACAGTTTTCAACACACTAGAATTCATACTAGGGTATTTGTGCAGTGGCAGCGGTTATGATTGATGATAAGCAAAGATCTGATCAGTTGCAAAGAGGATGTAACACAAACCACAAAGGAACAACACACTTCACCCTGTATTGGGCTCCCCATAATGAAGACCATACATTGGAGATCCTGAACATTTTCAGCCAATCTTTTCATTCTGGCAGATTTCGCAACTTTCCTTTGCAGAAATATTCTGCCCTTGAAAGATAACATATCTAGCAACAGCCTAAAACAAAGTAGCTACAAATCTCTGGTTGCACACCATGGCCATCTTCCCCTGTCATCATTACAAATCTAAATACAAAATTATGAATGCTCTCTTGAATCTGCTGTCTTCATTGTTTATTTCACATGCTGCGAGACTGAATGATGCACAGCTTTTTCAAACATGTAATGCTGCAGTGTGGAGGATTATTATTACTTGAATTCTCTGCTAGTATTAGGTACCTCTGAAAAAGACACACTTGTTTACAGCACTTTCAGTTGGTCATGTTAAAATACACAGCATGGTTAAAATGTGTGTTCTGGGTTTTGCAAAGGTGGAAAAGAGCAGTAGCATTATAGATGTTTTGTTCAATTGTTTATGTGATATTCAAAATGTAAGAACTATGGGGAAAACAAAGAAAAATATTGACATTTAATGCACAGTCCATAATCATATTTCTATTAACTGGACTGTAGTCATTAAGTATATTAGCATAACCTGTATGTCTATGTCCTTGCATATTGGAATTTTAATCTACTAATTTTCCTTTAAAAACCAGGAACAATTCTAGCCTCTACTTAAAAATAAGTAAAGACATAAAGCTCTCAGAATGTAATAATAGGGTCCTGCATGGCGATAAATGAGAGTGTTACTACAGTCCCATTGAAAATATGATACCATTCTCTAAAACAATGTCATCCAATGAAGCTTCTTTTCACTGCATCTTGATCACAGTCATTGAACAAGTCTCAAACAGAATCTACTACACATTGCAGGACACATCAAGACTCAACAGGTTGACTCTGCTACACAATATCACATTTTAAAAAAAAAGTTTAAACAAGGACAAAAATTCTACCTGGTAGCGTAGTTGGCTTCATATAATACAGCCATTACTTACTGATAATTCTGAATAAATGCATAGCCACATCTTTTCTTAAAATAATTTCTAGCTAGGACTTAATATTCCATTTTTATCTTTTGGAAAAGCATAATTACTAAGCCTCCAGAGCCATGATTTTATACTAATTTGTAATAGATAAAATAGTTGTCACAGACTGATACATGAGCCTAGCTCCTCTCTCAAACACATGAGCAACTTCCACACCAACTTCTGGGAAAGACAACTTTCCTTATAACTGCCAAATGAAAGCTTTAAAGTACTGCTAATGATAAGAAGTTTAACTGTTTTGATTTCTGTTCATAAAGGAGAATGGCTTCCAATGCACTACATAATGACGACAAAAACTACTACAGAAGGAATAGAACAACTTTCCTAATATTTAAAAATGTCTCAGAGAGCTTTAGCATGTGTATGATGAAGTGTAAATGGGTATTATCAAAGCAGTGTTTTAAATGTTTAACATTTCTGTTCACACCATGTACTTGCTCTTTCAGAGAGCACATTTTCACAGGCTCGCAGGACAGCTGAGGCTGGACAGCACCTCTGGAGACTGCCTAGTCTAATCCCTCAACTCAGAGCAGGGTCAAGAAGAGCAGATTCCTACGGGTCATGTCCAGTTGTGTTTTGAGTACCTCCAAGGACAGAGATACACAAGCTATACAAGCTCTGAGTGCAACCAGTTCCACTGTTTGGCCGCCCTTGCAAAAGAAGTTATTTTATTACACTTAAATGGAATTTTCTGTATTTCAGTTTGTGGCCATTTCCCTCTAACGACCATCACTGACTACAGCTTGTCTCCATCTTGATCATTCCTCTGACCAGGTATTTATACACATTGGTAAGATTTGCCCTGAGCCTTCTTCTCAAGAAGCCCCAGGTCTCTTAGTCTCTCCTTGTACAACAGATGCTTCAGTCTTTCAATCACCTTTGTGGTCCTTTGCTGGACTCATTCCAATATGTCTGTGCCTTTCTAGTACTATGGAGACCAGAACTGGACACAGTATACCAGATGTGGTTTCATCAGTGCCAAGCTTTAAATTTAAATTGACAGGCTTTAAATTTTATCTGAAATTCTTCATCCCCTCTTATATTACAGTTGTTAGAGATAAAAACAACACAACTTCACTATTTTTCATACGCAGATTATCAGCAACTCCAGTGTTTAGAAAATAATTGTTTACCTTCTAAAAACATACAAAAGCAAATTTTATTCTAAACCTTTGAACCAAAACAGAGACTAATTGAAGAGTGGGCAACTGAGCAAAGTGGGCAAATTTACAGATCCCCCAAGGGTAAAAAGGATTTAATCATGCCACTAAATCAGAAAACACAAAGTCACATTTCTCTCATCTGGTTAATTATACCAGTTACTGTTTAGAGATACCTAAGAAAAAACACAGACTGACTTCTTTTATTGGAGCTTAATAAAGAATTCTTAATAAAGAAAGAGAAAAACCCCAAACAAACAGAAAGCATAACAAATCATAAGTGAGTCTAAAAACGGTCATGAGATTCTCTTAGTCATAACATTTTATTAGAAGTATTGGGGGGGGGGGGGGCCTGGATTTGTGACTTTTGGCTTTTAGGACTTGTTTTTAAATTTGTAATATCAAGGAAGTCTGTAAACATCTTAAAAATTAGATATTGTTACAGTTACGTGTTCTTTAAGCTGAAGCTTTAAGAAAAAAACAAACATACAAGTATCTCAAAACTCATAAAATTAGTTAGACACACTGGAAAATTTAATGTGATATAGAACACTATTACTGAAAGAAAGGCCAAGATTCAGTAGCAATAGTTTTTAACTTACATTTGAGTGTTTCTCCAGCATAAGGAATATGTAGCTTAAACCGATCACAGCTTGGTCCAGGGGTCAAGGACGTACAGCTAAAAAAGAAGATAAGAAAAGAATGTGCTAAGCAGTCACAGATCACAGCAGACACTAACATTATTCTACGGGGTACAAATGACTGACACAGTAAAGATGTGAATACTAGAAGTACTCATCCTTACGATTCTGGGAAAGTAAAAAAGGTAGGAAAGATGCAGGAGGCCCATTCTCTTTTGATCAGAAGTTCTCACAACAGCATGAGAAACTTTAGAATCTGTGTCAACTCTTTTTTTTTTTCCCATTTTAACACAGAAAATACACATACAAAATGTCCTGGTTTCCAAGTGTTATTAGAATAATACCAATTAGTCAAAGCCATCAAATTCTCTACTTTGTATACATTTTGCAGGTGACAACTCTTTACCTATGCCACAGTAACACGGTTACATACTCCCTACCTCTGCCATGAAGATACTTGAGGTGAATATTAGTTTTAATATATCAACATTCAGGCATTTTTACCTATTTTAACTTGTAATTTTTCCCTTGTAGAAAAGTCTCATAGTAAGCCTCCAGCTAAGCAAGTTTCAGAATCAGTTAATTGATGCAATGACAACTGAGCATGTAAGTTAAGTTCATGATCTGTGACCATTTCACATCTCCGGATTATTGGGAACACCACATTGGCAGCTGGGTCTCACGGTGATGAGCAAGCATTTTACGAACACAAAAGTCACTGAAAAACTGTTTAACGTCTAGGCCAGAAATGACCAACTTTTTCACAGCTTAAGTCATGCATCAAAATCTGCATTACAAAGAATCAAAAATCTCAGCTGCCAAAGGAGAAAGAGTGACACAAATTGTTTCACTGGCAGGAATTGTCCCTGGAGCTCTCACCACTGTGGACTGGTGGGCATATGACAGGTCCCACTAGCAAAAATAATAGAAGCCCTTAGAAGTTCATTGTTTTCCATATCTAGGGATCCTGATAACCCAGAAGTCTTATTGCCAGCCTGATATAACTGAGAATTGTTTATGCCACAGCACAAGAGCTACACTTGTTGGAAGCCGCTTAAAGCTCAAAGCTAAAGACTGGCCAGCTCTAGACAGAACAGTGAAAAGAAGGCAGACAAAGGTAAAATAACTTGCCTAAGTTCATATATCACATCCCTGGTAGAGCTGTAATACAAAACACTGACAATGTCATGAAACCAAAAATGTATTTACTGAGCCATACACACAGCTGAAAGCAAAAAGAGGGTGGGCCAGAACACATAAACATTCTGGTCCTACCTTATCAGAATTATACAACACAGTAACTCCTGCAGCTCTATCTGTCTTAGTGCAGGAGGCACCAGGGCAAACACAGTAACGTTATTTCTCACTAACACACTCAAAATGCTTCAGAGAGCTACTTCTCTCAGATGCTGGCTCTATAATCTCTTATCTCTTTACACTTGAAAGTTAAGGAAACCATGTGCACTAGCTTCAGATTTTTTAAATTCAGCGAGCTACACTCACTATTTAATCAAACTTGTACCCACATGCAGCTTCATCAAAAAGAACTAGCCACAGAACTACAGACCAACTAACTTAAACAAAGTTTCCACAAAAATACCAGAAAACATAAGCAAACCACTTGAGCACACCTAGAATATAACACAGATACAATTAACATTGATTCAACAAGAATACACTGCATTTTTTCCAGTATTATTACAGAAATTGGATAACTGTCCTTGCAAATAAAAGGGAAGCAACACATGTCCTATCTTCACTTTAGAAAGGCTTCTACAATATCTTGTGAAAGCAGCTATAGAAAGATAATATAGATACAACTACTATCAGATGTGTGCAGAACTGTCTGGAAAGCAAGTTTCAGAAAGTATTAGTTCACATCTAGCTTCATCCAGGAAGATCACACTGACTGGGTTTTCTTCTGGTAGAATACTACTTTGTATTTCATTGAAAAAATTATGATGGAAAAGAGATGGAGTTCATTAAACCTGTCAATGGTGCAAACAATGAAAGGGAATGCAGCACACTAGACGACAGGACCAAAGCTGCAAAGTGACTTATTTAATGGTCTACACTACTTCTTTTTGGATTACACCTAGGTAGGGCTCAGCAAAAACAGTATGTATCACCATCCTCACTGGGAGTAAAATCGGGTTCTGTTTGAGAATACAAAAGACTGGAGCTACAGTGCATCAGAAACAAAATATTTTTTTCAAAGATGCAGTTATTTTGGTAGGTGAGAAAAGCAGAACAGGAGTGCCCATTGTTAGGGCGTTTTAATGGCTGTGGATGAATGTAACAGCTATAGGTGTGAGAGTATTATTATCTACTTTCAAGTAATTTCTAAGGCTTACATCACATAAGGCCAATTCTAGGAAGCATAAAAAAAAAAAAGCGCAACAAAAAAAAAATAATCCTTTGCAAGTTCCAAAGTATCTCTGCAACATCAGTTAATATTTAATAGAAGTTTCTTTCAGAGTATCGCACGTCATAGTTTGAGGCACATTTCTCAAATACCATCAAAATAACATTGTTCGCTTTTCAACAGACACAAAAATTTCTGATCCTGCAAATACCCTACAATCTATTCTTTTAGCACAATGGGCCATTTGGAAATACTTAGGGAAAGTATAATATTCTTTAACATTAAAATAAAAGCCTGATTTAATGGTAAATGTCCCTAAAAGCAATACTAAGTATTTTTCCTAGCTTATTATACTCCACCAGAGATGTTTTTAATTTTACTGGTCTAGAAGTGATGGAAAGTGACAGTATTCACAGTCTTTCCCCGCCCGCCCCCCCAAACTACTCTGGCTAGGCTGCGCAGGAGATCTCATTAACTGCAATAGGCTGAGCAACCAAGCAAAAATCTTACATACATCCATTTGAAAGGAGGCAGTTACTTTTTAGTAAAAACAGTAAAAGAAAAAAGCTCCTAAGGCAAATCAAATTTTTGGTACATTTAGCAGCCTATGTGTGACCTTATTTCAACAGAAAGCAACAGATAATGGCCTGGCTACAGACATCTCCTGCTTGAATTTCCTTAACACACCGAACCTCCCATAATTACAAACATGCCTGACCCAGAAGGTTCGCCTCTATCCTCTCCAAAATGTAAGATGTTACATTTGCTGATCCTTTTACTTAATGTGATCCATACAAAAGTCACACTGAAAGGGAATGGCTTTTAACAGGGTCTTTTAAAGATTATCCGCTGTCCTATCTTCACAGGGAATTGACAGAACAGTAATATCTGGTGTTGAAAATTAATTTCAGAAGCTGACTCTGTCTCATGACACACAGACGTACTATCTCCCTCTTTATTAATGGAGAAGTATTACACTGGTTTGCATATCTTCATCTGAACAGTCAATATTTTACATAGGAAAGCCACAGAAGCAAGAATTAATGTTCTGATGCTCAGAGCAGCGATACGAATTAGTCTTTCTAAGATGATTAATGCTATACCACAAGATCTCCCGCAATGGTTTCCCTACTAAAATATCAAAGAATTATCAACTTGACAAGTTTCTGAGACAAAAGAATATCCTTGAATGCTGCCCTATTAAAAGGGGCTGTGCTGAGACCTACAGCTGGAACCTGGTAGATGGAATCAAGAATGCAAGAAACCATACCGATGCAAACTCTTTCTCGGCAGATTTTAGCTAAGTTCCTCAAGCAAATGCCACAGATTAAACTTGAGCTGAGATACATTACAACCTTATAAAATATGTATTTCAAGTAGGAGACAAGTAGACCATTCCTTTGTTGAGTGTTTGATCCATCTTGATTATCTATGACCTGCTGGGAAAAGGTTTCTTTCACAGTAAATAAACTAAACAAGTTCTTATTCAAAGAAATAGTCAGTGTCAGCACCAGATGCTTAGTTAGAAGTCTTCAGAATTCTTTACCAGCCACAAAAGGAAACAGGAAAGATTTCCAAGAGAAAAAGAAAAGTTAAAAAAAAAAAATTAGGAAAGTCACCCAGTTTTGCTGCTTGGAATAAGGCACCAGCCTATAATGATAGGTATAGTAGAAGGCATTTTTCTGCAAAATTAATCCTTCTTCCTAGGGTATTCTAAAAGTCTCCAGAAAGGCAGCCCCAGTTGAGCTTAACACCAAGGTTTTCTCATACCGATGTATTTGTAATTGACTACTTTGTTGAACTGACTCTTGCTCTGTTTTGTTTATGCTAAAAAAAATTATTCCCTTTCCTTCTGAGCCACTTTGATATTTTACAGGATTGAAGCCATGATGACAAGGAGGATCATGATAGCCCTAGATTTCAACATGGTCTTCCTATTAACTAGTGTTCTACAACCATCACCTGAAAGTATTCCCAAGACAAGCAGTCTTAAATTATTTGGGCGCTGGTAAAATCTTATGCGAAAATTAATTCTGTGCCAGCTGAAGGGGTCACAACAAAACAAAAGCCCAAGTGTTTACCATCTTAATCCTTAAAGTCTGGAGATGACTGGTTATTCTATCCAAATAATTTTTATAAACCCCAAAATCCACCAACACTCCCCCCCAAACCTACCTCTTTATATCCCAAAATTCCAGTCTGAGGCTTGTTTCTCATACCACTCCTAAAAATCTACTGCTTAGAACCATATAAATCCATAGCAAACATCCAGAAACTTCAACAGAAGTACAACAGCGCCACTGAAAAATATACAATCTCCTTTTGATTTCTTCTTTTTAAATTGGTGGTAAAGATGTATGTCCTAACATTCATGTCCAATTTATTTTATGACTATCACATTTCTTAATTAAAAAAGTATGCGATGTATTTAGTCATTCTTCCTTCTTAGCTTATACAGAAGCTTTACCACCTTTACTATCTGAAGAAAAATCATCAGTGAATTTTACTGTACAATAGCAAACAAAAAAAAATTAGACTAAGAATTTTCCACTGTAATTTCAGGAACTTAATACTGAGACTTGCCTAGCTTGAGTACCCCGAGATGCAAAAGCTTCTTTAATCTCACACTGTTTAGGCTGCTACATTTTCTGTTCTTGAGAATCAGCACTTCTTGGATCACAGGCAACTTTTTTTTGTTCATCAGGCTGTTGATGCAAAAGCCAAGAAGACTTCACACAGCATTACACACATCTTGATGGCAAACACTGCAAAAAATCAGCACGTGCAAAAATAAAAAGACCACCACCACAAAGGAAGTTCTAGTATGTGTTTCTAATTCCTCCTATATATATCAGGTGAAGATAGTGTTAGGGAAAAAGGAGGTCCAGTTCCTTTCATAATACAAGAGACTAAAGAAGAAAATGGAGTATTTTAGTAATGACAAGACACAATTCAGCCCGAGGTTTAGAGGCTGAAGATTTTGTCAGCAAGAGCCAAATATAATTCAGAGGCAAAGACAGGTAAATTCCTTGTTACTAGTAAGAGGCAGCAAACTCAAAACTCCACCCAAACCTCTTACAATGCTGAGAATGCACAATATTTTTATTTGCTAAGAAAAACACCTTAATGTTAAACTCAAGTAGGACAGCCTTTGTCGATATCTTTAGATTCTTCTTTCTTCCCATTTTTGTTGATGGAAATCTCCTCCAATGTTCCTTGAAGACACAATATTTCATCCCATTTAATTAAGAATTAATTGCAGAATTCACAACAGATGGATAAGTCATCTACAGAGGCACTAAGAATAATTAAAGTGTATGGAGGGGGGAGGAGAGTGGGAGACCAGCAGGTGACAGGTTTTTTGCAAGGATCAGGAAATAGAAAAGTGGTAAAAACCACATTTCAGAGAGATGACACTGATGGTGAAAACCTGCATCATACTGCAGTGCCCTGCAACAGTGCACAAAGCTTTACAGACTTCCACAGGCCTGCAAATACACAAGAGCAGCACTGAACAGCTGCTGCTGAAAACCAACAGATCCAACCAAAATTCTGTCAATCGGGCAAAATTTGAAATGGGATAGTCTAGTGAACCAATTTTCATCTTCAGTTCCTCTTCTTTATACATATGTATCACACATATGAAAGAGAGGGACTCACACTTAAAGATGAAACAACACTGCTTTCGGGAAATAAAAATTCAGTTACATTTAGACTGATTTCTACTTACATAAATATTTTAATTAAAATATTAAAATCTGAAAGCCATTTCGTAATTATTCCAAAGAACTTTCCAATAGGTAAAACTACTGTTTTCATAAAACTCATCTGTACCCTAGCTGGTCCCTTCAAACTTAGTATGAAATTAAACTATACGCAAAGACTACTTCTGGTATTGCAATATGGATGACAATGTTGGTTTTGAATCCTGTTACTATGGATGATATTCCATAATTGCAATCGCATTTCAATCCTTAGTTATCAACTGAGAAATTCCAAGGTGTCTCCAGATACATCAACTATACTCCCAACAAAACCTTTATATACTCTAAGTGCTGATTTTCCTTCAAGTACATATTTATGTTTTCTTGTATGAAGTTCATCATACTAATTGGAACTTTCAGAAAGGAGTGGGATGCTAGGCAGAACACATACCCTAGGAAAACAACCCCTCACTTTCCTTCTGCACCCATAGGCAGATCTGCATTTTCTAAAATGTTCAAATAACTATTTAAAATTAATTCAACTGACAGCAACCAGCTTTCACTAGGAGCACTATACAAAAGCATCTAATGACTACTGTCATTAGTAAAACAAATACAGCAGCTGTATCTTAACAGAAAATGTGGGTTTACTTAATATGAGTGAGAGTTTGCCAAAGCAGATGTTGCAGGTGGAGAGAGCTTCTAGAACTGCAAATCTCCTCCACATCTGCCTGGATCTTGTGGCAGGTGTCCTGCAATCTCCCAAAGTCCGGCTGCCTCTGCTGGAAGCAGATATTCAGCCCAGCCTCTGTGAGGGAAACAAAGGAAGAACACATACATATATATTGCGATTATCCCAGAGAACATCTACATGAAATGAAAGCACACACAAACTCCACACGATTGTGATTTTTTTTAGCATCACAAACTCCCTCTTCATTTAGCCTAGGAAGGCTGATTTTAGAACAAGCTCTTTTCCAGTCACAACAGCAGGATGGGATGGAAACGGCCACCAGAAAAAGGAATATGAAGACTGATAACAAGCACCACATCTAATACACTCAACAAGCATACTTGAAAAAACAGCTCTGAAGAACAGACTATCTCAAAAGTTTCCATTTGTAAAATCCCTACAGTTTAGGGTAGGAGCTCATTTTATTTGGGTCTCAAGGAGCTAACTATGATACAAATCAAGAAAAATAATTAACATCTGTCTGACAAAGGAAAGTTTTCAACAAAACATGCTTTACAAACATGCTTTAGAAACATCTTTTATAAGCAAACTTATTACCTTTGTAAGCAAGATCTTTTATACATATAGGTAATTGCCTATAATTCCCTTTAAAAACTACACATGGTGTAAATACTCCCCAAAAGTAAAAAAATGGAAACAGAAAATGGAAGTTTTAAAGGAGGAGTGATTGAAAAATGAACAGAAACAAGAAAATTGTGATGGGGTAACACTTATAATGCACACGCCAGTAGACTATGTTTTTGTGAATAAACTAATGAATTAACAGTATCATAAATTACCTCTCTCTCACACGTTCAGGCAAGGAGAAGGCACTACTTCATTGTACTGTAAGACCAGCTGTACCCCAAAGCCTTAGAACTCATAAGCAAAGTTTTACAGAAGAGTATGAGGGAGTGGCAGATGCATCCTTTGAATTTACTTCATCTCCTTCCCGTCCTGTCAGATTCAAAGTCCTGTTTCATATTTTCACAACTGCCATTTGACTACGTATTACTTTGTAATGAGTTAGAATCTAGTATTTCTCGTTTTCTACTTCTACTCTTCACTAATGTGAATTCAATTTCTAAAGGAAAAAAAAAAAAACCAAAACAATGAACATTTTTGCTTTTAGATTACTCAAAAATAACCATTCTTCTAGATTCTCTAACTTCCCATTCTCACATTAATTCCCACAGTTCACGGCTACCTCAATCATGCTAATGCTATTTTTAAGGCTACACCATAAAGCATAAAATTAGTCCTCACTCTTCCCATGATCACATCTAACTATACCTAAAGAAAGCAGTTCCATGTACCCCCTTCTTGGTGACAGTTATAAAACAAATCCTCTTCTCCCCTGCAAATACTTCTCGCCTTCACAATGCAGCTCTCTTTTCTCCCAGCATCACAGTAGGAGCTAGAGCTGGCTCATCCCTCAGCAACCTCACAGGCACAGAAGAACAAGGAGGGCCTCCTGCAGGGACAAGACTACTTATGAGCAGGGTCATCTTTTGATCCCAGTGACAAGACAGCCCAGTCTACCCAAAGTTCCTAGAACTTTGCACCCCCAAACCATCACAAATGCCTTGACTTCTGTTTATGCCACCTCCAACACCTCAGCTACATCCTGAAGTTCTCCTCCCTTCTGCATCTAATAAAACTGAATTTTGCCTATGTGCAACAGGTAACTAAAACATCAAAAGTCACATGGAAGATATAATACCACTTGAAATCCCCAAAGAAATTATTTCTTTCAAGTGCCTTCATTGCCTGTAAATGGTTTGCAGTTGGCCTGAAATCACATCACTTTTATAGCGTTTAAGTTAAGGCTTATGACTGAGATTTATGGGTCCTCAAAAACAGGACAGCTAGTGAACTGTTAGTTCAAAATTCTCATTATAGAAGAATTCCTAACAAAAATCATGAAATATTGTATTATTCCCCCCCTAAAAAAAAACCTCAAAACAAAAAAAAACCAACAATGGCTGAAGTGCAAAACAAACTCTTACTCAAGAGATTGAGATCAACATTCTAGAAGAAGAGGCAGAAAACAGAGAAAGAAAGAATATAAAGTGGGATATATTTTGAAAGGTCACTGGTAACCCTAATTATAAACAAGAATAAACCAAACAAATTTTTCTATTGAACAAAGAATTGGCCATTCAAAACAGAGCAACAGGTACACTGTCACATTTTTGGTTTTAAAGTATTATTCCAGTGGTGCAGAGGAATCTGGATTTTTAGGAAAACAATTTTAGAGAGTTTTATATTTGGCTTTTTTTTGCCTTTTCTGCATAATGGAACTCTATTTCCTTTAACTAACTCAATTTCATTGGGATTCTTTATCTTACAATAATAAAATTACTCAGTCCTAGTGGTCTAATTTTATTCTTTCAGACATATACCACAGATTACAAGGAAAGAACTTGTGGCCTACACTGCAGAGTGGTTTGCCTCAGACATACCAATGCTTTTCTCTCAAGAAAGACAAAATAAATATGTTCCCTTTTATCAACTTTTACTTTTCTATGGATTACTTAGAAGGTTTACCTTTAACTCAAGGACTGAATACAGTATCTTCAATAAAATATCAATTTCAAGAGCAAACAAAACTCTGTTCACTTATACTTACTGCTCTTAAGTATTCTTTTCAGATGCTCACTTTCAGTCAGATAATAGTTACTTCAAGGTATGTCTACACTGTGCAGTAACGTGCCAGGTAAAAGCCAAAGCTAAGTATATCAAAAAACAGATTAAAATAGCTCAGGTATACCACTGCATTGGTGTGGTTATTCTGGTTCCAGTTGAATTTGAGGTACACCTACACTACAATTGCAGTGCTGGACAGAGTTACCCGAATGGTCAAAAAACCTAATTTCTCCATTGGTCAGAAGAAAGAGCACCATGTCTGATAGTTCAAAAGATCCCAAATCATTTATAAGGGTGCATTTAAAAGAGCTGCAATAGAAAGATGTTAACCTAAGTGTCAGCAAAAGTGACTCTTATGACAATGGAACTCCCCTTTGAAAATTTTTATGCAGGCTTACATAGTGATCAATACATTATAAGAAAAGACCTGTACAGTTTTAGATTTCCCACAGTTAGAGAATGATTGTGTAGTTAGAAGATAGTGTACAGATTATGTTTTAAAATTAATGGTTTTCTTCCTTTATTATCACTGACTCTCATAAGTAGTTTACAGAAGTACTCCCATTCATTTCTGTTGGCTCTAATAGAAATGTGGCAAAATCAGATCTTCAACACTGCTGCACACTGGTCTGTCAAGACTGAGTCTCTGATCATCTCCTGTGCTTTTAAAGCCCCTAAACTCATCAGACAACAACTGCAACAAACAAGATAAAACAAACAAAAAAAATCATACTATTTTGCTTCAACATTATTACAAGTGTACATCAGCTATTTAATGTTATGCCATGTATGTGTATATGCATATGAGACAGTCAGGCATACATCAAGTGTAATTGCATACCTAAGGTTGGAAGAATTTACTGACCAGCTATTCCAGAATATATTCTTCTCTGCTCAGCAGAAGAATAAAAATCAGCTTCTGGTGAAATGTAATACGCACCTGAGATCCATGATATGCTAGAGATCTGTCCAGCTTATGTTAAATAAATGCTTCATACATGTGATGCAAGGGTTTGAAAAAGGGGGAGAAACTGGAAAAGGTATCTATTTATTAGATTTTTCCAGCTATAGTCACAACAAAAAATAAAGTCTTAGGACTTCTTTTCTACTGCAGTGATGCACAATGCAAAGAAGTAAGACATATCTGTTACAATAGCAGGAAGTCCTGAACAGAGACCTACAATACATCAACATAAGCTCTGGCTCTCAAGAAACATTCAAAGAGTTACCAAGGAAAAGACAGCCAAAACGTACATTTAATTACCTTGCTAAGGTACATCCTTCCAACTGTATTTGGCCTATTTATTAATACATCATGTGAAGATCTCTTTAAACAAATTAGAAAATAAACAGTTGGCACTTGTATCAAATATTTTTTTCTTCTTTTTATTAAAATATAAAACTGGTAGACATTACATTCAGTTTTTCAAAGGTCAGACAAGAGGAAGTCACTCACTGTCCCAGTCTAATAATACCAGCAAAGATGTACCGTGCAGTATTTAAATTGAACAAATCTTAGGAAAATGTATATAGTCTTTCAAGTTAGAGCCCATCTAATACTACCTTTACTTTTTAAAATCCTTTCTTTACTTATAGCACTTGAAACTAACAAACACACACTTTTTTTTTTTTCTGAACAACTTCAAGCACCTTGTTTAAAATTGGTGTAACAAAAATGCAAAACTTTGCCAGAATATTTACAAAGCCATTACCAAATGTATGCACTACACTTAGATCTTTATCAGAGAGATGTTTTGCCTTTCTTTTTTGCAACATTCAGAAACAAATGTAGCAGAGAGCAACCTTGGAGACAACCAGTCTTTTTGGACTAGCACAGAAAAATTGCTGCTTGAAGTTCCCAGTGTTGCTCCACAGTGACAACTCTCTCGCATTGTCCCATAAGAGCTTCAGCCTGTTAAATTTTGCTTGAGTGACAACAAGCTACTAGTAGTAAGATATTTGTAGTGAAGAAATAGCTTTGTTATCAGAAACTGGAATGAAACTACCTACTCTGTGCAAAAGTAATAGTTTATGACTTATCCAAGGACTCATAAGACCATACTTCTCCTAGAAACTGCCATATCCTTTCAAGTATACATTTTACTCAGAAGATCATTACTATTTGTTCAAACAGGTTTTCATAGTAATTGTGTTCAGAAGAGTCAGACTCGTTAAACTTCATACACAAACAAAATGCCTATTAAAAAGATCTACCGATCAATAACAATGTGAATGATGGAACGTGAACTTTCCTCAAGTAACTGAAGTAGAACTTTTCCATTTAAATTAATCAAAAGATCAAGCAACAGCATTGAATAACTGCTACAGTATTGTAATAGTATTTCACAGTTAAAAAACATGATTGCATGAAATACATAAAATGTATATTTACTTTAAAAAGGGAAATGCCCAAAAGCAAAGGAAATACCAAAGCATATTGCAGTCTACTTGATAACACAAAAAAGTAAATCAACACTACTCACTAGGAAGCAGGGCAATAAAGTTATAAATATCTTATTACAGCTTGATAGTAAATTTGTATGTTAAAATCTACTCCAGATAGTACTATACTCTTTTGACCACTCTTCATATAGGTTTCTTTCAGGAACATAACTAACTGTAAACATAGCTCAGTACCAAGCAAACAGGCAGAAATCAACAGCGGATCAGACAGGTGCAAAGAACAAAATACCAACATGGTTTACTGCAAACCACTTACATAAAAATTCCACAATTAATCTCCTCATAAATATGGAAGAGTATAACCAAACAAGTATGAAATTTAAAATTTTGTTATGAGTGGCTATCTAAAAAAAAAAAAAGATTCTTAATATATGCAGCTTTAAATCACTGTATTCATTTTGAAATTCTGCCTGGTGCAACACATCAAAGTAATTTAAAAAATACAAAATAAAGTTTGTTGAGTAAGAATAGGCTCGTAGCATAATTTGAAGCTCGAGCATGGGCCCTGATGAACAGCTGTAGGGAAAGAAAGTTCTCAAAGGCAATGACCACCACAGATACGTTTTGCGCTCTTGTAACACACCATAGGAAAAGCAGCAGCCTCTTAAATAATTCTACATTATACAATAATTAAACATCCTTCACATAGGAAAATGTTATCTATTTCTAAATCTACCTAATAATAACTTTTCCCTATTCAACATCTGTTCCACGATTATATGTATAAATGCTAAGAAAAATGCCTTAGCTGCAATTCAGTTGGTTATGAGTACATTTTAGTATCTAATTAAAATGGGACATTATTTTCAAGAGACATCACTGGAGATTAACTGAATGATACAATACATGGCATTCACTTTATTGGCAGCAGTATTTTATTTGGGTCTAGAACAAGGTAATATCCTATGCAAGAGTTAAAATGCTTTCATCCACTCTGTCATCTCAAAGATTGCCTTTTATTAACATAACAGAGATGCTTGACAGGGTTTTCTTATCACCGGAATCAATGCTCCTAAAGGTGCTGTATTTCAGATATGACCTAACACTCAGGTTCTAATTTTGTTCACTGTGGAGCCCTTTTTACAACAAAGAAGGTAATAGGTCTGCAGACTTGGCCACCTAACTTTTTATTACTATTTCTATTGAAAGTCCTACTCATAGATGTAAAAGTATGGGTCTGATGAGACTGGTACTGTCTAATAAGTTTGTAAACCAAACAGATCATATGGAACTGTAACGTATTATTATAAAACATTTACATACTCAAGGACTGCAAAACAATAGGATTTCCTTACTACAACAATTTCCCTCCCAAGCTTGCAAACGAAGCAAGTTAACATATCAGTATACTTCATACTTTTAATCTAACATTAGCTCTTTAATACGGTTTATAAAGCACAACAAAAATAAGTAGCGGATCTTAGCAATAAATTGGAAGAAGTGCAAAATAAGTTTTTTACTAAAATCATCTGACACATGGATTGACTTTTCAAATAACTAAAGGCTTAATATGTTTTCCATTTACAAATCAAAAGCAACTGACATGATAGACTATAAACCTGGAACTTGATCTGGCACTCGTGAAATAAAAGGGAAATTCCTTCCACTTTTGACTTGAGAATGTCAAAACTAAGGCTCTGAACAGGAAAGGCCTTGGAGATATTACTGTATTCAGTATGTTATCATTATTCCCTGTTAACCACAGCTCTAGTTCAAAACTAAAAAAAAATGGGAACGGATGTATCTTCAGCTTCAACCTTCTGTTTTGTTACACATTGTAAAGCACTAGTTCATCAGGGAAGCTGAGTAACTACAGTAACTCCCAATTTTCTATCAGAGTAACAGTATGATACACGACAGTGGAGCAGCCATGCAGCTCCACCCCTTGACCTAGAAACCTCCAGATGTTTCTGTTTTCAAAGTTAATAGCTATTGAGAGTATCTTACGTATTTTAACATCTTAAAGGTTATAATAAAATTGTGTTTATTCTTAAACATCTTCCACACAACACACCAGTTAAAGCACAAAATATTTGCACATTCTTTAATATACTCAACCTAGGCTATGGAAGAGATGTGTTTACAGCCCTTTTCATGTGTCAAGAAACATACAATCACTATTCAAAAGCAAAGTTTCTGAACTGAATAGTACTTCTAAATGGTCATACTCATTTGAGATCAAGAACTGCTTTTTAACTTCAAACATTTAATCTAGCACCTCTTCCTCACCTTCCTGTTCCACTTCTTAAGTTTAAAGCCTGATTCAACCCCACTGAAACCGAGGGGAGTTTTGCAATTCACGTCCTGAACTTCATCCCCATTACTCTTAACATGTGTTCTCCTAATTTTCTTTCTGGTTAAGTCCAACGTCCATGTCCTTAAAATTCTGTTTCTTCATGCGGGTATCACCTACATTTGCCTCTGCCTGCTATTTCCTCTGCATTGTCATTTCTCTCCTTAAAGGAAAGCTTAATGAAAGCAAAACTAAACAGAGGTTTGAATGATCTCACATATGAGGAGAGGCAGGGAGAGTAGACCAACTGCTTTCAATCCATTTTTGGACTCTGAGCCCTACAAAGTTTTCCTTTAGAGGCAGTATCCAGCAACAAATTTAAATTTACTGACAATATGGTGGGTCAAGGATTCTGTTACTAATCAACTGACATAAGCCTCTCAAAAACAGTCTGTGAGTCTCAAAGGCTTCTATATCAAAGGTTAAAGACCACCAAACTACACGAGTTATGTGAGAGAACTCTGTAATTCTGTGATGCAACCATCCTATGTTAAATAATTTTACACTTTTTATTTGTTCAGTGACATCATAAAGCACCAAATCACAAGGAACTTTGTATTTCCACACTGATGCATAAATTCAAAATTTTGTATTATAAATAAGATAATGATTTATTTGTAAGAAACAACAAAAACCTTTTCTAAAAACCCACATGCATGAAATTGACGTTTCAAAGAAATTTCAAGCAATTGCTAATAAATCCTGTTTAGAATAATGTTTTTAAGAAATGTATTCATAAAAAAAAAAAAATTAAAAAATAATTCTCAACTAAGTCCAGAATCTTTATTATCCCAACTTCAGCTCCTAATAACCTCAAGCCATAAATAAGCCTCAACATAAAGAATAAGGTTCATTTATATGTTTCAGAACAAGAAAAAAAAAGTATTGCTAGTACTTGCATACAGCTGAGCCTGTGCTTTTAAACAAGATATGGAACAACCTCTGTCAGGGGCTGTACTTGTGTGGTAGGCTCCATGTTCCACACAGTTACTATGCAATTTGAATCACTGGGTTTGGGTGACAGGCACAGCTGGGGGCAGTTTTTAATTTTTTAAAGAATAAACGCTTGGAAAACATTCATGATTTATCAAAGCAAACTCAAGATCTTCTTGACAAACCACTGGCTAAAAAATTTAGACACATTAAAAATACATCTGAAAAGAGTCAGCTAAAAAACACCACTCTATATTAATATATTAGGCAGGCAGCGCAAGTAGTAGACAGAAAGCAAAACCCTTATCTACCTCCTTCTACCTCCTGACAAGACAATGCCTTCATCACTAGACTACAGCTGTTTTTCTCTCTACTTTTGAAGGAAAAAAAAAAAAAAAAAAGGAAGATAGCTCCAATCTCAGCAGTCCGAGAAGGTTAGTTGAAGAGAAAGCAAGGTCTAGCATGAAATGACTGCAGCCGACGCTAACTGCTCAGGCTGTATATATAACTTGCAAGCCTTAATGCCACACCAGACAACACTACTAATGAACTTACAGCTTAGACCTCCAAGTGAATCTGTACTCTATCACAGCACCTCACAGGAAGGGAATGGTTCCTTTCAAACTAACCCTAGAATTCACACCTCCTTCCTGAAAAGGTGTTCTAACTACCAGAAAAGTATCTCCCCAAAATCTCCATGAAACCATAATAAAGCAGCTTATAGAAGCATATTAAACAAAGTCTTCAGCAGAACTAGATTTTAAACAACAGTGTCTTGGTGGTTCTCAAGATCTATTGGCTTATGCTATCACTCCAAATTATACACAGAGCAGTAGTTTGTACAAAAGCAGCAATTTAAACACCTTAAGCTAAAGTAATTTCAGTGTCAAATGAATACCTGAATCAGAGATGCTGTTAAATGCACAACTCTAAAAAGAATAAAGCAATTTCTGACATGTGTCATCTTAAATATTCTTTTATCAGCCACCTTGGGAGTATACCCTCTTTGCACAATGCCTAAAGTAAACTCTACTTTTAGCATTTCACTTCCTCCGTGTTTTATTCAGAGAGGTTGCACATCAGATTCCCTTTGTACATGTGAATCCCAGCTTTATCACTAACTGAAAACCATCATGAACACTTCTGGAATTAAAAATAAGAGGAGTAGCTTATCCTATTTCAAATACTTGCCCCTACAGCTATTTGATGTACCAATCTTGAGGGAGGTCCAATAAAGGAAATGTTGGCTTCTTTTTCTTATTCAGTATACTCATGACTACAGGTAAGGTCACACATTTTTTTTCAAGTTTTTAACTTACAGAAAAGATACAGTAAGCAAGTGATAAACAACGGGAAAAAGTGTTTACAACTGTCTCATTGCTGAAAAACAGCACTATCAAGTGGCAGGGATGGAAGTGTTTTAACAAGATTATTATTGCCAACAATATGACAAATTAAGTCTTCCAAACTACGAAATGGTAGTAAGACAAAAAATAATCTACCTAGTATGTCAGCTTCAGATATATTGGAAATGCTTAAATATACACAAACTTAGTGAAATTCAGCCTGAAAAGCCATCTTAACTGTGAGGGGTTGGGTATTCTTTTTGGATGAGGAACTCACCCAGATTTCAAGTCTGTAATCCGTAAACAATTAGTAGCATCCAGTCCTACTTTTCCATTTCTGACCACACTGGAAATGAAAGGTGAGAGCGCTGGAGAAATTCTGTTCAAGGCAACTTCAGGTGACATTTTAGTATGTTCCTCTTTCCTTTTGTCTTGAGCTGTACAGGGGTGGTAAGGGGAAGGAAAAAAAAAATAAATCAAAAAATATCCTACATATTTGATGTAAAGTCACATGCACTCTGCAAGTATCAAAGGAAAAAAAGCTCAGGGATGTAGAGCAACTGAAGTGTGCACAGGCTTATAAAGAAAAAATAAACACAGGTAATTTTTTTTTCCTTCTACCTCTGCAACATTCAATGAAGTCCCTTTATTCCATGTCGACAGAAAAACAGACTTATGTTCTAGGCTCCTTTAATTAAGACCCTATCCCTACAAGAAAGAGAAACAAAATGGAGGGCCATTCTGACACTTCACAGCCTAGCCCTTCCTGTAAGCATTTCCATTATGAGTCTGTAATTGACAAGCCACATTTGTTCTCTTTCCACTGAAATCACCGGAACTTACATTACTGTTTGCAATGGGAGCAAGGGTTTGATTATCTCTCCATATTCTCATTTGCAATTTCTAATACCACTAGTGTAACCATAAGCAGTACTGCTTTGACATTACTTCATTAGTTAGCTATTGACAGCATTTCGTGATGCCTTTTAAGGCTAACACTGCTTTTCTGTCAGCTGTATCACCATACTCTTTGAAAGGCATCTTCATTCACAAAACAGATCAGGAAGCTGGTGTACACACATTTTAAGCAAAGTTTTTTCAGAAGTGCTTGCAATTGCCTGACCTTATGCTACACCAGTTAGGCCACTAAGCACACTTTAACAATCTGCTGCTTTTTAACCGAAATGCAGAAACCGAGCATGCACACATTTTAACTCATTGTACCACAGAAAGGCTAGAGAATGTGGACAACAGACTGGTACAAAAGGGAGAAAAGAAGGGTAAGTAATCTATTAAAATGCTAACTTAACATATTTGATCATATTCTTAGGCACAGAATTCCATCTGAAAATTAACTGAACATCACAGTTTTAGAAAACAAAGCTGCAAATGACTCAAGGTAACGCAAACATGCCACTGATAAGCAGGGCAGAGAGCTCAGACTTAAACTCTGATTATTAATAGATATTTCTAAAAACATTCATTTAATTGAAAAACACCAATACATGCTGTATTTACCTCCTTACAAAATGCTGCATATGTACTGCTTTATTAATGCGTTCTATAGAGTGTGAACAACTCAAGGCAAGAGTTGCAATTTTCTGTTGTTTCTAACAGTTTACAAGCATTAGTTGGTAACTTAACAGATATCCTACAAACTGATAATTCTCTGTAACTGGTAGCAACATTGAAGTATTCGTTACACATTTTGTTCTCATGAAAGTCATCCACACTGAAATGTGTATGAAGGAATGTTCAAGAAAGTATATCTGTCCTAGCTATTTGGAAGATATCTGAATAAAGCAAAGGCCAAGCACTTTAAGGCAAAAAAAAAAAAAAAAAAGACCAATAAAGTAAGACTTCCTAAAAACAGTAATTACCTTTAATATATAGGTTCTTGCACTTTATGGCAGCAAAGGTGAAGACAAAAAAATCCATGTCCTAACATATAACATGTTCTCTTTACATATATGATTTGCCATAATTGACAACGGGCAAACACTTAAATTTGCTTAGCAAACACCTACAGCAATTTAAGATGCTACCTCTTCTTTGTTACTTTTCTACCAAAAATTACTGCCTACTCACCTTTATTCTTCCCCAGAGGAGCTGAGAGAACACAAGCCCATACTTGACCTATTTCAACACACAGTCCAATAGCTTGGATTGAACAGCTAATAAAAATGAGTTTAAACTGATACTTTGCACGAGTGGCTAAAACAGGGCACACATTTGTCTGCCGGCTCTGCTGGAGAAAGAGTAATTGCAAGCAGAGGAGCAGCTGGACTGATGAAGGTAAGAACTTCTTAAACCATGGAAAACATGCTGACACACAAGCTATCCTTCTAGCAGTCTTAAAGGTATACACAAAGGTCTCAGAATTGGTTCCAATAATGACACATTTTAAGGGGACTATGTTACAAGGGTAGACTTGTGAGGCAATAAGAGACACATGTTGCGATCAAAGTTGGAGAGATGCACCTTCCAAAATGAACTGCAGGACGAGATTCCTTATTTTAATAAAATATGCAGATACTGTCAAACAAGATGTAAATGTTAGGCATTTTTCCTGGGTTTATTGCATCATTTCTTCAAGATCCACAATACCTTCTACATAACAAGCCAGATACACAATACTTACAGGGTCACTATCAGTTAAACTCACTGATTTATTTTGTAAACAAAGGTCTTTACAAACTACAACACAATTGGTACCATTTTCGTAAGTTTCAGTTATCGTATACAGATTTGTTCCCCAGCTTAATTTTCCCACAATACTGGAAAAAGAACACAAACAAACACAAGGGAACTAACAAAAACAAAATTCACTAGACTGTCTCCCTCCCAGAACAAAACATTTGAAGGAAGTAAACAAACTAATAGTTCAATCCTTTCAGACTCAGCAGCCTGTCATTACAACTTCAGGCAAATGTAACGTGCTTCAGAGTCGTCACAGGAACTGTAAAATCCCAGGCACGGCTTCGGACACCAGGGCGCACCCGGACACGAGGTGCTCTGCTCCCGCACCACCAGCGGTGACACTACGGGCATTGAGTGAAGGGGTAAGAAGGTGAAGATGAATACTGGGATGGAGTTCTTGAGGTGAGGGGGAACCTGTCCTGCCTAACTCTCGCAGCTGGCAGTCTGCAACCTGGTTTTGTGGATTTCACTGTGAGGACCCACGACCACCTCCTGCCACCGTGCCCAAACTCATCCCTGCCTGCCAGCGTGGAGTGCCACCGGTAACGCGCACCTGCGGAGCCCCGGGCAAACCCCAAGTTCCCTCAGCCCTGGCACGGCGGGACGCACACCATGCTGACCCCGGCTCCCGCCCCAGCCGGGCCCCGGCTGCCGCCTCACGGCCCCGCCTCAGCGGGGCTCCTCGGGCCACGTGCCCGCGCGGCGAGGCGAGGCCGCCCCGTGCGAAGGCGGAGGGACCGCCACCCCCGGCGCTGCGTGCCGCCCCGCCCCGCCACGGCGGCAGCGCCCGGGAGCGGGCCGGCCGGTGCTTGGGACAGCCGAAGCCCTGGGCCGCACCGGCCGCGCACCGCCTCCTGGCCGGCTCCTCTTGGGCCGGGCCCGCGGCCTCCGAGTCTCCGCATCACCCCAGCGCCGGCAGAGGGAGCGGGGGCTCCAGAAGCCAGCCAGCTTTCCCACCGGGCCGCTCCCCCGGGGCCGACAGGGGCGCTGCTCCCGCCCGCCCTTCCCCGGCCCGTCCCGGGCCCCGCCATACCTACGGCGGCCGGAACACAGCCCCTTAGCAAAGGCCGCAGCCGCGGCCACGCGCCCGTCCCGTCCACCCGTGCCCGGCGTGCGCGCCCCCGCTCCCGCCCCGCCGCGCGGCGTGCGCGCCCCCGCCGCCGCCACCGCTCCCTGGGCCGGAGGGGTCTTCACCGGCCTCGTTATTGGCGGCGGCAGCAGTGCCTGGGCGGACTGTCTCGCCGAGCAGGCGTGGCGTTGCGGTTTCGTCGCGTTCGGAGTCGGGTGGGAAAGAGGGGGAGGAGGAGAGGGGAGGGGGCGGCTTTGCCAGCAGGCGTTCGCCAGGGGCACCCCTCGCGGCCGAAGGCCCCTGCGGGCGGGCAGGCGGCCACCGCCTCCCCCGCGGCCGTCGCCCGTAGCAACGGGTGAAGCCGCCGCCGCGGTGGCGAAGCCTGGCGCGAAGGCCAGGTCCAGGGTCCAAGGCCCAGGCAGCTCCTTGGCTGGGCAGCGGGGCCTAGGGCTGCCTCGTCCCCTGGCGCCATGGCCGCTGAGGTGGTGGTTGTGGGATCCTGTATGACCGACCTGGTCAGGTTAGTACCCGGGAGGGCTCCGGCAAGCCCCGGCGCGGGGCCGGTTTCCTGCCCTCACAGGACGGAGGGGCCCCAAAGTCAAGGGAGCGCAGGGCGTCACGGTGCCCTGGGCAGAGCTGAGGCTCTCTGCGCCTCCCCAGGGCAGTCTGGGCTGCGATACACCCCACCCCCCTGCCCCGGGCCGAGGAAAGCGGGTGTCACGTCTCTCTCCAGGCCGGGACAGAAGTGGGGTGGGCGCCAGGCTCGGCCGCGAACAGCTCTGGACCCTGGGCAAAGGGAACCGAGGAGCTGGCTGCGGCAGGGGCAGGGGAAGAGGCTGAGCCGCCGGTGGGGGCGGCGGGGCCCGGGTGATGTCAGCCCTACATGCTTTGAAAGAAGACTGTGGGAACGGGGAGAAGTTTGAACGTGTTGTCTGGTGGAGCTTTGATCAGCTGTCTGTAACTTTAGGGAGAAGAGAGACTTGGGTTTGTGTTTTCAGCTGTGCTAGGTGGCTCGGCCATAGCCTTGCCAGAAAAGCAGCATTTCATAGTAACCTGCGTGGGAACTCGTGAACTCTGATACTCTCTATCAGCAGAGGAGTTTGAAACGATTTTATGAAGGTAAATAAAGCTGGTCAACTGTAACACGTTTTCAGTTCAAAGCACTTGTCTCCACTGGAAAAGCGAGAAAGAAAGCTTAATATTGCAAAGGAACTGAAATTAGCTCCATGGAAAAGTAGGTTATAAGTTGATTACTTGCAGACATTTTACGTGACACTTTGAAAGAAGAGAGAGACTGAGAGTCTCCCAAACAAATCAAGAAGTGGAAATATTAAACTCTCAAAAATTTAGCACCTCTGCACCCCAAAGCTGGTTTTTAAATTATGAAATACTTTTAAAAAGGAATGTCTTAATTCCTTTTTATTCATTTTCTGGACATTTTGCTTTTAGAATTAGGTACTTGAGTCTCATCGTCATTTTCTTTGTACATAGGTGAGGTTTGCAATCTTCTTTTAAAAATTAAAGTGTGGGAGTTCATGAAAGCTCTTGGTTCCAGCAACCTCGGTTTTATAGTGAATACTAAATATCGAAAGGATTCAAGCAAAATTGCCAGAGTTGGCAACAATGCAAATACTAACCTAAACTGGCTGACCTTGTCAGCCCCAGTAAACTTGCAAATCAGTTTTTCATTTGCACTGTTTTAAACACATCTGGTTTTAAACTATTTATGCAGACTTGGTTAAAATAGGATTTAAAAGTATATGTATCTGGACTGCATCAGCTTGTCCTGCTGGGAATTCTGCAGTAAAAAAAACCCAATTCCTTAATCTGAATCAGCAGACAGCTATATCAAAGCCTGTGGGTCAAGAAAGCGTAGAATACATGATTAGAAGAATATGCTGAGGAGTAAGTACAGTTTAAGCATAGACATGCATTGAAGAAACGATGAAAACACTTAAATAAACATAGAACCTGTGTCAGAAAGATTTAGTGCTTTATGTAATCTGCAGAACGCACTGGCAGCTTTCCAAGAAAAATAGTTGTCTTGTAAGTCAGAGTAAGATCTTGTAGAACTGATCTTGACGTTATGTGTGAATGAGCTATCAGATGCTTGTGACGTTAAACTGAAATATAAAACATGGTGCTCTAACCTCAAGACGTTCCTTTTCCTGTCTCTCTAAAATGTGGGAAAAAAATCATCAAAAAATTGTCTACCAGTTTGAGCACTGCTGACAGCCACAGCTTTTGGCTTTTTCTTGAGACTTAAACAAACAAAAAAGAAAACTCCCATTTTTTTGGCTGCAAGTTTGATGTGATAGAAATACAGTCATTTATTCGAAGCTATATTAACTAGCCAAAGATTAATCAGAGATTAAACCACGGGTTGTAGCCATAAATGCTATTACGCTGAGATTAAGTGGTTGAAGAAAAGCCATTTCACTTTTCAATCAGCTGAGAGGGTTTCTTAAATTGTACAAATGCTATCACAAGAATGTATCTGACTCACCACTATTAGCCTCTACTTTAAGGAGCAGTGAAGGACTTTTCATTAGCGATAAGATAATTTGCTTCTACTGAAAAAGAAGAGACAGCCTCATTCTTTCTGTTACTAACACAGGACTTCAGGCACTTAATAAAGTAAGAAAAAGAGTGTGTATAAATTTAGCTGGCAAAAGTTTAATCTAAAATCTCCATGAAGTACCCATGTACATATAGTTTAAACGTATCCTGTATTACAAAAATTGCCTAGGTGGAGAGCAAAGCTATGAAACATGGAACAATAAGCAAGCTTTATTAAATGTGGTGAAAACCAGGTTAGGATTAGAATTGATGCCAGGAGGGTATCTCCTGACTGTCTTTACATCTGGGATTTAGCGAGGGCTCTATACTGTAGGTTGAAAGCTAGGGTTCATTTCAGCAGGGATGAAAGAGCATCAGCTTTTTCTGAATTTGTCATTTATGCTGATATTTTAGTTTGTAAAAGACATGGAGAACAGTGATCATGTTAAATGCCTGTCACCCATTCGGAGGAGACTGAATAAACTAAATTAGGAGAGTCACGCAAAGGAGGTCAGACATGGTTTTGGACACATTATGTTTGATTGGCATATTCCCCACTCAAGACTAAAGCCTATTTTTCCTAGAAGATAAATATATTGATTGAGACTCTGCCAGAGCTAGACAATTCTATGTTATAACTCAAACTGATAAAATACCGTGTTGGTCTTCCAGAATACAATCTTGGCCCTCTGTCTGGGAAGCTAGAAGCTCAGAGTGGCAGGCATTAAATGGTAAACATTCCCAGGTCTGCAGAGGCAAGGTAACGAAAATCAAAAAGATAAGCTTCAAGCTACCGTTGGACATATGGTAGCCAGATTCACCACTAAAAAAGAGTTAGCATATGATGTTTTTATTCAATACAGTAAGTTGATGATTTAAAGAAGTGTAACCTCTGTGTGAAATGGAAATGTACAATTTGAAATCTGCTATGTCTTATGTAACAATTGAGAAAGAAAAGGATGGGGACCTTCTGTTGAAGACAGTATGCAGATGTAATTTTGGGAAATAATAAAATTCAGAAGAAAGGGTAGTGTGCCTTAAAATTATTTTAAAAGAAAGGGGCCCAGTGGTTTGTTTCTAAAACACTGTTCTCATTGGAAATTCTTTTCTCATTGTCCTGTAGCGCTGCAGTGGCAGAATGTGGGTTTTCTAAAGTGAATTTAGTATAATCAAAACAACCTCACGTACATACATGCAGTAAACCACACTCTTTTGGCTTAATAGGACCAGGAACAAAACATATTTGTGGTCACAATCCCAATCAACACTTCATTGGCAATAGCAGGCAATAGTAGCAGAAAACAAAAACAGCATTATTCTATATGATCTAGATATGAAACCAGACGGGTACCATCCATAGTATTATTTAAATAGTTTCTGTTCTGACTCATATTTGCAGACTGGTCGTGGCATTGGCATTTTAATTCATACTAAATCAGGACAAGACTAAACATATAAACCAATGAGAGTCAGACACACTAAAACAATTAGAATAAACAGGAGAAACTTTGGCATGGCAATTGAAAACAGCAGAAGCACAGAACAAAATGTAAGATGGAAAAGCAGTCTTTGGGTAGTCACAACAGCAACAGTTTTTCACTTTAACTCACGAGAATGAGACCACAGTCTAAGTACTGGACAACTGTGTTAGGTTGTTCAAAATTGGAAATCGTAGTTTTCTGTGGACCTCTTTCCTTCCCTCAGGTTGCTTCTTTCCCTGTAGGAAGTAGAATTAAAGTTCTGCTTCCAGTCCCCTGTTGTAAGAACTGTAAATTGATTGGCTGAAGGCATTCAGTAAAAGAAGGACATGGCAGAGAAAGCATTGAGCTTCAAAGTAGTACGTTGCCAGACTGGAGTAGACAGTGGCAACAAATGCACATCCAGCATTAACATCCCTGAGTATCCTGATGGACACATTGGATCATCATCACTAACTGAGCACAGTCTCTGCCTGTGGAAAATGGCAAATGTATCTCCATGAGAGAGATTTTACGTCTTCCTCTTGAGCCTCTAGCGGTGGTTATTGTCAGCTGAAATGCTGAAGTAAATGGCTCATTGGCTCATTGGAAATGTCCATGATCCAAAGCTATGTCTCTACTTTCTTTTTTAAAGAATAGTATTTGGGACAATAAAGCTTTATTTTGTGGGAATATAGAAAGGAATTGTCTTACATTTCTTTTGAGCGAGTAGGGAAAGGCTCACATATGATTTCATTTTCTTCTCTGCTTTGTTTCCAGGTCTTTCATATGTGTTCTCATTTCCACCATTTCTCATGCATGCATAGTCACTATGTTACAATGTTTTTTCTTGCTTTAGTGTTTTTTTTCTGCTCTTCAGCTTCTCCTAGCAGCTAAGTATTCTAGAATCCTTCAAATCCATTGCATTTATGTTTTTGTTTTTATCCATAATGCTTCCCCTGCAGCAGCCACTCCTTATTCTAGTCAATCTGCTGTTGCCAGCAGCATGGGAAAGCACAACTGTGAAGGAATACAAGCTTAGTCCAGTTGAGGAAATTAATCTTTTGGATCCAGAGGAAGGCATCAAGGCATGAGAGAATGTGTCATCTGTGAATTGTTTAGTTTATGTAATAGTGAAAAATCTGGGCTTGATTTCAGAGCCTGTACTATTCCCTTGTCTTCTCTGACCTAGCAAAGTTTGGGTGTATAGTAAACACAGGATGCGCAGGCTCAGTGTTTTTTTGTTGTACCCTGATTTTAGAGGACCTAAACATCGTTTAGAGATGCTCCCCTTTGCCTTCTCTTGTCTGAAGGGAAGAAAGCTATATCTTACAGGCCCCAAAAGAAAAACAGGATGAAAATCAAGTTGATGAAATTCTCAGTATTGAGGTTCAGTAAGAAAATTGGGGTTTTGTTCATATACAGCTTTTGAATATCTTTACTGGCTCAGACACTGCACATCTGATGTGGGGCCTGATGCAAGCTCATTCATGTCAAGAAAAGCTTTTCAGTGCTGTAAACTTTGTCGTTAAATTGTCATCCCCCAAAAAATCAAAGTGATCAGTTTATTTTAGGGTGAGACGCATTTTAATGTTTTAGTGTGCTAAAAGTATTTGGTGTTATACTCTACACCTGAAAAGCTTCTGACAAAGTTTCTCTAACAAAAAAATGACAAAATACTGAAGAAGGAAAAAGGAGGGAAAATGTCTGGTTGAGTGTTTCTTAAATTAACGGAAAATAACTAGGGCAAGGCCACCAATGACTTTTTCTAACCCACTACAAGAGCTGCATTTGGAACCAAGGTTATGAACCCCAAGCGGGAGACAGTGTGCCATTGATCCCAGCTGGCACTTTCTGAAACAAACTGTTGTTTGTGCAACAGAGGATGCTCTGGATGCTCTCTGAGAAGGACTGGTGGTGCTAGAACACCTGCTCAACACTTGTCTTTGGCTCTTATACATTAAAACTTTTCCCCCCTTCCTAAATGGAAATGTGGAAGTTTTAAAAGTCTTGGGAAATACGAATGTGAAACTGATCACACAATGTTTTTTAACTTAAGCTCAACAAACGTGTTGCTTTCTGCATTCTATTTAATTGAAACCTCCCTGCCCTTTCATTTGGTGCCTTCATTTTGAGTCCTAAGCTACTGTGTACTGTAATTAGGTGCTGTCTTTACTTCCAGAAGCAATTCCATTGCAGCAATAACTAATATGACTCTTATTTTTTAGGCTTGTTTATCTGGTTCAGTTTTAATAGTATCTATTCAGCAGTGCTTTTGAGCTAAAGAATAGCCCATATGGTACCACAGTCAGGCCTGTACTACATGAATGCCATAGCTGAAGTAATTTCTTTGGCTTCCCAGTAACCAAGAGGTAGCACTACTTGCCCTACTAGGCATTCGGAAAAAGTTTTTGAGTTGGAGGAGAGGAAAAGGGGCAGTTTGCTTTGTAAAAAGATAGGGAAAAGGTAAAGAGAAACCGGAGGAAAGTCTTAAAATGGGTAAAAATAATAGGAAAGTCATTACATTTTACTGCAGAAACTGTGAAGAGCCTTTGGAGTTGAGGTGGAGAAAAAAAAACGGAAACTACAGCCCTAACAGTGACAGCTCCCCAGCTATCCAGAGGCCCCTTGTTTTTCTGCTTTTCTTTCTGCCTGCTTGCTTTCTGCAGTTTTCTCACATGGCTGCACGCAAGGTTCAGGGAAAAGCTCTGGTTTAATCCTGCTATCTTCTCCCAGCTCTAGCATTTTGGAAGATATGGCACCCAGTAAGTCCTCTGTTACCTTCTCCTTCCCATGAATGAGCTCCCAGCTGTCTGCTTCTGTTCCTACCAGCTGCAGTGTCTGGTCTGTTTAAGTTCGTAAATTGCTTTGAGATCTTTCAAGATGAAAGGTTCTACTTAAGTGAGATCATTATCGCCTTCTACATTTCTCCACTCCCTGTTCTCGGCTCAAGCTTCTCGTCTCATCTCAACTTGAGATCCCGCACAGTACTCAACATTCCCGGCTCACAGCAACACAAAGCTTACACACAAATTTCAACTTCTAGTCCTTGAGTTGTTTGACGCCTCTCAGAGTACTTCAGAGCTGGAGGTTAAATATATGTATTTTCCTGGTCTCATGCCAAAATACAGACACTTGCCACATTGAGATCGTACTTGTGCATTTGCGTCTGACTTCGTGTTATTTTGTGTGCTTCAAGAGACTGTATAGTTGTCTTCCTCCCACTTCTGAAGTACTTACTCATTCTAGGAAGCATTCCAGCTACAATGTTGTTCTGTGATCCTACACTATATTCTTATAGCCATACTTTGTTCATGTTCTTGTGGTTAAACTGTAAGCCTGTCAGGGCAGGGATTTCACTTCTGTCTGGTGTAGTGAACTTACAGAGTGGAACTTTTGACAGGAGTTCAGAGGGCTCTCTCTGTTCAAAGACTTATAGGCAGTAATACAGCGTTTGGACAGGAGAACTCCTTTTCTGTTCAGGTACACGTCTAGCTGTCTTCTTCATCTTCCATATTTGAACTGACTAGTAAAAGAGTTTTTTCAGTATATAGTATCTATGTGTGTTTGTTCACAATGTCATTCACATTCCAGTAAAATTTCCCTCTTTCCTAGGAAAGTGAGGTCATTTTAAACCTGTGTTTATGATACTGTAGTCATTTCCATGGCAGTAGACCATGATATCATCAGTGGAGGATTATGCCTTTCCTATGTGTGTTAGCAATTAAAAATTATGGTTTGTGAGATAAAACTAGTGTTTACCAAGCTTTTAGGTTTAGTCCATATGAGGTAGGGAAACTATTGCTTAATTCTCTAGAGAGTTCACTTGGGTAATGGAGTAAATGAATACAGAAGCATTTTGATCCTAGCAGGTGATAAGTTTTTGGGGGTATATTTTCCTAATGGGAAAAGAAAATCAGACAGTCTATCTTGTGTTCTCTCACCTGGCAAAGAACACGTCTGAAACACCATGGTACTCCGTATTGTTTTGTTATTCAGAACTACTTAAATGCTTGACTTAAAGTACCACAATTTTCTAGTCTCATTAGACTGGCATTTTTCCCTTTTGGAGGTCAGTAAGCTATTATACTACCCACAAAAGTAAAACAAGGTGGTTATCAGTCTTTTCATCTTTTTAATGGATGCCCTATTTGCCAGCTATCAGTAGCTGAATCTTTTGGTTGAACCTTCCTAAGTATATACATGCGTTCTCATGGGTTGGTGACAGACAGCAGAGGCCAGTTTCAACACTACAATGGGAAAAGAAAATTCATTCATTTAAAATGTAGTCTCCAGTATTAGAACAGTTGCTAATGCTGCAAGATGAAAATGGTGGATCCACAACATAATTTGTTTCATCCCTTCAAATACTTAAGAATTTTTAAGCCAAGGAAGTAGACTTTTCTAAACAAGAGTGAAGAGAAAGGGAAAAGAGATTAGATAAAAGTTTATAAAGAAAGAACATCATCAGTCTAGGTACTGCAACACGAGACAAAATTTGTAGCCATTTTTTTGTGATGTAGTTCAATTACAGAAATACACCACAGCCTCTCTGTTTTCCCACATAACAGAATTGAACTCTCATAAAATATTTTGTTAAATAATCTGGGTCAGAACATTAGGAAAAAATCTCAAAATGGTGTGCCCTCATTACATACGAGACTTGCATGTGTCCAGTTTCACAGAAAGTCTAGGATGTGAAAAGGTTCTTCCTGAAATTATTACCATGTTAGTAATTACAGTAGAAAGAAATTCTGTTTCCCATCAACATTCATGGAAAGAGAACCAGGCTGGAATGGAACAAAAGGCAGACAGACAGACAGAATTATTGTATGTAGTTTTTGGAGACTGAGATTACTAATGCCGTAACAGACCTGGCCTGTATTTACTGAGTGTACAGTCAGGTAATGTTACAGCAGCATCCTGAGTGTGCAGCTTCCCCATCATTCTGCATTCCTCCTGAGGTTTGGAAGACCCAGAGTGATGCCTCTGAAGAAAATGAAAAGCTGGGAAGTAATAACTTTATGATCAGGGAAGAGGCTCTTGGGAGAAAAGGTTATTTACCAATTGTCCAATATCCAACATCAGGAAAAAAGGGGTTTGTGTTCATTTCTGCTACAGAAAGATGTCGTTTTATCTCAGCAATGCACTACAGCATATGGCCATTGCTTCATGCTGTAACATCCCACTTTACAGATAGCACAACTGTTGCCTTTTTCTTTCTGTAGAATTCTTAGACATCTGTGCAGTTCCAAGTAACTAGCATGGAAAACAGCAATACACTGGGCATTGGCATTGTCAGTACTTCAGAGTGTTCCTCAGGCTTCTGCTCTATCCCAGCGATACAGACTCAATATTATGTTGTGTTATGAATGTATCTGTAGTTTCTTGCCTCAGTGAATACTCTTTTACCATTAACTCCCACAGTTTTTTACTGTTTTTATTATTGTCCCTGCTATTACTGGAAATTCTTTTTGACTATTTAAAATAAAACATCTCTTGCCATTTCAGTCTGGAGGTGTTTGCCATACAAGATTCACTACAGTCAAAGGAGAAATTGTCTAAAGGAATGCCTTTGAAAATATTTGTCACAATAAACAGTTTTTAGGCACTGTATTTTAACACCCAGTACTAAGAATTTTGTATTTTCTCCCTCTCTATGAGCCACAGAATTATATGATTAATAGTTCTGTTCTGTCTTGTTAATGAATTACTTGCTGGCTGTACTGTTAATGGAAATAACCATTTTCCTAGATGCATTTCTAGACGCAAATATCTTTGGGTGAATTTTAGTACTCCTGACAGTAAAGAGCTGCTGGCACAAATCAAAAGCTGCAATAAAAATCGTACAGAGTCGATGGTAACAAATGAGTGTAAAAACACTCTGGGCAGGCATATATATGATGTTGCCTCTAGGAGCTGTCTGAGCTGTTCTTTCCATGGGAGTTTACCAGTAAGATTTTGTTTGCTTGTTTTATATGGCTCCAGTTGTTAGCCCCTATATCAAGCTGCAGTAAGTTATTTGATGCTGACATCCCTGGTTCATTTCAAGCTTAGGATCATATACTTTGAGCCTGAAGAAAATACAAAATGATTTTTCAGTAGTATGTTGCCTAGGTAGGTGCAGCTTTATAGAACACGTTGATCTTTGTGACAACTAATTATAAAATAAGAAGGTAGTAATGTTACCGAATATATCTTTGTGTGCTCTCTTCTGGGGTTTATTACTTCTTCTTTCCATTTCTGACTTCCATCCATTTTTTCTCCTTTTCCCTGTACTAGATCAATAGTATCTCATCCCCTAGCCATCTATGATTTCCTCCTATCTGCCTTCACCTCTTCTTGTGATCTTTCTACATCTCATTCTTACAGTTCACTTATTTTCTATATTGATCTTTTCCTGACTCTCATCTTTCAAAAAATAACATTTACTTCCAAAGAATCATAATTCCCTTTCACTAATTTATTCTATCCATCACTTGCTATACTTCCTATCATCTCTCAAACCCCTGTTTATACAAAATAAACCTTGACAGTATAAACAGCAGAAAGAAAAAAAACATGTTGGTCAGAGCTGAAAATAAAAGATGGGAAGGAATAGGAAAGTCAGATCAAATTCAGTACTCATGTGGGAAGACAGGCATTTTCCATGTTCTCAACTGTAATGACAGTGAATATTTCTGCCTTCTTATAATTTTCTGATCCTGTTAGTATTATTTATTGGGAATATCCTGTTAGCATTGTTCAATCCCTGTTAAATTTACTTTTCTTTTTTTTTTTTTTTTTCCCCCAGAAAGAACAAAGTGAAAAAATGACCTGTTGGGAGAAAGCAGTTGGTGATTTTGCTGGAGCTCATAGTACTCCATACAGAGGCAGCAAAAATGAGGATATTTTTCTTCAGTTGTCATTCCCTGTTGCTCATTAAACTCTGGGCATTAATGGAGACATAGGAGTTGTCTATTAGCAGGCATCACAAGCCAGGGTTATACAGAATTACACCTGTCTGATATTTAGGGATATACCTTTCCCAAGAAAGCTTAAATAGTGAAAAATGTAAAGGTACTTATCTAGAGGAGATTCCTACTTGTCTCGACAGAGTTAACCTTGCCCAACAAAGCCCAGGCACCCCCCTGCACCCTGCACATTTCTCATCTTTGCCCTGCAAGCATTAATGTTATTGTAATCCAAGATTTTAGTAGATGCCTTTATAATAAGATTGAACTTCAGATAAAGCTTTTTTTTTTTTTTTTTTTTTTTAAAAAAAAAAAATCAGTGAATCAAGAGTAAGATAGTTTCAAAGTAAAAACTTGACTAGTGAAGGCACTGTGAATTTCACCCTGAAGTGGTCAGACAGTTGTGCTAGATGATGGTTGTAGGTCCCTTCCAATAGAACTATTCTATTCTATTCTATTCTATTCTATTCTATTCTATTCTATTCTATTCTATTCTATTCTATTCTATTCTATTCTATTCTATTCTATTCTGTTCTGTTCTGTTCTGTTCTGTTCTACTCTACTCTGCTCTACTCTACTCTACTCTACTTTATTCTCATATTATGTTTAAATATATTGATTACCTTCATTATCTATGATACATTGAGTAAGTATATGTAAACTAAGTATTGTTTTCATTATACTGTTCATTTGTGACCTGTATGGATTTTGTAGGAAGCACTATACTTAACAAACTTGATGAAAAATACGATATTTGACAGAATAATTGTCCTGGATATGAGCTTTTAGAGCAACATCTTACTGAAGAAAATTATTAGTATTTGGACTGCACTGTGCTTCATTATGAAGACTATGTAGTGAGAACACATCTATGACATTGCTTTTAACATTATAGTTTGTAAAGCACAATATGCTTGTGTGGAAAATGCCAATACTTAATGGTGTGAGGAGGGTTCCTTTTTATTTTTCACCTGGAAAAGACTGACAACAAGATTTCCAAGGGGGTCAGTAGGTGCTGTATTTTCTGCATGATAGTAAAGCAGAAGTACAGATTGCTTTGTTTATTTACCAGTATATAAAAAGCATGATGACAAGAACACGGATCCTGTGGCCTATCCACTCAGCCATATTATTTCCACTTTGTTCATTGTTGTCTGATAAATCCTTTCTTTAACAGGTAGAGAAAAATTACCGTTCACGTATGTCTTGTTTATCTTAATCTGTCCTTGGGCAGGTAAAGATCTCTCTTTGCTTGGGTTGCAAAGATTATTTTGTTTTGTGCTGTTTTTTTCTACTTTAGCGCTGGTACTTCATCATGATATAATGTTCTGTTCAGCATAGGAACTGTAGGCAGCCTTCTTCACTCTTGGGTGAGCACAGCATGTTTCCGAGACAGTCTATTCCTAACATCGCCATCAGATTGCCTTGAAAATAATTATGTAACTGTAATTCCAAAAATAATGTAATTGAGAGACATCAATGAAGAACAACGTAGGAGGGAAATAAAGTTAGAGAGTAATAATTTTGAAAATTTCCACAATCTTTCTTAAATACAAAACAGATGTTTGGTAAGAATGATGGAATGTTTGCTGAGACTTAAATATCTGAAAACAGATTCATATTTGTTTGAGTTTTTTTAATCTCTTTACAGATTCAAGTTCAGAATTAAACATTCCACAGATTATGAAATCATCAATGTTGTACCCACCTTTTCCCAAAATTTAACTGCTAGTAACGTGAGGAAATGTTACAGGTTTGTTGTTTCATGAGAAAGCCTTTTACTTTTGGCAATTAGCCAAATAAATAATTTCTTTGTGTTGAAGGTTTCATACTACTAACATAATTTAGGAATTTTGATCTCTTGGTTATAGCATCATTTCACTGAAGTACAGTACAGTGTAGTACCATAAATGCTTCAGGACATTCATCTGGATGCCTTCTTATTTGTTTCATCTTTTAATATCTAGGAGGGTAAAATTTGCTTCTGCACAGAGGGTCAGCAGAAATATTCATTGAAGTTCTTGAAGAGCTGTGGATGCCTGTTCTCATTCTACATGCTGTGAATTTCGGTCTTTTTAAATTGAGGTTGTGACTGCATATGTAAGAAGATACCACTCTTGTGGCCCTCCTACCTGTAGCTGTAGCCATTCATTTAATTTTGTCCTTTGCCAAAGATTTTCACCAGTTGTTGCAGTTCAGCTGTTTACACATTCAGTAATGAGATCTACAAAACAGTTTGTCTTTTAAAAATGTGTATATATTTGCGTTTTATAAAATACATACTTTCTGTGATGGAAAAACTGAAAATATTCCTGCTGCTCTGCACCAATTCACCTGCTTGTGCTGTGGTGCCAAACTGTATGTCATGTAAAATCAAACAGGTTTAAAAAATACTCTGAGTGGATGATGGGGTAAAGCTTTTACATCTCACTCTGCCACTGTGCTTCAGGCCTGTCCTGTGAAGGGACTGCTCTTTAAGCATCAGTTATTTTGCCTGGTACCAATTTGAGTAGTGTTCCTACACTGTTACTGTGAGCTAGAGGGAGAATGCAGACCATCAAACATCCAAGCAATAACCAATTATTTGAATTGTCTGAAAAATTAAATTTTTTAAACAAAAAGTTGTTTTCAGGACTGTAAGGAGAATAAAAAAATAAAGATTTTCTATGATTTCTAGTTGTCTCTTAACATTTTTTTTCAGTCATTAAAGACCTGAAGTGAGACTAAGAACCTAGAACCGGAGAGCCCCATGTTTAAACCAAGCTGTACTTAACTAAATTCCTGAGGTGGTCACTTTATAAATCCTGAACATTATGTACCTTCCAATAAGGTGTTTTATTGGATTATGAAACGGATAGAAAGCATAAACAAGTCAAGAACCTCAGATTTTGAAAATAATTGTGGTCTTTTTGTCTCCGTGTTGTGGATACTTTCCTATAGCACATGTTCAAATCTTTAAAAGTTAAGCTAGACAAAGCAGACCAAGGCTAAACCAAAACATCAAGCCAGATCCCAAAGAGGTCTGAGATTTTTTCACTGCAATGTTGTACTAATATTCCTAGTTAGAGGCAAGAACTATTCACTCCTTTATATCTGTCCAGTTCTGAGAATCATGAAAGCCCAGTAAATTGTATGTACTACACAGTGGCTAGTTACACCTACTCTAATCTCACAGGGATTTTCCCCGTTCTAGGGAATTCCCAGAAGGGGAGAGAGAGACAGCTTAGTGATTCAAAGAGAACAGAATAAAAGCTAAATTCTAGGCCTTTATGTTATATCCCCTTTTATTACATGCAGTATTTCTGCTACTATTTTGATACTCCTGATGATCATCACCTTTCTTTAGATGATCTAGTCACTGCTTAGATGGGAACTTTTCAAGAAAACCCAGAGTACCAGGGAAAGGGGCATTAATGACTCAGTAAGTTGTGCTTTCACCTCTGATTCAGTGCTTCAACACAGTAGTAAAGGGTTCTGTTCTGTTTCTCATGCCAGCCTTCCGAAGAGATGTCTGTCTAAAAATGCAAATGCTAATCAGCTCTAGCCTTTAAGGGAACTCGTGACACGCACTTACTGGAAGAGACGATTGAAGTTACTGGAGTGGTGAAATTCTTATTTGTGTACTTTTATTCATCCCAAACATCTGAGACACAAGTGGAAGTAAGATTCTTCATTTCCCATGAACAAATGTGGGCAGCATTGCTTTGCGCTTGACATTTAGATATTGTTGTGTAAAAACTCAATTGAAATTCTGAGTGATTATATTCTCTTGTTTGTAATGTCCAAACTATTCTAGGATGCTTCAGTCTGAACTTTCCTCTATAAATACGATTCAGTAGTGCAGTGCACAATTTGCAAAACATTATATAGTAATTGTATTTCCCATCTAATAAGTGTTGGGGGTTTTCAAGTTTAGTTTCTGGTTGTTCATAAGACATGAGAGCTCAATTTCCTTTGCACCATTTACCTTTTCAAAGCTGCGCAGAATTCTAAATGAGGTTCTTCAGGTCAGCATTTTGAAATTATGTTGAAGTTGTAAATGGCTTTACAAAACATTTTATGTAACAATTCTGAAAGCCCATGTGACAGTTTTCCTAATTAACTTATTTAGCCTAGTTTTGGAGTAACATTAGCTGTTTCATCACTTTTAGGCTATTTTGAGCATTCTTTGTGGCACCATCAATAAGCCAAGAATTTATAGGGTTCCTTAATCATACAGATTACTCATCATTGCCTGCTCATAACAGAAGCCTGAAATGCTCATTAAAATTGTCTGATGTGAATCAAAAATTAGTATAGTTGCAGAATTAAATGACAAGAGAATAGCATTAGCAAAAAAAATTTAAAAATCTTGAGTACCTGTTTCAGTGAAAGTGAAACCTTCAGGCTTATATGTAGACCAGTATTCTGAATGTTTGATATGGAAAATAAAAACAGGAGTGGAGAATTGGTCTGAAAGGATTGGTGATCATGCCTGAAATGTAATAAGGTGAGGTTTTTGTTTACAGTGAGCTACAGGAACTTACTGCATGTTCTTGCCTAGTCTGTTAGCCTATTTTGAAAATTGGCTAATTATAAATCGCTGTTCCAACTTGATCCTTTGCCTTGTACCTTTCCATGAAAACAATAAAAAAGGTCATCTCCCCAGCTTCAACCAGTGGTTTGATTCCCACGGGCAGTTGTTATGCCATGCTGCTTGAAACATCGAGGCCCAGATTCTCTTCTCACCAAGTCTGTTTTTTCACCACAGCAATTATGATGCTTCCATTGCAGTTGCATTTTGATGCCAACATAACTGAGAGAAAAAGCAAGTCATGGTCTGGTCACTGTTAAAACAAGAATATGTATGGTTGAATGTACTTCTTGAAAATGCATACGAACTCAGAGCAGCGTTATTAGCAGATGTCTGCTGGGATGTCGCAATTGTTAATCTTTATCTAAAAATATATTAGCTTTTTGTGGAAATAAATCCTATTTAGAATAAGCTATAATCTCTGAAAAACACCCTAAGGAAGGAAAATGAATTGAGACTTGATACCGTTTTCATACTGCAGAATTTAAATGAGAAGACAGCCTGAACTAGTGGATTGAGCTCTATTTTTGGGTTTGCCACTGGCTTCTTGGCCGACCTGAGACACAAAAAGGCAAAATGACATGCCTAGTTTCACAGCCACAAAGGAGGAATAACGATGTTGTTCTGCTTTTTAAAGTGTAGTAAGATTTGTGGATGAAAGGAATTATACAAGAGCTGCTATTACTATTTCTTACTGAGGCTGGGTGAAAAAACTGTTCTTTACTGAATGGCACATAATTTTAGAAGTGTGCATGCAGTACCTGGCACTGGCTTAATAGGAGCTTCCTCAGCTGACTTTTGTGGCCGTCATTCTCTCGTCCACAACCAGCACTACTTTGGCTTCCGATGGTGAAAATAGCGATAAATTATAGATGTTACCATTAATAAACATTATTTATCTACACTCATTACACCTTGTTCCCTGAAACCTTACAGTTACTCGTTGTTGTAAACAACCTGCCAGATGCTGCTGTGGGCAAACAGTTTTAACTTAGCAACTCTTTCCATATATATATATAAGGTACCTATAAGTATACTTCTAAAGAGCTGTTATATTTTTATTTAAAATGTTTTAAACATTTCCCAGCAGAATGTTCCTGGCTCTGCCTCTCTGGAAGCAAAATGAGTGCCATTAGCCATACATGTGAGCCTTCTGGGGTTTCTCTGTTGTCACCCACGCAAAATAAACCTGCTGGCTGGGTGCCATACCCTCACATTAAAATCTGGGGTGCTTTATTAGCAAGCATCCCTACTTACAGTCTGCATCTCTACCTGCGTCTCTTCGGAAACTGTAACTACTGATGAAGCATAGACTCGCAACAACTCCTTCAAAGCAAAAATCTTAATTTCTGAGAGTTCAAAACTTGTTTGGCTTCACTAGTTTAATTCTAGGTTTTCTTGATTTCCAAATGATCCTAACTCTATGTGCTGATGGATGCTGGAATTGAAAATTAGTAGGAAAAAAGTTTGTTTTTTCCTGAGAATTTTCAGTAAATCAGGCTGTGCTCTGTCCATAAGATTTTGCAAACACCAGTGTGCCCAGAAGTTGCAGCATAAACTCAGAAAGTAATATACATGTATTATTAATATCCTTTTCAAAAAGCACTCTGTAGTGATTTGCTAGTGCAGAAGCATGTCACTTTTTTTTCTGAATTGGAGGGCTGGCAATTTTGAAGCTGCGGTAAGATTGCTAAAATAGTGTTATAAATTGACAAATAGAGATGAAGTTAATCTCTTCCTCATTAGGACATATTCTTCTGCATTCCTTCAGACTTCTCTTCCCCACTCTCCCTTTCTTTCCTGCAGACTTGGAAACCTGTCTGAGCTAAGTGTCATTGACTGAACAGGTTGCTGGTACATCGTAGGAGGCCTTCCCTCCACGCATGTTGGGAACTTGTTTGTAGCTTAAGAGATAGGAGGAATTCAGTTTTTAAACCTTGTGCCTGGAATGTGTGGCTTGAGGAGGCATAAATTTTGGTAATCTGAGTGTTGTAAACACAGCTTTGAGTTATGTATTTTAATAGAAGTGGCAAAAGTAAGCTAGCCTTTTGCATTCCGAGAAATTCTTCCACATAGTCTTAGTAGTGTCTTTTCTTTCTTTCAACTTTTACTGGAGATAGCAAAGCATCTGGTACGGTTAACAAAATTACAGTTTTATTTTGTTTTTTCCAAAATGGAAATTAAACCAGAATACACTCCTGATGGGTCTCCGCTTGTATTAGTGCATCTGGTTCTGGGCACCCATCCCCAGAAGGATGTAAATGTAATTGGAGTGCGTTCAAGAAACAACAAAATGCTGAGAAGTTGTAAAGCTTGATTTGTAAGAGAAAAACTTAAAAAAGAAAGAAGTTAAATATGTACAGTGTGCCTGAGTGACAGTAGAGAAGAAGAAGGTTTTGATAATGATCTACAATTTTGAGGGGTGTGAACATCAACAAAGTGAAAAATTACTTAGGCTGGTTCAAGAAGGTGTAACTAGACATAATGGAATTAAAGGAACAATATGTAAACTTGAGCTGAATGTTGCAGTAAAATAACGTGAGCAGTGAGACCTATAGATTTATTATTTATCTGTATTGAGTTAGCACTGGGGAATCCCAGTCAGGGATCAAGTGCTTCTTTTCCTGTAGAAGCATGAAACACGAACAAAAGAAATGCAATCCCTTTCTCGAGTAATAAATGAGAAACTTGACTGGGTGGCATATAAGGAATAAGCTTAAACCAGTGGGACGTGGAGTGGAGACCCTGAAAGGTCTTTCAAGTCTTTTTTGGTCTTACTAGTTGGCTGTTGGACTGTTTAGGTTTATAAGAAAGCTTGTTATTTTCAGTCACTAATGTATGTAAATGTTGCTTTAAATTGGAATAGCCTTACTACGCGGCTGCCAAGAGCTGGAGAAACTATCCTTGGACAGAAGTTTTTCATTGGTTTTGGTGGGAAAGGAGCCAACCAGTGTGTCCAGTCTGCTCGACTTGGGGCCAAGACCTCTCTGATCTGCAAGGTAAGCACTGACTTGCTCTTGGATTACAGCTGAACTAAATGTTCTGGCAAATTCCAGTAAACCTTTAGGTGACTTACAGAAAAGTTTTTGGTTTTGTTTTTGTTTTTTTAATCCCTCTCTAATTCTCTTTTCCTTATTTCAGCTGTAAGTTTAAGCATGGAGGAGGCTGTTTTAAGAACACTGCCAAAATCAAAAACTAGTTGGCCAGAGATCTGTCAGAAATTGCATATAAGGGGATTGCAAAACTTAGATTGATATACCAGGGAAAAGAGAACTGGAGAGAATTTGAGATGTTTAGCATTCAAGTAAACTTGATTAGCCCCTCCTCTTTATGTTCCCCAGCGTTACTACGATCAGGTCTTCATTGATGACATTCAAGTGCTAGGCACTATAGTCAGTCTGAAATTTACTTTGTAGGTGATTAAAAATCAGACACTGACGTGCCAGTAACAAATTTGAGAAGGGGGTAAAGCTTTGTGCTTCAAGGGTTAGGTCACTATCTCATTACTTGAGATTAGAATGAGATGTTCATGTCCAAATTCTAGCATCTTTGCGCTATGGGATTTTTTTGCCCAGTTTTCTGAAACGTCTGATATACCACGGTTGTAAAGACTGGCTCACAAACCATTGGGCTGATTTAGCTTGGCAGATGCTATATTCTTACAATGCTTTTCTTTGATTTTTGTTATTAAACATTGTACATGTTGAGTGATCATTACTAAGGTCGTCAAATTTTCTCTCTCTGTAGCCTTATTGTCTATCCTGTGCTAACTGTAGATGAAACTTCAAATTGACTGGACATACTTTGCTATTGCCATATCTGGGGAGAATGCTAAATTTGTTGGATCATAGTCTGTCAGGGATTTTTTGAGAAATACTGGAAACATCTCAAGGAAGCCTTTCTCACTGGTTTTCCAATCCAGTATGTAGGCTAAAGAATGGTAGCTATAAATCTAAATTACACCTACAATCATTTCTATGGGTCTTTATCACTTGTTGTTCTACAGCGTGGGGTTTTTTTTTATTGGCAATGTTTGTGCTTCTGTAATATTGTGTATATTTGATCATCTTTGCATTCAAGAACGATCAGATTCAAGTACAAGATGAACTGGCAATGAATTCCCTGCTAACATTTCCTGCTAAATGTTAAAGGTTTTTTTTCCACTGAAAGTGTGAATTTTGTTTTATTTTTTAATGGTCTATCTTTGCTCGGTGCATGCATGTTTCTGCAAACATTTGCATTCCTAATAAAATTTAGCTGTTAACTATAATTTATAATTACTTTCAAAAATCATATTTATGTTATTTCAGTAAAACCTAGTCTTCTTTCTTTCTGATGTGTATTTATTGGAGAAAAGAAACAGCAGAGAATGACTCTTAATATCTATAAATGTTAGTATTTTGTATTTTGTTTATTTTAAAAGTAAATATTTACTTCTCAAATTAAAAATGCACTTTATAGCCTCACAAAATAGTCTCATCTCATAGCAGTACAGTTATATCTGCATAGGTCAATGGGATGTAGTATTAAGTTTCTTGCTGAATAAACTAAGGAGAGTCAGGCAATAATGAGTCATTACAATTCAATTATTTTTACTTTGACAAGTCATCTTAAGTATTCAGTGGTTCTTAAAGCCAGATTGCCACACACACACACACACTCTGTGCTCAATAACTTACTTATGTTTTGGTCATAATTCCTAACATTTTTTATCCAGCACAGGTGAAACAATTGCTTCTACAATCTGAAGTTCAGGGAATGGAATGAGTATTAATCCTAGAGAGATATTCTGCTGGAGTGGCATCCTCTTATGAGGACTGTAATTTAGACAGAGGATGTCCTCCACAAGACATCTCAGATGTAGTGACAAGGCATCCTTCACACCTCAGAGCTTTAAAACACAAAAGACAGCCAGTGAGGGTTTGAGAGGGGGAGTTCTAGAATGACTTACAGTTATGACTAGAAATGCCACAGAATGCTGGGGATTTTAATGTAATATCCAAGCACTGAGTTTGAGTAGTGGAAATGCAAACAGTCTTCTACTTTCTACCTGGATGTCTCTGCAAGTGGCTGCTGTTTCTCTGGGCTATCAATATGATTCACATTATCAGTTTTAAACTCCCCTCCTTGATTTGCTCAGTACAGTAAAACAGTGTAGTGATGGGGTAGTTGACACTTCAAAAAGCAAGAAAGACAATTAGTCAGAGAAATGTAAAGGAATACTGTCAGGGACCTAAAAGATTTAAGGGAATAAATTAATTGCTTGTGTTCACACCAGAACCCTGCTGCAGAAAAATGCACAGTGAGCTTGAGAGATTTCACAAGCTATTCTTCTTTCTTTCTTTCTTTTTTTTTTTTTTTTTTTAAAATAGTGGCCATTACCAAAAAAGATCTGTTAAACATCCTAGATTAAGACGGTGGAGGGATATTGGTCTGAAAGACATTGTGTGAGCTGAAAAAAAGTCCTGTTTTACTTCTGACAAACAATTTGGAATGATCCTCACTGGAGATTGATGTCACTAGCCTGATGTTGCATATACTAAATTGTACTTAAGGCCCAGCTGCATTTGATTCCTACTTAGAAATAGGAACCTCTGTATTACCATGCTATGTAGTCCTCTCTCTTTAGATGATCTCTAAACCACATTTAAGTTAAAGTGCTGTAAGCTTGAATCCTCACTTCATTGTAAGAACACAGCTATATTTCAGATGCAGCCCAGAATATGATGGATATCAGGGAAAGCCCAGACTGAAAAATACTGGTGTAATTCCACTCATTCTAATATGCAAAATATGTGACCATAATGCTTGCACAAACAGCTATCGTTGTTAAGAACTCAAGAAAGAAGAAATGCTATTTCAGCACGTACCATGTTCTGTGGTCAGCAGACTAAGACATTTATTTTTCTGTTTACCCAGTAGTCCATCTAGAAGGGTCTGTGCAAAAGCAGAAAATATTTAAAACAATGTTATATAATTTGACATGGTCAGTAAATATGCCTTTAATCTAAACCGAGTCTGATGCCCAATACTGTGTCTTCCTTGGGGGCTAAAGCCTGAATGGAAAGATAAACCCTTCAAGTGCACGAGGATTAACTGGGTTGGATGCTGATGAACTAACATGGAAAAAAGTTTCCAGAGGAAAAGGACCTCCATGGAGACCCCTGCAAGGGCTTCCCTCCAGCACTGAGATGTCTAGCTGCAAGCAAAAGTACCACGGCTGATCTCAGTTGTTATGACAGTTGAACAATAAGAGATGCTGTCTGTCAGTTATGTGGGACCCAGCTGAAGGAAGGAAGTTTCAGTTGAGCTTTTGGAAAATGGTTATGAAATATTTCATTGCTGAAATAACTGAGCAAATCCTGAGATTTGTTGTAGAAGCTTTGTAGCAGGGAGGGAGGGAGAAGGTGATACCATCAGACGAAACGCATTCCAGTAGTACAACTGTCAGGCTGCAGAGATGAGCACAACTTGGGTGTAAATTGCAGATGGCTGCAGTCATCCAGCCTAAAGCAGTCGGAAGATGCAGCTTCTGACAACCCGCCCTGTCTGGCAAACTGGGAGCAGTCAGAGATACAGAAATATTCTAATATGCAAACAATGAATAACACAGTGACCAAAGTAAATGTTGTTGGGTTTGGTTTTTTTCTTCCCATGTACTAGAGGAATGTTCTGTCTGGTTAGACTGTTTTAACCTCAATTGCTGTCCTTTAGTAAAAGACTGGGACCATCCCTAATAATACTGTAGAAAAATCCCTTACAGAGCTTGTAGGAAATGAAAGTATGTTTCAAAACATGTTTGTGCAATAGGATATGTGGGGGAAAGGATCATCATCTGTGACACTTCAAATTTTAGAATTCTGAATAGCAGGATTTGATTGTTGTGATCCCTAGCTAGTACTCAGGCCTTCTCCGAGCTTTCCAAAGGACTGAGCTCATAAAAAGACAAATTTCTAACAGCAAGTAATAGAGGCAGCTGCTTTGTGCTTACAGGAACTCAAATATACCATTAGCTGTTCAGTGCTGTTCTATGAGAAGATGGATCATTAGTTAGGGCTCCTCATGTAATTCCTTTGTTGTCTAGACTGAGACTAGGATCTTGATTTGGCTTCTAATCTGAAAGATTATTTTTTTTCTCTTGCAAAAATACTTCCTGTAGCATTGGTGAGTCTTTGATACCGCTCAGATATACAACTTACTCTTGGAAGTGGGAGCACACACTATGCGTGCTGAAGACATAGACTGAAACTGGTGATTTAAAAACTATGTTGGCTTTATAAATATATTTCAAGTGCTATTTTGACATTAAGCAAGTTATATATATTTTTTTAATATACCTCATGTCTTTTGTTCAGCTGGTGTGATGTAACAAAAAGAAATGTTTATTAGTCTGAATAAAGAACAGGCAGAATTCTATTCAGCGAAAAGGATTAGTGGAGCTGAAATTACAAGTTCTTTAACTTGCTGTTAGAAAAACAATAAAGCATAGCTTGACTCCCTAACTCAACTTGGTCTGCTGTTCCTGAATAAAACAAAACATATTGAATTTGTAAACAGTACACTTTGCACTGAGAATTATAGAAATCAGCAATACCATGTTTATTGTCACTCTTTAGGTCATAATCAGTTTGATTATTTTTCCACCAATGAAACTTGAGGTAGAAAACTCAAAATACAAACTACAATTAAGGACACCAGAGTTGCTATAAATGATTTCAATTCAAAGCTGATTAATGATCCAGGAGTACAAGATTCAGTACACTTCTAGATTTTACAGTCCCTAGAGAGCTTCAGTGTGAAGGGAACACAGTGGCTGTAAGAGAATGGAACCTCAATATAGCAACATGGATGTAGGGGGAAGCTTTGTAATAGAGAAGGAGAAAACTGCAGAGCACTATTGCTATTTTTTATTAACACTGTTAAAACATTTTCACTATTATTTATTTGTTTATTATTTGTTTATTAGTAAGACAAAGTGCTGCAAAATATAAAGTGGTGTATTCAAATTATGTTAGAGCATTCTGTTGTCTAAGGATGATCTTTCTGTGGAAAAAACAGATTCTTTTATCTTTTGTATAGGTTGGGAAGGACTCCTTTGGCAATGATTATGTTGAAAATTTGAAGAAGAATGGTATTTCTACAGGTAAAATTTTACTTTCAGGAAACCTTTTGTATTATTTTTAAGCTTTAAAAATTGGTAGTGGGGTTTTCTTGTTTTATTGCCTTATTGGATGTTTTACCACTCAGAACTATGAACAATTGTTTTGACACAACTGGCAGAATTGAATGACTATGGGTGAGAATATGGGGACTTCTGAAATCTGCTGTACCCCTAAAAATAAAATGTAGTGTTATTACCTCTGAATCTCAGATGATTACATCAGTGCATGCCACCTGAAGATAACTTGCTGTTATGCAATTGTTTAAGATGGCATTAATGATGATAATGCCTGGTGAGAAACTGAAAAATCCAGTCTGATTATTGATTCTCAATTTCACATTGGGAGGGGAGGGATAGAGTGAAAATGCATTTGTCAACTCAGTACATTTCACCTCTATTTTGTGAAAAGACACATGCAGTCATTTTAGAGACTACAGCCAATGTTTGTTAACACACATATACACAAAAATCAATGTTAAAAGGCTTTCAGGTAAAGGAAAAATTAAGCATTCACAATATTCTGTTATTTTTGTGCCTTTGAAATCCTAGTTCTCTCTCTTGTCTAGATGTATTCTTTGTGTTTCTTTAGTACATGATCACACTTTTGACTACAAGACTCTTAAATCCTTCAGGGTGGACAAAGATGGACAGATGCAATCACTAAGTGGCAATTCAATATTCTGTTTATCTTTCTGTTTAATGCGCAGTCACAAGCTTAATTTGCTGCATTATTCAAATCCTGCTTTAAAGACAGAACTATCAGTATTGTGTGGGCTTTTTTATTATGCTTATCAGTATAGCATCTAAATATTTTACAAATGTATATACAGGTTTATTAATTGTATATCTTCTAACTTACACAAGAAACCAGCCAAGAATACCATAAACCCAGTGTCTGTTATTATACAGTTCTAAATCTCTCCAAAAGTATGCTTACCTTGTGAATAGTCATTGATCGTGTACATAAAGCTATTATAATGCACAGCACTTAATGAAAATGTATATCCCACAAGGAACCTTATGGAATCTCATGTTTTATGATTTAAATGATTGATCTTGCAACGTTAACATAGTTTTTTAAAAATAGTCTTTATAACAGCAAAAGGAAAGTGTAGGAAAAAAATTTCAGAAATTCCATCATATTGCACTTCATTGATACCTAGACAGATCAATTGAAAGGTCCAAGGTACCAACTTCTGCTGTTTGAGTTAAAAATATCTCAGAATGGTGCTAGCTTGTCACCCACTATGTTGATCAGCCCTGAAAGATAGGATGTACTGCTGGTGAGGCTGGTCCAGGATCCTAGCTTGCGTTCCAAGATTTGGAGGCAAGGGTCATTCAGTGTGCACAGACCTTTTTGCTTAAGACCATCTTATTTCAGTCCCTGAGTTTTCATCTCACTTCAGTCCTTGTGTAGCCTATCTCTGTTGTTATACGTAAGCTACTGGGTACTGGATGAAAATCCTTGCCGTAATGTCAGTTCTGCCAGCTTTCATATCCTGGATCCTTGTTGTATGGCTGCTGGGTTTACGCTGCTCTTCTCTTTCCTAACATACCACCTTACCTCTTTTCTTTCCAGTTCCAACCCATTTCATAATTTTCCCCTTTCCAGTCTTCCTGTCTTCCACAATGTGTCAGCTACCAGTGCTGCTCAGACCATTTAGACCTTTACTAATATGTTACTCCCTCTCCCACTTTTGAACTGGACAGCTTGCTTCTCACACTGCTTGTTTACTGCAGGAAGAGCATTGATAGCACAGAAGACACAAGTTCTCTGCTTTCAATTTCAGTGTTCAGATCTCGCTCACAGTGAAAAGAAGGTATAATTGCAAGGAAAGTTCTGCTCTGACCCTTGTCCCTGAGCTAGATAAGGGTACCTCCAGGGCAAGTACCTGCAAGGGCAAGGCTGAATGAGCATGATATTCTGTGTTTTTTCAGCCTTGTTTAAATCTGGGCAGATTTTTAAATTGGCCACAAAAGGCACATCTTGAGAAAGAAGCCAACCTTTGCCCAGCATCAAGTCTGTGTTCTGAAATGTTAGAACATCAGTGCTGCTTAAACAAAAGCCCACCAAAATTTATCTCAAATAAAATAGTAGATTTTTCTCAAATACACTTTTTGGGAAAAAAAACACCTCAACTTTCTTGACAGTTTTCTACTACAGTTCTACCTAAAAAAACCCCACTTGTCTTAGAAAGTTTCAGACCACTGGTTAATATTTGACAAATCTGCTGACAGCTGAAAACAGGTTCTTACAGTAGTAAATATGGAACAATCTTTATAATAGACAGTGCTGCCAGCCTCGCTTCTAGTTAATTTGTCTGAATAATAATCCAAAGAGGAAACATATAGCCTCACTACTACCTCCATAGCACGTTAATTTTACTGCTGAAATGCAAATCCACAGAGAATTAAATGCTATGTTGTTTTAACATTTTAGTTTTCTCCAGCCTTGACTCTTATTGTTTCATTGGATAAAAGAAATACTTCCATGTAGGAGTAGAGTGCCTGAGAAGGCTGTATAAATAACATGCTTTCTCTAAAGCAGAGATGTAGCCAAATTAAAGAATGTTGGACTTGCATTTCTGTTTTGTGGGTGTAAATTAACACTTTTTGTTGTTAGCTTCTCTGGCATTGTTGCACATGAAAGAGTAATTAGCATTTTTAAATTGCTGGAGGTTATGGGTTCATTTTAGATTTAATTCAATTAAACTGCATCACATGCTATTGGATGAAAGTAATGTATTGAACTAATGCATGCTGTAACTTTTCCCTTTCTTAGCATTTGTAGGTCAGACTACAGATGCTGCTACTGGAACTGCTTCAATAATTGTCAACAGTGAAGGTACATATTTCTACTCTGAATTGTCCTCTTTGTTCTGCTTGTTCAGCCATAAAAGAAACCTTTGCCTTGTCACTGTTAATTGTGGAATTATTTTTTTTTACATTTTTCATTTTTTTCATTATCTTATTCACACTTCATTGCACTTCTTTTTATTACAGGCAATGTTGTAGGATGAGGTGCCTAAAAGCAGCAGAATCAGATGCTTAGATTAGCAGTGTGATAGCCATAATTCAGTCAGTCAGATGATCTATCTAGTTTTACATTGGCCAGAACACACAACCTTCTGCTAGGTTAAAGCTCTCCTTTTGCATCAGAACTTACCTCGCACTTTTACTATGAGGAAAGGGTTTGCATCCTCAGCGCGCTGAGTCATTATGGTCTGAATCAGGAAAAGGAATTGTCTTTAGTGTAAGTAGAAATATCTATGTTGATCTTGTAATAGTACCACAATTCTTGATCCCAAGTTGCACCTGCAGTGATGAATACACAGTGAAATGGCATATTTATTTTTTCTGTGTTAATTTTTCTTAGCTTGTGCCTTTGCTCTCACATTGCAGGGGAAGAAGAAAAGAAGGTTTGACTTGTTTTCATAATCTTCTTCAAGATTGCTAAATTATCCTCTGAAACCTTTCTGTTTATCTTTTCCTCAAGCAAGTTATGCTACTGAGAGCTCTTAGGAGAAGTGTGTGTGTCTGGATCAAAATTTAGAGCTCAGGACAGATAATGTTTATGCAAACATAACAAATTAAGTGTGATTGGATTAGTTCACTTTTGGTGCAGCTAAGAGCCTTCATTTGAACAGTTACCACAGCTTAGCTGACACATCAACTGAACAAGCTCCTATGTAGCCTGATGGTAGTACACTGGGCTACAGCTCCAGATGGGAAGGGAAACATGACTATTCACTCCAGGAGCAAACCTGGGAAGGAACTGTGACTAAAGGCAAGTCTACACAGGAACATTCAGGAAAATTAGGCAAATTAGTTGGAGATCTGAGTTTAATTTTCCCTAAGTAAGATTAATCAAAACCTTGCATGACAGCTCTACCTCAGAAATCAGGTAGCTCTAAAACACTGAATAAACTGGATACCTGCCTCTTACTTCCACCTCCTTTTCTTGGTTTGGGTCAGCAGATAAATTACCACAGCAATTCTTAAGAATTTCTCTTTTATGCAACATGCAGTCACTACTCTGGCCATTGTAAATGGGAGAGACAGTAAGAATCCAGTAGCACTTCCAGGCCTCACTGTTTGTACATGTAACCATGTTTTGCACTAATTTTCTGTGCAGAATAATTGAAAAAGAAGCAGTCTTGTTACTTCCCAATTCATATGCAAGATAAACAGAGTCCAAACTTGAATGAACAGAGGATGACCTATTAAAATTATAACACCATGATTTTTTCTGAAGGATAAGGAACAAAACCATCTTGTGGATCAAAAACCTTTATAAGCACCAGGAAAGGGAAACATTGTTCAGTGCCTTGAGGGTCACAATGGGTATCTTACACATCAGTGTCAGCATGAAGGGTCTCTGGTAGTCTTGTGATTCATGTAGTGAGATGAATAATGCATAATGTCATGCAGTTTGTTTCTTTCAGAAACTAAAAAATCCTAAATTAAGTTACCACTGGCCTCCGACTTTATTTAAAATCTAGTAGAAGAGCAAACCTGGTCAGAACTATGCTATAAAGCAAAGAAATGCACAGAATTGGTAATGGTTCTGGTTGTTACTTCTCTCTAAAACCATCTGGTGCCTGAATTGAGTAAATTGCAATAAAATAGCAGTACTTATGTGCTTTGCTGTTGCAAGAGACACTATTTAATTATTTTTTTTCTTGTAGAAACCTGGCTGATTTGACCTAAACAGGTTTTACAGCACTTTTTCAAAGGGCTTGTCTACACACGCATGTTTTACCACAGTAGTGCTGGCATAGCTGAAACACCACAGCATTCAATGCACTGACATAAAGCAGTTTCTGCTAGTTCAAATTATACCTAAAAGGGAAGATTTGAAGTTGGGGGTGGTGATGGTGTTTTGTGTTAAGACAACAAGGGACAAATAAAAAACATAGTTATCTCTTTAAATTGCCAAATTTTAATTGCTGTATTTTTGCACACCTAATCTGCACTTCGTCTTACCAATTCTTTACAAGTAATGGAAAAACTTGGAAATATACCAACTCAAATCAACTGAGTAAAATCACAGGCAGCAGTAGGAATGATACTCAAGTAGAGGGAGCAGACTATGAAGGATGAGTGAAGGCAGAGGAAAAGAAAGCTGTAGAGAGCAGAGACAGAGGAGGCTCTGAAGTAAACTTTCCCCGATACTATCTGTGTCTGTCTAGCTGGTTCTGCTGAATTTCTGGAAAGATTTTTACTGGTTACTGAATCACACAGCTATAACAAATCCATTATTGTAATTGGCAAAGTACTAAAAATTTGAAAGTTATCAGGCACATTTGCTATACTCAAAGTTGCATTATATTCTAGAACAATACAGTTTCAATAAAAGATAGAGAGGTTAAATCTCTGCTTCAATGCAAAACAGTGGAGGGATGTTTAACAAGTTTGTAGGGCTGCACTGGAAAACGTGCAGCCCAGAGACACTGCAAAGGTTGCCTCTGGACTGGTCTCAGAAATCTGTGCAGAATTTTTTTTCTGGAGCCTTGTGTTCCTTTCATTTGTTCTTGTTTATACGACTGCATCTTCAGATAGGTTTTGACTAAACACAAGCTTCAGTTTACCAAGACCCTGTACACTCCAAATCTGTACTTTCTCTCTTAAGGAGAAAAGCTGGTACATCCACCTGCTTTTCTTAACATGTTCTCTTTGAGGTGCATCGCACCACTTGAACCCCGGCTTTTGTTCCCCTTTCAGCCTGCCTTCTTTCCACTAGCTCTGTCACTTGGCACACCTTCTGCTAACAGTCTGCTGTTGAACGGTTCTTACTCCATAAGGTGATGATGTGTGTTATACTTTTACATGCACATACAGGGAGGAAAAAAACCTCTTTATGGATATTTTTTTACATGATCACCTATGAAGTTTATTGCAGCTTTGTCCATATCTGGTACTGACTGTTGACGGTGCCATTAAGCTGGCCTGGCTGGACCAGTAGTTTGAACCAGTCTGACAACTGCCATGTTCATAGAAAAAAATTCAGTGGAGGGACAACAGAGGTTGACAGGTCATGATTAAAGTTCTCATGATTATTGCAAATAAGGACTTAAAGCTCACCTACACAGAACACTGTGAGATAACCCTCACTTGAGATAGGCATTGTGCTGACTTCACAATAAAGTTATTAATCATTCACGAACAGTGAATAGGCATTATTTCCTAAGTGAGTGTACCTTCAATACCAAAGCACTACTTGAATAAAGACATTCAAAATATGTATTTAGATAAGGCTAAATAAACAAGACAAAGTTAGAATACATATGCCAGCTTGTTTGAATTAGACTTTCCAAAGAGAAAATCTTTGTTTTGAACCTTCAGGGTTATGAAGAAATGTCACCTGAATTTTTATAGAATTTCTATGTATTGACATTCATCATGAACTTGAATGTTTTGTGTACAAGACTATTCAATGCTTCTACCAAGTAATTACATAGAAATTATGGTACCATGATACACCCAAAACTTGCCCTCATATTCATGAACCGTATGATTTAGCAGCAAAGGTTTTTCTTATAACATTTTTTTCTGGTCACAAATACCATCTTTTTTCCATATGAATTCTTATGCATAAGCTCTGCAGATATTGTTACAATTGCACTGTTTGAGATTTTGGTGAGTTCCAAGCACTACTGATGGCTTTTAGGCTCATCATCCTGTTTTCAAAAGTGACGGTTATTGCACTGTGGTGTTTACTGGTTTGCCTTTGATTTTTCCACTGGCACTTCTCATCTGGTTGCATCTATAAAATGACACTTGTAAAAAAAATCTAGCTTAAGTTACCCATCTTTCTAAGAAGTGACAGTAGCAGGTATAGAAGCCCAACAGTATTTACACATGCAGCATTCATGCTGTTTTAAGTATTGATTGGACCCAATCCCCATCTGGTGTAAATTTGCACAAGCTTATCAGCTTCATTTAGCTGTTCTAGCTTATAGCAACTGTGAATGTGGCCCTTAATATTTTAGCTGATGTCTGCAAAACTTAAAATTATATAGATGCTCCTATCAAAACTGAGAATTTTTAGGTTAAGTAAAGATATGTTAGAACTAACTGTAATGCAGTAAGTATATTTTTCGCATTCTTAGTGTGGGTAACATTTTACCTCACTTGAGCTGTTTCAAAGCTAGATGCATGGCTGAAGGCTTCACCTAGAATTAATAGAGATACACAGGCATTGCCAGACAACAGTTTGCCTCCTCCTTAAACAGATATCTAAGATATGTGAGATTAAAAAAATATCTGAAAATACTTGTCTCTCCTCCTTGTTGAAGGAACCTAGAAACCTAATTTTTAGAAATTAGTTTTCTTAGAATTTTCTAGGATGTAGGATTTTTTGGAAAACTTTAAAAATTAGTTAATGTTGGACAAGATGAATCCCACCCCTCTTTGCCATCTGTCTTCAACTCTGTTGTCCCTGGTGCTGATTTCCCATCTGATTTCCCTGGCAAGAAATAATTGCTTTCAACAAAATGGTTGCTGGTAGTACAAAATTCTGGTATTAATTGTGAGCACATGGGTCCAGATTCTGCTTTCATACACGCTGGTGTAAGTTTGTGGTGACTGCTGTCATTCACAGTTGGTATGGTATATGTAGCTAAGAACAGAATGTGGCTTTTCTCCTCCAGCTTGGGTTAAGCTCGTCCGGACTGTTACATCACAGTAGGTACTGCATTTCCCTGGCAGGTTTGAAAGCAGACTTTTAAGTTCTCTGACCTTTTGTAGTTACAAAGAAAAGCTTCTGACTGTGATCCAGTGCAGCATGGTCTACCTTGTATTTGCACATATGGGTTTAAGCAAACAGCCTTCCTTATCGCCTTGGGCCATTAGCTCTAAAGTCGAATAATAATATGCATGTCAGTACAGCTAAATAGTTCAGCAAGATAATGCAGCAAGACATGAGGATAGATTCTGAGATTCCAGGCAGCACAGAGTCCAAGCAGAAACAAAATACATTTTTCTTCCACTGATTCCCTGCCTTTTACTGTTTGCACTGCTGCATCCTATAAACTTTCAAAATATACACTTGGCAAAATAGGTGCAATTTACCTTTGAATGTTTCCTCAACCAGATTCAGATATCTTTGATAGCATGTACTTGTTGCAGAAGGTTTTTTCTTTTTTTTTCTTTTTTTCTTTTTTTTCTAATCCAAGATGCCCATCATTGTCTGTTGAAAAGCAGGGCGTTGGCTTTAAATGCTGAGGTTTTGCTTTTCATATGCAGCTGTTCTTTACCAAACCATTGACAGCAGAATTGCTTTGGAAAGCTTGGGCCCCTCCCTCTGAGATCACTCTATTATTCTTTCCATTGTCCTGCTTTCTTTTCAGAACATATTTAGGGAGACAGGCTTTGCAGCGTTTCTTATTCAAAGGACTTTGAAGTCGCTTTCAACAAAAATAACGTATTTAAAAACATAAATATTTATTTACAGAGCAATTCAGTTCATTACAGAATTGGTAGCCTTTAATGATTGGCAGTCCTTAAAGGAATCTTCAGCGGGGGCGGGCTGAGCCTGTAAATCAAGGAACAACTGACTTATTGAATTTAATACCCAAGTGATTAATAATAAATTTTAATTTGAAGGCACCCATGCCTGAAGGTCTCTAGGTGTTGTAACAGAGATTAAAAAAAGAAAAAAAGAAAGAAAGAAACTGCCATAGAAGAAGGCAATTTGCATGTCTGACTAAAAAAATAAATAAAATAATATTTGCAGCCTACATAAATGAACCTCCTCACCTAACTGTAAAACAAGCTATGAGAATGAAAAGGATCTTAGACATGCTTTGAGATACTGCCATGCTTCCACACGTATAGCTTTGCTTAGACCATTCTACAGGCCAGCTTTAAGTGCAGAAGAATCTGTCACCTACCTTCTTTACTCTCTTCTGATAAAGCTTTCCTTAGTCACAGGCATTACCTTCCTAGGTTTTGGTGGCAAGCTGATGCTGGTTTTCCTGATGGTTAGGGGTCCTAACTTGAAGTGTCGCAGGTAAATGGAGTAAGACTACTTCCCTGAAATCTAAAGAACATAATTTTCCTAGCTGTGTGAAATATTCTCTGTTTCCAGCTGACAGGAAAATTAATTTTTTTACAGCATTTTTGGCATATGAACTCAGTAATCACATCGATGCTTTACTCTTACACGTGCTACTGGAGTATTTTAGGAAAATGCAAATATCAGCCTTAGCGTATGAATGTCCCCCATCTCCACTGTGACTAGTACAGTGCTTCTTTAGAGTTCATAGAAAACACCAAAATAAGACTGGGGAAAGCCCATACGTGACTTTCCAAAGAAATATGTACTGCATTTGCTGTGCATTGTAGCATTCATTAGTCCATTGATCTTTTTGATTATCTTCTGAGATTTTTGGATATTTGAAAATATCAGCAATGCATACATTTTTAGTGGGGTTTTATGGAAAGCAAATTGAAATACTAACTGAAATGTATTTTAGAAAAGCAAGTAATTATTTTACATACTTTATTGCAAAACTGAACATAAAAACCACAATACTTTCTCTTTAGGACAGAATGTTATCGTCATAGTCCCAGGAGCCAACCTGCTTTTAAATTCTGAAGACCTGAAGAGGGCTTCTGATGTCATTCAAAAAGCCAAAGTCGTTGTTTGCCAGCTAGAAATAACCCCTGCTGTTTCTCTTGAAGCTCTGAAAATGGCACGTGCCAGTGGAGGTAATTTAACATAAGCCATTCTGTCTCCCTCATTTCTGTTGCATGAAAAATATTCTTTATCGTGCTTTCTAAATAAAGATCTTGTAGTCTATTCTGGTTTCTGTCATACTAGTTTTATTTAGAACTGAAACAATAGCCAGAAAATTCATGCTACGCTAACGAAAACTGAATTCAGTTTTAAAATTTTGCAGTGTTTACCTTGAATGGCAAATCAACCCGTACCCTTATAATCTCCCCACATGTGCCTGATGCTGCCTTTCCTCCTATTTTCATGCTGTGACTAAATACAGTATAATGTTGTTAGGTCAGGAACTATGGGACTGACTCTGGTATTATTCCAGAGCAGAACAAGTATAATGAATGCAAGTCAGTAAAGTTCCACGCACAATAAAGTGAATTAAATGACCTCAAAACCAGGCATGCCCTTGTTCTCGCAGCATAGCAGTAGGTATGGCTGTGGCTTTCTATATAGAAGGTAAGATCCTTAAAGTAAAAAAAAAAGCTTTTTCTTCTTAACCAAAATCCATAGAGTGTGACTTGGCATGCTGCCATTGAATAGACGGAGTCACAGTCTGTGAAATTATTAGTAAATTGTTACAGTGCTGTACTTTTAAATGTAGGCCATTGTTCCTTCAGTGTAGCATACACGTAGATGAAAGCTGACAGTTTGCTTGAACAGGATGAGGTTTCACTACCAACATGATGTTTTTGTTGTTTAAGTGCCTGTAATGCTTTCAGTTACTCAAGCACAATTACTACTGTATTTGAACACTAAGTAAATAATTATGCAAGTGAGGCATCTATATGAGATTAAAAATATGTTCTCATCTCTCTGGAAGATAAGACTAGGAAGGGACAGCTCATACTATGGTTAATCACGCAGCAGGGCAGGGGTGGCACTGGGATCAGAAATAACTGGTTGCTTTCAGCTGGGCCCAGGCTGGCTCCAGTGGATCATCACATGTTGGGATTATTGACTTCTCAGTCCTCCTGCACCGAGGTCTGTTGTGCACCTGTTGTGATCACAAGTCTTCACACACTAGTGGAGACAACTGATATAGCAGAACTTTACACGTCTCGTTCATGTATTTTGTGCTGATTTAAGCAGCTATGTTAGATGCGAAGCTGGGAGAGAGTGGCTCTGAAACTGTGGTGATAACAGTCATAAACTCTACAAACAGAACTGTCCACGGGCAAAAATTATTTTGACTTCTGTTTAAAATGTCAAAACTGGGTTCATGCAAATATAAATAAAAATTTATAACTTTAGGAAACTGAGTAGCACCTAGAATGCTTAAAATATATGTGAGGGTGGAAACAGAGCTTACTATATTTTGTCATTAAGTTTAATGAAAATGGATAAAAGCATTCTTAATCTAGTGATTAATGGACTATAATTGAGTCATGAGTCAATATCCATGACTGATTTGATCTACTTCTAACTCTATGCATAGTTTTGATAAGATGTTTCACACTTTTGTCACCCTCATACGGCAAGATGCCAGCCTGTGACAGAAGAAAAGACAAGATTTTTTTAAAGGCAATTAAAAAAAATCCAAACCTGATACACAGAACAGACATGCAAGCATTTAGCAACTGTAGACTGCACAATATATCGAGAAAAGAGAGTAGTTAACTGTGGGCCAGCTATAGTTCTGTGCTGTCAGTCTGCTATCATTGTGCAGCTCTCGCATCAGGAGAGCTTTGCTTGCTGCTGCTTTAAAGCAATAGGCTACGCATGTTCAAATGTCATGTGCAGTCAAATCTAAGTAAACAGCTGAGTTTGTAGCACTGTAAAAATCTATCCTTAGCCAACTGTAAATTGTTAATGCAATTTCCCTTCTTTTAGCCTGCAATACCCTCATGTATAATGCAGTACTGCATGTTAGGATGTGTACTAGACTATTTTTGTTTAAAGCAGATGCATACCCAGATGTCTCAAACCTCTGTTTCAAGGGTTTTTTTTGCTTGTTTTTCTTCATTCTTATTGAAAGAAATAAATAATAAGATGGAAGAAGAATGTGGACACACAGTCAAGAACCTTTTGCTTCTGTTCAGTAAACATCACCTGGATCTGTAAGCTAGAGAGGGATGTCTCCTGTACTGCCATCTTCTCATTGTGACACTGATTATTAAAGATCTTGTGACAGTCTTGGGAGGGAGGGAGGGACAGAAGGATGGAAGCAAGAAAGGAAGGAAGGAGGGAAGGGAAGTTATCGAACTGGGCAGCATGATTTTCTGTGTAATTCCTGAATCTGATTTTAGGCATCTTCTTTTATACCTTTAAAGATCTCTTGTAGCCCCAGAAGTGCACAGCAGGGGCTTTCTTGATTTGAATACAGAAGAGACAAAGCTGGACGGGAATGGTGGAGAGGGAGAGTAGAGTTCAGACAAAGGAGGTGTAAGGGGGATTTACTTGATTTTGGGGTGGCAGAGGAAGAAGGGAGAAACTGAAGGGGGAACAAAATTGGAACAGAAAATAGGATTTGTTGAGTAGAGATTGGAATATGGAGGAAGAGTCAGGGAGTAGGCTGTGAGTACTGGAAAAGCATTGGAGAGGGGGTGTAAAGAGACACAATGTGATGAAAGTTGAGTGATGAAGGTTGCTACTGCATAGTGCCTATGCAAGAAGGCATAAAGAATGGAAACTAGGTGAGGAGAACGGATCTTGGCACAGGGAGAGAAAGAATGAGGGCAGAAAATAATTTGATGTTCCTTGGGAACCAAGCAGGTCACCCTGTTCACAAGCCATTGTCTTCTTCACAGCCTCAAAGAGAATCTTAGGGTTCCTCTATCTCCCTCCGATCAGCAGACATTAAATATGGGAGCAAACAAATAACAGCGTATTCCACCCTGTTCGTGATGAGTCTATATTACTTAAAACTGGAGTTGGAACACTTCCAGTGCTGCTTCTGACCCATGTGTATATTGTTATGATACCACAGGACAGAGTTTGTTTTCCAATATGAGCTGTTTGTTTGTTTGTTTTACCTAGGAAAGTATACCTTAAAGATTTATGTTTAAAAAATATTTATTAGGGTTGCAATTCAGAAAATAGGAAATGCAAGAGTTAAGGTTGCCTGTGAAACCTTCATTTGTCTCCTTTCTGCATATGTATTATGTTGCAGTCTTTAATTATGTGATCACATGCTGTTTTTCAGTGGTATGTGATCATATAATTAAAGAGTTTATTATAATACATGCTGTATTGTAATAATATAGGGGAGCCAAATTAAAATTTCATTGGAAATCCTAATCCTGGTGTTTTCTGACTTCTGAGTAAATGTCTTTGTCACTTTAATACTCTTTTTAATGAGGCAGGTAGAGAGGCATGATAAAGTTGCACAGTCAAAGGCTAAAACATTCCATAGTGTTAATCAAAAAGGTCATCTTCTCAACTTCTCAGTACTCAGATTTCAGAAGCTGTGCATCTTTCTCTTTTAGAGTATTAACTGGGAGTCAGAAGTATTCAGGGTGTCTGAATATTATGTGCTGTAGCTTAGGGACTAAATATGCTTTTAGGTCTGAAAATTTAGCCATCCAAGTTGAAAGATTTGATCACTTGCTATAAGGAATATTTCTAAAGTAAGAGAGTGTGCTTTATATAAAAATGATGGCCTTGTGGTTAAGACACAGAAGTATTAATCATAAAATTGGCAAAGTGAGAAACCAAGTCTGCAGACTTCCTGTATTAACAGTGAGTAAGTCACTTACACTGTCCTCATGACAAACCTTTTCTGCTGTTACACGGGGCCTTAGGCTACAGTTTAAAGTTAGGTTAACTAACATATCCTACCACATGTTAAGTTCAGGTCTAGCTCTGCCAGATAGCATATTAAAAATATATAGTGCCTTGTCTACACTGTAGTTTTATAATGTGACAGTTTGAATAAGTTAGGTAATGCATTCAGAAGCACATTTTACTCCTTGTCTGGACATGCTCTTCATTACTCCGTACCCCTGTGTCTCCATGTATGAAAAATGCAGATAACAACACTGAAAAAATTTTAGAACTAAATGAGTTCTTGCAAAACTTCTTAAAATCCTGGAAGAAGCATAATCAGTTAAACAAATTGCATTAAGGCTCTTTTCTTTTTTCTTTTTTTTTTTAAATTTATTTAACAATTTCTTGTTTATTTTTTCTGTTATGCTTCGGTCATGTTCCCATCATGGCAGGTGCCTGCACATGAATTAGATGGGAACTTTAATATAATAAACAAAACTTTCAGGAGTTCTATAAAATGAGGACACAGAAACTGAGAGCCATTTGTGTGTTAATAATAACCATTGAGGGCTGTGAATTAATCACAGTGGTGTTCTAGGTGATGGTTTATGAATGTAAAACACTAGAGATTTAGATGATTTTTTTTTTTTTTCAGTAAAGACTTTATTTAATCCGGCTCCAGCCCTTGCTGACCTAGATCCACAATTTTATACCTATTCTGACATCTTCTGCTGCAATGAAACTGAGGTAAGGTTCATATGTCATGTTAAAGAAGGAGTCTTAGACAGTGACATTTCAGAGGGATTCTGTTCTCAGAAATGCAGCAGAGGGAGCAGGAAAACTGAGCCATGCTCCTCTTACATTGGACTTTTGGAGGTGACAAGTTTGAACCCTTACCTAATAAGCAAAGAGGAGTATTCTAGAATACCTTTAGATTGCACTCAAAATTAAATTAATTGTTTGCAGCAAGAAAGTTATGTCCAGCCTTCCTTACAAGTAGATGAGTAAAACAAATCCATAAAAGGACACTTTTAAAATGTTATCACTGAGTGGTATATATTAAAATAGATCCTTGTCCTTGTTCTGTGGTCCCTTTATATGATTAGCAGGAATGCGCTAGCCATAGTGTTCTGACAGTTTTAAACTCGCTTGCCAGGAGGTGATGCATGCACGCTGCACTTGATGGTAAATAGTAGCTTCATATGCCTCTTCCTGTCAGATCTGTTTTCAGTGAATCTGTTTCTCTGGCCCTTCTACTGTATGGTTTTGCTTTTTTTTTTTTTTCCCCCCCTCCTTTCCCTCTCTTTTCTAATTCAAATGTGTTTTTTCTCCCAAAGGAAATTATTTTTGTCACAAGAGACAAATTAAGCTCGTCTCATAAGGCCTTCATTTAAATTTCCTATTATTAGCATTATGCACACTGTGTTCCTTCCCCTCACCCTCTCTTTATATAAACAGGAACGGGGGAGAAGCATTATAGTGGGAAGAAGCCATGCCCTGATCATAGTTAAAGTTCTCTCTGACAAACATGATTTCTGCAATGAACACAATACCTTCGGGTGGAGAGGAGGGGGAAGAGCTAAGAGAAAAGCATGGCCTTGCTTACCTATAGGACTACTTTGTCTGATGACAATGTCTGTCAGAGTAATTTCTTCAAGACTCAATTACCCTCTCTTGAAATTTCTGTTAAAACCCATCACAAACCATACCAGAAGTTCTCAGTTCATGAGTTTTCTAGCATTTAAGGGTTGGTCTGAGTAACCCAAATAGGCATCTGAATTTTATCCTGGGATGTTTCAGTATGTGTCTGCCAGGTTCAGATACTTCAGAGCATTCAGAAATTAGCAAAATAGCAAGGTGGGAGATGCCACAGCCTCTCAGGTCTCTAGAAGGCAAAGTTTCCCGTGTAAGTGGCTGTGATACCTTTTGTGACTCAGACACTGTCCATCAGCCATTGGAACTCAATTATATGTGATGAAGAGAATACTAAGGCAAAGTATTCTTGTTCAGGGGACTTGCAGGACACTCGTAATGGTGTTTTCTTCATATTTTCTGAAAGCACTTATGCCTGGACTTTGCCCCTGGATAGGCTGAATGGTGCAACAGCACACGTTTTGGGCTGAGAACGCCCATACTCTCCCACCAATTTAGTAAATGTCATTCATCGTTTGCTTATTTCATAATGTCACTAGTTATTTTATTTTTCCCCTGTGAAAACTTATCCCCCATATGTTAGAAACAAAACCTTGGTTTTCATTACTTGTCTGTTCCCGACTTTTCTCTTATTGCTCTTTGTAACACACATGTTAAAGTTTTCCCTTTGTTATACTTTATTGCTAGAGGACAGTCTTGAAAGAGACATTCTTTGAGAAGTTTAGCTTGCTGGAGCCATGGTGTATTATTATTACCACCACATGGAGGAAAGAAAATTGCTTCTATTTGGAGAACAAGAAATACAGGTGTATAATTATAATAGATCCCTGCTCCTTCATCTACGTTTCCTGCAGAGCTGAGGGTACAGTTTGCATTCTTTTCTGCTATTTGCTTTTAAAAAGTAATTACCATAGAAAGATAGCAGGGCTCACTGTATGCACAGTCAGGCGCAGAAATATGGTCTCTGCTGTTGAAGAGGCTTGTCTCTTCTGGATTTATGGAAATGGTAGACCTATAGAAGTTCCTGCCAGCCATATCATGAGAGCACAGATCCAAGTGTGGGACTCCTACAGCATATTCTGAGAACAAGAATGGCACATAAATCCCTTTGCTTTTAACAATAACCTTTTCATACTTTACAATGAAATCAATTACATTAGCACGACTGTAATAATCAGTTTTGTTTGATTTCATCCTCTCTATATTTCTGATTTGTTATTCAATTGATTTTCAGGGATAAACTATTGCTATTGTTCCTTTCTTTTTGCTGAGAAAAGAGGAAAGATGAAGCATTTGTTTTTCTTGTGTCACAAGTTTGAAGGTTGTTTTTTTAGTAATTGTTATATATTCATAGGCCATCTGTTTTCTGTTTTCTTTCATGACTTTCTTTAATTTCAGATCCCTGTAATGTATGCACTTGAGAAGTTTGATATAGAGATCAATGTTTACATACCCAAATAAAGGTTACCAGTCACATCTCTGTATGGCACTTTAAAGCAATAAGCTAATTCTACAAATCTTAAAGAGAATTCTAATTTTTTAACTCTGTTCATTCAACCAACTACATCTGCATTTCCTTCATCTTAAATCAGGAAGTACCTAAATACTTTGATGATCCAGAATATATACTGGGAAAAGATCTTTTTATAGATTTTTTTTTTTTATTTCCCTCAGTATCTACTACCAGTCACAGTCAAAAAAGAACAGTTGCGTAAGATGGACCTTTGCTCTGAGCCACTATGGCCATTCTTATTTTATGGATTTTTTAAAATTATTTTTCTCTATGGCCAAATTTATTGAATGTGCTGCTTACAATGACTTTCCTGAGATGTTTTATTCTAGCTCCGTTGTCACTCCTACTTGGTATTTTTAAGTCTGTAATAACTTCCCTCCAGCCAAAATCCTATTTATGTTCCAGGCTTTTATTTTTTATTTGGGATTTTTAGGTACTACCAGAAAAAAAACAATATATTTCTGCTTTATCTTTAGTAAGTCTTTTAAATAGTTAATAAATCATCTTGAGTTTAAAGGTGAACTCTTTACAGCTATCCAATTCAACTGCTTCTAAAACATTCTTTTTACACAGACATATATACTAAGACAAGATTAAATTTACACTGATTTTTTTTCATTGCTTGCTTTGGCTTTCTTAGTCATTTAAATTTGCAAGTATTTATCACACAATTTTACCAAGATGTCCTTATCTTTCTTGTTCACCAAGAAATACCTTTAAGTGATAACATCCTGTGGTTTGTGGATATTGTGTGAATTATATGTTTGTAACAAAGAGTTGAGTTAGCTATAGAACAGAATGCTAGACATTCAGCTTAAGACATCTCATACGCTATGTGGATTGTTTGTGTTGTTAAAGATGAGAAAAAAGGGGGTAGTCCTTGTGATTAGCTGACTTATTACTGAGTCAGAAGTTTCTGTTATTTAGTGCCATGAACGTCAGCAGTTTTGATCTACGATGCCTTTGTCACTGAATAAAGGTTTAAAAACATCAGCTATAGTATCATGGTCCCAACCATGTGAGTATCAAATAGAATATCACACTTTATACTCAGTCCTTCATTAAATGCTTTGGGATTTAATGAAATCACATGCAGTATCTGGTATAACAGCACAGCTTGTTCTTATGGATTTATGTGCTAGAGAGAAGCAAACAAAATTATACTATCAGTGAATTATCTACCATTAGTTTGTCTAGAAGGCTCTTCACAAGCTGTTCTTTTCACTCTTGCTTGTTGCAGTAATAATTTTTTTTTATGTCTGACATCATTACTTTCTTTTTATGTGGTTCATGAACAAAAAAACTCAGAACAAATCTTGCAAGGTTATCAGTTCTTTCTTTGCTTAGCCTGTAGTTCAGTTTTATCTTTTCCCAGAAAGATCAAACTTGTTGAGACTAGTTTGTTAATTCCCAGATGCAGCACAGCCTAATCCCTGAGGTTTGTGCAGGAATGTGCTAGTTCTCCATTCCCTTAATTCTTCTAATGAAAAATAAATGTATCCAATGTCATCTTAGTGAAAACCAATGGTTGTTCTTTTCAGTCATCTATAAATGTTGAAAAAGAGACAACCCTATACAAGATGAGCTCTTTGGAATACTTACTATTTTTTTTCCCATGTATTTGTGTGATTCCTTACTGCAGTATGGCTCTAGGCACAACCACAAAGTCAATACAGTTCATGTGTTGTTTTTCTTATTTAGTGTGTGCATGCAATTACGTAGCCCTGCAGGTTATGAACCAAAATATATTGCACATCAGCAATTTCAATTTGCTCCTAAATGTTTTGAAGAACAGCTGCTTCTCTGTTCAAAGAATACTGACGAGCCCTTCAGGAGAAGGAAAACTCTTAAATGGTTATGGCAAATGATTTAGTTTGTCAAGCTATTTTGAATGCAAAACCGGGAACTGCTTTCTCCCTAATGTAAAATGGGTATCAGACTTCTGATCTAAATAAGAAAGGCCTAGCAAAGGTTTGATTAAATGCTAACAGAATACTTTGGGGCTTCAATGGTAGAAAGCAGTACAACTAAATATAAGTTAATTGGTAATTTTGTTAAATAAAGCTGCAAGATGTATAAAAATAATACGGAAAAATAGATACTATCCTATTTAAGATACTATTTTCTTTTAAGTGTTATGTCTATTACTAGAGGCTAGATATTTTTTGAAAGAAATACTAGTGATGGAATTTCTTGTCAGTATGTCAAAAATCAAGACACAGCATGGACTTTTACAAGATTCAGAGAATATCAAGTTTATAAACCTATATCTGGACTCTTGGATTAGGACATTTAAGATATTGCTTATTAATATAAGAGAGATTAATACTAGGAATAGTCTTTCTTAAGAAAAAATAATTTATACCACTAGTAGTCAGAACAGAAGTAGGTACTTTAGAATTAAAATATTTCAGAACATCTCTTGAATTTACCTTTACTGGTTTAAGTAATGGAAAGTTACTATTGCTCCGTTACATAGCAGTTGCCAGCAATTCTCAGTATATTTTAATTCCAACTTTGTTCTAAACTCCATTTTATCAGTTGCTAGAAACTATAAAATTTCCCATATTTAGTCTAAAATGAAAGAAGTTACTTTTGGGAGGGGAGGGAATAGCTTCAAGCCAATTCATTTCAACCAGTTTTTAATTATTCTAGCACGATAAGTATTTCTGCCTGTGTGTATGTAAAAATTTTATAATTTGAAACAACTGGAACTAGCTTGGCTTGTGGCCTGATCTTGCAATTGCTTATCCACCAAATCTGTCTCAGTACTTCTTTGAGACTGTTCACATGTGTTAGAATTAATGAGACTGAGTTCTTGTTCTGTCATTCTCAAAGAAATCTCCTAAGGTACAAGCCAAATTTGTAGCCAACTGGCTTAATGTGTTTAAATATTTAAAATTAAAAATATTTTAAATTATCATATGTAGTTTTAGATGGGTTAGGCTTAAAACTGGCACAGTTTTCCTATTTATTATTTCTGTTCCAGCAGTACCTGGCAACATTTGAAAAGTTGTTATTGTGCTAGGTGCACAAAAAGAAGTCCAAGTGATGGATTGTTCCCCAAGAATTAACACTTCTTGTTATTTCACCAGTTTATATATGCTGAGGATCATATGATCACAGAAGTTAGGAACAGACTTCTGGAGGTCTCTAGTCCAACACCTTGGCAAAGCATGGCCAGTTTAGGTCAGATTGCTCACAGCTTTGTCCAGTCAAGTTACGAGTCTTCGAGGATGGATATTGCATGACGTCTGGGCACCTGTTCTACTGCTTCATTACCCTTGTGGTGAAAACGCTTGACCTAATACTGGAATTTCCTATGTTCCAACTTGTGCCTGTTGTCTCTAGTCCTATCCCTGTGCACTTTCAAGAAGAGTCTGGCTCCATCTTCTCTACACCCACCATTAAATTGCTGTAGACAGCAATTAGGTCTCCCCTTAGCGTCGTGTTCTTAAGGCTGAACAAACCCTCTTCTCCCAGCATCATCCTGTATGCCCTGGTCTCTGGCCCCCCGGCTGTCTTGATGGCCTTCCATTGTAGTACACTGTAGTATGTCAGTGTCTTACTTGTGCCAGAGATCCCAAAACTAGATACCGTGCTGCAGATTTGGTCTTGCAGATGCCAAGGAGAGGATCCAGAACACCTCCCTGAAAGTGGCTGTGTAAGCCATAGGCTGCCCCAAATGCCCAACAGCTAGGAACACTTGGCAAAGGTTCATATCATAGTTTCATTCTCACTTTTAGCCAATGTAAACTAGTACTGCTGTGAAAGAAGTGAATTATTTTGAGTTGGCTTTTGGGGGTGGTGTGGGATTGGGGGTGGTGTTAGTTTTAACACAGGTCTGCCTTGCTATCCAATTTGTTTCGTGGCCACACAAATGGCTGTGCTGGCACAAAAGAATGGGCCATGTGGACAGGAGCGGAAGGGAAAAAAAGGACCACTTTTTTTCTGTAGCAGTGCTGGTTTGTTTCAACTTACTGTGACTAGACTCCACAGTCTAAAGAGACATGGAGAGTTAACTAAGCTTAGTGAGGATTATGACCAAGAACCTTCATATCAGTTAAATTAAAAACTTCAGTTACATTTCTCTTCCACTTTGGTAAACAAAATTAAGAAAATTCTGTGTAGATTAATTATGTAATATCCATCATAAGTTTTTTCTGACAGCAGCTTTGTAGAAAGTCCTCTTGCTTTAATAGGTCCACTTTACTAAGGAGTTTTATAAGACTAGCTGCAGAAAAATAAAATTCTTAATTTGCTGCTCTTTCGTACAGTACTATGGCAAATGTCCACATTGTGCTTTTAGTATTGTTATTTAATTTTTTCTTTACATAACCATTAGTTATTTCCTTCAATTGTACCACAGTTTGTTTTTTAAATAAGATTCTACTGAAGGGAGGAACTTAAAAACTCACCACAGTATTTAACATCAGTTGACATTTACCGCAATCTCTAATTATTGGCACAGAATCTGTCTGGCTTCTGCTGCTTTTATGGTTCTTCCAGCTTGTTCCAGTGTTTTTCAGTTTTACCATCCTGCTGTAGATGAGTTAGATGATAGCAGTTGAAGATCTACTTTTATACAGACTCTGTCTGTTCAGAATAATTTTGTTTATTGGTATAAGCCATGTAAAGATGAAAAGAAAGATTTCTGCAAAACCTTCCACTTATCAGTCCCAGAACACTTCTTTCACTACCCAAGCAAAAAAATCCTGTTGACGTGGGACACAGCAATCACAAAATTGCTAAGCATACAGCATGTGCATTACATTAGGAAGAATATTGTATTTAAGTACTTCCTTTACCTTGCTCATGAGCTTAGAGAAGTGTAAATACCAGGTAAATAAACCCAAATTAGTTTTACTCTTTCTGCAACAAAATCAAATCCAGTTTCATCCTGGGGACTTTGCAACCTAGGTCGAATGTTCAGAATTATTGCCCATCGTGAAGTACATTGGAAATTCAGTTAGCCCGTTTCATTCAAAGATTTGTGTTTAACCATTTTTATTCTTGTAACATTATGTGCATATGTAACACTATATGCATAGTTCCTGCACCAGAGATCTTAAAATTCATCAAAAGACACAGACTTCTTAGACGCTTGGACTATTAGAATATATATATTTATTTCAATACTAATTATTATCTAACCTTAGTTACTCCAAAGCCATTATTGGTATATTGACTCCTTGCAAACCTTGCTAGAAGATACAGTCGAACGGCTTTGTGAGATACTTTCTGAAACAAAATTTCTTATTTGAAAATACTTTTATAACCTTTTCAAAACTGAAATTTAATTTGCTTAAATAGTATGTACTGCAAGAGAAGTTTGAGCAGCATGGTGACATGCCAAAGAGAAAACTGGATAGGCTTAGTTCCCTTCTTATAATTTAAAGCTTACTATTTTCTTGTCTGGGATCAGTGTGGTTAAAAAAGTAGTTTTAAGTTGCGTGTATGTGTTAACCACACCTTGCCCCTGCAGTGCACAAGTTTAGCCACCACGGCCTGCCACCTGGCACACCAGGATCTGCCTTGTATCGATCAGATCAACAACGCTTGAAATCATTTGTGCATTTGTCTAAGTAGAGACTGCAGAACTTGGTCCTGTAAGTTCGAAAATTAAAACCAGTAGGTACTCTGTTAATGATACTATAAACTCCTGGGAGTGTGTTGGCATCATTTGTCCCTTCGGAGCCTAAGGGTGGCTTCTCTCTCCCGGGTCAGGCTGAAACACAGGAAATGACAGTGGCGAGCGGCGGGCGCTGACTCACAGCTGGGGGCGGTTTGCTTTGGGATGGCTGTAGTAGTTCCTGTCCCCAGCTGTCTGTCCTCCCTCTCTCCACTACAGGCATTGCCAGTGCTTCGTGGAGCAATTGGTTAATCACTATATACAGGCTGTTCCATCAAGAAGTATGTGCACTGAATTCAAGTTTCAGTAAGGCAGGGGAAGGTAGTTTGAAATGTTTCAGCAGCTGTTTCCCGAGAAGCAGAGCTGCCCATGCAGCAGAGGTCAGCAACTTTAGCTGGTGAATAGGTTCCAAAGTAAGTTTTCCACTGTAAATAAGCTCTAAGAGTGTAGAAGCTATGCCCTGTTACTAGGCAGTTATCTGAAAATACTTCAGCCTGCATTTTTTAGGATCCAGCAGCAACCTTGTAGTGCAAGATAAAGTAGGACTTCCCTCTTCTCAAGCAAGCAGGACAAGATTTAGTAAAGACAGCAAAATAGAATATGTCTGTTTACTTACAATTGAAGCCATACTGTTTTATGCAGGAGGAGTACTGCCTAGTAGACTGTTTCAGATAAAACATACTGTATTTTCTCTTCCCTTTCTTCCTGTTTTATTCTTGTTCTCTTCCGTGCCAAAAGAAAAAGAAGTACATGACATTTGACAGTGCTTTGCCATCAAGAAAATGTATGAAGTCGCGAAAAGGATGCTTGATTCTGGAACCTTCATTGCAGATTTTTGGGAAATTTTGCTCTTAGTTGGGTGGAACTAAAAGAGATTAATTTTAAGAGCCAACTGGGAAAAGCTGACTTAAGGTCACCATCTGTTAGAAGAAGAGTTTATCTGTGTTTGTACAGAGCGAACACAGAAGACTCTCAGTCTCGACAGAGGCCTATGGACATGGCCATAACACAAACGTATAATAATCTTGTAATGGGCCTTTGCCCAAAGAGAGCTTCAGATAACTTTTAGGTATTCTTATCTAAAAATATATATTAAAGTAAACAGAGTGGTCAAAGTTGAGCAATTTTTTTTCCTTGAAGAGATTTTCCCTTGTGATTTCCCTCTAGCTGAACACTGAGAATTTTAAAAAGAATTTTACAAGTTTCTCACTTAGTGATAAATATCCCTCAACAACAGTGACCAAGCTGCCATGTAGCATTTTTCACATTAGACCACAAAATGCTTTTGCCAAGGCTGTGTCATTGTGTCCATTTCACAGATGAAGAAACTGAGGCATGTGGGAGAAATGTGATTTTACTAAGGGGTGCGTGCCAGGCAAGTCGTAGAAGCTGGAACAGAACCCATGCCTCCTGCGTCTCTGCCTAGGCTGCTCTCCATTAGTCTGCTGTGCCTGAAGTACACACTGATTTCAAATGAGGAACAAGACATAGCTGAATATCAGCGTAGGAAGTGGTTTCATGATCATCCTATAATACACATTTCAAAAAGATATTAAATACTGTTTTCAAATGCAACTGTTGTCCAGAAATGAATGCTGTCAGATTATAATTTTCATTTGCGTGGGTTATTTTCCAGGCAGAAATTTTAACGGGCTTCCCAGTTGGCAACCTTGAAGATGCTGGAAAGGTGGGATGCGTGCTGTTAGAAAGAGGGTGTAAGCTCGTAATTGTTACTCTTGGAGCAGAAGGCTGCATGATGATATCAGTAGAAGAACCCATTCCAAAGCACGTTCCTGCTGGGAAGGTCAGGGCTGTGGACACTACGGTACGTTTTTGTGGTTTAACTGTCTTGCTTTGGAAAAGACTGCTTAAGCACTAAGGGAAAGCAATGAGTAATCAGCCAAATCTTTGGGCACTAGCACAAAGGCTAATTTATGATGTGAAATTGATATCTTGCTTCCAGTCTCTCGTATATTAAATGTCAGTTCACTTGAGTTTTGTAGTCTGTATTTTAGATGTGCTAGAATTATTATACATACTGATAGTAACTTCATGTTCCTCCTTTACTGAAGTCAGTACCTGTCTCTTGACTACAATGTGTGATGCCAGTGGCTTGAGCTGCAGTCCTTTTTTCTCACTTTTGCCCAGTCATATAATTCATCTTGTCCAGAACTCAAATGCTATGGGAGAAAGAAGACACTACAGCCCTCACAGTCTGAAACAGAATGTTTGGCTCTTCTGACTCAAGCATGAATTGCTTACCAAGCCTAGCATAAGGTGATCAAAGACGTAATTTTTATAGAATATGGTGGAAAAAACCCCAAAAGTTCTTGCTGTTTCATGATGACTATTTTATCATGATAGGTAAGGGATACTTGGTCAGAGGTATTTTAGTCTTTGACATGAGGGTAATTTTTTTACTTCCTGCTCAGAGTTAAATGCAGAAATCATACTCTAGCAGACCACTAAATACAGTACCCCCAGCAAAAAGTAAAAACAGGACAGGCAATAGTTAAGATAGCATTGCTATGAAAACCTTACCACATTGCACATATGGGGCTACTTTGTGTTCCTAGTATTATCTGACATAAATCCAAAATAATTCCAGTGGAGTTACTGAGAGCAGAGCAGGTCACGTTGTATGTACTAACTATACATTTAAATGCCTGTTATAATAACGTCATATTACATATGTTCTGTTACAATAGTTCATTAAAATCCTGGAGATTTTACCATCTGGTGCATTCCATATCTGAATTGCATTAATAATAACTAGCTCTTGTAGCATGTTTTTTTATCCATGGACCTCATACTGCTTCACAAAGAAGAAAATCAACTGCTTAAAAGATGAGGAAACAGAGGCATAGGGGACTGAAATTACCTAGCTCAGTAGCATGCAGTGGCAGGGCCAGGAGTAAAGTCACTTCGTCTAAAACAGAAGATCAGTCATAGATTTCGACTGTGATGTGCTGATACTGTGGAAGGCTTTGTTTCACTGTTAAATTTAATCCTTTTCAATTTACCTCTGAAACACAGATACTTTGGTTTTATTTTCCTCTCTTGCCCCTTTGTCATTTAGAAGTTTGGCCTCAAGTTAGTGCTGATTTTGGAATGTCCTAAAGTTCTGGATGAGGGAGGCATCACTGTACAGTACTGTGCATAACGTTCTTGGTAGGGGACTACAGACACCAAACTGCCTCTGCCTGTTTTTAGCCCAGGATTAGAAGTGCTAAAGGAGTGAAAGGCAGAGCTCCCAGAGCTGCCCAGAAGCAGGATTTATTAGCTTGGGAGCAACACTTTGTGAACCTGGCAGTACGGCTTCTTGCTCTGAGTTGGTAAATCCACTATTGCTATCAAAGCTTAGTATTAGAGTTTTTCTCTGCATCACACTGAAGTGATGAAGAAGAAACATGTGTGATTTGCTTCTTCAAAAGAAGCAGAAAATTGCTGCCAGATCAGCTATTGTTTGGTATCTTAAGATATTTGCTGCTCTTGGAATAAAACAGCAATACTGAAACCACACACTGTGGCTGAAAAGTGCTTTTTATCTTGCCTAGCAGTTCAGAGTTTCATGACTGAACTAATTTAATGCTCCTCTTTTTCTTTCTTTCTTTTTTTTTTTTTTTTTTTTTTAAATAAAAGCAATTTCTTTGAGTTTACTGAATCCTTGCCCTGCCTCCTTGTGGCCAACAGGTTATTGGCTTTCACATAGCAGAGGATTTTCACAGTTAATTTTGTTAATCTACTTAAATACCAGTGGGTTGTTTTCAGTAAAACAGCTGTGCTCAGTTTACTCTTGCAGGCTGAATGAAAAAAGATGTGTTGGCCTTCCATTATAAAAGTCTTACAGTGCTTAGACTGATTATCACTTTGCCTGAAAGCAAGTGGTTTTAAAGCAACCTTTCCAAACACTAAGAAAAATAATGTCATCCTCAACTAACCTGAATAGCAATATTGCTAAAATAAGTACTAAATGTTCTAGTAGGACATGTTATTCTCTTCAGAGGCATGTGTGCAGTGGATCCTTCCCCAGGGGAACAAGCTCAAGCTGTAAGGTGGCTTAGTAAGTAGCCACCTATCCACATTCAGAGCTGTTCATGTGCATGCTCTTCGCATGCAATTTAATACCAAACAAAAGTTGCTGCCCTGACTTCAGCATCTTGAGGGACCAGGCAGTAATTTTTACACTGACGTAATCCAGTCGCATCTCGTCATGTGCCTGTATCCATATTGACATTGTTTGGATCTGCGGAACTTAAAGTTACTGCCAGACAAAGAGTTAAATGATGTGTATAACCCATCATAGGATTTGCAAAAGGTTACAGTGCCCTTATGAAAACAGTCTGTATTAAAACAGAGATTGCCATTTAGAAGATATACATATAACATACAAAATGAGCTTCAAAGACCTCTTCCACTTTAGAAATTTTCCAATATCTGCTACTGCTGCCCAGAGTCCTCTCGGCAGGAGCGCAGCTAATGCTGCCTCCTGGTCATTTCTGTTGTCCACAGCAATTTTGAAAAAATTTTGATGAGAAAATACTTCGGTAGGTACAGCTACAAAGATGAAGAATTTGAGTTCCTTATCTCAGGTAGTGTGCTCCCTGTTCTCCATAGGCTCGAGAGACTAAGGGTTGATAGACAGCAGAGCCTGGCTCTTCCTCCTAGCCCTTGAGATGGTTAATCTAAGAGTTTATTGGCAGAACACTGGGAGAAGCTGGCTCCATCTCCCTCTCTGTGGTGGAACATGAATCTTCAAGATTGAAAATCTGGCGTTTTTCACCCACACTAAATCAATACTATAAAGGGAAAAAAAGAGGCTTGTTGATTTTTTTTTTTTAGCACTAATTATCTTAATGTGGTCTTTACTAATGTATGCAATGCTTACCATGACTGTTAGCAGTTCTCTCCATACACAGTCCAAAACATGTGGAGCACGAATAGTCATTTGGAAGGAAGTTTTGCAAGACATGGTATTGTAAAGCTGAAACATCTGTTTCTCCTGTTATAGCTAAATAGTGCAACAGGCTTTTGTTAAGAAAATAAACTTTCCTTTCATTTTATTAGTTTCTGCTAGATAATTCTATATGCAAATTTTGAATAAAAATAAAGTGAATTATTGAAAAATAATCCTCAAATAAAAATAAGTGAATTACTGAAAAATAATCCTCAAATTTTCTGTATTAAAGAAAGAAGTATCTGATTAAGCCCACTAGCCATATCAATTCGTACTTGAAGCAGGTGACATAGGTAAGAGACATTTGACACACTAAAAAGTACTAATATGTAGATAATATAAGAAAGATATACATTATAATTATTTTCATTACTTCAAATAGTTGCTTTTAAATCAACTTGATTTAACATGAAGATAAATACATGCATTTACTTTATTTTTGGAAGAAGCTATTTCCACTCTAGGTAAAACTAGTACATGAAGCTGCATGAAAATAGCTGTGAAGGATAATTATATAATTCCATTTATATGACACTTCTTTGGTTGGTAGCAGAAGGTTTCACAAACCATTCACAAATTTGATAAGGATTTAATAGAAAACAATAATATCACATACAGGCATTTTGCAGTTTGCCTGCTGCTGAAGCAGAAGCACAGCTGAGGTGGAACACAGCAGCTGCTTGTGAGCACAGCTGTGGGACATGACCAAACACCATCAGGTCAAAATTGTGCTTGAGGTGAAGTGGATGATCTGCATGATGAACCACACGGTGGTCCTGTATCATGGCATCTGCTGCTGTAGTAGCCCTGAACAAGACATCCTGGCAGAGGCATACACAGTCTGGTGACAGGGAAGTCCACAACATCGTCCACGGAGAATGAAGCTCTGCTCTTTTTGCCCCTTCACCCTCTCTTTCCCCCTCCACATCTGACAATCACGCAAAGTGTAATTTACAGCACTATTTACATCTATTTACATTTACTAATTATATTCCATTGAAACTGCCAAGGAAAATTTGTCAGAAGAATGTAATTACTCAAAGCTGGAATTTGGCCAGCAGTGAGATTAGTTCCCTTCCATTTTGCAAAAAAAAAAGTGCAATGGGATTTTACAGAGCCGAGTGCTTCAAGTGGCAGCTGGAGACCAAGTCGAGCCCCTGAGGTCCTGCTGGAGGCCTGCCCAGGGCTTGGTGTGTGCAGGTGGGCTTTGCGGAGGCAGCCGGGCTGCCTGGAGCTCCAGGTTCCTCAGGCTGTGGGCTTTAGAGGGTTGTCCATGCCAGGCCTCCTCTGGAGGTGCAGCAGGCCAGTGGTTGGTGGCTACAGCAGGCTATGTGTCTGCTGGCTTGGGCTGCACCCTGGAGCCTGGGGCTTTGCCTTTTGCTGTGGTTGCTCCCTACAGCTGAAGATGGGGTGTCCATGCTTTGAATCAGAGGGTCAGTACAGGCAGAATCTCATCTATGCAGGGGTATTAGTGGAAAATGCAGTGCTCTCTGACTAAGCAAGCAAGAGCTGCCCTGCTGCCATCCCACCATTTCCAGGTTGCATCATGGAGGTCACTTTGAGGAGTACTCTAGGGTTAGTTTTTGTAATCTCTGGTTTGCTCCAGACCCCAGTTTGGATCAAGATGCAGAATAACATCCACACATCCATCAGTTAAGGTGACTTTCTGATTTCCATCCCATCTGGTCTTTTAAATATGTAGTATGGTTGCTCCGCTTAAGATATCTTCATCAGCTTTTATTTCGCCTCTAGGTTTACACATGCCAATGTTTTGTGTACAGAAGTCCTGCATTAGCACACTCACAATCCAGAGATCAGGCATGCATGGCTTAGACATGGATCTATTCTCTGTAAAGGCAAATGAAGACTCTTGTGCATTCAATATTTAGATGAAAATTTGGAATCACTTTTCACAATGATGCCTCTAGTAATCACAGCAAGTTTAAATCTCATGGAGAACACAGAATGTTTAACTTCACAGTATTTCTAAGCGTAACCATTAAATTTCCCATACTATTTCTTACATCACCAGCATTTTCCCTGTCTGGCCATGCTTTTCAGATACAGAGAGTTCACAATCTGCTGAAGGAAGCTAAGGAGATCACAGGTTGAGGTACCATGCTTATAAACAGGAAACTCATTTATGAGACATGATAAAATTCAAAATTTAGTCTACACAGTTGTGCCTGAAATTTGACACGTGATTTATTCTACGTAGTCCTTCTCTGTACAACATTCTCAGAGATGGATGATACATACTATTTGTCACAATCATAAATGTTACTGTTATTTTTTCATATCGTTTCTGCAGAATGAGGGCTCATTGCTACAATATGAATTTGTCATCAGATGTTTTGTGTTCAAATCCTATTAAGTCTCCCTCTGATTTTTTATTAGAATATATTAGATCTGGCTCTTTTACTACAAGAGAGACTTTAAAAGCCTGTCTTTAAGAAGTAGAGTGCTCACTGAGCAGCTTTGTATTGAACTCTGAACATGTTATACAATCTTTATTTTAATGAAGCCTCGTATAATTGTATTAGCTATATAATTTTAGATATGTCACAGTATTCAGGCCTGTACAGTAATTGTGGTCTAAAGAAGGCAATGTGGTTTAGTGATTTGAACAAAGGACTGAGCAAAAGTGCCAGGGCTCTGCAAAAGACTTGCTGTAAATCCTTGGGAGCGTTATTTGGCTTCTTTGTATCCCGGTTTATCTATCCATAAATTGGAGCTGCTATTAACGTATTGGATATAAACCACGAGAAGTCTGTCAGAGATCAGAACAGAACCTGGGAGGCCTTTTTCCCAGGCTTGTCATATAACCTCAGGCCAGTTGTGCTTCTTTGGGGGCTCTGCAAACTCATTGAAGTTCTTCTGCTTGAAGCTGAGTGGTCTTGTCTGTAAAAATATGGTTTACACTAAAATTCTCTGTCTTAGCTGTATCTTCTGGTTTGGAGGAAGCCTGAGCCAGAGGAGTGAAGTGGACACTGAAATAAAGCCTTAGAATATAAATAAATCCAAAGCAGTCCTCCTAATAACAGCAATTCTTTGTCTCCTGACTTTGTGGCCTAACGTCTGAGGCTCAAGGGGATATAAATACAACACTCTGTGCAATGACTAATTACTCAAAATTCTATGCATCAGCAGAAGTGGGACTTGTGGTTGACTCTAATATTATCAAATGCCTTTGCTATTTAATAATCTTGTAGCCGTACATTATTTAGCATGCCGTTTGCACAAAGAACAGTGATTTTATTTCAGCTATCTCTCAACAAAGTAAAAATGCAGCTGGTAGTAAATGAAGCATTTGGCAGACAATGTGTCTGATGTACAGTTCTCTAACTTGCTAAGAAGAGAAAAATGTTGTTGAGTGTTTAACCTTTTCCTACCCAAGAATGTAGCAAGAAGGAGTATAGTGACCACAAAGGGCAAGGCCTTCTTTTGCTTTTGCTTTTGCTCTTTTTTTTCTTCTTTTTCTTCTTCTTTTTCTTCTTTTTCTTCTTCTTTTTCTTCTTTTTCTTTTTCTTCTTTTCTTTTTCTTCTTTTCTTTTTCTTTTTCTTTTTCTTTTTCTTTTTCTTTTTCTTTTTCTTTTTCTTTTTCTTTTTCTTTTTCTTTTTCTTTTTCTTTTTCTTCTTTTTCTTCCTTTTCCTTCTTGTTCTTCTTCATCTTTTTCTCTCATATTCCCTTTCTTTTTCAAGTAAAGAGAAAATGTTACTATCGGGCAAACAGCTTATCTATCAGTGAGGTTTATTCACACACCAGCAGAGAGTAATTATGCCCAGATCTCTCATTAACATCCTGCAAACCGACGACATAATAGCTTCCTTTCTTTAACATGCAACCAAAATAGGTTAATAAATAAGTTTAGTTCCAGTCATAGCCCACTTTTTGACTTAGCCTTCTGCATTCCCACTTTTACAAATATGGAATCCATTGAATTTTGGAACAGAAAAACCATGAGGAATAAGTTAATCTGCCAGACAATCCAATCAGCAATCTGCACTGTAAATCTATTTAAAGCTGCATCTATTATGTTCTGAAGTTCAATTCAACTGTGAAAGGGCACATGACTGAAATCACTGCATTTGAGTTGACTCATAGTTAAGTGTAGAGGGGAATTGCTTGGCTCATCACAAGTTTCTGCTTCTGATTCTGGCCTTCTAAAGGCACTTCAGTTTTTGAAGGCTTGGCCAGTGGCCTAAGGGTGTACAGGTATCCAGTGACGAGAGGAGTTGCAGGAGTTGCATCCCTTGGCATTGGCAGTCAACTGAGAAAAGGTGGAGCAAACTGGATGTGCCCTTTTTCCCCTTTAAGAGCAGAAAGCTGTACTATCCCCATTTTACAGACAGAAAAAATGCAACAAAAATGTTAGCGATTAGGTGCTCTTAAGTGCTAGCTAAAACTGTCCTCCTCCAAATTACATAGGGAGTTGGGGTGATGTAGCCAAAAACAAAACACAGGCTTATATTGTCCCATGCTACTCTCTTAACTTCTAGACAACATTGTCATGGAAGGAAATACTGTTTATCTGCCTAGTAACTGTCTATTTTAATCTGTAAGAACAAACAATGTAAACAAAATGAGCAAACAGAAGCAGGCTTGTACAGAACAATTTGGAGCCTTGTTTTCCAGTGGAAGATTCCACAGACCACCCAGGCTTTGCTCTAGTCCTTTTCTCAACCACGGAGCATCTAATTAAATCCTTCTCCATTCCTGACTCTAAGTGGAAGAGAGCCTACCGTCCTGTACGGTTTCTTTCCAGATGGAAATGCATAATTTAACAGAGATACAGCTGACAGGGAGAAGTGGGCCCAAAGCAGTATTAGCATTTGCCACAAATTGCATTAAATTACAAGGGGGTACTTAATGAAGATGTAGAATAAAAAGAAGATTAAAACCAATATTTAGTTTTCTAAGCCCCTTCCAAGATGGCAGAGCGCCAGGCAACAAAAACCTCATAGTAGAACTGAATTTCTGTCTCAATTATTTTAGTGATACCAAGAATTGTTTGGTTTTGCTACACACCATCAGTATCAGATCATGACATTTTGTCCCATTGCATCCAGCAGCTTTGTTCTGTATATATGTATACATATATATAAAGTTGCTAAGCTCCTTACAGCATTTACTACTTCCGTACTCACAACACAAGGTAAAGTACTATTCTGACTGCTGGTTTGTAGGTGGGGAACAATAGCACACAGGGACTGGCTTGGCTGTGGCAAGTGAACCTGCTTGCCTTGATAAAACCATAACTTCCTCTCTATGCTTCTCTTCAAAGAGAATTAGGACTGGATGAAAATTATTGTGAGGATATCAGCTGTCTCATTTTTAGAACTGGGCATCATTGTAGATGTCCCAGTAAATGAGAAAGCACATAGCAGTGCAGAGTTGCTTTGCATTGGATGCTTCTTGAAGAGGCTGTAAGGGGGTTATGGAAATGTGCTATGAGGACAGGTGCTTTGGCTCCCCTACTGTCATACTGAGAAGTATTCCAGTTTGGGAGTTAACACACTTGATTGGTCTGGAGAGAAAAAAGTAGGGATGCTGGCAGCATTATACACCAACTCAAATGTTTTGTTTGGAGGCCAGAACATGTGAAGGATACAGCATCCAACATCTGGGCCTGAGATTACGTTCTGATGAGGACTAGGGTAGCTGAGTTCAGAAATATCTTGAAGCTATCTTTGTGCCATCTCACTTCTGGGATGCTTTAGTAAAAGAAACAGTGGTATAATTTATACAGATTGAGAGCAGAGTAGGAAATGACTTTTTTACTGCTTCTCTTGGGCTGACTATGCCTTGCAACGCAAGTCAAAATCATTGCAGCAGAACGTGCCATATCTCTTTTCCTGATTTTCTTTCCTCCTCTTGACCCAGCACAGGGTCTCCACCAAGAAGATGTTCAGTCCTAGTACATAGCTTACCCTGTGTTCAGAGCAAATATTAGGCTGCCAATGCATGCACACAAGACAGTGTCAGGTGCATAGCACTCTGGGATATCTGAGTTGCACAAAGGATGGAGAGGAAGGAAGACCAACTGTCTGCAGCCATCCTTTCTAATTAAATTCCTGCAGTCAAAAATAGCTACTGGAAGCTGGCACTTCTGGCACATCCAGAGCGTCACCTTCCCAAGTATCTTTTTCTGGCCTGAGCCGTAGGAAGTTGAAAATGTGATCCACTGTGTAATAGTGCAGCATATTCTTGGCCAAACTCCTCATCATTTTATAGTTTACAAATGTCATATGCCTCCTTTTCTTCCATAAAGCTAGTCTCTGCAGAACCAGATATCATCCTGGCTGTTGTGGAATGTAACCTACTCTTCTCTGCTCCCATCAGTTCTGGGCACAGTGAGAGAGAAGGCAAACCTGGCTCCTGAACCCTTGCCTGTTAAGTTACCCAGAAATGCCAACTGCAGTAATGCTGATATTGAACTAAGACCTAATTTCCCCCAACTGAGTTTTCCGTGCCAAGTAAGTTTGGTCACTACAGAAACCAGAAAGGTTTGCGTTGGATCGGTGATATTGCATAATTAGGTTTTCAAAAGAACAAGAACAGAGAAATGAGAATAGTGGGGAAACCAGGCTTCTTGCTTTTGCAAATTCTAACCACAGAAAATGCCAGAAGTTTTATTTCTTACCAAGAATAAAGGGAGTTAATCTTTAGTAGCCTGTCCCATGGACAAAATGTATTTTACAGCTTCAGCTGGACAAATGGAAGGAATATAAACCCGTAAGTTTTGGTGACTGATGGCAGTAACCTATAGGAATACCTTTAATGGGCAATTTGCAGTTGAGTGTAGTGATTTTGTCACTTTTCCTAGGGTTTTGTTTTGTGTCTGTGTGTGTAGAGATAGACGTACAGATATAAAACCAGCTATTTTAGAACAACTCAGCTGTAGAAAAGCAGATTCCCAAATTCTGGCAGCAATGTTTGTCAGCTGCCCAAATGTCTATAAGGAGTATTGGTTTTATTCATTTCAAAGCACAAATAGAGACAGAAACACAGGGAAAAGGTAAGGAAAGTCTCTGGGAGTTTGTCCCTCATTGCTGGTGTCTGTGATTTTGTTACTGAAATCATTAAGCAGGCAGTAGGTTTGTTGGAAAGATCCATTTTACAGGGAATCCCACAGACAATGAATGTCTTTCTGTCAGAAACAGTGACTTGGTGCTCACCTACTGCTGAAGACCATGAGGGAGGTGCAGGAGCTCTGTTTTCAGCCCCACAGGTTAAGGACAACAGAATGGGTGGGTAGCAGATAACAATATTCTAGAACAGAGCAGCAGTTCTGGCTTGTAAGTCACATCTTGCTGGACTCAGAGAGAGGAGCTACAACTCGAGTACTCATCAAAAAGATTAGACAAACTCAGTAGGAAAAAGAATGCAGGGAGCTGGCAAGAGGACAATGTAAGAGTGAGCACAGACAAAAAAACTCCTGAAGTTTAGTGGTTTTTTTTTCCCTCCAGGATATGTAGTTCAGAGGTAGGCGGGAGCAGTGGCCAGCCAACAAAGGCTAGATGCTGTGGTTTTGAAAGAGGCACTTGAGCATATGGAGCTTTCATGCAAAAAAAGCATGTTTTTTTGATCAATTCTAGGCGAGATGGCAGTTGTGTCATTCTGAGTGCATCTCGTCAGATTAGATGGGATCACTAAGAGTCTTTTGGCATTTTCAGTCTGAGAGAAAAAAACCCCACATGTGGCTAGTGAAATTGCCCAGCAAGGAGATTTCCCCCTTCTGGCTTGACTGTTAGATTGTGGAGTCCTGAAGCCATGTCAGCCCCTGGCGTGATACCGGGTGACATAGTTGGTGACAATTTGGCCATTTCTCTCCTGGTTGGGGAGCTCATTGTTTGGAAGGGAAACCCACTGCCAGTATTCGCAGTGTTCTATCAGAATAACATGATGTATTCTGAGCAGGCTTGGGCTCTAGTTTCATTTGTTCGTGAAATGAAATTTGTGAATTAACACAGAAGTGTGAGCTTTGTTAGGAAGAAATTACAAGTTGGCACGAGTGTGACATGAATAATGAAGGGAGCGAAGTACTTCACAAGGAAGTGAGATAAGTGAAGCTTTTGATTAAAGTAGGAGAGTAGCTGCGTGTTGTTGAGGCTTGATAAACCAGTTTGAGAAGTACAGATCAACCTTCTGAGAAGCTGCTATATTTAGTGCTGAGCTTCAACCATGACTGATTCTGTGCAAGTTCAAACTTTGGGAAAGCTGTATCTACAGCTGCTGCAGCGTGTTCAACTGAAAGTCCATCTTGTTTCCGTTAGCAGCGATGTCTGCGTGCTTCCCTGTTGTTGACACATCTTGGTATATATGCTGTTCTTTCAAGAGTGCCACTTGAGAGTTGTATTGAGCTGAAGTGTAATGAGAGTTTTCCAGTACTGTGTTTTGTACGTTGCAAGTTTTCTATAGACACTCCAGCAAAAAAAAAAAACCAAACCAACAAGTGTGGAGGGTTTCCTCTGCTGGTTTTGAGTTTCTCTGTGAGGTATGAACTTTCACATCAAATGAAAGGAGGTCACAGATCAGAGCTCCAGTATGAAACCAGGGAAGAAGCAGGTACCAAGGCAAAGGCTCACTGACGCTCAAACTGAAAATTTAAACAGAAGTGTATCCTAAATTGAAGTATTCCTTGCCAAAATATCTGTCACTCTGGTAGTATAAGAGTCAGAGTAGTGGTGAATTGTTTGGTTAATGGGAATCTCACAGGTTCAGCAACATAGATCTGTTGTTTTCAGAATGGCATCTGGAGTTCCTGGTTCAGTGCTGTTACTCCATTGTGTAAGAAAGAAATAAATTCGTCACCTCTCATTAATGCTATCTGGAGTTGAAAGGAGTTTATATGAGCATCATCACACTGAATTGTCTTGATGATTCAGAAAACCGAGTGCTCCCTGTGGGTGAGTACTTTGTTGGCTTTCTGGGTTTAGTCTATAACACGGAATAACTTTCTTCCCCAGTGTTAAGTGGCATACTGGAATATTATTACCTGGCAGAACAAAGCTTTCCTGTGCTCCCTGCCAGATTTCGTCAGTGTGCACTAAGAGAAAGCCATCACCTCACAGACACTTTGCATTATTTGTCTTGTAAACAGCGAGGTGGGAGCTCCTCTGTTCTGATCCTGACTGGTAGTCTAACAAACAGAGCTGTATGGCAACTCCTGGAGGTCCACTTACTAATTTTGGATACCTCAGTTTTGGGGTTCCCAAGATGTGCCTCATTTTCGAAGGATGGGTAGCTCATATGACTCCTGTTAGAGTCTGTGTGAGATCAGGGGCTCTGGATACAGCCCACAGATGTCTCTGTGGGTGTTCCTAACATTCTTGATCTTAAGTTGGGTTCATTTCCCGTCATGTGAAATGAGCGCACTATTACCTGCCTTCAAAAACAGATGCTGTATAAGGGCTTTGAAATGTAAAGCAGGACGGTGTGATATTGCCAGATCTCTAGATACTTTCAGCTGTGCTTTTTAGATGACATACAAATTAAAAACTGCAGAGTTGTGAATGTTGTATGTTTTATTTCCAACATTCACAACAAACCAGATAACTTTTCAGGGGAACTCATGCATCTGTAATGTGTGTTGCTGATCTTTTTAGAAACAGTGAATAACTTAATGTAGTAGGATGTTTCAGAAAGGAAAGAAAATCCATGCAGGAGGCCTTGTATCGAGATTAATCTCTCAGGAATGCAGGGGGTTAACGGTCAGGCTGATTAATCACTGTTAATGAACCATCAGGAAATCTGTCAGGAAGTGGGTAAAAATTCCTGATGGCTGATGTGAAGCATTGTATGCTGTGCTTTGGTTTTGATGTTTCCCAACTAATAGGCTACCATGGGTGTAGTTTAGTTACCTCTGAAGTTCTGAAGGCATGTGAAGGACCAGATGACATGCTGCCCTTGTTCAACTTGAGTAAGTGAGCAAGAAATTTTCCCCGTGCACGGCTATGCAAATACGATGCAACATAAATGCAAGAAAGTCAGGGATTGCTCCTTCCCACGGCTTCCCAGAAGAGTCTGGAAAAGATACAGAAAGGAAGTGTATTCGTTCCCTCATTCCTCTGGTCTGAGCCCACAGGGTACAGGGGGAAGAGTGGAACAGGCAGCTTTCCCTGTGTGAACAAGGAGCCAGGGTATTAGAACTTGGCTACACAGCTGAGTTAATGAATTGCCTGGTATTGACCGAGGGTGAGGTTTCACAGTTGGCTTAAGCTGATCCAAGATCACGCTGCTGCTGCAAAGTGTTTCTAACCTCTTTCTCTTTGGCATTGGACTAGCTATCATGTGGTAATACAGCAGCTTGCTGGTCTGGGTGGAAACTAATGTTTCTTGGTCAGTGTTGACTGGCTTAGTCTTCAAATGGATCAGAGAACTGATCTGTCTCACTGCTTGGCTGCACGAGTGCTAGATCTGATGTAGGGGAGGGTGTGGGAACATGAGACAAGGATAAAAACATGAGTGGGGACTGAGCCTTTCAGCAATAACACAACCATAGATTGGCTTAAGCCTATTATGAAACTGCAGTCTGAATCACTGGAATTAAGACTGCACTGTCAACCTACAAGGAATGCAAATGAAAATGTGTTAGCTTACACCTCCCGTCATTCTTAAACAGGGGCTGAATACAGCCATTCTGCATGTGGCTGGGAGGAAGGAGCGTCTGGTGGGCCAGCAGTGTGATGGTTCCCCCTGACTCGGTCTGGAGTGTGCAGACCACATCAGACAGCACCAGTGTGTGTTTGGGGAAGGCAGAGGAAAAGAAGAATGGAACAGACAAGCGCCACTACCATGGATTCTCCCTATGTTTTCCTTTGGCTTAGGGTAACATGTTCTAGCCTGTCTTCGTGACAGGACTGCAGAAACACTCAATTACCAGAGCACACATTAAGCACAGTAATGCAGTTGTGGATCCAGACCATGAAGGTCTGGGGCACAGTGTGCTTCTCTAGTACTTCTCCTTTATCTTCAACACAAGTAGCTTTGCAGCGCTCTCTAGTCCCCACCAAAAGCTTAACTTAGACCTAAAAAGGCAAGCTCAGCTATTTGTTTAAAGTTAATTTGGTTTTTATTGCAAAGTTTGGTAGTTCCTCGTTAAGGACTTTTTATGATTTTGGTCTGGCTCAAAACTCCATGCATAGATATAGGAACAACCATGCTAGTGGAAAATCTCTTTGCAATTTTCAAATATTCCAGGTTTTAGAGGTTTGTGACCAAAAGTCCACTCCTGTAAGCACATCTGTGCAGAGCCCCACAAGTATCTGCAGGGTGCCTTCCACACAGGATCACACCATGGGAGTAGTCACCAAGGAGTTAGCCTTGAACTTAGGTAATAGTTTGAAAATAGTCAAATTAGTTTAATTTCAGGAGAGTTTCACGATAGTGGAGTTAGTTTATTTTAAAGACTGTCTTAATTCAAACTGCCAAAATATGTCTGCAGTGAAATGTAAAGAAAAATGGGAGGGAGTATGTTAATATTAACACACACCCCCCCTCCAAAAAAATAAAAATAAAAATAAATTTAAAAAAAAATTGCACAGGCAAATAAATGCAAAAGTCAAAAAAACAGCCAGTAACATTTCCACAAATAAACCATTCTCCATCACATAGAGGATAAACATGGGCTCTTTGAAGGAGAAGGAAATCATAAAAATAAAGACCAAAAAAAAAAGCTGTATAACTGATTCAGCCACTGTTACCAAGGGATATTTTACTCCCTGAGCATTTCAGCTGAAATTATCTCTCAGCTGAGAGATAGACCCTCTTGGCACAAGAGTGTCTGAATATATCCCAAAGGCTGGAAATGTTTCTCTTGTTCCAAGAGTAATGTTTCATCAAAGCACAGCCCCAGGGATTCTTGTAGGGACACATAGGCTTTCCCCACTTATGAGGAATGGATAGTGAGGAGCGTCTTCACTGACAGATAATTTTGTGTTGCATCAGGCTAATTTGTAGCTCGGGTACAGCGTAGGCAGGGGTACAGCAAGGAATGTTGAGCAGATGTGACACAGAGCGATAACATCCTTAGCATAATCCAGTATCACACGGTTATGGAGTGCTATAAATACAACAGGAATTCTCCAAGGCCCAGTTCCTTTGACAGAGTTGGGTATCTCTGTGTTGCTATGCGAAGACTCTGCAGGGGGATCTGGACAGGCTGGATCGATGGGCTGAGGCCAGTTGTGTGAGGTTTAACAAGGCCAAATGCCGGATCCTGCACTTGGGTCACAACAACCCCATGCAGCGCTCCAGGCTTGGGGAAGAGTGGCTGGAAAGCTGCCTGGTGGAAAAGGACCTGGGGGTGGGAGGGTATTGGTCAACAGCTGGCTGAACATGAGCCAGCAGTGTGCCCAGGTGGCCAAGAAGGCCAATGGCATCCTGGCCTGTATCAGAAACGGTGTGACCAGCAGGAGTAGGGAAGGGATTGTGCCCATGTACCAGTGAGGCTGCACCTCAAATACTGTGTTCAGTTCTGGGCCCCTCACTACAAGAAGGACACTGAGCTGCTGGAGTGTGTCCAGAGAAGGGCAACAAAGCTGGTGAAGGGTCTGGAGCACAAGTCTTAAGAAGAGCAGCTCAGGGAACTGGGATTGTTTAGTCTGGAGAAGAAGAAGCTGAGAGGAGACCTCATTGCTCCCTACAACTACCTGAAAGGAGGTTGTAGTGAGGTGGGGGTCTGTCTCTTCTCCCAGGTAACCAGTGATAGGATGAGAGGAAATGGCCTCAAGTTGTGCCAGGGGAGGTTTAGATTGGAAATTAGGAACAATTTCTTCACTGAAAGGGTTGTCATGCACTGGAACAGACTGCACAGGGCAGTGGTGGTGTCACCATCCTTGGAGGCATAGATGTGGTGCTGTGGGACACGGTGTAGTGGTGACTTGGCAGTGCTAGGTTAATGGTTGGACTTGATGATCTTAAAGGTCTTTTCCAACCGAAACAATTCTATGAATCTGTGGTTTAGACTGTACTAAATCAGTGTAATCCTCAGGCTTTGTTCATTTGTGCATTGCTGTGAATGCTCCTAGGAGACTATTCAAGCGTCATTGCAAGCAATATTGTTGATACTACATTATAATGCAGTTTTTGACAGCTTTTGGATTGATGTTTTGATTTATTCACTAAATGAAGAATTTATCATTACAGGCATATCTAATGTTTCTCTTGTACTTCTGTACATCATTCCCTTTAGGACTTGGCAACATGCTCTTACAATGTATTTAATGGAATGAATCTGAGTAATACAGAGAGCACACATGGACTGTGACTTCTTGAAAAATTACCAGAGGAAAGTTTTCTGAGGTTCCATAACAACACTGGGCTCCAGGAGCCAGAGCCCCCTCCTGTTCCTACATGGTTGCCATTACTCTTGCCCAAGAGGACAGGCAGGGAGGGTGAAGGCTGAGCAAGAAGTTGCCCTGGAACAAGGCAGAGCAGCTGCTGTGACACTGTGAACTGTAGCTTTTGGCCTCTTGGCCTCCAAATCTTTTTGGTGAACAAGTCATCTTATTGTATAAGTGAAATGCATCCTATTATTCTATGCATGATTGATTGAAAAATGCCTTACTTGCTGGAAAGACTGTTGAACAATATAGTTTCCACTTACAAAGCACTTTCCTTAAAAAGCTTCTCAGGGCAGCATCGTATAAAAATAGTTATACTAAAGTTGTGAACCAGCTTCTGACAAATCAGGGCTAACAAAAGCTAAGGTATAAATAGAAGTGTTTTTGCGGGTTTTCTCTTCTCTAGAGGCACAGAATCTCCATCAGTGCTGGACTGTAACAAACAAAAATGCCCTTTTCCAGATACACAGGAAAACAAGGGCCTTCCAGACTAGTGGCACAGAATATAAATAGATTTTTCAGAACTGCTTCAAAACCATAAAACTTAGTCAAAACCATAACATTTGCATTTTAGAACTAGCCAGGCCATGTCAGACAAATTTTTTGATCTAACTTTATTTCATACAAACTAGCATCTCCTGCTTTAGAGAAAGGTTAAAGAAGTTATATTTTTATAATTATGTAATGAATTGTCTCTAGGCACTCAAGGATATGAGGATTATTTCAAAGTCTGCAATGTATTAGGATTTCTGGAAGACAAATGCTGAAGAATGCAAAATATTACATATTCTGTATTTATATTTTGTCAGTGGGCAGAATAAAGGCACCTTACTGGTCATTTTCAAAATTCATTATTTTTGCAAAGTAGGTTATGTTGGGGTTTTTTTCTTGTAATAGGTTTTGAAACAGATAAATGTAAAGCTAATATTTGCTAATCCAGAGTTTGGATAATCTTGATTTTACTCTAAGCCTGTTCCTTCTTTTGCTCCGTGCTGACCTTTTCTGAATCTGCCAAACCCAGTGTAGCTCCATCCACAATACCAAAGAGGGAAGGTCTGTTTCTGTAAGCCAAAAATAATTCTTGTTGCAGCTAACCTTGCGGCTGAATCAGTTCTGCTATTGCTCTTTAAGTCATGTTTGACCAGTCATGTCTGCACGGACCAGAAGCCAGGGTGAAGAGGGTATCTCCATAATCAGCCTGATACATGCCGCTGTTTTCAGTGTAGTAGCTCCTATATTGAAAACACCCTTCCCACCCCAAAACGCTTACCAGCAACAGACCTTAGGGGTCTGTAGTTGCTGAGCTTTAGAGATACTGACTGCTTCAGTCAGTGTATCAGAAGTAAGGATTTCAGTGAAAGTTTACTGGCATCAAATCCTCCTGTATATTCTTCAATCATCCTATAATATCTTCTCTTGCAAAAAAAATATTCAGGGCCTTTTGTCCGTCCTACATGGAAGTCTGCTTTGTAGTCATTTATCATAGTTCAGCCTTGCCAAAAGGGAGATCTACAGCCATCTCACAACCTCAGAGCATCACCCGCAAGTGGAGAGGCACAGTAAAGTTGGAGAACTTCTGTTCCATCTCGCTGTCATCCAAACTAAGACCTGGGTGATGTGTGGTTAGTCTTTATTTTTGCTCTAATAGCAAACTGTGCAGCAATTATTTGGGGCAATATTCAGTTACCTCCACTTCAAAAAAAAAAGAAACTATCAAAAAGATAGCATTCTGCTCCATGCTGCTGCCGGGTAATATAGTTCATGCTGTTTGACACCAGATATTCTGAGTATTCCACGTTAAAAAAATATTTGGCCACTTCCATTACCCAGGGAACACTGTATGAGAAATATTTGATGTAAAAGTGACGAGTTCTTCCTGCTAGAGCTACAGCATAACAGATCTGCTTGCTGAAATTCTACTTCTGTCTGTGGCAGCAGCGCCAAAATAGCTTTAATAATTAATCATGCGCTGATTAGATTATAAACTCTGAGATGGGCTGGAGATTTTTGCATTATGCAGCAGACAAAAGACACTGGCAATGCTTAACTAGCAGTCACCTGCTCCTGCTCCACCTGCCCTTGTGGGACCACTCTGGAAAGCAGAAGAGAGACAAAGGCCCAAGAGAAACTGATAAAAACCGTCACCTGCCCCTGGTATGTTCAGGAATACAGAACTGTTGAAACAGGTGCTGCTACAGCTGCATGCTGGGGTACGACTTCACTTATTAACATGTAATTTGCCAGGCGACACTGCATCTTACCCTGCTGTGAAGGGGATGGAAGACAGCTTCCAAACTTCAGGCTAAGCGAGAGTTAAGCAGGGAGTTTCCTGACTAGGAACACCACTGCAAACAGCCACTGTGGTGCTGTGGCAGGGCTGGGCGAGGAGAGACAAGGCACTGGACACCCCTATCCTGCGCTCAACCCCTTCAGGGTTCCCTTGCAATTGCCATGCTGCTCTGCCCTGTCAGCTGCTTGGAACATTACGAGCAGATTTCTGTGGAAATGGTATTTTTTTGCTGGAATGACATGCAGCTGATTTTAGGGTAAGTGGGAGTTTAACACTGAGAACCACTAGAACTCCAAATTGGAAAATTACTTCCTAGCCTTAACTTCCAGTTAGGAATTTTGCTCAGCTATCTTAGCTAAACTTTTTCCAGGCCCTTTGCTCTTGTCCCATGACTCTTGGGGCCTATTTATTACAACTACAGAGGCAAAACCCCTCAGGGGAGATAGTCCACATGCTGGTTCTTGAATGAAGTAAGATATTACCAGTGTGTACAGTGTAATGCTTTTACTGGTATAAAAGGGGGACCTTAGAACCAGTTTTAGGATACCAGCATGAATTGCTATCAGTCTGGCCTTAGAAATCAAGCCAGTTTTAGGGGAGAAGGGAGGGAAGGGACACTGGAATGAAATGAGCAAATCGAGTTAAAAATGATTCATTTTGCCAGTTGTTCAGGACACTTCAGAGCACTGAACATCACAAAAAAAGCTATTGTTAAAAAGCACTCGGGAGGCAAACAGTTGTTATTGCCAGCTGATCAGAGCAGAACTAGTGGTATTTGGGCTGGAGGGTCAGAGCAAGCCAGGGCACAGGGAAGGCGTGTTCCGTTTGCTGAGGGCTTGCACGGTGTGGGCAGAGCATCAGGCAGCTCTCGTAGGAGGCACGGCCTGGGGACCAGGAGCTCAAGACGCTATAGCTGCCAGAGCTCCAGGTGAATGTCACTGTCCTCCACCCCCATGGTAAAACTGAGCACAGGCAGCAAAGCTTGCCCCAGGAGCCAGAGTGGTTCATGTGATAGGCACAGCCTAGACCTTTGTTAGTGGGACCTTTTTAATGAACAGTAGCTAAGCTCTGGTGGCATCAAAATGTATCATTCTGCAACTAGGAATCTACAGACACCACAAGGCTTTTATTTTTTTTCCCCTTTTCTCTGTCCTTTCTACCACTGCCCTTTATGAAAAACAGAAGTTAAATGAAAGAAAAATAGGTTTAATGAAACATTCAGGTTGAGAAATCAAAATAGGACACTCCAACAACAGGAAGTTTCAAAATCTGTGTTTTTAACAACAAGCTGCTGAACTGTGGCACACTTGCCTTTCTTTTTCTTTAAGCAATATTATAGTGTCCCTTGATTCAGCAGCTGGGCACAAAGTTAGTATCGGGGCATCAGTTCAATATGGCAGAATTTCTTGGGCATAGAAAAGTGAATTAACTCAACCCCTGAACAATTTCCTGACTCCTGCAATCAGTGCCAACTTTTGTCTTTGCAGTAAACACACCTGAATTGTTTCCCTGTGTGAGTACACTTCAGCTTGTTTGTTATTTTATTCTGTTCCAGGGAGCTGGAGACAGTTTTGTGGGAGCACTGGCCTTCTACCTGGCTTACTACCCCAAGTTACCCATGGAGGAAATGATCAGGAAGTCTAACTGCATCGCATCAGTGAGCGTCCAGGCACCAGGGACACAATCTTCATATCCTTACAGGAAGGACTTGCCTCAGGACCTTTTCTAATTGACATTGTCTAGCTCAATGCACTGATTTTATCTTATCCCAGACAGCATTATTCTCCTGACCTTACCGAGGTTTCTCTCTGCTGACTGGAAAGATCAGGAAAGTTTCTTTGCTTCTTATTTGAGGAATCCTGTTAGTTCCTGTTCTACAAGAGTAAGGTGGGGTGTGGGGTCTTTCAAACACAGCACAGCAGGTCTCTCTGGCCCCACACACAACATGCTATATCCAACTACACAAAGCACAGAGCATACAGTCCCTCAAACTGGAAAGAGGACAAGAGTGCTATTGAGGTAGACTTTAAAAAACATTTCTAGCTATATTGTCCTAGACATAGGTGGGCTAATTAAAGAAGAAAAATTTCCAACATCAGCCAGAGAGCTAGGCTATCTGCTTTCTTCACACTTCACAAAAATTCCACGAGTGAAAAAATCCATCCTACTCACCCCACTGAAAATAACATGGCCCTTTTAACCGTGGCCGTAGCTTAGCCAAAGCTCATCTTATTTCACCAGGTTCCCACTGCTTCTTCCTTTCCTAGGAAGGAGCTGGTGCAACACTACCCCTCCAAGGAATGACATCAATTCATGGTCACTACTGTTGAATCTGCGGCTGGTAGGTTAGAAAAACTTGCAATCCTGCCATTGAATTCCTGCTGTGGAAAATGTTAATTTTTATTGCCTTATAAAACAATAGTTCCTTTGAAGATTATAGCCTCTTTCACAATGGAAAACACAGACAATGGGATTTGCTATTTAATTTTTTTTAATTGAGTACTGCAAAAATAACTCAAAAGATAAATAAATGTTACTGTGATGATCTATGTCCAGACATTAAGAATTTTCTCTCTCTACATTGTTTTATTCACAATGGCCTTCAAATCACAGGAGACGGTGATCCCAGTTCATTTCCTCTCTTTTCAGCCCATGTTGCTGGATTTCTGAATCAGCGTTCACCCCGTCCTCCCCCCAGACCGTCCTCTCCTCATGCATAAATCAAGTCCAGTCATTGTTCACATAGAGCGGATTTTTCTCTTCTCTGTGAAGAGGACACGTTGTTTTGCTGTAGGGGCAAAAAGAATCTGTTAAGAAGCCTGAAGTGTTAAGATGCAATTCAACGAGCCTTCGTCCCTGTCTCCTGGCTGCCTTTGCTGCTTAAATGATTGTGGAGCAACAGACTGGCACAGTGCTGCTGTTAACCAGCTCCTGAAGGAGTTCAGTGGCGCTTTCACTTTACCACATGTAATTTTTAGCTCCTAAGAGGTCCATTTTACCTCTGTGAAAATAAGTATCAGGATTTGAGTGGCTGAAAACAGCTGCTCTGTGTGACTATTCTGAGTCACAGCTGCTCGATGTAGGGACAAAAATAGAGTTCTTACTGCTTTCTACTACTCTTCAACTTCAGAGCCCAAACAACTACAAATGATGAGCTGGATTCAGTCGGTTTCACAGACTGAGTGAAAAGTTGACTAAGTGTCCTGTGGGTCTCTCAGTGAAGCACAAACTGACCCTGCCTCCAATGCCTGATGCAGATGTTAGCAAAGTCAGTTCAGCTACAGCTTAGGCAAAGTCAATAAATACTAAATAAAAATGCTAAAAGAAATCAAAGCAAAGCTTTACAATGGCATTTGAAAAGCACTGCTGTTCTGACTGAACTCCATTACATGAATTCCTTTGAAAGCTATGCAAGAGCAATCCACACAATAACAAAATCTCTTCTTCCACATAAAAGTTTCGCTTTAAGAAACACTGCAACTTAGTAACACATTCTGTTGCTGCGGTTAGGAGGTAGTGAAACTTGGGCACTACTACCACTACTTCACTAAAAAGCTTCATTCTGTGGAGGTCCCAGGTTTTTGAGAAGTATAAAACATAAGGTGAAAATGCGTGCCAAGTGAAAACGCTTCCTAACATATTCCTGATGTGAGTTGGTATCTAGACTCAAATTGACTTCCCTTCACACATGCAGCACTTTCTCACATCAATTTCTCACTTGTGTTCTACTACAGGCTACAAAGATCAGAGCTTTTTTCTTAATTACTTCCAATTTCATACTTCAACAACCTACTACATGTTCTGCAACAGAAGCGCTACTTAGCCTGAGCTCTCCACTCTTCACATTTCCTACAACTTGTGAAGCTTCTGGAAGAGCACTTTGCACAATGTTTCATTGCAGTAATTTAACATCTTATTGAAGAAAATAATCCCCGTGATCTCCGATTCCCTTTCTATATGGAATTCAGAGGGAGAGCCACAACCTCTCTCAGCATGAGTGTTTTGATGAGAGCACACTGTTTCTCTGGTAGTTTCTCTCACCTGCCATACAGCTCCTGTACAGATCTGAGTATGAAGAGGTTAGTCATCTAACAAGAACATAAAACTGTAAGAAAAAATAAACTTGAACCACTAACTACTAGTCATGCATTATGTTACCTACATAGAGCTGCTTAATACATTTCTTTATTCTGTAGATTAAATAAGTCTTTTTTTGCATTACCTCCCCCATGCTATTTCTAGCATAGTCTAGTTTAAATTCTAAGTTTCCCCAAATTAAACTTTCTAATGTTAAATTAAGTTTTTTAATATTAACTACAGACTGGTTCTTCCCCCAGAAACTGGAGCTCTTAGTCACCTTTCAAAAAGCCTGGTGAGCAAAAGGCATCTTGGCAAGTGCTCTAACCCCCCAACAAATCAGATTCTTAAACTGAGAAAATCTGCAAGGACCAGAGGAACATAAAAGAACCCACAAACTATCATCTGGAGAGTGGTGGAGGAGACGTGTTTATTTCTTCAAAAGTCCCATTTTGTAAGTGATACTTAAAATGTATTGTCTAGGGCATCCATGGCAGCTTAACAGAACATTTCTATTGATGCATACTTTGTGGCTGCTTGTTGGAGGTAGCACACAGTCTACCAAACCACACAAAGAAACAGAATGAAAGAACTCCTGTGTCACTTTGTGGCACTGAAACAAAGTAATGACTTGCCTGACACATCAGAGCCTTTGACAGCCACACCACATGTCAGTGGCAAAGCAATCTGTAAAATGAAGGTAACATTTACTTCCCACTGGAATGCCATGAAGAACAGCAACTGTACAGTCATCTGAATATAAAACATGTTATGACATATTATGCTTAGATGGGAAAAAATCCTTTTATATTCAAATTTTTTGCCCCATACAGTCAGAAAAGCTTATAGGACGCAGGCTGACTTCTTCCCCAAGCTCTTACCAATGGGATCATATCTCAGCAGGACCAGTTTTTCCTGCAGTCGGAGCCTCCTGATGTTGAAGCAGTAGCCCGTCTCAGCTGCACTTTTCATCCTCACCAAAATGTATCTAAAGTCATAAGGAATGTCTTTGCGTCAGTGCACAGGGGCACTGTCAAATGGACAGGCTTTTAGCATAAACCATTTGGCACAAGCACTCTCACGTAAGACACTTCATTTCAACTTCATGGATGTTCTGGATGGGAGCTTCAATACCATATGCTAAACTTAGAACAAAGGCTAGGAGCCCACTATAAACCATAATTTCCAGCATCAAGTTTAACTAAATAATTCCTAAACACAACACAAGCCCAGAAAGAAGTAGCTCCTCCACAAAACAGTAAGGGGGGGAGGGGGGGGAAGAAAAACAGTAAAGAGAGAAACAAGAACAAATAAAAATCAAAACACAATTGAGTCACTATGTCTTAAAAGATAATAGCAAGAGAGGAAGGATGATGGTAGTTAAAGACGTTTGGGCTGTAGATAACACTGTATCGCAGACTATCACTTCCACATGTAGAGAGGAACCAGAGCAGATAGGATGGAATGAGAGGCATCCAAAAAGAGAAGCAGGGCCCCTTGGCACCATCCATCCCACTAGAGATACAGGGCTTGATGTTAACCCAGCTGCAGGAAGCCCCTTCCCCACCGGACGGCTCTCAGTTTGTGGGGTGGACCAGCAGCAGCTACGCTGTCCCTGGGAGCCGGGCAAGCCAGGAGACAAATAGCTGCCACCATGCCCACCACCCTGGAAGTATTCAGAGATCTGTGCAACTTCCCAGAACCAGGGCATCTTCTGAAGTTCCAAAAGAAAGGGCAAACCCTTTAACCAGTTCATAGATTATGTCTTTCTCTTCTAGTGCAATAAAGAGATGGATAAATCTCTGCACAGGAGCACTCAGTTCATCTTCCTGGATTTTCCTGCTTCTAATACAAAATGGTCTGTCAAATTCTACCTTGAAGAGACACCCATTCTTCCTCACTTGTGCAGCTCTGGCCAGTGTACTTCCTTGAGCTCTCCCTTCTCAGCTTTGCAATCTAACTTACTGTGAGTTCAAAATAAACAGGAAAACACTGGATTCCCTCAGACCAACTGACCAAACATAGTCTAGGGATTGTCCCTGATTCTGTCCTCTCCTGTATGCTACTGCAGGTGTGATGTGTAGCACGAGTAACCACACAGACTCCTTCCCCGATACCTCACCCACTTCCTCAAAGCCTCTGTGCAGTTTCCCCTTTCTGGGGGAATCAGTGGTATCTGTATGACCAGGCTTTGAAATTCTTGTGCACCACATATTTGAGGCCAAACCCTTTCTGAATTATACACTTTGTTCAAAAAACCTGTTGCCCAACGAAGAAACGTAACTAGGAGCAGAGGCAGTAAAGAATAGCAGAAACTTATTGGGACACGGAGAAAAAAACCAAAGGGGAGCACAGAAGGATAAATAATATAAGGAGATAACATATTCCTGAAGTATATATGGGACTATATAAAGAGCACAGGATGAAGAAAATAACATCGGGAGAAAAAAAAAAGGGGGGGGGGGGGGGGGAAATCACTACATTAACATTAGTAACACCATTTTTAGAAGCTACTTTTTCACCTCACAGAAACATCCCGCTTTGCTGTGCTTGTTTCTGTGAACCGGTAACAGTAGAATGCTGAGATGTCAAACTGCTCTCTTCCCTGTCAGGCACATACTTGGGAAGTGCTTTCTTAATTTCAAACCCTGATAATTGCACAGAAATCCTATAACAGAGAATCACTTCAAACCCAGAAAGTGGCTGGTACTCGCTCTGCTACCAGCTGATTCTTTAAAAAAAATAAATAAATCAGAAAAAAGTACTGAAGGCCATAGTTCCCGAAGTTGTGCAGTACCAAATGCAATACACTTGCACAGAATGCAGCTTCTAAGAATTAGAAGGCAGGAATGTGTTTACATAAATGTATCAGTTTAGCCCCATGAATTTGTCTAGCTAATTTCCTTACAAATAGTATTTTGGATGCAAGTCATTCTCTCCACATGAGCTTGTCTCTTTGTATCCATGCTGTAAGTCTACTGGTGTGCTGAAAGTAGTTATTCTTTCCTTTCTGACTTCTAAAACACATCAGCTTTCTTTGCAGGTCAAAGGACCGTGACTAATTTTCTTCCAGAGCCCACTAAAAATCACTGCCGAGCTGAACTACAGAGCAAATTGAGATGCCCAGAGCACTGACCTCACCCTGTCCACTTCTCACGTATCAACATTGGAACATGCTAGAACTGGGAAGCACTCTGCACTCCCCTATGGGCAGGTGTTGTGAACCTTTCTCAAAGCCCAGCCCACAAACAACACAAAGACCCACGCTGCACCTTGGCTTGCCCGCCTCAGCTAAAAAAGTACGAAAGGTAAACAAGAAGGAGATTATGTGGATAATTTATAGCCTCTCTTTAATCATAAAGCATAGAGGTGTGCTTCCCCAGCACAGGGCACTTTGGATATTACAGCTCAGCTCATGACAGCCCACAGGACAAAACCCGTCTTTGCTGCGATTTTAGAACCTAGAGGAATTTTCACACCATTCTGTACTTAACCTGTGAAAAGACACACATGCAGAAGGACAGAAAGGACACAGCTAGACTCAAGGACTGCAATTCCCTCACGTATATTAAAAAAATTCTAGAGAAGACGAATATTTTATAAAGTCACGTGAAGATACAGGTTGGTAGCAGAAATCACAAACTGATGAGGAAAACATCACTTACTTAGATTTGCTCTTGGCCACTGTATTTTTGCAGCATGGAGAAAAAAAAAAAAAAAAGAAACAGTTATCATTTTATCTCGCTTCCTTTATATGCAACATATAAAGGAATCTTCCACTGCCTGCCTTTGCAATAGCCCCAGACTGTGCTGCATGAAAGAAATGCCCCTTGTCCTTCCATCTATGTACTCCCTGTTACCTGCTCTTTCTTCCATCATATCGCCTTTATAAGTGTCTGTGCAAACACAGTGCCTAGCGCAACAGACTGCACTTATTGCAGCCTCCAGATGTTTTCAATATGAAGCTTCAATGCTGAATATGAATTCACTAGATGAATACACAGTTAAGGCAGGTATAAACTAACACTGCTGGTGAAAACTGCAGTCCCACTCTTCCCTACTTGCTTACACCCACCCCCGCTGGTTCCTGCTGTAGTGCTAACACAAAGGTTTGCATGGCCATACGGTGAACTAGACCAGGGAGCTGTTCTCAGATGAGACTAACCTTCCCACAAGGCTGGTTTTAGGCCCCCTGATCTAACACACTACAGAGCATGAAACATACAGATTTTTCTTTTTTTTCTGTCAGCTTAGTGAATTTAAAGTAATCCTAAATCTACAGCATAAATGCAAAAAAAAAAAAAACCCACAAAAAAAACAAATTTAAAAAATTGCTCATCCATATTCTGCCCATGCAATTCTTGTTTAGGCCATTGTAAGCTTCCAGCTAACCTCCTCTTACACCATTCTTTCACCACACCCCAAGCTCACCCAGATACCACAAAGGGCACATTTCTCACTTCATACTCTCTGCCCCACCACCACCTGACTCCCTCCACCGACTTCTTTTTTTTTTTTTCCACTCAAGAGCTGAACCGTTGTAACCTCACTTCTGGGGGCTCACAAGTCTTGCTTCCCTCGAGTTCCCCACCTCGGCCCCCGCCATAGGGCCTAGCACTCTGCCACGGGGACCGCTCACAAACACCCGCCAGTCCTGCTCAACTCTAGCCTCCAGAAGCCGCCCCTCCCGGACAGCAGCCCCACTCCTCCCCAGGGGAAAACAAGGCCCAGCCAGCTCCAACCCCTGAGGGGTGTCCCCAAGGACAGAGGACCGGCTGCCTCCGGCGTCGCGCCCCCTCCGACGCCTGCCCCACCTCAGCACGAGGCTGCGCGGGGCACGTCGGGAGCTGGAGTCGCGGCGCGGTGCCTGCCGGGAGGCGCAGGCCCCGCGGCCACAGGAGGGGAAGGGCAGGCCGCACCGGGCCTCCGCCCGCCTCCAAGGTCGCCCCCGCGCCTGCCACTTCCCCCCCACCCAGCGCATTCCTCCCTGCGCCACTCACGAGCCGCCACCGTTAGGAACATAACGTCCGTCCCTGCAGAGCTGCCCCAGCGAGGCCCCCTCTCCCTTCACTTCCGGGTCGCCGGCAGAAGCACTTCCGGGGCGCGGCGGTGGCTATTGCCTTCCCGCCTGACGGGACGCGCGGCAGCTCCCGCCCCGGCCCCGCTTCCTGCGGGCGTGGCTAGCATGTGGGCGGGGCGCGGTGACCGTTAACGGCTGCCGGGGGCGGGGGGTGGGCGCTGGCAGAGCCCGCGGGACGGAGGCGGTGGAGGCGGCTCCTGTTCACCCGGGTGTCAGGGAGCCGAGCTGGCGGGAACCGGGGCGGGTGCCGGATCTCTGGCAGCCCCACAGCCATGGGGCGGGAGGATGGGTCTGCACCCCCAGCCGGCAGCGGGTCCGGGTACTGCTCCACGGCGCTCTTATCCCGCAGCGCATCAGCTAACCGCTGCCTGTCGTTGTTCCCTGTTGCACAAATAAGAGCGTCCTGCTGTGTTGTCCCACGTCCCCGAGGTCTTGGGCAACTAAACCTGTCAGCGTGTAAGAGATGCTGTGCAAAAGCAATGGGCAGGGGGCTCGAGGGGGGCACCCGGGCAGGTCCTCATGTTCTGACCAGTTGGGTAACGAGCTGTAAGTTCTTATCCTCTAAAGAATCCACAGAAGGTCCGTCGTCTTCTCCGCTTGCTTCTCCTCTGTCTCCCACCAATTAGGTAAACTGTTAATGAAGGAGTCTGAGTGCTTGAATATTTAGCAATTACTAAGGCAATCGAAATGTCAGCTTGACATATTTAGATGGAAAGCAAGACTCGGATTGTATAATAACATGCAGTTAATTTGATGTTGTATGGCATGAAAACAAATGGCTGACCCTGTAAAAGACTGGAGCAAGACGGCATCTCAAGGAAAGCAGTGTTGCTCGTGTCAAGTGTTCACTTGATATGTTGTTCCTTGTTTCAATTCAATTATTTCCAAATACTTCCTCTTAATGATACAACATTTCAATCTTTACTATTTGGCCTTCAGAAGCATAAATCTAGTGGTTACATAATCTGCCCATGAATATCAGAGTGAGAACTTGAAAATATTCAGGATGATAAAATGTGAGTGCTATAAGACTTCTTCTCTTTGATCTGCGTTACTGCCTCAGTCAGAGCACAGACTGAAATGGAATGGGACTGCCAACCTCCCGACTTCAATGCCAGGAATATAAATCAACATTAAAGATGTTTTTTAAATGAAATAGCAAGTTAAACATTTGTACAAACACATCATCAAATAGAGGTTATACTGCCTCTTTATAAACCTCTTGCCTGCTGGCAAAAATAAAACTGTTCCAGTGACATTTTCTCTGCTCTGCTGTGACAAGGGCTGCATAAATATAGATACCATGGATCAGAATAGACTTCGGCAATCTTTGACTCCCTTTCTAGCAGCCTCTTCTGCAGACAGTTTTCCATAGCTATGGGTGAAAAACAGGGAGTCTAAAACTGGTGTGTATGGCAAGGTGGTGACAGTGTAGCACGTCCCTGATGGCAGTAGTCATACGCTAACCTCAGGGAAAAGGCATCCTGGCTGGAGGAAGGGAGAGAGTCAGGATTTCTGACCCCATTACAGATTTGCGGTGTGGGCTAGGATAAATCATGTACTTTGAGATCTTTGATGGCATGTGCAATGCAAATGCAGATTTTTCCTTCAACTTTGCCTAGAGAAAGCATGGAGTGTGATGAACTGTAATGCCAGCCTAAATAATTCTGATGCTTGCTTAAAGAGAAGTCACTCTTGTCTCCAGCGGAGAAGCTGCTGGTGCCAAACCGATGAGTGTCACTCAGAATCAAACACAGGGAGGGTTTCTCTTCAGCTAGAAAAACAACAATTTGTCATGTTATAATCTAACCGATTCTTTCCATTTTTATGCTTTACATTCTAGGCTGAGCCCTCTTTTACCTCCAGGAAGTGAGGAGACAGCTGCTCCTTGCCAAGAAAGTGCGGTCAGGTTACTGGCACACACTGGGCAGGCAAGGGACTTGTGTCCAAGGTTGGCTGGGGTGATGCTTCTTCAAGTGCTCATGGCGCTTCAAGTCAGTCATCACTTGAAAAAGTCACAGGGAAGGAGAGAGGGGCAGCAGATGAAATGTCTGCAAGGTAAATATCCTCTTGGCACTACATTTTCTACATGAGTTACTGTCAATTAACGCATACAAAAAACCCAGTGCTGGAAACAAGAGAGTAACACTCTAAAGCCTGGGAAAAGCTCCACGTGTCTTTCCTGGTTTCCCACAAAAAACAGGCAAACAGCTAACTAAGCCAAAAAATGCGCACAGCTCGGTGGACATAGTTTTTAAACAGCCAGGCTATTTTCTCCTCTCTTCTTGCTTTCCCTTTCTCAGCGTGTTACAACTTAGCAGGGTTCTTGTTGTCCGCAGTGTTAAACAAACACTCACGGGCACTATTGTGCAAATCACTCATCCCGGATAACAGATGGATTTTTACATTCTTTCTGCATATCTGAATCCATTATCCCAAGAGGGCCCAGAAGAAAGTGGGCATTAGCTTAATGCAGCTGTGAAAGATGAACTGTCCAGGAGAGCGGGAATGATGGAAAGAGCCATCTAAATTGCTAAATCACTTTGAGCCAATGACCAAATCCATGTCAGCTGCTGGCCTGTTTGAAGTGAGCTGGTGACAGCCTTTAGCCCAGTTCTTAGAGGTGTCCATGGCACTGTGTCAATTTATTTGCTGGCAACCTTGTTAGAAAAGCCAGGAAAGCAATGAGCTTGGACGGTTCACTTCTTGCCTCCGGAGCTTACTCCCCCAGATCAGATACGGGCCACTCTGGTGTGGTAAGTTATGGCACGTCTCCATTCTTGAGGCTTTACCTGTTCCCTGCTGATTCCCTCCAGAGCATTGGCCTCTGGATCTGTTCCTGGAGCTCCTTTCTCCAGCGCTGACGTCATTCATGTGTAAGGGGGGAAGAACAAAGACAGCACTCGGCTGTTTTCTTGTGTGATTTTTCAATACCCATTTCCCAATCCCAACGTCCAAAGTAACAACTTCCTTTCAAACCGCCCCCTCTTGAAATGCCACAGTAGTCAAACAGCTGCAAATCAAAACACCTTGTAAACAAGTGACTGAAATCCCGTGGGATGCCTGAGGGCTTGGGCACGTCTCAGAGTGATTATAGTTCCTGCTATACAAATTGGAGTCCATGTAGCACAGTTTGTGCCAACTCTGAGCTCTTGCTTTTTATTTTTAGTCCTGTTTGTCAAGGGGTTCTCATGATAAAAAGAATGACGTTCGGTATCAGTGATACACAGATAAAATTAGATAGCAGCCGGAAGCGATCATACATCTAATCCTCCCCACAGAGGCTTTTTCCACAGGATTTGGGATCCTGTGGGCCTCCAGGACAGCTTTTCTCTAGGTGAATTTCACTTCCCATCAGCAGGCATCTGAAAAATTGGACTCACATGGGATGTATGTGGTGAGTCTCATGCAAAGAAATGAATGTCATTGTCATTGCTTATGCCAACAGCTGGGACCATCTGGGACACTAAAGACAACATTGTCTAGATGCATACAGCTGATGGAAGGTTGTTTTTAGCAAGCTAAACCTTCTTCCCTTTTTGGGGCAACAGAACAAGGCTTTTGCCTTCCAGTCATGGGGTTTTGTACACAGAGCAGCTTAAGTCATCAGCAGGGCTCAGTCCGGAGACTTTATAGCCCCCTCAGACATAAGTCACCCACACTGATGCTGAACACATTATTCCTTTCTTTGGAAGAAGAAGCTGCCTACGGGGAGGGTGGGATAGAAAGCGCATTAGATTACATCCCTAAAGCAGACTTCTCTCAGGAGAGCAGTATCAGTACTGATTGGTGGCCATGTAGCACAAAGGGATTTAGCTGTGGTATTGTGGCAAAGAAAGAGTGTATCAAAAAGAAAGCGGTGAACCTGTAAGGCCAGTTACTTTTAAGCAGGGTAGGTAAAGGCAAAGGGAAGGATAATTATGTAATGTGAACATGGTGTGACACAGATAGGGAATGGAATTTTTTCTTTCTATAGCTTTTTGGAGGATAATGGCTCAAGTACCTGGACACAGTTAATTTTATGTCTAGAATCTACTGTGGAATGAATTGGTGTGTCACTCCCATCACTTCTATCTCACTTTAGGGACATATCTTCAGCTTTAAGGTAGAGTGATCAGATCTAAGGGAAAAGAAAAAGGACAGGTTCAAGTGTGGCAAGTGGATGAGGTCCTGCTCATTTTTTAATTCTGGAAAAAAAAAAAATCTAGAGAACCAGAAGAAGGATAAGGCTTTCTGCATCCCATGGCCTCCCTAAAGATTTTCTCACTTGGAGGAAGGTCATAGGGTTCAAAGCTGTTTCTCAAGTGCTGCTATGTAGTATTGCCTTGATGTCATGCATTATTATAAACAAGTTATTATTTCATTCAGTGTTTTGGGAAATGATGGGACTAGAACAATACACCCACAGCAGTTCCCTCCCTTATCCCAGCAGGCTCTTTATTGAGCTACTTATGAGCTGTACCTCACTAACTGATGTCTGTCTGTCTATGTTTGGTAATAGTGAGTCTCTGGGGAATTTGGAGTAGGAATATTGATGGATTTTATGAAGGGTGGAGAGTTGGGAAGGAGGAGAGGGACATAAATTTGCGGTGTCATGTGATTTGATGGATGCTTGATTGGAGAACCCCAGACTGAGAAGGCCACAGGGCTTCATTGCTGCAAGCAGTGAACGCATCATCGCTCCTTTTTCTATGCGTTTATGCTTCCGAAGCCAGTCGCTCATTTACACCTGACGAGACAGGAGAAAAACAGAGTTAAGCAGTGCAGTGTTCCATTCATTTCTGTCTGCTTAGCTTAGGTTTGAGCTAGACCTGGGATGAATACTTAAAAAAAAAAATAGAAATCATAAAGGAACAAGTACTAGAAATGAGGTTCAGCAAGAGCATATGTAGAAATCTGTTTGAAGTCTTAGGCTCTTGCATAACTGTCTCTGGCTAGTTCCCTGAACTTTTTTTTCATCTGCTGTAGTCTCCCTAGACCCATTTTACTTAAAAACATGCAAGCAATTTGGAAGTCCTGATGACGCACAATGTGTATGTTGTGACCTTTGCATAGTCTCTGCAAAAAGATTGCCTTTCCTCTTTCTATTTCATAAGCACTGCCCATCTGGTCTTGCCCTGCCACATCCCCGGATATGAAGAAATAATCTCCCTCCTGTAGAGGGGAGGCAGACCAGTAGGTTAACAAGATAAGGACTTCACAGGTGACCTGTTGTAAGGGATTTGTTGATCAGTGAAGTACACTCCAGTCACCTTTTGACTGTTAAACTCTTCAGTGCTGTCGAAATACTAGATCAAATAGTAGTAGCTCAAGCTAGCTGGCTGGAAATATTCTTTGTCTGACAAAGAACAAACTATTTCTCCACATCACTAGGTAGACCAAGATATTCTTGAACTGCTGCAAAACAAAGCTAGACTGAATCACATGTTTTCGCCAAAAGTTATCCTACTCAAAGGAACCAGAAAAACCATTCACCTTCCTTTTTCTCCCCAGCTCTTACAACATGGGCTCTAACCTCAGCATTACAGGAAAAACTGCTCTTCCCAGCTGTGAAGATCAATCAGAGACTAGGTGGTGCTCCCTAAAGATGACTGATCCCGTAACTCTAGTCAAGTTCTTTAAGGGTGCCTGGCTATCTAATCTAACCTCAGTAAGTGTCCAAGAGGCATAGCTGCCTAAGAATATGTGTAAATATGATTAAGACCTGGTCCATGGCACCTGACCTTAGATAAATTCCGTCCAAACATTCTGCCTGTTCACATGACCCAGTCTGTACTGCAGACGGAGTGGGAGAAGACTGGTGGGTTGATATTCTCAGCCCTGCCCCGTACTAGCTTCTGATGAACTAGTTCTGGGTAACTGAAGATCTCATGGCTTCCTCATTACAAATATACTCTTGCATAATTTTGAAATCATGATGCTTCCATTGAAGAGTGCACATAATCCCATACTCTCTGTAGTGACCTCATGCTTGTATGAAAATGGTGGTCAGGACATTTCATGCTAGCAGTAAACCAGAAGGATTTACTGGAAAGGGATTAAATTTGTTTTTACAGTGTCTGTAGAGCCAAATCAATTGCAAGGGTTTTCTGAGCTGCTGAACAATCAGAGGCAATCACTGTACTCTGTTGCAGCCAATTGCAGCCTTTTACCTCTTCTAGGCAGAGACTGCCTTCTACTCTGTATTTGTACAGCTGCTAATTTTGTAGGGTGCCACCCCACCTGATCCTTTGCACCAATATGATGGTATTGGTGCACCTCTGCTTCCAGGACAGTCAGCAGGACACTTCCCCAGCTGCCCTCCTGTCTGTGATACCAGGGGGTGAAATAAAGGCAAATGCACCCCAGCTGGACGTACATCTGATGCCAACTGCATCTGGCAACTGCTTCAGCACTGCAGAGACTGCTCCAGGATTTCTAGTTATTTATAATTCAGCATCAGATTGGACCCAGTTGCTCCTGGTTAGAGATCTTTTTGCAATAACAAACTAAGATTACATGAAAAGCTTAAAAAAGAATTTCACCCCTCCAGGGCTAAATTACTTCCACTTACATACAACTGTCATATCTTTAAAGGGCAAACCCAGAAAGCTAACGTTGAAAAATATAACTCTACAACCGAGATTATCAGTCTGCCCTCTCTAGGCAATCACGTCTCATATCTAAGGTCTTTCATAGAAAGAACCAAAATTCAAGCTAAGTGTATGGAAGATTTATGTACAGAGTAGGAAACAACAGCTTGGGAGGAGGTGTATTTGAATGCTGGAGCCAGTTACAAAGACAAACCTCAAACACCATACGACGGCTTTTACATAGCATCTCACTCATGTCTGGTAAAATCACTCCATGCTCACCCAGACTTTGCAAACTACTAGTCACCAACTGAGAAAGGCATGGTGACGTACATGTTACGGTAGCATCCGGCACTGGCAAAAAATCCACTTCCATATGTAGCTCGGGATACCTTCCAGATATTTTATAACTGATGTATTTTTCATGAAATAATAATTGGAAAGCAGGAAGAATAAAACCCCTCTGTACCAAATTACCTGACCCATGGGAGGTCTCATGCTGATCAGCTCACCTTCAGAGAATTTAATTAGGAGCAGAGTTACACGGGAATATGAAGAGGTCACACTTTTTGTGAATATTCCCAGTCATAGGATGAGACAGTGGTCACACTTCACATAGTGGCTGTATTTAGCCCTGATTATATATCTGGATTAATAACTGAAGCACTTAACCCCAGGGGCAAATGGATTTCCCTGAAGAACACAGAAACTATGGAGTAGGGCGCTCAGTGTGTCAAATGTCAAGATGTGGAGCTGCTCATAGCCCTTTGTTCAAAAATTTTCCTACAAAGAACATTTTAGTCTCTTCAGAAGCCTGAGGGACCCAGGCGTATTGTCATTTTTCTCTTACCCCCTTTTCAGTCATGGCACAGGAGAAAAGTGGAAGGGGAGAAGGGAAAGATGAGGAAAAGAGTAAACATGTTTCGCTGTCTTTTTTTTTTTATTTTAAAAAATATCAAGTAATTTCCATAGAAAAGTCTGGGTTTCAGATTTTCATCCAAAAAAGGACAATTTCCATATTTATTTATTTTTTTAGCTCTGCCTATGGAAAATATCCCCTGTTGGGGTTTTTTGGTGGTTTCTTTTTCCTCCTTTTTATGTGAAGTTGGGACACAGCACTGCATTGTCTTCAGAGAGCAGCACACTGAGACCAGTGACTAACTGGTACCTTAACAAGAATCCTAGCCCATTCTTCAGCCACAATAGTATCTTACATCTCCAGCTGCTATAAATGCTTGGGTGGCTCTTCCCCAGGACTGGACTCTGCATGGTCCCTCCCAGGAATGATATGAGAACAGACTTTCAGAGCGAACAGCTGAAAGGTCTCCTTCATTGAGAGAGTTAAAAAATCACTCCCCACTCGTGTTTCTATGCAGTTTGCTTCCTTCTTCCCATTATATCTCCTGGTGTTAGGTGCCACTGACATCATGAGCTGTCAGACGCTGTAAGAGCCTAGATGGTCCTCCAGGGTGCACACCCCTGAAATGCTGCTGTGACCAAATTCTGCCCTACTGCCAGCAAGTCCTTGGAGGTCCTGATTTTGTCTCTGCGTGGAGATGCTCAGATACAGCAGTGACAAGTTCAGCTTACAAGGAGCTGTATGATCCCTTGGTCAAACACACTCAGCTGTGAGTGGAAGCGAGAGCGACGGCAGGGTGGTCAGTGGTCCTTCCTGACTGCCAGGCTATATGGACAGTACGCCTTTATATATTCAAGGACTTTGGTAATACAAGAGTGTCCTGGTTCCCCAGGCACAGCCCCATGGGCCAGCCATGCAGGCAGGCCATGAGTAGCCCTGAGTCAGCTGGGAGTTCCAATCAAGGCAGCTGACTCACAGGTGTATCCCATACCTCATCATGCTCATTATAAAAGGAGGGAGCTCACTGAGAGTGGAGTTCCTTCTCTCCTTGAGTTTCCTTGCTGATGGTCTTCTGTTCCTGCTGTTGGCATTGAGGACTGGGCTGAGTAGAACCCTCTATACTTTATGTTGATTATTGTATCAGTTTTGTTATTCTATTAAATCTGTCTCTACTTCAACTCACGGGCCTTCTCTCTTTTTTCCCTGGTTCTCCTTCCCAACTGGGGAGGGAGCATCAGGTGACAGACCAACTGCTATGGTTTAGCCCTGAGTACTGACTAAATGTAGACAGAGAGTAAGCTTAGAAATAGGGCATTCATGTCTCCACACTGCATATGCTCATATCACATGCAGCTATACCCCTTCCAATAAAATCCCAAGATTTATAGAGACTGAATTGCTGTAGGCCTCCTGGGTTCAGTCAGATTCAATTTATCATTTAACCTTTTTAAGCAAATCTATCAGTTGCCAATCTTGGCTTCATTTTTTCATTCTTAGAACTGCTGAGCAGGAAGGTCAAATAGCGTGAAATACAACAAAAACCAAAGGCTGTCTGATTTATTCTGATTTTTTTTCTTGAGAAAGGGAACAACTTGCAATTGGCAAGGCAGTCCAGGATGGTTGGGGTGTGTAATCTTCCATAACTGTGCTGCAGTCTTGAGTTAACAGAAAGGATGGAGTAGCTGCCTGCTCTGCTGCATTTGTTGCCATTGCTTTCTGCAAGGTTGTCCCTGTTCCAGAAGAAGCCTGTAACTTGCTGATCGATCAACAGAAATTAAGTAGGAGTGGCTCAGGTTCTTGAGCAAAATAGTGAATTTTCCAGTATGACTGTGGCTATCTAGAAATCCTGGGCAGTGGAACAGCACACACAGAGAGACCATCTTCCACTGTGGTTGCATCTGGGGCTCTTGCCACTTTGGAAACGTGCGATTGACCCATACACATGGCTCAGATTTGTCACTGGGGTAACCCTGCATCTCTCCAGCTTCTGACTCTCCCACAGGAAATGACACCCATTCCCAATCAGGCTGAATGAAACAGTTCTGGCAATGAGTTGGTACCAGCAGCTGAACTGTTTTGAAAATCCAGACTAAAATTCCCAAAACAAAATGGTAACCGCCAGGCCCCGAATCTTCAGCTGCATGGCTTTCTTCTAAGCTCACTGGCATCCTCAAGAGGTTTCCCACTGATTTCAGTGAGTTTTGTGGAGGGAGTTTTCAGCTACAACAAAGCATAAAGAGGTTGGGCTGAGATCTTAGCCCCATCCCATCCACCCTTAGATACATGAAGCCTCATTGACTGCTATAGTCAACTAGGGGAATGTGCCACTCCAGAAGGCAGATAAAATCATATCTTCCATTAGCTGTAGGTTGGCAGAACTACAGTTTAGGTCTTCTAGTTAAGTGCCTTACATTAGGCAGTCCTCCTGTGTGGTCTCGAGCAGTTGATTTTCTCTGCACCTCTTGGCAGCTCTGAGATAAGGACAGTTACATTTCCCTGTTTGTACCTCTTGGCAGCTCTAAGGTAAAAACAGTTTCAACTCCCCATGTATAAAAATGTTGGAGGTCTTTGAAAAGAAAGCTTTACAGAAGTACAAGGAATTATTATACTCCAGCAAAGCCACTGTCAAAGGAATCCATGCACATGGATTTCTGTCTTCACCAGTCCCTCTTTTCTAGTACAACCACATTACCAGCTGTCAGTTCTTGAGCGTCCTAACTATTGTTCATTCATATTTATTTCAGCTCCAACTAGTGTTCAATCTAGAGGCTAAGAGCTTTCTGCAAGATTGGTTTCAAGTAGATATGCAAAGAAAGGCAGCTGGGCAGTGGGCCTATTTCCCTTCTAGCAGCTTTTGTGATGATTTTAGATGTGAAATCCATGGATGGGGTGGAGGCTGAACTGATTTTCTGAACTGCCTTGTTCACTGATATGAAAACCTCTTCTCTTAAAATGAATCAGACCCTTATGACATTATCCCATGATCCAAATAGTGGCTTTGCATTTGGCCACAAGAAGAGTGGCATTTTTTTTTATTCAGCTACATGGAACTGGGAATGTTTCAGGCAGTGACTCTCTTTATTCAACAAATGATACACAGTCACGACTGAAGGAACTTCTAATTTCCCTGTGAATTAGCAGATCAAGCAGCCTTGTCTAATCCCTGTTCTAGCCTTTAAAGTTGGTACACTTTTAATTTATTAAATTCTCTGCCAGAATCTATTTTTAAAGTTGTTATTGCAGTGGCTGCCAAATATGAGGAGGCAAGTGCCTCCCCCCATTTGTCTAAAGGTGTAAGTGAGTGGGATCACACAGGCTTAGATTGTATCTCCCAGATGAAGCTCCTAAAGCTCAATGCAATCACAAATCCTTCATGAGTTAGTGCTAAGTTCCTTTCCCTGGTGGAATGAAAAGAGATATAGGCATGGCAAGGGGCAAAGGCATCTGCAAAGAGGATTTTGCTCCTTGAAGAACAAAGGGAGTGAAGGTGTGTCTCGTAGACAGTGATTTGCTCAAAGTGATGTCATCACTAGGAGTCTTTCCATTGATCTCAGTCATTACAAACATCAGTATTAGAGCTTGCTGAATAAGATTCAGGAATGGTGTATCTGTATGTTCAGCACCTTACCTTCTGCTATCAGTTCTGTGTAACTTGCCCATTGATTCAGGGATTACAAAGTGAGAAGGAGCAGTGGCATCATTAGTCTGAGCCCTTGCATACCATAGGCTGCAGGATCACACTGAATTGGTTTTTTTTGGAAATGCAGAGTAACTTTCAGGGAAAATATTTCTCTTTTTTTTTTTTTTTTTTTTTTTTCCCCCATATTGCTAGTGAATGGAGAAATCCACCTGAAGCCTTACATAAACTGGTTAATTACTCTGACTTCTAAAAAATCATGTGGGGTTTTTTTTTTTCCTAGTCAGGAGTTATCCAAATTCGGTTCTCTATCATTGTTTTATTTATTTGTCTGCCAGTTTGAACAGCCCTCCATTATCAAACCTCTGTGTTTATATTGGCACTGAGAGATTGTGATCAAGTCAACCCTTCACCTGATCTTGGTTCAAGCAGATTGAGTTCCTGGAGTCTTTCACTGTAAGGCATACTTTCTAGTCCTTTAATCAGCCCAGTATGTCTTCTCTGTACTTTTTCCAATGTGTTATCATCCTTCTGGAATTATTCACAAATAACCTTTTCATCAGTCAAGCCGTTCTTCAGATGGTTGAATAATATTTGCCTAATGAGATTACAGTAACCTTGCTATTGGTTGGTTATATTGTCTGTGAGTTGTTAACATGAACAGTGGCAGAGGTCTCTTCTATAGCTTCACTGGCCGTAGAAGACATTTCCATGTATTGTTAGTCCTTCTTCTGGACAAGCCACTATGCCATCCACCATCAATCCCAGCTGAGCCACAGTGAGACACCAACATGCTAATGTGTAAAAATGTTCCTGTGTCTCAGGATGGAAAGGGGCATAAAAAACAGCGACTCTTGGGTTAGCTCTGCCCTTCTCCTTGTTTCCTGCAGGTTGCCAGAATCCTTTGGTACCCAAGAAATTGTGAGAGAGAGCTATTATACATCAACTGCATGCCTGAACTGGGGAACTCCTGAAAGAAGGGCATGTTTATCACCCCAAGAAGCTTAAGTGGCTGCTTCAGCTGATGCTAGTTACTGTATCTAGTACTTCCTAACCTGTCAGTCCCAGTGATTTATCTTAGTTACCAGGCTCCATGGTAAGTGATTGACTTAATGGAGTATTTGCGAAGGAACAGAAGGCTGATGTGACTTCTGGGCAAAGATTCAACACCATAGAAAGCTATCCTCTCTTGAGAATGTCCTCAGTCATTCCCATCTACATTTGAAACAGCTAGATGCCCACAAGAAAACTGTGTCTCTACAACAATTACACGAATTTTAGCTCAGCAGAGTATCAAGTCCCTTATTAGTCACAGATTAACCTGACTGCCTTCTCCTTGGCTGCAACGTTTTGCCATCATTTGATGCAGTGAAACAGGCTGTGGAACTTCCCCTTTTAGCTTTTCGTTAGAAAGCCACTTGTTCAATTTCATGTTCTAGGCTTCAGATGAACTCTCCTTTCTTGCCAGCACATGTTTCCATTGAACACACAGCTTGGTGAATAAATAGCCCCTTCCCTGTCCTCCAGCCTACCCTGACCCTACTTCAACCAGATAGGCAGTTGTGGTTGTATTTGCTCTCGGTCTCTTTGAAGCCATTGAGGTAGTATAGCGTAGACTCTCTTCCCTGCTACACGACACTCGAATCCCACCAACCTCTCCCCCTCCACGTGAAAATCAGGGTGATGGGAAAGCTCACATCCTTGTGTCTCACTCTGCAATTTCGGACCCTTGCAAGCAGCTGTCAGTGCCATCAGTATGGTAAAAAAGAGCCTCTTTCTGCTACTTTCAGCTAGAAATTAAGAAAGCCACAGCCACCTCTAGTCTTTGATCTTAAGCCAAAGCCAGCCTCCTTTGTTCCCCAGACTTTTAAGTTTTGCTTTGACAGACACAAATGCTCTTCTCTGTGCTTCCCCTCTTGTCTCTCTTCCCTCTTTTCACCCCCTGCTCCCCACTCCCCAGACCTTATCATTCCTGTGGGAGAAGGTGTGTATGAACTTCTGCTTCATAGGTCACCAAGACAATGCTGGACCAAGGGAAGTGGGCAGGCAGAGCCTAGGTGATTTGGCCTCAAATGTTAAAGACAACGAGCTTTCCTGCCATTGTTTTCTGTCAGTCTGCCTCACTGCAGGAGGCGATGCACACTGTCCTGGTGGCTAAAAATGCCCAAGAGGGAAAGGGAAGGGCCATAGCAGACATCTGGGGCCAAAGAAGAAGTGATTTGTTAACCATGTGTAGCCACAAGTGGAGTTTTGAGGGAGGGGACTGCAAATAGCAAAATATTTCCAGATGTTCCAAGTCAGTTCAAACATGCCACCTACTGGACCCGAGCTTGGAGACTTGGTTAGAGATGGGGCAGATGGCACTGAAGGAGCAGGGAAGATAAGCTTCCACACTCCCCAAGGATTTCTTATAAAAGGTGGTCCTTCCCTTACCTCTTCTAGTCTCTGGACTTTATGATCAGTGTCCTCAACTCTGCTCTGCAGAAAGCTCTCATATAGCCAAAAGCTGAAGAGAGCAAGGCAAAGAGCATGCAGAATTTCCCTGGAAGCTCTGTGAGAATAGTCTTTCTTGTATTGCTTTGCAAAAGGAAAACACATCAGCAAAACTACAGGCTTTTTAATGTGGAAATCTTGAATCTGCCCCTTCTTTGTCAGAGCCTGCTTCATGTGATGCTGAGCAAGTAGGGCACAGTTTTGGATGCTCCAACTTCAAACATAATGGCCTGTGGCTAAGAGGTGCTGAGCAACCTTCAGAGTCATTAGTTTCAAAATATTGGAGAGTCAGCACTTCTGGAGCAGTTCATGTCTCAGTTTCTTGGCCTCTGAGGAAACCTTGGAAGTGATGACAGAGAGGATGGTGAGCCATTTGCCCTTGGTAGGGAAGGTAGAGAAGTCTGTGACCTTCCTACAAATCCCAAGGTAGTACAAGTCACCGCTAGTGACCTGTAAGCCCTTAGGAACTTTGGGTGCTCCAGATCTGATGGAACTGAAGAAGGCAGAATTGAGGGGCACATCTGAAGAACTGCCATGAACCTCCCTGTGCCTCAGAGCTTTGTCAGCTCACTCACTTGAAAAACTATCTGAGCAGCTCATAGGCAGATGAAATGGAAGGAAAAGAGAAACCAACCTCATACAGAGGCAGTTCTTTCATACTTCTTCAGTGCCACTGAGGGCAAAGCATTATCATTACAAAACCAGCTGTTATTTGCCTAAATTCTTCCCTAACATTTGTGATAGATCACCTTGGTCATTTAAGTTCCAGTTCTTCCCTAAAGCTTTGCCACAGGAAATTGGGCAGGAATTCAAGTACCTGGCGGCTGGAACCATGCCCCTACTAAGCCACCTAAAGACTGACATTCCAGGCCTCCCCTCATGGAGAAGAGCCTTGGTCCTCTAGCTGAGCTTCAGCATCCTGAGTACAAAGCCTGTCAGATTTCATTGTTAACGAGTGAGGAAATAAATTGACTCCAATTATTCTATGAAGGGCTTAGATGGAATTTTACAAGGAAGAAGCTTTGTCTAGAGATTATAAGAAGAGACTCTGAGCCAGGAATCCCAGGTTTTATTTCTGGTTCTGCTTCTCGTTCACTGAGTGGCCCTGTGTGAATATTATATCTTGTTTTCCCCCATCTGTAAAAAGGGGTGATGATATCAAACTTCCTGGCGTAAGTGTTTCTAGGCTTAATTAATTAACAGCACTGAAGCAATCTGAGTTTTCAGTTAGAAGATGCCATAGGAATAATCAAAGAAATATTTCTGCTTTGGGCAATACTTGACTGTCCTCATGGTGAAAATGCTTTTCCTTATAGCCAGCTTGAACCTCTTTCATTTTAATTTATGTCCATTGTCTCTTGTCCTCCCACCATGCAGTATGGTGAGGAGCCTGGCTTCATTTTTTGATAACCTCCCTGCAGGAACTGTCAGGCTGTTGTTTGTCTCCTACAAAGTCATCTCTTCTCCAGGCCAAGCAAGGCCAGTTCCCTCAGCCTCTCCTCACAGGGCTCTAGCCCCCAGCCATCTTGGTGATCTCTGCTGAACCTGCTCCAGTGTGTCAATGTTTTTCCTGCATTCAGGGTCCAAAACTGGGCTTCGTACTCCAGTGCCACTTAAGTACCTAGGGAAGGGGGATAAACACATCCGCCAACCTCCTGGCTGTGACCCTGTTAATATAGCCCAGAATGCCTTTGGCCGCCTTTGCTGCCAAGGCACGCTGCTGGCTCCTGCCCAACTTACTCTCTGCCTGGATACCCAGATCCTTTTCTGCAGAGCTGCTCCCCTGCCTACCAGTCCCCAGCCTCTACCACTACAGGGGCTTTTCCTTCCCAAGTGCAGGACTTTGCATTTGCCCTTGCTGAATTTCATAAGGTTCCTGTCAGCCCATTCCTCCAGCCTGTCCAGGGCCCTCTTAATGGCAGCCCTGCACTCAAGCATATCAACTGCCCCCCGCCACTTTGATGTCATCTCCAAACTTGATAAGCAAGCACTCCATTGCCTCATCCAGACAGTTGCTGAAGATGTTTAAACAGGACAGGCCCCAGGATAGACCCCCGCAGTACCCCACTTGTTACCAGCCTCTGGGTGGAGTACAACATATTATCCACTCCTCTGGGAGACTGACCATCTAAACCAGTTTTTTACCTTCTGCTATTCCACCCTACCCATCCAGACCATAACATTCTAACTTGAACAGAAGAATATTTTGGTAGAAAGTGTCAGGCCTTGCTAAAGTCACAGTAAAATTCCTGCCAAGAAATCATGTATGAATAATAGCTACATATGTTATATTTACCTCTGTGTGTCTGTGTATGTGCATGCACTTTTTGAAAACAGACTTGTGAACTTTGTGGCTTTAAAACCCAGTCAGCATGACGGTGAAGGGAATTGGTGTCTCAATTTTTTGAACGTGTGCTCTGTTGTTTTCCACTTTATGGTTTTTAGGATTTTTTAAAGCAACCATCTTTGTCCTTACATCCAACTCCAATCATGAGTCAAATGGGTCTGTGCATTTGACTGATGGAACTACTTCTAGCCATAAGTCATCCTCTGAGTTTTTTCTTTCCTCTAACTTCAAAAGGAGTTCTAATCTTTTTAACCTCTGCTTTCCCCAGTAATGTCAAACATATGCTCTACAGGAGATAGGGACCACCAACAAAATCATGGGAAGCTCATGAACTGAGAGAATGGATGTGAGTAAGACACTCCAGGAGAACAGGACTGGCTCCATGCCTGGCCAGTGTAGGCTTGCCGCTCTGTGTATATCTAGGCTTTCAACTTAAACCAGATCTCCAGATTCAATCGTCACGTCCTTGCTACTGATATTCAGCTCTGTCCTGTGCCTGTCATCCCATCTCCTGTTGTTTGGAGATATAGCACAGAGAGAAGTTGAGAGAAATGTTTTATGCCAATGTTACTTACCAAAATTGGGTTGTGTTGGGGTGCGAAGGGAATCAACCTCATTGTGCAGCCTTCCTACCCATGCAAGAATATATCTGCATGATGTAGTCACTTTTGTCAACCAGCTAATCCTCCTTCCCTTCCAGAATGGAGTCTGAATCTCCAGGTTTCAGTGTCAGGGATGCTGTTTTGCCCCAAGCTAACAGTGTTTCCCTGTGTTCAGGGAAGGGTCCTGCTCTTTACACGCTGGGGACTGCAAATGTTACTTGCTACTGCTGCGAAGTGAATGTTGTGTACCTCTTGGACTTGGCATAGTGACAGTCAGGAAGTCCTGGGAAGCCACAGGTGCTTATGACATGCTGTGGATGCTGGCAGGTTTTCCCCGAGATGCATGACGCACAGCAGGAGTGAGAAGAGCCCCCTTTGCCCCAGCTGTCTGCAGAGTGTCTGCAACCCACAGCCCAGCTAGTGTTGCCATGGTCACACTGTCCTCTCTGGGCCTGCAAATTCTGATCACTTCAGTGCAAATAATTTGATGCAGTCAGTGGAGACATGGGGTTTGCAGTTACCACAGCTGCCCACACAGATACACACGCTCCTGCAACCATTTTCTTTGTGCCATGGTTTCAGTAAGTGAGCAGACAAGTCTGCTTGTAAGACGCAGTGGCGTGTCAGCCAGCGGGGATAGTTACAAACGTGGCTTTCTCCGGCTCTGCTTAACAAGACCTCCTCCTGCTGCTTGGAACAATGTGTTGTTACCACAACATGACATCTAGTTAAGAAAAGAAAGCCAAGCACAATCCACTCTAACTTCAAAACTTCCCCCTTCCTTCCACCAACAGATTTTTCTTGTCAGGTTCAAATTATTTGCCGATGAGTGCTGGAAAGAGCCGTTGCTCTGGTTTGGCCTGTATTTATTTGCTGCCCAAAATCAACAGAAGGTATTTATGGGAAGCAAACATCAGAGGGTGCAAGAAAATGACATTGGCTTGTAGTAAGATTTAGGCTAGCTTCTTTGAGGGTTGGGCCATGGTGGTGGTTATTTCATACTGCTCTGTTGCAGCTCCATTTCCTGGGCTGATGTGACAGGCATGCTGTAATTTCAGGTTTTGGTGAACTGAGAGCAAAATCCCAGAAGCCACAGGCAGCATTACCCAGCCTTGGTGAGCAGGCTGGCTAGGTCATCTCTCCCCATCTCAGCCCTTAGGTGAGGTATGCTGGGAGGGCAGCAAGATAGAAACTTGGAGCTTGTGCTTGCTCTTACTATTGTTCTTGAGGGAGTCTGCTACATGTTTGCAAGAGAGCCAGGTAGTGGATAGATGTACAGAACTTCAGTCTCCCAGTCTGTCAAGCTTGAAAGTTTTTCCAGCTTTCAATTTTGTCTAGAGTTTCTTTCTTAAGACTCCCCCTTTCTTCAAACAGAGCCTCAACTCTGGCTGGGTCCCAGAGATAGATACCAAATGGTGCTTTTTTCCCTTTCTTTTGCTCTTTCTTCCTTCTCGTGAAGCTGGCAGACTCTCCAAACACACATCCAACCAACGCACAGTGCATTCGAAAACAGGCCATCTGGCTGAGCACTCCTTGAGAATGAGAAGACAAGAAAAACAACCCTCTTGGAGCTGGCAGCCGAAAGGCAGGCAGCCCGTACGTGGACTTGATCTCGTGGTGCTATCCAAGAGCCGTCCAATCCAAGGGCATTGCAATAAAGCTCCTTCCTAATGAGCAGAATACGGCTGTCTCCAGAAGCGGCTCCAAGTCAACAATTTGAGTGGGATGCTGTAACTCTCCTCACTGCACATGTGCTCATTAATTAAAGCCACTTTGGAAGATGCCCCTGACACCCCCACCGGGGCTGCCAGCCTACCCTGCCTGAAATGCTGCTTGCTGCTTTGCAGCCCCCTGCTGGACAGGGAACTGCAGATCCCCAGGGCAGGACAGGGTGACCAGCATCCAGCTCTCAACCGCAAAACGGACCCGTTGCGTCACCCGTGAACAGCTGTGTGGGGAGCAGAGCACTGGAAGGAAGCTGCGCTCCATTTGCTTTGCTCTCCTTTTTCTCCCCTCTGAGATTGGTAACAGCCAGAGTGCTCCAAGCATAAAACTACTCTAGGCAGGTCAGCAAGCAACAGGGAGAGAAGTGAGCTGAGCAACCCAATAGTGCAATTCTTAGCTATTTTTCTGATGATTTAGGGTTAGGTTCACAAAATCAGGGTGGATGAAGTGAACCTAGAGCCATTAGTAGTCAAATCCCTCAAGAGTAGAACAGGGAGCACTCAGTGAAACAAGTAGGAGATGAGTTTAAAACAGATTAAAGAAACTATATCACATTAGGTAGAGAACTTCCAGAAGCTGCTGGCCCAGCAGGCTGCAGAGGTGGACAGCATCAGCAGGCTCAAAATGGGATTAGACAAAGTTGTGGACAACAGATCCATAAATAGATGCTAAAGGGAACAGGCAGAATGTACAATCTAACATCCCAATCCAACAAAGGTGAGCACTGAGGAAACACAAGGGTAAGGGAAATGCCCAGGGCTGTGTGCTCTCCCTGGATAGTCTCTTACCTTGGCCCAGCTGGGAGCAGAGTGCTGGGCAGGGAAGACCACTACTCTGGCCCAGAAGGGCTGTTCTTCAGTTTTTATTGAAGGATTCAGTCTCTGTGCTAGCCTGATCTGAAGGTCATTTGAACAGATTGTTGCCTCTTTAAATTACCAGAAGGAAGCAAGAATCTGATTTTTCTCAGAAAGCTGGATCTGTGGAACATGTTTCCATGAATGCCCTGGCTTAATCTGTTTGGTCTCTCAGTCTTTACATTTCACACAGTGACTGGGCGATTCATTTGACCCTTTATGTTCTTATCTCGGATCTCCTTGTTTCTGCATCTGCCCCTTTAGTACTTATGGGAGCAAGGACAGCTCAGCTTTTGGCAGATCATACAGCTACATCTCAGCTATGTTTGTGTGGGTTTCCAAAGGCTAGTCACAGCTCTGCATCTCTGGATGGCTATTTCTCAGGTTTCTGATGTGACTTCTTGCATGTAGTGGTGTTTCCAAGGTGAGGGACTAAAACTCTTGACCTTTTGACTTTATTAACTCTGGAGTTCTGTAAGTGAAAAATTGCTTACTTACCTTGAAAAAATATGACAAAGTACACACAGCACCAATGCAGGTCCTTAGGAGCTCTGTGTTTCTTGCCACTAAGGTATCAGAGACATTCAGTGCCTCTTCCTTTTATCAACATGCAATTTAGTTGTCCCCAACTGACAAAGGTGAGATCTAAAGTTGAGATTTTTCATTATTATCTTTTTAAACTCAATGCTTTATAAGCTTTAAAAATGACAGGGAGATGTTCCTAAACTGAAAAGAAAATAAAAAATAGGGATTTGATGGAGTCAAATATGCCCCTTCTTTGTTGCTGACAATTCAAACACAGGTGCCTAGTTCAAAAAAACCTGGAGGTGACAAGGCATAGAGACCTGTACTAAATCATAACAAAGTGCAGCAAGGCAATTGCTAAATCATACCAGAGAGAATGTAAAGAGTAACTGGGAAGCTTCAGTGTGTGGGGAAAAAAATGGGGAAAGGGGCACAACAAAGTAGAAGGGACCTCTGGGTCATTGAATCTACTCCTCTGCTGTCCCACAACTGATGAAGATCTGTCTTCAAACAGTCAAGTTTTTTATTCCCATTGTTCTTCTTTGGAGGTTATCCTGAACTTGACTCTACTATTGTTTTGAAAGCTTCTGCTAATTTGCAGCCTGAATTTATTTCTGACCAGTGTATGCTCGTTTGAAGATCTTTCCTTTTTAAAATTCTAACCTGCTATTAGCCACATTTAGTAAAAATTTTAGGGCATAATTAATCTCCTACAAATATGTGTGTTCTGTTATGCTAACATCCCTTTTTTTCTTTTTAACTTGCAGGAAAGCAGGATAGTATGCAAAGACAAGATGAAACAGATGTTTCAGGTCTACATTACAATTCAGACAGAAATTTAAATCAGCTGAAGACATCAGAACAAAACGCTTTGTAAGTATTTCTGTGCTATCAGTTACTCAAGGGATAGTTACAGGTAGTATGCCTTTCGGTACGTATTGCTTCATTTACAGCCTTTGATGTGATCTTGTGAAAGGTAAATTCCCTTCAGAAATGTGGTCTGAGGCAAGTCAGCTGGACCTCTGGGAGCATGATGTCTCCAGAGACCGGGTTCCAAACCTGCTTGAGATGTTTGTGTAAACAGCACTGTTGACAAAGAGAGAATATCAGGATATATTCTCATGATACTGGGAATACCCAGCAAGTATCAGTTGTGCTGTGGGAGTGTAATTTGTGCTTTATATTCTAATAAAATTAATTAAGTTTTCTTCAGGTTGATTCCAAAATTAGATGTAGAGAATGTCCAAACCATCACCAGTGAAAAGGATGCCAGTTGGAACACTTTTCTAGGGAAAAAAATGGGCTTTGAGAGAACAGATATTTTAATAGAAAGTGTTCGCTGTCCTCCAAATGTTCTCCCCTCTCATAAACCCAAAAGCCTTAAAAGCAAAAGAGATTTGATTGTTGGCAGTTTGGGGATTATTCCCCTCCCTTTCCCCCAGCATTTTCCAATGGAAAATATTCAGGGTTTGGGTTTTCAGCCCTTTGCTGAAATGTCAACATTTTCCAAAGGGTGAAGGAGGGGAAAAGAGAAGAAAAGAAAAACATGTTCTGACCAGCTCCAGTCAGAGCCAAATGGCTCAATCCTGGATTTGGTCAGGAAAGTATGCTGGAGGGGAGAAAATGGGAGTGTCTTGGTTCCATGCACAGCCTGGCTGGGCTGAGGGCTGCATATCACGATCCATTTGTATGAGTCACTCTGGCCGACATTTCACCAGGGGAGCATGTGTAGTGGCTTTTAAGCACTTCAGGTCAATATGTTAGTTGCAAACACCGCCTTCCTGCTCGCCATGGCCACTTCAGCTCTCTGTGTGCCTGTGGGATGCACACAGGTACACTCTGTTTGAGTTCAAGTCTTCCAATATTTCCATGACGTCTTTAACTCACAGGGACGACGATAACACTTGGCACCTATCCAGACCTGAGAATTCATCTCTTCTCCATTTGTAAGAGGAGAAAGGAGAAAGATTGCATGTGCCTGTAAACATACAAGATTGTCTGAATCCTCCACTCAGGTGGCGCTGTCTTGTCTTGATGTTGTGCAATGGCTGGAATTTAGCCTTTGAAAGCCTCAGCCAGCTCTGGATGGGTGGCCCTAGGTAGGAAGAAATGTTGAAACAGCCAACATAAAGGCTGTTAAACTACAGATGCACATGCATGCGCCATCCTGCTCCTTGGGGAAAAGGAGTGGCTTCATTTCCCCAACGTGTTGCTGATCCCCAGCTGCCTGCTCAGTCTCCAGAAAGCTGTCCCAGGACCTGAGCACCTTCAAATCTGAGGAAGACAAGGGCCATCTTTGCTTTTGCCTCTCCAAGGTGTGTCCCACAGCTGCAGTGGGGACGCTGGTAGATGGATGCATACCCAAACTAGGTCTTTGTCCCCCTCTAGTGACTCAACTGCAAAAGAAGTTTTTTAGTCCTACTCCCTCCAAGCAAGATGGTCATTATTTTAGGCTAGGTTGTTGAATGGTTTCATTTTTGAAGGCCAGTAGAACATCTAAGCACCACTAGCAGGTCATATATTTATACACACTCAGATACCATCCATTACCAATGTAAACAGGAACTTGACTTTCTGCTCTGATAGACCACCCGTGCCTCCCATGGAGGACAGCAGTCACAGGCTTCAGGTGGCAGCCTGTGCTTAGTCCTCCAAGAGACCCAGTGAGGGCCACTGTTACCAGTGCAAAAGCACATGCTCCCCTTCTCTTGTAACCAAACACTTGCTGAGTCACAGCCCAGTCACCCGTACGCTTAGCAAGTCGTGTCAGCCATCTGTCACCAGCACATCCTCCTTACCCCGCTGTGACTCCATGGGGAAAACAACAGGAGGCAGATTATGTCTGGCTGAGGAGCCAGGCTCTCGTGCATCTTGGCTCTGAGTAACCCCTGGATTGCCTTCTAACCAGTGGTGAAGCCTTTGACTCCTCTTAGTTTGGCCCTTTGTCAGGGAAGAAAGTGACATTCAGGTTCAAATGCCAAAAGCTTTGCCTGACTAATGAGAGACTCCAAACAAAGCTGACTCAGGCAAGGCAGGGATAGTATTGTGCAAAATGGCCCTCCTACAGCCAGATCATCTACACAGTCCTCCACACTAGCATTCTTCTCCAACTGGTGTTTAAAAATCAGCACCAAAATATAGAGTGCCCCATTTCCTAAGGCCTTGTCCCACCTGCTGGGTCAGCTGCAAGAGCAGGCTTGCTGTGTCTCCTGTCCTAATGAAACCCTGTGTTTCCGTAGGTTCAGCTGTGTGCTAGAGGTGCAGACCTGGAGGGCACAGCCCCAAGAGATGGGATCGCTTCATGCCGTGTGCCTGCATTACTGACCTGATAAGCCACTGCCCAGGTACCTGAGCCAGATAGGAGAGGGGTGTAAACAGCTCAGAGTAGGGATTCACACAGGATTTCACAAACCTAGACCCCCACACTGCTTACCACAACGTCCCCGGCTGGGGCTCCCTGGCCTCCTCTCTCATGTGCTTCAGAGTCTGTTTTCCCCATGAGCTCCCTGAGGGACAAATCACCCAACACCAGCAATCCGACCATCCTACTTTATCCTAAGGCGATGAAAGAGTGCGGAGTGGATGTGGCCTTTTTTGTTCTGGAGGAAAAAAAAGTGAACTCAATGCCAGGCACAGATCCCAGGCTGTATAGTTCAAATCGCGCTCTGAGCACATAATTCCCATTTGTGTTTGTGTGCACGCAGGGCAAGGGTGGGGGTTGGTGTGGGGGGGTGAATATAAGAATGTAATTGTCATAATTTAATCCAAAACTACTTCTTGGAAGAAAAAAAAACCAACAGGCCGACACAAAACAGCATGTTCAGTTATAAACACCACATGAAAGAGCTGTATTATGTTCTACTTGGTAAGTGACATCGAACGTTAACGTTCTCAGCTGCCCACTACTGGGCAAAGGCCTTTCCAGCGCTCCCCCCTCCCTGACACAAACAAGAGCCCCCAGCCAAACTGCAGTGCAGATACCAGTTTCTGAGGCCACAGCGAAATTCCACACAGAAAGTTCATTATGGGCAGAGGAGGCAGGCTGGTAGACGGAGTGGCACGGAGCAGATAGATAGCCATCTGGGACTCAGGGGGCTGCCAGCTGCGCTGGGGGGAGCGCACGCACAGCTCCTGCAAGGCCATAAAAAAGTTGGTATGTGCTGTGTGAGCCGCAGAGGGTTTTTTGTTCCCCTCAGATTTCCCATAACAGGCCAGTATATTCCCGGAGCAGCGGGTCTTGCTGGCCCCAGGGTTGCCCCTCTTGGACTGACTGGGGTGCTGGGCAGGCTGGAAGCAGCAGCAGCCTGCAGGAGTGGTGTTAGGACCCTCTGAGCCCTTCCCCCTCCTCACAGGCTTTCAGCTGGAGTGACTCACTTGGTGTAAAGGAAGCACAATCATCCCATCTTACATCCTCAGGGGTGCTTACCTCCCTAACTGCCTATGGCACCGTGCTCCCCTCATAAAGCACCCAGGAACACCGGAGTCCTGATAATTAACTCAGTGTTACCTGTGTCCCCCGAGGGGATGCACCGGGCAGAATCGCCCTTGGGACCAGGAGGCGATGAGGAAATGCCCTCCAAATCCTCACTCTCCCCTGCAGTGGGGGTGGCTGGGGTCCTGTCCTAACTAGAGGCTCTGCAAATCATCTGCCGGAGTCGTTGGCAATAGGATACCATGAAATAAATGCCTTCTGCTTGAAGAATATGTTTTTTAGCTTCATGCTAACCTTTATTTTTCATGAGGCTGGGTGACATTATTAGCACCCATGCTTGCTGCTGAAGTGAAGCATCTTTGTTGTAGCGTGGGTGGGAGATGGGTTATCGTCAATATGGAGCAGATCTAGAGAATGGCTTCTGTTATTTACTTCTTTTCTGTTCTTGTAGGATGTGTGACACCGTTCAACAAAGATCTGCTTAGCAGAATCCAATTAAAATCTGAATTGTCACCCAGGCACCCTTGGGAGATTTTCCCCGCTTCGCCTGCACCCACCACAACGCCATTCCATAAATCCAACGTGTGCCTTGTTCTCAGGGGACAGTCCAAAACAGTAACAGGCAAAAACCTTCTCTGCCGGCTTGGTGGAGACGTATGGATGGGCGGGACCCCCCTCCTGTGTGACCCAAGGAGGTGCTCTGTGGGGTGAGGTGGAAGGGCGCTGAGCAAAATGTCTTCCTGCACTGTGACATTATCTCGGGACACCCGCTCGATTCCCGGGGGGCGGGGCACCGTCGCCGGGACAAAAAGCACCGTCCCGCCCGAAAGGTGGAATTGAACCACTCTGTCGCTAGACAGCTACAGGTTTGAAGCCTGCACCCCAGACCACTGAGGGTCATCCGGGCAACTTACACAGCCTCATTGTCTCCTTATATAAAGCCACAGCTTTCCCCTGCCCTGAGGTCAGGGTGAGTATGGGTCTACCCGCAGGACCACACCTTCCACTGGTCCCCAACAGGATTTCCCTCCGCACCGGACCGGGATGCTCCCGTGGCGGCAGAGAGTGGGTATCTGTCTCCGCGCTGCCGCCCCAGAAGCAACCGGGCGGTGTATGCAAATATAAATGCCTGTGATTGGCTGTGCCCGAGGGAGGGGCGGGATCACGGCCCTTGCGGCGCCCCCCGGCCCGGCGCGGAGGGTGACTCACGGCGCTTCCCAGAACGAGCGGGGCTGAGCCCCACCCGCCGCCCTTCCCGGATCCCCGCGGTCCCTTACAACATCGGACGGGACAGCTTGTGCAACGGGGGCCGTCCGCCCCGCTGCCGGCCCACGGCGGGAGGTGCTGTCCCGCGGCTGGCGGAGCAGCGGGCGGTGGGGAAGGAGGCTTCGGGCAGCCTGCAGCGCCTGCTGTCGTCCTGACACTGTGTGCCTTTCTCCCACTCGAGCTCGCCGGGGTGCGAGTCCACGTGTTCTCTCCCCATCAGTGGGGCTGCCCGGTTTGCTAGGCGGGTGCAAATACAGCTGCCGAGTTAGTTAAGAGCATACAAGTATGACACACAGGGCTCAGCAAAGGAGACAGAGCACTGACTCATTTTAGCAGTATCTTTTTTTATTTTTAAATATTTTTTTCCCGCAGTGGCTAATGCCAGATACTCTGGAGGAAGATGTGAATCTCCCTTGAGATACCTCACAGAACAATAATATCCTCTGGGAGGAAATTCCTCCCTGGCCCCCAGCTGAGGATCAACTTATGCCCTAAGGTATGAGGATTGAAAACACTTGTAATTTTATCCTAGCGAGTGTAACTATAGAGGCTATTTTCATAAATGTCTAAACCCTTGAAAAATTACTCACTTACTTGCCTCGAGAGATTCCTCTGAAGTGGAGCCATTTCTGCAAATGCATGTGGTTTCCAGTGATTTTTAATGAGATGAATCTTTTTAGTGTAAGCAACAAATAAAACCGTAGGCCCATTCCCCCTCTTGCTCGCCCCAGGGAAGCTGAGGCTTAAAACTGGTCCTCAGTGGAGCAACACCAGGGTGAAACTGGTATGGAACAGAACCAAGGCCCCAGCCCGAAGCTGGAAGCAGTTTTATAGATGTCAGCAAAAGAAAGCAAAAAATATATGGTGGGGCAGTGCCATTCGTGCTTATACCCAGGAACACTGCTGGGCACAGTTTTGCTTTCATTACGTGGCTCCAGGTCATGACTTACCCTGATGGAGCTGAACCAGCTCTGGTATCATCTGGTCCACTGCCTCCCTGACATGGGCATAAGTATATTGTTCATAGTGAACAGCTTATTTAGCAACTTAAATGTGTCTTTTAGAGCACATTTTTAACTCCAACCTAGAAGCAGGGTTTGTATCAGAAGGAGCTGTTTGGAGAGCTGCTCCAGTGCCTGCCAATGCCAGGCAAGAATTTGTCTTCCCTTCCTTGGTTTGTAGGAGTTGTGTTCCCCAGCACATTCCTATCTCTTTACCTGGTACTTATCCCAGTAGCAGGTGGTGTCACCTAGCAAGTTTCTTTTGTGCGTAAAAATGCACAGGGTGAGGAACCGGGGGTGTGCGTGGGAGGAGGTGCAGGGAAATTAGTCATGGGGAGGAAGAGGTTAGCATGGGGGTTTGAGGAAATCAGGTAGCCACAGCAATCCTTCAGGCTTCCAGCCGAGCCTATCCTGACGTCTGCTGGGAAAAGCACGTCAGCTCAGAGATATGCTCCTGTTGGCCCAGTGATATGTGACCTCGCTGACTGATTGAGGCTGAACAAGAATGGCTGCCAGGGGTCGGAGGAGACATTCCTAGCTCCTGTACCTCATTTTCAAGGCTCGGCTTTAACAGCACTTTCACTTTCTCTTTGCTTTCCTCTCAAGCATCTACCTTTTCTGGTTCTCTTCCCCTGCGGCATTTCAGGGGAAGGCACCTTAGTGTGAAAATGCTGCTCTCATCTTCTCTCTCTTGCGGCCTCTAGGATTTTTAAGCAGAGATGCCTGTCTTTCATGCCTCGTGATCAATCTCCCTGTGCTTTCCAGAAAAAGACTATGCCAAGCACTCAAATACAAATGAAAAATAACAGCCAGGCCAAATACTCCAGTCAAGCGGCCAAAGGATCCATCAGAAGGACCAGCTCCTAAAACTTCCCTTATTCTATAGTAAAGGGCCATGCAGAGAAAATGAATGCAGCAATTCTTTAAGATCAGGCAGTGAAGTAAGGCACCCAAGTGGATCAGCAGCAACATAGGAAATGATGCCAGACCTCAGAGTTGATGGGGAAACAGTAACAAAGAAGTTTTGAGAATTTTCTCCTTGACCGGATGCTAGCCTGTCTAGGATCAGGTCTGCTTCTGGAGCAGAAGCTGTGCCCGCCACTGACTTCCCCAGCACTGGTTGAAAATAACATTTCCAGGACCTTTGTGTGTCTCTTTTTTAAAGGCCTTTGTTACCCCTGACATGGAGGGACTGTGGATGAGTTGCTGTGCCTGACAGAGGTGCCAGTCTCCTTCTGTGAGGAGGGGCTATAGGGGACAGGAACCTATAGGCAATACTTTGTGCACTTAGCGCTCCTGATGCCAGTTTCTCTCAGATGCTGCTCAATGTGCTTATGAGGGCCCAGGCGCTGATCAGGAATCAGTGGCTGCCGGCTGCAGGTAATGCTTATCTTATGACTTACGGTTAGATTTATAAGGCTACCAAAAGTGCAAATAGGTACCTCCTAGGATTTTCAAAAGCATGTAAATAAGTTAACAGACCTGTTGACTTGAAAGGCTTCTCAGCACCTGTTTTGCCTTTAAAGATTTATTGGAAAGAAGCACTCGGCTTCATCTTTAGACCAAGTGTCTTTGATAATCTGACCCTTTGCCATTAAAAGCATAGAACAAATTCAGTTTATCAGCTTAACGATGGAAAAGCTCACTCTCCTCAGTAATGCTCTTAATTAAAGCATTTCTCAGTGTCTTTGGACCTGATTCTCCACCTTATGCAGACAACTACACTATGCCAAATGGGTGCAGAGCACTGCCAATTTAGGTTTGATTCAATGCCCATTCAAGTGAATAGAAATCCTCCCACGGAAATCAATGGGACTTGGTTCAGGCCCCAGAGTCAATGGGGAATTCTGATTTGGCAGTATCTTACGCCTACACTGCACCAGTATAAGCGCATATTCAAGGTACAAAGCCTTGGAGAATTTGGAAGGGGATTTGTATGGCACTTGTGGGGCAGACTGTAGCCTAGGCTATTTAAGCAATTCACAGTGTCTACGACTGTCCAGCAAGCAAGCCTTAAAACAAATCACTCTGAACTTTTTGTCCTGGTTCCCCAGGCACAGCCCCATGGGCCAGCCATGCAGGCAGGCCACGAGTAGCCCCGAGTCAGCTGGGAGTTCCAATCAAGGCAGCTGACTCACAGGTGTATCCCGTACCACCTCATCATGCTCATTATAAAAGGAGGGAGCTCACTGAGTTTCTCTGGAGTTTCTCTTTCTGGGATTCCTCCTTTGTGGTCTTTTATTCCTGCTGTCAACATCAAGGTCTGGGCTGAGCAGAACCTTCTATACTCTATGTCAGTTGTTGCTTCAGTTTTGTTATTCTATTACATCTGTTTCTGTTTCAGCTCACGGGCCTTCTCCCTTTTTTCCCCGATTCTCCTTCCCAACTGGGGAGGGAGCATTGGGTGACAGACCAACTGCTATGGTTTAGCCCTGAATACTGGCTAAATGTAGACACTTTTCCTGTTTATTTTTTATAGCACTTTTACCACTTAACAATACACTCTTGATTTTTTTTTTATTTTTTTTTTTTTCTGTCCCAGGCTTACAGAGCATAAGCATCTTTGGTGCTTTGTTCTTACTTCTTCTTTTAACCACAAGAATCTGATTTGTGTCAGAAAAGATAAGCCTAGATCACTACTGTATTAATAAATAATTATTTGGTGTAAGGTGGGGGATGAGAAGGGATGTTATTCTTAGCAGCAGCAATGAAATTTCAGCAGCTGATGACGTAAATGCTAAAATGTCAGTGTGAAACAGGCTGGAACAAATTAAGAGTGTGGTGTCGTCACTGTGAGAGCCATGCTGCCCTCCGGAGGGACTGTGGTTGGATGCTGCAGATGCAGTTCAGGAGATGGAGGGACAGAGGACTGTGGGAGCTTCTCAGAAGCCTCCAAAAAAGCAACAATCATCTCGGAACCAGAAATGTCAGAGAAGATGCTATTTCAACATCTCTGCCCACCTCATGGCGTGAGCTAACAGCAAGGGAAGGGCCACATGTACAAACCAGATTCCGGGAACTAGTACAGAAAGAAAAAAAATAAATAAAATTGGCCATCTTCTAGTCACTTAACAAGCTGGGCTAACTCCATCTCTGATGTCACTCCTGTGACTCAAATCGAAGAGAAATTTGGCCTGAGATGCCTTTTTTCATGATGTGCTGCTTAAAAGAGAGTGATGTGCTTGGAGCAGAGGTCATCCTGAAGCATTTTATTACTTGACTGTGCTGTTGCATTCGAAGAATGCCTTCAGGCTATCCAGAAATGCTGAACTGAAGATGCACAGAGCTTTAATGAAAATGGGGTAAAATTCCAAATGCATTCATCCTTGTCCTCACAGAGTCTGGCCTCGCTCATTTCTTGGTTAGTCTCAGGCTGTGCTGTTAGATCCCACCCTGCCTCAGCGCAGGGCACAGATGCCAGCTGAGAGGTGGTATCTTGGGGTCCTGATATCCTGGGGTCTCAAGCCCTGCATTTTCTTGGTCCAGCAGATAAATTGCCTCATCTGCGGGGGTCATTGGGCTGTGGGACATACTGTTGTTGGGAGGTGGTAGGGGGGGTTGGGACCATCCTGTCTTCCTTCATGGAGACATGCAGTGTTTTGCATGGAAATACAGGAAAAGTTGAGATTCCCTGGATTAGTGTTTCTAGAAAACTGGTACTGGTAACAAAGTTGCTCTGTGTTGTTTCACTCCTTTCTAGAACTGCCTTTCTAGTGGCTGCAGGGATGGATGTGGTTACAGCAGACAGAGGAAAATACATTGAGACGTGTGCTTATCTATCAATCATACCGGCTGTTTCTGGCATGCAGCAACTGGCTGACCACAGTAAGGGAAGGAGGATATAATCAGTTGGCAAAGGCACTCCTTTCTCAGCAAGGACGATAAGCGTTATTGGCAAACCCACAGAGAGTTACGGGAATAGAGGAATTGGTGTGCTGAAGTCACTTCCTATCACTTGGGAGTCCCTGCGCTCAGAGCATTGTGTTTGCTTTCCTAGTGTGGATCTCGGGGGTTTTCTGCATTTATTCAGATGTATAAGTGCACTTGCCCTGTCTTCGCACACAGAAGACTCACTCAGAGAGGTTGCCATCATAGTATTTAATCTCATTTTGAGGGAAGGATTCAGACTGGCTGTAAGCAGGGAGAGTGAATCCTTAGAATCATAGAATCGTTTAGGTTGGAAAAGACCTTTAAGATCATCAAGTCCAACTGTTAACCTCACATTGTGAATTCCACCACTAAACCATGTCCCTAAGCTCTACATCTACATGTCCTTTAAATACCTTCAGGGCTGGGGACTCAACAACTTCCCTGAGCAGCCTGTGCCAGTGCTTGACAGCCCTTTTGGCTCATCAGTCCAGCCTCTCCAGATCCCTCTGTAGATCCTTCCTACCCTCAAACAGATCAGCACTCCCACTCAACTTGGTGTCATCTGCAAACTTACTGAGGGTGCACTCAATCCCCTCATCCAGATCATTCGTAAAAACATTAAACAAGACCGGCCCCAAAACTGATCCCTGGGGAAAACCACTTGTGACTGGCTGCCAACTGGATTTAACTCCATTCACCACAACTCTTTGGGCCCAGCCAGCCAGTTTTTTAACCAGCAAAGCAGATGCCCATCCAACCCATCAGCAGCCAGTTTCTCCAGGAAAAAGATGTGGAAAACAGTGTCAAAGACTTTATTAAAGTCTCCTTTACAACATCCACATGGACAACATCCACAGCCTTTCTCTCATCCACTAAGCGGGTCACCTTGTCATAAAAGGAGATCCACTTAGGAAGGCAGGACCTACCTTTCATAAACCCATGCTGACTGGGCCTGATCTCCTGGTTGTCCTGCATGTGCCATGTGATGGCACTCAAAATGATCTGCTCCATCACCTTCCTCAGAACTGAGGTCGGACTGACAGGCCAGTAGTTGCTTGGATCCTTCTCCTGGCCCTTCTTGTAGATGGGTATCACATTTGCTACCCTGCAGTCAGCTGGGAACCTCCCAGGTTAGCCAGGACTGCTGATGAATGATGGAAAGTGGCTTGCTGAGCACTTCCATCAGCTCCCTCAGTATCCTTGGGTGGATCCCACCGGCCCCGTAGACTTGTGTGTGTCTAAGTGGTGTAGAAAGTAGCTAACCATTTCTACTTGGATTATGGGGGCTTCATTCTGCTCCCTGTTGTCCAGCTCAGGAGACTGGGCACCCCAACAACTGGTCTTACTATTAAAGACTGAGGCAAAGAAGGCATTGAGTACCTCAGCCTTCTCTCATCCTTTGTCACTATGTTTCCCCCCACATCCAGTAAAGGATGGAGATTAGCCCTCCTTAGCCCTCCTTTTGTTGCTAATGTATGTATAGAAGCATTTTTTATTGTCTTTTATGGCAGTAGCCAGATTAAGTTCTAGTTGGCCTTTGGCTCTTCTCATTTTCTCCCTGCATAACCTCATGACATCCTTGTAGCTGTCCTGAGTTGCCTGCTCTTCTTCCAAAGGTCATAAACCCTCTTTTTCCCCAAAGATCTCTGTTCAGCCAGGCTGGTTTTCTTTCCTGCTGACTTGTCTTTCGGCACATGGAGACGGTCTGCTCCTGCGCCTCTAAGATTTCCTTCTTGAGGAACGTCCAGCCTTCCTGGACTCCTTTGCCCTTCGGCACTGCCTCCCAAGGGACTCCATCAATCAGGCTCCTAAACAGGCCACAGTCTGCCCTCTGGAAGTCTAAGGTAGCAGTTCGGCTCCTGAGTTCTCTGAGAATCGAAAACACTATCATTTTATGATTGCTCTGCCCAAGATAGCCTCCAACCATCACATCACCCATAAGTCCTTCTCTGTTCGCAAACAACAGGTCCAGTGGAGTGCCTTCCCTAGTTGTATCACTCAGCTTTACCACAGCTTTACACCAACAAAACACCTTGCTGCAGAGATATTTGCAAAAACAGGCATGACTTGATCAATTCAGGGAAGAGGCATAGGCCAACAGAAACACTCTTTTGCCAACACAAACCACGCTGCCACTAGAGGAGTATCGGCAATCCCAGTCTTGTCAGCATGGGGCCTCCGCTTCACTGATTAGGTGCTGTACAGGCAGGCAGCACAGGAGGTTCCCAGCCAGTGAGATCACTTGGAGCTTTGCACCTCAGTGCTGAGGTTAGCCCCTGCTCCCTCATCTCAAGAGAAAGCAGCCATTTCAGCTGCACCTGTATCAACAGAGAATTTATATAACCTGCAGGCAAGCTTCAGAACACAGTCTGTAGATGGGAAAATTATCCATTGCATTGTATGTGGTCAAGGCAGGTCTTGATCATACCTCGGGAGTATCTGGTGTCTTCTCGGAGGTCTTGCCAGCCAGCTCAGAGAGGGCTCCCACTGCAGCCTTGAGTGCAACTAATTGCTGCCTAGCACTGAGGTTAGGAGAATGCTACTAGAGCAAAGCTTCCTTACCAGGAAGACTGGAGAGCCTGGACAAGGATGAGACAGATCCAGTGCCAAAAAGCAGTGTGTTACCCTACTGTCAGCATTTCAGGTCTAAATGTGTGACTGGTAAAAGCAGGGGAGGCAAAAGGTTGAATGCTACCTGCACTGCATCCTGTTTAGTCCAGATTTACTAGAGCTTTAGGGATATATGAATTAAATGTCCACAGAAGGAAAAAAAAAGACTTCTAATTTTTCTACATTTTGGGTGGGGGTGTGTATGTAAGATAGATCTCTAATATGAATACGCAATAGACAGTCACTGGAGACAGAATGACTTCGCTTTGGATGTGTTTTAAATATATCTGTCTATATTTTTAAGACTTACCACTGTAGGAGACCCAAGATGATCTGTGATTTCTGCAATCTCATCAGAGAGAGCAAGTGAGTGATTCCATGTGGTAGAGACATACAGCCCATGACTCACAGCCCTGAGTCACAGCACTGGGACACTTCAGCATTCAGAAACACTAGTAGTGACAGAAATCAGGATGATGAGCAAGCAGCTGTTACTCATTCTCAGCTGGACACCGTAAGCATGTTTCTACCAGTCAGTGTGGCTCTGGCTCTTCTTTGTCTTCTTTTGCAGACCTGGTGGATAGCATGGTGACACAGCTCACTTAATATTTGCCTCTGGGCAAGAGATGATCAAGTCTAGTCTCTGGCTCCCAGACTGTCCTGCTTGACTCTGTTAGTCTCAGCATAGAGCTATCATGGCAATTTTCACTTTAGATTACTTCTTTCATCTCTGGAGATCAGCTCACGTTACAAACACAAACGCATTGATCATCACACAGGGTTAGAAGGTATCTGTATTCTTATTTATAGCTGGGGGGGCTGAGGCACTAAGCAGGTAGGCAACTTGCTTTTAGTGACAAAGGAGATTTGTAGGAGAGCCCGGACAAAAACACAGGAGCCTTAACTACCTCTCTTAATCTCTAACCACTGAACCATATGCTCCATTGCATTTATCACTTCCTCATGAGGTGGCAGTTTGGATGAGAACAAGTGCCCAGGAAGTCACCCTGTTTATTCTGTCTCAGCCTTTTAATGCCTGTGGAACTTTTTTATTGAATTCTTTTCATGGCCATCAGCTTTGGTGCGGGAAATGATTCCAAGAGACAAAGACTTGGTTGTCTGTGTGCACGTGCGTGTGTGGCTGGGAAAGGGGAAGAATAAAAAATCCATTTCCAGATGGTTGAAAGGATGCATAGCACTTTGCTATTGGCAAAAACAACCTCTTTCATTTTCAGGATGTGTATAAGTCACAGAATTGCAGCTGGAAAAAAATAGGCAGAAAGGGAGGCAGTGGGGTAAAAATAAGAATTACTAATGAAAAATAACCCAGACAATATTTGAAAATTTATGTGCTTCATTTTTATTTAACAGGGGGGAAATCTGCTTGCTGAGGAGGGTCTGTGTAGAGCAGGTTCAAATATGTATCATCTCATTTTCTTGTTAGCTTCTTTGCTTTGCATTCCCAACTGTAGCCTCACAGGAAATTCAGTCCCTGGCAAGCTTCAGCTCCAGACAGGAAACGTTCTGAGGAATTTCTTCCATACAGGTACTATATTTGCTTGGAGGGATAACATGGTGGAGATATTTACCACGGCTGGATTTAACTAGCAGGATATTATACATGTTGATGGAGTTGCTGGGAGTGATCTCTGTCTGCAGCCACCAGCATGCCATGTTTAAACAAATCGTACTGCTCTGCCTGCCTGTGGGAAGATTTGCATCAGGTCTGGGCCAGATTCTCCTTCCTCTGACAGCAGCAGGGCCCAACTTATGTCAAAGATATTTGCTGATGTCAGGGAGTATCAGAATCAGGCCCGTGCAGCAGGTTTTTATCACAGAACAAACTTGGTCTTAGGCTGTTTGCATGTACAGACATTTGCAAACTGATATTTTGATAGGAGCAGTGACTGTGAGGGGGTGCAGGCTTATGCTGTGTGTGCAGATGAAGGAGTCTTCGCTTTTGTCTTTGCTCTCTGAGGGGACCAAGCATTGAGAGAGGTGAGCTGTAGCAGCACACTGCCTTTCAGATGCGTGGGAGGTACTGAGCATGACCAACTGAGACGCAAGCTTCCTGTGTCCCTTGGGGCTTGCTTGGGATGCTTTCCCAGCTTTCTCTGCAAGTTCAGAGCAGGCCTGTTCTGCTTATTAGTCCAGAGGAGATCATAGCAGTCTAAAACACAAGTGCTATACCTCCCATGGCTGCTTTGCTAGGTAACTTCAGTGTCATCAGTGAACAGCAACGCAGTGGGCTGAATATTCCTTGATGCACCCAAGAGAAATATTCCTTCCTTACCAAAACATGTGAGTGCTTGCCAGTCTTTAATGCAGTTCTCAGGATACAAAGTGTGTAGAGAAAAGGCTGATCAATCTGAATCATTGTGTCTCAAGAGAAACGTGAGGGATTAAGTACATGGCTGGGAACAGTCCTGCGCTAGCAAGGAAATGGACTGTGTGACCTGTCTCAGAGATCTATGATTCACTGCAAATACAGAGAACGAGCACAAAAATGTGTAGTAACACGCAGTGGTACCTTGCCTGCTGTTACAGCGCAGCCTCCAGCCAGAGACAACCCAACCACATTTACACGTGTGCTCTGGGAACAGGCTGCTTCTGTGGGGAGCCATGGAAGACAGAAGAATGCCTTCAAAGCCTTAAAGGTCTCTGTGCCGCCCTGCCAAGCTGTGGAAATGTAACTCTGTGCGCAGTGCTGAAGCATGGAATATTTTTTTCTTCTTTTTTTTTTTTTGGTGTTTCTGGGGCAGGAAGCACAAGTGCAGATCCTCCCACTTAATGCTGTGGGGGGAAGAAAAGATTCACAGACTCCCCTGCAGTGTTAGTGAAAATGCAGCTTTGGCCTTTAGTGCCCTTTGTTACATAAACACAAGTAGCGTAGACATATTAATCACCCTGCCATTGAGGGAGGAACAGAGCAGCAACCTCAAATGCCACCCACTCCCCATTCTCGCTCCCATTTGATGTTGCTATTTTAAGCTACACATTATTTCCTGCTGTGATTTTATTTTTTTTACCCAGCTTCTAATTCTGGCTCTGAGGTAAGCTGTGACATACGTATCCCTCCTCTCCCCCTCCCTGCCTTCCTCCTCCCCCTGCACCCACGTTCTCTTTATCACAGTCTTTTAGAAATTTTCTCTCCTTGTCTCGTCAGCAGCTGGGTCTCAGAGGTTAGTTATTGACTGCCTGGAATAAAAAGCAAAACTACTGATCTTCTTCCTGCTTTTGGACTTGGAGCGCAAACAATATTGGGGCCACAGTTTGTGGGGCAGACTGCTTTAAAAGTGCTCCTCCCTCCTCAGAGAGACTGGCACTGTAGAGAGGCTGGTCTGGCTGGGAAGGAAGGCTGCTGCTCAGCAGCTAACGATTGGCCATGGCTGATGTTCTTATCAGATGAGAAGGGTATTACAGCAGTGGCATGTGATTTGTGGCACAGGGGAGACAGGACAGAGCTCAAATACTCTACGAGGGGTTTCCCTCCTGAGCCTGCTTCTGTGTAGAGGCAGCCAGCAGATTTCTAGCCCCCAAGTAGTTTGCCCCACAGGCAACTGCCTCATCCTGCCTGTGCCAGAGCACAGGTTATGTCTGTCTGGTTCTGCTGCATCCACATGTCCCCTGTGGCTTTCAGCTGCAACCGGGTCAGCCCTGAGGAAGGCTGTAACTGTATCAGTCTATGGCAGAAGAAGAATGGAGCCTGCCATCCCAGGAAGGGCATGGTGTACCAGGCAGTGGTGGCTCTTTCCCTGTATGAGTGCATGGCTGAGCATTGATAAGAGCTCTGCCGAGATAAGTGCGAGCCCTAGGAGGAAATCTGAGGCCTACTACTGCACTGCAACAGGTTTATCCTCTTCTACATCCACTCGCCCCTTCCCTCCCTACCAAGCAACCCTTCCTGAAAATCTCCTCTGTCTGGATGTTTGCTGCTGCAGACACATCCCTGCTAGCATAAGAGAGCAGACTTGGTGGCAGCAGGCTGCTGGCAAATCCCCGTGCCTTGCTTCTCCACCCAAGGAAACAGAGGTCTGGGCTGCCCTCAGCCAGCCCTGGTGTATATATTTCACACAAACAATCTCACACCTTTCCCTTCCTGTGAGCTGCCTTCAGAGCTGCTGCACATGGCTCTTGTCTGCCTGGTACAAGCAATAGCTGTAGGAAATCCCAGACCTTCATCCTCGAAATCCCAGGCTGGGCGTCTGTGTGTTCTTCATCCTCCTTTTCCCCAGACAGGGATTCCAGTTATGCCCTTTCTGAGGTTCCTGGAGAGTGGGAGAGGCAGAGAGAGCGAGAAGACCTTTGCCAAGTGGTTTAATCTTTGCTGTGGTCTCACCAGGACCATTTTTTTTTATTTTCACAGCTCAATTTCCATGCAGGTCCCTAGAGGAGGCTGAAGAGTCACATCACTTCCCAAGAGTGGGCTACACGCTTGCTTTGCACATTTGCACACTTTGTCGTTTGTTTTGAAGCAGTGAGGAGAGCACACCAGCCCGTAGAGCTGGGTGGCTGTCCTATCACAGGCCAAACCACGGCCCTCAAATCTTTGCCTGCGAAGAGCTGGCAGCTGAATCGAGCAAGCTAATTTCCAGTGGATCGGAGGGAGGGGAAAGAGCCAGGCTTGCAAATTGGAGTGATCATACCAGAATGAAATGACTGTTTTTCCAGCATACTGTGTCCCCACGGGCAGCTATTTTAAAAGTTATTGCAGAATAACTTCTCTCACAACAGCAACGCGGAAGAATTTCCCCTTCGAGACAAGACCTCGGAAAGGACTTGAATAAATTGGCTCCACAGAAAATCACCCTTCTCTTGGGTGTCACACCCAGTGCTGCACAGCAGGAGCCAGCCAGCAGCTGGCAGGCATTTGATATCCTGGGGGAAACATGTTGGATGAGTACAGCTCTCCAAGGACTGATGTCCACATGATGGCCCCTACTGCCATCCTTGCAGCACCTTGGTGGGGGTCTGTGCAGTGGTCATAAGAGCTGACTGGGCACAGGGCTCAGGGAGGGAGAAGAATTCAGTTTATGCTGAGTGTCGCCTGCTTGCCGGGACCATCCACCAGAGGCCAGTGCTGATATCGGCTCTGGTGGTCACTGGAACAATAGGAGTACCGGGAAGGAGCCTGTGGTTTACAGATAAAATGGCTATGGGGTAGGGGTAGCTTAGGGGCACTGGTGCAACAGGCCATATGTGTCATGGCATTCAGAGTATGTGATAAATAAATCTTTGAGTTTGGTCAGGCTGAGTATTGCAAGAACAACAACAACAAAGAAGTTAAAAAGCCTGATCAATCCTGAATACCCACAGTTTGGCACCTGGGAATGGTACAAGATGGCAGAGATTTCATGGCCTGTGGACTAGCTGGTACGTACATCCATGCAACCCCAAAGTCTTTCTTTCCTTGCAGAGCTGGCCTTTATGATCAGTCTTGCTGTATGCTCCCTGGCATGGTAGCAGCCAGAGAGGCCAAACTTGTGTGAGGCAGATCTGGCAGGAGCCCTGACTGCCTGGAGAGCCCCCTTGCTGCTGGCTTACCATTGTTCCTTGTCCTGGAAGCTCAGCTGTAGCTCATCTAAGTCAAGAGAGGCGGCTCAGGAAGATGCTCCCTGCGAGCTCCAATGTGATCTGCTCCTCCCAGGGCCCTTCAGCTGGGCTTGCTCCTTTTTCTCATTCCACACACGGTTTAAAAGGCTGTGTTTGTAAACACCAGTCTCTGACTCGCTGCCTCCAGGGTTCCAGGCAGAAGGCCAGGGAGGGATCTAAGAGACAGCAGACAGTTTTAAGAGGCTGTGGCGTCCGATCGCCGCCATGGAGAAGACACGCCTTGCAGTTAATAGCCATGGTGGTGGGAGTCACCTACAGTACCAGCAGGTCTCAGCACTATTTCATAGCTCCCTGAGGGTGAGCTTGGGTTTTTACTGAAATGACCTCTTCACATGCCAAGGTAAATTCTGGGTCTCTCAAGGCAGCTTTACCAGAATCAGCGGGAAGTTAAGCTGTATTGCCCCAAATGTATGTACAAGATCAGTGCCCTGTGATGACAAACACCACAGTGGACATGTGTTTGCATTTGACACAGTGCTGGTTAAATATTCACTCTGTTCAAACTTTCCTTCCCATAGATTGCTCCAGAAAGCTTGGCCACATACATGGACTTGGCCACTCCTGTCTTACTGGGGAGACAAGGGCCTGCTGTGGCATAGCACCCACTCACTGAACACAAGCCAGATGACCAACAGTCTTAGGTGCCAGCGAAGAGGGTCTGCCAAAACCTCCCAGGCTTCCTTTGTCTTAATCCCTTTGAAAATTGGTTAACAAGTGCCATTGTTTGGCATAGTGACATTGTGGAGCAGTGTCAAAGCCTGGCCATTGAGGGAAGGCTAGAGCTGATGAGAGATAGAGCTAGGTCCACCTCTTCCCACCAGCTGCAGCACTTGGTGGGCAAGGGAGGCAAGGAGACATCTTCACCCAGCCACAAGTTTGAGCCTGTCTGTATGTCCGGAATTGCTTCTCTCCGCACACTTTACCAGCAGGCACATTCATGCATAGATTTAGCTGGAGTTGCAAAGCTCCCAGGAAGGTGAGAGCCAGGTCTGGGCAGAGCAGGGAGCATTAGCAGCCTGTGCACACATGGATATCTAGCACAGAGCTATGGCTGGGAAGCAGCCAGTAGTCCAGATGGCCATGCGTTGGCCTCACTGCAGATGCCACCTTTGTGCCCTGCATCCTGAAGGCCTGGAGCTGGAATGGCTCTTGTTTTCCCCATGAGGGTAACTCTGCACTGGACTCCCACAGCTTCACACTGTGTGATGGCTTGTACCTGGGTCACACATTACACCTGTGCAAAGGACTTTATTGCTTCTGTGGGAGCAATGTGGGAGGTGAGGACTGGCTGGTGGGGCCTAGAGAGGAAGAGAAAAGCCGGTGGCTCCTTTAAGGGAGGTAGCTGACGGGACTGCAGGGAAGGAGCTCTGGAAGCTGTGTTTTTCTCTCAGCGCCTGAGGGGCTGGTTACTAAATTTGGTTACTGGGCTTAAATAATGCAGCATGGCAGAGCCCAGTGGGTTTGAACATTGTCATATCCACATAATCCTCTCCTGGGTGGCTGAGATCTCTTGTTCTCTGCCACTGCTGTCTGCACAGGAGCTTGAATGTGATGTGAAACATCATCTTAAATAATTATAACTAGCAGAGAAGAGCCAAAGCTGCAAAGTCCCATCTATTTCCACTGTGCTCTGTCTATCTATGTAATTTCTAAGGTGCCAATCACCAAAGCATCCAAGCACTGTCTAATCTGGATCTGAGTTCCCTTGGTGCTCATGGAGGCTTGAATATTAGCATTTTGTGTGAGCCCATTTCTAATTAGCAAGCATAGGGACAGAGCTGCATACTGTGGGCAGAGAAGCCTCCTATTACTTTATAATTTACTGACCAAAAGCCCAGGTGGGCTGGAGGAGTCAGGACATCACTGTCACTAGGAAGTATTAAATCCTTTTTCTGTTATTCCAGGGAAGGCAGGGCAGGTTTACCAAGGGAATGCAGGGAGCTGTGGTCCCCTGCCCAGCATGTCGCCCACCTTCCAGGTCACACAATGTGGAAGTAGCTGCAGATCTGAACAGTCTGTACATTCAGTGCATCAAGGCTGCATCCAGCTCCGAGGCAAGAAGAGAGAAGGCCTCTGCCACCCCTCGCTGCAGGTCCAAGCCTCCCCATGCAGAGACAAGGGAGAGGCACAAGACAGAAGCCAGCAGCCTGGCTTTGGACCACACAGGAAGAGAGGGAAGAGGATGATCGACCCAGTTGTCCTCTCAGCTGACCTACTGCCCCACACTTTCTGCAGACTTTGTGAAACAGATTAAAACCTGCCAGATGACCACTCAGGGCTAACACAGTGAGTGTTAACAGTAGCAAAGGGACTTGCTGTACTGAACATACTCACTTGGAGTGAAATCGGATTAAAGCTTTCCTTCATTACCAGGGAAACAGTATTTGTTTCTAGTGAGAACCTGCCAGGTTCAGGCAATGCTATAGCAGTGCAATTACTTTCCATCCATTAGGCTGCACTTAGGAGAAGGGTCTCTCTCAGCCACTGCCCACAGTCTCCCTGATTTGACATGACACTTGACAGCAGGTTTTCATGGCAGAGGATACTCAGCAGTTACTGGAAGAGAAAGCATCACAATTCAGTCCTTACAGAAGTGCAGGTTCTCCCCACTCTCCGCTACTGATCAGCCTTATCCTCCTTCCCCTGCAACTGCTGGAGTATTTTTAGTGACATTGAATAAATACATATAAAATCTTTCTTCATTAGTGACATGTCAGAAATTAAAATGGCATTAGCTGTAAAGCCTGCAGCAAACCCAGCTTCATCTAGGGCACTTGCACATGGTTGCCCAAGAGACTAGGAACAATGGTACCAGTATTGCTTTTCCTTCAGTTCGTATTCTCTGCATACCGTTTCTGCTCTTCTTCCTCCAGAAATACTAATGCCACCCTCTTTTGCTGTTTACTCGCCAACTATCCCCAAGCTTCCCAGACTCTATGCCTAGGAAGAGTCTCCAGGTTACAAAATTTCATCCTCTCCAGTCACACGGTAGACATGTCCTCTCCAGACATCATGTCAGAGATTTCTCAAGCCCTATTGTAAAAAGCCATTGAATTTTTTTTTTGCCCTTGCTAAGGCCTCTGTATAGTAACTCCGAAACTGCTTCCATAGCTAGGGCTTGGCAGGTAGGAATCTAAATATATCCGTAACTAGATTTTCCATCCATACCCATGATTGTCACCTTCTTCCACATGATCTCCACTGAACTTCATATCTGACTCTAAGCCATGCCCACTCTGCCAGTCACCCCACTTCTTTATTTCAAACCCTGTTTCTTCCTAGACATCCTGCCTCTCCCCTCATCACTTCTGTTGCTTCAGCTTTCCCCTGCCTTATGTTTCCCTCCTGCCCCTTCTCCTGACTACCTCTTCCTGCATTTTTATCTACCCTGTCTCTTCAATCTACTCCGTCTCTTCCCTCCAATTCCAGTCTAATCCATCTTCTTCAGTAAGAGATGGACATCTCTGCTGTCTCTGGTGGTTCAGGCAAACAACTTGCATTTCCTTTGAGTTGCCCAAGGCAGGAGCTTGCTCTCCTTTGATACTACTCCTCCAGGTACCTGGTATGGATCAGCTTGGCATCCAGAGCTTGAGGAAAAGTCTGCACAGAGCTCACAGCCTGTTTAGCTTAATAGGAGGAGATCGACTCAGAAACTCTGCCACAAAGGAGCAGTGGATAATGGATGAGGTGAAGCTGGAGGTGAAAAAGACACTGAAATGCTACAAGTATCAAGCAAGCCAAAATATTTATAGCTGTGAACTGCAGGGCAACTGATTATGCAGGGTAGGGAAAAGCTGCCATTAAGGAAGAGGAAAATTGCAAAACAAACATCCCCTTTGGATATTTAGTAGCACGCCCAAAAGATTAACATTGATTATATCTCCCTATTAAGAAGTGCGATACTACGCTGCTTTAATTAACTAGGTGGGTGCTCAATCCTCAATTGCCTCTTTGCAAGTATCAGTGAGACATCAGGGCTGGTGTTCCCAGTGGCATGAAGTTAGGCTCTTCTGGTTAGCAGGCTAATCCTGAGGCCCTGCTCTTCAAAGGTATTTAGGTTTCAAGCAGCTGATGTTATTTAGATGCTTAAATCTTTTAAGGCTCTGAGCCTTAGGATCTAAGAGGGTGGCTATGAAACTCTAGATTGCCTGGAGTTGTCTAGTTTATGTCAGTCCTGATGGATAAATATTAACTAGGTATCTGCATGATGTCAAATCTCAGTCTGAGGCTGGGTCATTCTGCAGTTGCCGTTCTGCATTCTCTTGTTGCCCCATGTTGCTGAAAGAGGAGGTGATAGCCAGTGTCGGACTCCTGATAATGGCTTTGATGGTCCTGTGTGGAACTCAGGTTGTTTTGCAGCTATTAATTCATTCAGATAAGCCTGCTTGCTGCTTGATGGGTGTTTTGTTTCACTCGGTGGTGTCTGTGTGTGTGTGTGTGTGTGTGTGTGTGTGTGTGTGTGTGCAGGGGGATGGGGGGTGGAGTACATAGGGAGAACTGGTGCCTTTCCCAGACTTGCACAATAGCAGGGCTGGAATTGGGCCCTGTGCAATTTCAATTACTCTGAGTTGCAAGCATTAACTGCTGCGCTGCTCACTTTTTATTGTAGCTGTGGAAAGAGGTACAGAGAGCAAAATGGCTGCTGTGGTTTGGATGCATTGGAGATGCTGTAAGATTTTAGCAGTTCAGTGTCATTTTCGTAACAGTTCCTGAAGTCGGAGCTTTCCCAACATTTGGCAATAGGTAAGGGTTGTGCACAGGTAAGGACTTCTGTTTCATGGTGCAAGAAGTCTATGGAGACAGGAGCAGGAAGGAGAGATTGAAGCGATTACTTCCTCCACCAGCCTCCTGCTTAATTACCTGCCTGAAGAATGATATTGAACTCAGACCCTTCCTCGAGGTCAATGGCTTCCCAGAGGGAAGGGAGATATCTTAATAATGGAATGGTCTCCTTCCCCAGACTTGCAACCAGTCCTTTATTAATGACAGGATCCTCCCCTTCCTCCCAGTTCAGCACCTTTAATTGCTCTGGAGTCAAGCCAAGCTCCTCAGATCTAGGAAAGCCAAGGGACTAGGTTTCCCTAGTGAATCTCTGAGCCAGGAGAAACAACAGCTCTGATATTCAGGCTCTTCCTATCATTTTACACCAAAAGCATTTTGCCATCAACCTGGCAAGCCAAGCTTGTGGGGGAAACCAGGCTGTGTCCTTTCTGCCTCATGCATCTCATTAAAGAACAGTGGGCAGTTTGGCTGGAGGTTCTTCAAGCAGGATGGGGCTGGATCACACCCTAATTACCTGGAGACAATAAAAAGCCCAAAGTGCTGTCAGCTTTTCTCATGTTTTCTGGGTTGCTGTACTTCTCACCATCAGAGTGTGGTGTCCAGGGATTCCCACCAGTCCAGTTCCCCATAGCTCACAAATACAGTGGAGAAAAGGGCAACTACAGGGCCTGCTCTTATACTGTGAGGTCTTCTCAAACAAGGAAGAGTCCCGAGGTTCTAAAAGTGCATGGAGGATGCAAAAACTGGAGCAGGATTTACTTAGGGGGGCCGTGAAGGTGATTTCTTGTAGGAAAGTATTAAATGGGGTTAGGGGCTTTGCATCCACCTACATCACTCCCAGGTTTTGCTGGGCTCTGTTACACTGCATTTGCTATGCTACTGGGATGCAGAGGGTTCTGAATTGTGGGGCAAGAACTGAATGGTTTAAAAGCCATTAAAAAGCATGTCAGGGTATTCCCAGGTGTATACCTTTGCTGGAGTTAGGAAGAAAAGGGGGATCTCCTCGCTGCCTTTCCTGTTTGCACCACTACAGTACCATACAGAGCTGGCTTGCTTTGTGCTCTCAGGGTTGTGAAGATATGATGCAGCTGGCCAGCATCACTTCATGGTTCTCATGCATTAGGTCAGTGGAGGTCTGCTGGGTAAAGAGAGAGCCTGAGATATGACTAAAACCCTGTGACTTTTGTCCTCAGAATGGCCAAAACAAGGAAGTCTTTAGCAAGTTGCTCCAGCAGATTTTGTACCTTGGTAGGTCTGGTGAGGCAGGCAATGGTGGCATGTGTGTGGTAGCTGTTGTCTTTTGCTGCTGTTGTGGGCAGAAGAAAGCAGCACTTACCTCAAGGGTTCAGGTAAGGCTGCTGGGGAAAGCCGTTGTGGAGGGAAGACTCTTGTTCACTGAGAAACAAGTGATAAAGGGAGTTGGCATGAACAGAAGTGCCTAAAGCCTTTTTATTATAGCCAAAAAGCAACCAATGCCTTGCTCCCTGGGAAAGAGTTCCAAGATAGTTGTCAGTCTGGCTGGTCCCTGCCCTTTAATCTGAACCTGCCGAAATGGGCCAGGGGCTTTGTTTTTGTATTATTGCATTGTCTTCCTCCCACCCACTTGTGCTTTTCTCTCAGATGCCTGTGGCTGCTTTTGATGCTTCTCTCGCCTGTTTTAGCCTCTCTCTTGGGCATACTTTGTGGTTTGCCACCTTTCCTTGCTCCTTTTCCTACATCTTTGGTGGTACAAGAAAGCTTCTGGTTGTATCTCTGTTTGCATTTCACTCTCTGTAGGGTTGTGTCTGATGTGCTAAGAAAATAATGTGTGAGTCCTTCTCAGTTCTATTCAGTAGCAAATTTGATATCTAGCAAGGAATGTTCGGCAAGCAAATGCAAGGTACAATGTAAATAGAGGCTCTTCATTATATTTCTCAGCGTCACAAAGATATTTGCTACTTCCTTCACGATAAAGCTATTGGCCATATTTACTTTGTTCTCTGTTCTTATGTGACATGCTTTGTTTGGCAACTTCCAAGAACCTTGCTAGTGTTACTTATTTAAATAACTCTCACATTGCTCCTGTGAAAAAGGCATTTTCCTCCATTTTGCAGTTTGGGGAGCCAAGGCATTTCAAAGCGAATTGGCTTTTGCAGAACTACAGAATAATCCAGCCTTAAGAAAGAAAGAGAACAAAAACCTCATAGTCCTGAGGCTGCCTTTGCTAATGGAGTGTTCTCCACCTCTAGTTAATCGGCAGTCTGATTTTCCTTCAGGTCATGATCATAAAAAGAACCAGTTGTCACTTTAAACACATACAGTTAAAGTGCCTGCTTACGTAGTGACCTTCATCAGAATGTTTCAGCCACTGCACAGGTGGATAGGATGGTGCTATATTGAAAATTACGAGGCTTGGAGAGATTAAGAAGTGTGACCAAAGATTTGGAAAATAAAAGATCACTCTGTAGTACAGAAATTTTGATTCTTATGGTCTTCTGAGTCTGAGACAACATTGTTTCTCTAGAGTTTTGAGGGTTTTTTCCTGCCTTTCCCCGCCCCCCCCCCCCCCCCCCCCCCCCCCCCGCCCAATTTCCTCAGATTTAGGGGGAGAAGAGACTCTCTAGACAGTCTGTACACCTGCTGGCTGGTCACCATGAAAGTGACAGAGTCAGCAACTGGAGTGGGTTTTACAGGGACCAGGCCGGCCAGCTTGGCTGTCCTGGAGCTTGAAGAACACAGATTCACCTAACTTTTTCCCCACACGCCCCCCTCCTCCCTTTCTTTCTTCCCTTTCTAGTAGTTTATGCTGTTGAAATAGGTTATCACCCCTTTTCAATAAGGGAGAAGAAGCAGTTGCAAGTGGCAAAGTAGAAGTTCAGAATGACTGCAATTGTCTTAAGTGTCTTTCCTGGAAAAATCTCTTTTTGCCATAGGTGGCCTGACGACACTGGTACATTGGAACTGCAGCGTTTCCAGTAACCCAGCAGGATTTGGTGGGTGGAGGAAGGGGAAGGAACTCAGTGAGCTATGACAATGGGAAAATCTTGGCAGGGACTTGCACACGCAGTCTTCCAACTGGCCTCAATATCCCAACTGTTACACGAAGGGATTGCACCGATGTAAGGAAAGCTCAGAAAAGGGTGTGTGAAGGCAATCATAAACCCAAAGCCTGGATCAGTGTCTTTGGCTTGGAGTAAGGTGAGGAGGTGGCCGAGGCCACACTCTCCTTGGGCTCAATGCCACTGCCCTACTGCAGTGACAAGAAACCTGGAAATACTCCTTCCCCACCAAGGGAGAAGGGGGCTGAGATGGCTTTGGTTGCTGCATGCTCTAAAAGGGGCACCACTGCTATTGTAGTCGAGCACGGGGTTCCTTCAGGTGTCCCTGTTTGGAGGTGGCGGTGCCGGGCAGGAGGCGAGGGCTGGGGGCTGCAGAAGCCCCTGCGGACTCCCAGGTGACGCTGGGCGGCAGCCTCAGCCCCGGGCCGCCTCAGGGCACGGCCCAACTCCTCGCCCCGCTGAACCGAGCCGAGCCGCGCCGCACCAGGCCGCCGCCGCCCGAAACGGCTGCTCCGCCAGGCGTGCGGGGTGCCCGGCGGGAGGCAGCGGCCCCCGCCGCGGGCAGAGGCCGGGGCGGGAGGCGGCGCCCCGCCGGCCGTTAGAGCCGTTGCGCGGGCAGAGGCCGGCCGTTGTGCGCGCGCCGCTGCTGCCCTCTGCCGGGCGCGGGCCTCGGTGGCCGCGGGAGCTCGGCCGAGGAGCCCCGCTGAGGGGAAGGGCCCGCTGGGCGCGGAGGTCGGCCCTGGGCTTGCAGGGTCGGGGGAGAGCGGGCCAGAGGTCCCGGGAGGGCCTCGTTTTTGACAGGGAATGTGTCTCCCTGCCTGGGCTACGAGATGAGCGAGGCCTCCCTCGCCGGCTGCCGGCAGAGGGCTACTGTCGGGGCAGGCTGCGCCCTCCTTCCTCACCCCTTGGCTCTCTGAAGCCTCCTTGCTGCCCTGGCGGGGCATGGCTTGGCTGAGCCCCTGCTGCGGAGAGGGTTTGCAGATGCTTTCAGTTACGGAGTGCCTTGCCTGACCGTGCATGTGTATGACTCTACCCCTGCAGCAGTTCCTGCAGTGCTATCTAGGAGTGGGTCATTTCCTTTTGACTCAGCGGCATCAATCACAGCCTGTATTGCTCTGCCTTTTGGCTCAGGTCTCAGCTGTGAAGACATCTCTCCCACTCATACACGGGCTACGGGCAGCTCGGAGACAAGCCTTGGGCTTTTGTTTTGTGAGCCCCTTAGCACCGATCAGGCACCAACTGCAGCTGGCAGGGAGCCATCCCCCAGCCTTCTCGGTGGTCATTATATATCCCCTGATGATTTAAAGGTGTCAGCGGGCAGGCAGTCAGCTTCAAGGTCCTGCTGAGCAGGCTTTCCAAGCTCAGGCTGCCCTGCTAGCATGGAAGATCCACTGCACAGCATGACAGGCGTCTGTTGAGTGTCCCTGTGTTGCACACCATGCGGAGTCAGGTCTCAAGGTGGTGAGTTTTAGCTCATGCTGGCCGATTCTGACACCTCTGTTACAGTGAAACATAGCCTAAATCCAGATATTGTCCAGGCTGTTTAGAGGCTGTCCCTTGCACCTGAGATGTGCACAGTATATTATTTTATATGGACAAGTACATGATACAATTTATATGGACAAGTTTATAGGAACAAAAGGTTTCTTTTTTTAACAGCGTGGGATTTTGACTTTGTAGCTCAGGCTCTTTCCTGCAGAAGTCAAGACCAGATACTGCTCATGTTCCACTGCTGAAGCAAGATGGCTACATGGACAGAGGATGCTATCCTATCCATGGATAAACTGGAGTAGTCTGAAGGCTAAGCCTGTAAATAAATATCCTATGCCTCCACATGACTTGTCTGGAGTAGTTTTAGGGAAAAACAGCTATTGCTGCTGGGGAAATAAAAGTGTACTTTGTAATCTGGGACACACTCAAGGTCCTATATGTGCTCCAGGAATGGACCCACAATTGCTGTGCCAGTCCCATCATCCCTGTTTGCCTCTGCAAAATGACATTGTGTGACTGATATCAGGCGGACAGGACAGAACAATGGCTTCTAGCTCTGAAGAGCTGCAGTGTTGTTTACCATAAGGAGCATGTAGAACTGGTGGTTCAGGCTCCCTTAGAATCATAGAATCATAGAATAATTACGATTGGAAGGGACCTCCAGGGTCATCAAGTCCAACCTTTATCCCATCATATTCCTAACCATTAAACCACCTTCTGGCAAGGTGGACACAAGGTGCTCAGTCACAGAAGAGTCCTGGGCTTCACACCGTTCCTGGAATCTGCCAGATCATGTACAGCATAGACATGAGACAATGCTAGAGATTTGCAGCAAATCTCAAAAGCAAAGGCAATCTCCAGACAAACACCTCTAAGCACGGATGAACACACACTCCAGTTGTGAAAATGAATGTGAAAATTACCCCCAAATGTTTCCAGTTATTCAGAATAAAAATGTAGTGTCTGAGAAGGTAGAAGTTCAAGGTTAACCTGGAAGGGAGGAATGAAGATGATTGAAAGTAAGGACTGCTGATGGAACACCTATCCGTCACACTTTTGCCAAGAAATCCTTTCTGTGCAGACCAAACTTGATACTTGTAAGTATATGGTAAAAGTGCATAATAGTCTACATAAATATATAAATATATAGATTGTATGTCAGTATATATAGATAATATATGTGCACATGATAGGATTTTAGGGTTATGCCTGCATCAGCAAATGATGTGGGGTGCTACAACTCCATCATCTATGAAATTAATAGCTGATTCCTATTAATTTATTCTTGCCATGATTTTGGCCTGTGCCAGTTAACACTCTTCCAAACAATTCCCAGGCGTGACTGAGGGAGTTAGTGTGGGCCAGCAGCCGTTCCCAACAACCACTTGCTTGAAGGATAAAACAGTTTAATGTTATGGGTGCAAGCCATCCTCTGCCAGGGCCCTCAGTGCCAGAGAACAGTCCTGGACATGTTTAATTTACTGGTATAGACATAGTCTAGGAGCCCAAGGGATTAGGCAGGGTTTTAAGGGTTGCATGCCTGGACTTAGATACTCAATTTCTCCCAAGTTCCATTTTATGGGACCTTGTTTTTTTTGTGGACATGGGCCTTGATCCTTTAAATCTTCTATCACCTTCTATCAAGGCGAAAAAGCCTTGCCTTCTGCTGTTAATGATCCTTTAGGGTTTTCCCTAAATGGCAGACACACAGTGGAAGTGGGTTGTAATTACGCAGTTTTATTATTGCTGCCTTCATAACAGTGGCATATAACAGTGAACTCTGTTTCATTATCATTTTTTATATTTTTAGGAAGTCACATGAAACTCAGGAGGAAAAAATAAAAACATACAAAATGGTTATTTTTCAAAGCCTGGCTAGTTTTCATCAGGCTTTGTAGAAAATAGCTTCCTTTGCATTCAGGTAAAACCTGGAGATTTTAAGATTACACTAATTTTGCTATATGAAATTATGGAGGCACTGACTATATTTTGCAAGGGAACACCCCTGCAAGTGAGTTCAGTTATACTGATCCTTGTGGCGTAACATCTCTTGGGAATGCTATTGAGTTTCCACTACGTGAACGCACTTTAGCTTTCAGCTTTTCTATGTCCTCTGAAGAATGGCACAAAAAGGTGTCTGGCTGACAGCAGCAAACCTGCATTGATATGAAGGAACAAAACTCCTTTGGTCAGGATGCTAATTACAGTGCTCCAAGATGCATACTTTTCCTGACCCATCTGTCTGGTGTAATCATAGCTCTTTCTCCTAACTCTTTCTGTCTGTTATCCTCTTAGCCTGGCTCTTACCATAACTTGAGCTTCATTTCTGTCAGTGCAGCCACCACATTAGCATCAGAGTACGTTGGCCAGGGCTGAGATGAACATTGACATAATGAGTGTTGCTTGTTATCTGTGTGAGTGGGGTCAATCCGGTGGGACTACTGCTCTGCTATGCAATATGCGACTTCAGTATCCAACCATCCCAACTACAGCCTGCTTGATGTGCAAATAGGTGTTGGGACAGCTCTGATATTGTGATGATGATACGGTATAGTGATGATAGCAGCAAGGAACTGGTCAGAAGTATATTGAAAGCCCATTTATCTCCTGGTATGATGAGTGTCTGCCATATATACAGCAAATTTGGCTGGATCTTCAGAAGTTGTCCTTTGGGTTTACAAGGGAGAAAAGGGGAGGGCTGGGGAGTGAAGAGATTAACATCTGATCCTTTAGACTGAATCTGTTTGTCCTGTTTTTCTTGCAATTTGCTGCACAGATATGCAGGTCTCCCAGAGATGGAATCCCATGCACCTGCTGTATGCGCTACTTTGTGACACGTATGCAAGCTAATTTGGGGGATTTGATGCTATGTGTTTGGGCCTATTACCCATCTAGAGGGGAGCCAGAATACAGCTGAGTAGATCTGGCTGAGAAAGAAGAGAGGTTTTTCAAAAACAGGCTCCAGAAAATTACTCATTAATACCTCTAGGAATGCTGGATACGGTGTGGAAACTAAGACTGAGAGAATTTGTTTCTACATTTCCTCGTCTGAATACAGTCAGGTTGTGCGGGCCATACTTTTGTTCTCCTTTGAGGGCTGGGAGATGGGTGGTAGGGTGTAACTTGTGTCAGGCTCTAGTGTCTACCTCTCATGCACCCAGACAAGGAGAAGTCATCCTAGGGTGGGATTTGGAGGCAGGCCTGATCCTTTCACTCTGGCCTTTTGCACCGTCCTTGGGCTTATGCATTGAGAAGGGAGCGTGCAGAGCCTGGGATCTGCAGCCTGGCTGGCTGTGCGTGAGACACCCAGACCTTTGGCTAATAAAGCACGACTTCCTGCTTGCTTGTGTGCTCGTCAACATAAAGCAGCTCGCTGCTGTCGTGTGGTAATCCCGGTGCTGCCCTCAACCCATGTAGAAGAACACAGAGGAAGAGCTGGGAAAAACCAAGAGCCCCTCCGGAGCGCTTTCCCTTCTAGCAGTGCTGGGTTGGAAAGGGTGAGCCGGCGCAGAGACAAAGCGGTGGTCTCTTGTGCCACCTGGGGACGGCTGGTATATAATACAGGCAACAGAAAGTGTCAGATATAATATAGGGCTTTTCGCAAGGTTTCTTTTAGTCAGGCCCCCTATAGGGGAGGTTTGTCGGACGGGAGCAGGCTATGACTGTCATGTCTCCATGGATCTGCCAGATCCTGCTTCTGTTCTGACAGCACCTCTTGGCTGAAAGGTTTTACCCTGGAAACAAAGAGACATACGGGAGTGATGTATGACAAGATTTTCATGAAAATATGCCATCCCCACCCTTTATCTGCCCTTTATCTTGGCTCATCTTCTCTTGCCCCCTTTTCTGACCATTTTTAGTGCTAGCGTGCTTGCATGCAGAGCTCACAGTTTCTGATGCCAAACTCATTTCCTCCCTCCCAAGGCCATTTTCATCCTTGTTTACACAGCCATGCTGCCTAGAGAGCTGTTCCAACTGGGATTTCTGATGCATAGCTTGCAAATAACTGTCCTTAGTTCTGAGAAACTGATAAAGGTTTCAGCATTTGGCCTTGGCCTCTAGAAGAGCTGAGAGGGATGTACAGATGCAACGTTCATTCACAGAGTTCAGAAAGCAAGGAGTAAATGACATGTTTGTGATTTATTCTCATTACAAAATCTTCTAAGGTCACTCCTTCCTTGGCCAGTCTAGCAATCTGAGATTTTGAGGCAGAGGCTTGTGAAGACAGGTTGTCTTGTTTGGTTCTTCGAAGTGCAGTTTTACTGGATGCTTGGACCCCTTTGGTTGGCTTCTGGCTTGTTTGTGGCCACAAATCCTCAGTCATTTTCAGTTCTACAGTTATTTTAAGGGCTGTATATTTTACTTCTGAGCCTTTCTCGGAGGATTCTGCTGTGCTGTCACTCCTGCAGAGGCCTCAGGCAATACTTGCGCTCCTCTCCCCAGCCATCCCTGCCATGCTAAGAGCAGCCGGTAGCACAGGTTTACGCACTGACTTCAGCGTACCCAGAACTGTCTTCCCTCCCTACTGACGAACTGGAGTCTAACAGCAGCTGGAGATGGGGCACAGGTAGGCTGACGGGAGTCCTAGTAGTTCTGTGAAACATCACCCATGACTGGCTGGTGTTTTCTGATCATCTGATGGCAATTTGAGAGGTCTGGCCAGGCTTGCAGTGAGGCACTGTGGCCAGGAGTGCCCCAGGCTGGTGGCCTGGCTGTTGCTCTGTTCATCCATGCACTGTGCCCAAGGTAGCGATAAGATGCAAGGCAGCAAGTTCAGACTTGCACCTCCTGGAAATTCTTCCTGGAATTTCTTTCCCTGGTGATACTGGGTCTTTTTTTCACTTCCCTTAGAAGCACTGAAACTGCTCACAAATACAGATCTAGATGGGGTGCCCAACTAGAGGAACTGGGAAACCTCTTTGATGTCGAAAGCTGTATTTTATTTATATGCTTGGGATAAGCCCAGAGGCTGTCTGGGCAGCCAGGAAGTTCCAGAAAGGAATTTCCCCCCATCAAAGTAGCAACTACAATAATATTTTCTCCCTTCCTCTGCAGAGTCTGAGTGCGGTCATTTCCTAGCACTTTTGCTTAAGAAGTTTCCCACTTTTGCTGGAACCTAGGCCCTTTTTTTCTGATGCTGCCCTTCGAAGCATTGTAGTTTGAGGTTTCTTGTCTTTGATCTAAAGACCTCAAGTCTGAGGCAGCTGATGAGTTGGTTGCCCCTCTCTGTGCAGATAGGATGCATAGACTGGATGTTTCTTTCATCTTGGGACTGACTGCTCCCAGCTAGCTACATAGCAGGGCTCAGAACCACTGTGTGGTCCCAGCTGAGGACTGTAATCATGAAGGCATTTGAAAAGGAAGAGATGTGAGTGAGTTGCAGTGACTGTATTTGAAGGAAAGAAGGTGAGAGATTCTTTAGCCACATGAGATGATTCTTCTCCACGAGTGAGAGCAGAAATTATCACTTCTCTTTGCTTGTGTTTCTGAGGAGCCAGGCTGCCCTGCTACCCTGGAGCTTCTGGCTGGCCAAGCTAGACTGCTGGCCCTGTGAGTGCTGTCCAAGCAGCCCATTACAAAGTGGGCATTGTGGGGGCCCTTCCAGGCCTCCTTGCAGAGGAACGGATGTCTGCAGTACTAGGTAGAGAAGCACAGTGTAAACAGCCAAGGTAGTCCTGCTCTCCCTGGTTCTTGGTGTATTAGCTACACACTGACTTTCCAATTGGCCCTAGCAATTTGCAGGGAGAGAACAGGCAGCAAGGGTGTTATAACATCTGGGGCTGCCCAGCACTGATGTTAAGAAGATCATCTCTTTTCCTTACTGCTGTCCCATGGCCTGTGCTGGAATGGTCATTGTTTCTCTATCAAATAGCAGGGATCAGTAATTTCTGAATGCCTTTCTTTTCAATTTCTTTTCTGCTTTTTTCCCCCTCTTTTTCTGGAAGTCAAAAACGGCATCTGCAAAAACAATGTATCATAGGTAGTTCATCGCTCAGATGTGCCTAAAAGAGACATATCTAGAAGCGAAGAGATAGCTGTCAGTCTCAGCCCTCTCTCACCAGCCCTTCCTGAGTCTCTGAATGTTCGAAGTGTTTGCATGACAGCAGCTGGCTCAGTTCTGGGACAATCTGTAGGCGTTAAGGTAAAGGTGGCCAGTTCTCACTTTTGAGTCCCTCTAGCCTTAATGAAGGGCTCCTTTGTGACTGCCTTTGGGATGTTTCCCAACTACCTCCCTTGGTGTAATGAGGGGAGATCCCCAATAGATGGCACTTGAACCTCTTCCCTGACTGATTCTTTTGCTTTCAACATCAGGATGTTCAGAGCAGCGCCGATAGAGACGCAACACGATCCTGATACGGCACACTGTGCGAGAAAGGGAGGCCGAAGAGCAGTTCAGTGTGCCAGGTGGGCCAAGCAAATCACCCGGTGACTTCAGAGGGTGAAAACAGCATCTCTTCCCTTACGAGAAGGCTTAGCCAGGTCTGCCTAATGGGGCCTTCTGCACCCACACACATTTCTGTTCCTGCTTCTCACAGTGTCAGTGGTACACCCTGGGCAGGATAAAATGCAGAAGGTATTAGACTGTCCTCTGGGCACAATGGGAAACAGCTCAGTGGGAATCTGTGCATTAAACTAATCCTCACTGCATTGTTTTCACCTCCCCTGCCTGTCTCCCCTATTGTACTGTTTGGCCAGGATTTCCACAGAGGAATGTCTCTGAGGGAAAATAAGATGTGGCATACCAGGAGCTAAGGCAGTTCTCCAGGGTTGTCTTCCCTATGGCAGCAGCAGGCAGTAACATGTGGGTGTTGTGGAAGCGATCCGGGTTCCTGGCTCAGCTCACAGCCCCCTGCTCCCTCCCTGTCACCACAATGCCATGTGTTCTCGCAGGAGGAACTTGCCACTTGACTCCCTTCTGCTCCTGGTTTGGACATGAGGAATTTAAAGAGATCTTCAAGCAGTGCTGGAGCAGGCATGTGGGCTTACCCTCAATGTTATGTGACACATTTTTCGTGTTTTTACCATGCGACCAAAGGAAACTTGGACTAGGTCTGAGATTTGGATTTGGTTTGAACCCAGTAGGCAGATCAAAACTCCAGGGGTGAGAAACCCACAGGAACCAAAACCAAAGCAAAGCAATCACATGAGATGCCTGAGAAGTGAAACCACTGAATTTTGCATAGCTCCAGCAGTGTGATCTAGTAACAGGCTAGATTACAGTATGGGAGCATACAGCTAGGGGCCAGGAGATACCACTTCTATTCTTTGATCTTCCACAGCTTTCCTCAGTGACCTTCAGAAAGTCAAGTAACCTTCCTCTGTCTTAGTTTTCTCCTTTGGGAATAATACTATTACTTACCCCTGGAAAATATTTTGCTATCCTTGGGAAGAAGTTACTTGGTGGTGTTCTACAACCTGTATGTATGTGGAGGAGCAATACCTCCAGACCTCTCAGGAAGCTTTCTTCCCAGTATATGATGCAGCAGCGTGACTTGTCATCTGCTGGACACCCATCTAGCAGGTCAAGCCTCATCCTCAGGGCAGGGATCACATAAGATGGGAGTTGCAGCAGTAGGTTGCAGCTCTGCTTTCTGCAAGGGCTCTGGGGGTCTGCTAAATTGCTTGCTGCTGGTTGCAGCAGTGTGTCACTGTGTCTTATTCAGAGGAGATGCTGGATGCTGTGGCTCAATGGAGAGCCTGTGATCTGTCAATCAGTTCCTCCTGACATTGTGGCTGTGGAGCGAGAGAGGCTGTGGTACTTCACCAGCGCGGGGTGCGAGGTTAGCTGGGGAGGAACTTGAGACTGTGAGTTTCTCCTGAGCCTGCTGGAACACAGAAATGCTCATGGGTATGCAGTCTGAGAAAACACTGGGAGCAGCTGTGTATAACGTGACCCCCAAAACAACTGAGTGTACCCAAAGTTGGTGTTCCCAGCTATTCTGGTTATATGAAATACAAAGCAAGCAAGCAAGAGCTGCTCTGTAGCTATCTGCTGAAACACATATAGGCAAAGTTTGCAGAAGCAGAGTTAATACAAGGAATTCTAGTATTAGTTTCTCTCACATCACAAGTGCCATGACAAAGCCTCATTGGCACTTGCTTCTGCCACTTTCTGTGAGCAGCAGTGGCCCTGGAGCAGGTCAGGCAGCTTAGCACCAACCGTCACCAGTCTGTGGTCACCACTGCTGTTCTGTGACTTAGTGGGGGGCAGTGTGAGTTTGTGTAGAGGCTGTGAGGTGTTGCAAATGGGGTAGCAGGATCTGCTCCTCTCTGTTTCAGGCAGCTTTTTCAGCTTCGTCTCTCCTGATGCAAACAACTGGGCCCTGGCATGTGCCTGTTCCGGTGCCTGAACCCAGAGAGTTCAAATATGGGAAAGAAATAGGCAGTAGTTTAAGCGGACTGTGGTTTATGGGTCATATCTTACAGACCATTATGAGGAAAGCCAGCAGCTCCAGTGCTGGAATAAGGATGAATAAAGGCCTGGGGAATTTGGCTTCATATGAAAAAAAAAAAAAAAGAAAGAAAAAAATCTTCTTAATTGACATTTACTAAGGTAAGAAAATGACACGAGATTCTCAGTTGTTGGGGTTTGGGATGTACCTTGATTGCTGGTTAGGGATCAGGAATAATTCTTGCCTAACATTACATGCATTATTGCTTATCTTTGTGGAGGATTTCTGCTTTTGCCTTGCATTTTGCTCTCCTGTTGGAGGCAGGATGCCAGACTAGTGACCTGCTAATGTGCACCATTACCTGTTTTCCTGTATTCATGCAATAAGGAATCCAGAAATACCTATAACAATGTATGGTAGCTTAAAGTCATAAGATTGGATGGTGGTTTCAATTTGGTGTGAACTGGGGGATAACCAGGTGAAAATAAGTCCACAGTGCAGAACTCATAGAGCAAGTGTGGTTGAACAGATGAGAGAGTTTCCTACTACAGGCATCTTCTAAGGAGGCACTATCTGAAAAGCAGAAATGTTTTCTGGCTCAGACTCTGTGCCAGTTGTACTCCTTCAAGAAAACGCTTTGCTAATGGAGCTGAACTGAGGCCCTTTCCCCTGCAGCCAAGATCTTCTCTTTCTTTTCTGCAGTCAGCATTTTACAAGTGCTCTTTCCTTATCTCGTTACGGGAGCGCTGGCTGAGAACGGGGAATTGATACGTGAACCAGCCTGTGCTCCTCTAGAATTTGAACACAACCAGGGACCTCCTCAGTGCTTCCCAGCTTGTCCCAGGAGGAAGGCTGGGACAAAAGGCACTGCTGGCCCAAGGGACTGGTAATGGGCAAAGGGACCTTTCACCTAGACACAAGGAGTTTATCGCTGGCATGGAGCTGGCAGTGGCTGAAAGCCCTTTGTTGTTACTGCTGGCAAACAGGTGGCTTCCTGTGGGTTCCAAGTGGCTGGGATCATATCCGTCAGTCCTGGAGAACTTTCCTGACTGCTTTGCCAGGAAGGTGCTGGAGGACGGGCCATGAAAAGGAAGCACCTCGCTCAGGCCCGAGCGCAGCTGGTGTAGCAGGAGTCCTCCCCGTGGGTCTGGGGACAAGGCAGATAGGTCACGGCACCGTTACCCTCCTGGGGCAAGCAGGCTCCGGTACAGCACAAGCAGTAATCAGTCTCCTACGGCCTGAGCAGAACCCGCCCAGCTCGGGGAACGCCGCCTGGCACGGCTGGTGGGGGGGTGGCACCGCGGCGAAGCTGCTCCAGCGCAGGCTGTGGCCCCTCAAGCACCCCCAGAGCCACCGGACAGTCCGGCGGGGACCCTTTAAGCTGGGGCCCCGCCCCGCCGTGCCCGTCCCGCCCCGGCCGGCCAATGGGCGCCGCGGCAGCCGCGCCGTTTGTTAGAAGTTTCCCGTCGCGGTAGGGCGCGGGGCGGCAGCGGCGGTGCGGGAGCAGGGGGCGGCAGTGGCTGGGGGCAGCGGGGCGCTATGCCCGCCTGGGGCCGCCGGCGTGGGGCCTGACGGAGCAGGGGGGAGCGCTGCCATGAGCGGGGCCCGGGGCCTCGGCTAGGGGGCTCCGCCGTCCCTCAGTAAACACTGCCGAATGTGCCTGGTCGCTCGCAGCACGCTGCCAGCTGGTACCTCCCTCCGTTCGGAAGCGTAACGGGGGAGGGGGTGGGAAGCAAAGGAAGTTTGGCATTTATTTTTTTCTGTAGGCTTTGGAAAGGGATTCCCTCTCCCTCCCCCCGCGGAGGGCTGCAGCACGTAGTGCGGTGGCGGAGGAGAGGGGCACAGCTGGAAGCGGGCTGTCCGGAGCCGGCCCCCCCAGCCCAGCCGCCGTGTACCTGGGGTGCTGGATGCAGGCGCTGCGGAGCTCCTCCAGGCGTAGCAGCAGTGGCTCAGCAGATGTAGATGCGTGCGTGTGTGTATGATTAACCCTTTCTTGGCTCCACGGATTTGTACCATGCTGAAGATCCTCACCAAAAAGCTCAGGAACCAGAGTTTGAATGAAATTCAGCCTTTCCAGCTAAAGGTAAGAACAGACGGTTTTGTCTCGGTTGTTCTTTGCACCTTTCAGGTAACTAATAACGGGGCCTTGAGACGCTAGTAAGTTGCAGTGTTTATTATGCTGGGCCGGTTTCCTCTCAGCCAGTGTGCTCCGTACGAACTGGCCTAGGCTGTGTTTCTGTTGCTAAAGTCCTGTTCCTTTGCTCTCAGAGCTACCCTGCACAATTCACTAAGTAATACGGAAAGGTGGATAAAGGCAGATGTATCTGTCCCTTAGAAGTATTTACTTTTAACGGGGTTCACATTTAGCTACATAGGCATTTGGCTGTCTAGTTAGCTTTGTATGTGTGCAGTCTAGCCCTCACCTGGCTAGAACCCTTCTGTGCTAGGTACTGTACAAACATGATTTGCCTAAAATGCCTCTCAGCTCTTTATTTGCATTTCTCTCCCTTCTAGTCCTGAAGGCTGGAATCTGAGCTGAAGTTTGCAGTCTGCCTCACTGAATTGCCCCTTGGCTTTCTGAACTCCGCTTACAATCCTTTCTTAGTGTTCAAAAGAAAAACAAAGATTGCAGATTCAGGATAAGGAATATCTAAGCCCTTCCTGCCAAGTCCAAGGAGGAATTTTTAGCCATATGTATTGAGAAAAAAGTGGCGTTAATGATGAGTTACTTACAAAAAAATTACCAGATCCTGATTTGACAAAAGTGTTGTGAACCAAGGCATACCCCCTGAAATCAGCAGAGTTACTCTGGATCGCCATCAGTACTCTAGGAAGTGTAGTGCCTGGCCCCAAATCAAAGAAGGGATCTGGGAAAAGTAGCAGCCCTTGTTGCCCGAGTTGGGGGCTGGGGATCAGTATACCAGACTCTAGTGGAGTCTTTTGTATGTGTTACACAGAGGCGGATTGCCGTGTGGCTGCACTTCTGCGCAGTCATTCTCGACAGGCTGATGGCAACTTTATTAGAAACAGTGCTGATGTTTCCTCAAAGTTTACTGTGTCCATGCACTTCTTCCTGTGGGGATTGCACATTCTGTGGTTATTGGGGGAGGCAGGATTTGATTTTATTTTTGGAAATAAAACAAGGGCAATGCTTTAGATTGTGGTGGATGGATTCAGTGCAGAATATCTCTGCAGAGGCAGTGGGGGACTTCTTTTGAAAACTGTTTCTGGGCCTTGTGGCTGTGATCACCCCCATCAGCTTTATTGTTTGTTTCTTGGAGCCTCAGGTTGTGAAACTGTGAGAATCTTTGGGAAGAGCTCTCAGGGGTATACATAGCCTTCAGGATGCTTAGAGGCATGCAGGAAAAGCTGCAGGAGTGGGTATCTGCAGCCATTTTGTTCATATTAATGCCAAGGTTTTGTGCTGCAAACAGGTGGTCTGCATTTTTGCAGGCTCAATAGAGAAGTCTAAGATTGCACTGTTTATTGCGAGGCTATTGCATTAAACCATCAGAGGTAGCATTGCAGCCTGCTGTGGGGAGTGGTACAATGACTAGTATACATGTGTATGGGCAGAAAGCCAGACTTTCAAACTCTGGGTTTATATATGTTTTGCAGGCCTTTGGGGACCATGTGCAGCTGCCTTGGTTGAGCCTTGTACCAGCATATTAATAGCTTAACGGAGCATGCAGTGCTCTGTCTTAGGTGTATGGCCAGATCTCCTGGTAGGTGTCAGAAGTGGTGAGTGGTGTGGGAGCTTCCTGTGGCTGCATTGTGCATGGACCCTGTGATGAGGCCAAGTGACCTGTACCATCTCCCTCTGCTGCCCTCAGATGATGTGGGGCTGCCAGACACAGACCGGACTTCTGCCTTTTCAGCTTCCTCACGTTGGTCTGTGCAGGTCTGTACGTATTCTGGCATGTGTGGTACGTGCATTATTTAAAAGGTCCAGTCTGCTGTCATTTAAACCTGGGGAAAAGTTACTTGCGTATGAGCATAAAATCAGCTCTGTAGTAACGTAGTTGGAGAATGAGCAACTAATTTGGATAGAGTAAGAACTGATCTATATCCACTACACAAACCAAGAGCTTTCTGAGCTTTAAAAACAGCGTGCTTAGCTGCTCTTCTCCCTCATTACCCACTCGCTTTTGCACTATATGACCTTTGTTGGAAGTTCCCAAATTCAAGGGAAAGCAAGCTGCTGTTTTGTTTCTAGCTTGCAGCAGTACTGCTGTTAGGCAAAGTCCCAGAAGAGTGTCCTTGTTTGAATTGTGAACTCATTTTTGTAAGCTTGGGAGATTGGACCAACCTTGGATTGACATCCAAGCTTTGGGGATCTTTTCAGGATGAAATTTCTGTCCAGTGTAAAGACCTCATTTTGATACCATGTGTCCCAAATTGGTTTAGTGTGGCTGTGATAGGTCTTCCTAGTCTTTTCCCACTTGGAGTAGCTGAGAGGCTGCCATTGCCTCCTGTATGTGAAACCAGGAAATATGCAAGCTTTGAGTGCTGCTGTAATGTACTTTTCTTCCCCTGCCCTGCTAAAGTTGGTCTTTAGGCAGCTGACAACTAAGGCTGATCAGAGGGCTTTGACTCAAGAGGTCTGCCGGTTCATGCTGGTGGTGTTGAGGAAGTTACTGTCCCTTTATTGCCCTTTCATCAGAAGTCTCTGTAATGGAAAGGGAAAGACTGACCAACTGACACTTTACCTGCACGCTACTGCTTGTTGTGTGCTGCCATCAGTTTCTGTTAAGAGTGGCTGGGCTGTGAAGTGTGGTAGTTAGGGTTCAAATTTGAACCTGGCCTTGGAAGACTGATCCTGCTGATCTTGCTGTCTCCCCACTGGATGCTTGTGCCCCTCAGTGGCAGTGTGTCCATTCCTGAGATGTTGTGGTTCATAGTCCAGCCCATTGGCTTAGAGTCCTTCAGCTGCTGCAGCTAAATCCAAGAAAGGATGGTCAATTGGAGCCTTGTGCCTCAGCCTGTTGTTCCACCTCTTGCTTCAGTGATCTGGTGTTATTTGCTAGAGATTGGGCCAGATTCAGAAACTTCCAGGTTTTGGCTGTCTGTTAAAAATCAAGAGCCAAAAGCAGATCTGACTTTATAAATTAGGGCTCATCTTTGATAATAGCTGACAACTGGGTTTGTTCCAGAGCAGACTTTGTGGGACAGGAGAGAAGAGTGAGAACAGGGGGTTGTCCCATACTGTAGTGAAATGCTTCAAGTAAATAAAGTGAATGAGGCCTGTAATTCAAGGCCTTAATTTTTTGTTGGTTGTCCAGTATTACATTACAGTACTGGTTTTATTATTTTCTTTCATGGTTTTAGACCGGTAGCCCTGAGAAGCCCTTTCTGAACTATAAGTCAAATTGTTCAAGGAGTTTTTAGAATGCATATCCTGGGGTTGCATGTGGATTTATGTGATGGTATACTGGTACTGAGCCCTTAAGAAGTACACTCCAGCTGACTGAGTGAGCTCTCTACAAATGAAACGTCTTGTTCAGCCTCACAACTTGGAGTAGGGGTTTCTCACACAAATGCATTTCTTCCAAATCCCTCTTCAACTCTTGTGCCCTTGCATATTTGTGTAGTGGCTAAAGTGTAGGTGTCTTATTTTCTAAGCTTTGCTTGCAAGCTCCTTGGCGCAGGGAGCATTTGGCTGGAACAAGTCTGTGCATTGCCAGTCAAACTAAGCCCTTAATTAGTGGCCCTAGGTGTTATCAGAATGAAACAGTTGGACTGTGGCACGTTAAAAAACTTAACTGGCTGGAACATGTAGCTGAAGAAAACGGAACACTAAGGGTGGCAATTCCATTCCAACCTTGCTGTCGACGCAGACAACTTTGGATGCAATACAACTGATGTTCTAATCCATGAAAGTTATTAAATTACTTATGTACTTGGCATATTTCTTTTTGTCATGGGCAGAGGTAATTAAGGCATGTTTGTCATTTCCTTAATGTTGATCATTGAAATGAAGTCATATATGAGTCTGTTCTGGTGACAGAAAGCTGCATTTCTCTGCTACGTAATTTTAGCCTTACGCTTGCTTACAAGGAAACTGTGGACTAAGCACTAATAAAGCCACCGTGTCAGCTCTCTTCACGTACCCTTGCAGCTTGTACATGTACATGCACAGTGATGGGGACTGGCAAGTCATGTTGGTTATTTTCTGCTGGAATCTGTATCCAGAGTTAGCTATGAGACTCTGGTCTGGCTGGCTAGCCCTGGCAAGTGGCTGGGAATCATTCCGATCCTTCCTGTGTGAAGAGGGTTCAGTTGGCTGTGCAAAGTGCATCTTGGGCTCATAGGCAGTGACTTCTGAGTCACCGTCCAGGCAGTAGTTGGTTATTCAGCAGAGCCAAAGTGTTACTTAAGTTTTTTCCTCCTCAGACCAAAAAAGAGTGAGGTAGTATAATTATTACTGATGCACAGTTGGTGTGCTTTCAAAGATCTGTGTAAGGGCTCATACTTTGTATGAACGAGGACATAGTAATTTCCTTCTTTGGGTTGTCACATGCTCAGCAAGCCACTGGTCTTCAGACTGACTGAAGACAGCTTGATAGAGTGAAAATTTAGCTTCATCTGTCTTCTGTAGTGTATGAAGGATTTCTCTCCTTCATGGATTTTTCAGCACATCCCACCAAACAGGTTCATTCCTCTAGGATTGGAGGAGTACTTTTTATATTGAAGCTTTGCTTTTCCTCCTGTGGTACCTGGTAATAGTAGATGCTTCTGGTTTGTCTTAAGCTCGCTCAGGAGGGGACAAGTACTTGCGTGAGCATAAGTATATGAGTACAGTTTTGGCTATTCGAGTATCTATGATGACGCCTAAAGTTAGGCTTGTCATAATCAGGACTAAAGTTATGTTAGTAGGTTAGAAATGCTGTGATAGATACTTAGCCAAGACAAAGAATAGAACAGGCAATACCAGCCACTCAGAAACCTTAAGTTTTTGAGACTTCTGCCTGAGGCGTTGTAAAATAATAGGTTTGCAATTCTTTCTACTTGGCTTTGAAGGTCTGAATCTTAAAGGGTTGTCATCTTTCCTGTGCAGACATCCAGCATCGATAATCTGTAATGACTTAATTCCATATAGTGGGTCTTCAGAGAAATTGCAAATATTGCAAATACAGCATAATGGAAAGTTCACCGACATTGGGGTAGTTCAGTGAGACATCCTCTCAGCTGGCCTTGTTGATGACCGGTAGGAAAATATGGGCTACATTAAAAAAAAATAAAATCCACCCATCAGTGTCACAAAGAAATCTCATTACTTTTCCTTCTATTTCCCAATTCTTGTTTTTTTGTTTGACTGAAACTGCATTCTGAAAATGTGATATTATTTATTTAACGTTTGCATTTCAGTGGAAACAGATTAATCCATTTTGCTTTGTTGGACAGTGCAGTTCTACTTAATTTCCTGCTGTCATGCACTGTCTTACAACTCCTGAATTTATGTTGCACTGTTTGGGTTGCTAAAAGTTTTCCTGAGCAGAAAAATAGCTTATATTTGAAGTGAAAATAGAAAGCAGACCCAGGTTAACATTTATTTTAATTATGGCTCTTGCAAAACAGTGGGTTCACCTTTTTTAAAGCAAAAAGCACGGCTTGTATCCACTTAGGACATCTCTGTGGAGTAGTGGGTGGGCAGTGCACCACTCTGCTGTAGTGTGCCAGTCTGGCCAGCTTCTCTGGCTGCTCCTGGAGCCTGGGGTCACAGGAGTGTTGTTGGGATGCCTCAGTATGGGAGCCAAGGACTGTATACCCTTTTCAGTGGGAAATATGCTCCCACCCATGGTGTAGGCAGCACCAACCCCTCCTATATCCATACATTTATCTGTAGCCCCTCTTTGCTTGTTCAGTGGGATTTGGGTTGCTGGGTGACCCAACTCTGCCTGACAACCAGCATCACAGGTATGTGTGCGCTCAGTGCTGTTCTCTGCTGCAGGAACTTGTACGAGGCCATGGGCAGAGCCTGTTTGTCCTCTTGCCACTGTTGACCAGCAGAGTCAGCCAGCTAAGCTGTTTTTGAATAGGCACTAGCACCACCCACAACTGCTAAGCATGAACACCCAGGCAAGGATTTAGAGAAAAGCCAATTAGTTGTGACCTTTATCTGCACAGAAAGCATTCTGTATGCAGTACAAACTTTGCTGTGACCTAGGTCTGAAAGCTGATGTAAAGGACATATGGCCCAATGTGACTATGCAGAACTGTCTCCATGCCTATTTGGGCACAGGCCGGCCCAAACTGTGGGGACATAGCACGCAGGTGAAGCACAGTTCAAAGAAGTCGTGTTTCTTTTGGACCAGCTTTGGTCACTCCTTGGGGATGGACAGCTCAGAAGTGCCTCTGGGCATTTCTCCCCTATCTTGCTATGTTTTTCTTGCTTTTCAGGCCTAGTATAACCTGCTCCTTGGTCTGGGCTGGTCTGTTTGGACATCGACCCGGCCTCCGTGTGTACCTGATGTATATATGTCAGACTGAATTGTTCAGTTGTAGTCATTTTGAGGCTCAGGTATCTTGGGAGCTAGCTGAGGCAGAGAGTGGATCTTACATGGTGAGTAGTCTCTCTTCCTCCTCTGTAATTACTGCAGCACAGTAATTAGTGCTCAGCCAGGTGAACTTCTGCTGTTCTCTTTTTGAGCCAGCCCTGGCAGAATGGGAATGCTACAAGAGTACCCTTGTATGGATACAGCATGTGAAGAGCACACATGGTTGCCTCTCTAGTTGAGCCTTGATAACTTCATGAAGGGTGAAATACTGTGGACACTTACAGAAACTTCCCAGTGCACCTGGATGTAAGACAATATACTGCTTGGAAGGTTTGCACGAAAGCTGCCACATAGCTGCATGTGCAATAATCCAAATCCTGGGTCTTCCTGGTTGTTCTGGGTTTGCACAGCAGAATGTCATCTGAGGGTGGCAGGGGCGAAAAGCCCAAAGAAGGTTTTGTGAGTGACTGTCAGCTTTGCAAGTGGGTCATGTCGATGAGTCTTTGTTTCCAGCCCTGTCTTCCCCCAGCACTCTTAGCCAGCCAGCCCACCATCCAGGTTCACTGTAGAGATAAAGTCCTGCTGCAGAGACGCTTCAGCTGTGATGCTGGGAATGCAGATCAGTGCCTGTGCCCCATTGGCGTGCACCTTCTAAATGAGTGTTGTCAGTGAAGAGATGTAGTAAAACCTGGGGAGGTGCCACTCTGCCTTGGTAGACTGTGAGGCTATGGATTCTCTTCCTCAGATAAGTGGCCATTGTGTGGGACTGGCAGGACTGGGTTTGTTGGTCATTGTACCCAGCAAACACACCTGAGAAAAGCCATTTACAGCTTTACCTGGGATCACCTCCCAGCCCTTGTTCCAGCATCAGCTTGTATGAGAAGGCCTAAGAGTTCAGGGCTGGGTTTTCATTACCTTCTGAGGAAAGAAGGAAACAAGCATAGGAGCCTGAGCACCCTGAGGGGTTTTTTTAGTAGTCATTACTTCAATATTCATTAATGTCCACAATGCGAGTAGACAGACTGTTCCCTAGAAATGTCAGAAACCAAAAACTATTGATTGGCCTTGGGTAGCTGATTAATTGATTTGACTGGGCTACAAACCTGGTTCTGAGCCAGTGATTTCAAGGAGATCACAGAATTAAAGTTGCTGATGGCATAAAGATTCTATCCCCTTGCACTCATTTTATTCAGAAATCTGTCTCATCTTATTCCTTCCTAATGGGGTCACATTGTTTCCATGATGCAGGCTATTTTTATTTAACTGATGTCCTTCTTGGCATCAAGGGCCACAATCTGCCAAGCTCTATATGGGCATAAGATGAGAAGAAAACTTCCTTTGGTTGAGCGGGGAGTTCCCCATCTTGAGGAAAGGTGCCAGGCAGGCAGCTAAGATATGCTAGCTTGCTGAGACTGTGTCTGGATGTAAACTGGGAAAATATAAAATAATCCTTCCATATCCTGTCACCCAGTTATTACACACAAAGCCAAGTGGTTGTTCCAGACAGTTGTCTGCAGCCAGACTGTTTTTATGTGTTTCTTTTTTTTTAATTTTTTTTTTTCTTTATTCCTATGAGTTGGCTATTCTGAAGAATTGGTCGAAGGCTAATTAACAAGAGAGAACAGAGGTATTTGGTGTGGAGCATATGAAGTGAAATAATTTAGAGGCTTAAAAAATCAGCAGCTTCCATGTGTATATATAGGAAAACCTTTATTCTTGCTTGGACAGAAAAAGTCATTCTTGGGAAACCCCTCAGTGGTATTTTGCAGAGGTCTGCAGTGCAATGCAACTTTTCCCGTCTTGCTCCTGAAATGGTATGTGGGGTGCTGATTTAGTATGTGGTTCTTGGACACTCACTGGCTGGCTGTGGTGTGTGAGGCGAGTTGGCTCGGCAAGAACACTGTCGGGTTTTGTTCTGTGCATCCCCTTGTGTTGTGACATTGCAAATAAATGCATGTTGCTCTGTGGCCTGTTTCCATGAATAGGGCTTAAGAGCACCCATAGTGTGTTAGACCTACAGTCTGTTTCCCCCTGTATCCTTTCTCCTGCAAGTGCCAGAGGTGGGCAGGGGAGACTGTGAGACTGTGGGAACAGCACATACTTTGGTACTGGGTACTTTTTGAGATAACTGCTGTCTGTGCAATAATAACCCAGTGGACTACTTATACCTAAACCTGTCTACTTCTGCCCACCAAATCTGTGTAGAGTCTTTGCATCCAGAACATACTGTAGCAAAATTTCACACCTTAACTACATATTGCTGAATGATCAGGTGTTGTTTGTTTAGAACCTGCCTTTTAGTAATTTAATTTCATGCTTTCTGGCTCATATATTGGAGGAGACAGGACACATTCAACTTACGTCTTTGTGCCACTTATCTCTAGCCCATCCCTCCATGTGAGGGGTGAAGAAAGCACCCCTTTCATAGAATCATAGAATCACCATGGTTGGAAAAGACCTCCAGGATCAAGTCCAACCTTTATCCCATCATCTCCCTAACCACTAGACCATTGGACCATGGCCTCAAGTGCTACGTCCACTCATTTTTTAAACACCTCTAGCGATGGCGACTCCACCACCTCCCTGGGCATCCTGTTCCACTGCCTAACCACTCTCAGTAAAGAACTTCTTCCTAATATCCAACCTAAACTTCCCCTGACGCAACTTGAGGCCATTTCCTCTCGTCCTGTCATTAGTAATCTGGGAGAAGAGACCAACATCAGCCTCACTACAACCTCCTTTTAGATAGTTGTAGAGAGCAATGAGGTCTCTTCTCAGTCTCCTCTTCTCCAGACTAAACAACCCCAGTTCCCTCAGCCGGTCTCCATAAGGCCTGTTTTCCAGACCTCTCACCAGCCTCGTTGCCCTTCTCTGGACTCACTCCAGCACCTCAATGTCCTTCCTATACTGTGGTGCCCAGAACTGGACACAGTACTCAGGGTGTGGTCTCACGAGTGCCGAGTACAGGGGCACAATCACCTCCCTGCTCCTACTGGTCACACCGTTTCTGATACAGGCCAGGATGCCATTGGCCTTCTTGGCCACCTGGGCACACTGCTGGCTCGTGTTCAGTCAGCTGTCAACCAACACCCCCAGGTCCTTTTCCACCAGGCAGCTTTCCAGCCACTCTTCCCCAAGCCTGGAGCACTGCATGGGGTTGTTGTGACCGAAGTGCATGACCCGGCACTTACCCTTGTTAAACCTCATACAATTGGCCTCAGCCCATTGCTCCAGCCTGTCCAAATCCCGCTGCAGAGCCTCCCTACCCTCAGGCAGATCGACACTCCCACTTAATTTCGTGTCATCTGCAAATTTACTGAGGGTGCATTCAATCCCCTCATCCAGGTCATTGATAAAGATATTAAACAAGACTGGCCCCAAGACCGAGCTCTGAGGGACACCGCTTGTGACCGGTCTCCATCTGGATTTAACTCCATTCACCACAACTCTCTGGGCTTGGCCATCCAGCCAGTTTTTAACCCAGCAAAGAGTCCACCTGTCTAGACCATGAGCCGCCAGCTTCTCCAGCAGAATGCTGTGGGAAACAGTGTCAAATGCCTTACTGAAGTCCAGGTAGACAACATACACCGCTTTTCCCTCATCCACTAGGAGGGTCACCTGATCATATAAGGAGATCAGGTTGATTAAACAGGACTTGCCCTTCATGAACCCATGCTGGGTGGACCTGATGCCCCCATTGTCCTGTACTTGCCACGTGATCTCCCCCAAGATGAACCATTCCATAATCTTCCCTGGCACCGAGGTCAGGCTGACAGGCCTGTAGTTCCCTGGATCCTCCTTCCTGCCCTTCTTGTAGAAGGGCATCACATTGGCAAGTTTCCAGTTGTCCGGGACCTCACCCGATAACCAGGACTGCTGACAGATGATGGAGAACGGTTTGGCAAGTTCCTCCTCCAGCTCCCTCAGCACTCTCAGGTGGATCTCATCTGGCCCCATAGACTTGTGGGTGTCTAACTGATGTAGCAGGTCCTTTACTACTATTTCCTGGATTACGAGGGGTAAGGTCCTTCCAACTAGGAACCACTTGGAATCACACAATGCCTGTCAGGAAAGGATCTGGTGCAGTGAGGGCCATCGCAAGTTTTTACATGGTCCTAACTCTTACTTGAAAGATGTCTGACCAGATGGATCAAAGATCAAAGGATTATCCTATATTACTGGCTTCCTCGATAATAAAACACTAAGAAGTTTGGTGTAAATCCATAGATACAAAACATGTCCTTGTGCACTCAGAAGGGTTAATGTGGGGTTTTTGGAGGAGGAGAAGCCTGAAATGTCTCATGTGCTCCAAATGCATTTTCCAGCCTCACTGTAAGGCATTGTTCCTTGTGTTTGTAAATCCGGCTAATGTAGTTCTTTGGCTGAGCAAAAGTGAGTGTCGAGTGAGGTCTCCCAACACAGGCATCTTCTCCTCAGCTAATGAAGTATCTCAGGGCAATGGCAGTTGCCCTCTCTGGGTCTTTTGAGGAGGGAATGGAAAAACTGTTACCAGATGTGTTGTTTATTCTAGCTGCCGTCAGCTGTGCTTCCCTGGTAGAGGTGACCCATGCAATGCTGGGGAGAGGCTGTAAGCTGTCAGAGAAGCTGGACTGTCCAAAGGGACTTCTCATCACAGCAGTGTAATAACTGAGCTAGGCCAGTGGGGATGGGGTGTGAGCTGGGAGCAGTGTATTTAAATCCCTGTGGCCTAAGCAGGAATGGCTGGTGCTGGTGTGAGCAGCCATCTCCAATCTTCCCCTCTCTCAGTACATGCATTACAGATAATATTATGCTGTAGGTGCCTCTTCAGTCCTAGATGTCCTTTATACTTTCTTCCCCTTCTGCCTGAGAGGCTTCTCAGCCTGTGATATGTAGTGCTGCTTTTAATCTGTGTTTGGAGCTGAGGTTCAGCAGCAAATGGGCTGTAAATTACAAATGGAGCTAAGTCACTGTATTTTCATGTAGAGTGGATGAGGCCTTGTAATGAAGGTCTTTAATCCTTCAGGCTCCTTCTCGTCTTTCTGGACTGCTGTGCTTTGTGGTGTCAACACTGCTGAATAACACTGCTCCTGTGGGGTGCGAGCCAGGGGAATGCCAGGGCTCCGTGCTGTGAGCTGTCAGAGGAGGTGACCTCCTTTGCAAAGGGATCTCTTTGCAGCACAACCATTTTGTAGGTTGCTCCTTCTTTCTGATGAATGTGTCCTGACACTTTACCACTGTTTTCTTTGCTAATTCCCTTTTGAACTGTGTGTGTAAAACACTGTCTTCCTGCATAGGGTAAGAAAGGTAATAGGTGGATACTAGTTTTTCAAGAGGGTTCTTGAAACTTTGATATCCATGAGCCATAAATCTCTTGATCACAGCAGCAAAGACATGAGTAGAATAAAAGAGCTGGAGAGAAACTTATTGTGTGGCTCCATCACATGCAGGTGACTACTGACTGAGGCCAAGCTGTGCTGAGTATTTGTACTGAGCAGAAACTGATGGTGGCAGGAGAGTAGGAGACTTGCTGGAGACTTAATGGCATGTGGAAGCTTCACTTGCAGGTAGAAGTGGAGCTCGAGGAGGGTATGGTTTCTGTCACCATAGTAAGAGCTATAAACCTTAACCAGACTCTTAAGCTAACAACATAGGGATAGTTTGAGAATTTTGTAAAAACTCTTGCTAACAGAAAGGCTGATAAATACCACAGCATGGAGCTGCAGCATTCCCCTGGCTCCTCTACTGCAGAAGCAGTCTTATTTGGTAAAACATAGTGCTCTGGGAAGGCAAGGCGGAAACTAGAGGAGACTACTTCAGTGGTAACATCTTTGTAACTGGGCCCCATCCACCTGTGGGCAGGTGTGAGTGAGAGCTGTAGTAACTTCATTCCATCTGTAATTTTCAACATCATGGCCCCAAACATGAGTGCAGTGATGTTTGTACAAAGCGATTCTGATTCTCATAGTGGCTTTGAGGATAAATAAACTGAATGGAGTTCTCCAAGATTCAGTGTTTTGTGTACTAAGGACCAGAGTCTGGATGTCTTCTGACTAGGAGGGTTTTTAAAGTCTCTTGGAACTGAGGGTATAACTGAGTCTGTTCTAGTCTCTTTGCCAGTACTGTCTTATGGAGGTATATCTTGAGTGGAATTTAAAAGGATGATCTTAGTTTTTCTTTTCTAACAATATTCATCTAGAGCTTTTGAGAACACACCCATGGTGGATAGGAGTCAATGGAAAAGGTTATTGCTGTGGCTCACCTGATACCTGTGCTCAAGACCTGATTCCTAGCTGTTGTAAAACAGTGGAGCTCAGCAGGCATCAGCTGCATTTAGTTCCCTGTGATTGCAGAACATCAGATGTCTGTTTCTGGTGATCATGGAGTCCATGTGTTCATGCACCATAGGCTCATTGGTGCTGTACATGGTACTCCTCTGGAGCTATGGTGATGCATCAAGACCTGCCTTTTTTTTTATTTTGCGCAAGCCCCTGGTGTTTTTACCTTTAGTCTTCCCCTGCAAAATCATCTCAGCTCAGCCCTGGGAAAAGCAGGGGGAGATTTAGGAAAAGGAGGTTTGATGCAGAGTCTCACTGCTGCAGGAGAACTGATGTGGGGCAGATGAGACAGTGCAGAGACTCCAACTGTGCTCTGTGGGTTTGGCATGAACCCTATTTTGACCAGTCTCTGTGCCCCTTCTCAGTGCTGAAGCCAGCCTCATTGCACTTGTCTGTGCATAGTGTTCTCTGATTCACTCCACTTGCAAGTGAGGATCCCCAAGCCTAGGGCAGTGCCCTCTCATCCCTGTCGTTCTAGTCTGGTTTGGCCACAGTTGTAACTTCTGTCCAGGAGCTGGAGAGAGTAGGTAAACATAATCTCACGGTGCAAACAGTATGTTCAAAACACACGTATGAATTTGTGTTTGAAATTACAGAAGGATGAGGGAGAGGATTTAAAACAATAAGAGAGCCACACATGCACCTCCCCAGCACCTGCTCTTCTGTGCAAGTCTAGTGTTTTCCTCTTGAGATCTAGGTAATTCAATTTAAGTCCTCACTTCTGGAAATCAAGTTCAGTCATTGTTCTTCAGAACAGAAGCTCAGTTTCCATGTTCTCTGGTTAATGACTCCCACCACTTGCGCCCTGAGAGTTGCCAGTCACCGTGTTTGCCCTTGTCTATGTAAGGTAAGCATTCAACAAAACCGACATCTTTATTGTTAAAATGTTGTGGACTTGGCTACTGAGAGTGTCTCTGCCTCCCTCAAATCTGTGAAACCACCAGTGGTTAACTAGACTCTAGACCTGTCCAGAGGATGATGTCTGACTAAATGTGCAGCATTCTTACAAAAAAATAGGAATTTTGCTGTCTTTGGCATCGGGCAGGCCTGGAAAACAAGGGCCTTGAGGCTGTGTCCCACTGGCCCATCACCACTTTCACTGACTCAGCCAGACAGCTGCTCTGTCAAGCAGGACAGCGTTCAAGGGTTGTGAACCCTGGGTTTGAATTGTAGCCATTTGCAAGGAAATGGAGAAAGAAGTTTGGAGGCAGAGCTATTATGAAAATTAAGGAGTAAAATAATAACAGAAAAAAATACTTTAGAAATCTTTTCCAAACTAAGACTGTTCTGGCTGGAAGTGTAGCTGTTGAAGGACTGTAAAACCCAGATCTAGTCTGAGCAGTCACATCTCTTGTAGATACTAAAGACCAAACTGAATCTTTCCTCTAATCTCTAACTCTGCTTTTCTTGTGGAGAGAGTAAGCATTACAGCCTCTTTTACTAGCATAAATCGTCCCTCTAATGCTGAATATCTCTAAAATTAAATTTAAAGGAGAATTTGGGAGAAGAGTTAATTTGAAGGCCTGTTTGACATACTCCTTCCTTACGTTATTCCATGGCTAAGAGCTGCTTTTCAGTGTCTATCTCCCTTGTTTCCCCATTCTCTCTAAATTCAGTTTTTTATAATTGGGAGGATGGCACCTCCCCTCATTCAAGATCAGGCAGTGTCCCATGGCAACTACAGCAATTGTTGACCTGGAAAAATAACCATGGGGAAATTTAATAGAATGTTTTTACTACAGCCAAGCCTTTGGGAAGGAGAGCCCTGTGCTGTAGGATGCCCATGTCTCTAGAAGCTGCTCAGTAGGCAGTGCAGCAGGAAGAAGGTGAGCACTGGTTTCATTTCTTCAGTCTGAAGAAAGGGAAATCATTTCCCCATAGCAGAGATACCAGTAGTCATGGTGAGCTGTGCATCCCCTTCTGCTTTTGTACCAGGAACCAGTGCTGAACCACTTCAGCAAAGTCTCTTTCCAGGGCACATGGAAGGGGCTTTACTGAAGTGCTAGGGTTTAACTGAATGAGCCTGTGTCACAGACCACCCTATATGAAGCCGCATAGGCAGCATTAGCATCTGCTGGGGAAGCCACCTCCCTGGAGGTCAACTCCCTCGCTGCTTCCCTGAGGGATACTGGGAATGATGCCCTCCAGCCTGTGTGTATTCTTGAATGAAGCTTGGAATGAGGGGTTGCCTGTGGTCAGTTGTATCTTTGTCTTGTTCGCTCCTCACATGTCCACCATGCACTGCACCAAACCACCCTGTTGGTGTTTTAGTTTTTTTAGGACAATTCAGACATTAAGTGAAGCCTGTTGGGGGAGACTTGTTCTGCCTTAGAAGTGAGAAGATTCCCTTCTATTTTGTAAGCTCCCAGATGATAATGTAATTACTCTTGATTATGTGACATCAGGTTACTTTCTCTTCTGTAAGCAAAACTAAGAGGAACTTTGCTTTAACAGGGTTGGGTTTTTTTTTTAATTGGTATATTTAAAGCTTTAGATTCTAAGGGTGACTGGACCCTTTAGGACCTGCTCAGTTCTGACTACAGCTAGTTATTGTTACTTGGTTGAGAAGCAGCAGTGTGCTCAGAAAGGCAAAGATTTTTCTCAGTCTCTTTTTCTTGTCTGCTAGTTTGTCTTTCATGTTAAATCTCCCTCAAAGTTATAAGCTCTACACTCATTTCTCCTTAAATACCATCTGGTTATTCACAAAGCCATCTTTCCTTACTGGAGATTGATGCAAAATCAAATGCGTGCAGAAGTTTGTCCATGTTTCCATCTGGCACGGTAGGAGTCCTTAGCCTGACAGAAGGCATGTCTGGTGCTGGAGTGAAGGTCCCAGCTGTAAGACTGAGATCCTCATCAACAAGAGGCTGCTGTCTTTGAACTTCAGATCTGATGCATTTCCTGAAGAAAGACTGGAGGGCGGATGGGTACTCATCTTTTTTCTGGCTTGTTTTGTGCCATGGCCTGTAAAAAGTCACACGTCTATGTGAACTAGAGACTTTTAAAATTTTGCACATTAAGGTACAGAGTGTACTGGGCACAGTCCTGGGCAGACTGTTTTAGTTGACTCAGTTTGAGCTAGATGATACCAAGAGGTCTCTTCCAATCTCTGAACAGTTCTGAGAGTTGTATGCTATGAATGAAACCATGATCTAGTGGGATCTTTGACATGGAGATCAAGTTTTCTGTTACCACAGTGTCACAGTTCTGCATCTGTGAGGCAAACAAGGCTGTACTGCCTCAGAAAAAGTAAATCTGTGGTTAATATAAGAAAGGGACTGTGCAAGAGAGGCTGGAGGCCTGAACACAATACCACTGTGTTTAGTGGAATGCTTTTGAAGAGAGGACAGTGTTACTGTTAAAGCCTGGGAAGAGCCAAGGGAGAGAGCATTTATCCTCCCACTAATCAGAGCATTTGTCTTTGATTCCCTATATCTTTATAGTTTCTGGAAATTCCTGTTATCCATACAGTCAGACAGTCCTTTTTTTTCAATCTTCTATTAATCTTTGCCAGAGTGGTATATTGTGGCAAGGGGTTTCATGTGTAAAAATATGAACTCTGCAAGATTAATGGTTAGTCTGCTATGAATGATGGTTCTCTGTTAGGGATCATGGGAGCTAGGATCTCATACATAGGAGCTTGGGAGACTTCAGTTCCCATAACTAGGGTATAATTTGTGAAAAGATTTACTAATAAAAAGAGAACGTAACAATACTAAAACAGAAGATGGGAATGGGAGGAAATGATGGTGTCTCTGATAAAAAGATGTGAAGACCAAGGAGGAGGATATTTGCATGTATGTAACTCACACAAAATCAGAGATGACAAGATTTCTGAAAGACAGTGCAGGTCATGGTACATGAGAGGCAATGTGACTTCTGAGTCTTGTCTGTTTACTTCATTCATGCGTAAAATGCACAAGTGCTCGATTTTATAGTTAGCCTGTGCTGTATATTATGAAAATATTCTAATTTCTGAGAGTATTGTCTAGAACTAGAGTGTAATAAACCAGTGGGAGTAATGGGAGAAACCAAGTCTGAATGTTGGGCGAAATGTGCCACTACTTCTTCCAGAAGAAAAGGTGGGTGTTGGGAAGGGTGGCTCAATACATCTCTCTAATTGCCTTGATTCTGAAATACACTTGATATGTTCCTCATGAAAATCATAGTTGATTGTATAAGAATGAATGCTTGCTTTTCAATGGCTAGCATGAGGAGGATGAGTAACAAGACTGTGGGAGCCCCTTTTTTCCATGAAGCCTTTGGTATTGTCCTGCTACTTTAACTCCTTTGGGATATACAATGGGATGAAATCCACAGACTCAGTGTCTTCTCGTTTGAAAGAGGTTTCTTGTCTCACAGGTGCTCTGAACAAAGCCTCTAGAGAAGTGTTTGAGGCAGCTCACAGTGGATTATTCTTGGGCTGCCTGTGGGACTGGGGAGGATTTAACAGAGGAGTTATCCATATGAGACTAGGGGCTAGCAATATTGCACTTGTATAGGGAGGAGTGAGTATTTTGGAAGCCCACGACTGGTAGACACAAAGACCTTCAAAATGTCAATCATTGACTCAAATCCAACTCCTATCTTAAGCATCTCAAGCCAGTGGCATTGTGCAGTAGCTCTTTGACCGGCATGTACTAGATGTCATTGCCTCTTTCTTTGGAAGCAGTGCCATGCCATGTATTGACATTTTCATAGTACAAAAACTGGAGTTGATGGGTTTCTCACACAGAGCCATTAAATCTCACTGAAAACCCTGCCACGTCCAACTTAAAGGTTTTTGTGTGGGAATGAGCCACAGACTAAGGTCAGTAGCTCTTGAGTTAGAATTGGAGCCTTAGCTATTGTAACGAAGACAGGACCACTGTCTGTACAGCAGCTAGCACAATGGCACCTCAGTGTCAGCTGTCCCCTCTATGAACTACCATGGCACAAACAAGGTATTATACCTGTTCTGGGGACAACTAGAAGTCTGTTAATTTAGCAGTGTTAGTCAGTGCCAGCTGCCTTTATTAAATGACGCATGTGTGTGAATACATACAAGAAAATTGTAGTGGTGGGAAAAACAACCCCCTGCATTTATTTCAGGAGTATCAGCAATAGGGATAAATCTGTGCTACTTTCCCCATTCATCATTTGAGAGTTGGGAAAGCAGTTTAAAGACTAGCAAGGAAGGAACATGTTTTCTGATTTCTTAAAGGGTAATGTAAATATAGAAGGGCAAAAGGTATCTTTGAAAAAGGAGAAAAGGTGCCCAACAGGCTTTTAGGGCAACAAAACCCCAAACACAGTCCTGGAGGATGGACACAGAATAGATGTGTTGACTTAATAGCTGTCAAATTCAGTATCAATCAATTTCTCCACTATTCCTGTTTCTCTGCATCAGCTGTGGGTGTCTTTCACAGGCACCTAGTTAGGTGTGGTTGCTCTTTTGGGTCTCTGGGAGGCTGAAACATACCAAGGACATTTCCCTAGGAACAGCAGCAGAGGTGAAACAGGTCCATATCAGTGTAGTGGTTGCATGCTGCTTCATTGTCTAGAAAAGTCAAGCACAGCACATCAGACGCTGGAGAGGAAAAAAAAAAAAAAAAAAAATAGGGCATGTAACCTTTTGAAACCTGTTGCCACTGGATTCTGTTGTGAGCAAGTGTCTTGTGAGACTCAGCTAAGAATGATGGGAATGTTTGTTGATATTCTGAATAAAAAGGTTTAAGGAATAATAAAGCTCATCTTGCAGTTGATCATGTTATGCCAGAACTGTCTCTTATAAAGATTTCTTTTGAAGTATTCCATTTTCCTTTGGCTCATTTGGTTTTGGCCATTGCCAGAGACGCATACTAAGCTGCATAGCTCAGAAGTTTGATCTAATAACTTCCAGGTATGCTCTATGCAGCAGAACAAAACTCACTTTAGGAACAAGGTTGGTAGTTTCCTCTGTGTAGCAAACTAAGCAGCAGTGGGATCTATCTGACCTACAAAAGCTGGATTTCAGATCTCTCAACCCTTCTCAAGAGGCAGCTACCAAGTTTGTTCAGTGGAGTGAATGAGTAATTTGGGTATGCAGCAAGTGGTTTGGTGTGAAGTCCATTGGCTGACCCAGAGCAAATGTTCCTGAAAACTTGTGATAGACAAAACATGTGAATTGTCATTATTCCTGGGGCGTTTAAGGGTATTCATCGGTACTATAAGATTCTGTGCTGGTGGAGACAGCATAATGTAATTGCTTTTCTGTGAAATCCTGTTTTTTGTCTATTACATTCTTCAGAGTTGTCCTGTAGGAAACCAATTTGAGTCTGTTCTTTGGTGACTTGTGTGTGTGTGCCTTCAATGGGGAAGTGTGGGTACATACAGAGGATGACTAAAGTTAACATGCCACTTCCATTTGTGGGTGCCTTGCAAGATGATAGTGTTGTTGACAGGATGTGTCTTTATTTCAGTGGTGGGTTTTGGAGATGCAGTTGTTCACGTGATGTGGATGTGGTAGGCCATGATGGTTATAAGTTGCACATCTGGGGAGCTAAGGGCAGAGTATGTTCGTTGTGCTTGGGAAAGAGTTGGTGGCGCAGTAAGGTGGAAACAGCGGTAGGCCATGTGTTTTGTGTGGCTCCTAGTAAGAGGATACAATGGGAGGTTGAGGTTGGGAGATGAGAATGTGTATACAAGGAGGTGCTACATCTGGATGTGGGTGGGGTGGGTGCCTCCAGGATATGTGACAGGGAGGGTGGGGGAAGTGGCTTGAGCAGCAGCAGGGCAATGTTCAGTGTTCACAATGAAGCCTTTTCTTTCTCCTTGCCCTCTAGATCTCCTACCCCCCAAGTGATGAGGACAGTGACGACTCTGAGGGAGAGAACCAGGAACTTGCTCAGATCGACAGAGGTAAAGGGATGAGATAGGAGGGTCCTGGGATGCAACAGCTGAAGTCCATTTTGTTTGTTGCTTGTGCTCTTGGAAGTACCTCCTTCTCTGTCCCCAGTGTACAATAACCAGGTGCATTAAATCAATTACCTTGAAGTCTTTGGTTCCTCACAGGGAGAAGCTGGTGTTATCAGATGCTGTAGTCACACTTTTATTACCATAGATACATTGTTAACCACTCAGTTCTGCAGATGTGGAACAGAGAAGGTCTACAGTTGGGCCAGCAGCAGAGCTGGGACTAAAAATTTATCTTCTATTCCATGCTTGTGCACCTGCATCATCTTTATTCTAGGTTTCCTTTCCTTGTCATACTGAGTTTTGTCCTTCACTTTCCTCATTCCTCTGGACTTACTGCCTGATTAGCTCACTCCCTTTCTCCTGTACTGTTGGTATTGGGCAGCCCTATTCTTGAATCTAGCTGAGGGTCTTTGATAGAGGAGAGACAGATGCTCTGCTACTGTTTTTGGACCTGGTATGCAGCAGCTTAGAGCTGCAGGTGAAATCTGTAGTAAAGGTGTCTCTTGAGCTATGCTAAGTCCCTGCTGTTTGTGCATGCCCTGTGCTTTATTGTTATTTAGCCAAATTCAAATGGATCCTTATGCAAAGGCAGTAGTTAAATTCCTGACCCACAGGACATGTCCTGTCAAAATTCAAATCCCTGCCCCATGTGCTTAACATAGAAAGAGCTCAGCAGAACAGGTAAAGCATACTCAGCGTATGGCTGAAGGCAGGCTCTCTTGTATGACAAGCCTTGTAATAGAAAGAGGACTTTTACCTCCAGAAACCAGATCTCTATTATTTGAGCCTCAGACATGCTGATTAGAATAATGTAACTTGTTTCTGCTGCCCTGAGAACTGTTCACTAGAAAGTGTTTTCAGTGAGAGGCAAGTGCCTAACAATACTAACTTGCAAAATCATGTCTTCCCCACATTTAGGGGATGATGTGGTTGGCAGGTGCTCTGCAACTAGACTTCTATGTGACAGTTTGCGAGGGGATGTCTAGCAGTCTGGTCTAACCAAAGATCTGGAAACTTACAAAGGGAAACATTCAGCCAGGGAGCGTTTCTTCTGGAAAATAAAAAGTGGGAAAACAGTTTACTTGAGAGGAGATAAAACCCCCCTGCAGATCAGGAGAAAGAAGGCCCTGTTTATTAGGGCATGGGGGACAGATCTGCTCTGCCACTCCTCTGTCTCCTCCTCCCACCAGAGAGAAGACGGAATTGTACCTTGACCCCTCTGGCCACCAACCAGCTCCAGAACCAGGAGAAGCAATGCTGCAAGGTTCGTGCCCTCTTCCATGCCAGCCTTGACCGCCACAGCTCAGAAGAGGAGCTGGAGCGCATCAACCGGGAGTTCGCCGCTGAGAAGCGGAAGTGGTCCCAGGTCAGCAGGCTTGCCTGCTGCAGCGACAGTAACAACACCTCCTCCAGTGACGAAGAAGTGAAGAACTTGTGTGCGATGTCCTTCCGGCCTGTGGCAGACCAGGCTGATGGCTTGCATGCCAGCCCAAGCCCAGTGTTGTTCAGTGCCTCCCCTCCCAAGAGACTCCAGCCCCTGGTCCGGAGCCCAGCCTCCAGGCCTTTAATCTTCACTAGCGTCGGGGCAGGCCTTGAGCAAGTCATGCCTTGTAAGAGACATCGACAAGGATACGGGGATAAGGTCAGCAGGCCCAGCCTTGACCTGGAAAAAATGCAGCAGGTAAGGCAGAACTTCACAGGAGGAAAGCAGCATCACTCGAGAGAAGGTGGTATAAGCAAAGATGGAAAAGGGTTATTGAGGCAGGGTTCAGTATATTCATAGGTCTGCTGCTTGTGGTCATGTCTAGTTATTGGTACTCTGTCTAGGATAAACGAGGCCTAGGTGTAGATACCTCTCTTGAGAGGTAAAGCCGCTGCTACTTGAGTGGCTCTTGCTACAGTTGGGCTGTTCTCTTGCTGCCCCAATTAGGAAGGCAGCACCCATACTGTCCAGTTCATTGCACGATGCAGCAATAGAATCACTGGAGTTCACTTGTGTCAAGTTACACCTGCTGCCATGATCTGACCCATACCATTTACTGCAAAATAAATTAGTTGCTTAGGGGTGTATAAAGAAATACCTTTGTGATGAAAGTGGTTGTGGACTTGATGATAGATATTTCCACACTTCTTGACCTCCTTGGACCCAGATTTCTTTATGCCTATTAAAACAGTGCTTTTCACCTTCTTAACACTTTCTAAGTACAAACTGTTTACAGTTTGCTCTAGATGCAATTACTTTTGATTTTTGCAGGACTTTTGTATGGATATGGGATTGAGGTGTGTAAATGCTAGGAGTTTGCCTCATCTCTGCAGAGCATGCCTGGTACTAGTGGGGTGGGCTTCCCTGTGCAGTGCCTATCTGGTGCCTCTCATTCAAAAGCCATTGCTGTAGAGTTAGTATTTCAGCTTGTTCTTCATTACTTGCTTTTCTTCTTGCACTGATGTAGCGTTGGTTTGAAAGCATCTGCAGACATCTGGTGACCCTGGTAAATTGCAGTAAGTTAAAGACAGTTATTTTCAGTTCTGAATTTCCTCTCATTAGGGAAGAATTTCACTGCCTCAGGTTGGCTGGATGTACTAGTTTTAACCTCACTAACATTCCCTTTAAGCCTATGAGATAGTCCTTTCTTTTAGTGGGTCTATGTATTTAGTTTCCAAGATCTATAAAAGCAAGACCCCTCCATTTACCCATTATGTTGCTGCTTGTTCTCAGTCCTGCTGGCAGCATACCTCCTCTGAATACATAATGCAGGGGCTTGAGGTTTCAGTACAGTTTTCCTCACCCCCTTTTTGCCCTTCTAGCCAAGTTTCTGCTCACAGAACATTCTTGCATTTCACATCACCCAAATCTTCTACTGATACTGACAGACTTTAATTAGTCTTACATCCTAATGAAAGGAGAAAAAAGCTGGTAAGTTTGTTTCCAGCTGCCTTTTTTCCAGAGTACACGTGAGTAAACAAAGAAATGTTCCTTTTGGCCCAAGTGCTTTCTCTGATTTGGGTCTTGGTCACAGAATCTACCTGCTCTGCCTTAAGTTCCTTTCAGCAGTGTGTTTGGGAGTGTGATGGTGAAGGTTAGGGGCTAATTTAAATAAACTTTCCAAACTGTTGTGGTTTTTCTGGGAAACATCGTGAGAACGATTCACTTCCTGTTCCCTCTGCTCTCTTCACTACTGGATTAATTATGGTGAAGATTTTTGCAAAAGAAGTTGAAATCTAGAGTAGAGGTGTGTTGGGATTTTTAAATAACATTTTTACTGTAGATGTCATTAACACTTTAAGGTTGTAGAATCTCTGTTATAAAGAAAGGATATTCACCTCATGGTTTTAAACCAAAAGTATACTTTTTGGGGGGGAACATGCAAATTGAGATGTAGCCTGAATATTATAACAAGTGTTTGGTCATTTGTATTATTTTTATAGTTTTGGCTAATTTTCAACCAGTAACATCTTGAAGCCTTATGATGACTTCTTGCTTGCTACTTGTACTTGTTTCTGCTACAAATATCATGATAGAAATAACAATAGTGTTGTAAATTCAGTTTTCTACTGACATTTGGATTCCCATCAGTTTAGCTAAAATCAGCGATCTCATTTCTTATGACAGTGATCTGAAATCTGAGTTCTGTGGAGTTCTGTCCCAAAGTCCTTGTATGCAGCTGGGCAAGTCTTATTTGGTACCTCCATTCCCCACCTGTAAAATGGGACCAGGGTGTTTGCTTCTTGGTCTATTTTCATTCTCCAACAAAAATGCCTCTTATTAACCACCTGGGCATCACTTAGCATCATGTGTTTTTAGTCAGGTAAACAATGCCAATGAGGAATGATAATATTAAACTGGCTATTCTAAGCCTTCATCTGTGCTCTCGATAGCAAGCTATTCTTGCTTTGCAGTTCTTATCCTTACTATCATGTGCTTGCCCATGAGAATACAGCTGAAAAGCTTAGAATCATACAATTGTTTTGGTTGGAAAATGCCTTTAAGATCACCATGTCCAACTGTAAACCTAACACTGCCAAGGCCACCACTAAACCCTGTCCCTAAGCCCCACATCTTTTAAATACCTCCAGGGATGGTGACTCAATCACTTCCCTGGGCAGCCTGTTCCAATGCCTGATAACCCTTTCAGTGAAGAAATTTTTCTTAATATCCAGTCTAAACCTCCCCTGGCACCTGTTCGGATGGAAACTTTTTTTGAGCAGCAGATGTGGTTTCCACTGTTGTCCCTGAGCCTTGCTTCCCATTCCTGCAGCTCTGTGGAGCTGACAGATTACAAAGCATATCATACAAGATTAATTTGGGCCAGAAGCAAATGTGTTCTGAGACAAGACACTTTTGGGTGCATGATGTGGTATGAGCTACTCAAGAGTGGACGAAGAGATACGTGCTTTGCCTTTGCATCGAATCCTGTTTATGTTGGATGGTGATGGAAAATTGGTCCAGAGAGTTGTGGTGTGGAGTGGCTCTATGTTGGGTGAATGGAACTTTGTCTTGGCTTGACACTGAAAGTGACCTGGGTACAGTATGAACCCTGATCTGGGCTTAGCTGTGTAATACCAAGCCCAATAGTCCCTCTGAATATTTGAATACAGACATTTTGGTTGAACTGGGCCTGGTAGGGCAATCGGCACTGAAAGCTTTCTTTGGGCTGATACTGGTTGCACAGAGGCTGCAGGACTGTACTGGCCACACGTGACCAAGGTGTGTGACCCCTGGTATGCTGGCTTTGGGCTGCTAATGGCTCCAGGGTGAGGTTTCCATATCCTTAGCACAGCTGGGCTTTGCCCTTGCCTGTCTCTCCAGGACTTGACAAATAGCTTCCAGATAAAGAACATTTGAGCTCATGAGTCCTTTTCACCTCTTGGCCTCCCATTTGAATCCTGGCCTTGTCAGTTCCTGAAAATTGTTATCATCTGTTTGCCCGTCTGAGCTTGCCTCTGTGCTGAGGGAGTGCCAGAAAACCCACTGCTGGTGGTGATGCTGGTTTCATCACTGTCTGCCTTGGGCTTTGTGCACCAGACTGAGTGGAGTCAAGGGGCCTGTGCTGAGCATAATGGCTTACACCATTTCCTAAGGGCCTCAGTGCCAGAACTTGTCTCTCACAGGTGTGAAAAGTTGGGCCATAGCAGTTTTCCGTCCCTGGGTGCAGTAGAGTACTTATTGAAGCAATATAGTAAGGAAACTGTTGCAGAAACCGATTGCACCATTACAGAATGAGAAATCCTGCTTCTGGTAACCTCCCGCAAGTTTGGCTTTTATTTTTCACCCCCAGAAATATTCTACAGCAGCTGTTCCTCCAGCACAGAAGCCCCTGTCTATCTCACCCCTGCCAGCATTTGGCACTGAAGTAGCCAGCAAAACAAATACTATGCCTGTCTGCTGTGAGGCAATCCTAGCTGAAAATGATTGATGAGATTGTCCGGTCTACTTGCCTCTGAGGATGTAGTTCTGTGGCAGGAGGCTCTGGGACTCTAGATGTGTTCCACATGAGTGGGCGATGGGGCATGTTAGAGGTGTCTCATTCTTTGTGTCTTTATCGGACTTGAGAAGATGTTCTCTTTATAACGGACACCAAGCCAGAAGACTCTTTGGCTCAGTGCCACCCAACTGATGTCTGTTTTGCTTATTAAGGCATTTGTAGTCTGACAGTGGTGGAGAGAGGGAGAGGTGGAAAGGAAGGGTGCTGTCTGGGAGGTAGAGAGACTCAATAGTAAGCAAAGGCAAGAGTAACCCCACTGTGCCCCAAGGAGATGATTATGACTCTGCCAGACAGCAGATACCGGTTTCTTTCTGTGTCCCTTAAGTGTTCCATGGATGGTTATCTAATCCATGCAGAAACATGCTGTAATGGAAGTGCCTGTGTGCTGCTGGGGCTGGATGAATCGGAGCACAAGAGAGCAGTAATCCATGTAGAACTTGACCTAGCTGCTTCCTAGAAAGGGTAATGATTTCATCTTTTCTCCTGAAGGCAGCGAGTTGACTATGTCTTCACTGACGGTAAGGCTTACCTGTTGCCATGGTGCCAGCTTGTAAAGAAATGTCAAGAGCAAAGCAGGTAGGATAATCTGGTCCTATTCCTAAGCTTTCAGCATCAATCAGCATGACAGAAGTTAGAGCATTCTCACAGAATGGTTGAGTTTACAAGGGATCTCTAGAGGTCATCTTGTCCAACCCCTCTGTGGAAGCAGGGTCACCTTAAGCTAGTTGCCTTACACCACCATGTCTAGACAGCTTTTGAATATTTCCAAGGATGGAGACTCTGGAACCTCCCTGGGTGACTTGTGCTACTGCTCAGTCACCCTCACAGTAAAAATGTTTCCTGATATTCAGAGGGAACATCATCCTGTGCTTCAGTTTGTGCCCATAGTCCCTGGTCCTGGCGCTGCGCACCAATGAAAAGGACTAGCCTTTGTCCTTGTCCTCCCTTCATATATTTGTACACAATGATAAGATCCTCCTGAGCCTTCTTCTCCAGACTGAATGTTCCCAGCTCTTTCAGCCTTTCCTCATAGGAGGGATGCTCCAGTCCATCATTTATATGGCCTCTGTTGGACCCTCTCCAGTACCTCTGTGTTGCTCTTGTACTGGGGAGCCCAGAACTGGACACAGTACTCCAAGTGTGGCATCACCAGAGCAGAGGGGAAAGATCACCTCTGTCAGCCAGCTGGCAACATTCCTCCTAATGCAGCCAAGGATACCATTCACCACCTTTGCTGCAAGGGCATGTTCCTGGCTTATGTTCAGTCTGGTCCACCAGGACTCCCAGATCCTTTTCTGCAAAAGTGCTTTCCAGCTGGATGGCCCCCAGCATATACTTGTGCTTGGGGTTGTTCCTCCCCAGGTGTAAGACTTTGTACTTCCCCTTGTTGAACTTTGTGTGATTCCTGTCAGCCCATTTCTCCAGCCTATCGAGATCTGGATGGCAGCACAAGCCTCTCGTGAATCAGCTGTTCCTCCCAGATTTGGGTCATCAGCAAACTTGCTGATGGTACACTCTGCCCCGTCATCTGGATCATTAATGAAGATGTTGAACAGGACTGGATCCAATATTGACCCCTGGGGTACATCACTAATTGCTGGCCTCCAACTAAACTTTGTGCCATTGATCACAATCCTCTGAGCTCGGCCATTCACCCAGTTTTTGGTTCGCCTCACTGTTTGCTCATCCAGCCTGTATATCAACAGCTTCTCTATGAGGATCCATGTTCTCTGTTGAAATACAGAATTAATTTCTGTGCAAGTCTACTCCAGTTCTGTCCTGCCTCATGACATTTCTTCATACTGAAGGTGTGCTGTTAGCAGACTTTCATTCTGATCATGCATCTCTCTTTGGACCTCTTCCACCATTGTCAGAACTGGCACAGAGTATGTTCGCTTGTCCATTCCTAGAACCAAACACTTCTGCTCTTCTCCCTTAATCTCTTCCTTGTTTTAACTGAGTGCATTTTGGATCTGGTTTTGTAATGCATGCAAAGGGGAAACGGTTCAAGGGAGAGATGGATAAGTGAGCCACTATGAGTGCTTCTGCTTGGAAATATTTATCTTGTTTTCCCTGGGTATCTGGTCATGTTACTTTGCCTTCTTTTCCTGGAAGCTTGCATGTTGGTGAATATAGCTATTTGGACAACTGTGGGACTGTCTGAGTTGTCTCCAAGTGTGAGCCAGTAGCTAGAACATCTGGTGAAACATCTGAAACCTGGTTCCTTGAGGAGTGGGGATCAGGGTGGTCAGGGTGATTTGGGGTGTACCAGAGAGCTTGGTTGAGGGAATGGAAGATGAAGGAAGGAAATTAGATGTGGCTGAAGTTTGGGAGAATGTGTCGAAGGCAAGAGAGGTCTGTGGAATAGGAAAGGGAAGAGCAAGGTAAGAATGGGTGGAGACAGAACTAGAGAGAGTAATTTTGTTGTATTAAGATTCCCAAAGGGACAATAATAGCACCTGGCACCAGTGGCACTAAATTATGAGCCTGAGGTTATAGCCACGGGCTTATTGTTTAGATTGGCGGGCTTGTTGGCTACCTTCCCAACCCTGCTGTCTTTTTTTTCTCTAAGCTCTAAAGCCTGGTAAGAAGGTATTAGACTAAAGCTGATCCTTTGGCTGCAGACCAAGAGAGGAGATCAAATGGGCATATGGGCACCACTGGCATGTGTCCTTGGGATGTGACTTAGGGAGAAGTACTGTGTGATGCTGGTGGTACTGCATGAGGCTTGAACTCTTGGTGTGACTCTGAGGGGTAGGTAGGCCTGAGGGGAGCAAATTTGGAAAAGAAAACAAACAAAAAATAGTGTTCCCACCTAAAAGTGGCTGCCAGAATCTCTGCATATGAATGGACAAGGCTGGGGTCTTGACCTCTAGCTTTTTTCTCTCAAAGCACCACAGAGAATAACTTCTACTGAACCAGTAGTAGGAAAAGCCTAGTCACCCATATCGACTGGCAGTGTTTCATGGTGGACTGCCAGAGCAGGCTGGGGAAAAACATCCCTCAGCAAAACCTAGAGATCCTAACTTCAGCAGCAACACAACTGGTTAAAATGGGATTTGAGGTGAAATGAATGGCAATCACAGTGGAATGCTGGGTTGGATACTCAAGGGTGACTGTCCCAAGGGTGGCCATCATGCAGCATATTCCTCTTTGCTCTTGTGTGTTGGCTGTTTTGGGTCCCTTTTGAAGGTTTTCCAAAGGATGTTTTGTTTCTTGTTTTGACACAGTACAGTGCAGAAGGATAATGCTGGCACATGCTCTCTCCCACTCTCTGAAGTTAGCCCAAGTAGCCTTGAGGGCCTGGGAGATTAAGAAGTTTTGTTGCAACCTGTTTATACTTTCCAGCAAGATGAGTTAGTTGATGTTGCTTGGAAGTGAAGGTGAGGACCTTCTCTACAGTATTCTGCTCTGCAATAAGGCTGGATTGTCCTCACCTCCCCCAGCCCTTGGTGTGTCTGGACTAGAAGAGCTGCCTGGATTGAGTCCCAATGTGGCTGTTGAATACCTCTCCCTTCCCACTCCTCCCTCAGCATGTGGCTCATTGTCATACAAATATCTCATCATTGCCTGGGGAGAAAAGGAGTTTGCAGGTGGCTTCACCATATGCTGTCACTGCCCATGTTGTATTTGGTCTGCGGATGAATGGATCTCTCTTCAGGCGTGGTAAGTTACATCTTATGCTTATGGTAGCAATGTCTGCAGAGGAGAAAGCCTTGCAGTTAACTTATTTGGACGATCAGTGAGGTGAGCTTGAGGAGATAGCTGTTTAGAACCAAGCTGGTTATTCTTTATGTAGTCCAGAGAGTGACTGGTAGTGGCAGTTTTCTTACTTGATTATAAAGATTAAGAAACTGAAATGGGAAGAGACAGGTTCAGGTTTTTCTTTTGTTTGTTCCCTACCACCACCAGTAAGTGCTGAATTCCCAGCTTAAGCACTTACACAAGTAACAAGTCTCTTAGAAGATAACAGGGGCTGCTAGTGCATAAAAATCAGATAAGAGACTTGTTCAAAGCACTACACAGAAGCGAGGGTAGTGAATGGAAAGCAACAGCTTGTTCTTCCCTTTGCTTTCTGCTGGCACTGCTTAGGCCCATATCTCTGAAGTAGGATATCCTCCTTGTCCAGCACAGCTTGGCACTGGTGTCTGAGAGGTGACACAGGTGTGCTTTGTACCTTCTCTCCCCATGAGGCACTGCCTGTGAGTGAGAAGGAAGGGAGGTGGTAGTGCAGGTTTGGAAATAGCAGGAACAGGGCGGTTGTGTGATGGTGCAGATTAACTGTTAATGCTGGGTGTTCGTGCTCCAGTTCTGCCACCACAGACTGAAAGCAAGGAGCTTGTCTCAGAGCATGTCTGAGACTTGAAAATGCAGCAGCCATTACTGTTAAATAGGGAGAAGCTGACTGAGCTTTTAAGGCCAAGCCTATGACTGGAGTAAACACTCCAGGAAATACTGTTTTTGAGACAAGCTTTGGCATGGTAGAATAGTCAGGCTGGCTGTCAACAACACAGCTGTCCTTGGTGTGGGCTGGCGTTTAGCTCTGATTTTCTGCCTTAGCTCTGAATAGCCTCTCCATTGTTGGCTCATATGAGAACAGCACTGCTGGGCTCTGCTCACGCTTTCTTTCAGCCTGTTGATGTCAATGGGAGTTTCGGGCATCAGTCCACCGCCCATCTCGCATGAGGACGCTCTCAATAAAGGCGTCTACTTCTCATGTAGATGGAGAATGAGTTAGAGAGTAGATTAACTTCTAAAACTACCTGCCCTTCTCCTGTGTTCACAGATACACACTCCTTGTTGAGCTGCAACTGGTTTTGAGGAAATGATGGCCCATAAGTCAGAGACTAACCCTGTCTCTCCAAGCCAAAAACATGTAATTGCTTTTTTTCTAAATTCGAAGTTTCAAAAGCATAGGTGTCCTGAGGGCCACAGGTAAATTTAAAAAGCACAAATGAAGATACTTAAGAGAAATCCTATTAAGTTTGTTGGCTTTCCTCATTGAAAATTATCTTTCTCAATCTCCTGTTGGACTTTGCTTGCTCATGCAAAACAATATCCATAGGAATGAATTTGCAGAACTGATGATCCTCTGTAGCGTCAGGAACTTAATGTAAAAGAAGTCTGTGGTCATGTCTATGCTAGGGCAAACAATATTTTTATTTCTAAAAAATGTGTTTGTGTTTTTAAAATCCCATCATATCCTTACGAGCTATAATTTCACCTTCATGCATTTGATTATGGAAAAAGTAGGTTGAGCAGTTACAAAAGATAAAACCCTGAATTGTTTTGCAGGTTATCTTGCAATCTTACTGTAAGCATGCTCATTTTTGACAGCATAGGTAAGCCTTTTGCCTACCTGTGGAGACTTTAGGAACTCCTTATCTTGCATATCACTTCAGAGGCTCATCAGACACTCCTATAGGCTCTGGCTTGATGGTATGTGGGCATAATACAATTGAGAAACAGGAACAGTTTAACAAATAATTTCTAAATTGCAAAGCTAGTCGATCTGTGCAGTTCCTAGTATAGGTAGCAATAGCCTTAAAATGAAGCCAGTCAGATGTCTGGTTTTCTCAATGCCGTAAATGCCTTACTTGTTACATTACAGGTAATGTGGTTTGCAGCTGGGGAAACTGCCATAGGTCAGGGAATGCCCTAGGTTTGTTCAGGAAAGTCTGCTACTGTTTGCTGTATGTGCAGGAAAGACAAGCCTCACATAAGAACATGGTGTACCTGGTTAGATAAGACTGTATATTGCGCATACCTTAATGTAAATCTTGAAACCTAAGCTGTGGTGCTTTGTTCTGATGGCAATAGCACAGTGAGTTTGATACATGTATTTTCATTGTAGTTCTGAGTTTGGTATGCTATCAAATCAAGCTCTTGTTTGCAACTTAATATAATTTCCTGTCATTCTCTGAATAATATGGGTAAAATTATGAGCAGTGGAAGTGGCACTCTTGGAAAATGTTTTTTGAGCAGAGCGACTTCTAGTATGACATCTTTTTTTTAGTATTGTATTTTTCTTACATCGTACACCTAATTTCTTTTCAAGCCTGACTGCTACAAGAAGTGTGAAAGGCATTTTTGATGTGCTAATTTTTCCTGTCTGCATTTTACAGACGTTTACTATGGGCAGTTATGCTAAACAGCCTATGGAAAGACCCTAGGCATGAGTGAAATGGTAAACCACAAGAAGCTGAAAAAAATCAGATTGGTATCTCATGATGTGGCTGCTGGTAGGATTAGAAGTAGAAAGCTGCAGTAACTACTGCTGCAACTGTGAGACTTGCTTTTGTTGCTTGGTCCACTGTATCAAACTGTACTGAGCTGAGACACTGGTTCATTTGCTTTCCAGATGCAAGCATCCAAAATCACTCACCCTAGAACTATTCATATAAATGTGGTATAAATTTTTCCTTTTGTCAACCTTTCTCTGTGCAGAGGGTCTTAATGAACTTTGCCTTGAGATATTCAGGTCTGCCTTCATACTCTGCTCTTTCATCTTTTAATGAGATGAGTTGAACTTTTTCTCTTTTCCAGTGTGGTGGGTGAATGAGCCCTTTTGGTCCTAGGATTTGGTCCTGTTTTGTAAGCATGAGATGGGCCAAAATCCTGAACTGAAAAAAAGGAAACACCAAAATTTCTGGGTTAAAATGTGTGTGTAAGAGAACTGGCATGTGTTATATAGGCTCTGATATGAATCTTACAGCCTATTAAGTTGAAGGTTTATTTCCAGCTATTTGGAAAGTGGATCTTGATGCAGACAATGGAGTGACATACATGAGGTCAGCAGTTCTCCAACTAGTTCTTTGGGCATAGCTCTATGGGTTGCCGTGCTCTGCTAACACCTGTTTAGAAAGGTAGTGGCCTGCTTTTGGCTCTGAGCTGCACATCACTGCTCTTGCGTAGGGGAGGTTCAAAAAGTTGGCAGGAGTAATGCGTACCCTGTGCTGGCACCTATGGACAAGAGGAGATGCTGAAACTTGGTGCGTTGAAGTGTCCAGGGAGAAGCACTGTTTGAATAGGTTGCTTTGCTTCTCACGTTGGGGAGGCTCCCCTGGACCAGCTTCTGTGCCGTCTTGAGCCATATGCAGACATGAGGATGTGAACAAAGGGGATGCAACAGGGTATCTGAATCCATGAGTGCTGATCACCAGTGCTGAAGGGAACCATGTACCTACTTAAGAGGAAGGACAAAGCACCAGATGGGGGATACTGGCTCCTCTGAAATCCTTGCAAGCTGTCTGCATGGGTATAGGCCTAGGCCAGTCCTTTCAAAGTTGGTAGGTCAAACTCTATCACAAGCTCTGATCTTCAATCCACAAACACCACCCCAGGCCCTGTGTGCTATGTAGCATTGTGCTGTGAGGCAGGTGTGGGCAGGCACTGCTGTATGTGGGCACGGGAGAACGTTCTCCAAGCACAGTAGTTATGTGCTGCATAAATGGATTAGCTCCCTGAAGTAAGAGGCCTTTATCCTATTAGCTAGCTAGGCACTTTAGCATGTTCCCTTGTCACTAATGAGTATGTGAGGTTCAGCGGGGTGGGGGAGCAGGGGGACAAGTAGGTGATAGGGTGGGGAATGTGGGAACAGTTCGGCTACGTCATCATTTCTCTCTGGTTATTAATGTCCTACTATTTCTACTTCACGGATGTGTAAGACAAAAAATGGTGTCTCTGGTTTGTTAAGCATCATCTATCTTGTAATTTCTAATATAGTACTTTTTTATGTAAAATTATTTTCATGCGCTTGTGCAAACAAATTGGATCTCACAAATAGGCATAGTCATGTGAAAGAAGATGCTGAAATATGCTGCGGGGCCATGCAGATGTGACATGTATACATGTGTATGTGTCTTGGGAGGAGAAGGAATGGGACTCTGCCCTGTGTTCAAACTCTGGAGCCCGAGCAAGTCCCATAGCTCAGGATGTTTGCTTGTTTGTTTGAGACAGACTTGTTTTGGCTTCACAGAGCTGTTTACGCAGTCAGTCTGCATTTGGCATTTTCAAAGTTTCTTCAGTGTCTGCAAATTCAAATCCTCGTTTGATGACTGGATATTAGGAAGAATTTCTTCACCAGAAGGGTTCTTGGACATTGGAACAGGCTGCTGAGGGCAGTGGTAGAGTCTTCACCCCTGGAGGTGTTTGAGTTGTGTTGACGTAGTGCTCAGGGATATGGTATACCCGAGGACTGTCAGTGTTAGGTTGATGGTTGGACTTGATCTTAAAGGTCTTTTCCAACCTAGGTGATTCTGTGATTCTGTGAAGACATGACTGTGTGTGTTTTCTGCTGAAAGTTGCCTTTGTGAGTGCTCAGCAATACTGGCTGAACCCAAGGCAAAGGTTCCCATGGGGTAATGTCTTTAGCACTCAGCTGGAAAGAGGGTGGGAGGTGATGGAGTCACCTTTTGAGGTTTCTGTTGTGAAGCACAGGCCATGCCTGCCTTCCTGGGCACTGAAAAATCCTTTCCTGGTTTCATGCAATGGATATGCCCCATGTTGCCCTCTTTTTGAGAAGCTCCACTATGACCAACCCTCTGGCTAAGAATCTGCTGAAAAGTTGCATATTCCAGGTTCTCTCCAGACAAACCCACTGATCTCCACTGGACATTTTCTATGGTGGATTAGAGATAGTTTTTATACCTCCTGCAAAGTCTGTTGTGCTAACTGTACCCTATAGGGCAGGGTTTTGGGCTGAAGAACAGGCATTCAGGGCCAAGAATTCATGCCTTTAACCTTAAACACTTGATATCACCATCTAAAACATTCAGGTTTGCTCTAAAAACATGAAGAAATTGACTTAAAAATCTAGACTTGAAACAACTTTGAGCTTTTTTCTTTTGCCTTCCATGTGTAAAGCTATCCTTTCCTCTGCTGAGGTGAACCTGTGCGAGTGTGCACACTCTTCTGGAAATCTGGTGTCCTGGATGCCCAGGTGGTGTGCTGTCTGGCAAGTACGCAGCAGGCCCTATGGCTTTGCACACAGCAAAGCTTTTTCAGTTACCTGAGAATGGTGTAAAGGTAATCTGGCGCACACTCTGATAGTACCTCTGTCCTTTGGGTTGGGAGCAACCATCTGTGAATTCTCTTCCTATGTCCCTGTAATGTCCCAGCTGACAAGAATCTGTACCTTTCACTATTTTTTTTTTAATTTTTTTTTTTTCCCCAGGGTATACAGCTGTGTGACTTTCAGAGCCCTCTCTGTGTCTCCTGCTTAAAGGAAACTGAATTTAGTCTTTTGCCTGACTTGTGCTAATGTCTTAACCCCTTCTTGGTGTGTTCAGGGACTGTGTTTAAACAACAAATGGTCAAGCATCAGGGGCTGCTTGTTTCAAGCCCCCAGCACTGCTGTCTCCCATGTGCTGTAGCAGCAAGAGCTGAGGGGAATGGGATGAAGCCGCAGGAGTCAGCATGCCGCCTTGCCCTAGCTTTGCCTATGGCAAAAGTCCATGGGGAGGGAGGGCTTTGGAGTCACGTTCAAGCCGAGGTTAACAGGCGCAGGCTGGGACTGCAGAAGTGAGACAAACTATAGAGACATCAGATCATATGTTAGACTAGACTGGACATTCCCTGTGGACAGCTTTGGAGCCAAGTCCAGGAATGAAGGGAGGAAACGGTCACGTTGGCAACCCTGAATTAAAAGCCTTGTAAGCTTTCTCTCAGGAGCTGCTACCATGCCTGCCAGCTGTGAAACTAGACCCTCTTGTCCCCTTGCAACCTTCCTCCCTTCCCAGGCTCTAGTGAGCAGGAGGGGCAAGCCCAGCATTTGAATTTTAGTAACTTTGGCATGTGCAGATGAGTGATAGGGAATTAATGAATCCTGCCGCTTCTTTATATTTTTGTTACTCCACAGGTGCTGGAGTTTTTCATCAGGTCTGTTTCCTGCACAAATGGAGCTTTGCTTTTTTTCCAGGCCTCAAAGAAAACTCAGTGAGGGATTTGGGGCTGGCAAGGAGTGAATAGATGAACCATCTGATGTACCCTGCAGATCAGCAGACTCAGACTCTGCCAGACCAGCAGGGGAAGTGGCTGCAGAGCCAGAGATGCTCCATACAGTGTTCACGTCCTCCATCCCCCAATTCAAATCAGAGGGCTAGCAGTGAAAGTGCCAGGGCAAATCCATCCTAGTTTATCTGTGCGTAGAGGGTTGGGGCTTCTGTATGGATCCAGAGCATATCTGGAGACAGTATGCCACAAAGATGACAGGCAATAGAAAACCGGAATCGCCTACAGACAGGCAGAGTCTGCTTAGACCTGAACTGTGTAAGTAGGTGGCTGTGTCTGAATTAGCTGTGGTTTTCATGTGATATTCAGGGAGAACTTCAAAAAGCAGCCTGTAATTTGAATAATTTTGTCTGCTCTCTGGGCCTTGGGAGCAGTGGGAATTCAGATGCTCTGCCAGGTGGCAGACCTTGCTGGCCAGGCTTCAGCTCACATTCATCTGTAGCAGGCATCAATCAGACCTAGGAACCTGGTGCCAGTCTGTGGTGGTCACCTACCCATCCTTCCAGATTGAGCTGTGGCTTGTGCTTGTTTAAAAAGCAATCACTTGTGGGATTGACTTGCTGTTCTGCCAGTTAGACTCATTTATGGTTCAGGGCCATCTTATATTTGCTGTAGGCTCTCACCCATTTCTCTTCAGCAGTGACAGCTGAGCTCTTCCTAGGAGTGCACAAAATGATGTGACTAATGACATCATGTTGGGAGGGGATTTTGGAGACCACAGAAGTTATTTTGTTGGGGTTTTCATAGTCCACCATTGTGTGTGATCTTTGGCAATTCCCTGCAGTACACTTTTTGGGTAATGCCTTATCTGCTTGGGGTGTTTTTTATTTTTTTTTCTTTTAAAAATGATTATATTTTAAATGATCACTTAGTAATCAGATTTCCTCTATCCTGTCCAGAGGTGCTATAGCCATCAGTATTTGCATTAAATGGAGGCCGTGGATTTGTGGCACTTGCTGGCAGAGGTGCTGCTTGGAAAACCAGGGCTCCCTGCCTGATAGAGATGGGAGCCCTTATGACAGTGTTGAGAGACCGAACGTGTTGATGTTTTGCAGATGTTTCAGGCAGATTGAGGATAAATGTAGCAAAAGAAAGCATTAATGACTAATTCAACTGAATTTGAAATAGAAATAACCTTCTTAAGAGTTCAGTGGCTTTTCAGGATATTCCACAGTATCACCACAGTTTACCATCTTTGGATGCTGGGGTTTGTTTTTGTAGGAGGGGACTGTTGGCCAAACCACTTGAATTAGCATGTATTTTAAAGTGCTGTGGGGCTGTTTAAATTCTGGTGGAGCAGTCTGCACAGCCTGTGACAGATGATAGTTGTGATTTAAGGCTGTGGCTGAAATACAGCCCTCCTGGTGCTGTGCTGCTGCAGAGGCTGAGCAGGGAGCTTGTGTCTGTCTGGCATGTGGATATGCTGGGTAGTGGCCTTGCACCCCTGGGCCCAGACAGTGGGCGCTCCCCTGGCATGGGGCATCCCTGGCTTAGTGCTGTAGGGAGTGATGCAAATATGGAATACCCTCCAGAGATTGCTGGGAAGGCCTGAGCACTCTCCCCCCTGCCCCCCTTGTTTCTCTGCTGATTAAAGTCATGTGTGCCTGAGCCTGGCTGGGGGTAAGGTCAGCTGGATCTGCTTCAGCTTTACAACAGTACGGAGGAGCCTGTGACCTACTCTTTTTCCTTCCAGTGTTTGTATTGCAGAGCTACAAGGTGATGTCCATGCCCAAGCAGCACTGCTTGGTGCTAAGGAATTTAAAAACCTGGTCCAAAATCAGCCTACAAAATGGCTTAAAAGGTTTTTTGCTTATTATCCTCCTAAACAGATCAGGAAGGCAGGCCCAGCTTTGCCTCTGCAGAGTATGCATCACCATGTTGGTAAAAGGACAGGAGCCACAGCTTGGCTCCCTCATGTCCTGCCATGTGGGCATGAGGAGCTGCTCACCTGGGTGAAGATGTCTGCAAAAGCAGAGGGCACAGTGGTTGCGGTGTTTTAGTGCAGAGGTGCCTGGAGCTGTAGGGTCAGGTTGGCACTGTGTGTCAGCCTTGCTGCTTGAGCTGTGGCTGGGGCTGGTTGGGGTTGCATGCCTAGCTTGTGGGGGCACTGCCTTTTTGGGAAGCTCATCCTTTTCCCTTAGTTCAGCCTGTGCTGTAGAAAGGGCCCTGCTGAAATCCCCTGGTTCGTTGGTAGCATGAGGCTGCTGCTGGTTTGCCTGCATGCAGATACCCCTGCTTGCTGGTGGCTAGCAGCTGTGGGCCTCCTGCTCCTGCGGCCCCCTGGGCCATTCACCCGGTGCCATGCAGTGGGATGGATGTGGGACTCGGTCAAGCATAAGCCTGCAGCCGCAGTGTGCCACACAATAGCCACTTTGTGCAGTGCCCTGACCTCATCTGCCCACTGGGCGGCAGCTGCATCCCTGTCCTGTGCCTTAACCCTCCACACCGTCTCCCTGTCTGAGCAGTGGTGGGGCAGGCGACAGGCTTTGTTCTGCAGCTGGCCGGTGGGGAAGGCTGGTCCTCCTGGCCCAAACCCGGCTCTGGGGGCTGGTAGAGGAGGAGGTTGGGTAGATTTCTTGCTCTCAGATCCCTTCCCAGTAGAGAAGAGCCATGGGACCACCTTGGCTTGTACACTGGGAGTGGTGTTGGACTGCAGCTCACGCATTGGTGTTGCTTCTGCACCAGCATTGGCTTCACCTCCCTGTCATAAGAAGCATCTTGTTGAGGCCCCTTCAGTCCTCTGTTTATTGAGCCATGGAGCTGCTTCACTGCCTGTTGTTTTTTGTCTTTATGGTCATTGCATCACTGGGTATGGTTTCTTCCTTCACATCAGTCTTCTACTATGACTTAGAGTGCAGTTTCTTCTCACATTGTAATGTTTCCTCTTTTGGTTCTTTTTCTGAACAAAGAGATCATTCGTCTGTTTCTATATTTTTTTGTGGTAGACATGCAAGCTTGGTCTGCCTTGCTATTTCTGGAAGACTTAGGACAACTGGGAAACTGGCTGGTAGGGCTAACAGCATAGAAGTAAGAGTTATGGAGCTGAGGAGATTTTCTTAAAACTTGGTCGTCTTAAAACTCTATTCTGTCATGAGCTTTAAGATGTCAACAAGTGACAGACATGTCCATACCTTCAGTGAAAGCATACCAGCCCTTCTCTGGAGAGTCCTCAGCAAAACTAACGAGAGGCAGACTTTGGCCTTCTGGCCTGCTTGATGTTCTGAAAGTCTGGTCTTTGAGTCCAGTTGCAGCACAGTTACTCAATACGGACTTTTTTTAAAATTGTGAAATATTTTTCATTAAACAAGTGAAAATTCCTGTAAAATTCTTAAGTCGTAACAAGCTGGTTGTATATCAGTATGTAGCATTTGATGAAGTGTGCTGATCTGTGGTAAATTAATGATGAGTTAAGTTGAACTGAGAGTTCCTATGCTCTCTTGTACAAAACAGACTAAACTGGCTTGAAAAAAATGGTAGTTAAACTGCATCCAACTGTAGGCAGACCCTTAGGTTTATAACTACAACCAGACAATAAAATGAAATAAATAATAATAATTAAAAAAATACCACCAGCAGACAAAAAAGCTGTTGCTTTGTCCTATGGAGGTAGTGAAAATGAAACCATTCTAAAAATAGAAATGTGCATATAAAAAGCAGATGCAAGATGAAAGGTGTTTATTAATATGCAAGCTGATTTTTTGCATTGTGCACTGATTTAAGAGATTGTTCGAACTCTTAAATATTTGAAACTTAAGTTGTGATGCACCTCAGGTCAGTGTTGGAAGACTTGGAGCACTACTGCTAAATCTCCTGAAGCAAGACTGGACTGGAGAGCTGTGCCCTGAGAGAGGCAGAGATGGTGGTTCATCTCTAATCTTGATGTGGTATTTTGATGTGGCAGTGATGTGCAAGCAAAGCCACATGTGCCAGTTCAGGGATTCATTACTGCATGTCATTCTGTAAATATGTTACCTTCTAAGTGATCATATCCAGTCCCTTCAACTTTCTTCTGAATCCAGGTCCAGAATGGAGAGAGTCACTGGGTTATGAGCAGAGAGTATTTGTGTAACAGGAGGTGGGAGGATTCGTAGGGTGAACTGTGATGCTGCTGTTTTCTGAGAGTTTAATGCTAAAATATTCCAATTCTGCCTTATTCTTAGAGTGAGGTATAACTCTTGTGCCCTCAAAAAGACTTTCTACATTTCCTTAATCATGTCATTTCCTCCTTTTAAGTAGAAGCCACAGCAGATCATAAAATAAACGTTCCTTTGTGCAAACAATAGTGTTCCCAAGCTAGGGGTTTTGGCTCTGATGCCAGAAGTTCTGTTGGAGACCAATGGGAAGGACTTTTTAATTAAAATAGGGAGGCTGAGCACAGACACTGCCTCTTTTTCTTCCATTTCCTTTTCTGCAGGTTGAAGAAAGTGTCTCAAACAAAACTCTACCATTTATTCTTAGCTCTGCTACTAACATTCTCCATGACCTTCGGCAAATCTCTGCTCTTTTCTATGCCATACTCCTACAAAATAACTCGAGGAACTAAAACTGCACTTCCAGATTGGCCTAGTAAAGTATAATTCCAGGGTTACTAAACTGAATGTGTCACCTTTCTTGTAGGCCATTCCCCCTGGCTTTAGGCTACTACAAGTCTTGTAGCCAAGTAAGTGTTATTTCAGCTCTGCCTTGTATCTATGTAAATAGGAGTTAATGAGTAGCTGCATCTCATGGCTGGCTTGTGACTTGGAGGTCTCCAGAGGGAGGATGAGGAGAGGCTGCCATGGAAAGTCCCTGGCTGTTGCTAGGCAGCACTGCATTTTAGCTTCCTTGTCTGAACGTCTGCATTCAGGTTTGGCAAAGAAAGGGAAAAACAAGGGATGGAAAACTGTATAAAGATGCCTGACTTACTTTTTGTAAAGCATGGCTTTACTGTGCTGGGTGCAGAGAGCACGTGGCTGCAAGCGAGGTGAAAGCAATTTGATTAAATGGAGTAACATTTGATAACTGGCCTTCTATTTATTCATTTTCAGCTGCAAGATCATGTGGCTGGCTTGTTCACTGTCCATCGCTCTGTTTTGTCTGTTATGATGATCTTGGATTCTTGTAGTGAAGCTGGAAGAGTGCAGCACAAGTAGTCTTGCTCCACTTGCAGTCTAAGTGGAAGTAGTAAAACCCAGCAGTTCCAGAGAACTTCCTATAGTCTAGAAGAAAAGCTTATGGAGAGACCAAAACTGCAAAACCTCACAACTCCTCACTTTGCCCTTCCCTGCATCTCTCAGGTTTGTCAGCCCCACCAAGTTCTCTCTCCTCCTCAGACTTTTTCACGGTGTGGTTGCAGGGGTTCTTAAGGCAGTAACCTCACAGTAAATACCAGCCTTTCAATAACTGCCAGGCAGCCTGGCTGGGAATAGAGCCCTGCATTGTTTTATAGGAATTCCCAGAGAATTACTTGCTTAGTTGGACAGCACAGGCTTAGGTTAGTTCAGTTCAGCAGTTCCCTTTATCTCCTTCTACCTAGTTTGTGCAAAGACTGAGTGCCTTTAGGTTAAACTGTTAGGTTAGATGCTCTGCTGACACAGCAGCAGGTGCTGCCAGGTCCATCCTGGGGTCAGAGGCATCAGGCATGCCTACCGTTGAGTCCTTTGATGAATAACAAAGGCAGCATTAGGATTCACCTGCAAAAGGATTAAGGGAAAAAGCTCAAGATCCTTGCAGTACCTTCCTTCTCCCCCATGCATGCTTGGACAGTGAAACGCCATTTCCTCAGCCCTTGAACTACTCATGTACAAGTTTCAAGTCTTGCTGTGGTGCCCATCTTTTTTCTAGGCATGTGAGTGTGCTGAGTTTTAGATCCAAGAGGCTGCTGCACATAGAAATGGGTGGGTTGCCAACTCCCTCTCCATGTTTTGGGCAGCTGGGTGGATTGATTGGAACTGCAGATGTACTCGTGGGGTGTAGAATGACAGAAGGTGGTGAAGGAGTGGGACTTCACCCCCACCCCCCAGCAATACTTTCTACCAGAAAAATAACATATATTTTCACCTGAGCACTGTCTTCAGTTTAAGGTGCTTTTTTTTCTTTTGAGTTTTTTTTGGGTGGTTTGTGTATTTGAGGAGGGGGAGCTGAGTTAAGCTTTTTAAGTTTCCAGGGCTCTCCTTACTGTGTTACTTTTATCTTGTCTTCTACTAGAAAAGTAGGAAGGTTACAAACAAAAGCAGAGAGGAAGTAGAAAGGTCTCACAGTTTACTGTCTATACTGGTAAGATTGTGGCATGTCTCTCCACAGATCTGGTCTTCTGTGTTAAGAACTTAATCTGAAAAACACTTCAGTTATTTTATTAAAGTGGCAGGGCGGAGGAAGTATTTTCCTACACTTCACACAGCTTTCCAACTGGAAAAGGGTAGAAAACAGTTAGGAGTTAGCAAAAGCTATTATTTCTTTCAAAAGCTCATAGAGAATTTTCTTCCTGACATGCCTCCACCACCAAGTTTTTCACTATGAAAAATGTAGCTGAAGTATTTTTTATGGAAAGACTGTTCTGTCTTCAAGCCTCTTTCCCCCCCCCTTGAGTCATTTTTTGGAAATTTTTTGAGGGGAAAGAATGATTTTATTTGCTTGCCAACTTTCAAAACACTGCCTCAGAACTGGGATAGAGCTGTAACTCACCTGCTTATTTCTGTAGTTAAACAGAGTAATTGCTGTTTTAAGTATATCCTGTTTGCTAAGTTGTGCAGTTCATATGTTATGACAACTTTAGTGGCGCTTACAGTATATGGCAAAGGGATTTAGGACTGTGGGCAGGTGCTTTTACTGTGTTTTTTAATTCTGGATAAACAAACATAATGAAAATAACTTAAATAATGGGAAAATCCATATTTATATTAAATAGACTATTTTTTTTCTTCATAAAAGGAAGATAAATTCACTTGCTTCAGGGCAGAGTCTAACCACTAATTGACAGAAATCAGGAAGATACTTCCTTTTAGGTAGTTGTTCCATCTCTTTCTCTGGAATTTCTTGTACGTTCTTTCGAAACCCAGGGTATCATCCGCTGCCAAAGGACTTTGTGCAGGATGAGACTGCCTCAGATCAGGTTGATTACTTGATGACCGCCTCTGGTAATTCCTAATCTTTCATATCTCACTTAACCATCTATCCTTCTTGTTTGCTAATTAAATGTGGATAAAAAGAGCCTCCCTAGAACCTCTCTGTTCCCTTCTTCTAATGCTGCTAATCCCTGGATTGTACTTCTCTTTCAGAAGATGCTGCTCAAGAAGAGTTGTGGAGCGAAGACTAGAGTTATTAAAATTCGTGTAAGTTGCCCTTTTCTGGTGCTGTTCCTTCATCTTTCTGCATATATCTGTGGCGATTCTCTTTTGAACATCTACACCCCAAAGATTTCTGGAGATTTCCTGTGGCTTGATCAGCTGCATAACAAAAGTTGGTAGTCTTGGAATATAGACTGTAGTTGCAATTTAGCTTAGGTGCTGGCGAGGCTAGCAGTACTTTGGCTTTTATGTTTTTGGACACTTATGAGTTCAAGGCTTCCTTGGAATGAAAGTCTACATCCCCTGCTGTGAGGTCATACAGTTATGCCTAGCTGTCCTGTAGGGTGTTGTTTGGATCCTTCTTGACCAAGGGAGGTCCTGATCTGAGGTAACAAATGGTGTTCGGTAGGGGTGAGAGGTACTGGTAGATAGCTGCAGAAAAGCAGCTATACCTGCATAGTGCACTGGTGTCTGCAGGACTGTATGGGATGTGGGACCGGATGATGGCAGATGAGAGACATTGCTTGGATGGCAATATCTGGTACTCCTTCCCCTGACTCTTCAGCCAGCCTCTGGCTCTGTTGTGGGTACCTTGTCTTTTTTTTTTTGGTCAGTGCTGTATGGTGCTGCAGGAGATATGTGTGTGGTGCTGCAGGAGATGTGTGTGGCCCTGCATGCTGCAGCCAAAACAAGTGCCTCAATCCACTGAGCCCCCAGTGATCCTCCATGTGTTTGCAATACACGGGCAAAAACAGGTTAGGGTGAAGAAAACAGATATCCTTTGTGATAAAACAGCTACTTTGACTGCAGTAATTATAGCCTTGTAAGAGGGATGAATGGCAGACCAGGATTCTTCAGGGCTTTCACCTTGCCCAGCAGGAAATGGGACTGATGCCTTTGTATACCCAGAAGTGCTACTGTTTGTTGGCATGCTGTTGGGTACCTCTGCCCGTCACTGCTTTTGGGGGTCAATTTGATATTTGAGAGGAAGGAGCAGCAGGTAGTGCTGGCTAGAGCCTTGTGCAGAGCTGGATGTTATTTCTCCAACTCCTCATATGCCTTCCGCCAGGGCACTTCAATCCTCTCTTCCAGCAGCCCCACAATGACCTGATACTTCTGACTGCACAATTAATCCTGATCTGTTACGTATTCTCTTGTGCTCCTGCCTGGATTGTTTGCAGTAGAACTGTCTCCTCCTGTGCCCCATGAGCTCTCCTTAGATTGTGCTTGTCGTTCAGACCTACCAACAGTCTAATCCCGCCGCAATGTTTTAGGCAACTTTTTTATCACCTTCATTTATGCCTGCCCCATGTGCTTTTCGCTGTTTTTTCTGAGTGTCCCTGGAGACTGAGAAAAATAGCCTGCAGCTATTTCCAGTGCTGCTTGGTGGCAGTCCCCCAGTCCCTGGGGCTTCAGCAACGCCTCAGTGGGATCGTTTCCCCTGACACCTTGAGCTCATTGTTGCAGCTTACTCTTGTGCCCCTGGAGAATCTGGGAGGCAGAATTATCCCTTTGCTCCCTGCTGAGCCCATGTCAGCTTGCACTAAAATAAACAGCAGAAACACACCCTTCTGACAGATGGCACAGAATCTACGCTTCTCTGGCTAGCCTTGTCGAGCTGGGACAGTGCATCTCTACCTGAGGCACTCGTGTGGTTTCCATGACAATGGAATATGATACTTCAGTCTCTTGGTCTGTCGTGGTGGCAGAGCCGTTAAGTAAAGGAGCATTTTTGCTTCCATTTTTCAAATGATTGCAAATGCCCACTTTTGTATATCCAGCTTAGAAAGGAGGCAGCAGGTTCCTGTCAGAATACCTTGCCAAGGTGCCTCAGCTGTGGAAGCAGCTGAGAGAGGTTGATACCTCTGAAGGATGATGCTGTCCTCTCATCATATAAAGGGAAACCACAGTCCAACAAGTAAGACGTGCTTGGCACAGGGTTCAGTCTCGGTGTTGCCCAGCAGCAAGTAATGGGCATGCAGGTTGAAATGCAGGAACTTCAGGTTGCCCAGAGAGATTGTGGAGTCTCTGTCCATGGAGATGTTCAAAGCATGCCAGGACATGGTCTTGAGCAATGTGCTCTTGCTGACCCTACTCTGAGGAGGGGGGTTGAACCTAGACTGTTGCTAGAGGTGCCTGCCAACCTCAACAATTCTGTGATTTCTGGCTCTTGCCCAGCACTCAGTAATGGAGCATACCAGGGAGCTTAGTTCACTTGGGAGGGCTATTCTGAGGCCCTACTGAATGTGGCCTTTTGCAAAGGATAATAGCAGGAGGCAAGGTGAGACGCTTGGCACATTGTTGCTGAGGGTCTGATGGCACAAGTTCAGTGTTGAGACTGTCAATGTGGTGAGGGTGGAAGAAATTAAGACAGATCTCTCATAGCAAATGGGTTGATAAGCTGTTACAGGAGGAACCAGGCAACTGTCTGTGAGTCTGGACAGGAAACACCACCATGTGAAACAGTTTGCTTGTGTCACTTGTAGCCCTGAAAAGCCCTGATGCACAAGGGCTCCTGTTTCAGCATAGGTAAAGAACATGGAGTCTCTTTCTGAACTGAGGTGGGCAGCAACATGCAGACAGTGTGCAAATGGATGGAGATGCAGTGAGTAGACTGATCTGAGGAGCAGGCAGGATACCTGATGATTTATGCTGGGGGTTTGAAGCAAGGAACCCTGCTTTCTCTCCCAGTTTCTCCTGCCACTGAATATCTTGAAGGAGAAAGGATTGTGCTTATTCCCTCCTGTGCAAGGCAGATGATGATAATGACATGCTAGTAACATCAATGAAGCATTTTCATACTGTTCTTGCTGAGGACAGTCTCGTGTGGTTGTGAGATAATGCATGCTTTTAAAAATACCCTCCTTCTGACTGATATTTTGGTTGCTTTGACATCTCAGGGCTTTGCTGGCATGTCAGAATGCAAGGTGATGCTCTCTCGTACATCATCACATCTATACTCTTTCTCCTTCTGCTGGAAGAATATCCCATGGGAAGGTGAGATGGAGGGGGGCAGTATCTTTGCCATCTGCCACAGAAACATAGTTTCAGCCCTTGGAAATGTTCATGATCCGTTGGAGTCTTTCTCAAGCAGGTGAGCTAGGCTGGGTTTTGCTTTTACATGTGCTGTTTTAATGCCAACGTGCCCCCTTGACGTTATTCCCTGTACTTCAGCTTCCCGTGGGTCAACTCAGGTGGTGTTAGGCTACAGCCTTTCCACTCGCTCAGCAGTTCTTAAGTGGGATGATGGGACAATGATGTGACATGTAAGAAGCTGGACAGATTAAGGCAGACAGATTAATAAACTTCTCAAATGTGCAGCAGCTCAGTTTGAATTGTTTTCAGGAGTACCAGCTGAGGTCAGAGCCTACAGTGAAGAGAAAATAATACCTTTTTTTAAAAAAAAAATCTCCCTTCTGTTCCCCTCCAGCAAAGGATAATGGAATATGAGAATCAGTCCCTGCAGGCAGGCAGGCAGAGACAAATTGAAGGTGACTGTGTGTATGAAGTATGTGCATAATAGATACATGTAGCAGAGCATGCGTCAGTGCAAGGTGAGGGGTAGATGTGGGCCTACATAGGTACTGCACAGTGAGGTGTGTGATGTGTATGTGCAGACCTGGTCACTAGTGCTCCAGAGTGTCAGCCAGTGTAATGTCTGTAACTGGAAGCAAGAAGGTGTGAGTGAGAGGTTGCATGCGTGTGCATGGGTATTTTAGCATCCAGAGCATTTTTGTGTGGTGCAGTCCAGTGTTGTGTGGAGACACTTCCGTAGCACTGGAAGGAGGATGGGATGACTCTATCAGCACATGCTCACAGGGTGTAACTGCCTCTGCTCTGGACCAGGCTTGGTCAGTTGTAGCCAGATCTGAATGCAGAGACCTATCTTCTGGAGTCTTTCTGTAATATCACAAGTCTTCAGTTCTCCAGGCCCTCTTGGGATGAGGGTTACAAGTCTGTCATCTAGTCTTGTTCTTATTCTTCCTTCTCAAACTCCTACATGCAGTCTCTGAATGGGATTGGTGGAGCTGGGCCTATCTCAACAGCAGTATGTGGGTAGAAGACACAACTGGCAAGCCTCTGGGTATCTCGAGAACTCTTGTTGGGGCAGGAAGAGAGAGAGTAGGGATTTCAAGGCCAATCTGATAACCTGGCTGATCAGAGATGTTTTCTGCTATGTAAAAATAAAATTAGAATTTTAAATTGGAACATAAACCTCTTGTGCTCTTGCCTTGATCTTATCCATGTTGAGAATGCCCTCTGCTTGGACAGGGGCCAGATCCCTGGAATGACTTCCCTGTCTCTTATCTCTTGCTTCTGCATCCTGAAAGGCCACTGCAGAAACATGCTAGGTTTTCTTAAAACAAGGGACCTTTTCAGCTTGGAGCTGAGCAGGAGATATGCTGGCCTGAGCCTTCTTGGCAGATGCCTGAGCTATTCACATATACAAGGCATACTAGATGACAGAGCAGTATTGGTACAAACCTCTGATTCTGGCTGCACAGCAAGAAGTAAAGATTTCTAAAAAGTCTGAAGACTCCTTGAGTGTGTATACATACATACCTACATAGATATAGATAGATAGATAGATATACACATATAAATATATGTTGCCCGTTCCATCACAGGCTCCCAAGGTGCTTTGCAAGCCTTGCTAAATACTGCATCCCAGAGACAGATAAATACCGTGATTGCAGTTTCAGAGTGAGTTCAACTGAGAGCAGCAGAGAATGTGACTTGCCTGAAGAGAGACAGTGTGAGGAGAACTAAAGTCTGGACTTTGATCTTATAAACCACATTCCTTGAGCTGTGTCTGTATTCATACCATATCATGCAGTCACCATCCCTGGAAGTGTTTAAGAGATGGGTAGATGTTGTGCTTAGGGACATGGTTTAGTGGTGTTGACAGGGCTAGGAACAAGGCTGAACTTGATTATCTTGTAGGTCTCTTCCAGCCGAAACTGTTCTGTGATTCTGTGTGATTCTGTCTAAGCAGCTCTGACATCTCAGGCAGCGGAAATCCCAAACTGCAGCTTGCTAAGACTTTGTCAGACCCTCCTGGTTGCTTTAGTATGTGGCTGAGGGCCTAAACCCAAACCCGCCCTTTAGAAGCAACAAGAGAGACTCATCTCTTCTGGCCAGTCGCATCCTTGGATTATTTTCTGGGCAGAGGCCTCTTGTGGAGATTTTAGCATTCCAGTTTCCAAAGCAGGCTTTTGTCCCCTGTTGAAGGGCACATCTCAGCTGAGCAAAATTGAGAAGGTCCTCTCCTAAGTGAGAGCACAAATACTGGTTTGATTATTGGGGAACCTGGCTCCCCCCCATGTTCCTCCCAACTCAGCCACCAACCCGCCTGCTGAAGGTCTCAGTGCAGTGATAGCTGGCCCTGGAGAACCTCAGCCCTTTGAGTAATTCCTGACAAAAGACTTTATCCAGAGTTTCCTCGGTGTGGGGAAGCATCCAATGTAGCCAAAGTGGGAATGCCTCTCTCTGTTTAAAAACTATCCCAAACATCTGGCTCCATTGCTTTATTTAGCATTGCTTTTATTGGATTTCATGGCAAAGGCTAACCAGCCTTCAGTCTGTCCATAGCAGCCAGAAGAGGGACTGTCATGCCTCTCTTTTGCTTCCGTAACAAAAATGTTTGTTACTGCTTGCTTTTCATGAATTCCTGCTATGTATGCCCTTGCACCTGTTAAGTCATGTAAATGCTTGTGGAATAGACATTGTAATCCAGACTGCACCATGAAAATAGTGAGTGGCTGGTGAGTCAGGAGGCTGACATCCTATTTTCAGCACTGTCCTTGCTTTGTGGTCTGTGGGTTGTGGGTCTGGTTTAAGAATGGGGCAGTGGGGAAGGGTAGAAAGGAGGTTAGGACTAAAGTTCAGCCCAGTGACCAGCTTCTTCTGGGACACCTTGGTGTGTCAGTGGTGGCTGTGGTTGATGCTGTGGTTCAAGGGGTTGGGAAGTGGCAAGGCATGTTTCACAGAGGGGGGGGCAGATTTGGTGACTTCTGGGTCACAATTGGGTGATCAATCAGAGAGAGAGGGGTAGGGGATGGCAGAGGGTCAGACTAGCTCTGTTGCTGTTTTCTGGCAGAGCTTCAAGTCCAAGATGGCAGATCAGGCATGTCTTTTACTACTGCATCCATGCCCACTGGAGTTGCTCCCTTCTCCCCTTTGTTCGCGTGGCAGTGGGAACCTGGCACCCATCCCTCTCCCAGTCCCCAGAGCTGTAATCCACTTTTCCCACACACCTCTCCCATAATACACCCACTTCCTGTGCTTGGCTTCCATGGCTGGGGCGGTTTGTCCAGAGGCAAGCGCACTGTGTCAGCATGTGTTTGCAGTCTGCTCATGCCAGGGTAATTAATACTCACTTTGCAGTTTTAATTTGGGTTCCCTTTAAGTTGAAAGCAGCATGCTGCTCTGTGCCAGCCTGCCTGGCTGGAGGGAATTGGGTTGCCCCAGCCTCATACGAACTGGAAGCTGCACATACCCAAGTATGCACTGCGTGCCGGCTCTGTGAGAAGCATGGAGCCTGGGATTCCTGGCCCGAAGGGAGGAGGACTGTGAGGGCATCTGGCTGTGATCTTCTGGAAGGAGGGATCCCTCTGGAAGGAGGGAGGATGTTTCCTGACACCCTGGGAGGGCTGGAAAGGGGAAGGTGGAGAGGAAGGAACGGACAAAGTAGTGTCGTTTGCATACACACCAAAACTGCTAAGGATTCTACTTACATATAGTTGAGAGATTTAGGGGCCAGATCGTGCCTTGCTTGTGTATGTGCTTGCTTGGAGCTCTTCTCATGCCTGCTTTTCCTCCTGCTCAGTCACATGCAGATCCTGGGGTGTGTGCGGGAACTGCTGCAGGTGCGTGCAAGGAAGCACAGGCCATTTTTTTTGGCCAGAGAAAACGGAGTCAAGACACAGCTCACTAGTAGGGGGACATGGGTTGACTCACTTATTCCTAAAAGATGTGTGGCCTTCAGATCATGACCTTCACTGGAACCCTGAAGTGACAAGCTCCCTGAGTTGGCTAGGGAACACAAGGAACACTGACAACCTGCCCCTCTGTATGACCCATCTGTCCCTTTTCATTGTGGAGTCTCCTTCCTTCAGATTGTTAGGCAGGCAAAATCAAAGCTTTCAGTCAGCTTTCTCAAAGACACATCTCAAAATGTGAGAGAGAGGAGAAGAAAGGCGTATTACACTGGTGCCAGCAAGGACTCGTATCTGAAACTGGCCTATTTCTGCTTTTGGGCAAGTGACCAGCAAGCATCTGCTAGGTTCTTTGAAGTACCTTCCAAAAAAGTTGTGTTGTCTGTCTGGTGGCACCTCTCTAAGTCTGGTAGTTGCCATCTGGCATCTTTGCACACACATTTGCAAATGTTTGATAGATTTTTTAATTTTTTTTTTTTTTTTCTTTCTAAGAGGAACAGTGATGTGTTTATGAACTGTTGAACTGGTCTTTGCAATGTGGTTGCATAGAAGGAAGTAGGTGTTAGGCAGCCTTACGTTAGTAGAGAAAGGCAGGCCTTTCAGATTTTAGGGAAGGATAATGGAGAACATAGAAAAACAGTGCTAATGGCAAAGTTTTTTGTTTTCCTTGTCAGAACAGCATTTGGAGATGATCTTTCCTTTCCTTGGAACAGAAGGGAGAAGAGTAGTCTTAAAATGAAGTTTTGTCATGGTCTATCTTTTAGTTATCCCCTGAAATTAAACTGCATATGAACCTGGGGGTGGAGGAGAGCCTTTCGGGAGGGAAGGGGTTTGCCTTTGAGAAGTTATTCTTTGAGCTGTTCCAGGTCTGTGACTGGAATAAATTGTCAGAGGCCCTATTGGAGTTGATGAAGAAGCAGTTAAATGTGAATTGCTGCTCCACTGGAGGAGCTGGTCCTGCTTGTCAGCAACTATTTTTTGAAAACTGCCTGAAGGGACACTTTTGAATTGAAAGGAAAATCACCTCTCATCGGAAGGTCAAAACACCTAGTTGTTAATTAGTTCATCCTGGCTACCTGACTGTGGTGTACATGTTTTACACAGGAGAAACTGAGGCACAGATGATGGGAAGTCGCTTGGTCAGAACTGTATCTGGAATTACGGATGTAGCTAGGAGCAGGCCTGAGGGTCCCCTTTCTTTGCTCACAGCTGATGGGTTCACACATTGAAGCTGAAGTGTCACCAGTTTCTTTTCTAACCACCGTGGAGTCTGACAGCCTTTACTCTTTCGGTGCCCTCCCTGAGTATCGGTGCTACCTCTGGATCTGTCCGCTCCTGGGTGAGGAGACTGTCTCACAAATGGGCAGCATTGCAGGCAAGCATCTGTCTTTGCCAAGGCTCTTCTGGGGATTTATTCCTTTTCACACAGGGTGGTGGTGGGAATCGGATGCGCCTTTACAACTTGCAATTACATGGTGCCTTTCATCCCAAAGGATTTTTAACAAGTGAGTCTACAGACTGCAAAGGGATCATTCACCCACCACTGAGAGGCATCCACCACTGGAAGGCAGCATCCTTTAAACAGAGCTGTGCAGTATTTCCCAACTGCCGGGGCCCAAGGGTAGGAAAGAAGGAACTCCTGTGCTGGATTGGCCCTGAGCAGGGGATGGGTTGGCAGAGTGCACAAACTGATCCGATTTTGAATCCCGCTAGGATACTAGAGCTCTTATGAAAGAGGACCAAAGAGTATTAAGCAGGGCTTAGTTTTGTATCACCCCTAGCACACCACTCCCTTCTAAGACGTTGTGTTAGGTAACTCCATTTCTCTCCTCCTGTGGGGATTGTCATTTCCACAGCTGAAAGCATGCTTGGAGCTGTGCTTGCTTTTGCTTTGTCCGAAGAAGAGAACTGCGCTTCTGTGGAATCATGAGTCCAAAATTAAGTTATTTCACAATCTGCATTTGGGATATTTTTCCAGACTTCATAGGGGTAAGGGACGGGTTTCTGAGAGGAATGTGGGTTTGCATTAGTAGATTTATCCTTTACTGGTTTATCTTCTTCCGAGGTACTTTTTCCTTGCTGAAATGTACAGTTTTGTTACAGATAGATTTATGGAGAAGTTGCCATTTCCTGAGGACTGCTAATATGATTGAAATTCTGCATTTCTTCTGTGGTGTTTAATCTCACTGGTTTCTTTGAGGCACCTGCATGCAATCACTAACTACCATCTTTAGGTGTGCTTCTTTGTTAATATGTTTCGGCTATGTTTCAAGCCTGGTTGCTTATTTACCACCTGTATTTAGTGGTGATAATGCAATTGGTGACCACAGTACAAGCTTTCAAGAGTGTATATGTAAGCATGTGTAGGTGAGGGAGCAAGTGTGTGTCTGCGTGCTTACTGACAAAGCATGTGACCAAGGTGATCTGTGCATAGTTGAAGTGTAACACAAGCTAGCTTCCTTAGGAGCTCATCTAACTCAAGTCAGGCATGTGAGGAGGCAGCATGGGTGTCTACAGGTACTGCAACGACCTTCTGCTGCAGGCAGTTCTACGAGCAAGTGATGAGCAGTGCTTACTTGGACTGTCCCCTGGATGCTGATGGAGTTTGGGCCCTGCTTGGCTTGAATTGCAATGTGGGTGGACAAGGTTTGTATGAGCAGGGTCAGCTCTCCTGGTGATTTCTAAGTCAGGAGGAGATCTGTGTGTGCATGGAGGGGGAGGGGTGTGGAATGTGACCAGGGAAGGGCATGTATACTGGGGAGAACCTGAGGTGTGTGAGAGCAGATGAGTGTGTGCAAGTAAGCATGGGTATGACAGAGCGTGCATTCGAGCATGTGCACCCTCCTGCTGGCAGCTGAGTACTTGTATCTTGGGCCTTTCTCCAGCTGTGTAAATACATTGCTTAACAAATTGAGAGCTCTGGTTAATGATTGCCATTAGCATAGGGCCCATATTAGGCTCCATTTTGTGCGAGTTACCCTGCTGCCTGAATGCCATTAGAGTGAACGCACTAGCCTTTAATGTTAAGTGTTGTGTGTTTTTGCTCTGAGGAGCCTCTGCATGAGCTGGCCTGGGGTTGCTCAGCAGAGGCTGTCAGGCAGGTTTGTGGCAAGCTCCTCGGGGGCTTGCTGCAGTAGCAGCAACTCTAACGGCCTTCCTTGGTCAAAGCGATGTCCCAGGTGTCATAGACTGGTGCTGGCTGCCCAAAAGGAAGGGCAAGCTGGCTAGGACACTTGCTCAGACTACAGGGAGGGAGCTGGCCCAAGCGGCAGAGTGGGAGGAATGTGATCCCCTCTCTGGCAGCCAGCCCTATCCATCGTCTTTCTGGGAATACATCTATGGAGCTTCGCCTTGGGCTACTCATCAGAGCCAGACCATCACATGCTGTGTTCCCAAATGGTGTTGTGGACTAAGCCAAATCAGGCCTGGTCATCCCTAGAGCAGAATATGAGCTACAAAAGAAACATACTGTTCTGCAGGAAGAGAGTGGAATGCTTTGGTGCCGATGTTGTTTCTTTCCTCCAGCAAGGTCCCTAGCAGAGGTGCTACCCTCTCAGTCATAGAGTAGGTGCAAGACAAACTTGTACTGCTCAGGGTTATACATGACAGCGGATCAGTCAGGGTGCTCCCAGGAATGAGGGCAGTTGCATTACTGCCTACAGTTGGACACAGGTCCCTTCTCACTCTGCCCTTGCCTGCTGTTGTGGTGGCTGTGATGTTGAAAGCCAGCCGTCATCTTGTGGCCACTTGAGAGGTGCTGTGATGAAGAGGCAGGATTGGGTGCTGTTTGAGCCTTACTTGCAGCTGCCTGTCCACCCATGAATCTCTGCATTCTCCTGTGTCTTCTCACATCCTTGTCCTTCACCTCAGCCCTTGTTCTGTGCCTGTCTCCCTCGTGGTGCCCTGGGAAGGCGCTCTGCCCCACACAGTGGCCCTAGAAGAAGGCCCAGAGAGAAAGCCCAGGGTGCCTTCCCACCCAAAGCCTGGTGAGTTTTGTGGATGACTTTCATCTGTCCTCTGGACCCGTCTTTCCCTGGCCTCTTTTCCATCTGCCGTCCGCCAGAAATGAACTGATTCAGCTGCCTTCCCTAATCCTGTCTGGCATTTCAAAATGGAGGGGACTGCCAGGTTCTTTGTTCCCGTTCCCTCTTGGCACTGACAGGGGACCTTCTCTGCTCTGGAGAAGGACAAATGTGCTGATTTATTCTGCCCCTTAGCTTTGAATAGGAGTTGCTATGTTACCCTCCAGCTTTGAGGCTTGCCAGAGCACACACCATATATAACCCCACAGCAGGTGGCTATTGAGTAAAGGTCCTTAAATCTGCCTCTCTTGTTTCTTATGCTGCTGGCCAAGGTGTCAGGGGGATGTAGCAGGGCATGATTTGCTGGCTGAAACTGCAGGTACAGCTGATGCCGAGCACCATGTTGGCATTTTCCATTCTGAAGTGCCCATCTTAATTTGCAGAGGAGGTAGCAACTAGGCAGGAACATGCTGCCCACACTGGCTTTTAAAGAGGCCCTTTCTGACTTGAAGGCTGCCCCATGGGGCCAGGCTGTGACCAAGATCCTGGAGGCAGAGGCTTCCAGATCCTGCTGCAGTGACTGCAGCATGTGGGGCCTGGCTTGGACACTTCTGAAGTGCTCTTTAATTTGGTGTGACTGTTTGGGTAAGTCTGGCCATTTGAGCAGCTTTCTGGGAAAAGCTGCATGTGCTTCTCTTGTACTGACGAGGTAAAACCCAGCTAGGATAGAGGCAGGTGCCATCAAAACATCAGCTTGCCATGCTTGTATGTGGTTGCAGCAGTCTGATAGACCTGACTGTGAAGTGCCAAAATATACCTCTGTCTTAGAGGAGACAGAGAGTTGATAATTGTTCCTAAAAAGCCTAATTCTTTGATACACAGTCCCTTAATGCAGACTGAGCAAGGGAAACCATGGTTCTTGCTAGGAAAGGCCTAGAAGAGGCAGCCAGGAGCCACATAACATCAGATCTCTTCTCACTTGGCTTTTTCCAGCCTCTGTGAAAGCAATGGTAAAGCGCTTCCCAGAAGTGATGGGACTGAGATGAGGGTGGGGGACATTTGTGTGAGTTTCTGAGCTGCTGAACTCTCCAGCATGTGGCACTTGGTAGCTTACACCTACCCTTAGGGAGTGAACTCTGCAGGAGCATGATTGAATACTCAGCTGAACTATAGAGCAGTGAGACTTCCTCTTCTGGCCAAAGAGTGTGAAGCAGCTCCCTTGCTGGTGCTTCTGCTTGCTTAAGGAGAGAAACAAAGCAAAGTTCCCAACCAGTAAATGGAAAACACTTCCTATTTAACAGAGTGGAATCACTTATTTGGCACTGTAATTCCTCTCGGATCCACAGTCCCAGCACAGCCTAGTGGGGAGCAGCATTTCTGTCCTGTCTTGCAGTGCAGGGAGCGCACAGGTACTTCTGGCCTTCTTGCTCTGGGTCTGCTCTCACCATAGTCTGAACACTGGGAGCAAAAGGGGTGAGAATAGTCTTTGGTGCCCATGATATAAACCAGGCTGTAAGGCCTTCAGGTGGGATCTTTTGCTCCGAGCATCTCCCAGCCATTCCTCATTGAACTGTGGAGTCTGGAGCCAAAACTCTGGAGAGTTTCAGTGTCAGGGACTTCATAGGTTACGAAAGGGTGATTTGTAAATCCTTACTGGAGATCTGTTGAAAAACAGGACTGAAGGATGGGTCTTCAGATATGACCTGGTTTATCTCCCTTCTCTAAAAATGTAGTAGATCTTCCTTTAAGGTGAAGTGAATCTGAATTTAGCTTTTCCATGTCATACCTTTTGTTCTGACTCTAAATGCATCACAGATGTCTTGTTTCATTTACCTGAGTGTCTACAGAAGCCATGGGTCCTGGTCATGTAGATCCCAATGACCTCAGACTTGGAGGAGGGGGTGGCAATGCTTTTTTCTTGAGGGCTAGCAGGAAGGGAATGAGCAAAGCACTTCACTGCTTATGTTAGTGCCATTTGCTGCAAGTACAAGCATGACCACCTGTTCAAGGAGGTGTAATTGTACCAGAGAGGGATGTGATAAAGCACTTGAGCAAGAACTTCACTGTTTGCAGCTTATATGAGCACTGACTTTGTCCCTCTTTTTATTCCCCTGCAGAGCATCAACGGAGGCCGCCCGCCGCCCCACTTTGTGTATGATCCATCCACCTTTGCCTTCCGTTCCCTCAGCACCTTGAAGCCGCTGAGCCCGATAGCTCCAGTGGAAGAACCGTCATGTGCCTACTGAAGGAGTTTCTCCAAAAACCTCAGGAACTATCAACCAACCACCTGCCTGGCAGGGAGAAGGGGAGGTGGCGATACCCAAAGGGATGGGTGGGAGAAGAGGACAATGACACATCTTGGCAATACAGCCTCTCTGGCAGCAGGAAACATACGGCTTTGCAGCAGTGCCTGTTTTCATACCATCACCCTATTTGAATAGTGGCAGAGGGTGAGATTTTTGTCTTTCAGGGCAAAACAAACCAGTCAGGTCCACAAACTGCAAGGGCAGCCACTGAGGCAGTGTCAAACAGATGGATGGTGGTAGTTGAAGATACTCCTGAGGGGTCCAGGCCTAGTATGGTCTATACGGCAGCAGGGATGAGTGGTCAGGGTGTGAAACCAAGCCCAGTAAGTTTTCCAAGAGTACCTGGGTCTACAGTGCTTTGCTGTAGACCTGACCCTTCACTCATTCAAAAGTGAGCTCAGGATTGGAGACAGAGGCTGTATAGGGCTGCCTGCAAAGCAAGAAAACCCCTCTCAGGCTGTTAAAATTGCATTCACTTCAAGCTCTTGAATGGAAGACCCTAGGAGAGGGAGTGTGGGAGAGGGTGACTGCCAAATCTAGCTGTATGTTCCAGCTAGTTTGCCAGCAACTCAGTGGTATCATCTAAAATGGGGTTGAAAGGGTTTGTAGATCAGGGGTTAGAATAAAATTCTGGAATGGAGGGTTCTGTGTTCAGCCATCCATGGAAATGCAGTGCCCATCCTCAATCTTCTTGGCATCATCAGAGAGAAAAACTTGGGGGGAGTGACTGTGTGCTCTTGGGTCTTCTCTCTGCTGAGGCTGTGTTCTGGGATATGCAGCACTTCTCCACAGCCTTGTCCCAGTACCCTGCTGCCCTAACATGATGCTGAAGGTAACTGGCATCAACAAACTCAACCACATCTAATGTCTCCAGCAAGCTTTCCATTACCCTGTTATGCTGGCCATTAAATTCATGTAGACTCATGTCTTGTACCAGTGGTACAAGTACACTACAGATGTAGTGTGGTGTGAGAGAAAAGGGTTTCTTGTGTGGCCACCTGTTAGTGGAATATACAGGAGGAGAGTTTGAGGGAAGCTGCAGGACATTTTTCCATAGTCAGTCCTAAGGCAGTTAGGACTGTGCTTAGGCCTTGCTACCACTGGAGTTTGACTGGGATTTGGCCTTGAGGCATGAATGTGTTTTGTGCTACAAGGCAACAGCTTAATGGGACAAAGCTCTCACCTCCCTAGGTGAGGCAAAGGAAGAAGCATTTTCCCTTGCTGCACCTGGCAGAGAGAGTAACCTCTTTGTTTAGGTGGTTCCCACCTTGAGCCTGTGTCTGGCTGGGCACAAGGAGGGGTGAGTACTTTACTTGTCTGGATCAAGAGGAGCAACTGTGAGTAATATAAAATATTTTTCATTTTTAAATCTGCTCCAGTGTGCAGGTCTTTGATGCCACTCTTTGGATGAGACCCATGGTCAGTCCAGCTGGCAGTAGGAGGTCATACAGTGAACCAGCATTCACTGGTGCTTTCTGGCCCCTTCACTGAGACCCTTGGGGAAAGCCCAAAGACCATCTGGGCCTGGGGACCTAAATTCCCCCATCCCTGCCCTCCTCCCTCCCCTTCTCGCTCAGGCAGGCAGAGCAGCTGGGCAAGGCAGTGGGGGGATGTTTTTGTCCTGATGCTCCCCCATTTCTGCCTGCTCTTTGGCTCCAGATTGTCAGAGTTGGGCCCCCCCCTGCACCAGCACCACCTCCAAGGTGTTGCTTGGGTTTGCTGGTGAGGTGCCTCTGGCAGAACATCGTGGTTCCCTGCAAGAAGTCCTTTATTCTGACAGAGGCTGATTCCCCTGCTGCTTCCTCCTGCCCCTGTAGAGGCTCTGCTTAATTTGTTTTGATGGCACATCTCAGCTTTTTAACTGCTGCCAGATCAAGCTGACCAGTGCAGGACAGGAAGTGTCACCCCTTCAGCCAAAGCCCTGTGCTCAGGAGAAGGGACAGCTGTAGCTTGGTACTCGGTATCCCTCTGAAGAGGTGTGTTCCCATGCAGATGGTGGGGGCAGCAGCCCCTGTGCCCCCAGGCTTTGCTCAGCGAGAGCTGCTGAGGTGCTTGGCCCCAGAGATGTGTTTCTGCCAGGCTGTGGGTGTGGCAGGCTGCCTTCCCCTGGGTGGGAGCAGGGAAACAGGGGTGTCCTGCCGGTATTGTTGCCTTTTAGTACTTTTGTAACTTTTCTCTGTCTTGTCTTTTTCAATCAGAAGAAAAAATAATAATAAAAAAAAACCAACAATGAAATAAAGTGTAGTAGCTGCTGTATTCACTCCTCTGGTGGGTCTCATGCATTTGCCATATTCTGGGTGTTTGTGGGCAGGGGTATAGGAGGCCATGGAGTAGAGTGAGCTGTGACAAGAGAATGGCTTTGAAAAAAAACTAGCAAGAGCTTTTTCTAAAATGCATGCCAGGTTCATTGCATAGAAGAGGAGCTCCCTGTGCAGCTGCTCCCTTTGAGGCTTAGCTTGATATGGTATATTTGCCCTCACTGGTACTTCCCTCACCAAGAAGGTGCTTTGGCTTTTGAATGATCAGCTTATGGCTTGGGGGTTGAATGTGACCTGGCTGGAAGTCTCCATCCCCCCAGAACAGAAGGGTGGGTGACCACACAGCTGGTCTTTGGCTTATAATTTTAGCCTCAGTAAGTCTTGCATCTCTGTCCCAAGATTTATCAGCAGTCCTTTTGCTCACAGCCAGAGCGCTCTTGCTCCTCCATAGTGTAACACTAGCTCACCCCTTCTTCTGTAAAAACCCCCATCTCAGGTACTTATGTTCATTCCCCACCCCTTGCTATGTCCTTGAGCTGTTTCCTGCCTCTCTGCCACACTCGTAGCTCTGTATCTTAATCAGCATCTTACAAGGCTATTGCCTAGGTCCCCTTTTCCAAGGTCTCCCTGAGAGATACTGACTTAAATTCCCTTAGTCCTGCTTAGACTCATTCCTAGGGGGCCTTTTCTGCTCTTCCCTCCAAGCTCCAATCTCCTCTAGGCTTCCTGCCATCTTATCTTGAAATCCTCCCCTCTGTGTCAGCTGCAGCTTATTGTTAATTGGCCTTGGTTCATTTTCCAAGGGTTGTAAGGTGGACTTGCTGGCTGCTCTAAACCTTTGCTCTCGTACCTCCTGTGCAGAATTGCCTTTCTCTCATCTCTGTGATGTTTCTTCCAAACCAGCCTGATTGTTCAGTGCACCCACCTTTTGGGGTTCAAAACCACAGTGGCTGCTATGGCGCCACAAACCCTGATCATCTATAATCTTCTGCCAAGTCAGGCTTGTTTATAAGTATATAAATGCATAGAGAGGGATGTGTTGATTTTGTATGAGCCAGGCTGTAGATATGGTCACCTGGGCCGAGGCCAGAGAAAAGCATAAAGTTTTGCAGTGCGGTGTTGGCTAATCAGCTGGGGTGAGCTGGGGCATAGAGCTGCTTCTGTTGCCCCTTGGGCTTTAGTCTGGGCCCCCAGCATGTGTTTGGGTTAAGTTCAATCATGGCCACACTCCTCTCTGCAAGCTGGGCCTCCGAGTCAACAACAAAACAGGGTAGTTCTTGTGGTAAAACATAATGATAAGCACTGATATGGTGACAGCTCTGAAGCTAAAAGAAAACAGGTTAGTGGTATTTACAAAGCTGTTACAGGGTAGTTTTCAGCTGCACTTACCAGTGTAGCTGACAATGGAGGCTAAGGATGTTGGCCACATTTGAGTGCCAGAATCCAGCATGGGGGAAGGGTTTGCCAAGGACCACTGAGGAAGCCATCAGCAGAAACCAGGGAAGCGAGCAGTGGTCCTCTGAAGGCTGTGCCCTGTTGCTGCCACTGGCATCCATCGGTGTGCAGCTGTTTGCTTCTGTGGCTTGCAGAACACCTTGTGCAAACACTCCCACAACTGCTGGAGTGGTCAGGGGCCCTCGCTGGGCTGTGAGCAAAGCACGTTGCAAGCCTGGTCAGCTGGGTATAGGTCCCAGAGGACCTCTTGATTTGCTGTAGCTCCTGGTCCCAGAGTGAGTCCTCCCACCAAGTTTGGGTGGTGACTTGGTGGGGGAGCCCACAACTTTTAAGCGAAGATCATTCTCTGCTCTGAGCCGATCTCACTTGGAGAGGTGCAGGTGTTTCCCTTCAGAGCAGAAAACAGAGGAGGACTGTTGTGCCAAGGTGTGCAGAACTCAGCTGTGTTAACCATCTGCAGAAGGGTGAATGGGGATGGGCTGTTTGAAGAGCCTGGCCACGGCTTCTCTGTGTTTTAAGTCGGACCATTTAGACTAATACTGTTCTCCAATTAAAGTAAATTAATTAGGTTAGTGTTGTGGCCTTATAAAAATGCCAGAGGGGAGCCAAGCTCACAGCAGTGGCAAAGTGAGTTGTTTTATGTGTAGCCTGAGACTCAGTGAGTCCCTTTGCAGCCAGTGCACAAGATCAGCTCTTCTTGTGTTGTCCAAGCATTTTCTTATACATATGTACGTACCTCCATGCACACACATGATATTTGTATTTATATCTCTGTATGTTTCATTTGTGCAGAAATCTCTGTACTCTTGCAGTCACCCACAAGCAGGGTGCCATGTGCCCACCTGGGTCTTTGACAGGGCTCAACGCAAAGCCCACCTCCGGCACGCTCACCATCTGTGTGCTACAAGGCATGATGATGCTTGGAAAACACACCTACCGCCGCATTTCCAACTGCGTGCTGAGTGTTGACCTCTCTGCTTACCTACCAGATTGACTAGGAAAATGGGCAAAATCAGCAGTGCTGCTAGGGCCAGGGTTCTCAGCTCAGGCTAGATGGAGGCCACTGAAACACGCCTTGGCACAGAAACAACTGAGAAGCAGAATTTCCAGCTGGACAGACCATCTCCTTCAAACAACTTAGGGCTTTCCCTTGCTCTTTCTGAAGCTGCGTAGCATGTTGTGGCAAGACACGAGGTGTAAGAAAGCATTCAAGGGTGTGTATCAGGTTAGGGTTGGAGGAGGTATGTGCTGATACAGTGTGGGCGTATAGACACAAAGTGCATTTACAGTGACATTTACATGGTTGTGACATTTATATTTATGGCATGTTATTTATATTTTAAGTGGAAGGAAGTCTTGGAGGAGTAAAAGCAAGTGTAGGCCTGGCAGGATGGATCAACATCTGGGGCATGGGCAGAAGAGCTTGTGCTGGGGAGGGGCATGAATGAGGCTGTGTGTTTGCAGGTGTCTGCAGGTAGTGATGGATGGAGGATGTACACATAGGTTACATACACCAAGGGCGGTGAGTATTTCTTTGCTGTTGCTGCAGTTTCAGCCATTTGTGGTAACAACTGGCAGACTTTTGCAAAGCATTGTGCTGGTAATGTTTAGGAAAAGTGAAGAAAAAATTACAAACACCTGAATTGTGTCCTTGAGGCACTTGGGAACTTTCACCATTAAATTAAAAAGAAGCAGGCGCGTGGACAACAGCGACTCAAAACAAAGCACCCTCATTACAAAATAGAGAGTGATTGTACACTGTTCCTTCCCAGACAAGAACTTCAGGGACATCAAATAAAAGTAGCAGGTGGCAGGTTCAAAGCAAACAACCGGAGGCAGATCTGCACGGAGCATGGGGTTGCACTGGGGAGCCCTGTGCCACAATATGCTGTGGCTGCTCGATAGTTACATGGTTCCAGACTTTAAAAGAAAGACAAATGAAGAAAAATACTCCCCAGGAAGCACTGCATGCACAAGTGCCACCTCCGGCTGAGGAAAGTGGTGAGGTGGGAGGGTTTTCTGGGGGAGGTTGCTGTGTGCCAGCCCTGTCTCACCCTTCTCTGGGGCAGAGTCTGCTCCTGCCAGGGTTCAGGGTGAGCTAGTGGCTCCAAACAGACACAGACACTCCAATTCCTTACAAAGTGCACTCTTCTTGTTACTAACAAAAGCGGTTAATCAAATTTTGTTTTCTCAGACATAATGAGTTGATTACAAATGGTCTGGTTAAAGCCTAATCCCACTTCCACTGAAGCCTGGGGCAAAACCCCCATTGCCTTCCCAGGAGGTAATACAAAGCCTTCATGTCTTTGATGGTGAAGTTGGGGAGACCTGGTGCATCTACTGATTTGCCACCATCATGGAAACCTTGAAACCTGGGCCACTCGCTCATCTATCTGCATGGCTGCAAATGGGTATCCTACAGGTCCCATCTGTCCTTGGTGTACAGGTCCTGGGGCCCTGCTAGGAGGACCTCAGGTCATCAGGGCTGCCGTCATGTCCCTCACCACAGCCAGGCTGAGCCTGAACCATCCGTTGTGCCAGGGGAGGTTTAGATTGATTATTAGGAAAAATTTCTTCACTGAAAGGGTTGTCAGACACTGGCGCAGGCTGCCCAGGGCAGTGGTGGAGTCCCCATCCCTGGAGGGAGTTAAGAGGCGTGTAGATGCAGTGTTGAGAGACATGGGGTAGTGGTGAGTTTGCAGTGCTGGGTTAATGGCTGGACTTGATGATCTTAGAGGTCTTTTCCAACCAAGGCTATTCCGTGATTCTGTGATCCATGGTCGCTATGTGTAGAGGCTGGTCATAAGGGCATAGCTGCATAAGTACCCCCTTCTTTGTGGGTCAGGTCTGTACCTGGTGGCAGGCCAGTGTCCATGTGCCACGGGAACAAAGTGAGTTTAGTTTGAGCAGGCTTACCATAGGTATATTATATATGTAATATACTTTTGGGGTGTAGGAACTAGTTAGGAAAGCAAGAGGTGTTGTCCAGTGACTGGTAACCCTCAGATGGGAGAGAGCAAGCCAAAGAGGACAGAGCTGAAACAGCAAGGCTATGCAGAAGTGACATCAGTGACAAGGAAGATGTTTATGCATGTTGGTATCTCACTGTTTCCTGAGCTAGATTTTAGTGGGCTTATTCAAGAAAGGGAGTGAGGAAACAGAAGGTGTAGATGCTTTGAGAGCTAGCTCCAGCAGTAGCTGCATGCCAGCCTGGCAGGACTTGACCACATGTTTTCATTTAACCCAGGACAAGATGTGCAGATAGCTCCGGACACACGAGAAACCCAAAAATCTGTTTTCCTTTTTGTGGCTGCTCAAATCAGTGCTTGCTGTAATAAGAGCTCGGTCTGTTAGTGGGTTGGCCAGCACTGATTGCATGTTCCCATCTGACACATTCACAGCATAGAATCTCTGAAGTCAGACGAATGGAGGAACTGAAAGTGCCATGACAGTGGGGTGCTGAGTGGGGAGATGAACGGAGATAACAAAGCCCCTTTGACAAGGTGGTCACCAATTGCAGCAGGAGGAAAGCTTCTTTCCACCAAAGGATCCCCTGGGAGCTCTGCTCTCCTCACCCTGACACATCCTGCAGACACCCTGAGACGGGCTAGCCAGCATCTATCCTCGGTGAGGTGTGGCTTTGGAGCACACTGGCACGCTACACCGGTGTGTCTCACAGATGTTTGCTCCCCACTGAGGGATGGTGGTACCCTGTACTGCTGGTTCGAGACCTGCCCTTGTGTGCCCACATCTCTCCTGTTTGTCCACCTGGACTTACTCTTCTCCCTGTCCTCTGTGAATGCCTCTCCTCTGCCTGACCACATCTTTTTCTAGGCTTCCCCTATTTCTTCACCTTCTATCTTCTGGTTTCAGGTTCCTCTATGACCCTGCACTGAGCCAGCCCAGAGACTTTGACGCTGGGATCTTGGCGTGATTTCTTTTCCCTCACAAATTTTCTCATCCTTTTTTCCTCCCTTGGCCACCTTGTTTCAGACTTCAGTCTGAAAGACTTCAGCAAGAAAGTTTTAATGTAGACAAAAGTATGTGCCACTCCTGGAAATGGTTGAAGCATCTTTACCGAAATTTCCCCAAAAGGATAGCGAAAGTTTCTCACCCTGGACAGTTTCATTGCCAACGGGTGACATTTGGCAAGACGTTGGCGAGGGTCCTGCCCGACGGAAGGCTGCTCGGCAAACCCAACCTTAGGCAATGTAACCAAGCCAAATGCAGCAGGGCAAAACCTCGACCATATACAGCTCTTTTGAATCCTGAAAGCCTTTGTCAGATCTTCAGCACAGAGCCTCCACAGGCCCTGTTTAGAAGAGAGATGTTTTGTCCTTTCTTGGCTTTAAACAGTTCCCCAAAATAAACCCTCTGCTATTTACTGGCATTGTTTTCTTTCTTGTGTTGAATGCTGATAAATAATCAGACCCATTATATTTGTGTCTGCTCTGGTAGAAAGTAATTACAACAATTGCTACCAAATCAAAATGCTTCTGTTTCTCCTGGTGTCATTAGCATGTCCCAAACATTTTGTTCTTGCGGTTTAAAGTGCAGTAATAACATAGTCAAAGTGCAACACCCAGTTGAGTGGAGCTTCCCAGCACAGCAAGCTTCCCAGCCATGATTGCCTCTGAGATGCTGCTAATTTTCAATCACGGTGTCAGATCCTCTTCTACCGCAGGGAGAGCAACTGCTTAGCCTGTGATTTACCCAATTTATTCCGGTAATAACCAGGCTGGCTGTGTAGCCATCTGTCTGCTTTATGTGCTTCTCCCGCCCCCCACCCTCCACCACCGTGCAGAACCCTGTCTCTGTCCTTGGAACAGAACAGAGAGAAGGCATTGCTTCGCCCCAGTCATGAAGTGGGTCTCTGTGTGCTCAGAGAAGGGTACAAATATTTCCCTTTTGCTCTGCGCAGAAGCAGCAAGCGATGCTGCCCCTCTGCTGACCTCTGGATGCCAGGGCTGCCAGCAGTGGTGATTGCTGCAGATATTTCTCCACCAGGTAGGGAAGGAAAAAGCCCATTTTAGGTAGAGCTTGGCAGGTTATCAGAGCTTTGGTTCCACCCTGGCACATGCCAGAGAAGCTACAGCCAGTTTGCAAGAGGGAAACTGAGGCAGGGAGCAGCTAAGGCAAGGACCCGACACAAAGATAATAGAAAGCTACAGATTGCATCCACAGATACGAAAACCATGGCGGTCACAAGGCTCCGTCTGATGAAAAACACTGCATTGACTGGATCGTTATAAACCCTTAAACTGAAGAGCCAAGTCCTCTCTGTCCTGTGTAATGTTATTCAAACAGACCTGCACACAACTCCTTCAAAGCAGATGTTAGCCAGGGTACAGCCCTAGATCAACAGTCATTCAGGATTGGAATTGCTTGAACCGCTGGGTAAAATCAAATATAAATAGAGCAGAGAGCATTTGAAGCAATTAGGGTCTCAGGGGAGATTCATTCCCCATAATGAAGCCAAGAAAAGGGGAGACGATGCATCACTTTTGTAATGCAGCGAGGACATGCAGAAGCTGGATTACTCAGAAAACTCTGAGCAGCACGTATGGTTCGTATTAAATCATCTAACCTTTCTATCTCCAGTGGTATTTCTGGGACTTTCATTACTGTGGTACTCTGCAGTCTGTAGCCTTGTGATTGTCTCAGGGAGACAGTGCAATATCCAAGGTAAATAGGATTTCACTTCATGTGCACACCAAAATAGTGAATTTTCCTGCTCTTTTTTGAACTGCACAGAGGAAAGATCCTCACTTGGGAGCTGAAATGCAGAGCAGAGCAAGCGAACAATTTAGATCCTTAGAGAAACTGTTGGTTGCACAAAGATTTTGCCCCGCATCTCCAGAGTGTCTTGATGGTCTCACTGCAAGGAACATTTTCCCATTAAGGTGCAGGCTGCAGTTCCCTATCTCCGAAGATTGTTTGTCCATAAACAAGGTATTTGCTACCTAAGTTCCCAACTCTCAGTTTCCCTCGGTGTCAGGGATAGGGAGGCTGTGACTCTCCAGGCTTGGCTGCTGGGCAGCTCAGCCGATGGCTCAGGCATGGCGATGTGTCAGCTGACCTCTGTCTAACACTGGGCATGGGTTTTGCTCAGAGCCTCAGCTCCCTCTCGCCTTTCCTTGCCATCTCCTGCTTGTCACCAGGCTGCTCCCCTGCCTGGACAATGCCGCAGCACTGCTCCTCCAGAGCACCTCGGGCTCAGACGTTGATGCGAGGGCCCTGCAGGGCACCGGCAGTGGGTGCTTGGCAGGACTTGCATCGCTTGTCCACCCCAGGAGCACTGCTTTCCTTCGCAGGTGGATGCCGCCCCGTGCTGCCCGTGGCTGCTTGCAGACTGCCTGTGGCAGTGAGGCTCTTGAATGGCTGGAATGGAAATCACATTTTTCCTGATGTCTGAAAGGATTTTTTCCTGAGGAGCCGTGGAGCTGGCTGCATGTGAGGTGCGGGGGGCCAAGCCCAGGAGATTCCAGGGTGACATTTTCAGGCTGAGTTTCCACCCAGGGCTGACTTGGGCTTTGCAGCTGTGGCTGGAAAAGAAAGGGAAGCGGGTGGCCAGTGTCCCCACTGCCTGGGGCGCTTGAGCTAGATCCTGCAGAGTGATTTACCACCCAAATTGTTCCCAAGTAACTGGGATCATCTGAAGCACCAGTTAAAAGGAGACCATGTCCTATAATTTGTAGGTCACGGGAATCCAATCTCCTTGTGCCTCTGCCTGTGGGCAGTGCTGTCTGAGGGCATGACCACAAGCAAGGTATTTAGACAGGCTTCACACTTTGCCTAGCTCCTTCAAGGGGCTTTTCCCATGGTCCAAAGTGTGTTGTAGCTGTTCTTCAGCAGAGCAGGGGGCTGGGGCAGTTGAAGGGCTTTGCCCAGCACCGGGTTGAGCTGTGGGAGCCTGGACTGCAGCCCTGTCCAGGGTGCACTGGATGAGACCTGAAAGTCCCTCCATACCTCTCCATCCCCCCTCATGATTGAGAGCAAACTGGGAACACAGGCCAGGAAGGAGCAAGAGCTGCTTCATGCAGCTCCTCCTGCCTGGGTTAATCAGCGGGGCCCAGGACTTCGGGGTAGCCCACCTAAGGCACCTGCTGGTGCTGAACTGGGGATGCTGCCATGGGCTTCTCGCACAACCAGGCCTTTGTTCTATGGGTGATGCTGCTGCTCTGTGGAGATGAGGCTGACCAAGGCTCTGGCTCGTGGCAGGATGTGGGGAAATGCTCTGGCCAAGTGCCTTAGACTTTGGTCTTCTCAGCAGAGGCCACCTGCAGCATGTTTGCTTGCAATTGCAAGAGGCTGAGTGCTACAGACCAGGCAACCCCTTCTCATCTTGCTTTCCTATGGCACATTGCAGCAGCCTGGCAAAGCTTTAACCCTTTCTTTACAACGGCCACACAGAAATTCATCTTTTAAGAGTTGTACAGGTTGGAAGCCCCCATCACACTTTAAAGATGCCAGCGTTGCCTGCAGCTGATGACTGTGCCTCCTACACAGAGCCCATTGATGGCTTGTCCTCAATGCTCCTCTGAAACACGAGAGAACAACACGTCTTCTTTTGGTGCTGGCACAGCCTGACAATTTACATACTGCAAAAGAGCGGGGTAGTATTTCTTCCCTCTGAAAAAGGAAAAGTCTCTTGATCTCTGAATCATTCTGTTGCCTCCCTCTGTATTGGGTAAATAATCTGAGCTTCCTGGGCTTGGGCCAGGAAGATCAGGGATGGAAATACACAGAGAGTAGCTCAAATCGTCCTTTCATGTCATGAGCTTGGCTGGGTCAGGCTGTTGGGGACATACAGCAGAGCACATGGTGGGGACAGAGGGACCGGTCCCATCCCTCTCCTTGATGCTGTCTGCATGCAGGAGTCCCGACACAGCCACCAGCATGGACTTGCCCCTGGTTCTGCGAGGGGCAGAAAGACCCTGAGACCAATAGTGGGCAAATGGAGACATGCCCCAAACCCGGGATGTCCCTTGAAAATGCTGCAAGGAGCATGTGGAGCCACCTCCGGCTGCACCAACACAGGCAGGTCCCTGTGATGCCCATGGGCAATGTGAGCCTCCTGCTCCTCAGGGACTGTCCTGGAGTGGCTGCTTTGCTGAGTCTGGGGCAAAAAAGGGGAGGGCAGGAAGGTGACACTGGCCAGGGTGACAAACTGCTGTTCCCACTCTGCAGTCAGTTCCCGGAGAGGAGAAGCAAACAGCAAATAGTAAACAGCTGGTTGATTTCTCTTTCCTTTTTTAATATATTTTTTTCTTTAATGAGACAAGGGGGAAGAGTGAGCAGCAGAGACCCATCTGCAGCTCAGAGGTGCATGGTGAAGCAGTGCCTGTGGCTGAAATCAGGGCCAGTGGTGCCGGGAGGAAGAGGAGGCGCTTCTCCCCGTGGGTTTATAAATTGGCTTGCAAAGCAGGAGGACAAAGTGCATCGCCAAAGCAGCATCACGCTTGATGTCTGGGTCAGAGAAGCTCCAGCTGTGCCTGGACAGCCCGTTCCGCCTCCCCACCCCTTGAGAGGCAGCCAGCAGCCGGGGGCCAAACTGGCACCTCAGCCCCAGCGCTGACGGGAAGGTGAAGGGACCGTGGGAAAACTCAGCTCTGGCTGGATTCTGTCAGCTTGGTGGCAGTCACAGCATAAAAAATATTTCTCCCTCCTGTGCCCTCCCCATCCCTGCCCTGGTGTGCCTCCGTGATATGAAGGCAGCAGTAACTGGCTGCCCCAATGGACTGGGGACTGGTGGATGAGCCAGCTACCCCGAGCGCCTGCCGGTGTGACGTGGGGAACACCTACAGAGCAGATGATGGGAATTACAGCTGGGTAAACTCAATACCATGTTAACCCTATGGAGTGTGAGTGGGGTCCTGGCCATGTGGGCACACAAAGCATCAGCTCTGTTCTGTCCTCCCCGAAGGTGGTGCCTGGCACTGTCAGGGCCGTCCCTGTTGCACCGGTGGGATAATTATGCAAAGCCTTCCCTCACCCTCATGCTGGCTCTTCCCAAACACAGAGCACCCTGCCATAAAGGCAACCTCTCCCCATGTGCCCCTGTGTGCTGCCATTACGAGGCAAGAAGGTGGGACAGGCGCTTTCAGGGATTTCAGCGGGCCATGCTGGGCAGTCACTGGGGTGGGCTCAGAGTGCGACAGGGCTAGGGAGACTGGCAGTCCCTCATGGTACAGTGCCCTGTGTGCAATAAAAAGCCAGGAGCCTCTTTTGGTCAAAGCAAACAGAGCCTTTTGGAAAAGCTTGCCCTAAAAGGAGATACTGCTCCCAGAGCATCCTACAGACCCCAGGTAATAACACTGCAATCGGTGTCAGTGCACACAGTTAACTGGTACAGTATTACTGGCCCCAGGGATTTCAAAATCCCAAGTAAGTCTCCAAATATCACAGCACTGGCTTAAAAAATAGGAGATTAAAAACTATGCAGTTTGGAGTCTAATTACTTACTCTCTGTTTCGGTTTTTAAAACTTTCAGATACAGCTGGGCCACATTTTCATCTTCCTTTGCATTGCAATTGCAAGGTCACAATAATTACTGCAGGAAATGGAGTTACACGGTTGTTTATTTTTTGAAGGAAGCTGAGATTTTCGTATATTCTCATTTGTAGGCAGGGGGCTTTAACAGTTCTTTAGGCTCTGACAGTCTGTTAAAAGTTGCGAGAGCCACTGATACAATAACAGATTAACCTCATACCAAATTACGTGTGCAGTTACTGATCACCTGCTCTAAATGAGCTCATTGCAAGAAGTGGACTTGCCTTTTCAAGGAACTGTTTGCAGATGTGCCGACAAAGCATTGTTTTCACTGGAAGTGTTGGCAAGGATGGAAAAAGGGAAGTGAATCTCATTGCCCAGGAAGGCATAAAGGCAGACTGATAAATAATCAGATGGCGAACCACCTACTTGGCAAAAAGCGGTGAGGGAATCGCAGTGCAGTGAAGGCCAACGAGAAAATGTGATGTCATGCATGGCTCTGCTTTGCCGAAGTGTGCCGCTCCCTGCAGAAAATTGCAAAGAACTGTAAAAACAAAACAAATTCATGTTTCAGCTGGAGACTGAGGCAATAATCATTATGGTGAAGTGGCAACAGAGCTGTTGGTTGGACATCTCAGTTTGTCTCCAAAGGAAGACTCTGCCACATGTCAGTCAGGGAAGCTGGAAGCTGGGACACAAAGTGAGTGTTGGCCACCTCTGTATGCCCTCCAGCCTCTGAGCTGCTGTGGGACTGGAGCAAACCTGGAGGGAGGATGGTTCCACAGGGGCCACAGCTTTTTGTGTTACGGTTCTGTTCTCCCTTTTTCTTCTCCCAGCTCCTCCACATTAAAGCAGAGGGTGAGCCTTCAGGAGAGGCTCCGTACAGTGTCTCCTTTGAGGGAAGTCAACAGCCATGTTTTCCTGGGCATTTGTGCGCCCTAGATACTGCTCAGGATTTGAATGGAGAGAAAGGGGTAGGAAGAAGTTAAAAGAAAAAAAAGAGGAATAATTTGGACAGGATGAAATGTCACGTAGGTGCTAGCAGAAGGCAATGATCAGCACCTCTGAACACCACCAGCCAGGGACGTCCACCTGGTCTTTCAGCTAAGGGAGTGCATCTTCTTCTCCCAGGTTGCACCCCACTACCCAAGCATGCAAGTGTTTGCAGAGAGGTTTAGAAGAAACTGTTCATTTTTTTTCCCCATTAAACACAAAAAGTATCCCCTTAACCACAACCAAAGGAGGAGGCAGCTGCTTTTGGCAAGTGGAGCCACACTAAATGCACTTGCTGGAAGTGTTTTGACCTTGTTTCTGAACACAACCCTAAGCGTAGTAATTCCCAGCTTTGGCCACGGGCAGTGTGGTGTGGTAGGGATGCGAGGGGTTGGGGGGACATGGGATCCATCGGGGGAACAACCAGAAAGAAAATTTCTGCAGCGGTCCATTGCCACGGCAGGTGCAAACATATGAAGCAGTAAAGAGAAATATAAATACATAGAGTTTAGAGCTCTAATGATTGGAGTGGAGCTTCTGGGGAAGATTTCCCACAGCTCCCAACTGATCCAGTCCAACTTGAAGTTTCCTCCTTTACCACTTCTGTTCCGCAGTCAGCACCAGGCTGCTGTCAGTGGGGTGGCAGGGCTCCTTCATCTCTCTCATTCGGGGTTAGAAAAGAAAATCAGACCCTTTAGAAAGAAGAAAAAAATCTTAAAAAGAAAAAAACCCCAAGCATTGAGCAACCCATGTTTGAGACATAATGAATCGCTGTCCAAGGAAGGACTGAGGTACCTTCCTCTAACAAAGCTGCAGGAAAAAACCCACCGTCCCCCAAGTTCGGGGTGCTCTGGAGGGCAGCCACACTGAAACTGTGATGAAGTGTTTTGGGCCATGCCTTTCACTGCAGCCTGCCAGATAAATATTTTCAGCTGACCACAGAGAAGTTGGGGGGAAGGAGAGGAGAGACATCTGTAAATTCTTTGGAGCCTTGCTGCATTTTAATTTTAATTTAGTTCTTTTTTGTTGCTTTTCCATCCACACATCGTTGTCTCTTTTTCTCAACCCATAGATAACTAAAGAAGAGATTTTTGAAGGAGGCTGTTTCTAAAACCTCAGGGTACAGACCCTGGTTTCACTGATTGTGGTGTAAAATCTGGAGCTGTGATAAACCAGTGCTGCAGAGAGCAGACTGCAACCTTTGGTTTACTAACCAGCATAAATCTGATGTAACGTTATTGATCTCTGTGGATTTACTCTGACTCTCATTGCCTCCTCCCTTGTTTTGTTCACAGTTGTCCTTATCCATGCGAAGTCAGTGCCTATGTGGCTGCAATATGCCAGTAAATCACAGTGTTACACCCACTTCTCCATGGTGTAAATGACTCCCTCAATTTGGCCTCTGTTCTGAAAAGAAAGCAATTCCTGGTACCCAGTGGGAAAGTTGGTTATCGGCAGCCCAGAGCATCTCCTCCCCCTGGCCCCAGCCTGCCAAAGTGTCTGTAGCTGAGCCCTCCAAAGAGGGGGCAACCAAAAAACTACTCTCATAAATGAGGGTCCTCAGCCCTGGGGGCTGTCTGCATTTTGATGTGTGAATATATACGTCCTGCTTGGAAACATATGCAGGAATCTGTAGCTATAAAAGCCACTGCACCACCCTGTAATCCAGCCCAGATGTGCCTCTCCTTTCATGGTGCACTCAAGGGACCCCTCCGAGCTGTGGCAGGCAGAGATGGAAAGCATTGTTCGAATGTACTCACCCCATTGAAAAGAGACCCACAGCAGACTGCTTGCAGAGCTCCAGAGCAAGAAGGCTGGTAGGAAGGATTGGCTTTGGGAGGGGGACCAGAGCCTGAGCCAACTGATGCTGGCCAGTGCTGCCATCAGATGCCCTCTGAGGTCACCAGCACAAGCCAGGAACATGGAGAACTCTGGACTTCTCTGAGAGACAGGCGATAAGGTGTGCAGTGCAAACCCTGGTCTTGCTTGAGCTTCCAAAGCTTGGTGCAAAGATCTGTGGAGGCAGCTGAGCCTCTGGTGATAATACGGTGGGGCTACTCACCTCCTTCAGGGCTTTAAACTTGGGAAACAGAGGCCATGTAATGAGACTCTGGGGTGGACTTTCATGCTGCTCTGTTTGAGAGAACAGGGTAAAGACTTTATGGTTTGTTGTAGGTCATATTTACAAGCAGGCTACCAGGATCTCCTCCTCCCCATGTGGTAGCAGCTCAGCTTGAGGTTTATCCCCGCTCTTATCGGAGACCTTCCAAGTAGCCAAAAAGTAGCATTTCAAAAAACTTCTGTGCTGGCTGCAAAGTCATCTGGGAAGTTACTCTTTCTGTGTCATAAATCTGCATAGCCCTAAATAGAAAGCATGGAGGCAAAGGTCTCATCCCCAGGGCTTTGCAGTCTCAGTGCAAAGAGTGTGGTTATAAAGTAAGTCACAGAGTCCAAGAAGGGAAATTTATGGCTGGGAAGATGTATAAACAATACGCCAAGATCAACAGTAGTGGTGATGTTGAAGTGTACCGAGCAGGGATGCTCTGCTTTTACAGCACTGAAACCGCTTGGAAAGCTTGGACTAAAGCAAGTCAACTGCCAGAGAGCTGTGGCTGCATTGAGGCCCTGGTGTTGGTACCATCAACGTCTGATGACCTGAAGAGGCTGTTTTAATATGAGGGTGCAGTGCCACATATCAGTGACTGTCTTCCCCAACATGATCTTACTCTTGGGGTCAGCGCCGGGTTGTGACAAAAACTGAGGTTTTACAGTCACGCTCTCACGCATCACCTCCCAGTGGTGATGTGACCTTGTGGAGTGCTGACATGGCTCTGCCTCTTTGTTTGTAGACCATCTGGAAGCCTCTTGGGCCTCTAGATGTGATGAGAGGAGGACTGGGCTTTGTGTAGCTCTTGGAGGTTTGAAGGAGACATGAATCAAAATATTTGCAGCTTTTTTGCTGCTCTCCTCAGTTTTCCAAAACTTCTTTCTTCTGTTTGACTTTCTTCTCTCCTCTCAGCCTGGAAAGTCACTCCAGTGTTTACTTTCTCTGTTTGCAGCCCAAGCTGTTAAGCGTATGCTAGGTCATCCTTGCTAATAGATCACATAAGGGAGTGGTGGAAATCAATTAGTGGAGATGACTTAAGGAAGAGGTTGGATAAACACACATCAGGAGCACTGTAGGGATAGCTGATATTGTCTTGGGACCGGTGTTGGGCTAAACAGTCTCCTGAGGTCTTTTCCAGCCCTAATTTTTGAGTTCCTCATCCTGAACAGAGAGCGTGACAGCAAGGACCTGGGAATGCTCTTAAGTGTGTCCAGCAGCAGCAGCCCATCATACTTTGATGTTTGCTTTGTGCTCATGGGCCTCATACCCGTGCTGTGCGACATCCAGTCACCGCTGTGCAATGGCTTAGTGTGCTGGGGTGGCATCTGAGGGTAAACTGTGAGCAGGGAGGCTCAGAAGTGACATCCCTCTAAAGTCTATGCCACACAGAGGATGTAGCCAGTGTTTAGTCCCATACTTATTCTCTACGTGAACAGTTTGAAAACAGAATTAAATGTTTGGAGGAAAACACTGGCCACCTCCAACCACTCCCAGGCACTGCACATCCAGCCCCAGTATGTGACCTGAGACACCAGAGGCAAATTTACCCCCTTTTCCTAGTCCTCAGGGTTTTCTCTTTGAATACACTTGAAACTTCAGCTCTTGGAGCACCGTGATTACACTTGGCTCTCATCTCTTATGTCCTAACAGCAGTGACAATGGGGCTTGCGAGGGGAGAGGAAGGCTTGCATGTAGCCTTTGAAGCATGAAAGCAAAACAAAGAACTCAACCGTTGTTAAAAAAATCTCACATTTTAGGAAGAATCTTCTGATTTTGGTTGGGAGAGCAGTCTGAAGTTTGGCTTTGATGGTCTTGATGGTTTAAAGTCCTAGATCACAGTCTGGGCTTTCTCTGTGGTTTCTCAGGAGTAGTTCACTACCAGGGTACCCCTGGGCTGCAGAATTCAGTGTTTGGGCTCTGAAGGCTGTCACTTCTCTGGACCCTGAAAGCAAGACGGAAAAGCCTGAAATGTATTTCTTTAAGACTTTGCTGTCTGTAGCTCCTCTTCAAGGGATCAGAGGGCAATCCAGGGCCTGAATCACTTTTTGCTAATGTCCTGGCAAATCAGGGGTGTCCTCACTGACATCTTTGTTACACCAAGACAGGGCTAGTGCAAGGGGGGGCTGAGGAGCAGCTGGAGAGTAAGCCCTTTTGAGATGGCTGAAAGGAGCCTGGCAAATTGTTATGGAGGGATCTATAACGGGCAGCGGGGGACATCGTTTTGTTCAGCCCTTCTGCCTGTCACAGACCTGCATCTGTCCAAACACCAGTGCTTGCCTCTGCTTGCCAACTGGAACCAAGGAGGGGGCAGCACAGTTTGCATCCATCTCCCGCAGGGATGGAGAGCTTTCCAGATCCCCCCATGTCAGGCTTGCTGCCGCAGCTTGTGCTGGGTCAGATTTCAGCGTTTGGGCTCTGCGTGTGTGCACTCGCGTGCGCTTTTAACTCACTCTGCAGGCTCTCCAGGAAATTAATTTGTGTCAGACGATTGGTTTTTGTCCTTCCTTTGCTTTCTGGAGGGCAAGGATTGAAGGACACTGCTGATTCAATAAGCTGCAGCTATTGCCCTGCTGCCCTGGCCCCACTGCTGTATGTGCCTGGTGCAGCTCTTTCCCAGGCTGCAAGTAAGTGGGAAAACTCCCAGTGGCAACCCAGCCGTTTTGGGCATGGGTGGCAGGAATGAGCCCAAAAAGCATCTTGGTTCTGGAATGAGGTTTGGGCATCCTTCCCTCTCTCTCCTCCCTGCCCCCCTTCACTTCTTTGGCTGAGTCTATGTTTTGACACACTACCAGATTGATGCACTGGCAAATGGTATCTCCATTAAAATCACAGGGAAGAAACTGCAAATATTGTTGCTGAGCAGAAAACAATTGAGTAGGCAATTGAACAAAAGACAATATGGCAGCAGGGAAAGTGTAGAAGATTATTTAGGTGTGGCATTGACCTCTATGCTGGATATTTCTGCTAAAACACTAGTAAGTCAAACAGTGATACTTAAATCAATTGTTGTCCCAGAATTTGGAACTTAATGTGGAACAAAGGCTTTCCCACCTCTCAGAGCTGTTGTTTCAGGCTCTCTTCAGACTCAGGAAGATAACATTGCTTTAATTAACCTGATCCCACACTTTGAGGGTGCTTTGCTGTAGGCACGAGAGCTGAACTCTTCACCTTCAGTAAAAGTTGGTGTTCTGGAGTTTGAGTCATTGCTTGCAGAATGGCAGGGTCGCAAGGGGCTGGATTATCAAGAAAATGAGTAATAACGAGAGGCAGCGACCTTCTGCCTGTTCCCTAGGATTTAACACCATGCATCAATCTCCGACATATGCATCACACAGCAAGTGCTGTAGCTGATCTATTTGCAGCTCAGGTGATACGCTCATGGACCTCCTCACTCCTACTGTGATCCTGTCAGTTCATGTAAGTCAATGATGTTTGATCCAGATCAGCTCTTGTTTGACAGTCCTCAGAGGAGGGGCCAGGATGTCACCAGATGCGACAATGTCTTTTCTGGCTCAGTAGGATCGATCACCCTTGCCTACTGCTACAGGGCTCTATGAATATTGACGCCTGGAGACTGATCTAATGAAATGAGGACTTCACATCATAGTGACTGGGAAATATGAGCATCCTCTCACACCAGGTTTCATTCTCTTTCTTAGAGCTATAGATTTTTTTTTTTATTTCTTGCCCAAAATTGCTGTGCTTAGAGATCATGCTTGCTTGCTAATCTGCAGCTGTATTGCTGGCCCAGGGGAGGTGTATTTGGGGAGTAGGTGGGCGATGCACCGGTAACATACAGTGCATAAATGCTTTGCATCACTTCAGCTCGATGGCTGTGGGAGGTACATGGATGCAGATGTACAGCTATTAGAGTGGTGAAGTGGTTGGTGCCTCGTTATTTTTTTCTCTGTCAACAATTGTCTATGAAACCCACAGGCAAAAGTGCTCAGAGCAGGCTTACACAAAGCATGACAAATGGCTATTTCCCTCGCTTACTCTGCTAGTTCAGGGACTGAAGTCTGCATGGTGGATTTCATGGACATGACCCCGCTGATGGTCCCTGGGGGTATGAGAAAGATATAATGAAATAAAGTTTCTTTCCTTTTCATTTCTCTCACTGTGCTTTAAAAATAAACAAACTCTAAAATTGCTTACAACCACTTCCTGCGCCTACCATTGAACAATTAATTCTTCTGCTGTGACCTTAACTTCTACTGCTTACTGCTTTTGGAGTGGTGACATCTTTTATGGTGTTCTTTTACCAACAAGGCTTTGCTCACATGTACCTCTCTGCAAGGGTGTATATTGCATGTTACGTCCAGCTATGACCCCTCTGATGTCCATCACCTGTGGCAGGGGAACAATGGACCGCAGCGTGGTGGGTTCAGCAGGATGTGTATGTGCGTTGGTGTGCGCATACGTATGCAGTGGGGGTACCATGCTACAGATCAAAGGGAAAATGAATCTCTAAAATGTTTAGTTTATAAAGTGTGCTGTTGCACTGCCACCCAGGGTCTTCAAAGGGGCCCAGATTTATTGTCTCAGCACAGTTCAGAGATATTTATTGTAGATTAAAAATGGAATAAATAGGAAGGGGGCCAGGCGTGTAAATTACTGAGTAAAAATAGGAGCTCTTACATTTGTTTGCTGTATGAATTTGGGTTTTGTTGTTTTCTTTTCCCCTGCTAGTGCTTTCCTCCCCCCCTCCCCCTTACATTCATCCCTAAGAGCCAAGGGGTCATGCCTGTGTTTTCTTGTGTGGCCACATGGAGTATGTCCTGACAGCTCTGCTATCTCTTAGGTAGAAGCTGAGATTTTCCAGGCGTGGTTCTCAGAAAGGAAAACTCACTACAGGCAAATCTGCTTCTTCTTTATTACTGGAGGTACCGTTTAATCTCAGCCCCTGACTGTTTCTCTCCCCACAACTCCTCTGCTTGGATGAAAGTCGTTGACTCAACGCATGACAAAGAAATTGACTCTTACGATTTTAAAGAAAGGAGCAGACATTTGGATCCTGCTCAGCTGGTTGTGCAATGCAGTCCAGAGAGCCTGGGCAGTGGTGTCCAGCTGACCAGCATGGTGACATGCCCAGGCACCAGCTGTGATGGTGCCTGCAGGAAGGCACAGCATGCACCCACACTGCTGAGGAGACCCTCTGCCTGGGACCATGCAGGGTATTTGCCCAGAGCTTCACCCCTCACTTGGGCCTTCCCCACCAACCCCCTGGGCTGAGGCTGTAAGGGGACACCCCAATCAGGCAGTCTCCAGTCACTCCTTTCTGCAGTGTGGCTGGGGTGATGATGGGGTTGGCAGGGAAAACCATGATCTATGACATGGAGAGGTGAAAAGGATGAAGATATGACTTCTTTTCAGCTTTACTTGCCTGCACTGAGATCTTTCCCCCAGTTCCAGTGGAAAGACAGGCTTATTCACAGCATTGTGATCTGACTTTGCCCTGGAATGTGGCAGGGTTGTCCACATTCAGAACTGAGGGAAAACACAAGATCTCTAGATATTTCTCCTTCTCCTCACCACCTTTTACTGGTTATCATCTAGGCTAAAAGTGCTGGCTATGTCCTCCTTGGGGTGCTGGCTATGACTTGCTAAGCAAAATCTCTGGGTCAAGGATTCAGTATCAACAGAGCTTCTTTCTCCAAAAGCTCACACTGCAGGTGGAGAAGATGTCCACAAGGTGTGAGATGCAAATTCAGAGAGGGAAAGTGAGGTGCTGAAGGCTTTTGAACCAGAACTGGTACTGAGACACTTGTGCTTGATTTATGGCAGTTGATGCTGTCTTTGTCAGTCTTTTGAAATTCTTTCTGGTTCTCCAAAAATCTTTACCAGGTAAATTCCCCTCTGTAACTCTGAGCCCTTTCTGGCAGCCCTAAGCAATTTTAAAGGGCTAAGGTTTGTGATCCTGCATCCTGTTGCTTGAGGGGAATGTCATCTTCATGCTAAATGTGTTCCCTAGCTGTGTGAAGCTTACAACCACAGCTAGGAGGTTAAATACTTCATCCATGCTGTGACCCTGTTGGGTGACAGAGCATTCCAAACTGGTCTCCTGCTGGTGCTCATCTTTCAGGGGTTTCAACTAGCCATCTAGCAGCTTCCATTTGAAGAGCTGGAAGCCATGCCCATCTTGCCAGATGCCAGGGACCCCACTCAGCTGTGTTTGTGGTGTTGGTTAATCTTATGGGCATTCACACTACATACATTAGCTTTTACCTCTGAGTCCTGCTGTCAGTTGCAAAGACCACCATACATTAAAAGATCATTGTCTCCGGTGAGGTTTGTGTATAGATTTTAATGTCATAATTGCGGCATGTAAACAAAATACCACTTGATTATTGAAACCATATTCATTGAAGCTGAGCTCCCATGCAAGAGATACATATGAGTTCAATTGCTGTTAAACCTCTGCAAATGTACTTTCAGTAAGGCACTGGTATTATTTAACACAGAGATCAAAACAACTACTGAAATCTAGAGCTGATGCTGGAGGTTAATCAGTGTGGGCTTTGGCCATTTCACTGTACAACTGATTATTAGTGGGACATTCCCTGCATTTTGGCAGCTGGCATGACTCTGCCATGCCCGTGATGTCCTACTCCAGCTATTGGTTCTGGCATCAGACCAAGCCAGTGATTTCACTTGAGGTGTCCTGCTCATGGGAGATCAGATGAGACATAGCTCCTCTTACAGCTGAGGGCTGGGCTCTCTTTCATACCCACAGAGTCAGTGCTGGGAATAGCATTGCTAACGCCCGCAAAGGCTGGGTGCTGCCATGGGGGAGAGTGAGAGCGATGTTGCCTTTGTATGGGATGCCCACCCTGCCTGGTCAACACCCCATGACAGCCCCACTGCCTCTCTGGATGATCTGTCGCCTGCAGCTTGGCTGCTCAGTTCTGCTGCTGACATCTGGAGCAAAAGCAGTTATAAAAGACTATATGAAACAAAAACATATGCAGAACAACAGGATTAGGTTCTTTTGAGCCTCTTCCAGGCCCAGCATACCCCCAGAGCTCTTTGCTATGTTTTGCTTTGTACACTGGGAGGAGAAGAGCTTGGTTAGAGATAAAAGAAGAGGACAATTTACAGATTAATGGATCTTAGATCTCATCCAGGTTTTGCTTCCCAGGTGACACCAGAATACATTTTGCAGAGCCCAGAGGAAGCCTGCGACAGCTTATAGATGAGTGATTTCCTTGGCCTTTCCTGCCTGACAGCCCAGTGACGCCTGTCTTTGGCTAATTGTGTCAGGAAAGCAGTGAGCTACATGAGTAGGAAGTCTGACTGGTGGATGTCAATGGGAAGTCCTCTGGACGTCAGGGCAGCAGCAGCTCAGTACCTAGATGCTTACGTGGATCTAAGTGATTTGTTGACAACATGTTGTAAATGAAATTTTGACCTTCCGAACCTTTAGCTGGTGGCCTAGCCTCAAGGCATCTTTTTCTTCTCCCACACCAGGCAGCCAAACAGCACGTAGCTGCTCAGTGGGGCTCGTCTCTGCCTCCAGCCTGGCCAGCACTCTCCTGTGGCACTTGGAGGGGCTGGGAGGCTGGTGGAGGGGGGAGCATCAGGGAAGGGCTGTGCTCAGAGGAGATGGGACATCAAAGTCCTGGCCACACACAGCAGTAGATATTCTACAGCTTTTTTTTTTCCTTCACAGCAATGGGGTGCCACCCTTGTTGTTTTTGGCAGTTCCCAGTGGGAATAATTACATTGTGCATGCCTTAAATTCCCTCTTTTGCAATGACAACTGGATGCAATTTCCTTAGGAGTCTCACAAGTGAAGCTCTCACATTGTTGGACGTCATTCAGTGAGTGCTGCAATGTGTTCAGAGGTGGCTGCTTCTCAGCAGGACCCTAAGTGATTTCTAGAAACCTTTCCATAGCCTGTCATGCACTTTGGGACCCACTCAGTGGGCGATACATGGGAGTCCTGGGCAGGGTCTTTCAGCTAAATGCAAGCTTGTTATTTCTACACTGCAGAATACCAAGATAGCCTGATTGGAGGTACACACTCACGTAAGACAGAGTGTGAAATGCAAACATGAAGGTTTACAGGTTTTGTATGTTGTTGGGATTGGGCTCAGGAAATGCTAAACCAGAACTGAAACCCACACTTGAGGTTGGATTCTGGTTCATGCTTAACATAAATATTACTCTTGCTGACCAAGCATTCCCTGGAATAGCTTCGCAGAGTGAAGGATAGGTCTCTGCAGAGGATTTTATGACCTAGTTGCCTGTGATAGCAAAGGACTAGATACAGCCCAGCAGATCCCTTCCATTCACTTTGTCCTGTGATTAAAGAGCAAGACTCACCAGAGCAGGCTGCTCAGGGAATCCTTCACACAGCACCAGAAAACTTCAGTGGTTGTTGTGGTGGGGAAATGACTTGTGAGACCACATGCATATGCATTAAGATGGTCTATTTGGCAGAAGGGGTAATAGTCCTTTTGATCTGGAGACATGGAGGAAAAAATAAATACTTCCCCCATCAAAAGGCTGGAGGAGGACATGGAGGAAAATGCCCTTCTCACAACAGAAAGTGCCACCTCCCTCTGCCTGCACTTTGTGCTGTGCTTAAGATGGCCAGCATTTGGTGCTACTTATTTTTTGAATTGCTCCTATTGACTTGTGGAGACCTTCATGCCAACATCCCACCAAAGTGCCTGACCACTGCAGGACAGCCTGCAACGTGCTTCCAGCATGTCTCTGGGCAGCTAATGAAAGAGCATGATAACTAAAGAGACCTAATGAAGCCCAGCTCCTGCCAAGTGCCTGGTCGAGTGATCTGTGCAATGTATGGCAAGAGAGGAGAGGAGGGAGGATCAGGAGTAAAGACAATACTGCTAGGACTTGAAAAGCAAGGTTCAGGGGAGATAGATGACAGATAAAGGAGGCAGAGGAGGAGCAATGTGTGTTGTGGTTGGAGGGAAGGGGTAAAAGAAAGAAAGAAGGAGCATGCTTGTGTCATTTGTAACTTGGGAGGGAGGCCTTGTGTAGATATTTTATTCCAAGTGCCTGACCTTTTCCCTATCTGGGGAACATAGGAATTAGCTCAGATGTTAACCAAGTGCTTTGATCTAGTTGTAAAGCAGAGTGCAGTCATCTGCAAGTGAGGCAGGAGGAGCAGACCTCCCTTCCCTTCTGCAGTGGGACATAGGCTGGTCACAGGGATGACATTAGCATTTTTTGCCAGTTCTCTAATTCACCAGGCTCGGGGGACCTTGCTGTCTGGGATTTCTGAATCTCTACAGGCACTGTGGAGGGTGGTGGGGAGCAGGAACAGGGACCTCCCAGGCCTTGGGCAAAAGCCTTGGTCAACCACCACCTGGGAGAAACTTTGCAAATAATAAAGAAATAAATGCCTGAACACAGCTGGAAAGGAGCTGCCTGGAGGGCTGTGCATGAAGGGGTGGACATGGCCCAACGGTGGAGCAGTGAGGACATTTTGGGATCTGTGGTGGGCTCTGCTAACCTGAGAGGGTCAACTCTCCTGCAGTGCTTCATAAGCAGAGCTGCCCTTCCAACAGCTGGGCACAGAAGTGGGCACAGAGGTACTGTTCTGTTCATGTCACAGTTTAAGCTTTTTTTCTGGCAGCTGTAACACCTCAGGTGTCCTTACAGTAGGGCAATCATCTCTCCTCTCATGCAGCACAGTATTTGCCAGCCTGCAGTCCATGCAGTTCTCAAGGCATTCTCGAGGCTCAGTGGATGGTGCAAAATACAGCACAACCCGTAACCTTCCTGCTTTAGTAGTCCTGCACATGCAATCAAAACTGGGGGGAATGCAAAGGCATAAACAGACGCTCACAGCTGAGCCTAATTTTTATTTGGACCTAAGTACAAATATCATGGTGGCATGTGATGTCTTCAGTTTATTCAGAAAAGGTTGGGCAGACCTTTGAGTAAAACACAGACAGAGATGCTGGTCTAATGCATACAAAGCAGAAACCAGGAGAGTAAGATGAGAGCATAGTAAGCATATGGTCCTGAGGTGATCCAGGTGCTCAGAGCCAAACCCTGTCCTGGCAATGAAGACTCTGCAGTGCCTAAGGGCTGCTCTTGACCTTTAAGGAGTTCATCAAGGCTATACTGCATTTCTGTGGGTGCTACAGGATCATATTCTGCACAGCATTGCAGGCTGGTGCCCTGGGATGCTGCTGGGTAAGGATTTATGGAGCACTGGGGACAAGGGAAGAATGTCTCAACCTCGATTGGTCCAGTAGGAAAAAAAAAGCACTTTATACAGGGCGGGAGAAGAGAGAGAGATGCTGGCCACACTCAAACCCAACAGCAGCTACAGGATATGATGGCTTTCCAATCCCTGGCCTAAGTTCTATCTGGTTTGCTTAGTTGCTGTGGAAAGAGGGAATTTGCCCCAAAGGGAGAGAACTAGGGGGTTCTCTGTGGTTCTCTGCCATATTCCTCAGTGATTGTTTACTCCTGGGGAGCATCACGACCCATCCAGTCATCAAAGCATCAGGTACCCATAGCCAAAACCCTGGCCTGCAACCATCACCACCAAAAATGGAAGAATTTACTTTGCTGTGGCCCTCTTGGGTGCTGGCACTATTTGGAGATAGAGTCTTGATGGTGCCTGTGTGGTCTAATTACCCTTTATTGCTACTCTTGCCTGCCTGCTTACTTGCATGTTAAATTATTTGTCCCAAGATGCGTTTGCGCATCTGTTCCTTATTTCCTGTGTATGCATTTGTTTTTTTGCTAAATACTGGAAGGGAAGGAGATGAAATGCATTGAAGATCTTGATTTACAGCTTCAGCCTTTCCCTAGATCTATTAAGAACTGTGTTCTCATCTCCCCCTCCTCTCTACCCTCTGTGACAGCAGGGAGACCTCCAGTAAAAGCATTGCAAGCTGCAATGTGGACACAAAACCAGACAGAACCCTGTCACTCCACTGACCATGGGAGATAATGGGCATTATTTGCCCTGCGCCTGATCCTGGGTAGATTTTTTGCTTCACGTTCTAGTGCAGCATCATACACTCACCATTTGGTTCTTCCATCAACTCTCCTATGTCATTTTGGAATTGATGGCAGCACTGGTGGAGATGCACAGGGGTTAGCCCAGGACGCAGCTTGTCTAAGGCAAGGCATGAAAGACAGGAGCTGGACAGAGCAGCTACATGAGCGGTCAACTCAAACAGCCACCCACCTGCCTGGCACTGTGACTGCCCAGCTGGCCTCTTCCTTGTGGTGCTCCACTACAAGCAAGTAACTTCTGCCAGTGGAGCAGACCTAACCTGACTCCACAACAGACTTCAGCATGTTTCTTCTCCTTCAGTTGCCATGCTCTGGTCAATGATGGCCCACGTGCACGTATTTCAGAGCAAGTGTGTACCAGCAGAAGGGAGGGGACAAGTCACAAGCAAAGGTCAGGAGAGGATGGTTCCCTGAACAGATGTGACACCCAGATTGCTCCAGAAGGTCATAGCCTGAACTGGACTCTCTTTTTTACCAAACCTTTTTGTTTGGTTTACTCTGCCCAGTCAGTATCATAAGGAAAAGGAGAGGTCCATAGCTGCTGGTTGATCCAGAAGGCTGGTGTGACAGTGGTTGGTAAGGAAAACCTCTATGAGCATCCAACTGCCTCCTAGTCCCTTGAAAAGGCACTTCTTTTGGTGGTGGGTAATGTTCTCAGTTCCCCAACACCTCATACTTGGCAATCCACGCTGCCTCTTGGCTCAACAGCGCTGCTGTGATGACAGGGGTTTGAATCAGCTATGAAAGGGTACATGTAAGAGAGCTCACTGAGATAGGTCATTGTTTCCCACTGCTACTGAAGACCTGTATGACAAGTAGGAAGCTTTCCCTAGCAGGAATTATGCCACTCTGGAGTTTACTGGACCATTTCTCCCGTGCTTACACCAAGCCTTTCCTCTCAATGACACTAAAACTGCCAAAGTCATGGGAACAGTGTTTCTCAGCTTCTGGAAAGAACTTTACTTAAGTTTATGAAGCAGCTTGTTTGAACAGGCTGTGCCTAACCACTCACCTCACTTGACAACTGACTGAGCTTGGACTGGGAGAAGAAAAACAGAGACCAGGTTGTGCCAGCCAACTACACTTGGGTGCTTTGGGGCATCCTGCCACTGTATGGGTCAAACTCACATGCTTGGACCTCTGGGACTAGCAGAGGCTGGAGAGGTCTGGAGAGCCTCTGGAGAAGGCAGCAGGGCTGACATCCCTGGCCAGGATAATTCCTGTCGCAGGAACAAAGAGCAAACACCCCTTAACTTTAATTTCAGTGGCAAAGGAAGGTGACAGGTGCCTTGGAGAAGCTGCTCCCTCACCCGCTGCACATGAAGATTGCCTGCCAGGCTGGCAACCAGAGCTGGGTTGGAGGAGGGACCTTGTGCATCCCTGGCATCTCCCCTGGCAAAGCTGGCATGAGCCTTTTGTGGCAGTGCACGAGCTGAGGACCTCTGCAAGGCACCCTGGTGTCTTCTCCCCACCCTGGCTCACCCGAGGAGGACGTGCCATCTGAACTCCGCCTGATGAGTGGAAAACCCCTGGCTGTGTCATGGCACTAAATGAAATATTGTTTCCCAGCTTAATGGACAGATTTGTTATGTATACAATGAATTACCAGCTCTTTCACTGCAACAACCATTCACACATTGTTTCTCTGCCTTTTTCACTGTTTTTTTTATGATTCATGCTGTTTGGTTGCCCAGTTGACATTTCCAAAAAGAGGTTTTTAAGCCCCAGCCTTTTCCCCCTCCCCTCTCCTCTTTTTGTTTGCCTGGTTTATGGGCCTGAGAGAAGTGTTTCCAATCATGATAATATCTTCATGTTTATTGACAAAAGGTCAGCCTAGGAATAAGCCAAACTGGTTTTAGGAAACATGTTTGCTTATTTAGTAAGGGGATGTGTGTTGGAGATCAAATTTATGAGGGTGAAATTGAGTCTGGTTATTTAAAGGACTCCGAAATAAAAGAGCTTCCCACCCACTCACAGGGGTAAGAACAAGAGCTATAAATTGCTTTAGGCTGAAGGGAATGTAGAAATAAACTAAGTTGCTGTGTGAAAGGTAATAGGATCCAAAGCAAGAACGAAAAACAGAGTTTAAGAGACAACAGCCCATTCACTCCCTCATACACAGCACTCATTTCACACTGTCATTCCTTACAAAAGAAAGGTTATAATTTTCCCCAGTATCTGACCTTCCAGTTCCACAACAACCATCCTCATCCATTGGCCAAACAGTTAGACTCACAAAAGAAAGATCTAGCAGCTTATCTGGTCATGGAAATCTGTTTTGTAGCTGGCTTCCTCTAGTTTGAATTTAAATTACAGTTCTAAGTCAGATTTTGCAAACCCTTTCATGACAATGGCCCATGCCAGGGACCCTACTCAGTTCAGGAGGAATGATTCCTTCATTGAAATTTGCATGAGGAACACCACTGAACAAGTATGTCTAGAAGATCATGTCCAAAAGGTCTTCTCTCTTTTCACTGAAAAGGCTAATCAACAGTGCAACAGGTTAAGTCACCCTTTTCCATACAGAGTATGAAGAGGGAGTGTAACACATGCATACACATATATCCCCATATAAAAATTGTATATGTGTATGTGCATGTGTATGTATGTCCATATATATTTATTAGAATAATCCAGGCTAGAAAAGACCTCTGAAGGGGATCATGCTTAAACCCCAGAAAGCCAGGCCAACTTAGGTCAGATTGCTCGGGCTCTTTCCAGTTGAGTGTTGAGCCCCTCCAGGTGTGGAGACCCCACAGCCTCTCTGGGTGTCCTGGTTTCTCAGGAACAGACCCACATGCTAGTCATGGCAGGGAGGCCATGGGTAGCCCCGAGTCAGCTGGGAGTTTCAGTCAGGGCAGCTGCCCCAAGCTGACTCACAGGTGTGTCCCATGCCACTTAATCTGCTCATTATCAAAGGAGGGAGCTCACAGAGGGTAGGGTGCTTCTTTTCTGGGGATTCTGCTTTTTAGTCTTCTATTGCTGATCCTAAGGAGAAGGCTGAGTATAAGCTTGAGTGCTTTATGTTGGTGATTGTGTTATTTTTGTTATTTCATTAAATCTGTTTCTACTTCAAGTCATGGGGCTTCTCCCTTTTTTCCCCAATTCCCCTTCTCAGCTGGGAGGGGTCATTGGGCGGTAGAGCAACTGCTACAGTTTAGCCTTGGGTATAGGCTAAACATAGACACTGGGTACCTGTTTTGGTGCTGCCTCTCTCTCATTGGGAAGAACTCTTCCTAATATGTAATTGGAATTTTCCTTCCTGCAGGTTGTGACTGTTGCCCCTCTCCTACCACTGTGCAACTCTGAGGACAGTCTGACATAGATAAGTACATATCTATATATACATATATGCACACACAAGCATATGGTTTCTTATGCTTCTTCCTCTATGCATCCAATAGATAACAAGCTAAGTGGAGCCTTGGTCTGGCCCAGTGCAGCTCTTCCTATTTCTAGTAAACTCTGAGTGGCTGTGGAGAGGAACTGGCATTTTCTTCCTTCTGCTGTTGCACAGCTCCAGTTCCTTTGTATTATTTAGACACATGCCCCCCTTGTGGTGTGGGACATGACATTTCTTTCCTCTTTAAACATGATCATTACAAAATACAAATTGGAGCAAGAACTGTAGTGAAAAAAATCCCTCTTCTAATGGAGTCCCATCGACAATGGATGCTTGTTACAAAACACAACAGAACATTAAGTCTTTGCAGCTAGTAGAGACAAAGACAAGTCATTATTAAGAGTTTAACTGGTTTAGGTTAACCCTACAGCCATGACATATGTCAGCAAATGGCAGATAGAGGGGAGGCAGGATGCAACAACGAAATCTGATTTGCTGTAAATTTTATATAGTTTTTAACCAACATAACAATACTGTGTGTAGATACACTGCATATCTCTCTGTATATAGCCACCACAGAGCAGCTCTGTGGGACTGGAGAAGAGCTATTGTAAAATGCTGTTGGATACTGGACTTTGGAAGTTGGGCACAGCTGCATATATCTTGGGTTTACAGTCGTAAGAAGAATGAAGCCCAATTATCTCCTTACATAGAGGTAAAACCAAGGAAGCTGCTTGATTGCAAGGCAACCCTCTTGCTGGGGAAGATGCTCCAGATTTCAATTCTGTCCCTGAACAGACCATAGCTGGTGTGATCTAGCTTGTGAAAGGCTGATTATAGAGAAATGTATGGCCAGTGTTCACAGGCATGGAATCTATTTGTGGTAGAGTATAAAAGAGGTTAAACTATCTGTACCTGTGTACCACCTAGCCAGTTCTCTCCCTTATGGATGGCTGAGGGGCTTTTTCATTCATGCTTTTCTCATTTTAGAAGATGAAAGCAGTTATAAAGTCAGAGCGGTAACCTCTAACCATTACCCCATAGTCTAAAAAAAGCACATCTTCACATTTGTCTTTGGGGAACAACCTGGACTTAATCTGAGACGGGATTTTAATTACCCAGGTGCCACAACAACTAGCCAGGGTAATTTTTTTGGCATAACAACATTGCATCTCCTGCCCACTTGCTATCTCTCAATGGCCCATCCAAGTGTCTGGAAAGCTTTTCTGTAGTCATTTCAAGCAGAGCTTGAATTCTGTCTTCTCCTATACAAAAGAAGATCCGGTCATCCTCCTCTCTCTCCCTCCCACCCAGAGCATAACCCCCATCTTCAGGAGGAGGAGGTATTTGATGGCACCTTTCAATCCAGGCTAACAAAGCTCTTCACAAAAGTCCTAGACCCAGTGCCAGTGTCTTTCAGAGATATCAAGGTTTCACTCATTGAGTACAGCTGCATTTCTGTGAAATTAGCCACATTTTACTGCTGGGCGCATTAGGTAGCAAGAGGTAAATGCTGTATGAAAGTCAGAGGTTGGAAGTGAGTCAGGATGCAATCCCAGTAGTTGATTCTGCTTGGGTCTGAGCCTAAACTGTTTAATACTTGTCTGTGTGCTTTGAGCAGCAAAAGAGAGAACAGAGCATCAGCGCTTCATGGCATGTCTCCTTGTCTGACTGCTTCACAAGAACAGATGACAGTTCTCAGGCAAATCTGCTAATTTGGAGAGAGAAAAGTTTCGTCTGTTTTGTGGTGAGACACCTGAGAAGCCAAGAGAGCTGTTTCAGGAGGAAGCACAGAGAAGGTCTGTGTACTTACAGCCATGCTTTCAACACTGGAAAATAAATCATCTTTCCACCACAGACCCCATTATAACTACCCTAGCAGGTAAGAGCAATTAGGATGTTACTGCCTTGCTATTATGGATTGCTGTTTCTTGAAGAGGTGGAATGGGGTGGTTATTTGTGGTTGGGGAATAAGGAGATGAACAAGAAAGTTATGAGATTTCACATCAATATTCCTCTGGCTTTTTGCAAAGAAACATCATCCTACCCTATCACGACCTGATGACTCTGCCATTTCTGCCCTGAAGAAATTTATAGAAGCAAATCTCACACCTTCCCTGACTCTGTTCTGACTAGGGAGGACAAGAATGGAGAGATTTGGCTACCCAGGTGCCAGCTTATAACCCAGCAGCCTGTTCTGCTCTGCTTGAAGGGTAAACATGCCTCTTGCCCAGGCCAGCTGTCCTATTGGGAGCCAGCCCTTTCAGTTCACTCCTGGCAGAGGTTAGCACACAGCCTACAGACCCAGGCTGGGGCTGGAGCTAAACCAAGCAACACTGGGTTCAGCCAGAGATGTTGCCCACTTTGTTCTGCACTGGATGGACCCTCCCAAAAAAAGTTCCCAAAGAAAAGGGACATCTGGGAGACAGGCACCCAACAAAAAAATATTTGGTTCAGGTTCCACTGGGACTGGAGGCCCCACTCAAAACTTTGAAATGCAGATTCAGGTTTAGTTTCTGCTTGGGGGAGGGAAAAGATCATGGTTCAGGCTGGTTTCTGGTTAACTTCCAGTAAAACCACTTGTGCAACTCAGGAACAGGACAAAAGTATGAAGGGGATGTTTTGGGGTATGAGTAAGGTGGAGGTAAGCTTGAGGATGAAGATGAATCAAGTGCAACATGGTTCTGCCCGCCAGGGAATGATGAAGCTTGAGCTGATCTCAAAGCACAGGAAAAGCAATGGCATAACAGAGGAGTGCCAGCAGCAGCAAAACAGACCCAACCAAATCTGGTGGGAGAAAAGGCACAAGATCAAATGAAATTGAGAAAAAATATTTTCAAGGAAAGGCTTCAAAAGGTGTCTGCTGTTTCCTGGCTTCTGCATGAAAATATAATAATTGCCAAACAGAAGAAACTGTAAGAAGCCACTGGGTAGATCTTTCCCTTTTGGAACTGCCCCCTTGGAGCAGACTCTGCTCCGCTTGTATTACACACGCCAGCTCTTAAAGATTTCCTTATGTATGAAGATTTTTGCAGTTCACACGACCATCAATTTTTGTCAGAGTCCATGTGTTGCATTTATACCAAAGTATGGCACACATTGCACACTGAACATATGGTCAAGTCTTCAAGTATATCTTTATATACAGGAGTATAAACAGGATCCCTATAAAACGGGAGGCTCCATGCCTCTGCCTCAAGCCTGGAGGAGCTGGTGAGTCTTCTAAGGTGCGTTCAAGAGCTCTCATGGCTTGGGCCAGCACAGGTGAGTTTTGATCTGCTGTTCCATGAGCTTAATCTCAATTAGAATTCCCTTGAGCAATCACCTGCAGGTGGATTCATACCATATGCTATTCTTAGCCTGCATATCTCATTTCTAGGTGTTACAAGAAACTGGATTCGAAACAGGTACTCAGCATAAACAGACAAGTCGTTCGAAATGTCCTAAGACTGCAGTTTCAGCAGACCGTGTCCAGCAAAAGTGTAAACTTGAGTTTCAAGTGGTTTAACAGGTCAGAGCAGAGAAACAAAGCAATATATTCATAGTTGGAAGTGTGCATACACCTGCATATACATCCACACAGCTGCACAATCAACAAAACACTTCCACAATTTAAAAGCGTAATTAAGCAAATCAGGCTGATATATAGACCTTTCCTTTAACTTAATGTTTTTCATGTCTTACCTCATATTCACTTTGAAAATGAAACTGAGAGCTCCTAAGACAGCACTTCATTTTCAGAATGTAAAAAATAAACCTAAAAAAAGCCCCCTATTGTGTCTACAGCTATGCCAAGTGTGTATGTATAATTCTGTGCCCAGAACAGCAGAATGTACTGCAATATAGGTATCAAAATATATATTGCTTTACGCATAAAACTGCAAACCAAAATATCTTGCAGCCAGCTGCCCAAATATTAGGTTCTTATGGGCCTTAGGGCATTGATGCCCCATAAATTTAAGAGTATTTATTAGGTGAGTACAGAACTGGAAGTTTTGTAGCAGTGGAAAATAAGTATGATAATGAGGTAAACACATGTTGCAATGAAAATACCAACTAATTGTGTGCTCTGTGCAGGAAATAGCAGCTTTAAACAATCGCTTCTTGAATACTGGAGGAAGGCCTGTGAGCTGGCTACAGGATGGTCTACTTGTTAATGACATCTCTCTGCATCCTGTAGCTTTTTGCAGTACTGTAACCCAGTTTGACAAGTAGGTAACCAAGTAGGTCTTACAGTCTTTCGAATGCTTTGAAGGACTTTATGAATGCCCCTTTCCATTCCAGAAAGTGGAGGGTTATGTGCATGGGTATAGCTTCAGTTTTCCTTAGATAAGCAAGGGGAAGCACTCTTCAGCAGACCATATCCATAGATGCAGCCGCGATTCCCTCCCTGTGGTTAGAGGAGACCTAAGGTGCGGTGAGGTCTGTGCATCATGAGCTCCATCTGGAGGTCGTTTGCTCTAATGTGTGGTTTTGAAATAAGTGGAGAGAAGAGGCGACAGCGCTGGGTCAAAGTCAGCAAGACCCAGGGGCATCTGGAAAAAAAGACCCTGCAAACCAGAAGAGCTGTCTGATGTGGAGGTGTCATGCAGAGAATGGTAGGTGGTGGGAGTAGCTCCATTTGCCCATGGTGGTGGGGCATGTTACATCTGTGCCTGAAATGCAGCCTGTGCTGTATGTCTTCTTATTTGTTGGTCAATGCAGAAAAGAAGAGGCAGAAAACCCAGCACGCAGTCAAGATTGTCCTGTCAGACTGTGCTTATGGAGCAAGCAGCTGCCCTCCCAAGTTCCCAGGGTGTGTATTTGAATGTCTGTCTTTACTCCTACTCTCAAATGTAAGAAGGATGGTGAAGGGGTTGTCAGCCTGACCCATGGCTTCCACAGAGCATGCATGGCAGTAGGAATGGCCTCTCCAGAGGTTTGGGGCTAGGTAATACATGGAAGAATAGTGGTTTGTTAATTTGGATGCTGCATGAAGCTCACATAGCACTTGTTCAGAGCAAGTTTCTGGTGAGTTATGCCAGATGCTCAATCCTAGTGATTTTGCTAAGCTCTGTCTCGAAGCTGGCAGCATGCACAGCTTCAACTAGAGTCTTCCACTGTTCATTTAAGCTTTAAAGATTCAGAAAAAAAGTTTCAGGCTGGGTCAGTACACTTGTACAAAATAAGAGGGAGCTGAGATGTGATCAGATTTTCCATGCAGCTATTCTTACTCCCCCTTCTATTGTTACAGATGAAAAGTAGAGCCCCAAACCACCAGCAATGTTCTCAGTTTTGCTGGAGGTCTCAGCGCTTACAGCAGCGAGGGGTCTGACCGATGCAGAATTGCTGAGCAGAGGAAAAGATCTCTGTGAAACAACAGAGCAGTCTGTGTACAGGAAGGTTGTGCTGAGTGGGATCCCCTTGTTTGAGGACCTGCTGCTTGTTAACATAATCATTGTCTTCCTGTCTGAGCCGAAAATAATGCTGGGGGATTCTTAAGCCAAGCAACAGTCCTAGATAGCCCAAGACCCCTTTCCTCCTCTGACACAATGAACATCATTATGGTATTAGGGAGGTCAGGAAAGGTATTTGAAGTGTGAAACCTTTGTGAGCTTTGCCATACACACTATAATGACACCCATAGCTCTAAATATTATTGCCAGCTCTGCTCAGTGTGTGACTGTGCACTTACCACCACGAGAAGGCGCCCCAGCTGCAGACTGCTGTGTGGGTCTGGGGAATTCAGATTGTTTGGCTCATTTTATGTGAAAAAATGCAAGATCTGTGTAGAAAAGCATCTCGAACATTGAGTCTGGAAGTGTGGTCCATGCCATTAGCAGACCTGTAATGTAAGCTGGCAGCAGTGATCCACGCCTGTGGTCAAAATCCCAGATGCGGGTCAGGGCTCTCTTCTCTATGAGATGGGATGTATGCAGGAAACTGGGCACATGGCCCAAATTACATTTTTGCTGTGGAGTTAGTGCCAGATGCCCTGTGGGATGAAGAAGGAGTGGAAAGGAAAACTGAAGGACAATGAGAGCTTAAGGCGACACGTGAACTTTACTCAGCTGCTTAATGACACGATGGTTCAGGGCTAGGCTTCTCTGATGCCGGAGACTACCTTCCAAAAGAAAAAATGGGTGTGCAATTAATCATCCAGGGTGCTAAACTGATGTGCTACTAGAGTTTTCATTCTCAGAGACTTTTAAATTTTTTTACCCGTGAAACTAAGCAGCATCTAAGTGCTGGGTATCAAAGGCTGCAAAAGTAATTTCCTCCATTTTTTTCAATGCTGCTGAAAAATCAAAGTTATGTAGGTCCTCTTCCCCACTGGGATTATGACAGGGTGCACAGCATGGTGCTCATGGACCATCAGGAGAGCTTTGGCTTGCAATAAGAACTAAGTTACTACTGCCAGCAAGATGTAAATTTTGAAGGAGGCCTGCAGATTGTACAGGAATAAGATTATGGTGATGACCTGTCACACAGTGGATGAGAAAGAGTGATGTAACTGTGAAGGTTAATTGATGTGTAGAATCCCTTTCTGTACAATACTGTGGCCTTTACTTGCACGTCCACATACTGGTTTATGGCTACTGTTGGAGGAAAAAGATATTTGACCAATGACATACATACCTGGCCAAAAAGTAAAACATTCAAACCTGTCATGTTACACGGCCGTGAGTATCAAGTGCAAACCTGCTTCTGGGATGGCTGTGTGATCACTGATGGGATGACAACAGCTTTCACGTATAACGGGTGCTTTTTCCTCTCTGAACCTGACTAGTTCTACACCCTTATAACAATGTACACTCACCACTTCCACTCCACACCATGTATTCCAGCAAATACACAAAGGAGAAGCAAAAAGTTTTGTTTTCAAAATATAAGGTTTTTTCATAGGAAAGAAAAATAAAACCCCTCAAGTTTTATGTTGTATTTACCATGATAGTATTTTCAAACAGCAGCCACAGAAGAAACCAGTGGTGTTTCTCATTTTAATTGCACAAAACCAACATGAATAAATTTTATCAAGCCTGTAAGTACAGAGAGGTGTATTTTTTTTTTTTTTTTTTTTTTTTTTTTTTTTTTTTTTGTATATTTTTATTTACGAAAGGAAAAAGCTACAGTTTTAAGCCAAATAAAAAGGCCAAGGCTAGAAGTGGAAGATGAAACAGAAGAATGTGTGAGCTTTTACTTTTAAAAAAGTATCTGGAAGACAAAGAGATGACACACAGGGAGAGCTGCTGATGACCTTGAATTTGGAACAGCATCTGAAAAACCAACTCTTTTATCCCTCACTTAATATGTGATGAAAGAGTCCAAAACAGAGCAGTCCTTCAAACCTCAGATGTACTCTGGGGTGCTTGAAGCTTAGTAGCCATATTTTTCATTGAGATGAGTCTTGCCATCACCACTTTGACCTAATGGACAAAGACGAAGAGTTGCATTATTTTTCACCCCCCCTCATCCAAGATAAATTTGTATCCAAGTATGAAATAATCTCTAGGCAGCACCAGTCAGACAAGCACAAAGAGCATAAGTCAGACTGGATATTACAATTCAAAACTTGATTTATATTTAGAATTCCTCTTAACCTTACTAATAGAGTCAAGATTACATAATCTATTCCTGGGTTTGGTGGGTTTTTTCTTTCTTTTTTTTTTTTTCCCCATTATGCCAGTTTAGACAGAAGGTAAATCTGATTATTAGCAGGCAGGGACAGAAAAAGGAGCTCCCTCTTATGGACACAGTTCACTTGGCTATCCAGATCAGACCTCCAAGTTACTGAATTGGGTATTTTGTTCCAGTGGATTCGTATGCCAGAGAAGTGCAGTCTTTTCATTGAAGTATGATTCACCAGATTATAGTTTTATGCAGTGAAATTTATTCTCATTTTTCTTATTCCCTTTGGAGGCTATCTGTATTATAAGCCTGCAACAGCCTTATAAAAATTATAATATTCATTAAAAAATGAAAGCTAAGCTTTGAACTTACTGTGAAAACCTCAATGCATGAAAATGAATTTTCCATTTTAGGTAAACTGAAAGTTCATGACACTGTTTAAGAATAACCTCACTTAGCTAAAACCACTCTGGATAAAAGTAAAAAAAATTGTTCAACTTTAATATATATTGGATGCATGCATCAATTATTCTATGCCTTCACCAAAGCATTATCAAGATGTCTCCTCAAAACATGACCCAAAGTTTGTATTCCAATGATTTTTGCAAAAATCTGCAAAAAAGTTTTTCAATTTCACTGACTTCTATGAAAACTGAGAATACCAAGATTGATGGAGCATTTATCCCTAGTGAAGGTTTGAGCTTGTCTTTCAGCCAGATCATCGTATTGCTTTGTGTGAATGGAATTAGCTCTGTCAGGTGTTACAAAACTGAAAAACAAACTTTGGGTGTATCTGTCCATTGACATGAAGCTACTGCAGATATGGTCAGTATTTCATTGCAAGACTTGCATGGCTGTACAACAAATACAGGGCATAACATGCCAGAAAACATCAGATTCTGGGTAAAATATTCCCAAATTGCTTTTTTTCAAGAAGTTACAAGGACACTCTGACTACTTATTAGGTAGATTCTTGAGTTATAAGACTAAAAAAGGTAAGGAAATGGTTGATACCTGCAGGAGGAATCCACATGCAGTAGTCTGGGTCATCATCTGGGTACTGTGAGGAAAAAAAAGGTTGCTGGACCTGCAAAAGGAGAAAAGATTTTTAAGGTGCTGTACCCCTCCAGCAATATGTCACAGCCACTAAATCTCTCATTAATTTGGAGACAAATACTGAAAGGAGAAGGTTATTTCTATGAGAGTCAGGGATGAAAACAATACTACTGAGGAAAGAAAAAATATCAAACCCTCAAATAGATCCAGTTTATTCCCAGTAGAGTTATAGAATAATTGAAGTGCTTGTTAGACAGGACCTCTGGAGGTCATCCAGTCCAAGCTCCCCATCAAATCAGGACCATTGCCATCTGTCCACTTCCGGACAGTTTAATCTTGTCATCCTAATGTTTGGTAGTGTCATTTGACACAGAATTTCTTTATGCAGGGAAAAGCTTTAGAGTAGGATTTTCAAGAAGTGCTTTATTGATTTCATTGCACAATCACACTGAAAACTGCAGGTTTAAGGTGACTTTCACACTAAAGTACATAAAAGTTCAGCTGTTATATAAGGGTAACTTAGTTTTTCAAAAGAAAAGAAAATCCATTTTTTCACTTCTCACTGGCATCACTGACATGTTGAAAGCAAACTGAAACAGGTCACTTGCACTTCAAATGTTGACACAACAATGTCTTTTTGTTCCTAGATTTTTAAGTTTTGCCACATCAGTACCATTTTCTCAACAACTTCTGTTTTCAACAACCACAGGTAGCTATAAAAAAAAAAATATAACTGTGGAGTGCAAGACTTAAGAGCTCAGAATGTAGCCAAGTTACTCAGCACTGATTTGCATTACTCTGTAGTATCATGACACAGTCTTAAGTTATGCAGCTGAAGCAATTTTTCATTCCTTCAAAAAACTTTCCTTCCTCAAATTAACCTCTATAACAGTTCTTTTGGAAGACTAATGTTTTCCAAAACGTTAGACTGCAGAGCTGAACAGTTTTTAAATATGGCTTGTGAACAGTCACTTTAAAATAGTTGTTCCAGTTTTATGTGATTCAAAGTTATTCCTCAAATATTAAAAGAGGAAAAAAAAACAAACCTAAAGCTGACTTCTAGTTGATATTTTCCATGCAAGATCTGAGCCCAAAGGCAGAGACAGCATGTGGAAAAAGTGATTTGTGATGGGAGAGAGAATACAGCTAAGCCATCTGGCATTTGGAGAATGCTCAGTGTTAGAGTAAACTCTGTGCTGATGAGAGGTGCTGACTTGACTGCCTCAGCATGAGAAGCTGCCTTGTTCTCCCATATTCGTATGGGAAATGATACGAACTTGGGCTTTAACAGTATAAATTTACTCTTGCTTTCTTTATCAACACGCTTTATAGGCTGGCAACAAAGGACAATTCTAAAGGCTGTGCCTACCCAATCCTTGGGCCCTTTGCCAGGACTAACAAGGTAGCAGTTAGCACACACAGGCTGCAGGGAGTTAAGTTTCTTTAAGTAAGCAGTGCAGGGCTAAAATGAGATGTCTGCCAAAACGAAACTGTCAGAATGGGCAGAACTGACGGCCCACGGGGCACAGAAATCTTCTTTGATGGCAGGCAGCAGAAGGGTGGGATGCACTCTAAAGGGAAGAACCTCACAATAATCACTAGGCTAAGAGCATGCTGTCACAGAAGTTCCTTCCCAGCTCCAGAAAGGCAACAATTGCCTGTGTCCTAAAATGTGCAAAGGTCATATTCTTTACATTTTAATACAAATCTTATGCACAGAAGGAACACTGGTACATCTACTCTAATTTAGTGAAAACTGGGTTGCAAAAGACAATCTCTTCTCTCTTTCCACATCTACAGGGAAGGATGAGGTTAGGTAATGGCAATACAAACTACCTATAATTTCAGTCCAGCGTGTTCTGGTGTCAGCCAATACATGCTTCCCAAGCTACTCTCCAAGGAAAGTTTTGCAATGCCATTCCTAAAGCTCAGAGAGCACCTATGTTCTACGCTTGTGATGCAGGAGAAGAAGCAATTAGCAGAGGCTAATTGCCAAGTAAAAAAGTGAAAAAAATAAATTTGTGATTGTATTGAGAGCCTCAGTTCTGCTTGAAATGCTGTGCTTTACCTTCTCATTGGAGAATCCAAAATCTGTGTTCAGTGGCAGTGTGTGACTCTACATTTGGGTCTTAGTCAGCAGAAAGGCACTACTATCACCAAGTCATACTCAATCAAATTGTTACTATTTCACTAATAAAGAGCCTATTAAATGATTCCTTGAAACTCTTAAGCTAGAGGAGTCATGGTATCATAACTGACCTTGCTTGAGCTATTGATTTTCTTAGTTTTCTCAGATGTCTCTTCAGGTTCCTTACATACTGCCTCAGATGCTGACAAGAAAGAAGATTTGTGTTATGACACATCATGAATGACCAATTCTATCAGAAACAAGCTTAATAGAAAGTTCACATTAAAATAGATACATCTAAAAGGAAATCCAAGACAGCTCACTGCAATAAAATTCACACTTAAGACTGCTGAACATATTTTTGTTTTTCACAGATTATGTTTAAGACACTGGCAGTCATCTAACTGAATGCAATTTAATACAGTCCTGTATTTGGGATTCTGTAACACACTTTTAGTTAATGGCAGATGTTTGTTTTTTTATATCTACAGATATTCGCTGTTGCTACCACTGCAGTGACTGATTTGGAAGAAAACAGTAGGAAATGCATGGAAGTAAATTCACATTAGCATAGGCAAGAGGAAGACAAAGATAGAAGTATGCTTGTTTTTTCTGCCACTTATTCTGTTAAATACTGAGACTCTTGTGTATTAAGTCTATGGACAAGATGATGAGGACAGGATAACATATTCTTAAGAGTCTGAGTTACGAAAAAAACCCGAGAAAATTTATACAGATCTTCTCCAAATATTTAGTAGACCAAACACATTCATTTTGAGGATCTGATTTTTTTATTTTCTGTGTGTGTGTGTACACGTAGAAGGGTCATCTGGGTCATTAACAGACCATTAGCTAATGTTATGTAGTATTTGTCACTTTGTAAAAGGAAGTTCTGTCCTTCTGTAGTGTTAAGACCTACTGCAAGAAAATAAGGAGGGAAAAGAGCATTAAGTTTATGCTCCTAAATTGAAATAATTTTTCTTCTCTTCTCATGCTATTTTTATTTTTAAAACAAAGTATCTCAAAGCAGTTAATGACTATGAAAAGCAAGGAGAACTGAAATGTAGTTTAAGTGACCTGTCTTCACCATATACTTACCAATTCTCAAGCAAAACACAATCCCTCATTTGAATTCTAGATTCTCACTTTAGGCTTTAGATCAGGCTTAGTTTCCTTCTACTGACAGAAGATGACAATGGCTCCTTTAGACAGTTTCTAAACCCACATGCTACTGTACAACAGAGTCTAAATTGAACTGCTCACCGTGAGATTTCTCTTGTGAGGGTCCCATCTGAGATTTATTCCTTAGTATCTTTGGCTCAGGCAGAAAATGGACTCCTGGGAAAAGAAAAAAAAACAACAAACCAAAACAGTGCTAGATGAGCATACTGCAGTAACTCTGATGAGCAGAGCACTAGCAGCCCTGAGACAAAATACAAAAGGGAACTCTTAGCTACATTTGTCTCAGGAAGAACTATTCTATTAAAAGTCCTCCAAATTATTTCGTCCATCACAATACAATACCAAAGAAAAGCTTGTGACTGGTTAAAATGCACTTTTCAGGAGCAACCTGTCCAGTATTAAGACAAGAAGTTAGAATTAGGTTTCTGTCATTGAACACAATTTACCGAGAAACATCATTACTGAGTTTTCAAATACATCAAGTTGATATAGAAAAGGATGGATTGGAGATAACCCACACAGATACGAGGAAGATATTCCTCCTTACAAACTGACTCGAAGCTTTAGAGACATTCGTTTTCTTAAGTCACCTGCACACAATATATTCTATTTGTTATTACATGGATACTCAATTGAATGAAAGCAGGGCTTATCAAAATAGGACCTTTCTTGAGTCCAGGAGATTTCTTTATTTCACTAGAAGCATGAAAAAATGACTGTCAAGCAGAGTTTCAGCTGGAACCATGTGAAACTCATCTGTTGGCACACAGACTCTGGACTCATGGCAAAAATCTACGGAAAACAGATCTGCTGGAGAACTTGTGACTCAAACCTGAGGATATTCACATAGCTCTGAAAAATTCAGCAGTAACAGACTCAGCTTCATTACTGGAAAAATGAAAAACAATGGTTTACCATCCTGAAGGGATTCTAGATTCTTGTTATTGCAAGGAGAACCATCAGTAGTGTTAGTTTCTTTTCCTGTTTCTTCCTCTGTTGTCACTTTCATTTCCAGGTTTGGAGCTCCGTTGTTTATTGCATCTACTTTTTGCTCCTCCTCCATTTCTTCCTCTTCCTCTTCCTCCTCCTCTGGTCCATCATCTTTCATTTTTAACAAGCTTTCAGGGATGTCTGGACGCTTAACAGGCACTTTCTGCAGGAGAAAGACTTGTGCATGAGCATTAAGAAAATATGGAGGTAGCTGTCACAGATATTCATTATAGGAGAAAGCACACACATAACTGTCAGAGACAGCTGATAAGGAAACACTCTCAGGATGAAGAATAGTTAGGTTTTAAGGAAAAGTTATTACTAGAGACGGAAAATGAAAAATACGTCCAGTCCATAGACAAGGAGTGCAGTCTTTTCATAAGAGGTACACTGGAAACTGAATCAATCTTGGATATGACCTTAGCTCAAAGATCACGAAAAACAAAAGAAAGTAAAGGACCAGATGCTGAGGTATAGCAGTGTCTCAGCTTGGTGTCTCCAGACAAGTGGGTCCACTTGACCCACTGCCTTCAAACCACAGCTGTGCCCCAGGAGACTGACTGTACAAGGGCAGAGAATGGCAACTCCTGGGATCAGTGTCTGACAGCCACTGCTTGCTGCTCTGTGCACGTTCCGCTGCTGCAGGTTTGTGCCTCCATGCTGTTTCCATACATGTGAGAAGACATGGTTGCCACCTACAGTCTCCATAGCCTGAGAAGGTGTTCAAGAAATAGCCTCTGACTCGCAGTACTTACAAGTTCAACTTACCCCTAGGCTTCCAGTTTTCAGCTTGAATTTGCTCCCCCCTTTCATTGCACCAAAGAGAGGCAGTGTAATCTTTTTAGGCTTGCTCTCTGCTTCCAGCCTGTAACTCCCACTCCTAATAATAATTAGATATAAAGGAAAACAGCGTACAAAGTATCAAACAAGTCTTACATTTACAAATGCAAAAATATGCAAATTAGAAGCATATATATAAAAATCCTTTTATTTCTCTTTCCTCTGTTCTACATACATGCTGTAGGATTCAGACACTTGCCATACAGGGAGAAAAAAATAAAAAGGCAAGGAAAAAAATCTCTATCAGACTCCCTCAAATTCAATTGCACACACACACACACACACACATATATATGTATATATAAAAACACTCTCAGAAGCCAAACCTCAATTTAAGTAAATTCATTAAGTAATTAAACCTCTGATCATGTTGCCACTAGCAAATGATGAACCCAGCACACTCCCACTTGAATTGCAGCAGCGTTGCTAGGCAGTAATTGAAGAGCTACTACACTTGACTTCTAGGCATATTTCATGGAGCACAAGTGGTTTTCACATTATACATAATAACTAAAATTTTTCAGTTCCTTCTGGATGCAGGTTTGGAAAAAAAAATAACAAAACTGACACCATGCTTCCAATCCCTTTCCCCTCACTCCCCCTGTGTGGGCTTATGTTACTCCACTGTTGTAGCACATTTGCCTCAACCATACATGCAGCAGCAGGCAAAAGGCACAACTGCTCTTTAAAGAGATGAGCCAGGTAGTTTGGAAGGCCGTCCTGCTTTTGTGTTTGGAAAGCTGTCTGCTTACTGGGCTTGCACAACTGTCCATGGACCATAACAACAGTAAAAGTAATCATTTTAGATTTTAGCCAAGACTTACAGGGGCTTCAGCTCAGGCAGTTCTGCAGGCTTGACGAGCTTTATTAATGCTTTCAGTCTCTGTTGCTCTTTCTTCAGTTCAAATGACCGCAAGTGAAGCTTCTTTCGTGCCACGCTGTCCAAGGTGCATCCTGATTTTATTTCGGTCATGAATTCATCCAAGGAATCTTGAGCTGCTGACTGGGACTGGACTAGACAAGATAACAGGAAAATATATATTGTTATGGATGTGGAGATGAAAGTTGTACTCACCAAGTCCTACCTTTACAGAACAAGGCATGTATGAACAACTACCCTCTCTGCAAGTTTCTGTTAAATGGTGAAATAATGAAGGTAGTTAGCCCTGGAAAGTTGAAAGCATTTCTCCTAACAGAAGCCGTACAGTAAACCCTAATCTACTTGCATAACAAAGCCTCTCTTAAAATTCAGTATTTCTTTATGAATAAGTGTCTCTAGTCTATGTTGTTAATCTCACTTCAGTATCTGCTGTCCCTATGTAAGTCCTTTAGGGGTTCTTTTTGTCATCACAGACTAAAACACAGCTACAAAGAATCCCACACCACTGCACGGGAAATCCCATTTTGGCTTTCCTGGAATGATATGTAGTAACATTTGCAAAGCTCAAAATGAATCAACACATGATGCTCCCTCCTACCCCTGGATGACTGAGTACATACAAGAATAGTTTCATATGTTAGTACAACCACACAAAATTTACCTTTGTTTTGACTGGAATTTCTAACAAGAAAACACTGCTCTGTACTTGAAAAAGAGTAACGACTGTCTTTCTACTCCACCTGATTTCAAATATTAATAATTCTATGCATAATTGACTAATAAAGCTCATGAAGAAAAACTAAAGCTCTAATAACTAAGAAAAATAAATACAGAATTCTAACACATGAATTAAAAAAAAAAAAAAAAAACAACCAAAAAAAAAGCCTCAGGAAAACTAATTTCTTGGGCCTGAACAATGCTTCAAAAGTTTTTATATCGTGTTCAAAAATAACTTGGAGGCAAACAAAGAAAAATGTTGCTGCTAGAATTTTAACAACCCTTTTGACAGGCAGTCTTCTGTCTGTTAATATATGAAAGTGGCAAATCTGATATTTACTTGCTGCATTATGAGCATTTATGTATATATGCACAAGAATAATTACGTGACCAATGAGTTATTTTCAGTTCAGCTTGAGCTAATTTAATAGCACTTGAAATTTTAAATGTGTACAAATAAAATAGTATAAGTTATTGTTAAGAGTACATATTCAAGTAGTTTTGCATAACTTAAATATTTAGAGAAAAGTCTGATAAGACTCATGTTTACAAATGGACTCAATTGAAAAGAATATTGCTTATCTAGAACACAACAGTTTACAATTTGCAAATATATGAAAGCCAGAACAGTAACTGTTCAAAGATATATGGAATTGAAAGGCTCCAAAAGATAACAAACAGTTGTAGCATCCACCTCCATGCATCTATAAATGATCACAAAACATGTCATAAAAGAAATTCAGAGAGAAATACTCTTCTTTTTCCTCTTAACTATTTGTACAAGCTGAGATAAAAATCATCAATGAAAAGGCATTGATAATAAACAGTCCAGAACCCCTAGCAGGCAGGAGCTGAGCAGAATGATCATTTTGATTTAAACACCAAATTTCGAAGATAAGGAAGAATGCCTACACAGGTAATTCAGCACAATTAAAGGTACAGTTCCACAGCTCACTACTTGAGCTGCAGAACAGTGTGAGGGTGCTACAGCCAGTGAGTCAGATTACCCTCGCAAATAGGATTCTCTATTGATTCCACCCACAGCACCTAAGATCAGACATTTCAGCTTACAGGGTCACTGTTAGCATTCAGTATCTGTTGCAGCAGCTGTCTACGCTACTGAAGTAAAATTTGACATTGCTAGAAGGTGTATCAATCGTGGCTATTATACTTTATATTCCAAGGAAAAAAAGCCACAGGGCTATTTACTGCACCATTAACTTATTGATAATTTTCTTCTGAACAGGCAACCAAAGGTGAGACTGAAGAACTCTACGTACCTGATTTTCATTCAGCTGCATCAATGAATGAGAGATACCAAGTCAGTCTGTCAGCAGTTAGTTCTGAAGAACTCCAGAGAACAATTTGTGAACTTCTACTGCAATCTTTAGACAACCACTTAATTCCTCCAAGTACTTGGTAAGAGGTGTTGCAATTTAGCCTGTCATTCACTCATCGGTCTCTCTACACTCTTGCCCTTAGGCTACAAATAATCATTCAGAGCTAGCAAAAGCACGTTAAGGTTTCAGAACTGTATGTAATGCAGCAGCTTTGACAGACAGCTCATGACAGTGGTAAGAATCACTCACGATAAATACGCGTGCTTCCTGGCTTACTCTTGTACTCAACATCTGTGATTAACCTGAGGCATCCTGTACTGGGTCTGGCTGAGCCGGAACTGATTTTCCCCTACAGCAGCCCTCATGGTGCTGTGTTTTGTGTTGGGAGCTAGAAGGGTGTTGATAACACACTGGTGTTGTGTCTATTGCTGAGTAGTGCTTACACAGCACCAGGGCTCTTTCCAACATTTCCCCCCAGTGGGATGGGGTGGGCAGGATCTTGGGAGGGGACACAATCAGGGCAGCTGACCCGAACTGACCAAAGGGATGTTCCATACCATATGACATCTGCTCAAGTATAAAGCTGGGAAAAAGGAGGAAGGTGCGTGGGGTCACCCTTGGTCCTCCAAGGCAACCACTACGTGTATCACAGCCCTGCTTCCTGAGAAGGCCCCACATCGCCTGCTAATAGAGAATAAATCTGTTTTCTTTCTTTCTTCCACATGCAGACCTTGCTTTGCTTTGCTTACATTAAAACTGCTTTTGTTTTACCCACAAGGGTTGTTTTTTTCTATCTTATTTTCTTTCCCCCTTATTGCCCTGCTGAGAGAAGCAGGGGGGAAGTGATAGAGTGGCTTGGTGGGTACCTGGCATTTAGCCAAGGTCAAACCACCACACATCCAAAGAAATCAGACAGAACACAAGCACCTAGAACACACACACATACACAATGCTAGCTGTGTTTTATCCTGGCCTAGTTCTAGAAGATTCCCATCCAATCCTAAATTACACTGTATTGCAACAAGTGCTGAGACTGCCATTTTTCCAAGGCTCTAAACTAGCAGTGTAATCAGTTACAATTTACCAAACCATGATAACAGACATCAGAATTACATGCTGTTAGAAGTCTATAAATTACCTGATTATTCCTTCTCCCAGCCTCTATTACAATATGATTTAACATTCTTGTTGAGAATGGTATCAGCAGAAACAAAGGCATCATAACATGAAAGGCTGGAATTACATGTCTCGGACAATATAAAGCATTAGCTTCTCCTGCTAGTCAATTCTTAACTACTTATCAGTACAACCATGCTGAAAATTCCTTCAAACACACTGAACTGACCCATCAGTTAGAATGCTCAGTAGAACAGTACTTCTGAACAGTGATCAGATATAATCAATCACCAACAAAACTGTTGATACAGATGAGTTTCAGTGTTGGGCTGAATAACTAGAAAGAAACATACCCGCTGTCAGATTGCTGCTGGGCTTTCTGGAAAGAAATTCTTCTGACAAACTGACACTGCAACCTTTATTGATGCCATCTCTGTTAAAAAGCTTTTTGTATGAAGAACCAGCCTAAACACATTTCCTTCATGCCATCCTTTTATTCCACAAGACATCAGCAGTAACAGAAAGTAAAATGCAGCTATTTGCCTAGTAAGCTTTTAAATCTAACTCACTACCAGATACACTCTCCACTTTGGGAAGGCTCTGCCTTCATACACAAAGACATAATCCTAGAACCTGAATAGCACCCTCATAAGATAGCAAGTTCACTGAACATAATGGGCTAAGCGTCAGCTGCTTTGACTCCACCTTTCTCTTTTCCCACCTTTCCTTCTTAAAAGTGTGTTTCCAATGACAGAAGCGAAATAAAAGATACTGTCTCCTGAAGTGCTGGGGTCTGAACCCCAAGCCCTGAATTAAGATTGACATATGGGTGGTCCCCATGGTCCTTCAAAAGGAGGGGATGAGTTTGCCTTTTCCTTTCCTCCAAGGTGCGACCGACCTTGTAGGGAAAGCCCTTGGGTAAACAAGCCCCAGGTGCCCCACATTGGGTAAATGAGTGCCAGGTGTCCTGGTTTGGGCATAAAAGCTGGGACCCCTGGCAGGAAGGGTGGAGTGTCTGTCTGTGAGGTGGATGCACTTTACAGAGTTTCCCTGTTGGGGAAGGACCTTCTGACTCTCTCTGCAACTGGGCCCCAGTCAGGTTTGGCATTTGCAAACGCGGGCTTTGTGGGGAGACAGTATGTGGCTACTTCTATCCTATATGATCAGCCTATTGACTTGGTTGTCTCCCATCTCTTCTATGGGAGACTTTGTTTCTTTGTTTATTCCACCTAGTATTGGCCGTGCTGTGTCATTCCTGGTGTCACTGGGGTTGATGTCTATTATGTGTGATCTGTTTGACTTGTTTGTACCCCCAGTGATCACCCATATACTGACTTTTTTACGTGCAATAGAATCTGGTTACTGGTTTGTTTTGCTGCTGGCTGTGTCCTTTGTGCTAGGCCTAGTGACTGGCAAAACACTCCTCTGTTAGTTATTTGGTCTTGCCTTATAAATGATTTCGGAAGGAGAAAAAACAGTGTTTCTTGAATTGGGTCAGTTTCACTACTATGGGAAGATGAGTAATTTATGAGCAATGATGCTTACGCTTCTTAAGCTCCAGGAGCTTGCACACTCATCTCCTTACCTTAACTTAGATGTTGCAGATATCCATAAGATACAATTTTCCCTCTTTACTGTTCTTTATGGAAAGCACTACAATCAAATAAACTTCATGCCTTACCTTTCCCTGAAGCCTTCAGCTTCTCTGTTATCTCTGAAAGTTCATTTTCAGCTTCGTTTAGCTTTGTGACCTATGAAAGAACAACATACGCAAAGGATCTTTTTATCTTTTTAAAATCCCCTTTTAAGAGTTATTCAAATATCCTACCAAATTACCTCCATTTTTCTACTTCTGATCTTTGACCAGGATTTTCTGGGCTTAAAAAATATATAGTCTAGATTGTTCCTAAACAACTTATCAGTCCATCCACATGCTGTTCAAATAATTTCCTTTCTGAAACACAAAAATATGTATAATGCTTCTGCAGCAATGTTATACCATCACTGTGATCCTTCAACCCTTCCTATTCCTGCTCCCCCACACCCTATTGCCTGTGTAGGACTTTTAGTTGTCATACCCCTGTCAGTCCAGGCTCCTTAATCTCTGAAGCAGAATGAGATCTTTCTTTGGGAACAGCCCTGTGCACCTGAAAGCTTGCAGTTTTCTGATGGTTTAAAAGTATTTTAAAAGTATCATGTTCTGGTGCTTTGTTCATCCACTGTTGTGATCTATTAAACAGAAGGCAATACTATGCAGGCAAAAGCCAGGTCATATGCTTTCACTTTAATAAAGCAAGCAATTTTTTTCAGATATTTCTAGATATCATTCACAAAACAAAAAATCACTATTCAGAGTTGCAAAGTTCTCTTCCCTCCCCTAGTTTATGATAAATTAAGTCCTGTACACAGTGACAGAACTCAAGGACTGGACCCTCTTCTCCAGAAAGGGGACAACACAAGCAGCTGAAGACTACTTTTTTTTTTTTTGCAGATTGACTTGGTCTTAAGCCATGATACTTCCTGATAACAGGGTAGTTCATTCTCTTTGGCCAGTCATCCGCTTTGCTGAAGGCAGCAGATGTGTGCCAGTTCATAGCAGTCACAATGATGGTTTCTGCGATGTGGACATTAAGTACTAAATTAGAGTAGTAGATCAACTTTTTTTGTTGCGATTCTTAAAAAAAAGTCTAAGATCCCATTTTGCCCCCTCTCAAAACCTCAGAAAGCATCTCATTCTACAACCATCAGACCTAGTCTGATTTTATTCTAACAGCCAATTAATATCTAAAGGTCTGAAATGATACTAAGAGCTCAAGGCTAACAAAAAGAGCAGGAAATATTTTTGATTTTCCTTCTTAGTAATAATACATGCATGAAAGAATAAGCCTGGAATGTCATAACAACTCTTCTTACCAGGGAGTCATAAGTCTCTGGTTTTTCTTCTATTTTACCAGCTTTTTTCATTCTGTTTAGTCGTTTCTTTTCTACAGCACCAGTTCGGTCAAGGAAGGTATCATCATCACTGTCATAAAAATCCTCATCTTCCCAGTTCTTTGATTTTCTTTTTCGGGATACTGGGAAAGGTAAGGGCAAGAAATAAAATGATTTGTGTACCCCTGAGCAATAAAATAAATTCAAGATAGCAATCTCAAATGCCTAGTTTAGGGCTTTCAGAACAATCACAACATTTGACTGGTTATTCACCTGCTTCTTGCCTCAGTACTCCCCGAGCATCAAGTAGCCTGCAAGCTTCCAGCGCACACTGTACCATTGCTTCCTTCTTCTTTCCTGAATGGAGAACCTCTGCTACCAGCTGCTTCCCTGATGCATCATCCACAGGCAACCTGTTCAGTTTGAAGGATTAGAGAGGACAGCTCCAATACAAATGGCTTTTCACAGATGCTACTCAAATATTGTACTTCATACAGTATTAATCAAAACACAAGGATGGATTTCCTAAAGCATGAAGTAATTTTTTTTTTCATTAGTCCAAATAATAATTCTTCCTATATTCATTCCATTGGTAATACAAGAAGTTAAAAGGTTAAACTTCAATATCCAAATCATTTTAAGCACTCTTGCTCTTGCATCCATGTAACATCAGTCACAAATATTTTACAACATACTGAAGCAGTACAGTCATTGAAATGTTGTACCTATCGACTTGAGATCCATCCTGTTGACTTAATTTCCACCTCACCTTCTCGTGTCTAATAAAAGAATGTTACTTGTCTCTTACAGGAACCTGTCTACCTTATATCATAAAAGAAAAAAAAACTGCCTTGTACCATGAAAGAACTGAAATTGAGTATGCAGTAGAATGTTTTGTTTTTTTTTTTTTTTCCCTCTCTTATTAGGAATTAAAAAATATTGTCTCCCAGTTTCTTCCCCTTGTTTTGAGAAATACATGAAATTGAAATACAAGAGAACTGAAAGAATTGAAAGAATCTAGAGTCCTGCTTTTCCAATTTTCATCTCTAAGGAACACCAAATGCTGCCACACCAGAAACGAGTACAGACACTGAACTAGGCACCAATTCTGTCACAGTATCAGGCCAGTATCCAGCTGGCCTGATATTCAGCTTTTGTCTATGAATTCAATGAAGCCAGCTCCTATGTACAAAAGTGAATGGAGATATACATACTTAATCCTGCATAGCCAGCTATTGTGCCCACGATCATCATATTCATATACTAACTCTTCTCCTAGAGAGGAAAAGAAAGAAAGTTGATACAGTTACCAAAATTGAAATAAACAGGAATAATCTTTACAGCAGAGAGTGGTTAAACCAAAAAGATAAAATGTCCTTGTTACATATCGAAGGACTGAATTTGACTTTTGTTTTTTGTTTATAAAGCCATGGGATCTTCAGTTGATATTATGCACATTTGGTTGTTTTTCACAATCAAGGCTTTTTCAGATCAAAAATCTGTAAGTGGCCTGTTCACGAATATGTAGTTCAAAGAAACAATCTGTATGTAATCTGTATGTATTAAAGTAAATGACACTGAAGTTACAATAGTTTGCAATCTGGATTCACTGATAAACAGTATCTTGAAGATGAATTTTTCACTTTAGCAAGCGAGTCATCTCTAAGTTTTGCTAGCAACCATCAAGTTTAATTTAAATTCATTATTGCCTTTTGTCTTTTTATACTTTCTAATTCTATTTCACAATCATAGCGACATCCAAACACAACAGTCTGGAATTTAATGGTTTGGGATTTTTCAGCATAGCTTCAAAACATGGGTATAGTTTGAGTGTCACTCCAGAGGAATACAAGGTGCTTTCTGCAACTCCCAATTTAGAAATTAGTAACTAAGTCTCAGATCTACAATGGCAAGCTAAGTTTTAATAAAACAAAAACCAAACACCCACCTCAAACTTGACCAAACAAAAAAAATCTTACCCACAATGTAATAGAAAAGTTTAGCTCCCATGCCTTAATTCTCAAAGGAAAACACGAGCACAAATGTCACACTTTGCTAAACAGAAAAAAAATTAAGTTTAATTAAAAGAAAAAAAAAAAAAAAAAAAAAAAAAGTACCTTCTCGGTCAAAAAAGCCCTGTAAGGCCTTCCTAGGATCTTTCACATAGAAGGCATCTTGTACATCCTGAAAATCAATAGCAATAGGGTTTTCTTCAGCCTCATCCTCCTCAGCGTCCTCCCCTAGAAGACATACAAAGTGAAAAAAAATACGGTGAAACGTTAGAAAGAGAACACCAGTATATTTCAACTTCCATTAGTTTGAAAGAAGTATCGGCTATATCATCATAAAATTATTTCCCTTAACTTTGATATTTCCAATTAAAAAATCCACCCTGCTGCTTTTTTTGCCATTAATTATTCCATTATAAAATACAGCTTTGCAGATAAGCATCACAGGAACAAAACACAGCATGAACCTAAACTCCCAATTTCCTGGCCTTTTATAGGCACAGACAAATTACCTTCTCCCTGATTTTAAAAGGAGCTCTAGCATAACTTCTTACCAGATAAGCTTGCCTTGTCACAGCACTCTGTTTTAAAAAGAAAGGATTAATTTGCACTCAGCAGCTTCCAGTGGATCGGGACACTTGGCATCCAGCTGGAACTTCAACCCTGAAAACTGGCTTAAAGACCTTTATGCATCATTACTTACCCATTCCCCATGAGCAGCTCATATCACTGTTCTGACTCCTCTCGCTTCTCCTCTCTTCTTTTTCATCTTCCTCATCGGAGTCCTCTCCCAACATTCTCTTTTCTAATTTTGCTTGCTGCTGCTTACGCAGTGCCTTCAGCTGTGTCACAGCTAGTTCCGACTCACACTCCTGGTCCTCTTCGGGTCCCTAAGTCACAGACAGGGGTTTTTTAAAAAGATAAAAAAAAAAAGAAAGAATTATTTTCAACACACATGTGGATTACGTACATAAACACACCATTACAGTGCGTTTCAAAACATAGAGTTATCAGACCATTTGTTACGGCTTGCGGGCACAAATATATTAGTGTAAATATTCTTTCTAAAGGGAAGAAAAAAAAAAAAAACCAGCATTACTCGTAGGGAGATCAATTTCAAACACAAGCGCATTTTAAGGGCAGGACACCCCCCCACCCGGCCCACCTGCAGGAGGAAGAGGCGGGAGCTGCCGCCGAAGCGCAGCCCGTGGCCCACCCGCACGCGGCAGTAGGTGCGGGGCGGCACCCGCGCTTTGTTGAGGAACGTGCCGTGGGTGCTGCCCAGGTCGTACACGTAGAAGCCGGCGGCGTCGGGGCTGTCGGGGGAGCAGCCTGCGCCGCGGTACTGCAGCACGGCGTGGTGCCGCGACACCGAGGGGTGCTCCAGGGCCAGGGCGCAGCCGGGCAGCCGCCCCACCAGGAACCAGCTGCCGCCCTCCAGCCGCACCGAGCCCAGCGCCACGCCGCCCTTCAGCACCTCCAGCCCGTAGCCGGCGCCGGCCGGCGGGCGGCTGCCCCACGGCGGCTCCTCGTAGCGCGGCGGCGGTGGCGCGGCGGCCGAGCGAGGCGGCGGCGGGCTGGGCCCTGGCTCACCGCCCTCCGGGACGTGGGGCGCGGCGGGCAGCGGGCGCTTGAAGTCGGCGGGCTCGGCGGCCGCATCTGTCTCTACGGCCGCCTCTGTCTCCACGGCCTCCGCCATCTTCCCGGTCCGGTCCTAAATAGAGTCCCCCGGGGACGGGCACCGCCGCGATGCGGGGCCCGGGGTAGGGCGCAGCGCCGGGGAAAGGCGGCGCTGCCTCCTCCGCCGCCCAGGGTAGCGTAAGGGGCGAGGGAGGAGGGGAGGTGGCGGCAGGGGAGGCGGGAGCGGCGGCGGCGATCGTTTTTCTCCTCCCGGCGCGAGGAAGCGCTGGTGGCGGGGGAGCCGTTTCTGGTGACGGACGGGGCCCACTTCCGTCCCAGCGGCGGGGCGGGGGCGCTGCGGGGTACGGCGGGGACAGCGGGGCTCCGCGCCGGGCGGGCGGGCTGGGTGCCGCCGTGGCGAGCTGCGGGCTGGGGTGAGGAGCTGCTGCGGGCCCGGAGCTGGGCCCGAGGAGGGCGGGCGGCGGGGCCTGGCGGGGGTGGCGGGCGAGCCGAGTGCGGCCTCCGGACTCTCTCCACGCAAGTCGTGGCGCGCCGTGTGTCTCCTCAGCGGGTGCCGGCGTGGCCCAGCGGGAGCCACATGTTTGCCCCTGTTACACACAAATAATTTCCACCTCACGGGTGCGTTTCTTTCTCCTTTCCCCCCAGGAGAAGCAGCAGTGTGATGTGTTAGATGCCAGCGCTGTGTCCCGATGCCATCGCCGAGGCGGCGCTGCTCGGTGTGGTGCTGACCCGGAGCTCTCCTGGCATTCGTCGTTTGCTTCGCTCAGAGCCTCATCCCAGCTCCGGTTTCTGTTGCTGCCCAAGGCCCGGCGCTTTTCCCTGCCACAAGACTCCTTTGCAGCACAGTGTTTGGTACCCTTCTGGGCTCCGAGGGCAGTACGTGACCTGTGTGAAAATGCTGCGATACTGGGGCGAGATTCCAGTTTCGTCTAACCAGGCAAACCGAAGCTCGTTTGACCTCCTTCAGCGGGAATTTCGTACCGTGGAAGTCCAGGATCCTCCACTGCATCAGCCGTCCGCCAACAAACCTCGTCCGACCACCATGCTGGACATCCCCTCGGAGCCCTGCAGCCTCACCATTCACACCATCCAGCTCATCCAGCACAACAGGCGCCTGCGCAGCCTCATCGCCATGGCTCAGGCTCAAAACCAGCAGCAAGCGGAAGGCATAAAAACTGAAGACAACGAACCTCTGCCACCTTGTCCAGCCTCTCCACCTCTGCCTGATGACCTGCTTCCTCTGGATAGCAAAACCCCCAAAATGCCATTTCAGCTGAGGCACAGTGACCCAGAGAGTGATTTCTACAGGTGTGTTGGTATTTCTTTGGGTTACTTCTTGGCTGAAGGAAAGCTGAGTGTTTTTAAATATAATATGTAGTTATATCAATTCCCTGAGGCTGAAAGGTCAAACAGTGGTATGTAAAGTATAAAACAGACTTGGAAGAGGAGAGATTTATATTTCTCCTGTGTGGATAACGTGCACATTGTTTAAAATAAATGTGCCTTTGTTTCCTATCTATAAAATGTGGATGTGTAGTACTGATTTCTGTCTGATTAGTGCCATGCTAAATGCCTGTGAATGAATGGTTTTGCTATCTTCAATGGTACTTCGACAAGTTTAGCTGTAGGATGTGAAGTCTCTTCTATTTAGGTCACTCACAACTAAACTTGCCTTATTGTAACTGAAAACCAGAAGACGTATAACTAGCTTTTGGCTGTTTAGTTGTGTGTTCTGAAAAGATGAGTGGATAACATATTTGTAAGATTTCATTGGCCAAGGACCTGTGACACAGTAACTATCACACTGCACCCTGTTGATGTTATTCTGGTCAGAGGTGGTGGTGAGTATGGGTAAAGGGAATTCTTGTCTTTTGATACTCTCTCCACCACCCAAGAGCTGGAGAAAATGTGAAGGAAGGTTGCATTGCTTCTACCTCTGCAGCCAGTCTTTGAATAAATAGCATTGCCATCACCTCCCGGTCAACCCTTCCGACAAGCAGTAAATCACAAGGAGGTCTTGCATTTCTTGCAGGATCTGACGATACTCTGTAGGTTATGTGCATTTAAATACAAGGATTAATCCACACTACTGTAACTTTCTGTTCTTAGGTTAAAGACTGTGCACCAATGAACATGATTTAGGAGAGGATAATACATTTTAGCTTATAAAATGGGAAAAATGTGCATCAATAAAATGTAATGTATCAGTTAAATGCCGCTGAGATCTTTAATTGCCTGAGGTTGTATAAAATGCACTTTAGTGAAGGATGTTGCTTTTAGTAACATAGTCTTTCTGAATAGTAGAGTGAATCTTTAGTGCTGTTTGTGGGGGAACACTATCATCCTTCTCGGAAGAAATAAAGTAATTAGCCCAGGGGGGTGAGGGGAAATCCAGTTCTCTGAGGATAAAGTCTGAGCCCTTTCTGGCTGGATGGTTAGTAGAACCGAGCAGTGTTCTGCTCTGTCCTCTCCAGTGGCTTTAGCTTTAAGTTCAGTTTTCTGTGGCTCTGTCAACGTTTTGGGGGTTGCTTTGTCTTTTTTTTTGTCCCTTGCAAGTTTCTAGGGTCCGAGTAATGAAACGTTATTTAGCAGTCAACCGCATGGGGGAGTTTAAGGACTAGATTGTAAAAACTGGATAAACAATTTTGAAATGAAATGTTTTGTGGCTGATAGAGAGTGGATTTATAATAAGCTGCAGCGTAGACTAGAATTTAATTGTGTGCTTACTAAACCAAACACATTTTTGCTCTTCCAGGAGGAAGGCTTTGAGTTTGTTGTTGCATGTTTGTTCTTAACTGTTTTAAGACATGTGAATTAAGAATAGCAGCTGCTGTTATAGTAGTAAAACTAAAGTTATATGATTTGCTGACACTTGTGCTTACGGTGTAAAAACAATTTAAGGAAGACTATTCTTTCCCTTGATAAAACATGGCGGTGCTTAATTTTATGCTGCCTTCTGAAGTGCCATTGTCAGAGTTACAGTATTCGACTAAACCCGTATTTTAATTTCATTTTCTTTGGCAGTAACCTGGGTCTGAGAAGCAGGGTATAGGTATATTTAGACACAGGAAGAAAGGAAGACACGAGCGGCCAGCCTGAATTGGATGACAAGTTTCTTTTATTATAGTCATGTCCTCTTCTGTTTCCTTGTTATTAGTTTTCATCCTTTGATCCCACACCCTTGTCTTTTGTTTTGTTATTCCCTGGATTCATTTTGGTTTTCCTCCCCTCTGGTCTGCCCCATATCTGTAACCCCTACCCCCTCCCTGTCCCTTTTGAGATTAGGAAGAGGCAGAACCTAATTTACTGCTATTTTAATTTTTTTTTTGTTTGTTGTTGTCTTACGAACCGCCTCAAATTCTGTACCACCAGCAGTGGTGCTGTTCCTCTCCTCCCTTTTTCCAGACTGTTCATGAATATTTTGAAACAAACCTCGATTCTGCCACAGATTCTCAAGGGATGACCTGGGCTCCACAGTGGAGATCTTTTGTGTACTTGCTTGTTGATGGATTTGGAGGACTCTAGTAGGTTTGTGAAGCAGATTTTCCATTTACAAGAGCTATCTGGACTCTTTTTGAGTGTAATATTTACCCATGTGTCTTTTAATTCTGTTCTTATAATTTCTTTGAATTGCCCTGATGCACCAGAATATGTGAGGCTTCCCAGCCTGCAGTTCTTCACATCTTTTCTGAAGCTATTAGAAGAAAATGTTCTCAGATTTTCTGTCTTCTGGTCCTCATGGGCTGAGGCAGTTTAAAGCAAAAGGTGACTCACCACAGCTATTCAATTATTTCATCCTTTAATTCCTTTAGTATTCCTGGGTGAATTACCGTCCGGTCCTGGTGATTTGCAACTGTTGATATTACAGTTCTCTGAATAAACAATAAGGGATTAACATTTGGTTTTGGTTGGTATAGAAACAGAATCTAAGCTTAAAGCATAATCGATGAAGAATGAGTAAGGAACTGTAGACTTGAAACTACCATTTGAATGGGAGGCTCTTAGCACAATATGGCTGCTAGCTTTTCCTTCTTCTCTGTTCAGCTTCCAGTGGTTAGCATGGATCTATCTTTTAGAGAAGCCTAACCTACACATTATGTGCTTCTTGAGATACTTTTTCTTGTGTGTGCATGGCTGATTTCTTAACAAGTTTCTCTGTCATTCTCTCATTTGCATTCCTGACCACATCAGATGTGTGCTTTGCATTGAAAGATACTCTGTGAATGAAATTTGGAGCTTGCAGTGGGAAGACAGTTCATGGCAGAAAGTCTTGTAGTAAAGAATGATTGTACAGAAGTAGGGAAGCACGTGTTGGTGAAGTAGCAGGTTTAATGTTGGGAAGGATTTGGAGCAGTGGAAATTAGAGCAGGCAGAATGTATTTCCCCTGCTGGACTAAGTACTTTGGCTTACCCCCTAAACTGTCTGGTGTTCTGGATTGGGCCACTGGGACCCAGTTTATTCTCCAGATGTTACCTATTACCTCTTGATGTTATCTATTGAGCAGCTCTTTTTTATACCTGTGCAGCCTTCTGTAGACATAGCAGAGAGATTTTAAAAGAGACTTACTCAGGATGAGGTGGAAAGACGCCCTTTTCCAAAAGGAAACAACTTTCTGGTTTGAGTTAGTGTACTGTGTACTTTGATGCACTGACTAGCATAATCTTGTTTTCCCAATGTTCTGCTTTATTTTACTGTTTTGGGGAAGTGGCTGTGAAGTGACCTTGTTGCACCTCATTTGGTAGAAATTCAACTCCACAATGTAATGTTTCATAAAATTGATGTGTTCATAGGAAAAACAATCCCTCCCTCCATCTGCTGCTAGCTTATGCTCACCTAGGAGGGAGCAGAGCACTTCAATCTGTTCCTGCAGTTGAGTGAACCTCAGCTGTTGATCCTTGTACTGACCTAGTCCGAACACTTTCCCCTGAATATAATTGCACGGGAAATGAACCACGAGATCTCATTCCCTGTAAGGAAAACGGCCTTACAGGAGCGGAGCTTGGGGGAATGGATTGTGGTGCCTTTGGGGAATGTCTTGTTAACACAAAAGATGGTCCTTTTGTGACTTCTGAAACCTTATTAATCCTGCAAGTAAGCCTGGTTGGTATAAATGGACACTTTTTTCTGTTGTGAAGTTCTGCACCTTGCAGGTTTGCTGGCAGCAGTGGGAGAAGGCTGGGCTTTGAATCTGATGAATCCATGGCTTGGCAGGTAGACTTTTGTCTGGAACATTATCAAGTTTTGGTGACCCATATATGAAAATATAGATCCTATTGGAAATAAAAGATTGATGAGTGACGAGTGGCCAGTATTTGTGATGAATTTCATACTATATATTCTGTAGAGATGATTACCTCCAAGTCGCAGGCCTACTTGCCAGTCTTGTTCATCTCTGGTGACAGAATTTTGGGGATTAAAGTGCTCTTGTTTACTTGCAGCTGTATGACCGTGGTAATATGTTAAATAGGCTTAGCTTTGGATGGCAGCTGGATGGGGGAGCCTTTCAGGAAAGCAGTAAGCGCTGCAGAAGGTGGCATTCTGCATAATGATAGTATCTGGAAGGGTGCTTTTGTAGGTGCTAGGTATCTGGATGAGACTGAAGGCCAATGCTCTTCACCTATGATGATCAGGGAAAAGGCATTTGCCGCTCCTTTTTGGGAAGGCTTGACATTAGATACCTGCTTTAAACTTAAATGTGTCTATATGGCTGTTTTCCTTTATGTGCATTCTTATCAGACAGTACCTGAAGGTTAAAGGAGATGAAGAAAAAGAGATATTTTCCTATTTGTTGTTTTCCATTAGCATCATATTTCATTAACAGCAATATTAATCAGGCTTTTAATCATCCTCCTCTATTGCTTATTGTGGGAAACAGGAAAACAAGAGAAGAAAACCTAAGAAAAACAAAATGTAATTGACTGACCTTGCCATGAACAAGAGGTGGGGATTTGGATTTGAGCACAGTACCTGAAATTTCTTTTCTGTCTGTCTTTAATTGATTAGATTTAAAGTTGATTACATCCCTTTTGGCATAGTGACCTAGCTGCTCCTTTTCCTCTAGGAGCTGAAAAGAGATATAACATTCTCTGCTGCTTCTGAGCAGTGGTACATATTGCTAAGTGGTTGTTGTGCTCTGCTTTAGAAGTGGCTGTGTATCCTGCTTGGGCTTGCCTGATTCTGTGTCTAGTTTTAAGTTTGTCCATAGTATTTTGATTGAATGGCAGTGCATCAATAACGGCTTTTGATTTGTCTCTGTATTAATAGTAGTCTGGTGTTCAGTTGTTTTGGTAGCATAAGATGCTCTCGACTAATGGCTGCTGGACAGGTAGGTATGTCCTTTGTATGTGCTAAAAGAGATTCTTTTTGATGGGCATAAATTTTGGTGGTTGTTTTCAGGTTGGTTTTGTTTGATGGTTGTGTTTTTTCTGTTGTAACCTCCTGGTCCCACTGTTGTACGAGACATATGGCTGTTTGTGAACTTCAGAAGTCTGTCACTGGGAGGTGGAGTGGGGAGTGAGGGAGATGTAAAACCAGTATGAACGACACTTGGATTATAAGGCAACTGATGATCTTTTAATTCATCTTGTTAGAGCGCCTGCTGTCTTCTTTATGAAATAGTTACATAATTGAGTAGGAATTGGGATGTGAGTCATTTTCTAGCAATTAAAAACTGGGATGAATCCATGACCCGAGATCCACATGGTGTTCTTAATATCCACTTAGAAATATCATCGTCTGCAGCTCTTAATATAGCGTGATTTCCCCCCCTTTATTTGACTAATCGGAAAGTGCTGAGCTGGTGTACTTGAAAGGAATGATTTTGGTCCTGATAGCTCTACATTCAACCTTCCATTTTCACTCCCTTGATATGTTACCTTTTTTTTTCTGCTGTCTTTCAGTGGTTTTCTATGGGTGTGTCCTGAGGATCAGGGGGAGCTGAGGCTCTGTGACCCAGCATCTCAGCGTGCCTGAGGGGTACCTAGTGCACTTGCCAGAGAAACAAGAGTAGTGAGAATTTTAACAGTCATCAATGCTGTCTGTATACCGTTTAATCAGGTCTTGTTCCTGGGAAGAGTGTGGTGATACACAAGTAATGTAGGGTGAGAGCGAGACAAATCTGGGGGTGGGCTGCGGAAGATGTTGGGAGAAATTGATCAGAAACAAATGAAGGGTGAAATTGTTGGCTTAATTCTTCCATTGGTGCTGAATGAAGTGTAAAAAGGTATATAAATACAATACTTAGCAGAAAGGAAATTTAATTTTTTGACATCAACATTTGAAGACTGCATTACTGATGGGCAAATACATCACATGCATTTAATTGTGAGTTGAGAAATCTGGTAGAGAGATGTTTACCTTTTGGAGGCCTTGCCTTATCTCATCTCTTTCCTATGTGGAATTTCTATTTGTTAACTCATACTGATGAAAAGTTTGGTTGCCTGACTGTAAATGCATGATGTTTGAAGTGCTCATGTCAGTTGTTCTCCACCTCCTCCATCGTGCGTGGTCACTCCTTCCTGCTTAGCAACACCGAGAAAAGAGGTCTCTAACTCAAGGCTGGGAAATGCTGCTCTACAGCAGAACATCTCCGGGCCCAGTTTTTGCTTCTCAGGTTGCATAACGAGGATACTTTTGTCAGTGTCGTGCTTAGTGACTATGGGAAATGAGGGCAGAGAAATGGTCTTTTTAGCTACAGTGTACCTTCATGAAATGCATGTGTATCCCGTTCCTTTTATGTGTGTCTTTTGCATTATAAATTCGGATCTTGTCTATCCCAGAAGCCTTTGCATCTGACTATTAGGCCTATGACATCAGAGATAATAAGGAAGAGAAATGTAATTAACTGAGAGGGGAAATGATTTGCATTCATGTTATTTAAAATGTCTTTTTGCGTTTGTGTCAAGGACCCATTTAATTCGCATCTCCAGGAGAAAAGCTCTTGGGTGGGAAGGGAGTTGCTTAAGAGTTCAGAAGATTTGCATCCCACATTTATGCATCAGACAAGGAATCTTCTGGTATTAGAAGGGAAAATGAGAATTGGCAGTGCTGATTTGGAGGCAGGGGAGAAAGGGAAGGCAGATAAACCCTTACTAGCGAGTGTTCACATGTAATGAACATATGGAGAACCCCAAACAATCTGCTTTCCCTTCGTACATCACCTTATTATTTGCAATATCTCTTCAAATGACGCCTTCCTTTCAGTTTTTGGAGGTGTTGTATTTTTGTCTTTTCTGTTTCTTAGAGGAAAAGGGGAGCCAGTGACTGAGCTGAGTTGGTCCTCCTGTCGGCAGCTTCTCTACCAGTCAATGGCCACCATCCTGGCCCACACAGGCTTTGAAAGTGCCAACGAGAGCGTCCTCGAGACCCTGACAGACATTGCCCACGAGTACTGCTTGAAGTTCACCAAACTGCTGCGCTTTGCTGTGGATCGGGAGGCTCGACTTGGGCACACCCCTTTCCCTGATGTCATGGAGCAGGTCTTCCACGAAGTCGGCATTGGCAGTGTGCTCTCGCTGCAGAAGTTCTGGCAACACCGCATTAAGGATTATCACAGCTACATGCTTCAGGTGAGAAGAGTAGTAGGGACCCGATGGCACCGATAAATGTACCCACAGTGCAATTGCTTATTCATATAGGAAGTCCTGGGTTTTACTGAAGTAAAATCTGATTAGAAAACTGGAAGACAGAGCCCCTTATTCTCAACCTCAGTAGGGACACAAATGTTCTACTGATGGTTTGTGTGGGTTTAAAAGGACACTCACAGCTCTTGAATGGCCCAGACAAATATATCAAATAGAGGTGAAATCAATACTGACTGGTTAACTGAATTTTCTGCTTTAATGGGATATGTGGCTGCTTACCATTTCAGAAAACAAGTAAGCAGATGAACAAAAATTACTTGTGTTTGCGTAAGCAAGGGGTGACTTGCTTAAGCTTTAAGAGTATAGGGTAGTATTGTCGTGCTCTGAGCTGTCACACAGGTGCTGTCTGCCACTCGAGGGGACTGTGCTTCTGTGGAGAAAGAAGAGGAATTGTTAAATTCCTTGGAATAAGAGGTGCCATATCAATGTAGGTTGTAAGAATAAGGGTATGGTTTCTCTTGGTCCAGGTATTCTGTGAAATTGAATATGTGCATTTTATTTGAATGATACAAGACTGTCTGCCTGTTGTGGGCTTACAGAAATGCAAGGATTTGAAGTGAGAATTTTACTCCTCATCAAAAAATACAAGACTTGAATCAAGTAGGAAGCCCGTGACCAGAGGCAAAACCTGCCATCCCTTCCTCCTTGTCACATTACCTGAGTGCCAGTTGACTCATCTTGCAGCAGCTACCATGTGCTCTTTCTTTTCCCAGGGTTGGCACCTTGTGGCTTACAGAGGCAGTATAAATAAGAGACACCTGTAAGTGCAGGTAGTGTGTAAATTGTGCTGGACTCAGGTTTGTGGATAAAAATAACATAATCAAGATCCGTCTTCATTAAAAACATTTTTGTTCAAAAAGCCAGGTTTTTTTTTTGTTCAAATATTTTTGTTCAGATGTCTCCTTTTGGAATTTGTGTTTTCTGCATCATTCTGCTGATGCTGTTCACTCTCATCCTGCAGCTGGTTGTTACCTTATTTGTTCTGTTCTTCATGCAGGGCTGAGGTCCACAGTAGCCTCTATATTTGGAAGTGTATCTAGGAGGGGGAAGTAAGCTTTGCTATTCTTTTTCCTCCTTGCTTCTGCTGTTAAAAAGCCCTGGGCTGTTCCTCAGCACGGTTCACTGACTGTTGGGATTCAGTGGTATAAACAACCATTGTTTAAAAGCAGATGAAATCTGAAATTTTTAATTCAAGTGTTTACAGTTGTTAAGTTTCTAGAAGTACAGGTGGTTCTGAATCTCATTCCTGAATTTGTTTCACTTCTCTGACTGGAGCAAACTTCTGTGTTTTTTTGCTATGGGTCTGTCAGAATGTACCCAGGGTTTGCCCAGTGGTAACTACAGAGCTGATGAATATCTGAGCTGCTTTTTTTTTAATGCTGGAGTAAATTAGTTACTGGTGGATGGGGGATAGTCTTATAGGTAAAACCGAAAAAGTAAGACTGAGACATTTTGCTTTTGTTTTGTGCTCTTTTTAAATTTCTGGGCCGCATAATCACTGTCTGTGAAATAAAAATGCTCATATTTGTCAAGTGGGTGTGTTAATGGATTAATCCTCTAATTAAAAGTCCCTCGTTACAGGACAGAAGGTGTTCTTAAAGGGAGAAAAAAGATCTTTCCTGTGTAGCTGATAACCTGTTCACTTGTTTGTTCAAGTTGGATGTTAATAATATTCTGGGAACAGAGTGCACTGCGATGTAATTGCCATCAGAGTCTCTGAAGTCACTCTGACCTTTCTGACCTCTTTCACCCCTACTGATCTTTGACAGGTTAGCAAGCAGCTCTCTGAAGAGTATGAGAAGATTGTCAACCCTGAAAAGGCAGCAGAAGACACGAAGCCTGTGAAGATTAAGGAGGAACCTGTTAGTGATATTACTTTCCCCCTAAGTGAGGAGCTGGAAGGAGATCTGGCTTCTGGTGACCAGTCTTTGCCTGTTGGAGTCCTTGGAGCTCAAAGTGAGCGCTTCTCTGCCAACTTGGAAGTTGAAGCTTCCCCGCAGACTTCAGGTAGAGGTTTCTTACTACTGCTGGAAACAGTCTATCAGCTGTTCCATGTGATCTTGTTTCCATTTTTTATTAGCAGATCCCAATGTGAGGAAGGAGAGGCAGAAAAAATTTTTAGGTTTCAATAAAAAGATTTGAATGGGAGCAAAACCTTTGCTTGCTTTCTAAATACAAGCCCAAAGAATCAAAGGTACCAATTATAAGGATTTGTTAGGTATTTACTCCATTCATGGAGCCTGTAGAACACAAAAAGCTTTATATGGTGTTTATTTTTAGGGGTTCATTAAAGTTCTTGGCTTTGTTATTGGTGTGAGGTAGATTGTTTTTCTACAGTGGTGGCCCAAGGGCTTTATTGTTGTTTTGTGAAAGCGGGTATTTGCTGCAGATTTGAGTACCCTTTTTTTTTTTCGTAGTCTGATGTAACAAAGACAAAAATAACTTTTGGGTTCATATATATTTTAGTTTAGAAGTGACTAGAGTTTTATCCTTAAGGCAAGTACTGGCTATTTTTTTCACCTTTTTTTTTTTTTTCTGAGTAGTTTTGGATTCTTGTCCAGAAATTCGTATTACTGAAAAGTTGAAGGCCGTGTTCCTTGTGACTGGAGTAAATTCAAGACCCTATATAGTGTAGTCACTGAATGAGTGATGGAAATACTAATGATACTTGGTGCAGTCCTCCATATTCAGAAGTCACCCTGGTAATGATAATCATTGTTTTATGAAAAATTATCAGTAACTTAGATGAAATGGGCTTGTGGGAGTCTTTCCTATTCTAGCATCTCTACCCCAAAGCCTGCTGTAGTTAGCTGAGGCTGTGGGAGAAGAAATGGTGAGTGAAGTAGTGGGGTTATGGGGATTGCACTCTCTTCTTCAAAGTGTCATCCCTTGATGTTGGTATTGAAGCACACTGGTGGCCAGCACAGGAGAATCTGCTACTGCTGTGCCTTTTCTATATCTATGTAAAAGTTTGTGCACTGTTTAGTACAGCTAAATTTTCTGGAAAATGAAGAAGACGTTCTTCTCCCAAAGAAAGCCAGTTTTGCTTTTTTGTATAGAACCTTGTGAACTCTGGAAATCCCTGCAGTAGTAACTGTTTGACTTCAAAATCTGGTTAAAAACCAATGAAGTTAAAAACAATTAACCCTAAACTAAGTAGCATATATAGTGAGGTTAGAGTATACCTCTGAGTCCATTAGTTGGTGTTTTTTTTTTTAAATAGCACATTGTGCTGAGTTTCAAAAATGCAGAAATCCATCTGATGTCTCTCTGGAAGCTCATATTGTATTCCATAGTACCTCTGAAATGTGAAGTGCTCACATTTTTGTGGGAGAGGTAACGGCAGATTCCTCTGGTCCATCTGGGGTTGTGAGTGATTCATCTGGAAAGCTTTGTATTAGCACCTACCACTTGAGACCCAGAGATTAGCATGCTAGCTGTATATTAAATGCCTCTTGCCTCTCTGATACCGAATTTATGTTTTCTAATTAAGAATACAAGTGCTCTATTCCTCCCTGAAAATCCCTCTTCACTTCACAAGGGCCTTTGGAAATCTCATCGCTGTGAGAAATCCCAATCTAGAGCTGGGCTGGCTGGAGAGTGTAATATCATAAGGAGTGAGAAAAAGCTGCTGCAATTAGGACACCAACATCTCGAAAATATAAGTGTGAAGCCTGTAGAGAGGGCAGCAAGGCTTCAGTGCCTGAAGGCAAAACTCTTGTTACAGCCTTCTGTGTTCTGCTTGTGCTTCTGCTTACGCCTGACATTGCAGTTGCGGGCTAGCTGCTTAATTTCCTTGCAGTTGGGGAAAAGGAGGCAAAATTGGGGACCTTGTTCCTCCACCCAGCAGGATATCATGAGGATTAGCTCATTTGTAAAGTACTTTGTAGTTAAAGTGCTTTGAAGATGAAAAGTCCTGTGTCCATACTTAAGTACTTTTACTCATTAGTGATGCTCTCAATGACAGGTGATAAAACTGAAAAGAATAAGGCTGAGCAGCAAAGAACAATTGATGGAAGAGAGACACAGTAAGTTTAGTGAGCATCTTTGTTGTGTAGACTGAAGCTGCAACTCTGTGGAACTGATAGCGTTTTAATGATGTGTCCTTTGTTGTTGAGAGGAACACATTTACTTATAATTAATATAAAAAGGACTTTTCATTAAGGCAAGTGGACACCAGCAAGCGCTTTCATTCTAGCTTGCTGTCTAACTGCTGAGGTAATGTAGGCTGTGTTACCACAAGGGTCTCCTAAACCCTGGTTTGGGCTAAGCTGCTCTGGAAAAGATCCCTGACTCTTTCATAAGGGAGAATTCACAGTACAAACATGTGGTGGAAGATTTGTTCTCTGTGTACTTGCTAGTAATAAGGAATTATTGCTACTGGTATATTGATAGTAGGGAATAGTAGTAGGTTTGGCTCAGTACAAGAGGGTTGGTTGTGCTTTCAAACTGTAGCCAAGCTCCTTGGGATGCAAAGTTTGGAAAACCTACTAAAACTGGTTGCCTAGGTTTTTTTATTTGCCATGTGCATTTAACCCCACACAAGAGGGACCAGATTTAAAATTAAGAAGATTTCAGGCTTTCTTCAGTTCTGGGCTGTTATGCCCATCTCAGCAAGGGGCCCAATTAGTGTGTTTTTAATAGGATTTTTGACTCAAAAATGTAAATAAGCAGAAATAATGTAATCTATAGTTACTGCTCTTGGGAAGAAAAACATTTGCTGTTACCAAGAAATATGGTTTTGTAATCTTGTACAGAAAATCCTCAATCTACTTGCATTGCACAGTAATCCAAAAGTTTAAAAACAAAAAAAAAAGGGGGGGGGGGGGGCGGGGAGGCTGTTTCCCAGGAAGGTGTCTGCAAGATTGAGCTGAGAGGGTTTCTTTCCATTCTGCGGAAGGACGGGATGAGACCTGTGGCTCTTGAGTACAAGGAGGCAGGCAGTTGGGTGGCTGACTACAGCTCTGATGCCCCTGCTTTTCAGTGCTGGAAGTGGTATTTGAGACTGTTCATCTACCTAGTCCTCTGCCCTCTGACTTCAGCTCCCCTGCAGAACTACCCCAAGTCCAGTATGTCTGACAGCTTAAAGGAGGTTGCTGTTGTTGCAAGGGCCTCATCATCATGGATGACTTCTGGACTGCCTCTAAGTCCTGCTTATGAAGGGTCCATGTGCTGTTGGTGTACTCATTGCTGCTGAGACACTCCTTTTGGAGAGTGATGTGGATTCTTTAAGTTGTTTCTCATGGAGAAAACCACCTGGAGAATTGCTGTGAAAGGACAGCATCATATGTTTTAGAGTGGCAGTTACTGGGCTATTAAAAAAAAAGCTAACATTTTTTTTTTTTATTGTTTCACACTGGTTGATGTGTGCATTTTCCCCCTTCCCCCTCCAACCTAGTTCACCTTTAGAATTGCTTTTGCTCCTTCTTTACCAGGGCTGCTGTCCCTTGCATCTGCATGCCATTTGTAATTTGTCTTTTTACTCAGTTACTACTGTGTACTTTTTCTTTCTCTAGGGGCTGAGGTGAATGCTTCCCCGCTCTGGAACTTGGCACAGGTCAAAATGGAGCCACAGGAAAATGAGGAGGCCAATGTACATGGCCACGGGGTCCTAGGCAGCGATGTCTTTGAGGAACCAATGTCAGGCATGAGTGAAGCTGGAATGCCACAGAGCCCCAATGGCTCTGAGAGCAGCTATGGATCTCATTCTGCTGATAGTCTGATGGGATCCTCGCCTGTTTTCAACCAGCGTTGCAAGAAAAAGATGAAGAAGATGTGAAAAGAGACAGTCTTTTTATTTAGTCCTGATGGTATGTAATAGACTTGAAATGAACTAAGGGAGCACTATGATGGCTGTGATTCATAAACAGGGCTGGCCCTGGTGTATGAGGGACCTTGCATAAAATTATGATGAAACATCTGATGTGTAGTGGACTTCAGCTCCCCTCTTTGCTGGCTTCTGTATTCTATCCTGACTCATGAGATTGAAGATCACCCTATATATTTGATGGTATCATGGCTTGCTTTGGCGGATTAATGAAGAAGTTACCAGTGGAAAGTAGTTGTGAGAATTTGCTAAGTCGTAGAATCATTGACTAATTTGGGTTGAAGGGACACCTTGAGGTTTCTAGTCTCTAGTCCAGCTCCCTGCTTGAAGCACAGCTTATTACATCAGGTTGCTCAGGGCCTTGTCCAGTTGAGTTTTCATCATCTCAAAGAATCGTGATGCCAAACCTCCATGGGTGTTTTCCCAGATTTGAGTCTGCTCACAGTAAGAAAAAAAATATTCTTGCATCCAGCTGGAATTTCCCGTGTTCCAACTTATGTGCATCCTTTGTCACCAGGTTGACTGCATTGTTGAAAAATAAACCCATGTTTTCTTCAACCTTTCTTTTGCTTACAGTGTACTTGAAAAAGCTCTTCACGTTTCTTACCGGTTTCAACTCCAGCTGAGCTTTGGCTTTCCTAACTGTCCCTGCATGCTTGAGCTGTGTCTCCAGAGGGCCAAGACTGTCTTGTACACATTTCTCAGGACTTTAAATGCCACAATTTCGAGTCTACTGCAGTCAAGACCTTCACATTCTCCACCAATTCTTCCTTGTCAGTAACAAGTTCAGCAGAGATTCTCTAGTTGATTTCTTGATCATCTAGTCAGAGGAGTTGATGTGGTTTTCTGGAGAGAATGAAGCAATTTTTTCTATTACTGTGAGCCAGTACTGGCAGTACAAACTTTTCCGTTGCTCTCATTGGATTGAGTGCAGCAACTTCAGGCAGGCTGAGGTTTCCTATTCGAAGTTGTTATCTTGACAACTTTGTCTGAAACAGAATCTACTTTGCTGCTTGCTTTTAAGGTGCAGCTGACTGACAGCATTTTTTGTTGTTCTGCACAATCTTTAGTTGATCAACTCAGTCTTTCACTTGATTCAGTGAGTATCTTTCTCAAAAAAGCTAGAATGAGCATGAATCAAGAATGAACAGTCGCTTAAACTGGCTTTATACCTGTAACCCATTGGGATGTTTGAGGGAGATTTAACAAACCTTCCATTTGTCCTTACAATTGCAAGTTTATCTTTAGAAAGAATGAGCTCCAGGCATAGTATTTTTGTTTCTGTATCACATGCCTAGCCTTAATTCTTTTTTCCTAACTGTATTTCTCTTCCACTTTATAGAAGTAGAAACCAAACATAAAATTCCTCAATGTCTAATAAGAATGTGTGACCACAGGCTTTTATGGACGTTGGAGTTAAAATTGTCCATCACAGTTTTAAAGGTTTCTCCTGGGGGCCAAATTCTAGCTATTTGAAGCCTAGTCAGTAGTAGAACAGTGTATCAGTAAATCTTTATTTTGATTCCCTCTGAGTCATCATTAGGCATACTACAATGTCCATGTTTTCTCGGCTGTAAAAAAAAGAGAATAGTAGTATTTGCCTCTTAGAAGTGTGTTTTGAGTTTTACTTACTATTCAGAAAAGGCACTGTGATCCTTCAGAGAGTTTTGTGAGAGTTGTGAGCTTTTCCTCCATTTGGGTAGGACTGCTGCTGGCCGGAGAACGCTTAGATGGACACTGATATGTTACTGACCTACATGATACTGGTTTTACACAAAACTGCTTATCATGAAGAAATACAGCATGGTTGTGCTGTTCAACTGCCCTGGTACAAGGAAGGCTTCTGAGGTGGTATTTTCTCACTCACCTTTAGATGTCTGCAGCTGAATTTGTTCCTCTGGGCCCCCTTTGCAGCTGAAGAGAAATAGTCATTCTTAGGTCACTGTTCATCTGGCCTTGAAGTATAAAGCAGGTCAGATGAATGGCACTTCTAGAAATGTATTTTCTCCTTTGTGTGCCCATAAAGTGAGTTCAACTTGACTACCTCAGCTGAAGACATCGACACCATCAGTGTCTGAGTTAAGTGACCTGACTTTAGCCCTTCCTGTCTGGGAATGAGAGACTTCCTCCTGCTGGGCTGGTGCTTTTTCTCTTCTACACATTTTGTAGAGCTTGCTGTTGAAATGTGAGTACTGGGCTTAAAGCAAACTGCCCATTTTACCCAAGCCAGCAGATCCAGTGTTCTCCACAACACACAAAATATGCTAGGCTAGGGCCTCAAGACCTGACTTGAGTTGGCCCTTGTGTCTTCAATACTGTCTGAGAACAGTAAATGTAAATGCGGTCTTTGTAAATGCTTTGCCAAACTGTTGTAGTAAAGTACTCTTGAGGCCAGGGCACCTAAGTAAAGTCCCTTGCACTGTTTTCAGGAGCTAGAGGACAGAGTGGCTGCTGCCAGCATCACTTGCTCATTTGTGAGATTTCAAGTGGGCTAAAAATGAAAATCTCCTGTTCTTCAGGACTTTAGTTACACCTCCTAAGTGTCAGTCTTAAGTGCTCTGTTTGTATTGCTCATGTACAGCTGTTCTGTCTTTCTTTTAATTGTGGTTTTTTTTGTGTTTCACATTCTTTTTCCACACCTGTTTTGCCCTGTAGCACACACTCTGCAACAAGCCAAGCCTGAGTGCTTCAAGTATGATTAAATACAGTGGCAATTCACACTCCATTGATTCACCTGTGTCGTTGCAGTGTAGGAGAGAGGTGTTACTGATTCTCTTCAGGATGCATGTTTATGCAGAGATGAGAAATGCATCATAATCACTTGTACATTTAAAAATGTTTCAGAGTAAAATCCATAGCTCCCATTTCCCCCATTATGCCAAGTGTTGCTTCTGATATTTGTGTGCTTGACTTTTCCTTTTATGCATGTGGAAGCTTTCCCTTTTGGGTGAGCCCTTCCCCTCTGTACATTTACTGTCCTTAGATTTACAGTGATGTTCATCATGCATGAAATAGTGAAATTTCAAATCTGGCTCACAAAGTCAGATACAGACAATATGCTTTCTTTGATGATTCAAATAACATTTTGCTAAGTGTTAATGCAGCCTTGGGCATCTAATGAGGAGTTCATTGCCCATGTCGTCCCCAGATTTCAAGCTACAGTTGGATTATGCAGTGGGTTCAAATGAAGATCAGCTCTCGCAGTTGCTGGGTTTTTTTGCTGGTTGCTGGAAAAGCACTCTGCCCACCCACCCACTTCAGTAGTCTGCAGTTTTGTTGCTTCTTTCATCTTTCTTACTTCGCTTTCCAAAGGTGGGTGGATGGCAAATTGGAATATTGAGTATTGCCCGTGTCCATATCCGGTAGCATTGATGTTTTTAGTGATTTATTTTGCCATGACTGAAATTGGTGGAAACTTTGATATCAATTTGGAGAGCAAGATCTTTGAATTACCTGGCTTTTGAAGTGTTTTGCATGGGAATCATACAGAATTGTAGCTGAGAGAGTGCAGTGTATCATATTCCTTTTTCCCTCCAGCAATACCTTTTTATTCCTTTTGAAGAGTTTTACCTGGTATCCAACAAAGTTCACTGTATAAATGGAAATGTAATAACTTTAGTATACAGATGAATGTCAGACTGTGCTACCTAGTGAGTTAATTCCAAGACCATCCATGCTAATTTGCATATGCATAATGCTGTGCAGAAAGAGAGGTGTTTCCTGCATAGAAATGTACAATTTAAAAAAAGAAAAAAGGAAAATGAGATTAAGTAGGGTAGGATAGGTGAGGCCAATCTGATTATGTGCTCAATTCTGAGACTAATACACATATTATGTGTGAAGGATGTTTTACTTAAAATGTTTTTGTACATGCATGTGAATGAAATATGTAACTTTGCTTGTGTTTACAGGGAACAAAATTGCTTGGAAATATTTCAAAGTTGTTTGTTTGTTTGTTTTTTTTACCCTTGCTCTCCTGGAGAGAGTTCCTTTGTAATTTCTAAGAAAATAAAATAAAAAAAATATTCATAAATAAAAATCCTAAAGGTGTTGTGTGGATTTTTGTTTGTTTTGAAGAATGGTGCTGTAAATGCAAAGGCTTTGGGTTCTGTCTACCCTTATGTGGGATCTGGAGTAGACCTTTTCCAGGTCTGAACAAGGTACTGAGGTGATAATCAGTGTGTATATCACAACTAGGGAGATGAGATGTTATTCCAAGGTGTGGCAGAGAAAATGGAGGTCTTATCTTTCACAGGTGCCAGTGCTAGTGAGCCCCAGAAGCGATACTGATAGCACAGTGCTAGTCACCTAGCATAAGCAAGTTGCTATTTCTGAAGCAGCTACTTATCTATACTTCTACAACTTAAATTACCAGACTACCTCAGAGTCCTGCTCCAAGCCTTGTGCTTTGCTCTTTTGTGTGCTGGCCTACTTGTTCTGCATTCTGCTTTTTTCTCGGGGACTGCTTTAGTCTGCAGTGAATTAAGTGCAGTGTATTTTCTCCTCTGCTCTGCCTGTCATAGAACCGAGGGAGGATGTTTGATGCTCGATAGCCCTGCTAAGCAACTGCAAATAACACCAGCCTCTATCCTAAGTCATGATGCGATGCTTGCCAGGAGAGGGAATAATAATCATGGTACTTTCCATCACCTCTGTACCTGAGAGTATGTTTGCTGTCCTCCGACGCCTGTACTGAATTAATTTACCAGTCTGCGGGTACGACTGGTGCTGTGCTTTCCCCTTCCCTGGCAGGCCCTGGAGGAAGAGGACAGCAGGCACTGACTGGTGCGAATTGCACACCACCAGATTAGAGCATGAGCCTGCTTGTGTCCCAGTTTTACTTCCCTCTGCTCCAGCAGCCCAAAGGGCCTGTGCTGCGACAGCCGTGCCAGCTCAGGCTGCCCAGAGGCTCGGTGGCTGAGACCTGCCCTGCACTGGCTCCTGGGCTCACCTCTGCCCGTGACTCTTCCCCCTGCCCTGCTGCAGGTGCGACTGGGGCTGGTGCTCTGCAGGGCTCATGGTGGCTGTGGCCACGCGATGGTGCTGGCCGCACGCTGCTGCCGGGGGGCTGCCAGCCAGGGGGATGCTGCAGCCCAGGTAGGGCTGCTCGCAGCTGTAACAACAACCTCTGCCCTTCCAAAAAAAACCCAGACCTCAAACCATGATCATTTTCGCTGCGTCTTCTATATTGGGAGATTAGAATCGCCTCTTTGTTGCTATGGAAACGTGCACGTGAAAGCAGGCAGCCTCATTATGAGTTATGATTAAATCTCCTTTGGGGCGGGCTCAGTACCCAGCACCCTTGCAGCAGGGAGCGCGGGGCTGGGGGACCTGTGGCAGGGGGTGGCAGGGCGGTTGTCTGTTCTGTGCTGATGCTCAGTGTTTGCAGAGCTCAGCGGTCTTTCCCTCTGGGCTCGGTGGGCCAGAAACAGCCCCTGCTCCTGGACCAGCCCTTCCCTTTGGGAATCATGGCTGCATCAGTTCTGCACCTGGGCTATACGTGCTGCTGCTCCAGGGCGGAGGGTGTCACTGCAATAGGCAATGGGGCTCTGTCAATGAGTTAGATGAAAGACTTGGATGTCATGAGAGGTCTTTTTTGTTTCTGGTGTCTGTCAGGGCCCTGGCATCTGCTCTGTGTGCTTTTCCCTGAAATCTCAGCTGCTGCCTCTGAGCCCAAACTGAGTCCCCATAGCTGTGCCTCACTCTCCGCTTTGTGCCCCATCCAAGTGTCCCACTGCTCTGCTCATCCTATGCCACCCCTGAATCTTCATCTGGGTTTGCCCCCATCCCTCCCTTTACCCACATCTCTCATTCTCTCGAGCTCCTGCTGGCATTTCCGTGCCCTTGCTGCCCAGCTTCTTGCAGCACACCGTTGCTGCCTGACTTGAACTGCGAAGCAGACTTAGGCAACACTTTTTTCTCCAAATGAAAAAACCTAATAAGATTGTTTATCTTAGTTTTAGCCAAAGGTTTTTTTTTTGGTTTTTTTTTTTTATGGAGGAAAGGAAGTTGGAACTTGGATATGCTTTGAAGGAAAGATGGTTTCTAAAAAGGCCAAATTTGGTTTTGATGAGACTTTGGGAAGGAGACCCTCTGTCTTTTTGTTAAGTGTTATACAGTCTCCTGGGCCAATCTGTTCCCTTGCCCATGGAGTCCATCTGTCCAGGAGGCAAGGGAGAGGTGAGATACTGGGTTTGTGGTGTAACTTCAGATTTTTCAGGTCCTGTGCTGAGTTAATCTGGGCTGTTATGAGTGTAGAGTGAGTGCTAATGAGTATGTTCCTCTGAGAAGCTGTGGAGGTTGGTCAGAGATGAATCTTTTGTCTCTGGTGTGACTGATGATGGCTTTTCTCAGCTGCTCCATCTTGTTGCTGCTGGACAAATTAGTGGCCCAGGGTGGAATGCATGCTGGATTCCAGCTCTGGAATAAAGCTCCTCCATCCCTGATGACTTCAGGCTGGAGGAGGGGGAGTGGCAAGACTTTCACAGTAGCAGAACGGGTGGGGGGTTCACTGGCAGCCTGGGCTGGGTATGGAGCATGCTCTGGGATCTGTGTTGTCCTGCTTTGCTAGATCTGGCATTTGTTAAAAGGTAACCCTATGAAAGACTGTGAATTACAGAAGCTTACCCTTTCTGGGTATTAATTTCAGAGTACTTTGAGAAAAGCTGGAAAAATAATGATAGTGTTTGCCAATACTACCAATCCTAACACAAACAAACAAGAAAAGCAGGCCTTTTTTGTTTTTTTTTTTGCTTCCCTCCCCCCCTTTTCCTTGCATTTTCCAAGCATGGAGCGGCCACAATGTTAGTTTTGGTGTTCCTGATCTTGCTGGAGGAAATTCAGTATGCTTCATAAACGTGACATGGCTGCTGCTGCTGCAGCTCCTTTCAAGACAGTGATGCTGAATGTTTAGCAAAAAATTATTTTTCATCTGCATTACCCAGTAGTGAATGGACTTAAATGAATGTAACCGGTCCATTTTAACACTCTCCATCTTCCCCCATTGTCATTCTCTTGGGTCTTGTAATACCATAAATTTACTATTATTTGAGTTGATACAAACTCTTCTATTGTACAACAGTCCTGGATTTCTCTAGTAAAGAAAATCAGCAAGGAAGCCAATTGCTAGGAAGTCTTAATGCTGAAAGAAAACGACATGAAACAATTCTAATCTAAAAAAGCTTCTGAGACTTCCTCGTTCCTTCTAAAGAAGCAGAGGCACACCTCCACTTCTCAGCTTCTTTGATGGTCACATTGAAAGCAAAGTAATTTCATTTATATTGTGATATCTGTATTAAATTTATCTGGTATGGCTGAGATGTCACAGAACTATTAACTACAGGTGCCCTATAGTAAAGTGTGTTTTTAAACAGGCAGGTAAGATAAAATATAACTGCTTGTCTGCTGAATAGATTTTCCTGTGGAAAAGAGTGAGCAAACCAGTTGCTTCAGTATATTCAAATCTTCTACCGTGACTTCAAAGAAACCAGATAAATTAAATTAATAAAAAGACACTCTCCTTCATGTATTCAGATCCTCTAGCCTCAAGCTCAGAGACCTTCCTGCACTCCCAGTCTATAAAAAAATGAGCTTTGCACAACAGATCAGAGGGAGCTCTACAGCTCTCTGCAGTGATTTCTGTTCCTCTTCTCTCTGTCTTGCAATTCTGTTTACATGCTCAGTTTGATAAGCTGCGTTCTTGGGTTGGGTGCAAAACGTACTTCCATAATGAATGAATTAATGTACTTCTCCTTGCAGAGCATCTAGTGCTTATCTTATAGGGTATCTAATTAGTATCACTCCTTGGAAAGGTACTAATGGCCTGGTCCTACTGAGTACTCCTGAAGCAAGTGGAAATTAAAGATGCCTGGTCTTGCAATTGCAGGTCAGAAAGGAGACTGCTTGTTGGCCTGGCACAGACCCTTATGCAGAGACTCTGTTTACTCTGTTTCATAAATTCTTCATGAGTCTGGCATCTTCCAGGGTCTTAAGCAGTTTCAGAATCTACAGATGCAGACTCCAGTGCTGTTTGTGGGAGTTTCTGAAGAGCTTTAATGAGACACAGAGGTAATTTTGCAGAGTTATGCTGCATGTAGATGTGTACCCATGAGTGCCAGTGTGAGACTGGGGAAAAATTGAAGTTCCTTTTTGGAGAGGCAAATGGAAGTCAGTGACAGCCTGCGCAGAAAGTCTATGAGCGGCCTAACTTGGAGGGAAAGTGTGAGCTCTTGGAGCATTGACTGAAAATTCATACATGGATGAAGGATCTAAAAGCGAAAGGAAAGGCAGACAAGTGTGAAAGATGAGACAAATTCTTCTAGGGACTGCAAAAGTTAAGAAACACAAGTCTTGACTCCTCTTTCTCCCCCCTGACCTGAATCCTGCTGCATCTGTGAGATTTCAGTCATTCAAAGCGACCTAGGAAAGGCTGAAGAGAGGAGAGGGAAATCTATGTAGGTATGTACTTGGGAAGCAGTGATGTAGTTAGTGTCTATATATGCTTTTTTCTATGCAGAGATGTACCGAACAGTTGTATATGTGGCTATGCAGCTACCATCATATCATTTACAGTTCTCAAAGGACTGTGAGTGGCTCCCATGCTACTTCTGTCAGCATCTTGGCTTTGTGGGATATGCAACCAGAAGATTTTTGGGTGCTTGAAATACCCCTGTAGTGCTCCTAATCTTTCATCTGGCAATTCAGATAAGCACATCTGTAATTTTAAGTATATGACCAACAGGATGTGGATGTGCTGTGAATTGTGTGTGTACCTCAGTGCTGGATAAGAACAGTACAGCAAAGTAATGAGCAAAATTTTAAAAAAAAGAAGAAAGCTCATCAGGCTAAATTTAGGTCAGGATCTGCAGTTCATCTCTCTGGAACACCTGATGCCTCTAGCTAACTGGCATGATTGGGCTGCTCCAGGAACGACTTTTTATTCCACAGATCTGACAGCACCCGTCGTTTTTTTATATACCAGTGTCCATGTCACTAAATCACCTCTGCCATCGTTAGTGCTAATTGGCTTCCTTGCTGTACCCTCGGAGGAGCATGAAAAGTCTGAATGGAAGCTGAAGGCCCATCTCCCCACGGAATGGCACTGGGACAACCTGTGAATATATAACAACTTCTGCCTTCACTTTATGCTCCCTGGTCTTGCTACTGAGAGGCTTTCAGAAGCCAGGGTTGTTACTCTCACCAATTTCTGTCAGGACTGAGTTTGCCCACACAGAAGTTAATACAAAGCATACTAGCGACGAGTACTCGTTTGCTTTCAATCATGTTTTTCTGCTAGTGGATGCCTGTGTGAGTGCTCTGGTGCTCTGGGCCGGCTCCAGCCCCTGGTAAACAGGAGAGACAAAACTGGGATGTGAGCGGAGTGGGAATGCAGATGGGTGTTGGCATGAGGTCAGCCACTTTTACAAAATGCCACCCTTCATTTAAGCTGCATTATGCTTTCTGATGGATCATATCTTGTGATGGATAAAACAAAACTAGTAGCTTTTTGGCTGACTGAACAAAGCTCATGCAGGAGTAGGACTTTTTACCAAAAAATATCTTTTAGGACCCTTCTGAAAAATCCCTGATTTTCCTGGAAATTCACGCTTTTACATGTAGATGTTCAGTGTGTAATCCTGAAACAGATCTTCATTTTTGAGCAATAATTCTTTGAGGACTATGTAAAAATACATCGTTTTTCTTGCAAAAAAATTTTCTATCCTTTTCCAAAAGGAGTGATGAGTTTCTCACCTTAAAAATGACAAGAGAGAGGGAGAAGGGGAGAGGCAGAGCTGACACTGAGAGTTCATGCATCTGAATTGGGTTCTATTTTTTATTTTATATAACCAGAAAATCTTGCAATCTGCTTCTGAGAAAGGAGTAATGGAGTGGGCTGTGGAGAATGGAAGTGTCACGATTTCATTCCAAGGAAAATGAGGAAGGAAAAACAGAGTCCTGCCAACAGAAAAACAATGCTCTTTGTCACTTCCGATGTCGCCCCACCAGTTACAGTGGAGTCCCTAAGGGAAACAAAAGTAACCAGAAGGCGTAGAAATAATTTCACATGTTTTAAAAGCCTGTTCGCAGATCAAGCTGTTTACATTTTCTCTTTATCTTGTCAGTTCTAGGCCCTGAGGGTTTTCCTGTCCTTTTCCTTTCAATGTGTGTGGATGAATTGTGGCATCCTTTCTGCTCTCCTCCATCTTCTTTAAGGTCTCCACTTGGTTTCCCAGAGAGATGCACATAGATTAGCTATCTGACAAAACACAGCATCACTGTTCCATACTCTGCTCTAAATCTTATGCATCAGTCTCCTTCCAGCTTTGCAGGTTTTGTTTGCATAAATGAGTGGACTGCTAGCAAAAGAATATGGATTGGCAGCTCTCAAGACTTTAATCCTCTTTTCATCCAGAGAGCAAAAATAATGCAGCAGCAATGTGACTGCTATGCTGGCTAAAACCAGGGACTGAACTGGGGAACTTCCAGAGCTTAAAAGCGTGACCCCCTTATAACCTGAGCTGAGGGTAGGAGGTCTGTAAGAGACCATTAAGCTCTAGGGACTGGGCATGCAGAGGAAGAGCTAGATCACAGACTGACTGCTCAGTTACATGAGTTTCCTCTGACAATGAGCTCTTTCCAAGTGTCTGAGCTTTAAAGCATCGCAAATGCTGTGCAAGTCACTACCTAAGTGATCACAGTCATCTTACTGGCCTTACCAGAAACTGGATGCTGAAGTAATTCACTCAGACCTGAAGAAAGCTATCTGAAATAACTACCTGTAGAAAACGACAGGTAGGTATGCAGCTTCTTCATTTGCCCATCTCTTTCTACTCCCAACTTGAGGGGGGAAAAGTACACAGCTGGGTACCCCCACGGCAGCTGCCACAAAGCAGACCTTCTGGTTTCTCCTCTGCCTGGGTCATTAATTCACTCTGTGACTATAAGCAAATGTCTTGAGCCACAGTAGTACAATAGTGGTAAAGATCCATCCAGCCCTCAATAAATTACTTGAGAGACTGGGGGACCTTCAGTAGCCTGGCTGCTTTTAGAGTGTGCTGAGGGGTTCAGGACCATCCCACAAGCTTGACAGCTCCACAAAACACAGACCTTGTCCCCAGCCTCTGGCCAAGGTTTTTGGCAGTCCTAAAAGTAACACTGGTCACTGGGCCCTTCTTTAGCTGGTAGGAAGAAAAAGATGCCAGTGACGCACATCTCAGCCCAGATATGTGTGAGTTGTCTTGCTTATCATTACCATTGTTCATTTGCTGCAAAGCAGGTGTTAGTTCAGAAAAAAACCATAAAAGCTGAATTCTGGATTGTTTGTTCCTCGTTAAAATGATCTCGTCCCCTGTGGGCATATGTTGTCTTAATATTCTGGTGCTGAGGAGTGCGGCATTTTCATAATGAAAGCTGTTGCAGGAAAGCAATTCCGACCTCAAATAAAAGGAGAAGATTACACTTGCCACTCGAGTTATGGTATTAGAACAACTGATTTTATTTGTTTTCATTTCATTTTCCCTGTCAGCTGCTGCTGAACCTCTGTGCAACATTCTTCAGAGATGTTAATTGTATTCTGTGTGTCTGGATCCCCCTAAGAAATGACAAACATTTTCACTCACAAATTAGATGTCTCTTTTCATTTAAACACCAACAAGGAAAGCTAATTTAAGAATGGTGGAGCTGTTGTTTCAGCAAGGGCCCTGATGTGTGATGGAAGCTGACAGATAGATCTGGGGACATAGAGCAATGAACTTTGTGTTGGGAATGTAGATCTATAAGGTACTCATTTAATTTTTCCCTCAGCTGCTTCACAAGTGAAAAAGGGTCACATCTATGCAGTAGGACACAGTAATAAAGTAACTTCATTCGTTTTTCAGGGGTACAGTCACATAATTTATGTCGAGCATTGAAGCAGACAGAAATTTTTGGACAGAGTTCCTGGGGATACCTGTAGAAAGACCTGAAGGCTTTTTCTAAGTCTTGAATGAATGAAAAGGAGGAAAGAACTGGTAAATAACATGCAAAGAGACAAGGAGAATGTTGAGTACATGGATCTGTGCAAAGTGGCATGTAGGGAGTGTATTGGTGGTACTTAAACTCCAAACCAGCTTACTTGCTGCCTACTATTTAATAGACCATACTGGAGGTCACACTAATGGCAAGACAGTAATAATGGTCACGGACACTTGCCAGAAACTTTATTTTCAGTCCCTGATAATCTGTTAGCACTGAAGTATTTTGTCCCATGTGCGGAAGGACTTCCAGAAGTTTGAAAACATGGGTGGGAGTAAAATAATGTTTTTTCTGTAGTCCATGTTAAAAACAATTCTTTGCTTGCTTCATTGCTGTAAATCGCATAGGAACTGGAGCTTTTCAGAGCCTTGTGACTCAAGAGAGATGCTCAGTGTTGCTATCCCTCTCAACATTTGCCCAGGATCCAAATATACATGCTGAAGAGAAGATTTGTGTGTGGAAGGGACATAGGGTAAGCCACAGAATTACTTCCCCCAACCCCAGCACGCTGAAAACTTTTTGAAAGGACTACTTTAAAGTGAACTTAGTTAAAAGTTCACTCAGTTAAAAGAAGGTTGAGTGGCAGAACCAGTAGTTCAAAGGTAGGACACGTGCTTTGGAGGTTTCTTCATTACATTTGTTCATTAAATTCCCTGCTTATGTTGAATAATGGAAAAGAGACAGTATATACTGTGATCATAGATCATTTTCCCTGTACAACTCCTGTCTCCTTATCAGTTGGAGAGAGGGGACTTTGGAGCACTGCCTTTGAAGCAGGTCAGGGCTGCAGGGTAAGGAAAGCTGTTCTCTCTAGGACCCCACTCTCAGTCATGGAGAGCTTGGAAGATGTGGATGAAGAATGAGGAGGAAGAAAAGATGGTTTTATAAGAAAAGACACATGGCAGCCTCTGCCCTACAGCCCTCATCCTTGGGTACAGCACAAGGGAAGAGCGCGAGGGAGGGATGCTCGGGGTGGCGGGGGGGAGCAACCAAGGTCTGCTCTGGTGGGGTGTGATGAATGGCTGGCCAGGGACAGGGGTACACAAGGATGCTTGGGGATGGAGCGAGGACTCCTTGCCCAGGGACTGCATGTGGGAGGGCCTCTTGGGAAGGGCGCAAGCACAAAGAAGGGGAAAAAATGGGTCAGAAGTGAGAAACTGCCCTGACCAATAAATTGTAAATCGATGACTAAAGTCACTGAAAATCCTTGAATCAGAGTATAAATTAAGGTGGCAAAAAAGTTAGTTTCAGAGAAGAGGACAACAAGGAATCTTGACTACATCTTGACTTGAATCCTCTCCAGCTGGCCACCGTGAGTATCAGTGCTTGATCGGCTCCTTCCTTCCCTCTGCCCAGGGACACCTGACAGAGTTACTCCCCAGGGGCTGAAGGAACTAACTCTATGTTAAAAATCATGTTAGATTGAACTAACTGCAGTTGTCTTGTGCTTAAATTGTGAACTGTTTTAAGAACATCACTTCTTAATAGGTTGAAATAATTGTTAGTACTTGTAAATAAATTGTTTAAGCCTCCATTGTCTCTGGGTGTTGAGGATTGAAGCTTGGCACACAACTCTCCTCTTGAAGGAGCACATTGCAAGGAAACTCGCAGTGTAACAAGGGGATGGGGGATGTGGGGGCTGTTTTGGGGGAAGTTTTCCTCTCTTCTCACTCCTACTTATCTACCTCACTGGAGGAAACAAAGCCAGACTCTTCCCGAGGGGCAAATTGGACGGACAAAGGGCCACAGACAAATTGCACATTCTGAAGCAAGACAAAGAAAGGTGCTCACCACGAGGGCGCCTGAGCACTGGAACAAGTTGCCCAGAGATGATGTTGAAACTCAAGCCTTGGAGAGACCAAAAAAGTGACTGTGTTATGTTGTTCTTGTGCTCCCCATGACATGCCTTTTTCAACCCCAGTATCCCTGGAGCTGTAGGCTTTGTGGTTCTTTGAACCCTAGCCCTGATCGTAATGGAGGACTGAGGCCAAGGTAGAGATACCCAGTACCATGGGTGTCCCAGATGAGAAAGGTGTGGAGGGATCAGTATTGGTGCAGTGTTGTGCTCCTTTTTGTATGCCTTTTCCAGCCACAGTATCCCTGTGGATCCTGTTGGAATGTGGTTGCAGTTTATCCATTGTGGAACTGTCTTATCTGTAGGATGGCCAAAGTAGGTTTCCAACTTCATACTCCTTTGTGTTTCCCTGTGCCTCCAATAACTTGTCAAACAGGAAGTTCAGAGGAATTCAGAGCAACTTTTTTCTTTCTTTTTGACTTGTGTCAAGCATAATATAGACCTCTGTGGAGAATGATGGCCTGTTAACACGAAAACTAGGTAGCTATCAGGCACCTTGTGCCAGCGATCAGCCAGGAGGCTTAGGGGACAGGGACTGCAGCACTGGGAAGTCTTGCTGTAGCAGCTACATGTTCAGCCCATGACATGAGAGAGTTGTTAAGAGCTCTGCTATTTATTTTCTAATGTTATTGGGCAATAGGCAGAGCTGCAGGAAAGCTAATTCTTAGAGGAGATGGCTCTGGCTGCCTGCATCCCTCAGGGAGTATCTCCTCAGGCACTGAAAGCACCCAGCGTCTCCCAGCACAGCCTATGGACTATAAGCTGGGTTCCAGCAATTTTACCTGTGTTTAGGAGCATCTTCCTCCATAAGTGGTCCTACTGCAATCCGTGGTGCTAGTTCCTACCTGAGTAAGTCAGGCAACAGCTGGTCCTCAAAAGCTGTGAGTTAAATGACTAGCAAGCAAGCAAGCTGATTTGCATAAAAACGGAAATGAGTCAGAGAGGGGAGAACCATATCTGAGTGCAAATGCAAGCAATTAGCTCAAAGCCATTACTGTAATGGCTAGAAAGATATATTTTTTATTACCATTACTGAAATGCATTAGAGGTATTTTTTTTAAAAAATGTAAATATACACAGTACAATCCCATCTATCTGCCAGAGCATGAAGTAACCCCATTTCAGTGGTACGTGCAGAGGAGTCTGTAGAGGCCCTTAACCACAAACACAGAACAGTACAGAGGAATATGAATGAAGGCATTACCAGGGAGCACTTGAGAAAGGCAACCGTGATTAGGTACTAACACAAATATTCGCTCAAACTGAAAGCTGGACTTTCAAAACAACTTCTAGAAATACCCGCCTGGCACTACTTGCCTTCCTGGCCTTGACTCGTGCTGATGCCCTCTTGTTCCCCAGCAGGCCCTTTGGAGGATGCCTGGGTCAGGTATGGGGCTCACAGGTCTCATCATAGGGTACAGCAGCACTGGTGACTTAAAGGGTCTGGTGGTGGGGGGAATGGGTGTTGAGTGCAATGGAAGTCACCTATCAGTTTCAGGGTACTCTCAGATAGCCTTGGATTTTTGTTCAGAGATAATTTTAAATCTTATCTCTTTACTTAATCTTGTCTCATTGCATTTGCAACTCCCTGGTTAAAAAAGACGGTCCATGAATTCAAACTCATTTCTATGAAAAATGTGATGAAAGTGAAAAGGTTTGGTTTTGTTCAAGCTGGGAGCGTGTGGAGGACTTCTCCCTGATTGTGAGTGGAAATGGGTTGATTCTTAGGTCACTTTTCTCTCCATCTTCTTTTTGCCCTTGAAACAAGAAAACAAAGATAACAAAAGAGGAAAACCCCCAACTACATACTGTAACAGTTGTTTTGGCTGAGATCAAAGTGCTGCTCAAGATTTTGGAACCCCATTGCCCACCTATAAGGTGGGCAGTGCAACCCAGTGCCCTGCAGACCACTTTCACATCTCCATTGTATTCCTTTGAAGAACTGTAGCATCAGACTGAGATAACAACATAGAGCATTACTTGTATGAAACCAACCTTAGACACACACAGGAGGTTCTGAAGTGTAATGCAGGGATGTTCAGTTCCCTGAGGGAGACACGCTGCCCTGATGTAACAAAGATCAACTAGCCATGCAACTCAATCCAGAAAGCATGATTACAGCCATTCACGTTTTTCCAATGCTGACAGAGCCTAGGACATTCAGGAGAAATGTTCTTTTGGTGAGCTGGGGAAAGTATCCATGCTTTCTAGGTCCTGAACATCACTCTTCAATTTTAACTCGGGGACCTAAACTGTACCTTCCTTGAGAAATATCTGCATTTGTATGGTTTTGCTTGTGTGGATACAGTGGTCAGTGATGTGGGGGTATTGAGCTGTGCTCTCACAGCTCTGTGGCCCTGAAGTGCTGGGGTTTGAACCCCAAACCCTGAATTAAGATTGACGTATGGATGGTTCCCACAGTCCTTTAAAAGGAGGGGATGAGTTTGCCTTTTGGCTTTCTTCCAAGGTGTGGCTGGCTTTGCAGGGAAAGCCCTTGGGTAAACAAGCCCCAGGTGCCCTGCACTGGGTAAATGAGTGCCAGGTGTCCTGCTTTGGGGATAAAAGCTGGGACCACTTGCAGGAAGGGTGGAGTGTCTGTCTGTGAGGTGGATGCACTTTGCAGAGTTTCCCTGTTGGGGAAGGACCTCCTGACTCTCTCTGCAATTGGGCCCTGGTCAGGTTTGGTACATGTGAACGTGGGCTCTGTGGGAACCACATGAGTTTGCCTCTATCCTATGTTATTAGCCTCTTGGCTTGGCTGTCTCCCATCTCTTCTATGGGAGACTTTATTGCTTTGTTTCACTGGTTGTTGGTCGTGCTGGGTGGTTCTTGGGGTCATAGGGGTTGATGTCTATTCTGTGTAACTTGATTGATTTGTTTGTACCCCCAGCAATCACCCATGTACTGACCCTTTTGTATACAATAGAATCTGGCTACTGGTTTGTTCTACTGGTGGCTGTGTCCTTTGTGCTAGGCTTAGTAATTGGTAAAACAGGCCCTGCTGTGGTTCTGGAAGAACTGCCCGTTTACTGACATAATTTGGTAGAAAAATACCTGGAAAAGCATAGTGTAACCTCTGCCTTTGAGTGCGTGTTCATGGTTCTCACTGAAGGCAGTAGAAATGGAATAGGCAGAGGTGTGGTGAGGCAGGCTATTTGATCCCCTGTGCAGTAGGTTTCCCTTACAGGCAGGTGGTGAATTCACTGTGTTTTGTGCTCGTGGAAGAACCCCTGTGCATATGTGTGCATGTAATTTATACCTTCCTTCAGGGACCTCAGTGGGTCTGAACCTAGCCTGCAGGTGATACGGAAGATATTGTCTTCTGCAGAAAGATGTATCGTATTTTATACTTGCTGTTTTGGATTCAATAATGTGACAAATGTAAGCCTGTTTTTTATTACAGTGTGGCTGCTGAATTTCTCACAACTGCTTATCTAGGGTTGTCTGACAAAGACAGAAAGTCCTGGTTGTGCGTTTCTGTTATTTATATGCAAGGCCACTCTCTGCAGTTCTTTCAGAGAGATGACTGACACCTTCAGCCCCACCAGCTCAGCCTGCTGCTCATTGCTCTGTGCAGCGTGCTTCCATCCCCCAAAACCTTGTGGGGTAGGGGGGCTTTCAGCTGGGACACTCCCCATGTCTGACAAGCCCTTGATTCACGGAATCACAGAATCATCTAGGTTGGAAAAGTCCTTGAATATCATCTAGTCCAACCATCAACCTAACACTGACAGTCCTCAAATTCGATGGTGCCTTGAATCCTGTGCCAAATTTTAAGGGTGCAAACATCCCCACTAGTTTGTGGTTTACTTCATGGATGTGGCTCTTTCCACCAAACTCATATTGTGGACCATCAGAAGACCTATGGGCAGCTGTGATGCATGGCCTCCTGCAAAGTCAGTCCATGCTACTGCTGTTGTGTGAGCACCTCTGAGACACCCTGGCTGTAAGCACAGAGGGCCTCTTGCCACCTGCCATGCATCTGACAGCTGCTGCCCCCCAGGGGTAGCATGGCACCGTGATGGAAACCTGGGGATGCATTCCTGGAAGGCTCTGACAGCAGGAAGGGAAGGAGAGTGCCCCTCCTTGCCTGCAGCAGCTTTGCCGGGTCATTCCCACTTCATTCAGTCCCATTTTTGTTCTCAGTAAACAGGACTGGTTTCTGGGATGGGTTTCTGGGGCACCAGCTGTGTGGCTGGATGACTTCAGTTGTTGTTGCTGTGATTTACCTTTGTGAGAGGCCTCTTCTATGCCCAGCATGTTTTCTGTGTGGGAGTGGGAGAGTTTGCAGGAGGGGATTGTCACCTCCCTGTGCTACCCCAGCAGAAAGCTTTCCAATGGACATAAAACACTCCTGAGCCTCTGGCTGGTGACAGCTGCCCCATGTTATTTAAATGGGATAAGGAGTCAGTGCCAGATAAAGGATCTGCATCTGCTCATTGCATGCACTGCAGCAAGGAAAAAAATGGTGATGCTCACTGAGGGGAGAGGCCTATGCAGTGGGTGGGTGGAAGGATGTCATGAGTCAGTATGTGGAGCGCTGCTGGAGCAGGGAACACTGGGGTGAAACAAGCAAAGAAGGATGCAGTTCACTTCAGCTCAGGATGGACCTAATTTACTGACACAACCCATTAGTGAAGCTGTTTGTTATACCAACTTGTGTTTTCAGAAAGAAAAAGGAAAAAATAATCAATATGCCTAGTTCATTTTAAAATGATCAATAACCACAAGTGTCTCTCCTGCCTTATTTATGGTATTACTCTTGACTGGGAGAGTGAAAGGTGTTGGGCTGGGCTGTTTGGCCAGCAGAATCAGGCACTACGGCTCTCTCTGAACTCTTTTCCTGCCTCCAGGCACTGGAAAGAGATCCCTCTTCTCAAAGGTGATGCACTGAGCAGCTGCAGTACCATTCTTTGACCTGAGCTCTCACATCCATCATTACTTCTCGCTGCAAGCTGCTTTTCCTGCTGACATTTTAGCGTAGTGGGTCCTAGCACTCCCTGTCCCAGTCCAGTGCTTAGTGCAAGGACTGTGAAGGCAATAAGTAAAAATTCTCCTAGTGAGCTCCGTCCTTGCCTCAAAGTTTGAGTCATTTTTAGTTGCACAGGGACTACACATGCCCTGAGATACTGTGGTCAGTATCAGAGAGAGGTTGGGCAGGAGCCACACCAAGCTTAGACTTCCAGATCAGAGACTACCCAGTGCATGCATGAACCATGCATGTAGTCCAGAAGGGACCAAAGAGCAATTCTTCTGTATACCCTCACATAGCACAAGTAATAGCTCTTGAAAATTCATGGGATTTCCTGGGAAATCATATGATTAATAAGAAAACACTATAGGGGTGTGTGTGGTTTTTTTTGTTTTTGTTTTTTTTTTAAAGACCTGTTAGGTTTCTAAGTCTGTTTTATCTCAGTGGAAACAGAAGGAGAAGAAATGTCTGTAAAAATAAAAAGAAAGCTGAAAGGTGGTAGACCTTTAAGACATACTGTAAATATTGCAGAATTTATGATGAGCTCACAGCAGTTTGAGAAAAATCTGTCTACTTAAAATACAGCCTCTCAGAGGTCAGGGACCATAATTTAGTCTTCTATGTGGAGAAATACGCTGCAAGTGCTTAACAAATTATGAAAATAATAACAACAATTAATAATAGATGAAACTGAAAAAAAAGCCTGCCCAAAGTTGTCAGTCGTGGGAAAGACTGACTCCTGATCACCAGGTCTGCATGGGTAATTGAACAGAGAAATGTTTCCCAACATTTTCCATGGAAAAATGAACAGGCTTCATGTAGATTTCCAGCATCCACAGGTGAGGCTTTGCACTCCTGTGTCATCTCGGTGATGCCTAGAGCCACCTGCTCGTCTCCCAGTGTGTACAAGCAGACATAGTGCTGTGTGCTCCTGTTAGGGTGCATTTGACCTCACAGTGAGTTTATTGTCCACGCAGGAGCATACAGCCCACAGCGGGTGGCATGCATAATACAGACCATTCCCCTGCCTGGGGCTTTTGCTTTCCGTGTGCTGATCCCAGAGAGAGTAATATATAGTGCAGATGCCGAGCAGAGAAGGCATGTCTTGGCTTTGCCAGCAAAGTAGAAATCCCAGCTAAACAGCTACAAAGTCTGTCCAGGGCACAGCTGAAGGCAGAAAAAGGCAAAAGTGTGTGGAAATATTGGATGTATGGTAGCATTTCCCTTTCCACTTTTAGCATCCTTGTAGAGACCCATGTCTGCTGAGTTGTTTCCTCTGAACAGATCTGTACATTGGAGATTGATTTTTAGCTATAAAAAGGTTCTCTTTACTATCTTGAAAACATAAAGGAGCCATAAAATAATAAAATCTCAGTTTATACTGTCTGGTGCAACACAGAGAGGGGTGACATGATGAAGCAGGTATGGTCAGTGTGGTTTCAGAATGGCAGGAAGGAGAGATTCTGTGGAAGGATATTTCTCCTTCTGAGCTGAAACCTGGAGCAGAATAGGCCCATAATGGACTTGAAGAGAAATCAGCTGCATATAAAAGTCATCTGGATTTAAAATTGCATTGCACTCTATGAGAGCACCTGTCTCTACCTACCATTTCTGTGCTCATCCTGGTCCCAGTTACTCAGGGCTTTTAATGTAACCTCTTTATCAGCTCTTAACTGTACTTGAAGGAAGAGAGAGAGGAGGGGAAAAAAATCGAGGTGTTTCCATAGCTATATCTCCTTTCCCATCATCTGAATGACAATCTGACACCGAAGTTTCTATTGTCAGCTGTTCCAGAGAGAGGATGAGGGAAGAAAAATTTCTTGCGGTTTCCAATTACAAATGTAATGATGTTTAAAACTAAATAAGATCAGCAACCTCTTCCTCTCCACTAATTTAGCCTTACCTTACTTGTTTTCCTGCCTCTTGAGAGCTTTGGTAACCAAGTGTTACAGGCTGTTTGACTTACCAGATGCAGTTGTAAATGATAAGCTGATGACTTATAAGAACAATTAGTGAGAAACCAGGCAGAGCATGGTTTTGCCAGAGTGGTTTATGGAGAAATGGTATCTACTCAGACACTGTTCTTTCCTGAGGTTGTTTTGACATGTCTTTTGAACCTGTTTTTTTCTAGGATCCCTGATCCTGGTGTCTCTCCATGGAGGACTTGTTCTCACCTGTGTTGAGAGTGTCAGTGCTGTACTGTGTTCCCAGGGACAAAGGCGACAATAGTCTTTTAGTTCACCCCATAAAGTATTCCCTGCTCCACTTCTTAGATGAAAAACCTGAGATGAGCTGCATACAGCATCAGGTGTCACAGAGCTGAGTGTCAGAGAACACTGGGCACCTCACAGACCTCACTGCCAGGAGCTGCGCTGGGTCTCTGTGCACTGGCAGCCTTGGTACAGCCTCGGTACTTTAAAAACAGTGGGTGATGTCTTGAGAGCTGGCTCCAAGAAGTAAACCACACATGCACAGATATGTCCAGCTCCAGGGAAGGGAGGCTATGATGACCATCAGCTACTCTGATATCTTATCTGTTTTGCACTTCTTGGAGTAGATGAAGGGTCTGGCATGAAATAACTCAATTCCCTTTCCTCTACCTGACTTGATCCTACTTGGTTTTTCTTCCTGCCTCTGTGAAAACTCTCCATGGTACTGTGAAGTGGCAGGATTCACATCCCAATATGGGTCTGCCTTCAGTAGCAGCCTTGTAAGGTGGCCTGTCCTGCAGTGGCTGGAAATGCAAAGGAAGGGCACTGCTTAATTTACTTCTTCAAGTTTATTCCTGCTTTGAAGATTTTTCCAGCTTGTTTCCTAAAATGTGGGGAATTCCAGGCATTTTCATCCTTTTTCACCATCTCACAGGGACCTGCTCTTTGCCTATCATCATCTCTGTCCTTGTGGCCGGGTGTGGTGGGTGAATCAAGCCAATGACATTGTTCTACCGGTTAAAAAAGTTGTTTTGTGGACTTCGATGTTTATTTTAGTTCCAGAACTGCTCTGAAACAGGTTAACAAAACCAAAGACAATCTGTATTTCTAGCAGAAAGACTTGCTGGCATAATTACGGGTCTATGTGTACACCAACCAGCCCCTTCCACTGCACATGCAGCTTTCAGACATGTGGAGTAACAGCTTCTTTGGGCTCTAGCCAAAGGACTGGGATGTGCTTTCCCCCATGTTTCAGTTAAGTGGAAAAGAACAACCTTCTCTGCACATAGTGTGACATGAAGCCTGTCTTTCAGGAGCTATAAAAGCCGGGATCTGGGGTCTGTCTCTGCTCGAGTGTTTCAAATGGTGACCTGGAATATACGTGAATCTGCACTAGAGCCCTAACAGTGACTATCAGGTTGTATTCAGGAAGGTTGTGGGTGCCAGGGCCCATGAGTGGTGCGCAGAGGCAGACACGTGGTTTCAGCAACAAGTAAGGGGCTGCTCAGCCACTGGGTTCACAGGAGAGCCTGACTTGTTTGTTTTTTTTTTTTTTCTGCTTAGGTGAGGTCACGCACTATCTAAATTGGTTAAAATTCCATTTACTGCAGCTGAGGCAAGTGCAGCCTAAATACTCTGATCTCTAAGGATGGTGTTTCTGCTCCAGCACATAGCCTTGGTTAAAATGCATAGCCTTCTGGGCTGGTAGGCTGCTGCTGGGAACAAATCTGTTTCAGACTTTGTCCTGTACTGCTGTGAGCTCAGTGCAGCCACATTGTGCACTGCTGGAAAACTGGGGAGGATTAATGGGAAGTGAAAGTGATTCAACCCTAGGGCCTGAGAAATTCTCCTCTAATGCCAGTTTTCCAGCTGAGCAGTGCCTTGACTTTAGTGGAATTACTGCTGATTCATACCAGTGTACATAAAGGTCCTGAAAACAGACCAAACCAGGGTGGGTTTTGTGTCTGACTTAGCTTACTGCTCATGTTTAAATTTTCCAGTCTCAAGGGTGACTTGGATGCCAATCCTATTTTCTCTCAAATCCCAGAACGCAGATCCGTGGAAACATGGCTTGGATTCGGGCTCCACTTCTGATAGCCTGTCCTGTCTAACTTCACCATCCATCTTAAGGAAACAGTAAGCCTGAACAACCAGGGTCACCGAGGAAAACAAATGAAATTTGAAGAATGTGTTAGGTTTAAGATCAGAAATGGGGACTGCAACAATGAGAGGTTTACAAGCCTAGCTTGCTTTGTTAATAGCTCAAGAGAGGAGACATCAATTCTTTTAATGTGATTTCTGCCCTGGTAATCTTCCTTTAAGAAGAGTGAGGCATAATGAGATACTATAAGGTTTCATTCCCACTGATGGGGTCTTTGCTGTGAGCGTTGTTATGCTGATCAGCTTTGACATCATATAAAATAGCACTTATTCTCCAAGTAATCCGAGAAGCTCTTCAGAATTCATGAGGTTTAAGTCAAAATAATTACATTTATTGATCTCTGCTATGTGAAGAAAATTTCCAATTTATTACAGACCTCTTTGGTGTTAGACCTCAAATTAGTCCATGTCAGGAATTTCTCTTTTTCTGTCTCTATTTTTTATGCTTTATTTGGGCATGAGATTGTTCACCTGATAATAAACTCTGTCAAAACTATTGTCTCTGAGCAGGTAAACTAGGATGCCTGGTGCCAGCAGTGAGCACTGGGCCAGGTGGACCCTGCATTGGTCCAAGGGGAGGAGAGAGGGGTTCAGGTCAGCAGCTTGCATCTCTGATGCTCTGCTCCCCACCCTGCCATGGCCTCATTGCAGGAGGCTAGGTGCTAACTAACTGCTATGATCTTCTCTGCAGAATGAAATGGGGATAGTGCTTCCTGCAGTACAGTGAGGTTAAAGGCCAAGCACTTGGAGATTCTCAAATTCACCCTCTGCCCAGAGGCTTCTTCTCTAGGAAAAGGAGGATGGTGTTCCTGCTGTTTGTGCCAGAACTAAAGGAGAATCACCAGCATGGCTTAGTGGTGGCTATCCATGATATGTCTCTATCTACGTTAATTCCCAAGGGTACCAGATCTTAAACTTTGCTGGTCTGGGGCTTCTGTAAAGCACAAGTGAATTAAGAGTGTTTGCAGGTAGTCCTCATCCCCATTTGCCCACTGCTAAAGGACCCTACAACTGCAGTGAGGAAGACTCTATCTGAAAAGCAGATGTTGTTGCAGATCAGGCCTGAGGTGCACAGACACAGCTTCAGGTGTACGTACTCATACCCTGGACAAGATGAAGTTGGCATCAATGAACTCATTTGGGCAGCGTAGTGCTATCAGGACCAAACTTTGGTTTTGGAGTCACCTACAAGAGACCAGTCCAGCACCTACTTGGGGCCCGGGAGGGATGGTAGGGTCTGTCTGGAGAACTCAGCTTTTGCACATGTGTTTCTGCTTCTGAAAGTTGGTCAACAGGTCCCCAGCAGAGTAAAATACTTACTGTAAGCTTTGTCTTAAGCATGGAAATTACCCAGGTGTTTGAAACAAGCATGTTTTACAGAGTTTGCCAGCTCAGATGTTCAGAAGCCAAAGCCGATGCATATAAAAGCCATGGCTAAAGTCACAGGGATGTCTTAATATACACTGCATCATATATTTGCTTTCTGTTGGGAGAAGCAAGGACCTAACAACTTGCTGCTCACTGTCTCCCTTGCTCTACACCAAGCCCATGGGCAGTGAGGCTCGGCAGGCTCTCCCTGTGCTGGGAGGATTGGTCTGGTCTGGTCTGGCCTGGCCGTGGCTATGGAAAGACCATCCCAGTGCCATACAGCTCCCTGCCCTTCTGCTTTGGCAGGGTAGCATGGGCTTTGCTGGGTCTGGTGAGTGATCCAGCAGGGCAGGAAGGGGATGGCTGTGCTGCAGGCTTCCTGTGGGACTGGAAGGTATTTGCAACAGTTTAATAAATGATGCCTTTCCCCAAATATGCCTTTAAATTTAGATCTCAGTTTAATAAGACAGTCCTCACATGTTCTTTCAGGGCACATGTATTATTTAAAAAACATTTATAAAGGATTAATGTACTCCAGAGCCCCACTGACACAAATATCTGTCATTCCCAGTGCCAAAAGCCAAAACAGCCCAGCTTATTCTAAGAAACCCTTTTCATCTGTGTGCTTATCTCTAAATTTGGCATTGGAAAAAGTGCTAAACTTACAATCTTTTGTTTATCTACAGGAGTCCTTTGTTTATCCAGTAAACAGGAACAACACAAGCAGTGGTAATGCTTCCTGTGCTCAGTTTGGCCTTTCTGTTTTGCATATGGTTAGTGTATTTGCACAGAGGATCTCAGAGCTTCTGATAAATTTATACTGACTACTGTCATCTTTGACTGTGCAGGCTGGTTGCCTGTACCTCTGGTGTCCTGGGTAATGATTTGTAAATTGGGAAATGTGTCTGTCTTCGGCAAAGTGTTTGTGTATCTGCAAGTGTTGACAGCTAGAGGGCTCTTGCACATGGGGACTTCATTATTTTTACATGGCAGATAGCTGTGCAACAGGGAGCAATAGCATTATCTCCCTTTGTCACCCCACAGTGGGCTCCTGGTGGCTGCCCTCTCTGTCCTGACAGCTACAAAACTTCTGGGCAGTTTTCTTGTTTGCTTAGCTGGAGTAGGAAGCATTTCCAAGCCCAGCTCAGTATTCACATCCCTAATCTGCAGAGGGGTTGACTGAAGCCAGCAGCTCCCATCAAGAGAGGAGCAGGAGGTTTGCATGGGGCCTTAAACACTGCTGCCTTTCTAGCACACTTCTGGAGGATGGACTTATGTCGAAAACACCATCTTCAACTGTTCAGGGTCAGCCACAACCTTGCTGGGGCACTGGGAAGGTGGTGGGGACCAGCTACCCTCTCTTGCCCCATCTGAGCACCTCTCATGCAGCCCTGTTTTGCTGCTGTAGGCGTGCAGCAGGCATGGGGGTCCACGGGGGTTTCCTCCCCATGGGCTGTCCTTGCTCTCTTTGACCAGTGGAACTGCTTTGTTAGACAGAGAAGGTACATGGCAGGACGTCAGTAGTTTTCCCACGCAGCTGAGTAGAGAGGTGGGATGAGAAGGGAGAGTGAGCCCAGCTGTGCCTGAGGTCTCACCCCGCAGAGAGTGAGACACGCAATAGCCCAGTCTTGCTGAGCCTGGGGGGAACACCTTCCCAGGGGGTGCCTGTACCTGCATGGAGACAGCCCTTGGGAGAGTGACAGCCCTTGAGCTGCTGGCTGGGCTCCATCTCAGCTGCCTGCCTGACTCCATGCGCCAGGGGAAGGTGTGGAGCTGGGAGAGGTTTTGCCTCACCATCGGCATTGCAGAAAGCAGCCGGTCATTGACAATCAAGGTTTTGCTGGCACCTAAGATCCTTGCAAATTATTGTTGTGCGCTACTCCTCTCCTGCCCTTTCCTTACTCAGTGCTCCTTCCCCCTGGTCTTTGATTCAATAAATCAAAACTTAGTGCCAAATCTTGTTAAATTCCAACTTCCTTGTTATTCCCTCTCTGCCCTTTGGCAGATGAAAGTTTGGAAATGTGTATAATAATGAAGGTTGTGAGATGTGAATAAAAGACATGAGAAATGTAAACTAGGATGATGATCAAAGATGATGCATTAGCTCTGATGAGGAATGATCTTGTTGCTGAGAGGGTGGTCAAACCAATACAGAGTGACAGAAAAAAAATCTCTGCTGTAGTACTGCTGATAAAGTCTCAGGCTGTGTTGGGAGGAAGCTGAGAGTGTAACGGAGAGGGACAAAAAAAAAAAAAAAAAAAAGAGACAGGGAAAATCTCCATCCTTTATCGGATGTGAAGGAGAACACTGTTACCAAGGATGAGGAAAAGGCTGAGGTACTTAATGCCTTCTTAGCCTCAGTCTTTAACAGTCAGACCAGTTATCCTCATGGTATTCAGTCCCCTGAGCTGGAAGATTGGGATGGAGATCAGAATAAATCCCTCATAGTCCAGGAAATAGTAATGAAGGACCTGCTGAGTCAGTTAGACACCCACAAGTCTATGGGGCCAGATGAGATCCACCTGAGAGTGCTGAGGGAGCTGGCGGAGGAACTTGCCAAACTGCTCTCCATCACCTATCAGCAGTCCTGGTTATCGGGTGAGGTCCCGGATGACTGGAAACTTGCCAATGTGATGCCCTTCTACAAGAAGGGCAGGAAGGAGGGTCCAGGGAACTACAGGCCTGTCAGCCTGCCCTCGGTGCCGGGGAAGGTTATGGAATGGTTCATCTTGGGGGAGATCACGTGGCAAGTGCAGGACAACAAGGGGATCAGGTCCACCCAGCATGGGTTCATGAAGGGCAAGTCCTGTTTAACCAACCTGATCTCCTATGATCAGGTGACCCGCCTAGTGGATGAGGGAAAAGCGGTGGATGTTGTCTACCTGGATTTCAGTAAGGCATTTGACACTGTGTCCCACAGCATTCTGCTGGAGAAGCTGGTGGCTCATGGTCTAGACAGGTGGACTCTTCGCTGGGTTAAAAACTGGCTGGATGGCCAAGCCCAGAGAGTTGTGGCCAATGGAGTTGAATCAAGATGGAGTTAACTCCCCTCCGGCAGGGCTAAGTTTTGAGGCCAGTCTTGTTCAACGTTCTTATCAATGAACTGGATGAAGGGATCGAGTATACCCTCAATAAATTTGCAGATGACACGAAATTAAGTGGGAGTGTCGATCTGCCTGAGGGTAGGGAGGCTCTGCAGTGGGATTTGGACAGGCTGGAGCAATGGGCTGAGGCCAATTGTATGAGGTTTAACAAGGGCAAGTGCCGGGTCATGCACTCTGGTCAAAACCACCCCATGCAATGCTATAGGCTTGGGGGAGAGTGGCTGGAAAGCTGCCTGATGGAAAAGGACCTGGGGGTGTTGGTTGACAGCTGACTGAACACAAGCCAGCAGTGTGCCCAGGTGACCAAGAAGGCCAATGGCATCCTGGCCTGTATCAGAAACGGTGTGACCAGCAGGAGCAGGGAGGTGATCGTGCCCCTGTACTCGGCACTCGTGAGACCACACCTTGAGTACTGTGTCCATTTCTGGGCACCACAGGATAAGAAGGACACTGAGGTGCTGGAGCGAGTCCAGAGAAGGGCAACGAGGCTGGTGAGAGGTCTGGAAAACAGGCCTTATGGAGACCGGCTGAGGGAACTGGGGTTGTTTAGTCTGGAGAAGAGGAGACTGAGAAGAGACCTCACTGCCCTCTACAGCTACCTAAAAGGAGGTTGTAGTGAGGCTGATGTTGGTCTCTTCTCCCAGATTACTAATGACAGGACGAGAGGAAGTTTAGGTTGGATATTAAGAAGTTCTTTACTGAGAGGGTGGTTAGGCACTGGAATAGGCTGCCCAGGGAGGTGGTGGAGTCGCCATCCCTGGGGGTGTTCAAAAAATGGGTTGATGAGGCACTTGAGGCCATGGTCTAATGGTCTAGTGGTTAGGGAGATGATGGGATAAAGGTTGGACCTGATGATCCTGGAGGTCCTTTCCAACCATAGTGATTCTATGTCTGCACCTATCTTTGGTGGCAGAGGTGGGTAATTTCAGCTCTTGAGGCAGCTGAAGGGCTGAAACATCCAGAGTTGGTGAAAAAATATCCAGTTATGCTTTCTTAGAAAATACTAGGAAGTATTCCCATTTCTTTCATTATTTTTTTTTAAATTAAGAAAGAGGAAATAATTATTTTGATTTTTCTCTATTATTGTTTAGTTGCCATCTTTGAAAATTGGCAAGATAACAAGATTTTAGTTCCAACTTTTTGACTTTTCTCTCTCCTGTTAACCTGCCCTTTTTATTTTCATCATCCTATTTTTTTTCCTTAGTAGACTGAAGGGAAAATAATGGAGAAGTGAATCTAATTCTCTGCTAACCTCTAAAACAGATGTGGTGAAAGAATGTGTATTTTTTAAATTTATTTTTGTCCTGGTTTCCCAGGCACAGACCCATGGGCCAGCCATGCAGGCAGGCCATGAGTAGCCCCGAGTCAGCTGGGAGTTCCAATCAAGGCAGCTGACTCACAGGTGTATCCCATACCACTTAATCATGCTCATTATAAAAGGAGGGAGTTCACTAAGGGTGGAGTTCCTCTTCTTGGGGCTCTTCTCTCTTGGCCTCCTGCTGCTGATCCCAAGGATAAGGCTGAGCATAACCTTGTATGCTTTATGTTTGTGATTATGTTTTGTTATTTCATTAAATCTGTTTCTACTTCAACCCATGGGGCTTCTCCCTTTTTTCCCTGGTTCCCCTTCTCAGCTGGGGAGGGGTCACTGGGGGTAGAACAACTGCTACAGTTTAGCCCTGGGGACAGGCTAAATGTAGACAATTTTTTAAACATCAAAGCACCCAAAAGGGAAAGAAAAAAAGGTCTATTTCCACCGGAAACCTTTTTCTAACAACGTTTTCTAAAAAATAGCTTTCCTGTTTTCCAGGCCAAACAATTCTGTATCCTTCACCATCTCCTCTAGTGCCATGCTTGCTTAGCCTGTGTCTTTCTTGCAGCTGTCTTTTACATTTTCATCTGCTTCAGTCTTCATGTCTGTGGCACAGCCCTGGGTCCCAAACACCAGTCCAGCCCTCACTGGACTGGAGTAGCATAGATAGACTTCCCCATGATTTTTGCAGACAACACTAAATAAGAGTTGCCAAAATGAGACTGGATTCACCTTGAGTTTGCATTTCATTGTATCCTGAAATACATACTTCTAACTTATCAGTTATTCCCTGTCTGATGTCTCAGCATTTGCATTCTTTTTTCCTAGTGTCATATTTTGTTGAAGGCTTTACTGAATTGCGACTCATTGATTTCAGACCATTCCTCTAATTTATTAAGATTATTTTGTATTCAGGTCCTGTTCTACCAATGTGCTCTTAAGTTGGAGTGATCTGCAGCTTTTATAATTCAGTGCACTCTCTCTTCTGTTGTTCAACTTAGTGATGAAGAACTGGAACAGATCCAGGGCTGGGACAGATTCTTTTGGGATCCTGATGAAATCTCAGACTGGTAGTTAATCACGGACACTTTGTCTGTCTGCTGGTTTATTTATTTTTTTTTTCCTACCTAGTTGATCTTGCAGGCAATTTCATGTAGGCCAGTGACTCCCACACCTTTATCTCTCAACTGCTGATGAGCTGCAAAGCCATAGCATGTGGTCTGTAGTCGATCCAAGGAAACATTCTTCCGTATGAATGTTTTCCTATTAAAAGTTTGATGGTAAAGCCAAACAGCATTTGAAAGGGAATTTATGGTCAGTTATGCTCAAGGGTTCAAAAAGCTAAAGAACTGCTAAACTAGACTGTACTTCCTCGGTTTACTTATGGCCATGTGGGACAGTATCAAGAGCTTTGCTAAAACATATATTTCAACTGTTTTTCCTTACCCACAAATCTAGTTACCTTGTCAAAGAGGAAACATTTTTTTCTTCTCTCTGGAATTAACAACTGTTATGATATCCTTTTTGTTGAAGTGAACAACTGAAATGATCTTTTTCTTGGTAAATTCATTATGCTGAGCTGTTTTTTTATCAAGTGGTTTTCCTTTGGGTTTTTCTATATTGATCAGGTAATAGTCTGTGCTAGTGTTTTTTCAGGGAGACTTACTAGTCTACATTTTTCCGTGTTCTCCTTTTCCCTTATTTTAAATAAAGATTTTGTATTTGACCTTCCTATGTCTCCTAGGATCTCTCCCATGCCATGAATTTGAGGGACAATTTCTGAGCAGATCAGAGATTTCTGCAGCTGGTACCTTCAGTGCTTGAGGGTGGATTTCAGAAGGCACTGATAATTTGACTTTATCTCATTTATCTCAAGATTTTTTTCTTTCTGGCTTGCATTTCTGTCCCCTTGTTCAAATTAATTTTTGCAGTATATTATGAAGACTGAAGCAGAGATGGATTAGGCTACTTCATCCTTTTCTATATCAGCCATTGTTTCCTCTTTTCTCATTAAATAATAGCCTGTATGTTCTCTTTTTCTGCCTCTGCTGATACCCTGGCACTTTTGCTTTTGGCTTTATGCCTGTTACTAATTGTAATTAATTTTGTTCTTTAGCATTTCTGATTTTTGTGTTGTTCTTTTATGCTGGTCCTTAGCTTTGTGGTCTAGTTTTCACTTTTCCTCTAATTTCTTTTTGATTTTCAGGTCCTTAAAGAGCTCTTGACACAGCTATAATTGTCTCTTATTCTGCTTCCTGTCTTTCTATCACAATAGGATAGGTTGCCATTGTGCTTTAGCATGGTCTTTCTCAGTAACTGCCAATTTTCTTGCTCTCCTCTATGGTTAATTCCCTTCTCAGGAGACCTTATCTGCCATGCTGCTGAGTTTATTGGGGCCTGGGTGGGAGAGTCTGCATTTTCCTTGGGCTCCTGCTAATTCTGCCTCTCTTTCAGAGAACACAGGGTGCCAGCATGCCAGAATGACTGCACCCAAATGACTTCCCAGCTGAGACTTCTAACTAGTAGCTACCTACTGATTGCAATCAAGCCTAGAAAAGTGGCTCCACCAGAATCTTCCTTCATTGTTTGAAACAAATCCCTCAAACACATGAACAGCTTGGCATACTGTCTGTCCCCGCTTTACTCCTTCTCTAATGTTTCTAATGCCAGATGAATATTGTTGCTGGCTGCCAGCCACAATTCTGCCCTTTTGCTGCCTCTGTTAATTTATAAACACAAAAAAGCCAAGCTGTAGCTTCTCTTTGTTGAGTTGCAGTGCAGTAGCATTTTCTCTTGATCTTAGCCTTGTCTTTGCTTTGCTTAAGGATTTATTTATTTATTTATTTTACTTCAGAGTCAGGTTATGTGCAGTCCTCCATCTGTTTTTATTCTGCCAGTCTTTTTGTGTGCAGAGTGTACTTTCCCATCCCAACATCCTAGCAGAACCCCATCATCAGTGACCTATGTGGTGACTGCCTACTAGGAACTCCCTTTCTTTCTTGTTATTGCTTACGCTCCCGGAGTGCTTACAGGTCACTCACCTGCCCCACAGCTGCCCTCACACCTCCCTCATCTGACATTTCATGTCTTCCATGCAGCAGGCCCTTCTCCTTTTCCTCACCAGGATCAGGTTTTGATCCTGTCTTACCAACTCGGTGAAATGCCACCAGCACCCAGAGGCGGGCAGGTGAGGATGCGGGAGCATGCTTTTGCTGCTTAACTGATGGATGTACCCTTCCTGCAGCCACCCGCATGGTCCTGGGAGCAAAAGCAGGTCCTGTAGATAACTAAAGGACAGCATATGAGTCAAAACTGTTAACTGTTTTTCACACACAATATAAAAAACGCCCAGCATTTTAGTGTCTGCCATGACATTTATTGTTTTCCAATAAACTGAAAATGCTTCGCTTACGAAACAGCCGCTTTCTCTTTTTTGTTTTTCCTTCTCTTCTGGAAATTCCCCAGTAGTTTTTGTTTGATTTGGTTTGTGGTGGTGTTTTTTTGTTTTTTTTTTTTCAGTAGTGCCTTAAAATATAGAGAAAAGGAGACTTTTCTAGACAGATGTCTATTTTTCTGTAGTGGGAAGGAAGAATGCAAGGTCAAGAGAAAGATAGAAAGACTACAAAATGAGGGCAGGGGAGAGGAAAAGAGAATAAAAAGTAAGAAGAAAGGGTGCAGAGAGGGATAGGATGAGGAGAAAAAAAAAAATCATTGAAAGGTGTCAAGAGGAGCCCCAAAGAGAGAAGGAATGATCCAGGGAGACCATATAGACTCTGGGGACACCTTATTGCAGCCTTTCAATACTTAAGGAGGGCCTATAAGAAAGACGGGGACAAACTTTTTAGCAGGGCCTGTTGTGATAGGACAAAGCGTAATGGATTTAAACTAAAAGAGTGTAGATTTAGACGAGGTATAAAGAAGAGATTTGTTACAATGAGGGTGGTGTGACACTAAAACAGGTTGCCCAGAGAGGTAGTAAAAGCCCCATCCCTGGAAACATTCAAGGTCAGAATGGATGGTGCTCTGAGCAGCCTGATCTAGATGATGTCCCTGCTCACTGCAGGCGAGTTGGACCAGACGACCTTTAAAGGTCCCTTCCAATGCAAATCATTCTATGATCTTGACAAGCAGTCTGAGAAAAGACAGAAGACATTGGAGGAAACACAGCACAATCCTTGTGCTTTGGCTGGGGACCACATGGCTGAGGGTGAGAAGACACCTGGGACAATTTCAGGCAGAATGCAGCCAGGAAGAAAGGCCAGCAAGCTCAGGGCCTGCAGCCCAGCAGTGCATGGCGAGGCAGAACCGTACCTGTGAGGAGGGCTGGGGAGCTGAGAGGTGCTCTAAAAGGTGAGGAAGCATACTGAGCGCGGGGCAGTGTCATGCCCTGTTCCCTTTCACACGCTGCTTTTTACAGCTCATGATACAGCCCATGAGAGTGTAGCTGATGAGTTGTTGCCCTCTCAGTCTTCAGGTGATTTCTGATTTCACACAATACAGCTGCTAGAGGGGCTGGAGGAGGGCAAGGCAGAGAGGAAAGTCATGCTGCTGTGGTGAGCTTCTGCACGTTGGGAAACACTGGGGAAACCAGTACATCCTGATGTGTGTTACGGGCATCTGGAAAATGTAACTCCTAGAGGTTTTTTAGACAAGAAAAACCTGTGTTGCACTGCGGTGGATTGATGACACAGCACCAGCCAGGCACTGGAAACAATTTTGTGACTGTCTGCTGGGCAGCTAAGGGACTCCAACCATTTGTGTTGATCGATTATCTCGATTTTTAGAGCCGTATTCCTGCATACCCTGAGATTGCTTTCCATTTGCTAAGGGGTGGTTCTTAAGCTCTGATCTCATCTGCCAGCTGTTACCTGACTGTGATCCTGTCCCAGATCTGACACCGCTGGGTACATCAGACCAGTCTCTGGTAGGGGTAGCCCCCATCCATGCCTGATGGTCAAACAGATGTCCTTTTAGCAGACTTCACAGTGTTTGTCACAGGACACAATGCAGTGGGGAGTCACTCTGCATGCCCTGCACCCCATGGACAAGGCTGTAGGGCTGCAGCCTGGGAGCGGGCTCCTGGGGCTTGTGTGAGCTCAGGTAGAAGCAATCTATGGTTTTGGTTGCTGAGGCTTCTGGTCTTCAGCATATTGGCTGAGGTGCTGTCTGAGAGATGAGCAGAATGGGGCCCCAGGTAGGGACCTGAGTTGCAGTTGCAATATTAATGATAAGTATAGGGAGCATGGCCTCTCCCTGGCTCCTTTTCCAGCCTGGAAGTGCATGGAGAATTCAAGACAGCTGAACTGGCACTGCATGTGTCCCAATGCTGCCATGCTGTTGTCCGGACTGGGACCAGGGGACACAGATTTGACAATGAAAGTGCTTATTATTTTCCATTCTTATTGTAGGTGTAACTTCTTTACAAGTTAGTAAAGTCTCATTTTGAGGTCCGGTGATTAGCTCCGATCTGGCTGATATCAGCTTGCCATCTTCTCTACCAGTGACACTTCCCTAACACCTCTGAGAGATAGTGCCCACGGGGTGTAGAGAGCTTTGTGCTTCCTCAGTCTGAAAATTAAACATTTGGATGTTGGTAGCTGTTCTGCTGGCAGTTTCTGTTAATGATGAAGAATTACCTATTATGCCAGTGTTTAGTGGCTTTGACAATTCCATTACATATTTCTAGTAGTGCTATTAATGTATGGCAGCTTATTCTTGTCATTTCTATGTGTGTGTGCATATATGTGTGGGTGTATGTGGATACACAGTGGGAGGCAGGGACGGAGAAGACAAATCTGTTGGCAGAATGCAGCAGTCACTGCTGTCACCTCTCCCTTCCTCCTGTGGGGAGACCACAACAACAGTGGCAGCAAGTCTGGCAGGGGAAAACCTGGCTCTGCCTCTCCTGGGAGCAGAAGCAGGAGGGAAGTTGACTGATGTGAAAGATGCTGATGCCTGGTGCTGTGGCATCATCCTCTGCTGTGTACTCTACATGTGACTTAGGAAGCTGATTCCTGGTCCCTCCTATCATTCATCCTCACTTCAGCTCTGCTCCCCTTCCTTCTCTCCCGGTCTTTATTCTTTAGCCTGCAGCCAAAAAATTCAGTTTCTAGAACTCCTTATGTTATAGGCCTCTTCCCAGACAGTCTAGAACAGTGGTACAGGGCTGACCAAATCATGGAGGGTGGAACTACTTTGCTTTCCTATGTCCTCAGCAGTGATTTAGGTCATTGGACTGAAAAATGAAACAAAATTATTGTGGTGTTATCATAATGTAAGAGACATTGATATGACATGCATGTGACTAGTGGAAAATTGATCCTCATTTCAGCCCTGAGAGGAAGGGAGACATGGGATTAGGGGGACTGCAAGGCAGAACAATTGGGTTTTGTGTCTGTTCCCATAGGGAATGTAGGGATGTAGGTGGTCTTTTCCCAGGCACTGTATGGGCTGTGACAGTGGATCAGCTGCCCCAGGGAGAGGCTGCCCTGCTCACCTCCTGCAGCCCAGTGGTGTGGGGCAGCTCCTGCCCAGCAGCTGAGTAAGATGTCACCAGTGCTGAGAAGGGGAGGGTGGCTGATTTGGTTGTGTTTATCTAAGGCATGCAGAGAGCTTGCAGCAACCGCACCTCTAAGACCTTTTCCTGACTGAATTCAACACCAGTTGAGGCAAATGTCAGATGTATATGTGTGTCCATCCTTGTCACCCCTTCAGTGTCTGGATGTATTTAGATTTATCGTGTTCTTTCCCAGCAAAAAGGAGAAATAATGGAACATGTCTGCTGTCCCCAGAGCCCTTTGTTTATACAGATCCTCTTTTTTTCCTCTGTACCTGCCTGATTTGCAAGATATCTAAGAGCAAAACTCTCCTATAGAGTGCTTTGTATGATACCAAGCAGCACCACGGTATTCCAGTCCTGGCCAGCAGCACTGGGGTCTTTACACTGCAGTATGAACCCTAACATCAATAATTTGCTTCCTTGCCATCTGCTGATCTGGGAGCAGAACTCCTCTGCAGTGCAGTTTCAGTGGCTTTTGTAAAATACAGCTGCTGTCTCAGGCTGCTTTCTGGCTCCAGCACTTGCTGGGGTTGTTGCAGTCCTGCAGAGGCAAAGGACATAGCCGTCACTTGATCTCCTGGTCTTTATTTGCATCCCTCTTACAAGAAACTGTCTCCTGCTGTCTTGTGCAGTGCTGGCAGCAGGTGTAAACATGTCAGGCCATTTAGCTCTAGCTTGGCCTTTTAATGCTGATGGGCCAGAATAGGACAAGAATTTCACCCTCATCGTGAAATACATGGGAAGAAGTTTATGAAGCTTCTGAAAAAATACTGCCCTCTCTAGTTTTTTCCTTCCCACTGTTTTGATCTTAAACAATCTGCAGAAGAAATATGTTTGGAAATAGCTTGTGCATCAGTGCAGGTGACTTTTTCTGTGTCTTGAAAAATGGGAACAATACCTCCCTACAGATATTGATTGTCATTCCATATCTATGCTGTCCTCCTAACTTCAAATCAATTTGTGCTTTACCAAGCTCTTGATGTCATCTTATGACAGAACTTTTCCCCTTAAAGGCTATTTATCTCTGTCCCTTTGTAAGGTCAGTGGAAATTACTGTACTGTGGCCCCCCCAAAGTAATCCATGTAGGGGAGGAAATGATTAGTATTGTGTCTGACAGTCTTTTTAAACAAGTCCTCAGAAACATCAAAGAAAAACTGATAGGTTTGGACAGGGAGGGGGGAAACTGAGGATGTTGCAAGAGTCAAGTTCGAAATCAATCAAGGGAAAGCTTGGAGTTCATATTCTGGAAATGTCCCCTCTTTCTAAACCTATTTACAGATATTTTTCACTACTTCTGAGGGGGGGGGGGGGGAGGGGGGGGACGGAAATTAATAATAATCCCAGCAGCCTCCCAGGTGGCAAATGGCCCTGAGACTGAATCAGAAGGATAATTTATCTCCTTGGCCTCTTTGAAGCCTTTTAGCCTGGGGGAGATCCCTTGTCTAATGAAACTAATTGAACACAACTGCAGTCTGGGTACTTCATCTGAATTACAGTTTTTACCTTACTTGGAAGTTGCCAGGTATCTGCTCACCTCCAAAACTACCAACATAGCATGCGTCATGCACTGCTCAGACTCATGCAGAATAAAATCTCAAATACAGGTGCTTCCCGCTGTCCCTACCACTGTCTGCCTATGCTTCCACTAAATTCATGCACTGCATGCGGTCGAATGATCAAATGCAGTCAGAAAACGTTATAGAAGAAATTGGCACAGGCTATTTTTAAATGCAGAGTGATAACATCACAGAAAACTTCTGAACAGCAGATTGCCAGAAGGTAGGAGAGTACCTGGGAAAGGGTCACGCTATTTTCATCTTCTTCTTGTGCTGTTCACCTCAATGTTAGTTATTGACAATTGTTAGAGACAAGACACTGAAGCAGTTTCATCTTTGGCCTGACTTAGAATAGCCATTTCTGCACCTGCTGCTGTCTCAGGAGAGTCCGAAATTCTCGGTGCAAATGATATTTCAAATGTAAATCTGTTACCCAGTTTCTGTTGGGTAACAATCTCTGTTACCTATACACCTTTCCCAAAGGAACTTACAACTTACAGATCAATAAGACACTGAGCAAATGAGAAACTGAGCTGTAGGTGTCCACGTGGCCATGTCTGCTTGTGTCAAAGCAAAGTGCAGGGTTGCTGTGGGACCCCCCTCACCTAGGAGGGGGTGGCCCTGCATGGCAGGTGGAATAAATAGGACTAGGTGTCCCCAGGAGCAAGCTGGTCAAAATATTGAAGAAACCAGTGCGGAGAGCAGTCTCACTTTAATAGAGATCTAATGGGGAATGATGCAGCATTTAATTGACCAAGAGGAAATGGGGAAAATTGGTATCAGGCAGCGTAAGTTACTATAGATGGCTAGACACTGCAAATGGGATAGTGTTATTTCCTCCTTTTTCTCCTCCTACAGGTCCCCAAGAATGCCACAGTCATTTGAATATGCTTACATTTGTTTTCTCTTCATTTTTTTCTGCAGCCTTCTTTTCCCTTCCCCTGCCAAGCTGCATTCAGTTTCTATGCTTTTCCTTTGGAGGGGATTATCTGATTTTATACAGATTTAGTTGTACATGGCTCTGAGATCACATAAAAGTGCCAGCAATATGACAGTGGTTTGCGTAGGCACGAATGTTGTATTATGTGGATAGCCAGCAGTCTGGCTTCATCTTGAATAGATGCAGATTTGTTATGTATAGATGTCTGCTTATTTGCCGAATACTTATGCCCTCGAAGCTCTGGGAGCTTCCAGGAAGCAGTTGTGTTTGCATGACAGTCTTGTTCCCAGGGAAGAATAAAGAGCTTGTGCAGAAGTATTGGCCCTTAGGCTGTCAGATGAGGGAAGTTTTTCTTTTCTCATGTAGGTTGCACTGAAATCAGTACTGAGAAAGCCAAACCCTGAGTAGCAGAAGCCTGATATTTTTCTGGCGATATTTTATTTCTTTCTTTTTTAAAGGGGCCTCTAGCTAGTATACTCCTCTTCACCAGTAAAAAACAAAATGACATTGATACCAGGCTTCTATCAGCTTTAGTGGGAGTATGATGAACTTTGATGCAGTGAGGTTGCTAAGTGAGTATCTACACCTGCACATGTCCTCCTTCTTCAGAGGTTTGAAGATGCACACTCTTACCTCACTTGCTGCAGGAGCTACTGTTTTGTTCTGCTGTGCCTCAGCTGTTCTGTAAAGATATGTGGTTCCACTCATGTACAGAAATTTAGGAAAACCCTTCCCCTGTATCATTTCTTTGCCTTGATGTTGGAGAGTGAGCTGTGTCTTGGTCAGTGCAGACTGACCCAGAGAATCACTCAGGATCCTTTGAAAGGGATGGTAAAGGGAGGTACTGCCATGGCAGAGCTTGGCAAATAAGAGGTGGCCTTGAATGTGATGTATGCAAAGAAATTACCTTGCTGGGAAGGTAGCAAATGTTTTTTATTGAAGTAGCTCAGGAGTTCATTTCTCTGGGCTTGAATTTAAGTCCTGTTGTTTCCAGTTTAGGTCCAAAACTTCTGAGTCTTGTCCTGGCGCATCATATTTCAGATATTATTTTTTCATTTAATAAGTCTTGTCTCACCTGTCACTCCCTATTCTCCTCCTCCTCCCAACAGGCAGCACTATCAGAAGCAATTAAACAGCAGCCTCATTTTCTGTTTCTGTATTCTGTAGTGCTCAAATACTTAATCACAGAGCAGATCAATATGGATGCCTGTTCAGCCTGCCCTGCTCTCCTGGGGTGAAGAGGCCATCAGCAGCAAGGGGTATTAGAATGTTTTTTGTTTTCTTTAATCCTCACCAAGATTAGCCTTGACTGAAGCTATACATTTACCAAAGGTCCAGGAAAATGACACACCCACCCCTCAAAAAACCACCTCTCTCACTTTTTTTTTTTTAATTTCTTTAAAAGAATATAAACAAGAGAAAATAATACAGCAGTTTTCCACTATCTGCACCCCTGTTTAAATCAAACATGTTCTTCCCCAGACAATGCCTAAGCAAAAAAAAGCCAGCTAGAACTGACTTTTATAACAGGCATTAAAGGTGTGCCAGTGCCCTCTATAAATACAGACAGCGTTTGATCTGCCTGGATCTCCTGTACAACGAATGAGATGGCTTAATGACAAATGACTATGCTATTTCGGAGAACCTCCAGCTCCTAATCCTGAGGGGGAAACAGCAAGTCCAACTCAGCTCTGCCAGAGAAACTTTAATGCCCTCTGATGAAGCTGTGTGGGGACAGGTGGTGTTGATCTCCCCTGTTCCATGCAGCCTTTGAGGAAAAGTTTGGGTAGTGCAAGGGAGGAGCCCTCAGGCTCAGCTGCCCCGTATCAGAGGAAGCTGTGGGACATGTTCAGCAGGAGGGAGACCACTGCCAGAGGGAGTGAGGCAGGAGGCACCTGAGCAAATATCCCTGAACAGGCTCATTTTTCAGGCTGAACCTTTTCTCACATCCTTCCACTTTTCAGCTGCTGCAGAGGACTAACTTCTGTCTCTTAAGTAATGGCCTGTAGTTGTTCTTAGATGTGTAAATCTAGTTGAGCTCCTGCGGCAGGATGCTCCTTTGTTCTCTCTGAATGCAATATAATAGTGGGATGATGTGGGAGTGACAAGGGAAAGATCTACATATTTTTCTCTGCAGACCCTATTTCAAAATCTTCCTTGGTCACACAGAAAAGGAGTATGATCTGACATAGCAGGGAATCCAGCTCATGAGTTGAGGAGGGTGCTGAGTAGACTCAGGTGTAGTAATGGTCACTACACAACATGGACTGAAGAGCATCAGAAGAACTGAAAGGAAAGGTTTTCATGGGTTGCTGTTCATATGCTGCTGGAATCCTGCTCCTGTAAGCAAAACTACTAACAACTAATTCCAGCTGGATTGTATTTCTCTGTGGTAAGTGGGTTGAAGGCTGATTTGGCATGGAAGATCTGATTGACATAGATCTGGCAGCTGAACAGCCTGTCCAATACCTGCAATCAAAACTCATGTATCAGAAAAAAACCTTTAAAAAGAGGCTTGTGGGACTCAGACTTCCTTTAGGAGAGGTGAAGTTTAACCAAACAACTTGCCTCCAACTGTGGTCATGGCTGTTGGTGCTCCTACCTGCCCGGGTAGACCTTCTGCTTCTACAGTTTTGTTTCACATCCATATTTTAGAAGCTAGATCTGCGTATGAAGGACCCAGATCTTCAATAACTATAAATGACCTAGAATCTTTAAGTCAGACCTAATACTCCTGATTTATGCCACTGAAAGGATCAGCCTCCCAGGTGATTTTTGTATAATTCCTGCCAGAGTGTTGTTCAGAATAAATCTGGACTTGAGTGCAAACCTGGCAACTTCTCTGAGCGCAGGTGTACACCATGAGAGTCGCTGGACACAGGGGCAAAGGAGACTATAAATATTTTTCGTTTGAGGATAATGAGTATTGGCATTAAATGCCTGATGTTTCAGAGATCCAAGACAGACCAAGAACCCAAAAGGAGTTTACTTCTTTCTTTCATAAAACAGTATCAATATCATCATATACTGACACTGAATTAATTATGTTAGTTTATATTAGAATCAGAGACTGCAGTTGGGATCCCGGTCCCTTTGTACCAGCTGCTTCCTGTACACAGAGCAAGAAGCTTTCTGCTTTTCTAAGCCGATTGCCTGCACGCCCCAGAGAGATAAAAGAATAAAGGACCTAGAAAAGGGAAATGGCAATGACATAGCTGGAAATGAAACCAGGTGTCTGAATGGTAGTTGTCCTGTCCTTTAAATGCAGCTATTGGCAAAAAGACCACAAACATGTATTTGTGGCAGGCCAGAGGATGGAAAGGCTGCATTGACTATGTGCTGGATCTGGCATAACATTCAAATTAACAGTAGTCTCCTCTGCTGCTTAAGGCACCTGGGTCAGTCTCTTAAAGCAGATCTGTGATGACTGTAGAAAACTTGAGACGAGCGCTAGGGTAGGAGCTTGGCTTTCCAAAAGCCCAGTAAAAGTTGTATTTATTCAGTTGTTGTTGTTTTTAGTAACATTCATGTAGGCAGAACGGATACAGGAAGGGAAATTTTGTTGCAATAAATACAGAATATTATGATTTCCAAAGACGGAACAAATAAGCCACATGCAACTTTAATGGGGGGACAGATCAAAAGTTGTCCTTGATCAAATTGACTTTACTTCACTGTTTTCTCCTTAAATCTTTTCTGTTAAGTGGACTTTTAACGTGGCTGTTCTCATGCAATCCTGTGCACACTGATAGGGAACAGGAGACTGGGGGTGATGTTGGCAACTGAGTCAGGGAAGAGCCTCTGCTTTCCAGAAACACTCTGTATCATGAAGTAGCTAGAGTTCTAATACCTGTCAGCAATAAGCTGGTTCAGTTACAATGAACCTTACTGGTCAACAGAGATAGGTCTTCTGGGAAAAGTGTAAGGGCAGGGCAGGAAAGCCAAGAGGCAAAGTCTTTACTGTACAGACGAGGTCTGTCCTACAGTGGAGGACAGCCATAGAGCTGAGTGGTACTGCCAGGTTGCCCTGTTCCTCTATGTCTCCTCATACTCCCTGCTCTGCACCTGCCAGAAGCTATAGAGCCCTTGTTGCAGTCCATGATGCTCCTTATCTAGGAGAATTCCTGTGTTTCACTGCAACCAGTTCATGGTTTTCCAGTGCTGCTGGAGCAATGAATGAGTGGGAGCCTCTCTCTGAGTGAACAATGTGAGATGACTAGGACCTCTCCCTGCCCTCTGCCACAGCACCAGCTCATGTCTCTTCATCTGGTCTGCTAGGAGTCACGTTTTCCCCCATAAGCAGGATATTCTTGCTGTCCCACACCTATATGATACCCTCACTAGGTGACTGTAGTGAGCAGTGCTTCCAGCTATCAGGGAACAGCAGAAGGGAGTTGTTTGTCTAGCTGTTTGCCCAGATAGTGAGAGCCCTCTGAGCTCCCAAGATTATGTGGGGTCAGATCAGGTCAAGGTGATGATTTTTATCCATGTGTATTTTTATGCTTTGGCTTTTCAGTCCCTGAAGATTACAGTAGTCAAAGTGATAGGGCTTCAGAAGCTGTTCTCTGGACTGTGCATTCCCCTGGATCTTGAACTGTCTGGATTTGATCATCTGCAAGGATATTTGCATGGATATCTTGGATACATGTGACCTTGAATGGGTATCTAGCTTGATTTTGAAGAGGTTTCTCTGGGGAACTGAAATTTGTTTCCAATGGCTATTACTTTGTCTGCTGCGAGTGTCTCTAAGCTGCCATTTAGAAGTGAAGTTTCACTGTGTATTACTGCAAATGTATCCAGGGTTTAAAGAAAAGTTGCATTAGCTGAACAGCAGGGAAACAGCAAGAGATCTGTGAACCTTGCTGCCTGCAGTCCCCCTGCTCCTTGCTCAGTAGTGAGATGGTCCAACAGAAGAAGCCCTCATCAAACACCACATCATGAGTCACCATATGGAGCCAACGGGAAGCTGTGCCACAGCTGCTGGCAGCTGCAGCCTTCAGGAGAGAGCCATCTCATAGCAAATGATGATGAGACAGGGTCAGGGCGTGCATCGTTTTTGTAATGTCTCTTGGTACTTTCCAGCTTTCCAGCAGCCAGGAAAACAAATTGCCTCTGGGCACAGCAAAGGTCAGGGTTGCAGTCAGCTAAGCGCAATTGCTGGTGATAATAGTCCCGTTGACATTTCCCTCTGCAGCAGCTGCTGTCAGCACAAGGTGCTTTCATTAGCTGTGGGCTGGGCTTTCATGGGATCATTTTGTATTTCATTTCAGTGAGAGGCGCTTCTTACCTGCCATGCTCCTGGTGAGCTACTCCCCACAGTGCAGCAAGGACAGGTGAAGAGAGGCTCAGAGAGATAACATGCATTATGGTGAGGTGTTGGAAGTGGCCAGATATGCCATTGCTTGCAGGGTGGCACGAGGGAAACCCAGCTGGTCCCAAGAACAGTGAACAGCCCTTTAACTCTACAGGTGTCTCTCTCAGTGGTGCAACCCGGAGGAGTTAACATCTCAGATTAGGTATCCACGTTGCAACCTCTCTGATGGGAAAGCTGATTTAGCAGGTGCCCCTGACCCTTTTTCCTGCACACTGCTTCCTATTTCTCCTTTTCCCTGTTGCCTTTTATTGCTATTATGGTTTTGGTCCTACAGCACTGATAGCTGCTGCTGCCACCTTAGGTCTTGACAACTTAAATTGATAAGTGTCAATCAGGGAACATGGGACCTACTTCATGGGTCAAACCACTGTTTGTCCCCAAAGGCAGGCTCTATTTGGTACTAGGTATATAACTCATAACAGTGCCACATAGCCAGAGAACCAGAGCAGATAGGCAGGAACCTGGATGACTGGAGGAGGGGCTTGAAAAATGGGGTGCAAGCCCGACCCTTTCTTTAGTTTGTGGCAGAAACAGAAGCAGAAGAAGCTGTGCAGGGGAAGAGGGGAGCTCTGGGGCTGGCAAGCCAGAGTACAGTTTCCCTCTCGCCTGCTTTGTCACCAACATATTTGGTTTAATGTCTGTAAACGTGGACCATGCTTTCGGCAAGGGAAACTCAAAATCTTCATGTGGCTGTGAGATGTGGAGTTGGGAGACATGAGTTCTGCCTCATTTTCCCATGGACTTGATAGGCTTTGATGAATGACTTAGTACTAGTAATTAGTATTGTGAATGTGAGGTACTGATGCTCTAAGCTGGTAGCTTGCTGCCTGATTTAAATGACTACACAAAGTTCAGGGCTGACATTAGCCCCCAAAATTACTGCTTTGGAAAGTGGCTATCTGTGGGTACAAGCTGGGTAACTGCAAACCTGCGATACTCTGTGCAATGAGATCTCCTTTTACCTGCTATTTGAGGACGTACTTTCCCTGTTATACCGAAGTCTGGGGCTCCCTTAATGTCAGATAAGAATTCCTGACATAATAAAACAGCCCAATGACTTGCAATTGTATATTTAGCATCTAACTGAAACATGGCATCCAAAAATCCTTATTTGCATTTCTCCTTGCATCATCTTCCCTCCTTTCCTTACATACTCCTTTACCTGCCCTTGCTGCTGTGCTTCTTTCAAGTCATTTCTTCTGATCTCTTCACCAACTAATTAGAGAAACAGCTCTGAGAGGCATCATGGAAGTCAGCTGTGTGTTATAGCTGTGTAAATTTGCTTTGACGTTCAGACAGCCTTGATTTCTCCCTGCCTGCAATGAGAGTCAGTGAGCTGGAGAAGAGGAAATTGTTTGCATTATGCAGCCGTGACATGAACCAGCCTCATGCTGTAGCAGGAAGTGCTTTATGATTTAATTTAACGTCTGGAGGAATGGTAGTCTGGTTAGGTAGCAGCAGGCAGGGAAACTGAGTTCTGGCTCCAGAAAAGGTGGTCCTGGAGTGTGCGTGGAGCGTTTGAAGCCTGAGCCTGTGGTTTCCAGTCCCATGAGACTGTGCTGCTTCCCTTTGAAAGAGGCCAAGCAGTGTATGAACTGGTTTAACTAGCAGCCATCTAAACTGTGATGAAAACTCAAAGCCCCTAGTTGAGGATGAGAGAGGATGGCCGTAATTGCACATAATCACATTCACTTAAGTAAAACTCTTTGATCCACTTTATTTGACCAGTGATCATAATTGCTCTATTTGGCTGTAGAAGCTATGAAATTGTTGTTTCTTAACTATGTTCATCATTCACCTGTCATTAGGAACCTCATGAAGACAGCATTTGTAGAAAAAAGCTACACATGTACATAAGTGTGCCTATGCACATTCATATCTGTGGCTGGAGAATATTAGTAGGGTCACAAAAGCAGGCACTCAAAATGGAATCGATGCCTGAATTAACACTGCCCCGGCAACTTCCTTTAGTGGTTTGTGCACCTGTGCTCTGATAGTCTTTAATTACATTATCTCATATGTTTTATGGCTCCTTTTGGGGCTCAGGATACACAGTGTCCATTTAATGAGCAGCTGTTCAGTGTTTTGCTTTACCATCATCACTGATGGAGACACATCCCCTTTCCTTATTACTGGAAGCTAATCAAACCCTGCTCTGAAGACAGTATGAATCATTTCCACTTGTTTTTTTTTCTGTGGTGCTTGCCACTGATGTATGTGAACACTTTCCCCTTTAATTTGTCTTTGGATGATGTGGTGAAATGAACTGGGGTGCTGTTTTCCACTCTTTGGAGCAAGAGATCTGAGGGAATAAGAAAGGGAAGTTGAAAGGGACTGTTAGTTTTGGATGCCCATATGTGATACCCAGAACACCTTGTAATGTGAGACAAGTTCATAGTGCAGCACCACTGTTGCCTGCAGCTACTTTTTGTGTACTTCTGCCAAACAGACCCTCAGACAACATACTAGGGAGCCAGAAAATAGCCACATGAATAAAGATTAAGTTGTTTGTGCAGTGTTCAATGGCGTTTTGTGTTTGCAATCACTGACTTCATTCTCTGCAAATCTTTCAACTTAAAAAAAAAAAAAAAAAGAAAAAAAAAAGACAAAAATTTAGGATAAAAAATAAGAATGAAGGAACATAAAAGACCTTGTAAAAAATCCTTAGGGATCTGAAAAAATCAAATTAACACAGTCCCTAGCTGGCTAATTTATAATTGCACAAAACCATTGCATATGCATCTTCAGTTCTGACATTTCTATCCTTTGCATGCTTTTTCTGAATTTTAAACCACAAAAATGTTCTTTACAAGTGGATGTGCATGTGTACATGAGTTTGTATGTTGTTTCCTAAATTTAAAACCAAAGTAGCTGAAAGCAAGATTTCCATCATGTAGCGATACAGGACTGCATATGAACCATCACAAGGGTTGGAACACTTCAGTTGCACAGCATGGACCTCCAGCCCCTGAGTTAAAGGAATGTCAAATAGCAGAAGAAGGTTGTCATCATCAGCTTAAATTCTTTGTAGGGGGAGAAAAGACACCCAGTTTGCCAACATCCCTTCACAGATCCTTGCCTTCAGCAGACTAGTGACAGGTGGGAGCATGGGCTCCTCTTCGAGGTTTTCAGGGTGGAGTGTTCTGCTGGGTGCAAACTCTTCTGCCAGTGAAGGACAGAATTTGTTATATCCACTTCATCTGCCATGGCAGCAAAAAGGAAAGAATGCCAAAAAAAGCTGATAGGAAAGACAGAAAAGACATGAATGTTCAACAGGATTTTTCTAAGTGCAGCTGAATGTGGCAAGGGATCTGTCATTTGAATTTCTTTAGTCTCTGTGTGGGACTTCCTGAATATTTGTCAAATTGCTGAATATATGTCAAAAACATAATGTGCTGGAGGTTTGATTTAAATACATGTTTGCATACTGGAATGTTAGTTCTGTGTGGAGAAGAGCCTCATTAAACTGCACTAATGACCAGAAATCCCAGGGTAGATTGATATATTTGTGAACTAGTTAATCAAAAATACACAGGCAAAAATACAGTGACCCCTAAGGAAAACTATACCTGAAACTGATGTATTATATTTGGAATTGATTTAAGAAGTTTTTCTGTTTAACTTATTTTTTATACTTGTCAGTGAATCAGTGAATCCACTGAAACACATGTTATAATGCAAGGGGAGTCTGAAACCCCATGATCCCAGTTCTGCTTTTCAGTCTTTGCTAGAGAATGGGGAGAGGGCCCTGCACTGTAATGAAAACATTCAGAGGTATTCAACAATGAAGTGTTTGTGACTGAGTTTTTCAAATCATCTAGTCTTTTGATCAAGTAAAGCAGAAGTTGCCAGACTTTGTCAGGCCTATGTTATGATTAGTGTAGTAAATGGTTATCATGGGTGCTAGATTCTTTCAAGGGAAGAGTAGAAGCCTCACAGAGGATGATTCTAGAATCACTTTTCTTCCTTTCACCTGTCCCTTTTGTATGTCTCAGTTATTATTTGTTATTATTATTAAGGGTTGGAGGCTACTCTTAGTTCTGTATGCAAGTAACAGCAACTGGAACTGAGAGTCTAGTTATGGAGATGGAGAGATGGAAAGAAGCACAAAAAAGTGAGGGGGGGCAAGGACACAAGCAGTGGGACTTTATGGTCACATTGTCTTTCACGGGACTATACTGCTGGCTCCTGTAGGAGCACTGGCTATCTTTCAGGAGGCATCACTGAAGGAGCATGTTTGACCAAGAAGATGACTGCTGCTTGGAGGAGATACACACAGAGGTGGGGAAAAAAGGGCAAGGGACATTTGCAAAAACTGTGCATGATCCAGTCGCTGAGATGGCATCACAAGTAAGAGAAGTATGATAAATGAGAAAGGGGCTGAGGCAGGACATGGCAGGAGGCTTGAGTAGAAAAGTGAGCAGGGTCTTTTTAGCTGTTTGTATCTTGACTTCCTTATGGAAAACTATGTTGCCTAGGAAGATGAGGACATCATCATTTGGTGCCAAGGGGTTTGCTGCATGGTATTAAATAAATAATCTTCCTGTTCTATGATGAGTTTTCAGGTGATTTTTTTGCCTGAGGTAACCCAAGGTAACTTGAAAAGTCTCCTTGTGAGAAGCTGACTCCATTGTAACACATGAGGCTTTGTCTTCCTATTTACTCCATATTTACTCTCTCAGCTGTTTGAGATCTAAATTATTTCCTAGTTTCTGAATCTCATTACGTATCTTATATTTCTTGGAGATGTGCTTATTGTGGAAAGCAAAACTGCAAAGAAATTTTTTTTTAAAGGAGCCACCACAAGCCTCCAGGAACCATTTAGTGTTTTGCACAGTGATGCTGTCTCCTGCAAGAAGTCTCTCCTGGCTGCTCTACAAGCAGTCTAGACAAGCAGGGACCACTGTGCTACCAGTAATGAATAGGATGCCACAAAACAGAAGACCCTTGAATTTCAATAGGATTGTCAACTTTACTCATTTTCAGCTGGAGTTTTGAAGTTTGTTTGGAAAGAGCATCCAAAGCCTCCTTTGTGCTCACAAAAAGCTTGACAGCCACAGCTGGCTACTGAGCTTACTCTGGCTTCAAGCACATTGTGAGTGAACCTCAGGAAAATTATGGTTTTCCCTCTGTCTAGCTGAGGTTCTCTACATGCCATTGTACCTCTGTGTTGCGTTTAAACCACCAATCTTTGAATCTCTAGCATGCATGAAGTTTCAGCTGTTTGTACTGCATTGAAGTTGAGTCTTGAACGTGGGTTTTGCAGAAGTTGCCTACTGTATCCTAGATCTGCCAAAGCTGGTGAACTGCAGATAGAGAACAGTTTTCTTTACAAATTATGGTGAGCTGTTCTGGTGACATCTAAAGTAAAGAAAGAAAACGTTATATTTTAGTACCAGTATTTCACTCAACTTCTATTTCTTTAAAATATTAGTACTTGTAATAAATCCTCAGGTAACCCTTACCTGCAGCTAGACTGTACCTTTTGAAAAAAGGCATGATGAAACAGTCCAAGGTCAAGAAATCAGAGAAGAGGGAGGAGGCTATGGTGTACTTTGGGGTAAACTTCCAAGTGTTTTCTCCACGGGGAGAAGAATCTTTGTTCTATGATCTTAATGATAATCCTTGGGTATACATATGAAAATACAGGCACACATTTGAAGCAGCATTGGTCTTATTTTGAATTTTACATTGGGTTTGAGCTGAGATTTTTCTCTTTTTTCTATTAGCTGATTCTCCCCAGCCTAGCTCTGAAATGCACCTTTTGGAAGGTTTTGTATGAGATGCCTCTCTCAGCTTGAGCAGAACTCATTAATCTTCTGTGGCACTGAACTGAAAGGATTAATGAAAACCCCTCTTCTGGATTTCTAGTTATTTTGACCCTTCATTTTTATTTCTAATTTCCAGTTTGAATTAGTACTAATAAAATCCTTGGAACTCACCACCCACTGCCCAATTAATTAATGATAATTTTCCAGGAACTGGATTGCTCCATGGATTAATTTTTAAATCACTGGTGAGCTTATTGGGAGTTTTGTGATCAGCAGGGTGCCTCTCCAAGCCACAGCTCCTGGAGACAAGCCACTACATGAGAGCCTCTGCTCTCCTTAAAAGTAAAATAAAATAAAACAAAAATTAAGGTCTGAAATTCTCAGGTTGTTACAGTAAGCTTGAAAGTCTGATACAGCCATGTTCTAATTCTCACAGTTAGAAGTCAGATAAAAAGAGACCAGTACTCATTCATAAGTCTCCTTGTTTTGACAGTTGTGATTCTTGGGTATTTGACTTCTGAGTTTTGAGTTTCTCAAACGGGCACCCTCAAGATTATTTATTCAACACTTTGGTCATGGTGCTCTTCCAAGCTAGGCTGCTAACATCTTGTACAAAAGCAAAAAGAAATAGGATTTCTCAGTTCAAGTCTTAACCACAAGGTAGCCATTTATACTTTTTAACCCAGGAGCTTGAGGAAGGTTGCATTTGTGTTGCAAAGGCAGCCAGTTCTACGTATTTACAGGATGGGGCGGGGGGGGGGGGGGGGAAGTAAAAAGAGGACACCTCTGGTACAAATTAGCTCATCTCCAAACCAAACTCGGGAGTGATAATTTGATTTGGGCCAGCTGAGAAAACTACTCTTGACCCTCACTGCAGTCAGTCTGACTCTTCCCTTGCTCTGAGCAAAGAAATTCTATTACAAAGAGTGGTTATTAAACCTGGTATTTCAAGAAAGCTGGCTTTTCCACCTAGTAATGGCACCTATATATTTTCAAAAATGGCATACTTCAAGGTTAAACACTCACTAGGATTTTACAAAAGCTTGCATTACAGTGGCAGCTTTGTGCACAAACATTTGCAGTTAATTGCAAGAAACCTGAGTGTAGTGTCAAGGCTAAAGAAACAGGTACAAGTGATTTACACTTCAAAGATTTCCCAGTAAATGTAAATTCAAGCATCTTACTCTTGATTCCATTATAGCTGGTATAGGTGTAAGCCAGGAGTAATTTTATTGAAGACACGAACAGTGCAAGGCTAAAATGGCACAAAGCAAGCTCCTTGAAGACATCTTTGCTTTAGCAGAGGCTTTACTGGAACTCTTTATGACTGGAAGGAAACTGTTTCTCTTAGTGGCTAACACTGAAACCTGTACCAGTATGTTTGTATTTATTTGATGTTGTCCCTTCGGACATCCCTATGTATGATTTGGACAAGGATTTTTGAAACAGGAATGAGAATACCAAGTAGAGGAAGACATGGTGGTGAGAATATCAAGTGACCATTTATTATTAAATTAAGACACAGCTGAAGTGAAAACAGAATTGAATGGGAACTGTAAAATAAAATGTAAAACATTCTCTTAAAATGAAAACATCCTCTAAATTTTGGGGCATGCCAGTCAATGGGTGTTCGTGTTTTAGAGCTATCACACCAGGATTCACAAGATGCAAAGTATTAACTTGAATATATGAAGTTTGATTTACTGTTGCAATGATTTAAATACCAAGGGCAAAACAGTGGTTTACGGGAAAGGGGAAGCAGACTGCCTTGAAACTGTTCAAACAGTTTACAGATCCCAGCATGGAAGGACTCTGCCTTCCCTTCTTCCAAGGCATTTGAACAGATTACCAGCATGCAATTCATCTGCAGGCTGCTGCTCTTTATTGCCTAAGAAGTTGCCTTTCACTCCCTTGTGTGTATAGCATGTTTGTGGAGCAAGCTGGGAGTTCTTTGTGGCGACATTGGTATTTCAGAGTAGGATCTTATTATCAGGCCTTGTCATTCAAGATTCAGGAAAAATGTCTGAGTGTGAGCTTTTCTTGTTAAGATCAGGAGTACGGTCCTGAACAGTATATACGTGAGTTAGCCTTTCATTATTGGATTGGTAAACACAGCAATTTTATTTGCAAATGCAATAATTGAGTCAGCCTGACATTTCTTTTAGGACACTTTTTGAGAGACAACATTTGCAGGTGCCTCAGAAAAAGGTGATGTGTGGGGAGACATTTTGAATGGACTTTAAAACTATTTACTATAATTAAAAAAATTTAACACATACACAGACACACGCTATTTACATCTAGTGACTCGGTGATATTTACTGGATTGCAACCATGCCTGAACAAAGGAGAGAGAGAAATCCTGATTTTCCCTTCTTAATACTACTAATGCAATAAAATATGTGTCTGGATGGCACAGATAAATCTGGTTTTATTGTATAATTTGATCCATTTAATCCAATGGATAGTTCAGTTCATGAGCCTTCTGCTAGTTACCACAGGTTATTAGTGCTATATAATTCAAAATATTTTTGGAAGATGTGAGCCCAATTTTTTTTTTTTAATTACACCTCAGTCATTTTGTCTGAGCACTCCAGGGACAGCTGATCACCCAGCACCATCTCGTGTGTCAGTGGAATATCTTCTCTTTGAGATACAACACCATTGCTCACAATCTGTGGCAAGAGGAGGTCAACTGAGAGGATGAGCACAGCTTTGGAAATGTTATGATGATATTGCAGCTTCTTTTACCCCTCAAATTACCTGTAACATATAATTAAATCTAAGTGCCATAAAAGAAGGAATCTCTGGCTATGGCTATAATGATAAATACACAGGATAAGCCTCGTGACAGGAAGATTTTTAAAGTTAACTTGGGAACGAGATAGCTGTGGGCATGGTGCTTCTCTGGGAGGAGTGAGGGGAAGGGAGGGGGTATCCTGGGACCTACTGGCTCTCACACCTGTGCTTGTGTTCCTGCCTCAAAGCGAAGCCTTCCTGAGGCATTACACGTGTCTCTGCTTCTTGTTGCACTGCTGTCAGAGTGGTGATCCTTCTAGTGCTATGAACCTAAGGAGGTGCAGGGTGAGTTCAGGAATAAAAGCTTTCCAAGGGGTGTTGTGAAGTAGAGGGCTGATTGCAAGCAATGATGTTCTTCTTGAGGAGGAAAGGATTCCTGAGGAGATGACCAGAGACTGTGGTGGCACTGGTGCTGCCATCTGACAGGTTCGACAGCAGAATGAAGCTGTGACTGGCTGAGTATTAAATTCCACTTTTTTTTTAATATCGTACATAACTGAGGTAATTTTCAAGCTGCAAGCTGATTAATCATATTCTTTTCTCACTTAAAATTCCCCCTATAATTTCAAATAAAAATATTATCCTTAGTTCCTCCTCTTAAAAAGTGCCAGTGCATAATGCTGTTTGTGCAAACTGGCCGAGGCAGCTGCATTTTAATGCAGATGTAGGATTCTTACACATAGACTGTCAGCCAGTGTGAGCTGGTGCAATCTGATTTACCTTCCCTGAGACTCTGGTCTCCAGTCATTAAATTGCCTCCAAAGACTTCAGGTCAACAGGTGGTTTTTTTTCAAGCACTTCATTAAAATTCACCTCTTCCCCTACAGCTCCTGCTCCCTCCCAAGAGATACAGTCACCAGTGAATGACACTGCTCTCTTGCTGCTAAGTTGAATACAAACAAGACAGAGACTCATCCTGCCAACTGGGGCACTTCAGAGAGCTCTCAATCTGAGCCACTGGCCAAGTTCTCTAGCAGCCTGCTGGTAACCCCAGCCTGTGGTGTTGCTTGTGTGGAAACAACATTACAGTAGGTATTGATAGATGCCTTCAGGACATGAGGCTCTTCTCTTTCCTCTCTGTGAAGCAAGCGGCACTATTTCTGCTCTGTTAACTAAAGGTATATATGCTACTGCACACACAGATTTGTTGCCAATGCTCTGTTTGGAGTGCAAAGTCAGATTTGGGATTACTGCAACATCTTCTGTACTGTTGATGCAACAGAGAAAAAACTGCCTGTCCTGTTTAATTTAGAAGAGGGACTATAACATGTAGGGCTGAAGGAACTTCTTAAACATGAGCAAACACGTGCTTTGTTACTGACTCCTGAGAAGGTCTTGAGAAGGTAATCTAATCTATATCTGCTCCTCCCCTCTGTGCATACAGAAGAGGGTGCAGTTGGAAGGAAAGCTAAACAAGTGCTATCCCAGCCTTGCTTTTCCCATTATGGATGTCTTATGGAGAGGTGGTCTCCTTAGCTGCTTTGTTCCAAAAAGCCAGGAAGAATTTTTGGGTTCTTCAGATACCGTTATAACCTCATCATCACTGATTGCCTAGTTTTTAAAATGTAATAAAAATCTATTGATGCAGAATTTATCACATACAATACAACAATAGGTTGCCCTGAGCACGTGGAGCCTGGCTCTGGTTCCTTGCTGGCCTCTGTGCTACTTCAGCCATGTAAAGACCTCTCACCACAATTGCCTTTGCTACAGCAATATTATTTTTTTTGCCTTAACTTTAAAAACTCTCTCCTGGTGAGCTATCTATGTTGCCCAGAAGGAAAGGGACCAGATTGCATAAAATATGAGAGAATGCATTCTGTGATCAATGTGTTCTGTAAGAAAGATATTCTGACAATACAGGGATAAATGCAGGAAAGGTTTCTGAGAAGAGGCGAGGGGCTGATTAGAGAAAACAGCCCCTCTGGGAGCTTAAGCTGTTTTGTTTTTCAAGAGAGAAGGTAAAAGTTTGGCTCGAGCACTCTGATCATGACATTAGTTTAATTTTCAGTCTGTGCAGTTCAGATGTTCACACAGGTGTCTACCTCTGAGCTGAGGTGAACCGCACTGAAGGAGGGACTGCTTCTCATCCTTACTGTGAAGCTGGCTCAAGCAGATGCACACCTGTGGTCTGGTCCACCTTCAGTCAGGTGTTCAGTCCACAAGACAAAAAGAACCAAGGACTGTGAACTAAAGCTTGTCTGATTTATGCTGGAAATATGAAGCAGGTTTATTATAATGATAGTAATTAAAAATTGGAATTACGTAAAAGAAGGTGCATTGTGAATTCTGCTCCATTGTAGACTGGAAAATCTAGGCAGGAAGTTTATCTTTCAGTAGTAACTCCATTCAAAGAACAGTGAGTCTGAAGAAGTCCCCTGACTTGTGGTAAATAACCACAGAATCACAGAATGTTAGGGATTGGAAGGGACCTCAAAAGATCATCTAGTCCAATCCCCCTGCCAGAGCAGGAATACCTAGATCAGGTCACACAGGAACATGTCCAGGTGGGTTTTGAATGTCTCCAGAGAAGGAGACTCCACAACCTCTCTGGGCAGCCTGTTCCAGTATTCTGTATAAGAGGCCATCTTAGATTATTTGGATGGAGCTTTCAGGCCAAATGAAAGCTTGTGCTGTCAGTTCCTGTGAAAAGACCCCAAACCTCAAAGTGAAACTCAATCACCACCCAAATTCACATGACTTCCCACCAAAACTGTGTGGGACAGCAAACAGCAAATACTAGTAAGAAATGATGCAGCTGTCTGGACTGTCTGAATGTGTTTGCAGAGAAAAGTGGATGGGACTATAAAACTATTGTCTTTAGTATTTTGGGAGCTGACATGAATTAGATTCTCATGCGTGCTAGGAGACATGTCCTGCCCCAGCAACTTCAGGCTTGAGGCAATGCACTATTTTTTATTATCTCTCTGTGCTTTCTTCCTGCATGGCATCATGTATGCATGTGGGCTGAAACAGAGAATTATACCCAGGATAATGTGCAATAATAATAGTTAAAACCATCAGAACTGCGAGAAATCCCACTCGTGGATCAGTGCCCTGATGACTAGCAAGAGCAGAGATCAAACCTGAGAAAAGTGTCACTCTGAGTGTGAAACACAAGAAAAGAGTGGGGCCCAGACACTGGAAATCACCAAAGAATGACGGGGCAGCACTGGTACTCCCCTTCCCTCTTGCATCAAACATGAGTTTGTCTCCTCTTTCAAGCAGAGAATTTGCATCTTGTCTCTGATCAGCCCTGAAAGACCGTCTCTTCTCCTGTTGCTGGTTAAGGTACACAGCAAGCCCTTTTTTCCATGTTATACTTTGCATTTTGAGAGGACTTCATGTAAACATGCCCAAATATCTTATTATCCTCTGCTAGGGTTCTCATTATAGCTCCCCTTTGTGTAGCCAACAGAAAGGCTAGGCTTCCAGATTTGCAGGAGTGTGCCACCTCTCATACTGACCAGTATTACCTCATTATTTCCTTGTACTTATTTGGGCTTGACCTGTTGTTTGCTGTCTTCAATAGCTTGGAAAAATGCCCACTCTCCACATAAGAAGCTTTCAGAATATTGTATTGAATTATTTACTACATGCTGTGTGTGTGTATATATGTAAATATATATATAAGTATTCACCTATGTATACACATATACAATCTCTTTTGCATGTGCAGTTGTGTAAAAGGTCTTATCCTGAAGATGTGCAAAACTGCTCCCTCATAAATCCCAGACAAGCTCTCAGACCTTGAGTCCCTCTGTGCATATGCTGTCACAGTGTATCATTTCAGCCTTCTCCTCCCAGACCAAATCTTTTCTGTTGAACCCTCTCCTCCTTTTGATGGCTAAGTATGCTTCCAAATCAGTCTTCTTTCCTCGCAGAACCTGCCTATCTGCCAAACATTATGCCCAATATTTTAGCTTCTTTGACTGTTATCATCCTATGTAACACCATCTGCTGTACACAATTAACTTGTCTCCTTTAGTGTGATCTTTGTGGGCCTCTTTCTCTGTTAATTCTCTGTTAATTAATTGTGGCCTGTTCACAGGACACAATAATGCAAGCAATGTTGGATTGTAGCTGTGCCGCTGGAGGTTCTTGTGGCTCTATCTTCTTCCCTGACCTGTCAAGTGCTCTTGGCAGAAAAACATTCATGGATCAGCTGAGATGCAGGGAATGGGAAACCTCCATCAGAAGGCCAGGACTCTAGATTTATTATCTGAGTACTAAACCAGTGCCCGAGACTAGACAAAATGAAGAAGCTCCAGTAGCCTCTTCATGAAGGGCCTAGGCCAGCAGTGGTTTTGGCACTAATATTTTCTTTCTTCTTGCTTTCCACCAGTGCTCCATAGCTGGAACACAAGGCTTCAGTTTCAGAAGCAAAAGGAAACATTTTCTGCAGTTGTCTGTTCTTATTACAGCCTTAAAGTTGTCAGAGGAAGAGATTAAGGCTGTGTCGTTTTTGGTTTTTGTTGCTGTCTTTGCCAAGAAAATGAGTTGTCACAAAATCTCAAGGCCTGATCGCTTGTCATTAGGTGCTCTTCTCAGCCTGAGACTTAGGGGACTTGTAACGAGAACAGACATTGATGCAGAATGAGCATGTTCCCAGCCGTGGTTACCCTGGTGGCAATCTGAGTATTTGCAATTCTTGACCCCGTTGGAGCTTAGAGATATGTTTGTACTGAGTGGGAAAGGGGAGGCATCCATTCTGGTGGATCAGCTGCCTCCAAATATTCCTTAGGGCAAAACATAAATGAATGATATAAAAGCCATCAAACAAAAAGGCTACACCATGAATGAATGTTTGCCTCATTTACATATAGAGAATGTCTGCCTGGGTGTTTGTGTGGACAGAGAAAACACATTGTTAGACATTTCCTTTGAAAATAAAATGGTGAGATAACATGAGGTTTTAGTCATCACTAACTGAAGATATGAGTGGTGTCTTCAGTGTCAACAGCTCCTAGTGCCAAAAGTGATTCTCTGTGAACTCTGAAGCCCACCTCTGATTGGAAAAAGCAGGTATTTCTCCAATAAGAGTTGTGTATGGGAGATACTGTCATAGTCCAGAGCCTAGAAACCTCTAGCATGAGCTCTTGGGACATGCTGTACCACCTTTCAGGCGTAAGAGGTTGTGCCCGTTGTTGCAGGACTGGAAATTAATTGCTTATAACATTGTCTAAGACTACAAATTGCTCAAACAATAGGCTGGGACTGCCCTGGAAATCTGTAATCATGAAAGAAGTTGCCATGTATTTCTGAGATGTGTTTAGCTCTCAGCTGCTCTTGTAGTAGCCCAGGGATCCTTGCAGATGGAGCAATAGTATTTCTTCAGTCATTCATTTTCAGTACTCTAATTGCAACAATGACCTCATCTGTGGTCATAAACAAGCTTCTTTAACTCCAAATTTCTAAAGCCTTAATCTGAGTGTATGCTGTAGCCTCACGGACAGCTAGCCTGACATGAGTATACTTGCTCTTTTGAGACGGTAACACATGGATGTCTGCATTAAGGAGTTAGCTCAGAACTATATCCCACAGATCAACACAAAGCTATATGATTTCTTACTCTTTCCATAAAATGATCAAAGCAAGTTAATGTTATTTGAAAAAGTTAGTACAACCTTCTGTATGCACTGTCAATCATCCTGCGTCTTGGTGTTTTACCTGCCTCCTGATTTGGTGTTTAAACTCTATTTTGTTATATCATTAGGACATTACAGTTGGTATCAGCAGTTCATCTATTGTTAAAGCTTCTATAAGGTCTGTAGTGTTTAATGCCTTAGTAAAGCCTTTATCTAAGGAATATAGGAACTGATCAATGCACCAGAAAGACCAGAAACATGTTGGCATGTTATCAGATAGAAAGGGACCTACATTAATTTTAATTTTGCTAATGCTCTTTTGTCTATGTGCTCTTTTGACTTAGGGTTTAGGCTTTGAAGGTAAAAGGTTAAAAAGCTGCTAGTTTCTTGCTGGATCTTCAAGTCCAACAGGCTGAAGTTTAGGGCATTTAATCCATTAAAGGGTTTTTCAGTTTCCTGTATTGATCACCTGGCCATGGAGACATTTTAAGTGACAGTGGGGATTAGATTTAAGGTTTACTTAAGGGCAGAGAACAATGGAGAGATGGAAATTCTCTTAATCTTTTAGCCTTTGCAAACATCATCCCTTATTCTTGGTGCATATTCTGAAGAAGATGCAACATGAAACTGGACTCCTCATTTTGTACTTTTCAAAGATCCAGTCTTTAACCTAGAAAATTGCACCAAAATTGTATCACTTAGGCCCTTCAGACATGAGTGGTCATCCTGGTCCAATGGAATAAAGAAAATCCATCAATAAATCAGATTAGTTGCCCTTTTGTTTTCAAACTATAGACTTAGTTTCTGCACAAACTACAGTCTTGGATAAAACATCAGCATCAGTACAGTCAGCTGAAATTCAGTAATCCTTAAGCTCTTGCTCACAACAGTCATGTGTACCACAAGCTAACAAGTAGAAATCCCTCAAATCTTATTTTTCTATTCCCTTATGTGAGCACTGACACCATTATGAGCTGAAAGTATGAAGCAGGTGATACTAGCTGCTCTACAGCATCTCACAATACATCTAATGTGTAATTAATCATGTTTGACAGATCACAGTAGGCACCACAGAAAATCTGACAATAAACCTGCTTTTGGTTTTATTTACCCTTCTCTCTGCCCCTCCAAATCCCCATCCTTAATTAGACCTAAAAATGATACCTCGGTAGCTGATACCTTCACTGAATATACTGACCTTCTTGGCATGAATTTCAAACTGAGAGAAGTAAAATAAAATTTATTCCCCAAAACAAGTACTGAAAAAAACTAGTTTTGAAAGACCTTTAGTCAGAAAGGTCAGCTGTGGAATTCAGCAAGTGAATAAAAATCTACAATAGAAACATTACATGCTATTGCATGCCTATGTCTAGATATGTTCCAAGATGTTCAGAAATGCTGAGAGGCAGCCTGCCTAGCAGGAAGAAACATTCCCCAGATTTCAACACAGTCTCTAAGGTTAGTGAAGGCTGAAAACAAATGACCAGTGCCTTCACTATGTGTAAATCACTGGTCCCTGCTCACAGAAATTCCCTCTTCAGGTAAGTGAGTACTGTAAGAGCAAGGAGAAGTCTGAGCTACTTGAGCTTGCTTTGTGTGCACCTACCATGGAGGTCATTCTTTGCTTGTGCTGTAACTACAGGTAGGTTACCCATGCCTGTGCTTAATGTAAGTATGGTGAACATCCCCACTGGCATGAGTCCTCCTTCTTGCTCAGTGTACCTTGAGATCTCCACTTAGCCATATTTTCCTCTTCTTTTTCAAAACCTTATTTCAAAGGCCAATCTACAGTGTAGCCAAAAAAAGTGAAATAGCTATTAGCCGCACCAAAATAAGTTTGCCTTTTTTTTTTTTTTTTTATTTTCTTAATTTGTGCACACACTCATTTTCCCTATTTTTAGCCTGGCTGAGATTTTGTAATCTATTAATTTTGCAGAAGTATGTTATTGCACTTTTTCTGACTTCCAGCTTCAAATGCCAGACAGCAGCCTAGGGACTTAACATCCTGCCTCTCAGAGTGAAGGACAACAGGTCCTTCCTATCATTTGAAACTGGGTCTGATGGTCCCAGGAGGGTGTTCTGTTTCTGTTAGTGCAGCTTTGGCATGGGCAGGACTGCAGTCGTGTATGAACACAAAGGGGAGCAGAAGTGTTTCAAAGAGAAAGCCAGGAATACTTCAGAGCCTCAGACTTCTTTTCATTTCCTTTGATTAATGTCTTCACTGCACTGAAGCAATCAATATGCCAGTTTGGGGGGGAGAAAAATGACAATTTTACTTTCAAAAAAACCTAAGAATGAATGATGACAAGTTTGGACTGATTGATCCAACAGAAGAAACTTCCATCTTCCTCTAAATGTCATCTTGCTTCATTGAGAACAAAGTGATATGCACACACATAATTAATAAAGTTAATAGAATTTATTGCCGTTCTTAGTATTAGAAACAACTTATTTATAGAGGTGACATTCTATTAATCACGTTCCTTCTAATACAGGTACACAACTGATATTCCTGATTTTATAATGCTAACAAACAATTAACAGCCATTGCAGTCATACAGTAATGTGGTTATAAATATTTCTGTGGGATGTTATAGATATAAACTGCCATGAAAAGGCAGTGAACAAATAGCTGGAGCCTAAATTACACGCATGCATGCAAAGACAAAATGAAAAAGAAGAAAGAATTGGGAATTATATTGCTTTTCCAAATGGAATTAATGTTATTGCAAATGTTACTACTTACAAAATGTGAATGCTGATGTTGACAATGTAAAGCTCCTATCCTAGAAATACACGTGTTATTCCTGAATTTAAAAAACCCCACAGAGCACCAGCAGCTCACGTAGAGCCACTTGTAAGGACTGCACACTTTACAGTCTTCCTAATTGCACTGGCATATGGCCAGAGAGCTAATCCTTCTGAAGAGCCCTACTCCAGCCTCAGCCGGCATTTTTGGCCGACTCCCATCAGAAAATTGGAGTCCTTCAACAAAACAAGAAGGGTAACAGATCCAAGCTGTGGATTAACTCAGATGGGACTAGAAGAACATCTGAGAGACAGAGACTCTTTCACAAAGTGCCTTATGCACTGCACTGCTCAGCTTCCCTTGGGGTGAAGTTGCTTAAATTTCATTACTTCTGTTAAAAATTACCTTAACTGAGTGATCTCATTAGAGATCTCTCATGAAACCATGACCCAAACTAAAGAGATTTAAGAACTAAAAGACCAGCCTCATAAATGAATGAATGAACAGCTTCTGGCCCACGACAGAATACCCAAAACCCTTGGGAAAAGCACCCCCCCCCCCAGAGGAACATCGATTCCTGCTGAGCAGAGAGCATAGAACACTCTATCATCTAGCACCAAATCCAAAGGACTTCTCTCTAAGGTCTCTATTCCTCTCTCTACTCTTTATTCTGCTCTGCTGGATGAGACCTACATAAAGCCAGCTCTAGAGAAGAGCAAGGGGACCTGATGTCAGCCATGCAAATCAGGCTGATTTATATTCTGATGCAATCAGCCACAATCACAAAATCCACTTAGCTGGGTGAGGACTCCAGCTACTTTGTTCAATTACGCGATTATCATATTCCATTTAATCCCCAAATCAATTCCTGTATTTAGAATTATTTAAGATGCTTCAGCAATTATACCCAATTAGGTTCTATCAGTAAAATAAATAAATGATGTGATGTGCCAATCAGATGGCTGCAATGGCAGCTGAAGGAAAAGGAGCTCCTAAGTCTTTTTGTGCACCTACCACAGAGCTCCTTCTTTGCTTGTGCTGTAACTACAGGTAGTTTACCTGTGCCTGTGCTAAAGGTAAATATGGTGAACATCCCTGCTGACCTAAGTCCTCCTCCTAGCTCAGCATACCTTTGCTGAGCTTTGCCTCTGCTTCAGGCGAGGATGCAAATGATTGGGTGTTACAAAGCCATTTGTTACTGCATTGTTGGGATGAAAACCACACAAGGCTACATCTGTGGTTCACCATTTAATCATTCCAAGGGCCGTGTCACCTTAAACAACTGCAAAAGTAATTACCACTCTTCTGTTGGATCACTTGGCCATTTAATTTCCCTGCTTAATGTTTATAAAAGGCTCCAAAGAGATAAAACAGAGGAGTTGTCTCATTTTCCCATGATCGGGAACCTCTGTCCTGCTTGGAGAGGCAGTTTTCAGAACGATGGAAGCAAGCAAAACTAGACTGCTTAGTGTGAAGAAATCTCCAGCGGCAGCAGAGGGAACATTCCCAGTCCATGCAGGAGCACTGTGCAGGAGGTGTATGACAGCGTCCCCTCCAGCCTTGTGCAGTCTTCTCTTTCCAGCCAGACTTTCAGGGTCTTCTGATTCATGCCTGACTTCACTGAGCCTGCAGTTGTGTACAGCCTGTCACCATCGTGAACATGCTTTGCTATAGGAAGAGTCACTGATTTTGAAAATATGTAGCTTGTATTTTACATTAGCTTGGATATCTGGCTTTCAGGCACAGAAAATGATTTATTTAATACTATCCCATGCCGCCTTGCAGAGCAACAGGTTTTAAAACAGGGATCTGTAATGCCAAAGTGCAGCTTTTTACAGCTTGAGCTGAAGAGTAATTCCTTCAGGTGGTAGCACAAGCCGACTCTTATCTCCCATACAGTTTAAAAGAAGCATGACATGGCATACAAAGCCATGACGTTTCCAGTAAAAGGAAGCTTTATTTAAAAACTAAGGCTATTTTATCTTCTGTTACCTCCATTACACTGAAAAATGGTAGACCTAAATGACTGGACAGCATCTTTTTCAGTTGCTGAGCACAAATACCACGCAAACATACTCACCTGCAGAGCTACTGTGAGGGGATTACTGGAGAACACCATCTGATTACTAGCTGCAGTAATTGCAGTGATGTGTTAGATTTGGCAGACTCATTACAGATGGTGGGTTTGAAAGTCACTATTAGGTAGCCTTGGCTCCCAGACAGAGATCATTAAGTGTCAGCCTTGTAGCCAGGGCCTGGGGTATTAACGTCACAGCACCCACATGCACTGGCTGGTGGCTGGTGCCCTGGCTCGCTCAGAATTACTTGGCCAGGGATGGGTGTTGGGAGGTTGCCTGGAGCCTTTTCTGGTTAGTCCCATGTGCACAAAAATATACTTGCTCCATTTTAGTGCCTGTATTTCCCCTGGAAAAGAACAAAAGAAGCCTGAAACTCTTTTCATTTAGGCTCGTATAGGTCAACAATGATTCACTGGGCTCAGTGGGGTAAGTGATATCAGCAATCAACCTCTTTGTACACTGCCCAGAGCATGTAATTAAATATCTCATGGTTAGCAGGCAATCGCATTTAATCTGTGTTCCCATAATTTGAAGTGTTATTGTGGGGAAGATTGTTTTTTGCTCTCAGCCTTTCAATTTGTCTTCCTGCTGGACATTGAGAAACATGTCCTGAAGCGATGCTTTGCTTGCAGCAGAGTTGGCTTCCTGGCCATACTGTCCACTGGCTCCCACTAGAGCTCCTGCGCAGCCCATGGTGCACAGCTGGCTCTTTGCCAGCAGCCAGCTGCAAAGATTTGCTCCTGGAAGTTGAAACCCAAGTGTAGGTTCCTTCAGCTCCTGCATTTAACGGAGGACTTATAAGAAAGCATATTTTTCTCAGGTCTTTGGAACAATCTTCAAATTTCCTCTGACTGAGCTGGCAAAGAATAGAGTTAGAGCCAAGAAAACAAAGGGTCAGGCCACTTAAGGGCAGGAAGGTGTCTTGTCCTTAGAAGCTGGTCCTCTGCAATCTGACTCATGACAGGACAGGGGCCAAATATGTTGCCTGTCCACCTTTTCTGATTTTTGTTGAGCATTCACACAACAATATGGGGAAACCAGAGATTTGCTAAACGAGAGATTTTTCAAAAGAAAATGTAACAGAGACAAACAGGGAAGAGGAGTCAAGAAGAAATTAAAGAAACTTTTCAAAGGCCACTGAGAGAGTCAGAATGTTGCAGTGAAGATACCTCTGGAGAAATGCTGAACTCCTGACCTGTTGCCAGACCACAGGGGAAAATCCTCTGTACAGTGGTACCCTGTTAGCCAGTCAACTAGTTCCTGAGTACATCTGACTGTGGTACAGCAGACCACTGAGCCACTGAACAGTGGTAATCTGCCACTTTTTGCATCATGGGTTTTGGGAAACAAACAGGCAAGTTTTGGGGCAGGACATTTATCTAGAGAGCTCCACATCTCCTATAGCAAGCAGCTGGAGTTGGAAGAACTTTGTGATTTTCTGGTCATGCAGGATGCTGAACATTATGGGTGATGTGCTGAGAAATATATTATGCACTCATCTACGTCCTGTGGATGATGCTGCAGACACTCTGGCATACTTATTAAGAACCAGCCCAAATGATATTAATAGAAGTAAAACATTACTGCTTAATGATACTGTGCTACTAAAAAAGCATCAATAATGGCAGGATGGCATTAAATTTATAGATAAGCCATTGAGTGTCAAGAAACTAATGAGTTATATTTATATCCCTGTACAATAATGTTTATCAATGTGGTTGTGGAAAACAAGGGAGACTGTATGTTTTATGGACAGGTCTAATATTAGAACTAATTGGAATTTGTGAACCGGAACATCTCCCTCCATTAAATATTTCTGCTGCAGAAATCATGCTTTTGATGGCTTTGGTATAAGGCTGTGTGTAGGATAGTGCTTCAAAGAAAGTAATATAGAAATGACTGAGAAGTCAAAATTTAACCCATTTTCCCCACACATATTTTTTCTCTGATTTACATTACTTTTTCCCTCTGAAACAATGATTGAGTTAGATGTTTCTTGTTTTTTGTGTGGCCTCAGCTAAACCATCTCATCTCTCTTCTTCCCTGTTTGCAAACTGTTATGAAGATTACTCCTGAAATGAATATACTACTCAGACCTATGGACTTTGGGACTTTATAAAACAATTAGCCAGGAAGATTTGCAGTGAAGCCCATTGCAGAAAGTGTCTTCTCAGATATGCAGAAGCATCCTGAGCTGGACACACCATTTCCATCCAGTTTGTTAGGCCTTAGTGCCTCGGTTGAAAGAGGGTTGTTGGCACCAGGAGGAATTTTGGGTGCAACATGAATGCACATGCCTCAGAGATGTGTGTGTGTGAGCAGGGCTTGAAAAAAAAAAGTAGGCAATTCCTAACTAGCCACTGCTCAATTTGTAACACTATCATCTTAGGCCCATTCATTTTTTGATTAAAAACTCATTGGATGAATGCATGAACAACACTGAGGAAGGGTCTGGCACTTGGGACACCCCTTCTGTAGGGAAGTGTCTCAGAAGCAGGCTGCAGACTCTGTCTCTCTCTCCTCTCTGTGAGAGCAGAGGAGACACCTGTCAAGGTGTCCTGGTTCCCCAGGCACAGACCCATGGGCCAGCCATGCAGGCAGGCCATGAGTAGCCCCGAGTCAGCTGGGAGCTCCAACCAAGGCAGCTGACTCACAGGTGTATCCCGTACCTCATCATGCTCATTATAAAAGGAGGGAGCTCATGAAGTATGGTGCTCATTTCCCCTGGGGCTCCTTCTGCCTGGCCTTCTGCTCCTGCTGTTGACCTCAAGGACCAAGCTGAGTAGAATCTTGTATACTTTACATTGGTTGTTGTATTAGTTTTGTTATTTCATCAAATCTGTTTATACTTCAACCCATGGGGTTTCTCCCTTTTTTCCCTGATTCCCCTTCTCAGCTGGGGAGGGAGCATTGGGTGGTAGAACAACTGCTACTGTTTAGCCCCAGGTACAGGCTAAATGTAGACAAAATGACAGGGCTTGAGCAAAGGGGAGATGCAGTTTTATAGCTCTTAGGATGACTGAGGCTTTGATGCAAAACTTGGCCACTGTTGCCAGCATCTCCTCCTCCCCTGTTTTTCAGTGACTGCTGTGCTTTGTGTAGATGTCCACTGTAACTGAAGGTGGGAGGGGAAGACACTGATGAATTGTGTCCCCTGGGGGATGTAAACAGACGTGTGGTAGCCTGGGACAGGGCACTTCAGGGAACCCATGGAATTAGGCCACTAGGAAGCTCTGGTGATCCAAAATGAGTATGCTGATTGATTTTAAGTGTTGGACAGAATGTTGTCTGTGTTGCTCTCTGAGCCTTGAATGCCAAATGTCCACCCAAACTGGGTTGTAGGCCAGATGCTTGCCCTGAGGTAATCTGTCATAATCTGAAGTCGTTCAATGGATGTGATTTATGTGAAATGATAACCTCACTTCATCCAGAGGCATGTTTTTCCTTGATAAGAAGTGACCTTGTGTCTTATTCTTGATAGGTATAATATAAACGGACAGACAAATCTGTGCTGTTTGCAATGCCTGCTGCCTCTGGATGGAAACCAGGGGAAAAGCACTGGAAATTAGGGCACTAAACCAAACTTGTCTCCATTGTGGTGCTCTACCTCTGCAGGAGCTGGTATGACATTCACATGCTGTTCTTGCTGTGCCTGTTCTGGGGCACGTGGGAATATTGGTCAGGCTTCTCCATGGTTGCTGGCTTTTCAGTAGAAGATTGAGTGACTTTAAGGCAAAAAAGAAACCCAGCCCTTCTGACTCCTAATAGTGTCAGGCCCATGCTCAATTGATTTTACAATGTAAAGTAAAATGGCCCCTGCAGTTGTGGTCAGATTTAATGAAAAGCCTGGGAGAACCTAGCTGCAAGTTTCCTGATGGTAACACCCAAAGCACTTAACTGCTCATCTTACTTGTCCCCTGGTGCGCCAGAGCAACATTACCCTCCAAGGGGAGATGGAAACCCCTGAGCTGTTTCCATGTGTTGCTCTCCAGGCAGCTCACGTTGTTCTCCTGTCACTAGTAGAGAAGGCTGTAGCTGACAGGTATGTGCTCCCTGTGAAAGGCTTAAGATATATGAATGCTGTGTTAATGTCTGACCTTTATCTCTGTGTAATGATGAGGACATTTATTACTGCTTCCTTCACCCTCCACACATTTATGTAAAAAATAATGGGGCCCTGTACTTGCACCTCTAGTTCTTCCTCGTATCCGAGAAGTGATTAACGCAACAAAGTAGCTAATTAAACATTTTGTCAGTGTGGCATTTAGAAATAATTGAGATTTCTAATGATAGTGCCGTGATAAATGCAGGAGTTAATGTATTCTGATGGCACCCAGACGATGTGGGTAAAACGATCAACCTGCATCTCGCTCCTCTTCTGAGCATCCCTTTTCCCCCTCCCTGAATTCCTGTTGCTCTTTCAGGCAGAGCAGATCATGGAGCTGAAGAAGCTGAGAACTTCTCCAGCTGGGTATCTCAGTAGAGACAACTTGAAAATAATAGGTGTCCAGTTGTGGTGCTTCTGAGCTCCTAGAGGATCCTGTGCTGCATTGTACCTGCAGAGCCCCTCTTCAAAACTATTTCTCTGTATTAGAGTGTGTGTGGCAGGCAGAAGCATGGTAGAAGCAAGAGGAGAAGAGACACAGAAACAGACACACGCATGCATAAGCACAGCTCACCACGCAGCCAACTAGATGGGAGGAAACAGAATCACCATCTGGCTGGAGCAATATGAGGCTTTTATTGTTTTCCTCTGCTGCTGACAAGCTAAAAATAAAAACCCAGCCATGGGAGGAAAAGGATATCTGATGAACTTTAAGGGTATAGATTCTGTTCTGTTTTGCGCTGGTGTAAATACTGGCTTGGCCTGAATGAACCTTGCAGATGCACCTGGGTGTAACCTACTGCAGAATTTGCCCCTGGGAGGCTGTAGAAAAACAGATTTTGCTGCAGCTGTGGGGTGATTTTGTGAAAAAAAGTATGTTAATTAAACCCTGAATGGCAGTTTTATTAAGAGTCTGTGAGTAAATGTACTTTATCTCCCTCCTGGTGTGCACATGAATTTAATGCTTGCAGAGTGTGTTGGCAGAGCTGGAGGCTGAATTCATGATGTTCTAATACCACTATCACTGCTGCTGCTATCCTGCTAATGAGCCCCGTCAGCATACTGGGACAAAGACTTTTACCCACAGGATGGTCTTGGCCTTGTGAAGTCAATAGGATGGTAATTGTGCCTCCTCCATCCTTCCTCCTCTTTGCCTCACAGACACTCTAATTCTAGATTTTATAAATGTTTCCAGCCCAACATTTTGTTGAATTCAAGAAAAACAGTGGTTTTGACACACCAGTGCATTTCCAATGAAAAACTGATTGCACTGAAACATTTCCAGACCAGCTGTAGTGAGGACAAATTCATTAATATATGCCTTTGAGCCTGCTTTGTTTCAGGTGTCATAGGAAGATAAATGCTCTAAAGTTTTTCCCGCTTCAGGTGATGTGCTCAGTTACTATGCCAGCAGGGCCGTGCAGGAACTGAGACAAAATGTGATTGTGGAGATGCAGGCAGGAGCTAGAATTGCTGTTGCTTTCACAGGCAGTGGGTGTGGGGACGTAGGCTATGAAGGGATAGTGGATCTTGCTTTGAGCAGGGGTGGGTCTATCTCTCCATGCCTTTATCTGCCAGAGGTGAATGCAGCTGCTACTGTGATAACTGGCAGCTGCTGTGATCAGAATAATGCTGCAGGTTGACACTTCTGCAGGCTTTACTGTTCAAGATGAAAGTAATGAACAAGGATTGGCTCTTCCTTTAGTTTTCAGGAATCCCCAGACATCAATGCAAGCTTGTATATTGTCATGGTTTGTATGTTGTGGGCTTGGAAAAATAAGATCATAGGTAGGAATTCACCCTTCTCCTCCCTTACACTTATGTCTAAAGATATTGTGATTATTGCATGTAGCTGCTAAGTTTTTGCATTTAAGATGCATAGAAGAACAACAACAACAAAAAAGAGCTGCCAGGTGTGGAGTCTCAGCATTTAAGCATATCAACACTGACTGCTTGCTGATGTTTATTGTATTTCACCCACACAATTGGCATACAGCACTGCACAATCAAATGCAGCATCTCAAAAGAGGATTCCACCAAGCCTTGGACTCTATGTCTAGCTGAAGACTTGTCCCAGAGTGATCATGAGGAGATGGTGTTTGCAAGGTGTCAGTTGAAGGGCTTTATTGAAGAAAATGCCTGAACAGAAGCAACAGGACTCCCTTTGTAAGCTTCATGGCAGGAAGCACTGAAAGCACACAGTGAAACTAAAGGGCATCACTTAATCGAAGCAACAAAAGCATATACTTTTATTCCACAGTATGTAACAGACCTGTAGAATTAACTGCCATGGGATAGATAGGCAAGAGGGTTCAAAGGATGAGTAGAGGCATCTGTGAAAATAGTCTATTTGCCAGAGTTAAAATCTGCCTGAGGTAGCATCCACTGTTTATTAATCATTTATCAATGAGCAACTTCTGTCTTTATCTGGAGCTTCACTGCAGCAGATGCTATACAGATGCACAGAGAGAGTCAGTCCCAGCTCTAAGGTATTAAAAAATCCACATACGAATTCAAAGCAGGGATAGGAGTATTGGTAATCAAACATCATTGTAGTTCCAGCTTTTTCTTTATATTGTTGCTTGTGTGTGGTGGTGTTCTTATTTTTTTTATTAAAGCAAAAAGGGGCTTGGGAAGAAACTTTCCTGAAACAGGACAGGCAAATAACATATCCAATGGGTATTCAGAAATTCTTCTGTTTCTGCTAACCACAGCACAACTTGGGGATACTGTCCATCAGAGTGTGTCTCACAAAGGCTATTTGTTCAACATGAGCTAAGAACAGACACTTGTAAGGGGTAGTTCTTCAGGCTGTCTGATTTCATTGCAAGTAGAGGTCATGATGGAGTAAGTAGGAAGCATGAGAGTCAAAATCTGAGGAAGGAGCAGAGTAGAGTCAAAGAAACTCATCTCTGCCTGGGACAGAAATGAGTAGCCAACATTGACATCTGACTGCTGCATGCCATCCATTTGAGTGTGTCCCAGTGGAGCTGAAGTTGCATTTTCCTCTCACAGGGGGGTGGTTTCAGCAGAAAAGAGCCAGATGCTGAGATAATTTGAAGAAACGGGAAGAAGTGATCTGTTTACTGGCTCAGAGATGCTTTTATTTTCAACTGCTATAATTTTCAGCTGTCTCAGTAAATTTAGGTCAAAGAGTCTGCTATGCAGCTTAGTCCAGAAAATATCACATTGTAGAAAACACTTGTTGGGTAGTGTCAAGGTAAGGGTGATAGTGTTTATTGTATTTCTGCTGCCCCACATCTTGTGTGCAGTCCCTCTCTAAAGCAGGATGAAATGTGGCAAAGCATGGCTGAAAGTGACTGGACACAGCCCAAGCTCTGTGCTATGACTGCTAGCAAGCCTCTGGAATTGGCCATCACTGCTTTGTTTGCTCCCAGTGAACATGGAGAGAGTTTAATTCCTGCTGCATTAATGAACTGCCTTTCCCCTGACCCGATTCTCTCTGCTACTGCCTTTTCTTTCCTGGAGTCCCCATTCATCTCTCTGCCTTGAAATCCCCTTATCACAAAAACTGATCCTTATTCTGTGATTCTCTTGTCTGAAGCTACACCCAGGCTCTTAGGACTCATACGTGCCTCAGGCAATGATCTAGTCTCATTTCAGCTAGTTGTGAGAACTCCATGAGGACCAAGCACAGTGGATCTGAATTGGAGCAGCATGGGCTTAAACATGAATCTTGAAGGCACAGGCTAGCTTGTCACGAAGACCCCTTAAACATGGTCACACATATGTGGGCACACATGCCCAGTCACATACATGTGGTTTTTTTTCTCACGACAAATACTTTAGTCTTTTTATGTGGGGAAAAAAAACTTTTTAGGAAAAAAATACAACCATCAAAATAACCCCAAACTGAAATAAAAAATGCCTGGATATTTTTCATATAGAAAAGGTGCAGCATCAGAAATGTAATTTCTGTCAGAAGACTAATCCAATGGAAGTTTTTTTTAGCAGCTCAGAGAAGCTTCCTGGCTTTTTACTGATCCTTTGAGTGATCAGATCCCTACCTCTAATTCTTCCCTTTATGCTATTTTTGTCTATTATACATTGTCATTAAGGCACAATAGATATTGGGGATTAGCTTCTTGTGTCTGTAGTTCAAACTTCAGGTAGAGCCTTTCTCTTTCTTTCAGAGGTAATCATGAATATTCACGGCTGTGTCAAATACTGTCCAGGTGTTCACGTATAAATATTCACAAATCATTGTTGTGTATGAGCATAAATCTGTATTATCTAAGCATGAACGTGAAATTGCCCAGATAGATCATGAATATTCATTGTCTAAATAGACTCTGAATTGCCCATAAACTGTCTCACATTTTAGCAGCTTGATCTAATGGCTCTTTCACAATGAGTCCACAGCTTTACAAGTAACTAGTCAGAGTGGAGACAAAATTTATCATTGTGCGCAGTGGCTACTCATGATGTTCTGGTAAATGTACACAGCAAGCACAAAGTCATTCTACATTTTCCTTCTTAGTGTATGATGGGGACATGGTCCCATCAACCTTCAGTCCAAATTCCGTATAATGTGTTTTCACCCTTGATTTTTCTCTAGGCTCAACTTGCTTGCTTTAGAAGCCAGGGCAAGATTGTCTTTCTCCCAGAACCAGAGACGCAGTGTGTGCGGAGCTGTGTCACTCTATTGCTGTAAAGGACGAGCTCTGGTGCCAAGCAATAAGAATTAACACCAGAATATCTAGAAGTATAAGGCCCTGCTTGTTTCTGTGGCTGTGCAAGAGCTGTTGTGGAAACCAGGAAGAACTGGCTTATCCCCAGACTGCTTGTATGCTATTTGATACCACTGGAAATTCACCAGGGGCAAGGTTTTTTCTGCTTCACTCAGGACCCATCTCACCTGGTAAACATCATCTATCAGATACCCACACGGTGAGGCAGGATTTATAGGGAGGAGATAACATCTTGTATTAGACCATTTGATTGAATTGGAAAAATCAGTCAAACTTTTGAGCTTTTAGAGGTCTACAGTTCCCTAAAAGTATATTTTTTGGGGGGTTTTGGGGGGAGGTTTTTGTTTGTTTATTTGTTTTTGTTGTTTTATTTTTTTGTTTGTTTGTTTTGCTTGTTTTGTTTGTTTTATGTTTGGTGTTTTTTTTTTTTTTTTGTGGTTGTTTTCTGTTGTTGTTGGTTTTGTTTTCTTTTGTTTTCCCCCCAAAAAAGATAAGAGTGTCTGGGTCACATGTAAGTATCTATCATAGCTAACCTGTAGATATCACAGAATCATAGAATATTAGGGATTGGAAGGGACCTCAAAAGATCATCTAGTCCAATATCTAACTTTATATCTAACTTTAAAGGAAGTACTCCTACTCTCTGTGCCTCTGTTGCCTTTCAGTGAAGTGTGTAGTGTACATTCTTTTCCCACGAGGTGAGGAGGAACAAGCTACAGCATGAGGTGCTCAGAGATGGAAATAGCAAGCATGAGAAGAAGAAGCTTATGGATATTGTAGATAAACTGATAGAACAACCAAAACTGTCAGGAACTCTGGATCAGAGCTTAGCCCAATAAAACTAGTGTGAACTTGATTCACTGACCCAAAATCCTGGTCAGGCTTTGATCTACATGCATCCTCTGTGTGAGCCTTTCTCCCAAGGTGGTGTTAGGTGAAAAACAGTATGAAAGTCCAGTGCAATGAAAGTAGTGCTCCATGCACAGTATTGGAGCAAAATACTCCTTTCTGCTTTGCATGCCTTGCAGGGTTGCTGTACTGCTTTTTGTCTTTGTCCTTCAGAATTCAGAAAGGTGACAGGCACAGGAGCAGGGGAGGTGAGATGGGACGTTTTTGCATTTATGTTCTCAGTGCCCAGCAACGAGTACTAGTGACTTCATTGAAAAAATAACACAGGAAGTTCCTGCTCCATTGCAGTTCAATTGAAACTCACAACATCCTGGTTCTCTCTTCTTGGATATATACAGCCTAGCCAGCCCTTTTATTTCCTTCATCACTCCTGCTTTATTTCCTCTGTGAAATGATCTCTAGCATTTCTCTGGCGTGGGGCAGGAATCACCATCCAACACAGTGGTTAGGCCGTGTAAACTTTGTCCAAATTCTTCTAGTGCCCATTTACGGTGTGAGTGAAAGGGGAATTGTGCCATACCAATAAGGATACTGTAAAAGCTAGCAATTGCTACCTAAAACCACAAAAATGTCAGGAAATAAGCTGGTGGTGTTTGTTTTGATGGTATAAATCCTTCTAACATGCTTTTTCCTTGATGGCGGGTTTCTTGTAGAGGAACTGGGTGCAGTGAAAGTTCTCTGAGACTGATCAGTAACTACAATGTTAATATCAGTAATAATAACAACACAGCAGACTTCAGAGGAACATTGACTCGCTGCTGGCGGAGATATGGTTTACATGGGAAATGAGAGTCCTTGAACTAGAGATCAATCAAACTTAATTGCTAATGCCATTTCTTCTGTTTGTCATTGTGGAAAGTCAGGGTGCTGTGTTTTTCTAGTTCACCTTTCTGTTTTTAAGGAAGTGTAACTGGGCTTTAACAGAAAGCAAGATGCAAAGCAGCTAAAATCCCTGGGTGTTTGGTCAGGTGCTTGTTTTCAAGATCTGTTTCCTTTGCTCCAGCCCAAATTACTTGTTCAAATTCTTTCTAGCTTTCACTTATGCTGATGCCTGCACTTTGTACTAGTGATTTGTCATAGACAAAAATATCATAAAAGCCTGGGCAGAAAAAAGACATGGGCATCATCGAATAGAGGGAAGATATTGCTTGACACTAAACAGCATGACATTGTGCAGCACCTTTGACTGACAAGAGAACAGAGAGTGGCCTAAAATCCCTTTAGGGGAAGATGAAGATAAGGGAGAAAAATGAAGAATGGTCTTAAGGGCTTCCCAGAGCCAAAGCTGAACAGTTTACTGACTCATGCCTGCAGGACGGTGATGTGTTGAGTGTCTTTTTTAAAGACAGAACTCTAAAAAAATTGAACAAAGATTAAAAAGGCCATGCCTCTTCTTCAGTAAAAAGCTAACAAACTAAACCCCACAGGGACAAGGATGATTCTGACAGGATCCTGCCCATGTCCCCAAGAGGCATTAGCCGTGCAGGCCCAGAGGTACAGCAGCACAATGGAAAATACTGCATTTGTGTTAGGAGTTCCATTCTGTTATCAAGAGCCATATAAGACTCAACTTAGATGTAAAGAAGGTCATGATTACACCTCTCTGAGACTCACAGGATCTCAACAATGTAGATGCTAAGAAAATACCATTACTCTTAATAACATTTCATGTCTTGAAGCTGCACTTCAACCATTTCAGGACACTCATGGCTGCACTACAGCATATGATAACTCGGGCTAGCAGCTGCAAAATTCTGCATGTTCCCAAAAAAACGAGTGGGGCCTGCTGGCAGCTGGGTTGGAAGCTACTCAGGATATCAGGACTGGAGGCAAAACCCACTCTGGGGTGTAAACTGAACACTAAAAACATGGCAGCAGCACAACTTTGCAAATCCAGGACCCATTAAAGAACTATTTTATTTCCTGAACAGTAACACAGAAGCAACTGTTCAGTATAGCCTGAAAAAGAGGAGTGTTCGTCTGACTGAGCTACAGCATATAAAAGGTTAAGCTGTACTTTTCTTCTCTTACTGCACAGAAAATGTTGTTCTCCTCAGCTGTGGTTAAGTCAGGGGCTCCTAAGCTTTCCTTCTGGGGAGCTATATCTAAACTGACAGGTTGCTTGGGAATCGTGAGACTCACTAGTCCTATTGCCACAGTCTTGTAGCAATGACAGCAATTGCTATCCAGAGAAAAAGGGGGATGCTGCTTCAGAATATACTTGTAAAAGCCTGCATGTGATCAGATGCTGGTTTTGGAAAAACGCATGCACATATCCTTTCACCCGTTTCATGCGCTGCACACTGTTCTTTTCTTTTTCCAATGGTACCCGCTTGAGAGAGTAAGGTAACTAGTAGTGTTGTGGCCCTAACATGAGTCTCTGTCCCAGGAGGAAACCCAAGTCTTTAAGTGTGTTGGTTGCTCCAGGATAAGAGCCTGCCACATAAGATCCATGTTTCCAGAGCATTACACTAAATATGGCTTTTGACCTTCTTTTCATGAATAAGTATTTTCTTCTCCATGTGTCTACCTCTATGAAGCTGTGAAAATGGATATGGACGGCCTTACTGGAGAACAGGCTGTGATGGAAATGATCCATTTAACCATTAATCTAGAAAGTATAGGAAACCTCAAAGACTGTTGAAATACATGTGTAGTGACAGGGATTACATGCCTCTTTCCTTAGGAATAAATATTTACAACTTCAAAAGGTGCCGTATACCACTAGCAAACATTTCCATTGAAGACATTGATGAGAGTTGAGCACTGATTTAACTGGGAACAGGATGCCGTCTGCTGTTGGCTGAGAATGCTCAAGATGGTACTTTTACAAAGATAAAATGCCATGAGAAGACTTTAAATAGTTTGTATTCTCTGATGTTTTTTGATAAAAACAGCAGCTTGAGTTGTTTTAGGCTTCTGTGTGCAGGGGCAGACCTTGTGTTCTCACCTCACAAATAACAGGATCATAATTTGAACATTGTTTTTGTGTTCAAACCGATGGAGAGCTGAGGATGAAGTGTGACATTGACAATGTCCTTTTAACACTTTGATTGGCAGTTCTCTACCTCTTGCCATTCACAATACCCAGGAGGGAAACTATCTCATTAATGACCAAGAAAAACATGAAGGCCATTGCCTTGTATTGTCTAACTGTGAGTTATAAGACTTTTCTGACACCTGCAAGGTGGAATAAACACCTGCATTTTAATAACTGGGAAAATAAGTCCATATATATGCTTATGGAGGTTCAGAATTCAAATGGTCTGTGTTGGTGGTTCCTATTAAAATACTAACAGGACAGGCAAGCAAATACATCCACTCAGTTGTGTTCTCCTCCAGAAGAGAGTAATCAATGGCATATATGTTATGGGCTACGAGGCTCTATGGGATACCAAAGCTCAAGGAGCATCAGGCAGAGCATTCTGTAGTCGGTAGGTAATAAAGGGTAGGTTTATGTTGCTATAGAGTATGTATATATGGCTTGAACTGGACAGTGTGGGTACCTCAAAGGAGCAGAGCTCAGCCTGGTGCTGCCCCTGCAACTTGCTCAGAGGAAGAGATGCACCTCAGCTCTACCCAAGGACCACAGGCGCTCATGGTATTGCACTGTGGTGTGGGGCACATTGCTGAGGACTGGCTGAAAACAGCAGGGCCAGGGTGTGCTGGGGATGTGCAAAGGAAGAAGAGAGAAACCACCGCAGGAAACAAACTAATTCAGATGCACTGGCAGTTTAGCACTTCCTGCCAGCCTGCCTGCCTGCCAAGGGCTGTGGCAAGTCCAGGTGCCCTTTGACAACCTCTGAAGAAGCATGCAGCACATAGCAATGGAGAGAGAAATGAAAATCCCTCAAAGGAAAACTGAGAAGCACGGAAATTAAAACTGAAGGGAGAAGTGAGGAAGAATAAACCCTTGCTGAATAACCCCTTGGAGCTGGTACATTCAGATGCGTGCCACAGTTCTGGGTGGCGAGCTGCAGGCATGGATACCTGTATCAGTCCATGCAACACTTCAATTAAGTTGCCAGTTTTTATTACAGTGCCCCAAATAATATCCTCCTTGCTGAAGTTTGCAGTGGCACTTCTCTATTCTTCAGACCAAAGCAGATTCAGCTTGTTGGTTGGTTTTGGGGTTTTTTTGAATCACAAAGTCACATTTTTCCTTTAGGGAAAAATAAAATAAAAAACCTTACCTATTCTACGATTAGAATTCAGGTTAATCTTCCTTGAACTGCTGTTTCCCCACCCCTCTGTAAGTATATATAAAACTTATTAAGTGAGAAGCTAGAAGGCAAAGGGATTTTGTTGCTGCTTTTTCGTAGTGCTGCTTTGCTTGATGAACCTTAGCAAGATTTTTTCAGACACTGTTCCTTCCCTCAGTATTCTCCTTCATCACTAAGAAATCCAATGCTTAAGACAATCTCAGAAAGATTTCCAGCATGGAAGGCAGCAGCATGAAAATCTTGGAAAAATAGCCCCTGAGCAACAGCAGTTTAAACAACCTCCTCCTCACCTTACTGATGGGTCCTTTTCCTGATGCAGGTAGATCACCTCTTAGAAGAAAACGTCTGTCGTGCCCATTCACTTCTTGTTCTGCACACAGTTTCTGACCTGCTTTTAACACCTTTTTAGTGTCCACACTAGATGGGTCAAAGTGTTTCATTATCCATTTCAGGCTGATATTAAAATGGAGAGCCTCAGTGCAAAGCTAGATTTGATATTCTATAGAGGTTTTGGGTAGCAGTAGTGTCCAGCAGGTGATCAGTGGGGCTGAACACCTCTGCTATGTTACCAGCTCCTTCACAAGTCTCTATCTGTGCACCTTTACTTCCAGTTGGTTTAGGTGGAGCTGTCCTCTGGGAGGGAATAAATTATTTCTGGGAGCATGGTAGGATGCTCAGAGCTTGGGGCTCTTGGCATGGCCGTAAAATCTATCACTGGCTGCATTGTGTCCCACAAGCTGGTGGTCTATCACATGGGCATGCACTTGTTTCAAGACAGATCAGCTCCTTTCCTCCTTTCCTTGTGCTGTTCTGAGCCCTTTTAAGCAGCTTTTTTTTTTTTTTTTTTTTAAAAAAAAAATTATTTATTTAATAATACTGCTTTATCTTCCATAATAAACTTCCGATTCTCTCTACAGTCCCTGCTTCTCTTGCTGAACCATCAGAGGGAGATGCAGGCAGTGTCATGGAGTACAGGCAACTTGGAAATTAACCCAAAGGAAAATGACTTCAGTTACAACATTTTTTTCCACTCTCTTTTCTTGCTTTAATGCAAAATGAAAGAGATCCACACACCCCTGGAAATGCAGGCTACTTTTTGAAGGCACTAATCACATTTTATGGTAGCATCCTTATCTTGATAGCTTAAAGGAAAGACCTGAAAAGGTGGCTGTTGCATTACCTAGTATGCTTTGCACAGCAGCATGAGTTCTTCCTCTGTTTCCTCTGGTTTTGCTTGCAAAAGAATTTCTTCTCTTAAATAAATGCCAACGATTAAGCTAAACAAGTGCCACTTTCTGACTCTACTCTCTGTCTCTCTGCAAGCCTCATGGTCCCAGTGGATGGGTCTATCCCAGATCTTAAGGCCATCTGAGTCTTTCATGCTGTATGGACTATATGATCCCCTGGACTTGAATATATCTGGGTGCTTAACATGAAACCTGCTGGCTGCAGGTCAGCTCTGTGGCAGAAGGGCAGGCAGGACACACAGCTGTACTAATGACCAGCTGGCCACTAATGACTGTCCTTATCCAGTGGAGAGAATGGCTCTCCCTTGGAGGTCACTTCTCCAGGCTCTACAGCTAAACCTGCAAGAGCACAAGCACCTCTTGAACTTGAAGATGGCAGTTATTGGGCATTGGATGGATATCAGATAACTGCAATAAAACTGTTGACAAGATGAAACCCAAAATTCATAAACCCCTTTTGAAAACTTTGGCTTGGAAAATGTGTGTACATGGTTGGGTGGCTTGGGGTACCTCTTACTTCTCCACTTACGAAGACTGATGGATCTGAAGGGAAGGCTGAGTTTGCTGGTAGTGATGTGAGCAGAGAAAAGCCTGGAGTATTTCCAAGATCACCTCTGTGCTCCCACAAAGCCATCTGGGTGCAGAGACCTCAGCAAATTGAGAATTATGCAGTATACTGGGAAAGGCACGGGCATTTTCTGAAGTCTAATTCAGCTGGTGTGAGCTACCCTCTGGGATTCCCTGATTTCACCTTCACTTGCAGAGACATCCCATGACCTCCATTTTATCTCCCTAAGATAAGCAATTCTCAGCATCACATCCCCTTTACTGTGCCATTTTTACATCAGAGCTGAGCTGAAATAGCTGAAGGAACAGGCCATTTTTTCCATCCCATTCTTATCTTTAGCACCCAAAAGATGTCATGGTGATGTTAGTCCACTCACCTGCTCCACTTGCTTTAGGAAAGTGACTTTTCATGCACTAAGTAATAAAGACCCAGCCACTTATTTTCTACATTCATAAGCTGTAATTCTTATCTTGTCACTTCCTGGGGTCCCATGGAGAGCATTACAGCCACAGCACCACATTTCCCCATGAATCCACCTTCCCCCTTGTGAGTGCAGCTGTTTCTGTGCTAATTACCTTGCCTAGCTCAGTTGGTTGACTGCTTCTGTTATTAAATAAACACTGCTGTTGTATCAGCCTCTGGTGAATTTCTGGAAGCGCTACCCGAACACTTGGAGCATCCTGCTGCCTCTACCTCTTGTGGGATAGTTGTGGGAGTATGATTTGGTGCATATATGTTTTTATAATAACACATCCATATTTTTACAATCACTTCTGCAAGTGAAAGTTTTCATTTTCTTTCTCGCCCCCTTTTTTTTTTTCTTTTTAATTTCCGTTGGACATCTGTTCTTTGTTGCTGTTCAAACTTTCTTATTTCCTAAGGGTCTGTATTTTCTGTGTTAATGTTGTTCAGCAGGAGAGCATATTAGGGATTCTTTCCACCTATGTAAGAAGGCTAAAAAGCAAAATACATATTCTGTGTTTCTATAGGGTGAGGAATGTCTCTAAAAAATGATGGGATTCTCTCATCATGTAAGTGGAGATGTATGCAAAAAAAGACTTGCAAACCCAACTCCTAATGGTTTCTACACATGGTTTGCGCAGGCTCAACTTGAAAGGGCCTTTTTACCTCCTTTTCTTTTGTGAGTGTGAAAAGCTTTTGGCGTGATCTGACAGTGTTTGACTTTGGCTTTGCTAGTTAATTTTCCAAACATAGGGAACGGGTCTCAACCTCTGCAAATTGAACCAGCATCTGATAATTTAACCCAGACTGTTTTACACATTGTTGCCAGCAACGATCAACCTGCCTCTGGAATTTAGTAGATGGCAGCAGAGTTATTGTGTGGTACAGCTGGTTGAATAATGAGAAAACTTGTATGACTCTGTCCTTCTAAATGAGATTCACGGCTATTAGCGGAGGCACTGTAACTCATTCACCGATATCCCAGTGGCTCCTGGGAATTTATGAAAATGTTTGCAAATTGTAGATGTTACAAGGATACATTCTGGAAATGACTTATTTGCTATTTGTTATTCACTGGTCTCCTGGTTGGAGGCATATCTCGCATACAAGTTTCAGTCATTGAGTCCAAGAACAAAAATGATGCCATATGGCTGTTCACACATCATGAGTGACTGGCAATCAAAGTGAGACATTTGTGAACAAATTACATTTTGGAAATTATTTATCTGTACTAACTGGCAAAGATTTATAAACATGAGTTGAACTGTGCATATTTGGAGCAAGTCAGTACTTTTCCCTAGTGCTTTTTTCTTCTGTCCAAGAATCTCATTTTCCATTAAGATACATGATATATAAACACATAAAATTTTAGTCTCTTGCCTGTGCCAATGGGAGAAAAATCTTCAAAATACAAGCAGGATATAATCAATACAGTAATGTTTTCCTGAGCCCACAAATAACCCGGTCCCTGCAAGACACAAACTGCTTCATTCATCTGAGCTGAATCTGGTATCTGAAACTTAATGATTTTGAGAATTATGATGACTGAAGTATTAACATTAGTATTTCAGTGTTTATTAAATCCTGCAGAAAAGGTGTGCATGGGAGGTGGCCACATTTGAAAGACTAAGAAAATCTGAAGCAAGCAGCGAACTTACAAGTAGGATGAGCCTGCAAGATGAGTGGAGCTTGGGAATGTTTCTTTCACTTAATTTTGCTGTCTCCAATCCCTGCTTATGAATATTGAATGCTTTGACTAGTTTATGAATGATTCATCAACACAAGCACACACACAGAGCAAAATTGGGAAAATGTTTGTTTTCATGGATTTTTTTTAAACACTGTTTTGCTTGAGACAGAAGAGAACTCAGGATGCATGAAGGGATTGCCAACAAGGTGCAGCTGCTGCAAGTCCCATGGAAAGTTCAATTTTGAATATAACTGCTCTTCAATGAGTGGCTAGTGGTGACTTTTGTGCCCTGAAGGACAGATCATGCAAGGAGATAGGTCTCACACAGCAGGACTCTAAACCTGTTATCCTCCTCAGAGGGCTTTGCAGAGTGACACTCAAGGAGTATTGGTTTGCTCACACATTTCTGTCGCAACATAGATGTATCATGTCTCCGTCTTAATAATTTCATTCTTTATTTTTAGAAAAAGTTAGAGGTGCCACAGGAGATGTTGAGGGCAAGAAAAGCCTCCAATGAACTCTGACCTGGGATAAAACAAACCCTTCAGTCCTGGTGTGTTATTTCAGTCAGTTCTTGCTGAAACTACATCAGACCTGCAAGGTGGAAAGGATCTCTATCTTTCTGTGCAGTCCAATTCTAGCCTATAACAGTGCTACAGCAGGACTGGGGATGAGGTGGGGATAAGCAAGGATCAGGTTGTATCCTACATTTGCAGCTGAGCAGAGACATAACTAGAAATAAGGCAAATAACTGATGTATCTTCTCTTCCAACTTATGAGATGGAGTCCAGTGCTGGGGATGTATCTGCAACAAGGGACCATACAAAAGGCAGTGCTCCCCTTGCACGAGCGGTGTGTGAGACTGGCATGGGAGGGTGGCCATGGTGTTGAGGCAGAGGGCAAGACACAGCCTCAGCTGCCAGGGAAATTGAAGCAGGAGCCTGCTGTTAGAGGGCTATGGTTCATGAATGGCACTTTGCAGCTACAGTGATGGGGCTGTTGCTGGTGGGTGGCAGAGCTGTGTCTGAATATTGCTGTGATATCTGCTCCTATCTCTGATAGCTTAATGTCTCTTCCTTCCCCAACCCATCCGTAGGACGAGGGTAATGATAGTTACCCACCTTTTGGGAAGAGAGAAAAACAAGACTACATGCAGAGTAAGCAAAAGAGTGGTCAGTCCAAATAGCAGGGAGCACCTTATGAGGAAATCTGTTAGTGTAAGAAGTGAAGCAAATCAGATGTTTAGAGCTTATAAGAGGAAAGCTGGGAAATGCTGGAACAGAGATCGTACAGAAAAGAGGAGAAGCCTTTCAGGAGACAGAATGAACAAGTAGATAGAACTGGTAAGGCTTTTCTGTCTTTCAAGTCTTTCACTGCATGGATGGGTAACTGTTTACCCTGCTCTTTGCTGGCTCCATTCCAGTGATGGCCACAACACTTCTGTGTATATCTGGGAAAAAAAAATAAAAATAGAACCATCTGGAAGTAATGAATAAAGATAATGTAAGATGACAGTAATTAATTCTTTGAAATAAAATTCCACGGGAGGGGGAAAGAAAACAAGCAGAAGGAGGGTTGGGAATTATGCCAACTGGAAAGCCCAGGGGATGATTCTGGGAACGTACAGACTTCAAATTTGGAAAACCATGCACACTCATAGGGGAAGACCAAAGCTGGTCTGCAAGTTCCCAGTATAAAGTTGGGTTTGTAAGATAAGATGCCTGATTCCCCTTGGAAGCATCACTTAAGTATAGATATGTGCCATGTTTATCATCTTCCAATAAGAGCGTTTGTTTGGTTTATAAAATAAGGTTTTGGGGATACAGAAGCAGAGCACATTCTGGAAAATGCTACACTGACAAATAGCTTAGCTTCCCAGTGCTGACCCCCTGATTATTCATATTGCGTGTATGTTAGCTGATTTGTCCCTAAATCAGTTTGATATCCAGTCTACTTAGACACCTTAAAATTAATTTGATTTTTAAAATTGTAGCACATCTTTTTAATACAATGGTTTTTGGTGACTGTCGTTTTGGCAATAGTCTAGAGCTGCTAGAACCTCTCTAAGAGCTGAGTAAAGAGGTGGTGGGCAAATCCAATGAAGCATAATCTCAGACTGTTTAGGGTTTTGAGTTTTTGCAAGACCACCACCCAGAGAGCCTTCCTTTATGGTCTGAGAATGGACAAAGGGTTCAGAGATTTCCATCCCGTTTAGTGATGGCTTAATTTGCCATACCTGAATGGGATTGATCCTGGAGGCTCAGGGTTTACCATCTGTGATCATGGTCTGTATTGCAGTTATCTGAGTCAGTTCTTGTTTGTGGCTTTGGGGTCTTTGGCTTTGACATCATGTCTCCCTTCTCTATGGAAGAGGATGATGTGCACCTGTATACACTGAGATTCAAACTCCTTCTGAAATTGGAAGAGCTTAAGGCAGTAGTTACAAAAGCCCTTACTCTGGACTGTCAGGAAGGCTTGGGTACAAGCCTTTATTAGCCTTAATATGCAGACCCATGTAATTTGGACTAAATGAGTCTCTCTGAGAGACTGGCACCAGCAGTACGCTGTGATTTGCAATGCAGATCAGTTGCCAGAGGATGAAATAACACACACTTCACAAGCTATTTATTTCTGGCCCTCTGAAATCAAGCCTCAGAGCTCACTTGTTTTTGTTTTAGAAGAGTAACAAGAGATTGCAGCAAAGAAGATGGATGCTAGAAACAGAAGGAAACACACCTAGGCTTGTGTGTGTGCTGTGCAGTATGGGAAAGCTACCCCCAAAATCCACTGATGGGTGTAATTCATGTTCCCTAGAACTACTTGATGCCCACTGAAGACATTCACATGGGACTGGCAGGGACATAGTGTAGGTGTTTCGGGTACCAGACATTTAGAGGACAATGCTTAGGCAACTAAATTGCTCCGGGCACATTTACCTACACAGTGCTGTGCTGCACAGATGTCTAAGCCATTTCCACACCCTGCACAGTCTCTAGGATGCATAGGCCTTAAAAAGGTGCTGTGTTCCCCCAGCCCAGCCCCAGAGGAGCTGCCAGACACTGAAGTGGCTGTGGTGCTGCCAGGTCAACTGCTTCAGGTTGACTTGGCATCAGTTCCTTCTCTGGCAGCCCCTTTTCCCACTCTCTCTCTTGATCACTGGTGTTAAGCCCTGCTGGACTTTTGCTTGTGCTGCAGCTGTGGTGGCCACAGGTTAATTTTCTGAGTGCAGAAGTAAGCAGGGTTGTGCTGTCCTGCTTCCCAAGAACGGAGGTGTCCAAGATGGATGGTAATGTATGCTGGATGGCCAAACAACCCAAAACTCAGGAGCCTGTCTAAGGCTGGATGGGAACACAGGCTCCATATCTTGCTTTCAAAGTCATGCTCACTCAACAATCAACTCCAAATGTTGGAGGCACAAATATGGCTTCTAGCCTTCTTTGTCCCTCACTATTCCCTGGGTTGCACCCTTTCAGACAGAGTATGACTTTCTGTTCCCCTCCTCATCCTGCTGCCTTGTTTTTCTCTCCCCAGCACCAGTCACCCACTCTTTTTTCCCTTTCCTTCCTAGGCTATTTTAATGCCAAGTTTTTAGTGTCAACCTAGAGAAAGAAGATTTCTTATTCCTCCCAAAAATGTTTGGAAATGTAGACTTACCCCATACAACCTCCTCTCTCAAAATCATCAAAGTTAATAGCAGCATCCCTCTCTTTCATCCTGTCTGCAGGTTTTGGTTCCCTGCAGATGGAGTTTTCATTTAATCAAGCTCAGACTGAATGAAAGCAGCACTATTAATTAAAAAATGGCCCATCTGGTGCATTGCAAATATCTACAACACTGGGAGATTAATATCAATTATATCAGAAGCTGGAGGGATGCAAAGACCTGCAGAGACACACTGTTTGGGTTGTGTTAGAAACCAGGCAGAGGAAGAGTGTGGTCATGTGGAGAGATCTCTGGGCAGGGAGAAGAGAGAATCTGATCCTGTTTCCAGCTGTGATGTTGATATTCTTTGTGCAGCTGGACAAGGCACTCCTGGGAAGGTTTCTTCAGGTGAAAGTCGAGGAGAACTTGATATGTCATTCCCAGTTGTACCTTTGAAAATACATCCTGCATTCCTGTACCCCAGAATCCCTCCACTATAAAACTCTAATAATATTCTTCTTTCTTCAAAACATGCTTTAGAAACTACAGAGGAAAGTGTCTACAAGGACTAGAAGTAAAAAGCTGCAACATCTGGCTTCACATCCCTATTTGTAGTGTCTCAGTTCAGTGCATAGTTTCCTGGCTCCAGCCTAGAGACTCTCCCTTTATCAGTTGAACAGTTCTCACTCTAAGCTCATTCTTTGGAGAATGCTGATTTGGAAACTAGATTACATTTTTTACAAATCATACCCCATCCTACTGGCATGGCCAGAGATGTCCCAGATTTCTTATGTGTGTGATTCTACCACAGCAGCTATCCAGAAATCCAGGAAGTTCAATTGCTATGGAAGCACAGAGCTGATTTCTGTCACATGTGTAGTGAGTCTGGCACATCTGGCACCAGAGCTGTATGCATGAAATGAAATCATTGTTGGACATGTTGAACCTTCATTTTTGACTGTGGTGGTAATGGTAGGTTTGTGTGCAATTTAATCACAGCAGAGTGTGTCACTGGATTTGCTTATGAGAGCACAAAGAGATGGGACTAGAATTAAAAAGCAAAAAAAGAAAAGAAACCATCTTTATCATGTTATTTTTAGAGCAGCTGGCTTTATCAAGGCAAGAAGTTGTGTGCAGTAAACACTGAATGGCTGTGATGAATAGCTATCCAATCAGAGACGGAGAAGTGTCACTTCATGGTAAGAACGGAAAACCTGTTTGTGCTAGAAACAGTGACGGTAGATTTGTTATCAGACTTATGAGCTTTTCTGTCTTCTGTGTTTAGCTTTCAAGGACACTTAAAGGTCACCACAGCAGGATTCTTGAGCAAAAGTCCCCTGTCTAAGACCTCAGCTGACCACTCAAGCTGGGCTTTGTTTCCCTGGAAGGCAAAACTGAACTCCAATTACAGGTGAGCAGACTTTTTGCTTGAATGGGAATTAAGTCAATCAGACACGAATACATTTTTTTTTTTTTTTCCCCTCCCTTAATAGATTTCAATAATTATTTTGGCTTTGGGGTGAGTAAATCCAATGTCAGGCACATTGGCTTGTTCAGATTTAAAGCTGCTTTGGACAGATGGAATAAATCAAGGGTGGGAGAACTGAGTTGGAACAAATAGAAACTGTCCCAATCCTTAGACTTTATATCAGCCTGGCTTGACAGGGTCTGGAGGCTAGAGGAGTGCGTAGATGAATAAATGCTCTTTTGCATTTCCCTGCTCCTGAAAGGCTTCTCAGAAGTTTCCTGTCCCAGATGAGGTCACAGGTGGGCAGATATATTGGAGTGTCTAACGGGAATGATGCTTCCCATACTGGAGAAACAGCTTCAAGAGCTGACCTTGCAACTTTGAGCTGTGCGAAAAGGAGCACAACACTGCACCAATATTGATCCCTCCACACCTTTCACATCTGGGACACCCATGGTACTGGGTATCTCGTCCTCAGCCCCAGTCATCCATTATGATTAGGGTTAGGGTTCAGAGAGCCACAAATCCTACAGCTCCAGGGATACTGGGGCTGGAAAAGGCATTCAGTGCAATGATGGGATCCAGGTGCAGCCTCACATACACTTGTAAAAGGTATGAAAAGAACGTGGCTTTGGGCTTGGTCCTGCAGTCTTCAGTTTGCACTGGATCCTGCTGCATGGGGTATAACTTGTTGGGATGCAACTAGAACCCACGCGAAGCTTCCTCTGGGAAAAAGATTTTGATGCAGATGTCCATATAATCCTGCAAACAACCTGCTTAATTTCTGGGAAAAGGATTTTGATGCAGCTGTCCATATTATCCTGCAAACAACCTGTTTAATTTCCTTGGCTTTTTTGGGATTAAGTACATAGGAACAGCTATTCTGCAACACAGACTGCCTTTCCCTCCTCCATTTGTTGTAATTCATGGGGATTTGGAAAGAAGGATGGGTCATGTTTGCAGGCTACAGAGCTGCCAGCTCTCTTGTGACACCTGTACATGGGAGAGAGGAGTTGTCCTTGGCTTGACACAGTCGCTTGAATGTGACCGGTTTGTTCCTGCAGAAGTCAGACTCCCTGCTCCCCAGTCTGTAATGGAAAAATCTCCCATTTTGGTCTACTTTAGCCTTCTCCTCTGTAGATTTTATTTTATTTTATTTTATTTTATTTTATTTTATTTTATTTTATTTTATTTTATTTTATTTTATTTTATTTTATTTTTTTGAAGATTAGGCCTCAGAAAGGTGGGAAAGAACAGTTGAATTAGAAATGACTAGAAAAAAAGGAATGGAAGGAAACAAAAGTTCAAATGCTGTTTAGCTGTAATACTCTCTCCTTTGTGCTATGGAACGTCCCTGAGAGCAAAAACTGAGCAGGCAGTTGTAGCTGAGGAAAGCTGCAGAGAAGTGGCATCTTCAGAAGTCTTCCAGACCATGAGGAACAAAGAAATAAAGTTGACCTTTTAGATGCATCAAACCTGTGCAGGATTCTGGGAGATTTCCAGGCGAAACCTCTTGCAGATCTAATGCAAGGCAGGGAAAAGGTCTCATGTTTGCTCCAGGTTAATGATGTAGATCTCAGTGGGTTAATTGTTTTCTGCTGACCTCATTAATCTCAGGTCAAACTGGTGTTCTCAACTAATCAAGGGTAAGGCCCCCTTGGCAGAGACAAGGGATTGCAGCCACCTCCGAATTAAGACTTAGGGATGGTATGCAACCATATAGATCTTGTTTGCACATCTGTCCCCGTGTAAAATTTACATGTTTATTTTTATTGATGCTTTTACAGTTTGACAAATACATCTTTCTATGAAGAGAAACATAATTAACTTAAGTCATTTATAATAATCAGAAGGGGGGAAAAATCATGCGAAACGGCTAATTTTGCACTGAACAAGTTGGGTAACCTAATGAATATAGATGATGCTGATTTATGTGTTTATGGAAAGGTAACACTGGGCTGGGGGGGTGGAGGAAGAAAACAAACCAGGAAAATGGACTGTTAAATGATGTTCTATGATTTCTGTGGAGTCCTGCTCAGGAAGTGTTTCAAATGTAAATGCAGCTTTTCAGTGTGCTTACTGGGACTAAATTACTCAGAATGACAAAGCAAGACATTATTAGATTAACTGTTTCTAAATGACGGGCTGACCCTCAGTCCCAAAAATGAGCTGCACTGATAAGTCTTTTCACCCAGTTGCTTCACTGGGATTCATAGGGCAAAGCCATATTTCTACTGGGGAGATGGTGCATTTTGCAAGAAAGCAAATGCTGGCATCAAACTCACTACATTCTCTACCTTCTCTCTAGGACTTGCATCAGATCTCAGTGGGAAAAGACATAGGGTAGAAATGTCAGCCTTATAGAATCAGTGACAAAACTCCTATGAGATTCAAAGGTGCCAGACTCACCTGTAACACACCGGGTAGCTGTACAACCAGATACCACATACATGGAGGGGAATTCTCCCTAATCCCATTTGATGCCCTAAAATGTGCACATTGAAGGCTTTGTGGTAGGTGGATACTGAAAAACATCTTGGTCTTTTAAAGAGCCAGTAGGAACAAATGATTCAAAGACACACCTAGCTTAGTATCTCAGACCTGGCACAGGCACTTGACGCCTCAGGAGAAAGTGAACTAAGTCCTAATGTACCCCAGCAGATGCACAATGGACTCTCTCATGTTTTCTCTTTCCTAAATGAAATGGGGAAATCCAGGCACAAGGCTCCTCTTAACTTCACATCTCTGAGGGGAGTCATTACCTCAAATATTCAATGCCCTTTTATCAGAGCCCGTCACAGCTCTGAACATGGCAGTCTCAGATTCACAGCTTTGTTTGCTCAGCTTGCCTAACACAACTAGATTTTGGAGTTATATTTTATTAATCTTCTAAACAATCAATAATTAAAAGCAATAAACTTTGTTGGAAAGCTCCTTTCATCCTAGAGGTTTGCAGGCTGCGTGCAGGGAGCAGAGGGAGCGCAGAGGCACCTCTGTGGCAGCACAAGGCAGCAGTTTAACAGTGCGCAGCTTAACGTGTGCTGGAAAGTAAATGGAAAATATCACTTGCTATTTCATCTTCAGCAGAAAATGTGGGGAGGCGAAATACAATGATTCTGTAATGTTTCTGCAGGCATTTTTCCAAGACTGCAAATCACTGATGCTGCTATAGTGAGGATGGGACTTGGGTGCTCTTGAAAGTAAATTCAACTTTAGCAAAACCAGCCTGTTTGCAGCTTTTAATGCTTGTTGCCTTCTCTCACTGATGTTGGGGATATGGCAGGTACTGGTGAGTTTTCCCAGTGCCTTCAGCAGGAGGCATCCAGCAGCACTGAGGGTTTGATCTGAAAGCAGAGCAAACATTTTTACCTGTAGCGGTTATTGATCACAGGCAACAGGTACTATGGGAAAGGGTTGTGTCTCCATCACATCCAGACTGGATGCTTTCTAAAGAACAGGCCAAACAGAAATGAATCATGAAAACTCCAGTGTCTCTGTGATGTGGAAGGCTAGAACAGGTGATCAGGATGTTTTCTTTCTGGCTCTGCTCTTTGCAAAATGCTTCACAGTTCAAGCTCGCACCTGCCAGAAAACACACAGGACTGAGGTACCCCTGTACTCTGCCCCTCTCAGGTGGATGACAGAATCCTAAACGAAAGGGGTGAATGGAGGCAAGTTTATGGCCATGGCAGGAGGTGAACGCCCTCCTTGTGCACCTCGCCTCCCCAGGTGCCTCTGCGAAATAGATATGAGGCCCTGGTTGAATACAGCCAGACTAATGGGGATGTGGTGGATAGGCAACCTACATCAGAGGTCTCACCACAAACAGGAAAAGGTAACAGCCATATAACAACCTCTTCCACAAGGAAGAGAAGAAGAGTTCTAGTTGTTGGAGACTTGCTCCTAAAGGGAACTGAGAGCCCAATATGCAGAGCTGACCCTCATCACAGGGAGGTCTGCAGTCTGCCTGGAGCCCGAATCAGGGATATCACCTGGAAACTCCCCAACCTGGTGCAGTCGACAGACTACTACCCACTACTGATCTTCCAGACAGAGGGGAGGAAGCTGCGTCCTGTAGTCTGAGAGGGATGAAGAAAGACTTCAAGGCCTTGGGACAGTTGGTGAGAGTCTGGGGCACAGATTATTTTCTCCTCCCTTCTTCCATTTTCAGGTGATGATGTGGGATGGAATAGGAGGATTCATTCCATAAATGCCTGGCTATGAGACTGGTGCTACAGGCAGGGCTTTGGTTTCTTTGATAATGGCTAGTTTTATAAGACAAGAGACCTGACAATAGTACATGGGGAAGGTTTATCTTGCAGGGGCAAAAGGGTCCTGGGACAGGTATTTTTTAGGGCTCACTCAGAGAGCTTTAAACTATATTCGAAGGGGGATGGGGTTGTAGCTGGCATTGCACCACAGGGGCAGTGCTCTAGTACTGATGAAGACCAGGCGGCCTCCCAGCCCCTAGGGTGAAATCTGTGTGCTCAGCTCGCTCTCTGAGATGCCTGTACACCAATGCACACAGCATGGGGAATAAACAGGAGGAGTCAGAAATCCGTGTTCGGTCAGGGGGTTATGATCTAGTGGTGATTACAGAGACTTGGTGGGACAGCTCACATGACTGGAATGTGGTCATGGATGGCTATGTCCTTTTCAGGAAAGACAGGCCAGCGAGGTGAGGTGGTGGAGTTGCTCTTTATGTGAGGGAGCAACTCGGGTGTATTGAGCTCTGTCCAGGGGCGGATCAGGAGCGAGTTGAGAAGTTGTGGGTGCGAATTAAGGGGCAGGCTGGCATGGGTGATACTGTTGTGGGTGTCTATTACAGGCCACCGGATCAGGATGAGGAGGTTGATGAGGCCTTCTACAGGCAGCTGACAGCGGTCTTGCAAATGCAGGCCCTGGTTGTCATGGGGGACTAACTACCCTGATATTTGCAGGAAGGTCTCCTCAGCCAGCCATCCACAGTCCAGGAGGTTCCTCCAGTGCATTGATAACTTCCTGATGCAAATGGTGGATGAGCCAACTAGGAGAGGAGCGCTGCTGGATCTTATTCTCATGAACAAGGGGGGTCTGGTTGAAGTGCTGAAGGTTGAGGGTAGCCTTGGTTGCAGCGACCATGAGATGGTGGAGTTCAGGATCTTGTGTTGCAGGAATAGAATACCTAGCAGAACTACAACCCTGGACTTCAGTAGGGCCAACTTTGGTCTTTTCAAGCAATTGCTAGGGGAAATCCCATGGGACAGGGTACTTGAAGGTAAAGGGGCCCAAGATAGTTGGTTAGCGTTCAAGGACCTCTTCTTCTGAGCTCAAGATCAGTGCATCCCAACAGGTAGGAAGTCAAGAAAGGGTGCCAGGAGACCTGCATGGTTAAAAAGGGAACTGCTGGGCAAACTCAAATGGAACGAGAGAATGTACAGATCATAGAAGGAGGGGCTGGCCACTTGGGAGGAATATAAGTCTGTTGTCAGAGGATGCAGGGAAGGCAACTAGGAAAGCCCAGGCCTCCTTGGAATTAAACCTTGCAAGAAAGGTCAAGGACAACAGGAAGGTCTTCTTCAAATATATTGCAGATAAAACTATCACTAGAGGCAATGTAGGCCCACTGGTGAATGAGGTGGGTGCCCTGGTGACAGAGGATAAAAAGAAGGCAGAGTTACTGAATGCCTTCTTTGCCTCTGTCTATACTGCTGGAGGCTGTCCTGAGGAGCCCAGGACCCCTGAGGCTCCAGAGGAAGTCAGGATAGAGGAGGAGTTTGTCCTGGTTGATGAGGACTGGGTTAGGGATCAGTTAAGCAACCTGAACATCCATAAATCCATGGATCCTGATGGGTTGCACCCGTGGGTGCTGAGGGACCTGGTGGATGTCATTGCTGGGCCACTCTCCATCATCTTTGTTAAGTTGTGGGGAACGGGAGAGGTGCCTGAGGACTGGAGGAAAGCAAATGTCACTCCGGTCTTCAAAAAGGGCAAGAAGGAAGACCTGGGTAACTATAGACTGGTCAGCCTCACCTCCATCCCTGGAAAGGTGATGGAACAACTTATCCTTGGTGCTGTCTCTAGGCTTATCAAGGATAAGGGGGCTATTAGGGGAAGTCAACATGGCTTCACCAAGGGGATTGATTTCAGTAAAGCATTTGACACTGTCTCCCACAGCATCCTTGCAGCTAAACTGAGGAAGTGTGGTCTGGATGATCGGGTAGTGAGGTGGATTGTGAACTGGCTGAAGGAAAGAAGCCAGAGAGTTGTGGTCAATGGGACAGAGTCTAGTTGGAGGCCTGTATCTAGTGGAGTCCCTCAGGGGTCGGTACTGGGACCAGTACTATTCAATATATTCATCAATGATTTGGATGAGGGAATAGAGTGCTCTGTCAGCAAGTTTGCTGATGACACAAAACTGGGAGGAGTGGCTGACACACCAGAAGTCTGTGCTGCCATTCTGAGAGACCTAGACAGGCTGGAGAGTTGGGTGGGGAGAAATTTAATGAAATATAGCAAGGGCAAGTGTAGAGTTTTGCATCTGGGGAAGAACAACCCCATGTGCCAGTATAAGTTGGGGACTGACCTGTTGGAGAGCAGTGTAGGGGAAAGGGACCTGAGGGTCCTGGTGGACAGCAGGATGACCATGAGCCAGCAATGTGCCCTTGTGGCCAAGAAGGCCAATGGCATCCTGGGGTGTATTAGAAGGGGTGTGGTTAGTAGGTCGAGAGAGGTTCTCCTCCCCCTCCACTCTGCCCTGGTGAGGCTGCATCTGGAGTACTGTGTCTATTTGTGGCCCCCCCAGTTCAAGAAGGACAGGGAACTGCTTGAGAGAGTCCAGCACAGAGCCACAAAGATGATTAAGGGAGTGGAACATCTCCTTTATGAGGAAAGGCTGAGGGAGCTGGGTCTCTTTAGCTTGGAGGAGACTGAGGGGATACTTCATTAATTGTTATAAATATGTAAAGGGTGAGTGTCATGAGGATGGATCCAGGCTCTTCTCAGTGACATCCAAGGATAGGACAAAGGGGCAATGGGTGCAAGCTGGAACATAGGAGGTTCCACATAAATATAAGAACTTGACAGTGAGGGTAACAGAACACTGGCACAGGCTGCCCAGAGAGGTTTTGGGGTCTCCTTCTCTAGAGACATTCAAAACCCACCTGGACATGTTCCTGTGTGACCTGATCTAGTTATTCCTGCTCTGGCAGGGGGATTGGATTACATGATCTTTTGAGGTCCCTTCCAATCCCTAACATTCTGTGATTCTGTGATTACTGTATCTGTTCACCATAGACAATGACCAGCAGTTTAGAGTGTGCAGTTATCCATAGTAATCTTGGTACCACCAGACCCTTGGAACAGAAATGGATGAAAGCTGCTCAACAATAAATTCAGTGCTTTGTGATTTAAGTACATTTGCAGAAGCCCCAGAGAACTGCCATTCTTTGCTTCACTGTTTACCATCTTCAAACAAAGAATACAAGTGAAAATAGTCCCTATTGAATGTTGTCAGAATAGTGATAGTTTTTTCCACAATGTTTAGCTCCGCAGTTGTCTCTTTCTGCCTTTCAGTAACCATGTAAGTGGCGTTGCACTGTAGATAAGTGGTGTTGTCTGGAAGTAAGCTCTGATCACGTCAGCTTGGCGGCAGCCTCCTACGCACAGCTGGGGTGGCACAGCTTGAAGTGTGCTCTGCTTTCCTACACAGAAATGGGGGTAAGACTGACTGGTGGGAGTTAAAAAAACCCAAATCTTGGTTTGTTTTTCAGAATAAGTTTTGATTAGATAATTACTCCTGTAGAGGCCCAGCTGCATTGCCTGAATTCAATCTCATCTCTCTTTAAACTCTGCCACCTATTTCTGTTCCTCCTTCCCCAAGTATCCTATGGTCCTGACTGTGGCTTTACCTGTTCTGTCCTTGAGTTTCTCTACAGCTGAGAATAACTCCTCAGTACATGCTACTGAGCATCAGCACAGCTTCCTCCCTTTCAGTCACTTTCATCTCTCCTTCGAACCCACCTTTCCTCCTGCTCAGCTTTTGTTTCTCTGTTGAGCATCTTGTTATCCTGAGGGTCCAGGACGCTGAATAAAACCAAAGGGTTTAGCCTTTCAGTTTCCCTTACGGAAATTTTCAATGGGCTTTTGTGAAGCCCTCCAAGGATACAAATTGCAAAGCAAAACACCACTTCTCCTTTTGAACACTGGAGATTAAGGGTATGGGCACACAAACACCTTACATCTCGCTGTACGTCAGCAACTTCACAGCAGCTGCCAAGGTATATCCTCTTCTCCCTTTGTGCGTGCGTAAAAGCATGCCCCTGTTACCATGGGGAATAAGCTGCCTCTCGTTTGCCATGGATCAAGAGTTCACATGCATGCTGCAGTGTGCTCTCCACTTCATCGTGTGACACCTTTCATCACAAATGTGACTCCTTGTCATGTCACTGACAATTGCATGAAGCCTTGAACCCTCCTCTTCTTTCTCCTTTGGTCTCTGCATCTCACTGACTCCTGGTGTTCTCTGTCCTCTGCATTTCATCTTATGGCAGCGAGGGGAGCTGCTCATGTTATTTCTCATCTGAAGAGATACGGGTGATAACCAGCGTTCAGCAGAGCTCTTGATGTCCAAAATGCTTTGCCTACACCTACATTGCAGATGACAGAAAGTTGGTAAGTGACAGTCTTTATTTTTCAGTCTGAGGAAAAACAGGCCGCCCGTGCTGAAAGGAGCATATCACCCATGGCTTTCGGGTGAAACGCCACGCTGAGGGCCATGCTGTGGACAGGAGAAATAGTCTTATTTCTGTAGACACGCTGCTTCACACTCTAACCAGACTAAGAATTCAGTCATGATCCCATGTGAGGCAAGAAACCCTTGACTGCTAGGGAAACTCAAGGGCTGTAGAGAATCTTTTCGTTGTCTTTCTTTTGCATGTGGCATATAGTTTTGCCCATTACTGAACGGACTTGAGAAATAAGGCCCATTCCTGAAGATCTGTGATGATGAACACTCTGCTGGAAACGTGTCTGGCTTACTAGATGTGGTGTCTCAGTCAAATTTCTCTTTAGAAGAAGGTGGCAGATATTAGTCAAAAAGTTTGCCCTGAGGAACCACTTACACTGGGCTCATATGCCTTTTAAAATACACTTGGTAAAAAGGTGCAAACAATTTCACCATCATTATTTCAGCTTATTTTGATCTTACTAAGGCCTTATACTTACAGTCACATTTCATCAGCACATCTCACGTTACTGTGCAAATGTGAGCAAATAATACCATCATTTATGATTAACAGATAAAAACTGTGGCATAAAAGAGAAAAACGGTAAATTCAAGGTTAACTCTAGGCTGGGGTTCAGGCCTTTTGTTATATATCTTTGCACCCCTAAAAAGCACCTTTATTTTTTCTCTCTGCTTCCTCCCTGAATATTTTCTTCCTATCTTATTTTCTTGTAGAGTGTTCTGAAGCACTATTGAACAGCTAAGACATTCCCTCTCTGAGAGGTATCACTCAGGTGGTCAAATTGTCCCATGATTTGACATCTATAGAACAGTTTTAGGCTTTTCCTGGAGGGGGAGGGGGAAAAAGTTGTTCCTGAAGTTATTCTGGAGATAGGAGCATGCCAAAGTGACCTTGACTTTGAAGGCACTTCTGGACCCAAATGTTACTAAAGTTATAATGCACTAGAACAAAAAAGCAGCTGAAAGTTTGTTCAGGAAGTCCAAAACTTTGATGCTTGGCTCCAGTGTCTGCACTTGGAGTCCCTTTCTTGCTGTTTTCAATGCTGAGGATCCTGTCAGTACACAGTTTTTGTCCACAGAGTATGTATCGGTACCTCTTCTTTTTTGGAGGCTGTTGTTTAATATCCAGAAAAGCTAAGAAACATGATGAGTATTTCTAGATAGTTACTTTCCCATGGAAATAATTGCTGCGCCTAGCACAATGGTCCTTGGCAGTGCTGGAAGGCTCTGTGTGATTTAGACAAGACAAAAGCCCTAAGTGTCACTCAGAAGATCATGTGCAAGGATCTGCAACAACACTAGGCAAAAAGCTGGAGAAGTGTTTTTTGGTTTTGGTTATTTTTTTTTGATAGGAAACTGACTGCTAAAATGGTCTATTTGTGATCAAATGGACCACATACATTTTTTGTTGCTTTTGGTTGTAAGGGTCTCATCACTACTGTGAACTGAGCACAATTTCTGGGGTTATTAGATGTGTTGATTTATTTTAAAACTGTACTTGCACCTAGTGCTTCACCTAAAAAGTGAGTTTTAACATTGCTCACTGGCAGAATAGAAACATCAAAATTCTTATAATCCCTGTCAGATGTCCTTGAGCAGCTGTACACTGGAAGTGGGTTGATGACAGGTGGAGGGGTTTTGCCACCAAAGAAGGTAGGCTCAATGGGCAAAGCATTCATATTCCCATACCATCACTCAGATATTCTCAGACAATTAAGCAGGGGAAATGAATTTAAAATTGAATACTCTTTGGTTCGGCTTCTTGAAATTACTTTTATTAATCAAAATTGATTTTTATAACATTTTTTACATAATAGTGTCATAATTTTTCCTGTTAAAGAGAGTAGCAGGGAACCTTGCAAAGGCTTGGGAACTAATGAATCTGATTTTGTATTCTACATGCCATGGCCCAAGAAGCCAGGCTCTGACAGATTTCTTTATTGAACCTTCTGACAGGCTCTTTGTGAGAGTAATTTTGTAAATGAGGGCTTGTAAGCCATGACCATGGAAAAGTATCATTGTCCATAACAGTGGATGGTTCAAAGGCCTGATTAATATTAGTGAACAAAGGCTTTCACCTTGAAGGCCATCCATTCAGATTTAGTCCAGTTGGGCAGTGACAGCAACTTCTTTGCTTCTCAGAACTGTAAGGGAGAATGATGGACAGAAACCCAGGCAGCAAATTGCACCAAAAAATAAACACTGGGGGTGAGAAGGGGAATACTTGCATCTCAAGGGATACCTAGTATAAAAGCTTAATTTGTCTGATAATCTCCCCAGAGACATGTTGTGTTAGAAGGTTCTGCAATGCCTGTAGGAGAAGCCCCTTTCTTTATGTGGTCTCTTTAGGGAGCCTAAATGGACTAACTAGCTTAACTGGGTCATGTACTCCCCCAAACATGAGTCCTAGTGGCAGGCTTCCTGGGAAGACTAAGAAGCAATTGGGTGTTACTAAGAAGTGCTTCTGCCATGCTGTATGTGTTGTGGCAAGCAAAGTTGTGCACACAGAGAGTCCACAAGCTTTTATCACTTTCTTTGCACAGGTATTTCCTATCTCACTCCGTTTTTTTGTCACTTTCTGGCTTTGGATTCCCTCTTGAAGATTTCCAGGAGAGAAACTGTTTCCTGCAATCACACAGTGCAGGATCATTGAAGAGATCTGAACCTCCTACTGCTTCTGCTGTTAAAAAAGAAGTATGTTGCACAGTGAAGAAGGAGGAGATAATTTCACTGGTGCTGCTTGTGCTGACTCTATTTTGTTGAAAGATTTTGGTGACTGCGTTATGACTTCTGAGAAGATGTGACTGGAAAAGTGATGTGCAAACTCTGTTTTCTTATGAACGCGCAAAATCTGTTAAGATGTGTTCATGAAATAAGAGATTGACCCTGAGGAAGTAGAAAGATTCCTTACCATCTTTAAACTGATTTATACATACCTGCTGGTCTGATTGTCCAGTCAATAATCCATTGAAGACTAGGAGGAAAAAATAGATATTTGGATGCTGTCTTGGAGCAGTGATGCAGCTCGATGTTAAACGAGGGGGGAAGACCAAATAAAGAGCAAGCAATAAAGTGGATCTGTAGGAATGGGGAGGAAGGGGCGATAAGGCCGTTTATTGCTGATTAAGCATCAACTAATCATTCCATTAATCAGAAAATCAAAACCAGTCTGCTGGATGATTGCGTCAATTCATTAATTCCCATTAGCAGCAAAGGGAAAGAAGGGAGAGGGGGGTGGTTGGTGTGCCTTCCCCACTCTGCTTTCTAAGTAACTTGGGAAAAAAAGGTACCAACAGAATATGAAGGTGAAATAAAGTGTGAAGGATGGTATAGTTGTGACTCCTAGGACAGAGGGGATGAAGGTTTCTGCACAGGACTGAACGAAGTAGTTAGTAAACCCATTTCCCTACCTTAGAGCAGGTTTGCAGTTGACCTTAGGCAATACTGGAGCCAGGCTTGGAGATGATCTTGCGTTGGCCACATGTGTCTAAGCCCTCTGAGTGACTTGATGTCAGGAAAAAAAATGCTGTGAGCATTTTAATCTTAATAACAGTGGAATAAATCATTTATTTGAGAGGGTTATGGTGCTTGGATTAGTGTTGGAGGCTCTGGCATCAGACAGTTTGCACCTCCAGAGAAGTCAATGCATCCATGCAGGCAAAATGAATTTTACTTCGTTTATGAAAATTATTATTTCTTACAATATTTCCTTATGCTTCCCGAATATTTTTACTGCATACCTCCAAAGTGCTATATAAATTTCATGAATTTAGCTTCAAAACATGCTCTACCCTTCTTAGCATCTCCTCGTGTTCATCCTTGCCCTAAGTTTGAATGTGATTATGGAAGTAAGAGCATGAGTTGCAAAATACAAATTTAACAGTGCATCACTCACAACTGGAATGAACTGCCAACTGCTAATTATTCACTAGAAAAGTTCATGGATAACTGTGAATAACAGATACATCTGAGAGTTTTTCAATCTGCCCCTGGACAATTCGTAAGTACAGAAATGGGAACATTTGTTGTATGATTAATTTGTTGTGAAGTATTTACTTGGCTCTGCTCCTGTGTCTGTAACACCAAGCCAACAACAGTAGGACCCAAACAGACTTTCTTGTGAGATATCCAGAGCTTCCCTTCTCAAATCTGGCCAGAAAATACAAGAACAGTAGGTTTTCTTGTGGCATGTTAGTATTTCCAGTCCCTGTTTAATCCCAGAAGCACAGAAGCAGCAGAAAAACAAAAGTGAACGAACAGAGAAGAGATTCCTTAAAAAAGATCTTTCTCAAGCAGAAGTTACTGGCTCCTGGAAATTCCTGCATCAAACCCAGCCTGTGCCTGTGTGCTGACAATCACACTGAACAGTTATTACTTTCCCTTTGGGATCCTGTGAACTTTAAAACCTCCTATGAAACCCCAGGTGAACACCTAGGGGTGAAGCGGAATAAGTACTGACATTTTTCCTGAACCATTTCTCCAGGATGGCTGGACACAAGTACGTGTGCTGTCAAGATCCTGAAGCCACCCTACAAGAAGCCTTTATTTAAAGAGATCTATGGACACCCAGCACTGTGCTGTCAAAACTCAGCCTGACCCTGCATAGTCTAGCTGTCATCTAGGTCTATAGACCTCCTCTTGCCTCTTCAGCTACTGAATATCATGTGAGAACTGTCAGATTGAGCTCTCTGGGGTGGCTTTCAGTGGTGTTGTTTCCAAAGTTTTAAAAAAGAAATTGTCCCCAAAATCTTGATTTTTGGTTTACAGTCACGAATCTTAAAACTTGTGGGGATATTTGATATCCTTGACTCTGGTTACTGAGTAGTTTGTGTACCCCAGTGGTCATATTTTCACATGTCTCAGCCCTTATGAGAGCTACACAAACTAGAAGAATAAAAAAAAACCCAAATCCTCCTGCCATCTCTGGACTCCAGGAGCTGGAGCTTCAAATAAAGCACCAGTTGTACAAGAACTGGCAAAACCCATTCCTCTACTTTCTTTGGAGACTTGCCTCGTATAGCATTTTATTCTCTGTTTCCAGTGCATGTTTGTCAAAACATTTCACTCTTCCTTTTCAGCCTATGACTGCAGATGATCCCAGCTCCTCCCTGGCCCCCTGCCTTGCTTCGACTTGGAAAACATAATGCTTTTAGGTAACAGGTACTACCTAAATGGGGAAATAATCTCCTGAAATGGAAAGGGAACATCAGCCTGGGCTTTGACATGTCAGATGTGAGAGGAGAGCGGCATGTTCTGGCAGCAGCCTCAGGCAGAGCCAGGCTGGCAGGGTTGCCATGGCAATCAGCTTGTTTATCACATCAAGGTCCCTGTAATGAAACATCAGAAGATGTAATTCAGAGAGCATTGAAAGTAAAATATACATATCAGTGAGTATTAAGTTGCAGGAAAAGTGAGCAAAGAGATCAAATTGTCTCGACGGTTTATGAATAAGTGGAAAGACTGAACCTCCTTTTGGTTTGAATAAAACAAACAACAGATTTTTCAGTGACTTCAGTGTCAAGAGGTGATACTGATCAAAGTACAGATATTGTTGTGGCACAAGTACAAACTGAGAGAGGCATTCAGATGTGCAAACTAAACTCATACTTAATTCACATGAAGAATTGCCCTATGTTGGTTAACGATAGCTTTTCTATTCTGCTCATTTTCATTGAAAGAAATGGTCAGGCAATCATAAAGTAGTGTTAATTTGGGCCTTGGTTTGAGCAGAGTGAAATAACCCATAAAAGCTGTGATGGCTTATTGCGTAAGACAGTGTTTGCCTATAGAATATAGATCACCTTGTGGGAGGATCCATTTTTAAGAGTAAGAAGATCAGAGCTGTGGGATAGTAACTGATAGATGCTAAAAATTTTGTTAATTCTTGCGCTGTTATTGGTAAAAGCACAGCCCTGTGCTATGCAAGCTCCTATACAAATTTAACTGGTTACAAAGGGTAGCAGGATCAGCTGCTTAGTTCGATCAGGAAGGGAACAGATTTGATTGAGACAAAAAGGGAGCTCCAGGCATCAGTTTGTAGGAGACGTCTGCTGTAAGCCCTAACCTGCTTAACCAGGCTTTGAAGATCAGGCCACGTGTTATTGGAAGAATTATTCCTCTTGGATTCACAAATAGTTCCCGCACTTCACCTGTGCCTTCAGGTTCAGTAGGTGCAAATGAGTAAAAACATGAGTATTACACAGTCAAGTGCAGGAGCCCTTGAGCAGGGAAATGTGGGCAGTCCCTCACCCTCCCCACTCTCACCCCCACATAGGTGTCTATGCAGACTCTCTGCCTCCTGATGCAAATGTCGTCCACGTGGCTCATTGCCTGAGCATCTGCACATATTGCTGCTTTAGTTTGCCCTGGAAAGCTTCAGAAACAGAAAAAGGAGCCATGTGTGACAGAAACTGAAAGCTGATGGTCAGGGTCTGCTGTGGCACTCTCTTCATGAGGGAAGACACACAGGTCTGGAGGGGTTAACAGTACACATTGCTAAATAAGCCTAAAACATGCACCAAAGTATAATGTTGTGACTGGGTAAATTATAAGCTTCAAAAGACCCCTGCTTACATATTTAGCTGATGTTGGCTATGCATCTACTCACGCCGTACTGTGTATATTTGAGTGACTGGAACAGTTCCTGAGGTTAATTACTAAACTAACCAAAGGCCTTGACTCATTTGGAGCTGATGGAAACCACTGCATTTATTCCTCAGATTTTTCAAGCAAACACAATTATGCTGGTCATGACACACGACTTGACGAATAGCACAGGCATATTGGACAAAAAAACCCTGCCTCGGCACGTGTCACTCAGTCACGGGGAAACTCTCACACACTGTAAAATGGGAGCAGACGCAGAGAGAAAGTAATGACCACCCACTGGGTATTCCCACTGCTGCCTTGCTTTTAAATTACATTACATAACTGGGAACTACAGAAATATATGACAGTATTGTCCTTGGAATCTTGGGATGTGTTTGTGGATAGTCCTTGCTAAGTGGACTTCTGATTGTAGGACATAAAGAAGTCTAGTTGGCTATGACAAGTGGGTCAATATAAGCAAGGTGAACACACACCACTGAGGTCTTTGAGATGGTGTCTGAACCAGCTGCCAGTGAACTTCCACTATAGTTTTCAGTGGGAACAAGAGCTGTCAAGAGCTGGAGAAAAATGGCTCCAAGCCATCCAAGGAGCCTGATGCAACTTGTTGATCTAATGTCTGCTTATCAGCCTTTGCAAAGACTGGCAGATACTCAGTCGGTGAGCATCTCAGTGAGCCACTGCCACACGAATCAAAAGTTCTCACTGGCTTACCTCCTCTGCAAGCCAGTGTTGGTGCTTCACCTCCTTGCCTTTCACTGCATGTTGCTGCACCCTGAATAATTGTCTTTGTTCAGAAGGTTTCTCCAGGAAGAACTTTCTTTCCCTAAAGTGAATATCTTTTTAAGTATGCACAAATCTGTAAACAGATATGAAGACAAGGCAATGAATCTTTCATTTCCAGTGTTGGTTAACTTACAGTCTGAAAGACTTTTCCACTTCTAAGGTAATAGTAATTATATCCTTAAAAATATGATTATGTTCCTGATTCAGCACTAACTTAGGTGTGCAGTTATGAACATTCCTACTTAATAAAGCCCTTAAATATATGATTAAATCCTACTAGAGCCCACTCTTAAGAGTTTAGCTGAAGTGACATTTAATTCATTACAGCTTTAATAGACCCTCTACAAATCCCATCTAAATACAAAACAATGAAGCAGGAAGTCCCATACATAACACCAGAAAGATGACATTTAGTAACAGAATTAGTCTTGAGCTCTATCTACTTTTAGAATAGTTTTTCCTCTTTGGTTATTCGAGGCTGCATCTTGGCTGCCCCGTAAGAGCACTGACTGCAGCGCCTTTGACATTAGATTTCTCAGCCACCTTACCATTTTGGCTGTGAAGAAGTCATTGAATGGGACAGCCCAGGAGACACACAGCTGCCCAGTTCACCTATTTGCAAACGGGAAAATAGGGAATGTGATTACAGAGCTAACATAGGAAGATGATCTAAGACGCTTGAGGACTGCTGATCTAGAGTAATATATTTCTTGAAGAAAAGAAAAGCAAACAAACAAAAAAAAGAAACCACATTTGAATCCTGGACAGGCTTTATGATGATCCTGTTAGAGTATGAACATGTGGGTGCTTCATGTAGCAGGATTTGGCAGAAAAGCCAGCCCTGCTTTATTTACAAGCTCTTTGTCTTCTGGAAGACCTGGTGCAGTTTAGCAATCAAAAAGACAATGTAATTTTGACAATTATTAAAAAAAAAAAGAAGAAAAAAGGAATGGAAAAAAAGTTAAAAGCATTTGTTTATTATAGGTTTATTTTTATGCATTTTTGTGATCACACAAAAGCTCTTGCCCTGGTCACAGATATCAGTCCCCCTTTTTTGTGAATGGATGTGAATGAAAGGTTTGGTCACTTGCTGTATTTTTCTCTTTAAGTAGAAGCCAAACTGCAGGAGTCAGTGTGTGCCAAGGAGAAAGTAAAATGAATTAACCTCTTGTACCATACCAATAAGAAGTCAACGCAGTCTTTGAGGACAGGTTATTTGGATGCATGCAGCTTATGACATAGGCACTAGTGGTGCTATAAAGTCAAGGAGCTTAAAATCAGGCAGATAGATTAATTAAAAGAGATGTTTCCCATGGAGGACTACAGAGACACTGGTCTGCAGCAGAAGATGATAGAAGGAGAGCTTGACATATGTTTCTATGCCTCCAGGAACGCATCCCAGTGACAGCTGATACCACTTGCGGCATGCAGAGCCACCTGCTCCTCTCCCTGGACAAGGTCTTGTAGCCAGTGTGAGACTCATGCAAGGAGAGAGGACACTGTTAGTGGGCCTCGCTTCATCACCTACTGGTCCCTGGTTTGGAGAGAGAGACTCATTTCACTGCAGATGGTCATTGCTGGGCCTGGTCTGTGTACAGGAATAACTCACATTTGAAACACCTATCTGTCCTTGTGTGGCACTGATGAGAGCTGGGGCCACTGGTCCATTGAATAAACTCCTGCATATCTTCACTGGCTACTGATCACCACTGGCCCAGGGAGCTGCGCTTGCTTCCCAAACTTGATAGATGTTTCCTGGCTCTAACTCCCATGAATTATTCTCCCTGACTCTGAGTTACTGCCCCAAATCCTATGGAGACTCAGGGATGCTATGGCTGAAATACACTAATAATTCAGGATTGCTATGATTTACAATCCTAATTAGGTCCCTCTGCACATTATGATTGATTCTTTAATTGTGGGATGGCCTGCTATGGTTTTCAACAGTTCTGTCTCATTCAGTGAATATGATTAGTCCTGCCCTGTGGGGTCCTCTTGGCTACGTTTCCAGTCCTCAGATGGCCTCTGATTTTGTGAGTCTGGGTGCAAACCTTGTGCCTAGAGTGCAGGTTAGAGAGAGACTTGAATATGTATCAACCCCTTCTTATACCCGGATTTCCCCAGGAAGGAAAACCTGGCACACAACAAAGAGGGAAACCTCTGTATTCTCCAGAAAAGTGTCTAGTCTGGATAATCAGTAGAACAGGGTTCTTGAGTACCTCTGCAGGTAAGGCAAAGCACAGCTTACATTACATCCATCTTTCCCTGTTGCAGACACTGGGAGGAAACGTTCACAGCAAATGCCATAAGGGCCTGGAGAAGATGGTGGACAAGGTCGTTGTGGTTGGATCAGTGTGATGCTGCCTGGGAAAATGGATTCTATCTGTGCTACAGATGCAGGGCTTATGTGTGACACTAGGCAGAGAGATACTAGCTCTGTATTTTCCATATTCCTTCTGTGCATGATAAGAACTGTGGAGTTCGCCTTGTTAAACAGAGGAGAGAAATCAGCAACTGGACTCAAAGCAACTAAAGTGCCACCAAACCTCATGTCCCCTACCAATTCAGGACTTTCAAATGAAGTGCTCAGAACTGCTGGACATTTCAGATTTAATATCTCATTGTCTCAGTTCCTCATCTCCATGGGAAGAAACAATACCACATAGTTTCTCAAGATTTATTGTCTATATCAATTAATTAGTTTTTGCGAACCACTCAGCCACTGCAGTGATGAATGCTTTAAAGAACTTCTGATTAATGTTGTCTTCAGATTAGGTCTTCACAGTATATATAAATAAGGCCTGGGGCTGTACATAGAAAAATGAAGATAAAATGAAATACTGAATGGCTGCTTTTAGGGGGAACATATCCACTGTGCACTCCAGGTGGTGAAGGTGCTCAGAGGTAGTGTATGTGGGCATGAAATGAAAGACCATAACACACACTTTGCCCATACAGGACTGAAGTAAGCTTGCACAGACCTCTTATTATTGTTATCTCTGAGTTTACGACTTTTCATCTTTTTAATTCATTTAATGTGAGAGTTTTTGATGTATTGAGTATTCATGTATTGAGACACAGACAACTCAAAGAGCTGAGTTATTTGTGTCTGGGTACACAAAGTACATTTAAAAATGAAGAAAACAACCCTCTTACATAAATAACTATAGCAAATGCTGGAAATCACATGGCTGATGGCGACATGCTGGTGCAGCCTTGTCATGAATACTACAAGGTACATTGAGGAGTACATCCTGGTTCCCCAGGAACAGACCCCTGGGCCAACCATGCAGGCAGGCCATGAATAGCCCTGAGTCAGTTGGGAGATCCAATCAAGGCAGCTGACTCACACATGTATCCCATACCATTTAATTATGCTCACTATAAAAGGAGGGAGTTCACTAAGTACAGAGTTCCTCTCCCTGGGGCTCCTTTTTCCTGACCTTCTGCTCCTGCTGTTGACTTCAAGGACCAGGCTGAGCAGAACCTTGTATACTTTATGTTGGTTGTTGTATTAGTTTTGTTATTTCATTAAATCTGTTTCTACTTCAACCCATGGGGCTTCTCCTTTTTTTCCCTGATTCCACTTCTCAGCTGGGAAGGGGTAATTGGATGGTATGACAACTGCTACAGTTTAGCCCTGGGTACTGGCTAAATGTAGACCAAGTACCAATACAATATTCTTTCTTGGGTCATGTTGCCTTGCCTCCCTAAAAAATCCCAGCCCCAGGTATCCATAGGAATATGTTGATATGCTGTATACCTGGGCAAGGAGCCACTGAGCCATGTACAGACTTATTGAGGAAGGACTGACAATCCATCTTTCTCCTCTATCTTATCTGCTTCAGAATTTGGGGGCAAAAAATGGTACCCTGATTTTTCTTCCCCCACTTTTGGCAATTTGGATTCAATTTACTGTGAACATGAGTCCCATGGTTGCCAGTAGCAATACAACACTGGACCATGCTTTCTGGCTCAGCTCAAGTGTCTCAAGGAAGCCTCTAGTGAGTGCTGCCCGTATGGGAAAGACACAATCACTCTGGTGCCAGCCCTGCCTCCCCAAGGTTTTAGCACAGGGAGGGCAGCAGATGGAGACTGAGCTGGTGCTACTGGCACAAAATCCCAGGTAAGTAACTTAGAATAGCTCAGGTTTCTCTGAAGCATGGTCTAGGCTAGTGATGGATTAGCAAACACAAGTCTGTGAACTTGTAAACCTGAGATTTAGTGTTCATCCCCAAGGCTAAATGAGACTAGGATGCAATCCAGCTGAAGCTTAGGTGTCTTCTGTCCTGACTTTCTTCACTCAGGTGAGTGAAAAATGTGGGGTCAAATCAGCTGGTGGTGCTGCAGCCTCAGAGAACCTCAACAGGACAGCAAACTGAGCATCTCACTGGTCAGGGGCTTCAGGTGATTTTTCTGCACTAATGCTTCTGTTATAGCTCTCCCTGGGAAACAGGACCCAGAATTAGCTATGGTGGATTTCTTCCTCTCACCTCTCTTCCCTGTCATATGCACAAGCTTGGAGACCCCTTTTTCAATAAACTAGCAGTTTGCTGTGGAGGGGATCCAACCTATACTAAACTAGAGCTAGGCCAATCAGAGATTGCCCGTTCAGTTGAAAAACAAACAATCCCATCTAATTTTCTGCGTGTATGTTTTTCCTGCATATTCTTTAGCTTTGCCTTGGCATTTCTATAGCAGCAGGAGACTATTAGCTTGTCAACAATGGTCTATTGCATTGACATTATCTCTTAATTACACAATTACTTTGTTATGTACTGTAGTATGAGCAATAAAACATTTCGAGTACTTCAAGTAAATATAGTTTTAAAAGTTTAAAAGAAAAAAAATCCAACCACCAACCGCTGATTCCAACTATCTTCTAAGTGTAAGTATTTTTTTCTTCTCTTGATAGATTAATGAGGCAATTGTACAATTAGAGCTAAAAAATGTGTAGGTAAAATGGTGATGCTTGTGGTGCCCTTTTGTCATCTTATCTTGAAAGATATATAAGCAAACTGGGCTACTTTACTCATATTGCTCCTTATCCTTTCACCATGGGACCCCTAAAAAATGAACTGGGCCCAATCCAGCTCACACTGTGTGGTGAGTCATCTGACAGCAAACTGCATCTGCTAGCTACACCATCGGGGAAGCACTCTCACTGCTGGCATGCGCAGGAATGCCAGCTGCTCACAGTGGTGCTGGCCTGGCTGCCATCCTGGGTACTTATAGGGGTCACATCCCAGCACCAGGTAAAAATCTGTGATAATGCCCCTGGTTTTTCACTTCAGAGAAAGCTAGGTTATCATAACTGGCACTGCTGCTGCCTGAAAGTACACTGAAATGCAGCTCACCAGCAGGCTTTCCAGTAACCCACTCCCATACCTACCAGGCTATTGCTCACTGGCAGCTGCATGATGCCCCAGACTTGTTCCCAACAGAGTCAATGATACTTTGTCATTGACCTTGAATGACAGCAAACTCAGGACTTCGTTGCCTAGGTAAACTGGTGCATATGACAAGTATTTTATTTCAGAAACAAATCTCCTTAGCCCCTTACAAGTCTAACACTGCTGACTTTTAGATTTATCACTTTTCCCTACAACCCTAGCTTTGCCTCCTGACAAAATCAATATACTAAAAATAAATAAATAAGCATACAGTGTGAGCATCTAAATTGAAAAGCAGCAGTTGGCGGAGCTATGCATCTTTAATCTGGATTTAGTCAGCCAGATAAAGTGAAGCTTGGCAAGACCCCTCAGGCAAAGCATTCAATAAGATTAGTGTACTGCACTTGAGTCCATCAGTCCTTTCCCCTTTACACAGGTATAAAAGAGCCACAAGGTGTGAATGCTTCCAGTCTCCTCTCCCATGGCTCTCCTCAGCCTCTCTCCTGGAGGAGGATGGTGGTGGCTGTTGACTAAGGTTTTGTGTGTCAACACAAAGGAGGAGGTGAGACCTGGAGTATGGGGAGAAAAGGTGGGGATAAGTTGGAGGAGCAGGCTGCAGGTGTAAACATCTGTACCAGCCTCATTGAGGTCCTTGCATTGCCTCAGCCCCTCTCTGAGAGGAAATGTATTTGCAAAGGAGGGTCCTGTTTCAATAGAGGGTGGGGTTATTTTTTTTTTTCCTCTGGGAGAGCCATACAGGGAGGATTTGGGAGTGGTCAATTGAGCAGGACTGGTTTTCCATCTGTAGCATTCCTAGCACTGCCAGTCAAGAACTGAACAAAAATCTAACAGAAAGATGCTTCCATATGCTCAGCTTCTCATCCACTCCCATTGCCAGAGGATTTTAACTGGGACCCTTAGATATTTCTGGTAATCAAAGAAGGGTATCATAATGTTGCATTATTGGAGAAGGAAGAGAGAGGAGAGAATGAAGATCTGTTATACATCACTCGGGAAACTAAAAACAGCAGCTCTGAAGTACTGAGTGCAGATATTGCAGTGATGGACAATGGATAAGGCAATGAGCAGAGTGTGAGTGGGTAGGATTTTACACTAGTCTGTTTGCTTCCTTAGGCTTCTCATTGAGTTTGCAGCACACAGTTTAGCTAAGATTCAATGACTATTTTGCACTGAAATATTTACCAGAGCAAGAGATAAGTCTAAGCTGCATTGAGACCTCAGCTGAGATCTCAGCCCCTCATGACATATTGGAGATGGGTCTGAGCCCATTCAGGCTTTGCAAAACCGTGAATATTTTTAGGAAGGAATTTGAAGACAGAAAATATTAGCATTTCTGGGATGAGGAATCTTGTGCATAGAACCAGCAGGGAATGAGTGACAAAACCAAGAAGGGAATGCTTTTTCTTCCATGGAAATAAGTGTTTCCTAGCAGCCCCTGGATAATGGGTCAGAAAGCGGTTGAGATTTGTTCATCCTATTAACATGTCTATTTGGTTGTGTTGCATGCACTAACTTGTCTGGCAACCCCAGTCTCAGATTCTAAAAATGTTTTCATAATAGGATTTTTGTTTGCTTCTTTTGGCCTAATAAAGCTGCAATGCCAGAGAAGTTCAAAGGTAGCAGGTGCTGAACCCTGACTCTTTTATTAGGACAGCATAAACACATACAATGTGTGTATAGACCTGAAAAGAAAGGGGCATGCTTTGTGAGCTGTGTTGCTGCAAGTGCTATATGCTACAGACAAATGTGCTTGTTTTTCCCTTCTCCTCTTTGGCATCGCTGCTCAGATAGGCCCTGCCCTCCTGTCCCACCTCTGCAGCTCAGTGGAAAGTCATTTATGTCTTCTGAGATATCTCATTTTTCAAGCCTTGGATTTGATTTAGTTTCCAAATGTTCTTCATAAAATTTGATATTTCACAGTTAAATATATTTATTTAACTGTAAAGACTAATGCTTTATTTTTTCAAAAAGGCTATCTCAAATGAATTTAGATTGTGGTGGCTGAGGGTTTTTTATATATTTAAAGAAAAACATGAAATATTTTGACACATCTTAAAGTTGTTTAACTTTTTCTTCTAATTAAGAAATGCAATGAAAATACACTTCTCTTAAGCATAATTCCTGACCTATTCTGTTTTTGTATCTTGCCTACTCTGCACATGTGCTGTATTCCAGCAACAAACAGCCCTGTAGGATCACGGGGCAATTTTTGTCTTTTCCTATGACCTGCTCTACAGTACAGCATAAGCATTTCTTGTTTACTCTCTTTCTTCCTTCTTCAGTCTTGCAGCATAGCCAGCTCACCCTGCTGCCACTCTTTTGAGTCTTTCTGCTTTGTCTGCGTTTTTGAAAATGAGTAATTTTTTTTGCATCTGTTTTTATGAAAAGGAAAAAACAAAGCAAAACAAATGAGATCTGTGAAATGTCAAGGAGGCTGTTAAACAACAGTCTTGAAAACGGCACCTTAATTGCATCACTAATGGGAGTTTTTATCTAATTGAAAAGCAACGAAGCAGATCATTTTTTTTTGTTGCAGTTGCCATTAAGCACTGCCTGAGAAGTGGAGAAGCAAAGAGAAACCACAAAACAACTCTTTACAAGGGCTGGGGGTCTCATTGCCACAGAGAGAGATGTGCCTCCTTGGAGACCTGGCTGCCCATTTCACTTGCCATGGGAAGCACTGATGCTGCCTACAAAACCTAGTGGGAGATTTAAGCAGCCATGGAGAGGGGGTGGTGGGCAGTCACTAGGTGTGCATCACAGCCATCTACTCACAAGTGGTGTAATACCCTCTCAGGTACAGAGAATTGTAAGTCTCAAGCTTGTGGGTTTTGCAGAGCCTTTTATTATAAGAATTTTATTACTTGACATCACCTACCCCTGAGTAGCTGATGTGGTGTCTATGTTTAGCCTGTACCTGGGATGAAACTGTAGCAGTTATTCTACTGCTCAATGACCCCTCCCTAGCTGAGAAGGGGAATTGGGAATAAAAGGGAGAAGTCCCATGGGTTGAAGTAGAAACAGATTTAATGAGATGACAAAATTAATACAATCACCAACATAAAGTATACAAGATTATATTCAGCCTCATCCTTGGGAACAGGAGACCAAGAGAGAGGAGCCCCAAGAAGAACTCTCCACCCTCAGTAAACTCCCTCCTTTTACAATGAGCATGATTAAGTGCTATGGGATACACCTGTGAGTCAGCTTGGGCAGCTGCCCTGACTGAATCTCCCAGCTGACTCAGAGCTACTCATGGCCTGCCTGCCATGGCTGGCCCATGATTCTGTTCCTGTGAAACCAGGCCATGTGGGCAGCTGCAGTATGAACTTTATTTTATGATAATCTTTAATGAAACCTTGGACCATAGACTGAAGCACACAGAAAAGGTACTCTGCACGAAGGGTACCTATGGGCTCCTATATCAGGCTTAATGTCCATGTGAAGACTGACTCACTCATATACGGGGGCCCTGACATGTCTGTGAAGCACTGCAGTTACTGACTAGGATGCACTTGGGGGTGCTGTCCCTCTGCAACTCCATTTTAAAATATATCTGCAAGCAATCAACATTTCTCCTGTGAGAGCAGATAAGCACATGAAAATTGATCTGTACTTGTCCAGTAAGTCCTGCCCTCCCATCTCAAGAAAACCTTGACAGATTCAATCAATTCCACAGCAACCAGCAAGATGACAATAAAACTAGAGACTGGTTGGAAACTGGCCTGGAGCAATAGCAGAGTTTAGTAATGTGGTCCTTCAGAAGGGAAAATGAGGTGGGATTCCCACCCCACTGCTCTGTGCTCCTTTGGGAAAGAAGCATACTATTTTGGGGGCTCTCTTGGGCTACAGGGATAGGAAACAAGGGACCTCTCTGGTCTGGTAGATTAACACCCTTGTGCCAAGCAGTGCTAGCAATCTGGCCTTGGAAAGGAGATGGGACTTCACCAGTAGCTCTTCTCATGGAATTGTAGAATGATATAATAGTTTGGGTTGGAAAAGACCTCAAAGATCATCTAGTTCCAACCCCCCTGCCATGGGCAGGGACACCTCCCACTAGACCAGGTTGCTCAAAGCCCCATCCAATCTGGCCTTGAACACTTCCAGGGATGGGGCATCCACAACTTCTCTGGGCAACCTGTGCCAGTGTCTCACCACCCTCACAGGAAATAATTTCTTCCTAATATCTAATCTAAATTTTTCAGTTTAAAACCATTACCCCTTGTCCTATCACTGCATGCTCTTCACATACCATTGTAGGGGTGCAAATCACCACATTCAGGCCAGGGATAATGGGGATTCAGTACGAAGGCTTGAGACTTAACTATATTTGCTTCTACCTGATCATTTAAAAGAAAAGCCATATGGTTTTCTCTCTCTTGGATGTGATTTCTGTTTGAAAGTAGATATCACAGCAAACTGGTCTGGAGGTTTAGAACTTATTCACACTAATATTTATGAATGCTTGTGTTGCATAAATAAAACAAATGGTAGCCTAAATTGTACTGGGAGAATATGAAGGATCAATTCAGCAAACAAAGCAGGCTCTGATCTTGTTAGCTATACAAATACACACAAAGCACATTCAGAGAATAATAAATATCTCCCATTTCAGCAGCTTATTCCATTCCCTGAAGCTCCTCCTAGAAAATCCTAGACAGAGATCCCACCAGGCACCTCTTTGCATATGTATAGTAACTGCAAGCTGCGTATACAGCGTTCTTCCTAGCAGCCTGTCCTGCAGGTGCTGCACAATTAACACAAATCAGATATAATTGCAAATTGAGTAATTGAGTAGCAACTGAGCAGCAAATGCTGCTCAATTGTCCAAGCAAAGGGGAAGAGACTATTCAGTGAACTGTCTGGGCAACTGTCTAGATTAGCAGAGTGCAAATCCCTGTGTGGAGAGGTGGTGCAGATAATATTCTTTTTCATGGAAAAGTGCCAAGGGATCTTTAGTGATGATAGATAGGTAAGAAAACTCAGAATCTGCGTCTCATTTGAAATATCTCTGTGCCAACAGTGGATCCCGGTCTATGATGATACATTGGGGTGATGGTTTAGTATAGACTCTGGTAGTTACACACTCTTTTTTCACCTGTATCCCTTCCCATGCCAGTGTGTTTATTTTCCTTAGAAATATTCTGGCCTCTGTCAGTAGAACAGGCTAAGCAAAAATTTTCAATAATTGATAAAAAAACCTGGGCAAACTTATTTTACTTTTTTAAAAAAAAAATCCTGATTGGAATAAGTGTCCCAGCACTGGCAGTCACCTCAGGGAAAATCTGCACAATTATCTTTTGATATCAATGGTATTTTCCAGCAGCAAAAATCCTGCAGCGTTTCTAAAATGGGAGCTGCTGTGACTGCTCCCTCCATGCAGTCTGGCTCCATGGCAGCTGCCAGATGTGCTGCTGGGAGTTTGCAGCTCCCAAAGTTTTCAGGCACCACCGTGGCGCATCGTGTCCTACTGCTGCACCACAGAGGGGTCACTTGGTTTAAACAGTGACCTGGGCCATGGGACTGGGATCCAGGGGTGGCTTTCAGGCAGCTTCCTCAAGCTGAACATTATGGATGATGATTTTGGGGCAACCTTTGACATTTCTGGTAGTTCTGTGGTTACAACTCCAAGGATCAGAAAGGGGCTATGGTGGAGACACGAACTCTGCAGAGTGGTGGCACAAAGGGGTCTTTTGCTGGAGGGCACATCTCTGGAGGAGCAGATTAACCTCCTACCACATATGGCAATGGGGGCATGGTGGTCTCTGGAGGCTGAAGTCTTGGCTCAGACTTTCACAGGCTCTTGAGGCTCCTGCAGTGAATGCAGACAGTTTCCCTGTCAGTAAAACAGGGAGACTTGGGGTCTAACGAGAAGTACTGTTTGGGAACTTGCGGCTAGTTCCCTCTCCTTCCTTTTCCTTTTTCCTTTAATTTTTCAAGGCCAGATTAGATAGGGCTTTGAGCAACTTGGTCTAGTGGGAGGTGTCCCTGCCCATGGCAGGGGGGTTGGAACTAGATGATCTTTGAGGTCCCTTCCAACTCAATTCTATAATTCTATGATTCTATGATTTTTAGTTGGATTAAGCAGTGCAAAATAAAAGAATAATAAAGATGTTGAAGCAAATACTTTTTTTCTTAGTTGTGATGTGAGAAAAATTACACATTTAAGTTTTTATTTAAAGTACTATTTAAGGAACAGAAAATGTCCTGGAGACTGTTTTCTAAAAATTAATTTCTATTCTTTTCTTCAAAAGATGTCTCCAGGAACATGCTCTATTTCTGTCTGACTTTACTGAGGATATATATAAATATTTCACCCCAAAGAGTGAAAAGAATTATGAGTCTTTTTAGATCACTTTCCATGATCTTCCCTCCTTTCTCCATCACCTTTTATGTTCTCCCACGTCTGCTGTGCTGGTGATGCTGCTCTTATCACCCATTCATTGCACTGCCGTGGAAGCACCTCCACTCTTTTACTCATCTCCTTGTGATTCTTACCCATATGGTGGCACTGCCCAGGAGCTGCCGTCATGTGCAGGGGCTGACTGTGCATGGGGGGAGCTCCCTGTTATGGTCCAACAAACACTCCTTTAATGTTTCTCTGCCCTGATGTCAAGGAAAGCAAGCGATGGGTGAGGGGCGAACAATGCTTATCAGCCCAAGGCCATTGCCTCCCTGCTTCGTCAGGCACCCCCAGGTGCTCTCTTGCACTTGTCTGCCTCAGTGTGGTGGCCAGTGCTCTTCTCGGAGAGGGACTTTTATCCTCAGCATTGGCCCCACTACCGTACACACAAATAACAATGTTTTTAATGGGCTGCCTGGGCGGAAAGCAATTTGGATCCCATGTAGAAGTGTCTTCAACAGCCTCTCTCATGCTGAAGGGCTCAGCCTACAGAGGTGCTTACAGCGGAAATGCTGTTAGAAAGGAACTGGCAAGAGACTCTTAGAGCTAATAATAATAATGTTACAGAACTAAAGCAGAGGAGATAGAAGTCATTAGGAATGAAGAGAGTTATTTAAGTAGAATAAGAAGGTATTTTAGAGAACTTGGATAGATTAGCGGGGGGAATGCTGATAAAAAATGTATCTACACAAATAGACATGATTAAAAACTGAATTAGTGAATATAGTTAAGAGGATTAAAAAAAATTAAGCTAAATAGTTGAGATGGGAATCGTGCAGTGGCTTTGAATAGGTTGTTTTATCAGCCTGCAACTTCTGCTCTGCAGAGAGAGAGCGCAGAAGAGCTGGTTGAGCTGCGAGCCCTGCAGCACAGTGGGGTCTGCTGATGCTGAGCATCTCCTGAAGACTTCTCCCATGGGCTTGCTCAGTTGTGAGGCTGTACCTGAAGCACAAGGAAACCTCCTCTTGCCAGGGATGCCCGGTCAGGTTTTAGAGGCGGCATTTCCTCTCTATAGGACCTGTTAATATCCTTCTGCATCTCTGTGAATGGTATTTCAGCAGAAACCAGGGACTGTAGTTTCAAACATCAGTATTGGCAGTTATTGCCATCCTTTTTTCCAGATAGATATTTGGGCACTTACGATACTTGAGAAGCCTCTGCCTAGTAGCAAGCAAGAGGTTATCGGCACTTTTGGAAGAAAAGTACATTACAGGAAAATCAGGGGGCAAACCCCATGTCAGTATAGCCAGTATGCAACTTGACTTCAGTGACTGAGCAATTTCCTTTCTCCTCCTCATGTACTTATCTCTACTAGGATTGTGTTGCTGGCATTACTAAGCGGGCTTTGCTAGTCCTTCCAAGCACCTAAGTCCCAGTCCTCTAGCAGCACTTATTTATCATGGTTTAAATCTCTCTTTTCATGTGGAAGGGAGGTGATTTCCAAGTAGAGACCAGCACGCTAGAGGCATTGCCATGATCGTAACCCTTGGAACCTGCGTGCTCATATGTTGCAGAAATTCCTTGAGAGTGGATGGAAGAAGAAAGTGCAAGTCCCATTTCTTAAACAAAAAGCAATACTGGCAAAAGTTGGATTAATTTCAATCATACAGGTTGACCTCAGGGTCCAAGCCATTAAAAGAAGAGCTTTAGGAGAAGTTAGCAGTAAGGAAAACTCTAGATCTTTATGCATGTGATCCCTGCACACCACAAGCCCATGCAATCTTTGTGATTGCTTGATCCTTGGTATAATTAAGAATATTTCATGATAAAATAGGGGAAAAAGGGTTTTACATTACAAAGTAACCTTAAATGTTTACCCTAGGATAAAAACCTGTGATGCTTTGAATTGTCTAGACTTTCGAAGAAAAGCAATGGGTATTTTAGTCCTGTTGTGGAAAGTGCATGAAGGTATAACACATCTCTAGCATTAAGCTTTCCCTTTCATTAATCTCATCCTGTCCATTTGCTGCAGTGGTTGCTCAGGGTTGTTCTAAACATTTGTGTTAAACTCAGGGGAAATAACGGGACACATAGCAAAAAGGAGGACTCCATAGCAGACAGTCAAGAAGAAGGAGGAACTGTCAGGATGAAGGAGGATGTGCAACTGTCTCAGAAGATGGGGTTGAGGACTTGCGGAAAGTCCGTGCAAGGGCCAGGAGGAGAGGAAAGGCAGCAAGCACTGCCTTGGGACCCTCCTGCAGTAGGTTTTCCAAGATCTGGTGGTGCTGCTATGGTGGCTGCGCTTCACTGTTACTGCTCTAAACAGCTGGCAGCTGTGAAAAAAGGTTGTCCTCAAGCTCACCCCAACATTTCAGTTTGTTATGCATCCTATATGTTTTCTGTCCTTGGGAATTGTTACTCTCACATATATCTATGTGTGGTTCTCATTCCTGTCATTTACTGCAACTCAGTTATCTCCACGGGCATTGCAATTACTGAGGGCTGGAGCTTTGCTGATACTTTATGGCCTGTCCTAGGAATATGAAGCACTGGGTTCAAGATGCATACAGACCTATATGTAAAGGCAGCTGGAGATGGAAAACACTGTTCTGAGGCCACGCTCAGTGCCTCAGAATTAATGTTCTTTATTTTTGAGTGAAAACAAAGCCTTGTGAATACTTTTTCCACCGTAACAGAACTGTGTAGGAACATTTCTCTTCAAATTGGAAAAGCTTACAGAGGTATTTATATTTTCCTGCTAGAGCCTAGTTCCTGGTCTGGTGGGAGAGTCCCATAGCAACCTCTCAGAGATCTTCCTGATGAAAGAGACTCTTAGTTGTAGCTAAGGTTTCGATGAAGTGTTTCAACTTTGGCAAAACACTGCATTTCAATAAAAATGCTTAATCAAAAATATTCTGGCCGAATCTACAAATACAGTCCTTTTCATTAGCATTACAGAAAAAATATTTTCCGCAGAGCTACTTATATTCTTAAGATGTCCTTATGCTAGCTGTGAGCATCCTCCTCCTGCTGGCTGGCACTGCAGCCCAGATCCACCAAGGTGTAAATCACCAATCAGAGGTGCGCTGTAAGAAAACATTTGTTCCCCGAGTCAGCCTGCCCCAGAGGAGAGTTTGTCCCATTGATTTGGATTTATTTTTGCTGTTCACTGTCCTGCATTCCTCTTCTGTCCTATTATTTCTTCCTGCTCCTGTGCCTCCATCTGAGGAGCAGCACATAACGGAGAGCAGGTGGTTTTTTTTTTCCTTCAGCAAGCCTGACTGAGACTTCCATTTCTTGCCCTGCTTGTTGATCCAGCAGAGCTGAACTCATATCCTTCATAATCCAAGGCGACGTGACAAGGCTCTCCGGGGAATACCCCAGCACGCTACATGAATAAATGGTTTTATAAATGGTCAAACAGTTTTCCACTACTTTGACTTCTCTGTTGTGTTGTGCAGCTCTGAGAAAACAAAGCAGCTTACACTGTTTTGGCCTATAGCATGTTGAATTTGAAGAGCTCTTTCATCTCCTGTTCTTTTAAATGATTGTTGTTATAGTTGTAATAAATAATCTGTCTTGTCAAGAGGTGTTTGTGTGCTCTGTCACTGTGGGAGACGCTGCTATTCCCATTTATGCAGGGGGACACTGAGTTTGAGAGAAGTTACGGATGTGGTTTTCCTGGTGCTCAGCACTGATGTCTCCAGATAAAGTTGTGAGATCTAGAGTACTGAGCCATCTCCTCCCAGGCAGAGCTGGTAACAACAGTCTATGGAGAACTCAGTGTATTTTCCCACAACTGCAGAGTGAGACAGTGTCACAGAGGTGAATTCCCAGACTACAGATCAACATGATTTCCTTGTCCTTCCTCTGTCCATCCATCCATTCACAACTCTCAGCTCGGTGTAAAAAGTCCTCTAGAAAAGGACAGCAAGAACGTGAATGTCAGAAGTGGGAGATGATTCCTGGGTTTTCGGTGCAGGCTCTGTCCCAGGCGTGTGTCCAGGTGGGTGATCTCCTCCAATTTACTGCAATTTGATTCCCTGCTGCTTATCCAGTCCCAGCAGCAGGAAGGAAACATTCTGAAGGGTTTCAGCCCACCAGAGGCTGCAGGAATTATTTCCCATCTCCTTAACTTTGTCGGAGTTTTTTGTCACGTAGATCCAAAAATACTTCAAGGGATTTCTGTTGCATTCTGCAAGTAAAGTCTCTACGTTTGGGATATTTCAGACCAGGGCAGATGGTGTAATCTTCCAGACCTGCTTCTCTATCCCTATGTCTGTTGCAACCCAGGCACCCTGAGAGCTGTAGCTGTGAAGCACAGAAGAAAAATGCTGGTCCTGGAGCCTTCCCATCTGCTGCTTCCATTGCCTCTAGGATATTTGTGTTGTGGCCGCATTTTCTGAGGCAACAAAGCTGAGAGTGTGCTGCCCCTCACACCAGGCAACTCCTCAGCAGGAATCAAAGGATCACAGTTTTCAGCATGGCTAGAATGGTTTGGACATGAGCCCATATCTCTGCATGCTGGCCTCAGCTTACTCTCTTTCTGGGTGCAATATCTCATGGGAAAGACTGCTAGGGACATTGGCTGATTTTCAATCTAATTATGCGGTGTGATAACACTGAATAAGTCTGTCTGAAGATGTCTTTTCCCTTCCTCACTCCAGATCTATTCTTTCCCTTGCTTTTTTGTCAAGTATTTTTGCTCTTAGTGCTCTATGGTGCTCCTTCACCCATCCGCACACACACCTGCCATGGCTGTCTTTCAGCCAGGGGATTTTGGAGGGATTAAGCATGCAGACAATATTATCAATGTCCTGTTTGCTCCAGAACCCTGAAAAGCACTATCTTCTGGTATTTTCATACACTTCTCCCTGCCTGCTTGGAGAGCCTGCCCTGCAGGCTACCTTTGTGTAGCTACTGGCCAGGCAGTGAGTCGGGGCTGAATCCAGGACGCTGTGAATGGAGCTGCAGCTGCTTGTGCTGCTCCCTGCAGATGGACACACCAGCTTGGATAAAGGGGAGCAAAGACATTCCCTCCAACTCAGAGCCAAAATAGAAAGAAAACTCAAATTTAAAAAAAAAATCCCAACCTGCTTTGTCATACTTTTCCATCAGCTTTCATAGACAGGAATCAGTCTGGGATCCTCCTTTCCTGTAGTTAACTTCCTTTATTTACAAGAAAGTGGAAATTTAGAATAAATTCTTCAGGGACTGGTGATAGCTGAAAGGTCCTGATCAGGGCAGACACCCAGAAAGACTCAGCCTGGCCCCATCAGTCCCCTGTTGCATCGCTTGTTCTATGATATGAATTCAGCCTCGATTTACACCCAAGGAGAAAGTTTTTTTCCAGCTGCTGCATGATTTTCCTGTTGTGACCTACATGTGCTCTCCATCATCCTGAGTCTCTGGCGTCTTGTCTTCATTTCCCTCCAATCTAATCGCATTCATTTCTCTTCTCAGCTGAAGCCTCTCTCTCACCAGCGTCAGATTTCTTTTGTCTCTTTCAGTTTTCAGCATACCTGTCCCCCTGCTCATCAGAACAACAGTCACTACAGGCTTTGCTCCCACTCTCTGTGCCTTGCAGCCTTGCATGCAGCATCTCATTTGCTCTGTGCAGTGTGGCACTACTCAGCTCCTGTTGCCTTCCCCAGGAGTCCTTATAAAATGCTTTCCAATGGATGAAAAGAATATTGTGCAAATAGTTTCAACAAACAAACAAATAAAACGCTTTCTGTTTTTGCTGTTTCCAGAAAAAGACAGAGAAATGGAAACTCAGAGGAGTCCTTGGTGAGTCTTTGGGTTTTTTTGTGAATGAGTGGAGAGTCAGATCAGCCTCTCAGTTTCCAGTGGACAAAACACATACGGCAGTGCCATAGCTGTAAAGGTCATAAAGGGTAAGAGGAATATGCCTTTTGTCTCATCATCCCTCCTAATTCTGCAGAAATCCCTCTATCGGATTTTATTGCTATTTTTTGTGGCAAATCGAGGTCACTCTGCTGGGTGTTTTATAACACACACAAGCGTGAATGCAGGCTGATGCTGCCTGCTGGCCTTTGTGCCCAGCAGTGGTACAAGACCTGCTGGTGGTGTACCCTCCTGCATGTGCAAGTTCCTCCTCAGGCTGTTTAAGAAACACTCACTTCTTCCAGAAGCAAAGGATTATGATCTCAACCTCAGCACCCAGCTGCTACATTCTCACTCTAACAATAGTGCTATTGTAACTGGAAGGAGGTGATGTTTTCCAGGGATTCATTGAGCAAGAAAGGCTCTGAAGTGTGTGAGATCTGAAGAGAGCAACAAATAGTAATTCAGCATAAAGGCACTCTCTTTCCTTTTGGGAGAGTCGAAGAGAATAATACAATCTAATAAAATGTATTGCATTTTGTTCCTACATACCTTGCCTCTCTGACACAAAAATGGACTAGAACAATGTAGTTTGGCCAAAATACAGGTTTAGCAACTGCTGAATGTTTTTCTAGTTGGACAACAGGCAGTTGGAAATGTTGAGGCAGCAGAAAGGAACTGGGAATAGCTGTTTACCCAGTCCTGGTGCTGCTAAAATCGATTGAGTTTCTCCTTATGCCACCATTGCACAGACTTGTTCACATGTTTAAATGCACAAGCACGACTGCTTGAGCCAAGGGTTACTCAGGTATCTCTGTGTTTAATTGCATGCACAATTGCGGAGTTAAATATTCAGGCAAACAATTCCTGCAGCTTTTGCTTCCTTTCGAAGTGTGACCCGGTGAAGCCCTGCAGGCTGTCTGAACTGCAATGACAGCCTTGCAAGTTGGGCACTGTATCTGCTTTAAAGGCCAAGCTGTCATGTCGTACACACTGAATCTGAAATTCAAGCAGCTCCCTCTTCATGTTCCCCAGCCTGCATCTGAGACATTAACCCACAGCCTCGTAATCTTGCTCCTTCTTCATCATATCTCCTGCCTGAGAGGCTGAGACCTGGCATGGGCAGAGGGTGGTGGGGCAGGCTCCTCGCTTTTCCCATCCTGTGACACCGTCCTGGGGAGGATGTGACCCCATCTATCACTTACTACGTACAGGCTGGAAAAACGAGAAAGCACATGCTTAGTCTGTTGTTAGCTTAGGAGGAACCTAAGCCTCGTGATTAAGGAAACAGCCGGGGGCTGAGGGCTCCTGCCCTCTGGCTCTGGCTCTGACACAGATGTCCAGATGGCCTTGGGCAAGTCACCTGGACTTCAGACCTCTTTGCACTGATGTGCCTGTGTACCCCTGAGGACCACTACTAAGATGCCTAGGCAATTAAAAATAAGCAAGTGCTCTGGCACTAGGGTCATCATAGATCCATCTACCATATTTTCCACTTTCACTGGAAAAAAATGGAGTGTTCCACAAAAGAAAACAAAAGACAATAGTTGTTGGAGCAAAGAATTATCATGGTTATCACAGCATTTTCTGCCTCATGCAACATAGTGCTGACCCCACTCTTCTGCAACATCAAACCAAAGATATCCCAGTTCTGTGAATAAGTTTTGTCATTATTTGCTTTTTAGTTTTGGATTCATAGTTCCAAGATAGCAATACCTTCCCCCTGCCCCTCACCCCCTGCCATGCCCATCATAATCTACAGGAAAGATTGAAGAGAATAGTGGGATTTGCTCTGTCTCTTTTTTTTGTGTGTGATTTGAAATCTGCTGCATTTCTTTACCGTTGGAGAAAAAAACATCTTCTCATATATTAGTGTTAATTCTGCTTTCACCCCACACCTCCTACAACATCTCCTCTGATTCCTTTTAAAGACAGCTTGACTGCCGGTGTGAAATAAAGTGTGGGGAGACCATACATTACTTCCCTTGAAGTAAATCAAGATTTTTGTTATTTCAGTTATTTTGCCTGAGCTGTTTATGTAGCCTTTCCTAGGTGCAGGCCTGGGCTGTTTGCTGGGAGACTCAGGACCCAGCTGAGCTGACAGATCCCACGATCCTGCTCAGAGCAGCCACTTCAGTGCAGCCACTGCCAGCTTACACCTGGGTGCAAACCAAACCAGGTCTGAGCTGAATGAAAAATGCAGCCATTATGATGCTCCTATTTCATTCCTCCACCTGATCCTCTGAGGAGAGCTCTGGCTATCAATTATTTGGGAAATTTGAGCCATCTGTGGGGCACAGAGGGCTTTATCTTTGCATGCTGCACACAGCAATGATATGAACCGGGAGTCCCATAGGAAAAACACTATTATTATTTAAAGAGCTATCGGCTGTCATTGCTCTGCCCTCTGTTGAGATCTCTGCAGCTTTCTGATTTCCTGGCTGTTTGGCTCTACACTGATTTATTGTACTTACATAAATAGGATGACTAATGTGTTTTCCAAATGGTAATTCCACACCCAACTGTAACCCCTCTCTTTGTTCTGCATGAGCCCTTGGATGTTATTTTCTTTCCCATATCCATCTTGAATCGCCTTGGACTTCAAGGGTGTCTTCAGTATCTTCAGGAAGCTTTGCTTGCATAGCAGTAGCTGCTTATTGCTGTGCAGAAAGTTGAGGTTTCGGATCCTGTTTGGAATACTGAGCTGCTTTCCATGTGTGGCTGCAGAGCTGCAACCTCACTGGCATTCCTCCCCTGGCTGGGTCTGGGAGACTGCGTCTGGAGTCACCGTGTCCAGTTTTGTTCCCCCAGTACAAGACATCAGCAAAATCCTCTTGGTACATGACCACCAAGATGGTCAGGGAGCTGGAGCACAGGGTGTAAGAGAGAAGGCTGAGGGACTGAATTTGTTCAGCCTGAAGAAGAGAAGGCAAAGGGGGATTTTACTGGTCTTTTCACCTGGCTAAAGGAGATGGAGCCAGGATCTTTGCAGAGGTGTACAATGTTAGGACAGGAAGCAGAGGATACAAGTTGCAGCAAGAAAAATACTGCTTCATAAAGAAAAATAAATTCCCCAGGAAGAAAGTGAAGCACTGAAACAGGGCTCAGAGAGTCTGTAGATCTCCACCACTGGAGAAATTCAAAATTCAAGTGGACAAGGTCCTGAGCATCCTGCTTTAGCTTTGAAGTTGCTCTGATAAGAGCAGGGGTTGGAGCAGACAACATCCTGCAGTCCCTTGCAACCTGACTCATTCTGTGATTCTACGCTCTGTTCCTGTGTCCAGGAAAGCACTGGGGAGAGGAGGGGAGCCTCACACAGCTCTCCTCCCTGCTCATCCTGTGTGGCTGCCCACTGGAAAAGATTGCTGGGAAAGGAGATTTTGAGAGGAGGTAGAATATAACTCCCTCTCTCTATTAACATTACCTGACGTGACTGTCTTTTCCATTTTGCCAGAAATTTTTCCGTAGGGAAAAAGAGAAATTGGGCCATGCCTGGCATTTTCAGAAGTGCCGTGCAAATGGGCTGGCTGCCTGCGCAGCCGCTGCGGAGCTGGGCTGGGGCTGAGCCAGAGCCAAGTTGTGGGAAATAAAGCAACAGGTCAAACAAACTTCTTGTGAGGAAGTTTTCCCAGTTGTGAGTTCAGGGGAGAGGAGGGTATTTATTTATTGTATAAATCACTGTCTTGTGCTGTCTCTGTGTCTGTGGCTTTATCTATTAAATGGAGCCATTAGGAGAACTAAAATGCTCCTGAGAGTCATTCAATATGAAAACACTTTCCCTTATGTCCCAGCTACTTCTTGCCACCAGAAACAATTTCCCGTCTCTCGGAGGCCTTTGCTGTACACAGCATGTAAGTGATGGCGTAGGATGGCTGAACGGTGCTGTCCTAAATCTCTGCTTTGTCGCGCATGATGAGTTAGAATAAATGCAATAAATTGTGGTGTGTCGGTAATGGGAAAAGCAATGAAGCAAGGTCCAAAACAAGAGCAGGCCACTTCGCAAATAATAATTCCAGAGCTGATAGTTCAGTGGTTATCAGAAAGCCACGGCAGTCTGGTGGCCAGTCTGTCTGCCTTATGTGAAACTGGTAAGGGGCTTTGGTCCAGTCCCTTGCCAGGGGCATGCTACAAAGGGCTACAGCCAGTGTGCCTGGAGGCAGATTCAGCAGCCTCTGTTTCTTGCCTTAAGGTACTTCATATGCATCAGAATGAAAACATTTTGTTGGAATCGACCTGGAGGATTGTGGCACTGTACAAGGCCAATACAAGTGATGTAAGTAAACCTGCTCATTCATTCCTACCTTATTGCAGGCAGAGTTAGTGGGAGAATTTCACTGAGAGTCAATGGGATTAAAATAATTTTCCCCTCAGTCAAAGTTTGCATGAAAATATTTTGCCTTAGAGGACATTTTCCTTCGTCTCCACTCTGACAGGACCTCAAGCTAGACTGAGAGTGGAGGCCGATCTGTCCGTGCCTATGCCTTGTAAGCTCCTCCACAAAGTCAGGTTGTTAAGCTCAAAAAGCCAGGTTGTTTTAGGATGCTGACTAAAGTGATTAACTTTCTAAGAGATGGAGGAAACTCAGACAAGGCAGAAGAGAAATAAAGGGCTTTAGAAAGTGTTCCCTGACTACTGTGTCTTTGCACCTCTACTCCTCTCAGCCTTGCTCAAAGTGCATCTCTAAACCTGTCACCAGGTCCCTCCTCCCCCCTTCCAGCATCTCCCATCCCCTTCGAAGCACTTGGGTAATTGCCCCAGAGGAAGCCATGTCCCTCCCATGTCCTCCAGACAGCCTCCACTCAAAGCAGCATCACACAGCTGCCAACAAAGATACAAAACTATCCACCCCATGAAAAAAACCCTGCTTTTTTTTTGCAGGCAGGTTGGGCTTGCTGCTCTGCCTGCTGCAAATAAGCCCCTCTCTGGCTGTGTCAGTGCAGGAGTGTCCTGGCTTTTGGCTGTGCAGTGGCCATAAGCAAGCACGGATGCTGCTGGCAGCGTGGTGGTGGCATTGTGGAGTGCTGCTGAGGCATTGCTGGTGTAATCAGGTGGTGTCGGTGGTCCGTGCTGGGCCCCCTTGGTGCATGCCGTGGCCACGCTGCCTGGCACTGGCTCATGCATATGCAACTGGGGCTGTTGCATAGGCACAGTGTGCTGTAGCTGTCAGGTAGGAAGAGTCTTTCTAGGGCACAGCAGGCAGGAGAGAGAGTTAAGAAATTATTCAGTTTGCTGAGAGTGCTTTGGATGAGGTTTGTGATGGGGTGAGGAGCGTGAAAGTGTGTTCTGTGGTAATGACAAAGCATTTTTCTGCTCCCGTGCCTGTCTCCTGCTCTGACCAAAATCTTTTCGGACAACAGGCATATTTCCACATCAGAAATTTAAAAATTCAAGGAGATAGAGATATCTTCCTCTCTTTCCCACCCTTCCCACAGCTCGCATCAACAGCTGACCTCTCCTTGTTCTGACTTGTACAAGACAACAGCCCTATGGCCAGCCAATATCTCTTGCAAAACCCAGTCAGAAAACCCAGGTCTGACCTACTGCCTGGCCTGCACTGCCAGAACCTTGAAGGGCTCCTCAGCCCCATTTAAGAAATAGGAATCTTATTTTTAACTTTCCCTGTCCTGACCCCATGTTGAAGCACGAATACACACCCCCACGTTCTTGACAAGCTGAAAAATATGCAGGCTACAGTGAGCATTTCCTGTAATACCTTTATAGGATTAAATATTTGAACGGTTCCATTAATCTTGCAGTTAGCTGTACCAAACTGCATTACCTTCACCAGCGACAGCTGGAGAAACAAGTGCCCAACCACACTGCTAAGGTGTTTACCCTCCCTTCCCACTTTGGAGTCCCTGGTAATCTAATCTGGGGAATTTTTTACAGAGCCAGCATTCCCCACTGGAGAATGCTCTATCCTCAGCATCCTTTGCAAACTGCTTATTGAAAGAGATCCGCTTTTATTACTTCCCTTCATTTGCCTTCCAGTGGGCAAGCAAGTAACAAGCAGGTTGCAATCTGATTAGCAAACTGTGCAAAGCATGAAAGCAGGAGAGAGGGAATGCAGGGAAATGGTCCAGGCAGCAGGGATGTGGTTGCATGGGTTCAGCTGAGAGGTGCCAAGTGCTGCGCTGGTTTTCATGGATTGAGGCTCTGGCTCATATCCATTCAACACACCGTGTTTTTCCCTGACTCCTCTGCAGTCCCTGTCACGTACAGGAGAGACATCACTGGATGTGAGAGGTGGTTCCAGTTCCCCAGCCATGCTCTGTCCTATTGCAGGACAAGGGCAGAGTATCTCTACTGAAATGAATGATGTGTGAGTGGAGTAAAGTTGACACAGGTGGGAAGAGGAGAATCAGGCTTAAGGTTTGTATGTAAAGTATAATTATCGGCAGTTTCTGCAGGCTGCACAGTGAACCTACTCAATGTAAACATAATGCAGTTTCTTGTGATTCTGGAACGCCTCCTCATTAAAATCGTGCATTCACCTTTCTTTAAAAAGTGACATATGAGAATGTGCATATTGCATCATATTAAAAAGAAGAGAAAAATTGCAAGCACCATCTCACATTGCTAGGTACAGCAAACGTTGTTGGCATCCCTAATATGAAAGTTTTTAATTTGATAGTTTATATTCCATTAGCATCCCTCATCTATCAAACCTGAAGTGCATAAATGTAGCATGGCATACAGTACTTTGCATTTGCAAAGACAGTGCTATGAGATGCATAAGAAAATATTTCTTGAGGCTCTAAAAATCCATTTTCAACATGATTTTGTATTTGCAAAACTAAAAAGGAGACTGGAAGTGAATGGGCTGTACCAATATTATGAGAAACCATTACAGAGTTACATTTCACAGACTTTCCACAAACATCCGTCTGTTTACCTACTGACCAAACAATTGCCTTATCTAATGATCCATCTAGTAAGTTATTGTACTGCTCCCAAAAATATCACTGGCACTTATTTAAGAGACAAGGAAGAAAATAGTGCCCACAAACATTTTCCTGGATGGAAACTACTTCCTGATGTTTCAGGATGTGATCGGCATATGATCAAACACTGGTATCCTTAGTTTGTTGGATCCTCTAACGAAAATTTTCAAATACTTAGAGGTCTTTAAAGGTTTCTATTTTGTGTTTTAAAATAGTCAATCCCATAAAAGAGAATGAATTTTTAGCTGTCAGATGTTGAGTGCTCTCTGAAAATTAGACTCCTTTTAGAGAAGGGTATCAAAAATCCTGCTGCCCTAAATCATGGTGTGTTTTGTAAAATGCTGTCTGCTGCTTTTGGAGAAGATTAATAGCCTTTTGGGATGAGTGAAAAATGTTACATCTCTTTTCATTTGTGTGCCGAAGTCCATTGATTCAGACTCCCATTGCGGGTAATTCAAAGGATTACACATAGGGTTAGTAGTCCCCTGTTATGTATTTGATTTTATACATAATAGGGGGCATTCTACTGGCCCATTTGACACTAGTCAATAACATAGGCACAAGTAGCGACTGAATGAAATTAAAGGAAGACAAAAACCCTAACACAACTATTTGTCTCAGCAGCATACAGCTGTCCAGTGGGACTCTGTTGCAGAAAGCCACTCAGGCAAGGCCAGACTTTGATAAAGGACAGATACTCTCTGTGACTACTTGAGCTGCACAAGATAAAGTAAAAATAATCACCCATGATTCAAGATAAAAACCCATTTCCAGAGCTCCCAACCCTTTCTTCCCCTGATTTGCGTACAGCTAGCATTACATTGAGACTCACCTGCCATTAGACAATGCTTAGACCATTCTCTGACTTAGCTACACAATAGCTTCTCTTCAAAGGGAGATTTCATCTGTGGTGCTATGGATAGCATGATGGTCTCCGACTCTCATATGGCCTCAGTAGTAAATTAACACTGGGATGGTAGGTGCAGTATGGGGAGGGATCACTCAATCACTGCTTGACTACTCCAAACCATTGCTCTGTAGCCTAACTTGATATGAAGATTTACTGCCTTAAATCCTCCCACGACTTTGTTCCTGGCTCACAGAGGTGGTATCTGTGGAGGTGCTCACACTGTGGTGGGATTACATGAGTCAGGTCTGCTTGGTAACACTTCAGATGGTGAACAAAGCAGGCAAACTCAGTCTTTCCGACTCCTGACACAGTAGGGGACCAACCTTTTCCCAGAGACATCGGGAATCTTGAAGCTCCTGGGACTGACTGTGATGCAGGAGCTGCTCTAAGCACTTGAGAAAGCACTCAGCTTTAAGTCAAGATTCTGGGATGCTCCAGTTGACAGGTTTTTCTGTAGTGCACTTTATTTCTTTTCACCGTACAATGCTTCAGGGCTCAGCCTGTATTGCAGCTAAAGGGAAGGATCTACGGAAAAAGCTCTAGTTCAAATATTCATGAGATTTGGGGCCAGGTGAGAAGGCTGGGATTTGCACTTGCATTTTATACTTTCCCCTGTCTCTTTAATTTGATTAAAACAGAAGATCACCTTCTATGTGAGAATCCCTACATGAATTTGAAGTAGGCAGTTGAACCAAAAACCTGGATCCAAACACAGACTGTGCATCAGAGTGGGGATTTGTTCACAGCCCCAGGGCACCTTCTGTGTCTTCATCCCTGCCCAGTGGAAACAAACAAACAAAATGCACCAAAAAAACACCCACCAAGAGAAAACTATCCATTGTGATTAGCAGAAACTTTGCAAGAAACAATGGAAAATGACAGCACACAAATCCCGAAAGGTGGTGTTTCAGGCAGCACTACAGATGCGAGCACAGAGAGCAGATGCTTTGAGACCAGCTGAGAAAGACTGAAGTCAAACAAAGTCAGTCGCATTCTGCTAGTTTAGAGCCACCAGGTAGAGCTGAGCACCTTTAACCATGAAACCTATAGCCTCTTCCAGCAGTCATCAGCAAACACCTACATGTGCGAAGGGGCTGAATCCTCCACAACTCAAGCTGCACTCACAGATCCCTAAAGGAAGCTCCTCATGAGCTAAGGATGACAGGACATCTGCCAAGAGTCAAGTGTTCAAAGTAAACTCTTTCATGGCTGCATCCATTTCAGAGTGGGATTTCAGTCTTGTGTGCAGGAGTCTATTTTGGGAAATCATTAAATTCTTAGCTCACCATTTCTTCTTCACAAAATGACAATCCTGGTATTGTTTGCATTTGGAGTGAAGCATTGCCATGTCCTCACCTCCCTCAGACCTCTCTCTTTGCCAGTCTCCATCTCCAGATGTTTCACATGAAACATCCAGCTATGGTCAATACCATAGTTTGTGTTGACGGATTCAGTCTGTTTGCATCTCTGTGGTGTTCGTATTTAGTGAAATACTTTCATCATACTGTGTGCCTAATTGCAATCTATTCTTCTGGCACACAGCTTTCATGCAGTGCTCCCTTGTACTTGCTTTTCCTGCAGTATTGTGGCATAGATGGAGTCAGCTTCAGACAAGAGTCCTCTTCTGGACGAGGCAGATCCTAGTGTTTTGGGTCACAGTTTCCACTCCCTTTCGTGTCTCACATCTACTTTCTCCTGTGAAAATTCAATTTTTGGAAAATAGATGTCCCCCAATACAACACACTGGGGTCCAGTTGGAGTGTGGCAGGCTGGAATGGAGTCTGTACAATGCTTCAGTGTGAAGGGAAAATGCATTCCTAGAAGGAGACAAGCTGGCGCCTTCCAAGCCCAACTGCCTCATACAGAACTTCGTGCCTCTGGTGTGGTTGCAGATGCCCTTTAACATTTCTGCCAGCACCTTAGACCACATCTTTAAAGCAAGACATCCCTCTGAGATTGCAGAACCAAATCACAGCCTCAAGTGTTGTAGCTCTGTGGTGCTCCCTGATAGGAATATCCCATGAAGAGCAAAGCATGCAACTTAGGGTTGGCTTTGGCCTATGTCACTCCTGAATAGTGGTAGCAGGCAGTGTGAGACCCTGCTCCTTGTTCAGAGCACAGGAGGATTCCCACACTTATGCTTTGGGGTCCCTGCAGGCTGGTGCTGGAGTCCCACACCTTTGCTCATCTCTGCTCCTGGGAAAACCAATTGCTATATTTCACCCAAAGAGGGAAGAGCAAGCTGGCTCAAGACCAAAGTGCAGTGTGAAAAAGGAAACCAAATGCAGAAAGAAAACACGCCCAGTTTCAAAAGAAGTTAATTGAACTGATCCAAAATCACAGTACTCGTCCTACCTGCTGCTTAAATATCCAGAAATAGGAATCTGTGCATTGTATGGCTGAAGATACAGAGTGACAGACACATACTCAAATAATTATTTGTATATATATATATATGCACTACATACCTTTGAACTCAGACATATATACACATGTTAATATATATGAACTGCATTTTTATATAATTCTGTTATACTGCAGTGAATTACGTAAGCTTCTTTTATTGAAACCAGCACGAGTGAGATTTTCAGAGCAGAAAAACAAAAGAACAAAACCCTGAAACCTCACACTGCCCAAGAGTGGTTTCTAATTACAGTCACTGTTGCAGATCACCACTGCTGAGGAATGCAAAAGAGAAAAGCTGAAAGATTATGGCAGAGTTGTCAGCAGCTTTCAAAGCAACCTGTGGGCTGCTAATGCAGAGTGTGGAAAGCTTTAGTACCAAAAGCCGCTGAGCATGAGAGACAGACAGAAATAGGGGAGGGAGGAGAATGCACTGGCCCGTCACATAGTCATTGACAGGGCCCCAAAATAAAAACTTTTCAGCTATGTTTAGTCATTAACTAACAAACAAGCAAATAACCTGAAATGTGAGGTACTAGCAGGCCTATGAATAGTTATAAAGATTTCTGTGAAGGGGAGAAAATAAATAATCAGAAAAATACATTTGATATTTATTCAATAGTTTGCTGAAACATACACACCATGAAACAGAACAGACCTGATCTCAACTATGCCAAAACAATTCTCAGTTTCAGTGCACACACGGAGCCATAGGACCAGAATCCAGATCACTGAACCTTTTTTACTGTTCTTTTGTACTGGTTTTATGCTGTATTTACTCTGCAGTTATTACAGCACAGTGGAATAGAGAATAAGTCTTAGTACATTAGAAATTTACAGAAGAAAAGCCACTTGATTAAGTTAACACGTGAGTAAGAATTGTGATGTAGAGCAGTAATACCATCCCAGAGACAGACTGCAGCTACTGAGTTGTCCCTTTCTATTGTTTATTAGCCTTTAACTAACATTTATTTTCTAAATAAAAACTTTAAGGTCTGTCCCTTGAAGTCAAACTTATTACAACGGTATGATATTTTTCAATCTAAAACATCTCAACAGAATCAAACAGAGGTGGATATGAACTGCATATAGACAGGCACCCAGAGGAGCGCTGGTTTCAGATTAAATCATTCCCTGGGCAACTGTCCTGGTTCCCCAGGCACAGCCCCATGGGCCAGCCATGCAGGCAGGCCATGAGTAGCCCCGAGTCAGCTGGGAGATCCAATCAAGGCAGCTGACTCACAGGTGTATCCCGTACCACCTCATCATGCTCATTATAAAAGGAGGGAGCTCACTGAGGGTGGGGTTCCTCCTCCTCTCCCTGGGGTTTCTTGTTGGTGGTGCTCTGGTCCTGCTGTCAGCATCAAGAACCAGGCTGAGTAGAACCCTTTATGTTTTGTGTGGATTGTTGTTTCTGTTTTGTATTTCTGTTAAATCTGTCTATACTACAGCTCACAGGCCTTTTCCTTTTTTCCCCAATTCTCCTTCCCATCTGGGGAGGGAGTCTTGGGTGATATACTGACTGCTACAGTTTAGCCCTGAGTATTGGTTAACTGTAGACTGCAACATGGAACATCTCAGAGTTAACAAGGGAAAAACAGGAGAAAAGGATATGCAGGAGATAGCAAGGCCCAAAATACAGCAGCGAGAGACAGGACAGTGATCAATGGTCCCAGCAACAGCCTGTATACGGACATCCTTGGGATGGGAAAACTTTGTAGGACATTGGAAGTAGAGCTTTAGTCTTTCTGCCATCCTTTAATAGGTAGGATTCATCTTCCTTAATATTGGCCATTTAAAAATTAGTCTGAGGTCGTCATCTAGGCTTGTGAAGAGAGGGAACAACCTAGTACAGGATCAATTAAATTGCTTCCTGAAGTGCTTTTTTTTTTTTCTGTCTCAGACAGGTTGTATGTCTAACATTTAAATGGTTGCAGTTGAGAGACATGATTTCCACCTTAATGGGTGGGATGTTTTTCTGGAGGTGTGGATGGATTCCTTCAAAGGAATTTGAATTTTGAAACATCCTGCAGTGAAAAGGCAGACAGAGCATGGGTAAAATGGAGAAACAGTCTCAAGAAGAGATGTGGGATTATGTTGACCTCAGACCTGGTGAGAGTCAGGGGTTTAAGCTTACAGTAGGTCTTTAAGCCAGGCATTGTATATGGTTTTACCTAATTAGTTGCAATGAAATAATGGGACAAAAACATTGCACTGAAAGCTGAGTTTCTGCCTCATCAGGAATGTCATAGCTAGGCCAGAAGTGGGACCTAGAAGTTGTGGCTGTTTTTTCTATATCAGCTTATTAGAGTTGTGGTGTGTTCAGGCTGGGATGGGGACTGGTGACTCTGATCAAAGGTATTTATTTAGCTCAAGGCTATCTATCAGTGCATCTACCAAATGGGTGCCCAGCTCTCAGAAGAACATGATGAAAAGCAGATGCAAGGGGAAAACCTTTGTGCTCATGGAAGCACCTTCACCGAGTTCTGTGACACTGTGCTCGATTTGCTGTAGTGTAAAATCAAGATCAGCCACTGCATTTGCCAAGCTGCAAAATCAGTGGCTAAAGACACAAGCCAGACACTGTAGGAACTGTAATGAGAAATGATAAGGGGATGGAAACTTAAGAACATAAAAGTAACCAAGAGCTGAATTTGATACTATTAAAATACATTTTTTTCATCAGAAAATCAGATTATTAAAACTTTTCCACCCAAGATAGAAGTGTTCTCTTCCACAGAAAATTGTATTTTTGTTTTGTCTCTGGCAGACAAGATGAAGGCATTTTTAGCCCTACATAAACATCCTTTGGCAATATGAAGGAGCCATCATTTATGAATGAGGAAATGAAGCATAGAGAGATTTTGTGACTGTGACTTGATCAAGATCTTAGAGCAAGAAAGCTATAGCAAAAGCAGGGAATTGAATTTGAGTGTCCTGAGCTCATGCCTAAGGTACAGGTCCGTTCTTTCACGTAAATAAATGAATGTACCACTAGGCATTACTGATGTAGTAACAAGTGGTTTTGGCAATGCCATCTATCAGAAAATCCTAAAGATTTCACCTAGAATTGACCTGCAGTGGCATCTTTTACATTTCATTTGGTGTTTTTGGTTTTTTTTTGTTTTGTTTTTTTTTTTTTTTTGGTGTGCATTTGTTTTGTTTTTGTTTTGTTTTGTTTTTTTTTTCTCTTTACAGAGGAGTGAAGGAATGCAATTAAAAAAATGCAGTAAGGCATACAAGTGTTTCTCATCACACTCAGTTCAAGGATACTTCTGTTTTCAGGAAGGAAAGAGGTTTTTTTTATTTCAGGGAGTAGTAGCACTGGAGGGTGCTGACTGGGGAAGATGACCATCTGACTTCTGCAGGCTGCCCTCTCAGTGCAGAAGAGGAACAGGTACAACTTCAAGTGTCTATTGAAAGGAAAAGCAGACTGCATTACCAGCTTCTAGCAACTTTTTTTTTTTTAAATTAGTATGTTTCCCTGCTCTGTTTTACTTCATGTAGCTTGTCAAGGACTTTTCACATTACTTAGAAATAGAACATAATGTTATGTTTTCATAAAAATAAACCAAATAGCTTTCTGCTGCTGGTTAAACACTGTCTACTTAACTCCCTGGTATCCAGATTTTTGTAGACAGTAGCCTATATTATCAAGAACCAGCATGATTTTGAAAACTTTTGGCTCAATTGCTGTAAAGCATGTTAGGTATTTCAGGTGCTAAGAGGCAATTCTTTCTTTACAAAATGGCCTTTGCTATATGTCGTTGAGGACTTCATACAGACAAGGTGAAGCTAAATCTATCTGCCCTGGGTATGTTGGTGCAGTGATCATTTAGTTGGATTCATGGGCTGAAATCTTTGCTGATGTTTTTCACTCGCACCAGGTGGATAAGGGTGCAGTACTTCGGGCAGCATTAAAATGCTCTCTGAACAGTTCCTAAGGTCTCTCCTGGATATAGGTTGCCATCTGCTCTACCTATAATACTTCTCTAAGGACAGTTTGTAATATATGGCCTTGAGCTAGATACCTCTTTGAAAACCTGTCATCTCCCAGCGAGCTCCCAGTGGAAGTGCTAGTTCTTCTTGTCATAATAATTTTGTTGTTCTAACTGGCTGCAATATAACTCCTTTTTAAATGTATCAGTGTTCTTTCTTTTCCACCCAGGAAGCACCCTAGATGCTGATATGTTGGCACTTGCCTTACTTTTGTCCTTCTGCAGCTGTATTGAAGAACCCAAGATAACTGAATTTTTTTCAATTTGGGTTCCTTGCATCTCATGCATTAAGACGTTCCTTGCTACTTGTACTGATTTTTTGGCTATTTCAGTGATAGAAATGAAGATAATGTGAAATGATGGATGGACGTATACAGGAAAATTGTTAATATAAGCAACTTTTACACTGAGGGTCATCATAAAATGGCACATATATGTGCCATTATTGCTTGCACAATATCACAAAGTAGTGATACTCTGGGGACTCAAGTATGACTTCACTTTCTGAGTGTAATAGCTTGAAGTAGATTGAATAGATGATTCCCAGCATTTCTCTGTATGTATAAGAGCATTCACTGTTTCTGGTTTTTTATCACAATCACTTGTATCTGGAGCTGCTTAGAAGATTAATGGCAACAATTTGGAAGACTTTCTGTGCCCCCTCCCTTATTGCCTTTCAGAATAGGAACCAACAGACGGCATTTACTAAAGACCAAGCACCTTCCCTCGAGCAACTGAACACGCACATAATTTCTGGTTAAAAATATTCTTTATTTCCTGACCTTACAGACATGGTGTAAGCAAAATTGTAAAGGTTTAACCCCCAGTACTGTGGCACTCCTCACTGTTTATGATTCTGCTTTATAACCTGTTTGAGTGAAATCTGCATTTATGCTTGAGCTGATAAAGACTCTGTGTGCTGCTTGTGAAGGAGTTGGATGAGTTTCTGAGGAGACATGATGGTTTATCCAAGCCTTGGCTTTTCTAGAAATCTCCAGGGTTTTTGTTTTCTGTAGAGAACATGGAGATTGTGGTGGCTTCCAAGGCTGAGGAGGCAGAGAGGGCCAGTGGAGGAGGGCTCGTGCTCTCAGCAGCTCCTTAATCCCTCTCTACCATGCCAAATGTGCAATGACAAGGTTCCCCTGTGTCCCTGTTCTATGGAGCACATCAGGAAGGCACGGAGGTAGTTACAGACTGAAAAAAGCACAAAAGCTTCTGCCCTCTGGCAGTTCTGGTCTGCTGCTGCAGGATCCTTACCAGCAGCAGGCATGGGTCCCAGTTCATTCAAGCCTTGCATTGCAGTGGAAGGAATGGCAATGCACATCAGCAGGACTTTAAGAGATGGGAGGCCAGGAAGGTAAGATGGGTAACAGCTGTATTAGACTGGCCTATTTAGTTAGAAAAAATGGATAAACTGTCAGGTTTTAATCAACCACAAACCAGCTGCCCCAAAAAATGGCTGCATAAACCATTATGCCCTGGCACTTTTCCATCCAGCATTCACCTGAGAATTTTGCTTTATAAATCTAGGGAACTACCAGCTTTATAAAGAGGAGAAACTACTGAGGGAAAATGTCCTACTGAGATGCCTTTCAGTAAGAGGGGTTGGACTGCTCAGGGTACTTGCCAACTGATTCTGCAATTTGCTGCTTCATTTCATTTTCCCAGCCTAGTACTACATAATCAATAATATCCTGCAGTCCCATAGACAAAAACTGCAGACAATGTACCTGACTGGGCTTATGTTGTTTACTTTTAACTGTGGATTTCATTATCTTGTAATTTCCTTACTTAGTGCTCTACTGTGTATAATGCTGGATTAATCTGTCCCCATTTCTTATAATTTAGTAAGGAAAGCTTTAACGGTAAGAAATTATCAGTTTTCTAATGCACATTGCTGGTGTAATCATGTGCTGGACTTCAGTTTTTTTTGTTTTTTTTTTTTTTTTCTTGTGCACTTTATTCTCATGTCCATTTGTCTTGTTTTTTAGAATGTAGGGCTCAGGTGCACTATGCTATGTGATGGTGAATTTTGACATCTAGAAAGCAGGAATTTATATTGTTTTCTTGTCATTTCTTTTCCCATTCCTAACCCTATTTTAATACATTTAAGATATTTTAATACATTTACGATGTTTTTTACAAGATTCTTCCTGCATAAGATGATACTGATCATTTAATTACAATTTATGCCCTTTAGCTTTAGCAAGAGCAATAACAGTAACATCAAGGTAAGGCAAATATTAGGTGGTATGCTCTTATTATAGTGAGTAGTCTGTCATATGTTAACCCAACCACAGCTAACCAAGCTGACACACAATTGGGATAGTAAACACAAAGCTGGCATATTATTAAGGGAATAAAAAGGAATTCACTGTAGTTCAAAACATGCAAAACGAGATGCATGATATTATTAAGGAATTGAAGATCATAACTTCCCTGTGGAATGAGTATTACTGTTACAGAGAGATTAAAAACTGAGCTCATGTTCCTGATAAACAGTTAAATAAAAAGGGTGAGCTTTTCAGCTGGGTTGGTGAGATTTGCACTTTAAGAGAAAGTTATTTAAAAATATTGATGTGAACTGCTCTCAGTGAAAGCAGTGAATAGCTGAATAAAATCGTAAAACATCTTTTCAAGGCATGTCAGAAGCAGCCTTTTTTTGGAAGCTATGAAACACAATCAGATCCAGTGTGACCTGCTTTTCTGAAAAATGAAGCCACTTAATGTGGATGCCTAAGTAGGGATGTAGGTTCTGCATATAGATGTCTTCATTAAGAAGCTGAGTTTGAAATTCTGTTGTTCTCCTCTCAGTAAAGTTTTTTACTGAAGACCTGGAGTTGTATCGAATGTTTAAATTGCATGTAAAAACCCCATGTATCCTATCCAGCCGACACTATGTCTGGTGAAAGCCACTACTCAGTTCTGAATAATACATTTGGTTTTGTATTGGTCTTTAAATGAATCATTTTAGAACGTGAATGTAAGACAGAAGTCGGTGACACTCGACTTTCATAACCATAGCACAGGGGATGCCTGATTTAGCTCCAGAAGGCATTTGAACTTTGTGCATTTAAAATATAAACAGTGTGAATTTCATAGTACAATTAATAGAGAGATGTTACTCAAGATAGAAACTAGTCTGGATTTATAACTCCTGTTTGCTCTTCTCCTTTCAATATAAAGTATTAAACTTAATTCTCCTCTTTCTTAGTCTGGTGTAAAGACAGAGTAACCCAACAAAATGAATCCCTCAATGTTCGGCGAATTCCCATACTGTCAGTCATATGGTCATTGGAATCAAAAGGGGTAAGAGGCTGTGGACAATGTGTCTTTCACCAGGCAAGATGTGCTGATCTAGTCTTTATGTTTCTGCATGGAAATTCTGTTCTTCCACACCTGCCAAATAAAACTTTATTTTGCACTCATCTCACTATGTAATATGCAAACAAGTTGGATTGCTTGTTTGAATCCAACAGTGAGGTGTGTAATGCAGTGAGATGTATTGCAGTGAAGGGAACTCTAGCTTGTTTGACTTAGAGAGGAGATATGTAAATTGCCAGTCATCTTCAATAATTTAATCTGGTATGACATTATGATGAAAACTGAATAAACTGCCAACAGCTGTGGCCTTGCCTTCTGCACTTAGGAACTAGAATTGAGACTTTGCTGGAAATTATTTAGTGGACTTGACTGTCTGATGGAAGAAGCTTATCACATGGATATTACTGATACTCCATTAACTAGCATATGGTGTTAGCTGAAGAGAAAAAAGCAATTTCCCTGAGAGGAGGCAAACAATTTTAAAAGCTCCTGCCCCTTTTTGCAGTGGAATAAATGTGACAAGCTTGCTATGAACATAAAAGATGGAGACATTAGCAAAACAACAACCATTAAGCTATTAATAGTTTTCCATTTTATTGACCAGGGTTTTATACAACACAATTCATTACATCTCTCCTGATACATCTCGAGCTGGATACTGAAATACTTTTCAGTGTTAAATAATACAACACAGTAGACACTATAAATTACAGGAAATGGTGGTGTGAAGGATGTTGGATGGTGAATAATTTACAAAGACTATACCAGAGCAAGAGGGATCCACTGCTGGAGAACAAAACAAAGGGGAAAAGAAGTTTTAACAGAAGATTTGAAGAGTTAATGGAAGAAGCAGACTCAGGAAGCTATTTCAGATGTCTTAAAAAGAAATTTCTAGTCTAGAAATGGACCCCACTTCTCCATGTGTCTCCAGGTAAGGCCAGAGAGGAAAGTACTGTACTACTTCTCCAGTCATGGAAGATGTCACATTTTCTTCTGGTCCTAGTAGGTTCCCAGCAGCCCTGCCTAATTACCTGCTCCAGCCTTGGCTGAGGGTTTCCACAGATGCATAATAGATCCTGAGGAACAGGCTTATACAATGGATGAGCTTATGCTACCCTGAGCTCCAGAGCTGCTGGCGTAATAGAGGCACAGAGGCACTTCTGGGTGAGTAATGAGCTGTTAGAGACAGCTGATGTGCTGGCCTCTTGAATGTGAAGCAAGGGACTGCCATGGCATGTTTACTACCACCACCAGAGGAGCAATCTGGGATGCCTTTGTGAAGTGTAATTACTAATAAATGATTAATTAATGGCTTTTAAATGGGCCGAGTTCAGTATGTGGTGGTGAGGACATGAATGGAGCAATTATTAAAAAATTCATGTGTTCTTGGTCATAGGACTGATAAAATAGTCCAAAGTGCTTTCGATTACAAAGTGGCAGGCAGTTCACTTGCACACCACATTTCTGTTTTTAATTGCCGATAAATGATGGCTGTGTTCATGTTTGTCAGGCTCCCTGAAAGCACTCAGCTGCCATTTAGCACTTGTGGGCACACTGGCGGAGTATGTTTTCCTGAGCGTTTGGAGGCTCTAATTTAAATGCCTGAGATGTAGTGTCAGCTGTCCTCACCTCTCCCTCCCTTCTCTCGCCTCCCACCCCCAGCTTTTACAATGTCAGTCAACAGAGCACAGACTAGGAATTAGGAGATTTAGCTCTTCTGCCATTTGCCTGATGTCTGGTCTTCAACAGATCAGGGAGACATATATTTAGGAGTTACTCCATTGCTAAAATGGAGGAAACAATGTATTTACCCACCTGCACAAAGCACTTTGATATCTAGGGATGAAAAGTGTTATCATTAATTTCTGTTTCAACAGCTTTGCAGACCTGAAGAGCCTGACTTGTGCAGTAGAACATTAAATCTTGTTTTTCTATGAAGTAAAAGGGAAGACAAAGTATAGACTGTTGATTCAATTTGGGCCCCCTGGTGCTGCAGTTTCAATTTTGCACCAACAAAGAGTTATACCTACTTCACTACAATGACAGTAAGGGCATAGATTAGCAGCTAGGGCCATGATTTCCAGGTACAGATTGAAACATCTTTTAATACCAATACTTGAAATTCACTGTGTACGTTAAAGAGAAGGTGAGATAATTTCTAGGTAAAGAAATTGGTTCTGCAAGGAAGAAGGTTTGTTCCTGCAAGATGATGCCAGCTGGGTTCATCAGAGGATGTGAATAGAGTTGCTGCTTGGCCAGAATTTGGGAATTGTGTGCTCTCTCTAGGTTGCTCTAGGCTGATCATCAGAGCAATCCTGCTGGAAGCAGGGAACAAACACAAACCTCCCCAGGCAGAAAAGGGAACTGAATTCTTTTCTCCAAAACAGTAAAAAAATGCTTGAGCCCTCAGATGTCAGGGTGTTCTGGGATGGAGCTCTCTGCTCCTCTGGTGCAAGCTATTTTGCTTCTGCATGACTTGATTAAACATTCCCTGTCCCAACACGCCTCTACAGGGCATGTACGCCTAGAGGAAGAAAGATAATTTCCAGTCACTGCTCAGAAAGGGGTTTATGAAACAAAGCTACATGTCTAAGAGAATTCAGGTCAACTCAGGTTGCAAAAACAGAGGTGTACCTCGGTGCAGGCTGAAAACAAATGTGGGTTCTTTGAGAGTGTGATGGAGGCCTCAGAGCTGCTTCTACCCAGTTACCCTGGTGAGACAGTGCTGAGCTGCCCAGCTGTGTTGATACGCCCTATAGGATAGCAGGAATTTTGGTTGGGCTCCGGAGTGTTTCTAGCAGCAGGGAGTATGATCCTTCCGTGGGGACTTACTCCTCAGTTTGAGCAATGCTGCTTGTTTGTCACTGCTTCTCCAAAGAGCACCACTTTCCTGTTTTTCTATTCATCACTTTACCAATGGTTTTTTCTTCTCCTTACTTTGACATCTGAGACAACAAAGTTTTTCACCAAAACCTTGCCCCATTCTATGTATTTCTGTTTGTTCCGAAGCAGCAGCAGTTTCAAGACTTCTGGGCAAAGAGAAAAACCTTTATCATAACAAGTCTTAGGGCAAAAATAGATACAGAGACATAGAGAGCAGCAGCAGCAAGGGGCTATCAGCAGTTTCTTGGGGCATTGAGTGTGTGTTCGTGAGCACTTTTCTGCTGGAGGAACTCGTGTCCAGCTGAAACTCAGCATTGTGCTCCAGCAGGGTTCCTGCTGTATTGGTCTAGTTACATAAATACTGTGTATCACGGAGGAAGCCATCCCTATAGGATCCGGGCTTATGGGTGGAATCTCTTTTTCACTCCTTCATGGACAAATGCAGAGTACTTGCTCCCCAGGTGAACTGCACTGCACACACTGAGGTGCAGGGAAGTTGAAGAAATCCTAAAGAAGACAGATAAACTTTTCGTACATGTGTGTGGTGGGGATGTCTCAGCCTCTCTTCTGTGCCTCCACACCTGGCACATGTTTTCAGAGACAGATGGAAATCACTCACCTAAAGCTAGGGCCTCCTAACCTGGCAAGTAATACACGGGTGGATCTTTCTCCTCGCTGGAGCGCAGGTCTGGATGAAAGCTCTTGGCTGTGTTCTGGAAACTCAACCATCTGCTGCATACAGGTGCGGAGTTTCTCAGTGGATGGCTTTTTGATGCCTATTAATGAGAAAATAAAAGGCTGGGTGGAAGAGAAGACTAATAAAAACTTCATTCCAAACTACCCGTTCCCAATGCACCTTAAAAAATCAGAACACTACTAAAATCAACTAAATCCCTATCTTTCTGTAGGAGCCCGACTGTAGGAAGGAGTCTGCAGCAGACTGTTCTCCTTCAGCTGTGGCTGTAGCGGATCTCCATTCCTGCCCCTCAAAGGGCAAAGCACTGAGCAGATCATGGGGTGAGTACAGGACTACCTCAAACAGGCTTTCAGAGACATACAAAGTAAAAGCCACAGGAGTTAACAGTCTTCGGGTGGCAGACAAAGAACAAAGTGTCTTTGCCTCTGACAAAAAAAAAGGTGAATTTTCAGGCAGTTTGCCTTGATGTCAACAATTGCACTCTGGGAAATTCTCTTGAAACTAGTAGTGGGCTGAGCCCAGACCTTTGGGCTGTTGGTTATTTTTGCAGCTCTTGAAACTGTGCCTATGTGACAAAGAGTACTGGCTTGCTGGCACAGTTATTCTTAAGAAGTTTTAAGTATGTTCTGTGGACTTTGGTTCTGCAGTTTTGGACCCACTTTGCCTAGCTATCTTTTTAAGTTCTCCCATAAAAAAGAAACAAACCAGGGTTTTTTTGTTTGGGTTTTTGGCGTCGTCGTTTCCGTCGTCGTCGTTCCCGTCGTCGTGGTGTCCGCCGTCGTGGTGTCCGTCGTCGTCCGCCTTCGCCGCCGTTGTCAAACCTGTGAAAACACTGAAGAGAATATTAAAACCAGGCCAGTTCAAACCACTTCATCACAAACAGAATTTCATAATGTTTGCCAGAGGGTGTTTGGTGTTGGCTTATTTCTAGTTCAAAGTAGGCTGCAGCTGCAGGTTTCACACAGAATGATGTGCTGGAGTAGGCTTAGAGAACCTGGAAGTCTGGTATCAAGTTTTGATCTTGCTACACTAAAGCTGTATGTCCTTCAAAGAACCGCTTCCATCCTAGATTCTGGCTTTTCCCCAGGGTGATACCAGCGTTTCTTTTAAAGAGCCTTACAATCCTCATATAAACAGTAATACTGAGAAAAGGATTAGCAAGAGTATTATATGTATGTGCGCTGCTTACCGGAGGTGAGAGAAATATTTGAACGTATCAGATAGCATGTGAATGTCAGAGCGAAGTTTTGAGAAGACAAATCTCCATAGAATGCTCTTTTGCCCTGCCAAATCCTCCTCCTCTCAGAAGGCTTTGGTCTGAAAAAAAAAAATACCAGGCAGCTCCAAAGAAATAAGCTGGTTCGCTGCTGGAAACAGAAGATGCTCGAGATACCACAGTTGCTGCTCTGTGCATACGTTGATTTCCCCAAAGGCATGGCCTGGGCTGCTCTCTTCTTCATCTTTTTCAGAGGGAGAATGACTCAATTATTTTCATGCCAGACGCACACGGTCATACATGCTTGAGCCCTCACACTGCAAAGCTATCATGAGCCTCCAGTCTCTTTAGAATTCCTTCAAAAAACATGCAGTCCCTCAAGGCCTGAAGACGTGCAGAGATGCTGTAATTCCTCCAGCCCTGGACATACAATTTATTCTTATCACCTTGTCTATAACCTTCCGTTCATTTTCAGCTTAGTTGCAGCTCCCTCTCTTTCTCTTTCCCTCCTGACTTCTACATCTCATCAGGCTACAAAATGAGAGATAAATTTCAAGGAAAAAAGAAAAAGGGAAGAGAAGAGTAATACCTTTTCTACTCCAGAATGTTCCCTGTAATTCCCAGCTGGACTCCAGCTTATAGGAACAAGGCAGTAGTCCAGAGGTCAGACCTCGATCACTAAGATTTTTTTACTTAATTTACCTATGGGTGAGGTCCTGAAAGACTGGGAAACTTTCTTCAGGAGGCTCGGGCAGGAATTCCAGGAGCACAGGGCAAGCAGGTCTCATTGACTCTCTACTGATACTGTGGTCTCAAAGAGCATTGGCTTTGACTGACTGGTAAGTTGCATCTTCTCCTTACAGGTGATGTCCTTGGCTTCCTTACCTCCTAGCTCACAAGTCACCAGCAGGGAAATACACCTCTGGCCTGAGCATATGTATCAGCTTGACTTGGTTTTGTTTCTAAGATCTCCTTTCTTTCTGCAAGCTTGATGCTGTTCCTCCTGAATAGCTGGTTCCACTGTGAAAGCACATTTGTGTTTAAAGATATCCCACAGAGAGCTAACGGGATGGGTCAGAGGAGCACGCAGAAACAATGGTGCGAGAGTTATTGCTCTCCTAAAACATTTGCCTTTATTGCTGCTGCTACTGAGATGGCTGCCATGTTCCCCCTCCCCTCCCCCAGAGGTGGACCGAGCCTGTTGACTTCTGTACTTTGTGATGCCCTGCTTTATGAAAAATTGCAAGACTGCAAACATGACACTTTGCTCCTGCTACTGGCCATCAAGTGTGTTGGGTACTGAATAAACACAGACTACTTGGAAATGAGTGAAATATCCTTTCTGTCCATTTTCCTTCCTAGCTGGGGATGCCAGATGTAACAGATCATACCTCTCCCTGTCATGGAGGAGGGTGATTTCTCATGCTCACAAGCAGCCAAGTCACTAAGACACTTGCAAGGAGAACAAACCCAGAAACTTCCTTGCTAAAGAAGGATGAAATGAAGAAGGGTTAAGAAGAACTTGCCCCCAAGAAGAGAACGTCTCACTCCAAGCTGCAGAACTGTTGGAAAGCTGAGGACTTGGATCTTCAGAAGGGGCTGACTGCTTATTGCCTACCTGAGCAAAGGGCAACTGTGACTGTAGAAGCTCAGCCTGACAGACACCCTCTAGCAACTGAAGGAGCTCCACTGCATCTAGACACTGGAAGCAATATCAATCAAGTTCTGAAACCCAAATCTCTTTTTCTCACATGACTTGGCTTGTACCATATTGTGCATTATGCCTCACAACAGGGGAAGGCACAGAGTTCTGTGGCTTTAGAGAGGGGATGAGCTTTTCTGTGGTCCCTCTGGGAACAAGGACAGCATCACTTGCCTCTGGAAAGGCACAGTCTCTTTGGTCTGCGGGAGTATCATGCACAGCTCACCTCTCACACCAACCAAGCCCACGGCTGGTCATGTTTTCCTGGAGAACTTGTTGCTATCTGCCTTCCCTGCTGGTTTCTGGTCCATGCTTACCTGTGCTTCTAGGAAGTTTGATGGCTCATGTCATTGTTACCTTGGTACTCAATCTTTTTGACAAAGTCAGTGCTGGCAAATGCTTCTGAATTGTTCGCACTGGAAAAAGAAGCTCTTTTGTCAATGTGTGCTTGGTCTTTATTTCTTATGCCACTAATGAGCTGGTGAGGTCAGGGCCACTGGATGTTAGCTCTCCCTAGCAGACAGCTAGTGAGAGACAGTCCTGCCTGGATGAGATTATACACTTAAAAATGAATATGGGGAGAAAGAGAAATCTGAAGACATATTTTTACTGAAAAAGATCTGAAAATGCTCAACTGATTCCCCAAACCCTCAGAAAAAGTTTGGGCAGCGCCAGGAGGTAAATAAAGGCCTTCTGAGAACTAACATTCTTTCCCATCTGTATTTCTCTGTAACACTGTCTTTCTCTGTGTTTTGCAACACCCCTTGAATCTAGGGAAGAGCCCAGATCCCCTGACTTCTTGGTGTCGTTGAAAAGAGCCCCACAACTGTATTGATGGAGCTCTTTGTGGTGGCAGCTCTTATGCAGCAGCACTGGAGCTCAGTCCAATACGTGGAATATCCAAGAAGCTTTGAAGTATTTTTCATCTGGAAATACTGATTTACCAAAAGTTAAACTCCATGCGGGACTAGTTATCCTTTTGGAAAATAGGTTTGTTTCTTACATTTCAAACATGTTATGTGATTTTTTTTTTTTTTTATTTTAAATGGAAAAAAGGCGATATGGGAATAAAAAGTTTTTTTTTGTTTTCATCTTGTTGCCATACTTTTAAAGATTAAAAATTCTCGTGAGGCTGAATGTGATATACACTCAGTACACATCTGGTAAGCCACCAGATGGATGTCGTCTGGGAAGGACTTTCACCATCATTTGTTATCAAAATCAGATATTACTTAGAATTTCACAGGATAGGTGTTCAGGAAACATGTTGCTAGAATGAATGCAGCTATTAAAGATAAGACTCCTTTTCCCTTTTCAGCTACTGCTTCCTTAGTTCTTCTCATTTAAAAACATGAGATCATCTGCTTAGCATTTCCTTCCGTTGTAGCCAAGCCAGTCACACATCCAGAGCTGCTGCACTTGGTCCTGTGTAAGTCTGAGAATTCAGCGATCATTTCCCCATTTCTCTACAATTTCCCCTGAATACTGTTCTATCAGAAAGACATTTTTATTTCATATTGTCTAGAAAAATAAATAGCTAAAGAAAAAAACAAATAATCAACTCTGAAAATTTACCCTTACTTTATCACACATGCACTTGAGGCTTAAAAGAAAAAGTTCCCTTATAAACCTCAGATAACAAAATGAATATTGTACGACTGGAGCTTGCTTCATTTGGCAGGGAAGAAAGTTTTGTTTCTTCTCTGTATTACTTCCAGTATTTATGAATTCTCAGGATATTTCTGGTTGAGTTGCACCTTGTTCTTACTTTTCCCCTTTCTTCCCAGTTTAGAGTTTGGCATTACTATTAGTATTATTAGAACTTTTGCCATTTCTTTTACCAGGTTTATATAATGCAATTGAAAGTGAAACATACAATAGGTAGAAAATGAGCATCTGAGTGTTTCCATTGTCTTGCTTTACAACCTATTATATTAGCTGATATAGATGAGCAGCTCCAATAAGGGACTGGAGGGCCAGGTATTACTCCTAGCTCTGCTGCTGGGTGGTTTCAGCAATTTGCTCTATCTTAGTTCACTCAGCAATAAATACAGACTGTAACACCACTCATCACTGTCGAGCATGTTACTAGCTACTGATGATAAAGGCTATATAAGTCTATTGTGTAATCAAGAAGGAGGAAAAAAAGGTGAGAGTGAAAGAGAAAGAAGTTGCACTGGATTACAGAGGAGATGAATCAGATTAAAACCACTCTACCTCAGATTCAGTATGTTTCAAGGGAAATATAAGATCTGACATCATACAGCCCGCATACATAAAAATGATACAAATATATTTCCACTGGAGCATCCTGCTTTGGATTACACATTGATGTAGTGCTTAAAAAAACACTTTTCACTGCTTACTATGGCAGTTTGCTTGATTCTCGTACTTGACCTGGTTTAGATACTGAAGCCAGGGCACATATATTTTCACTCTCTGCTTGTATTCCCTTGATTTGCACTCATAGATTTCTTCATTCCAAACCCAGTACCAGTGAGGGGAAAAGACTGTGAGTGCAGTTACTGAAGCTGCACAGATCTTCTGAGATGTAGGCTCAGAAGAGACACACACAAGATGCTCTGGTTTGGCATCAATAGACTGAAGAGAGATGGATTTCTATTCAAATAGACTTCTGGTGCCCTTCTTTCAAGGAAGGTGTACATCTGAATCACCATGTTCACTATTCCTTTCACCACTGCAAAATCCATTAAATTGAGAATAAGGATAACGTATTTTCCAAAATCCGTTGTGGAACATGGAGCAATCATCAAGCAGAATAGTTCTCCCATCCGTGACCATACAAACCTTTGAGTCAACTAATAACACTGAAAGTGAAAGACCTGAGAAGGAAACAAATGCTCTTGTGCGTTTCATAAGATATTTGCTTGCTCATTCATTCGTTGATTCTAGTTGCATTTGCAGATGGGAGACTGGAAGGGTAGAAAAGTATTTATGGGATAAAGTGGTTGGCTCATAGTTAAGTTACATGCGGTGGGAAAGGTACACATGAGACTCCTTGTACCCACAACTTTGTTCCTTGATAGATGAGTCTTGAAAAAGAGTGGGATCCTGTTTTGTGCCTTGGCTCAAGGCCTACTTATTTCTTTGGAACATGGCACAAATAGGCTATTACGCACTTCTAGGGTTGGGAGGAGCATACAAAGCACATCACGTCTGTCCCTTTCTTCCCTAGTCCAAACCAAGCTGGAGGGGGTTTGCAATGCTTTCTGACAGCTCTCTGGCCATCCCCAGTGCTGGGAAGTGCTCTTCACCAGTGACTGCACTGCCTTTCATGTGTTGCACTTGTCTGGTACCGTTCTTTGCTGGCAGGAAGCCTCTAGCAGCAGTGGAAGAAGAGGTCAGCAAGGGTCTGCCACATGGCTAGGCAAAACTAGCCAGACAGTCAAAATAAGTGAGATTCCATACTGTTGATTTTGGTGGTGTTATCCCTGGGTATATCTTCTGCACATCAATAGCAAGCTTTTAGCTCTAATTCAAGTTACTATAAAGCAGGAAGTTGTAGTTTTGGGTATCAGGACAAAATGGTCAGCTCCCCTGTGCCCGTGTCAACATGCTTTTCCCCTTTCTTCTGCGTCAGTAACACAGCACAGCCTCCTTCACGGTCAGTCACTGCAGGGATCAGAGGAGCTTTAACTCATCAGAGAACCAGAAAAGCAAGCTTGTAGCTTCTGCTGACAGCTGCCTGATTTCCCTCATCACCACATCCCTCATCTGTTCCCTGCTCATACCCATCTGGTGCTTGTTTACCTGCAGAGTAGTCAGTAGGTGTTAGTGGCCCCCTGGCTGCCTGGTGCACACAGGACCCGCTTTCCCTCACCCCTGCTATAAACAGCTGACTTTTCTCTGGTGATTTGGACCAATATCTGTGTTTTGCTTTATTCCCCACTCCAGTCATCACGTATAAGCCTCAGACAGAGGCATGTTCTTTTATAAATGCATCTGTCTGGAGGACAAAGATATTGCCCTCTTTTAGCCCTCATATCACTGATTTTTCCGCATCTTGATACATACATGCTCTTCCAAGGGACACAACTGCATGTGTTGAGCAGCTGAGTCATTAGTTTGCATGCAGTTGATGAGGTGATCTTTCTGATGGTTTGAGATATCTCTGCAACCTTATAGTCTTCTTTTGTGTGTGTGTGTAAAGATCCCAAGGCAGAATTAGTTACATGGCAAAGCTTATGAAGAAAAGGGAAAGTTGTTCATTCCCATTGGCTTCTTTTGGCATGTCCTCTCTTTTCTATTGTTTGCAGCAGAAAAGACCACACAAGCTGTTCTGGAGAATCATTGTCCTTAATTTTTATTAAGACATTAAACCAATAATAAGGTTGTCTACTGAAAATCCAGAGGTCTGAATAAATGATTTATGAAGTGCTTGGCATAACAACTTGTGTTGCCTGGGATGAGTCAGTCTTTCCAAATAGTCACCAAGGAATTATCTCCTTCCCTTCTTCCCCTCTCCAAACATAAATCTGACAAAACCCCAGACCAATCCAGGGGCTTTATCAGCATCTGCTGAGAGGCAGAGTAAGAGCAGGAGGTTTGAGCTTGTCTGCACCAGGTGATGGAGGATGGCACAGAGAGACAGCTCTGGCCTTGGCTGCCTGGCTGTACACTCTCTCTGTCGGAGCAGTGCTGCTCCCCAGCTACTGAGTCTGAAGGAGAGGCAGGACCCACTGCCTTAGTCAAAGCATTGTGCAGCTACTGTGTTTGGGCTTGAAACACACTGTACCATGCCCCAGAGCAGAGCACTGCCCACAGCCAGCCAGGGCTTCTCATGAAATTTTTTTTTTTTTCCCCCATGTCATCCAAATATCCCATTAGACATCACAACTGTTCCCACTCACCAAGCTATCACTCAGTGTTCATTCATGACACTTCTTCTAACAGGCCCTATAAAAAATAACATAAAAACCTCCTAGCCCTATGTAAGCTACAGTGCTTCGTATTTTATAAGACATGAGACATTCATATCACTCAGATCATTTCATCTTGGGGCCAAAATCATTCAGAGTAGTTTTGGCTTTGCTTCTGGCATAGATCCAAATCCCACAGCTGTGTCCACATCATTGAAGCTCTATGCTCATAAACAGTATTAATATTTTTTACCTGACAATAGATGGTGCTCTTTCTATAATTATCTGTCTCCACAGTCCCTGCATATACCTTTTTTTTTTTTTTTTTTACTTAGAATGAACATAGCAGATTATCCTTAGTTTTGAGCACTACAAGATACCAAACAGCAATGGTAATAAATAACTACATATAAACAAACCTGTAGCATAGATAAACTCTCTGTTATTGCTGATCTGCAACAAGGACTCAGAACCGGCTTTCAGATATTAAGTGTTCAGGTGATATGGGGCATTTAGATAGACAGATAAATAGACAGGACAAGTTACAGAAATAATAAGGAATGATCGAAATCTCTTCCCTAGTTTGCGCCAAACAAAGCTCCTGCTGGCTCAGAAAAGATTTGTCTTGCTGTTTTCTTCATTCTGTGTTTGAATAAAAAGGAAGGAGATGCTAAATAGCATCAGGCAAAATACTGTTACACTTTCTTTTTCTCTGTATTCATTTTAATTCTTTGTAAAGTACAGAGAAGAGTTCTGTTTTATTCAGGACTTAAAGAAGTCATGATTATAGATAAAATCCAAGCCAATAATATTTCCCAGCCAAGTTTAGAGGAGGAAGAATCGTGAAATACCTAAAAATTACCCCTTGAATAAAACACAGTGAATAGCATTTAGAATAGTATAGTGACTATCAAGCAAATACTGTGAAGTCATAACCTTTTTGTCATGACTTCCTCCCATTCTTGATGTTATTTGTACCCAAATGAAATGCTTCAACCTGACATCTACCTTCAGTCCTTTTCCATTCACACAGGTTGCATAATACCTCCAATTTTTGTTCTAAATTCATTTTATATGCCAACCTCAACTTGGAGGGCCTGTTCATCAGGCTCTTTAGAGGCTGAACAAGAGTCTTTAGAGACTGACCAAGCAGCATCATAGCCCTTTTCCCCAGGGCATTTGAGCCCTCCAGATATATTTTTAAAAAATGTTACCGGGTGCTCACAGCTCACACTATCAAAGCCCTGCAGCTAATACCTGCTTTCCTCTGCAAGCACAGCAGGAATGTGTGGTTTGTAGCTTCTTGAGGGACGCATCAAGCTGTTCTACATCAGCCAATAAGGTAAATGCCAGTGCTGACTCACTTCTCTCTCATCCTTTACTCCATGCTCTGAGTTCTCCTACCCCATTGGGAATGCAGCTGGGAAGGCCTTGGTGGTGGCACATGCAGTGGTCTCAAGTCTACAAGAGCTGCACAGGAGCTCCTACTACCTACTGCTACACATTCATCTCCAATGCTGAAATTAGGAGGACAGTCTTGCTAAGGTGATGTCTTTGGTGAATGGGGAAAGGTGGATATTTGAAGGGGAAGCCAAACAACATGAGACAGGAGCTTTGTGTTCTTCGTTTTTTCTGTTCTTCATCTTTTCGCTGTCAGGTTATACTAGTTTCTTAGCCTTAGGGATTTCAGTGATGATAGGGATCTAATGTTTTTTCCTCCACTTCATCGATCTATAAAAATGCAAAAGGAAAAAAATTCTGGTTAAAAGGGTGATTTGTGAAAATACTAATCTATCTAATTTTCTTTTTAACAAATAATAGAAATATGACTGACATAAACAAAATCCTTAGGTTAACAATATTTAAATAAACACATTCCCTATAAAAAGGAGACATCATTTCCCCTCTCCTTTTTCACACAGAGCGTCTTAACATTTCTGACTGTTGGTGTTAGAACTTGATGAGAAACAGTCCAAAATGCTGAAATGAATTCTAGACCAATTAATGCTTTAGAGTGGAGGAAATATAAAAATGTCTAATAACTTTGAAGTTTTTTACCCTTGTATTATAATGGGATAAATAAGTAAAAAATTGAAATAACAAACAATCAGAATGACATAATAATCATGCTGTCCTTATCAAAAGTTTGAATTTTGATGAAGAGGGATTTTTCTGGGGAGAGAGGGATCATTCTGCTGGCAAATGATCAGTTAACATTTATAATCCACCAGCACTGGGTATACTGCAAGGAAGGGTATCATAGTAGTGACTTAGAAATGGTACTCCTTCTTATGGAGTTAACAATATATCCATTGTTCCTCATACTCTTGATTTTCAGAAGATAGAGATGTGCCTTAATGTAAGGTCTAGACTGTAAAGGCCAAATCCTCTTTTCATTTATATTCCTGTAAACCATTAGTGTCTCTGCTGAAGTCAGTGGTATTATTAAATTTATGCCACTATAATTAAGAACAGATGTTGGCCTGTGATCTCTAATGCTCCATGTACACCTGATGTATCATAATTGGCAATCACTGAGGAGTATCTCTGAAGAAGGCTCTCAATAACATTTCAGTGGAGGACACAGTGAAATCAAATGACCTTTCAATCTGCTTATGAGAGACTTTCTCATCTCCACTTTGAGACAGCTGGAACAAGAAGAGAACTTCACCTATATCCCAGAGAGCCTTTGCTTCACTGAAAAGGAGTGAAATCCAAAAATACACACAGGCTCCTCAGCTGTCATGTCCTGCTTGTTTTCCCTCTACAGGTCTGAGCATTTGAGGAGCTTATGTCTTTCGCGTGCTCAGGATGGGCTCTCATCAGCCCTTCCCCAGAGAAGGATTCATCTGTAATACACTACAAGCAGTCCTTGAGCAAAGATATAAAATGGATAAGGATTAGGATGATAAAAGAGAAGTTGTTGGGTTTTTTTCTGTTGTACTGCAAATAAAGCTCATTGCTCGTTTACATGCTTGGCTGCTTGCCTTAATGCAGTAAAATCCCAACAGGATCCACCATCCTGTCTTTCTACAGGAACAAGAGGAACACATCACTGAGAAAAATAATCTCTAACTGTCCTAGTCATACTTTGTCCTTGCCAAGGTAAGGTATCTCCTACATTTTAGCGATGCTACAGGGATGGATTCATGGGATGCAAGTTTAGAGCCTTAGGAGCCTCTGACCAGATAGATCCCATATAGAAGGCCCAGTGGTGTAATGACATGTTGAGTGACACTGGGACTCTAGTGCCTTATTAATTTTTTTCCCCTCAGGGGAGTAGTGGGAAAATCTGAACTCTACAAGAGCTCAGGTGCACTCAGAAACCTCATTAAGGCAAGATCTAAGTGTGTGCCAGCTGATCCCTGGCTACAATGTCCCTGTGCAGGCTCTTAAGCTGTGGGACATGCAACATGGTGGGTGCTAGTTTGGGTGGCACTGGCCGAGGAAGGCACTGGCATAGGTGCTCACTAGACATCCTTGGGTGTCCTGCTCTCCCCCAGGAAGAAGGGTGCTAAATGTTGGTGTCTGCCTTGGTCTGGCTCCCCAGCTGGTGTAACACCACTGAAGCCAAGGGAGCCAGACTCCAGGAGAACATAAACTGGCACAGATCCACTGAAACAGGTGGAGCCACCATGAATGCTGATATCAGCCTATAATTTGTCTTCTGTCAGCTTTCCCTGGGTTTGACTCAAATTACTGCTCCAGAGAAGAAAAGACCCTGTTTTCCAGTCCCTATAGCTATCCAGTCTTTGGTTATGGCTTTCACTTGCTCCTTGGAGGGTTCAGTTCAGCCCTGTACATCTCTCACAGCAATAATGTGCATCAGAAATTCTGCTTAACCCACTAAAAGGCCCTAAGGCAGAGGGGAGAGAAGAGGATTGCACTCTGAAAGGATGCAATTAAAGCTTTAATGATAAATACACCAGGTTGAAGTGGGATGGAGGAAAGCAAGCTTCTGGAGGGAATTTTAGTTTAGAAAATTATTTTAAATTATCTACTGTCAGGGTTTTCCTAGCTGCTTGAGCTGTTTCATTACTGGCATGCATGCTATGCTATACCAGGTATTAAGCACAGAATATAAATGGCATACTATGGAAAATGGTTTACATCAAATAGTGGCACGCTAGTTCATGCTTCACTTTCACTGAAGAAAGTGATACTGCTAAAGTGGTTATGAAAATTTGCAAGAACCAGGTCTATGGCTTTGTTTGGTCCAGTCTCAGAAGGATCAAACATTTCCACTGTCTTCATCAGCTTTAACAAATATTTCATCAGCTGAAGGGGCTCCTTAGAACAGTTTCTTAAGTGATGCTCAGTTTAAATTTTCCCAGGCTCAGATTCACTAAACCCAGGTGCTTAGGAATATTAGCAGCTTCAGTGAAAGTAATGCCTGTCCATAAATAGATTTGCACCTGCTTTGCATAAGAAATAGTTAAAAGTACTTGTTTCTGAAGAGAAAAATGTTCCATTTAATAACCGATTTTTTTTTACATCAGAAATACTGGCTAAGACTGTGAGTCACCAGTAACAGCATCAGTGGCTTGCGTTTCAAACAACTGCCATAAAAAAACATGAAGAGTTAACCTAGTAATAAAAGTTTCAGAGCCCATGCAGCTTAAATTATTCACTTGGACACAAAACCATAACCATAAATTATAATGCTATGAATGATTGAAGGTTTCTAACCGGCACGGTGAAAAAAGAAACACTTTGTGAAGCTGAGCCATTGTCAGACTAATTAAATGTCATTGAAAAGGTTCTAATACCCGACTCTGACTTCCCTCATCTCTGCAAGTGAACATCGGCTGCCAAAACTGGTCAGGCTTGAGCTGATGTTCATGTCTGTTGCTTTTTACTCAAAGCAAGCCCAGGGAAGCCCTGGGCAGGAGAAGGAGACAGGAGCGCCGAGGGGCTGGACTCGGGTCGACACAACCCCCAAATGGGCTTCAGCAGTGCAGAGGTCTGTCTCAAGATGGGGTGAACCTCTGTGACGACAGCTGCTTATTCTGCTGACTAAAGTAGGAAAAGGACTCACTGCAAGAAAAGAGTGAATTTGCCCCACAGGGTTCTCAAGGGAGCCTGCTGAGCCCTAGACTTCTGCCACTCTGCGTTTTACATGGAGCTGGAAGTGGAGGTTGGAGGAGAAGGAAAGCTTTAGAGAGGGAATAACCCTCATGTGGCTGCTTGAGAACAGAATTTCTACCTTCAGGTCACCCAGGAAAAAATCCCCTTAAACTTAAGAGTATAGGGGCTGACAGGAAACAGAGAAATTGTGCTGTAGGTTAGAATGTAAAAAACAAATAATGGGCAAGGCACAGGATATGTATAACGGCTTCTAGCCTTCAAGACCCAGAAAGATAAGGAATATTGTGGGGAAAAAAAGAGAAACAGGCACTTTCTGCTTAGTAATTTGAGCTGGTCCCTGAAAATGGGAAATAATATGGAACTGACCTTAAAAACACTGAGGAGAGATTGACTCCTAAAGGACATGGTTTTTAGCATTTTCAGCGTTGAGTAATGTCTATTCTTGTGATACTTGCTGTATTGTATTGCTGTATTATAAAGCTTTATTGTTTGCACTCGTGTGATTTTGAATGATCTCTCATTTTATTTGAAATAAAGAAGATCTGTTGCTAGCTTCCATAACTGCGGCAAATGCTTGTGACCTCAAAACCCACATAAAATCTTGGGAAAGTAATTTAAAGACCTAGGAGTTCGTTTTATCATAAGATTTTTTTCTATGATATGATTTTGGGTCCTGACTGAGAACTTAGTTCTGGCAATATGGAGACAGGTTTTCTAAGGAGAATGGGTGTTAACAGAAGCCTTCAGCTGAGAACTTAAGCATTACTCAAGTTGTGCCAGGGGAGGTTTAGATTAGATATTAGGAAAAAAAATTTCACTGAAAGAATTGTCAGGCATTGGAACAGGCTGCCCAGGGCAGTGGTGGAGTCACCATTCCTGGAGGTATTTAAGAAATGTGTAGATGAGGTGCTAAGGGACATGGTTTAGTGGGGAACTGGCAGTGTAAGGTTAATGGTTGGACTTGATGATCTTAGAGGTCTCTTTCAACCAAGGCGATTCTGTGATTCTGGGATTACCTTTGACCATGAATATTTAACTTTTAAACATTTACCCCTTGATGTCTTTTAAACCCTTAAGTCAGGTGTCTGTGTTCACTGTGCAGTCTGTGGGGAAAGATATGTCATGTCAGTTCCTGGAGACATGGCATGCTATGAAGAGCTTGCAGCAATATGCATGTCTGAGCTGCAATCTGTATACAGTCCAGCTGTGGTAGCTGGGTACTACACTTGAGCTAATAAACCCTGTTTCTTCCACAGAGCCAAATAGCAGAGGTGCAGTGCTGTTCTAGGATGTTTAGCATGGGCTTGTCCCACATGTTGGGTTAAGCCACGAGTGTGTGAGATCCAACATGGGTCCCAGGAGCACCGAGAGGGTCACAGACCCCTCAAAGATGACACCCTATATGGCAAGGCATTGAGAGCCAGCTGATGGGAGTGTCTGAACTCAGAGGAGTCAGTCTGTTCTGTTGCACTGTGGTACATTCATGACTTGGCCAATCTGGGGAGCTGGCACCTCTGTGGCCCTGTTGGAAGTCCCTACTAAGTTTTGTATCTATACTCAAGACCATTAAATGGGTACAGCTTGTTAGGAAATGGTGATAGCATTATCAATTTGTGACCCTGACTTGATCAAGGCTTTGAGATGGAGATGTTAATTTCAGAAGTTCCACAAAGCAGACCAAAAAGCTCTAAATTAAAAAAAATCGAACAAGCCCACAAACAAAAACAAGCCCTAAAAAAACCCATTAAAGACTACAGTCTGTTACTCTGTAAACAGAGAAAAGCACCAAAATCAAAATAAATAGAAATAGAAGCAGCTTATAAACTGTCCCTGCCAAGCCCACTGCTTCCTTCCATCTTCCATCCTGCTTTGGTTTCAGTCATTCAGAGGCTTTACCCAACGGCAGTGAACCCTTTTGGCCCCTGTCAGTCTGATGCTGTGATCTGCCATGGAGATTTTTTGTCTGGACAGATACAGTTTCACACACATCTAGGAAAAGCTTCTCTTCAATGAAAAAATATTAGCCAATCTTAAGTATTGGTGCTGTTGTGACTTTAGCCTATAGGTTTTAATGCACTGTCACTGTCCCTTTGGAGAGGCATGAGGACTGTTGCTGTTTCAGAGGCTGGTGAATGTGCTCGTAGTTAGGTCTCTATCCTCCTAGCCAACTGGCACTAACACACAAGATAAACTGCTCTTGTCTTAAAAAGAACAATACCATAAATAAATAATCAAACAAAACCTGAGATGGGTTCTAAATCTGTCCATGCAGCAATTTTTGGATATCTAAGCACTTTTATGCCACATTGGGAAAGTTTGCTCTTCAAAAACTGCTTCAATTTAAATTTTAGTACCTAATAAACAGCCTGACCCACAGCTCTGTTCTTTAATGAAGCAGATGGAGGCTCTTTCAAGTGTCAGCAGTTGGAGATTTGTGACTCTGATATCAGGAATAATGTGTCCCTCTTGTGTGAAAGTGCAGCTTCTGTGGAGGGGAGGAGAGTGAGCAGCTGAGCCCCACTGCTTTGGGGGCTGTGACCTGGGCTAATGCTGAGAAGTCCTCTGTGTGTGTACATAAGTAAGGAACCTGAGATGGTGTTATTTACAAGTTATAGGCACTCAGATAAAGTAAGGCTGATAATTTGGGTGATGATATAATAGCCCTGGTGCTGGGAAAATCTTCTCTTTGGAGAAGTGGAGGTTGTTTACCATGGTGGATGCATGGAAGGGATGCAGCCTGATGAGCAGTCACCCCAGAGCAGCGTAGAGGTGGCAGGGGTGCTGCTGAGGAGCTGAGGGAGGATGTAAAGCCTGGCTCAGGAGTCTGGGGATATGCAGGTGAGGATCTAGGTGTGCGAAAGTATGACCTCACCACCGCTTGGGATGCGGTCCTGGGGAAAACAGGGCAAAAATGTTTGGGTTTATGGAGCATTAACCTTGAGTGTGTATGATAGAGATCTTGGGGCAGTTTCTGGGGGCTGAGGATGTGAATGTGGTGTCTGGAGGATAGTCCTGAGGGCCACAAGCAGCAGGTGAAGCCGGGTATACGTGGCAGGGCTATGGGACACTGGCTCAGGCGCTGGAAGAGGATAGATGTTGACTTCAAGGTTGTGTGGGGCAGTTGATATGGGGTAATCACACCATGGGAGGAGTGAACTGTGGTTCTGGAGTCTTGCTCATGGCAGAGAGATTCTGGATCATGGGAGACACTTAAGTATGGTGTGAGGCATGTCTGAGGACTGGGATATTTCCCTGTCAAGGGAGAGATCTGCATAAGGAAACCTTGTGTTTTTGATTGTATCATTCTTTTATTCAGGAAGGGGGAAGGCAGCAGTACTGAGCTTCATTCCCATTCATCTCATATCTGTGTGTTAAAGACTCTGCCGTTCTTGCTCCATAAATTCCATTATGGTCTCTCACTCCTTGCCGACAGCTGAAAAGTTAGCTGCTGCATCAAGGCTTCTGCACTGAAACTTCCAGGAAAGCAAGGGAACAACATGACATCTCTCACTGAAATGGCCTGCCAATTCTGAGCAGCCAATTGAAAAGAAAACATCAGGACAGAGATATGCTTAGTGCAGAGCTGGATAGGAGAGGCTGAGAAAGTAATTTCCCCCAAAGACTCTTCCTCAGGCTTACTCTTGTGCTGTTTTTTTTTTTTTCCCCAAGATATCCCTTTAATGTTAATATGGACAACGAAAGCAGGCAGGCCAAAAAGGCTCCTTTAATATAGTACTCCAAGTACCCCAGAGTGTAGTACAGATGGTATTAACGTGATTACTTGCTTTGCAGCTGCTGTTGGAGATTTTGACTTCTTTATATCATGGGAAGTTCAGGACAGCTCTGCTGAACTGGATGGTGATGTGGCACGGACCAGTGCTGGCATTTGCTGCTCCTTTCACTTCTCAGACCCCATACTCAGAGGGGTAGGTTCTGGGGAGCTTTGGGTCAGGGTGGAACAGGGGACAGAGGAGCAGGAGAATCATAACAGCTTTAGGAGAGGGGAGGTTTTTCTCTGGATGTGCTGGTACATAGGGTGTCAGGCAAAAGATGAGCTGGGATGGTAGGAGAGCAGAGAAGTCCTCCACTACTGGGAAGAACATGAGAAAACCCACTCCAATGCTTAAATTAGTCAATTCCTTTCCCACTTCCCCTCCTTTCACAGCAAGCCCATTCCCTTCTTGCAGTCTTTCTTTCACAGCCTTCCCATCCAGGTGAAGCAAGGTTTTTCTCTTAAAATTCATCAGAAGTGTCAAGACTTAGCTCCTGGCAGAATGAAAAGTGTCAGACAGTGGCAGGGCAAACATCTTAAAGAAATCATATTGTTTCTGGAACTGTAAAAGTGCTACAGAGAGCTCTGTACAGAAGCAGCTGAAATGTGTGCTCAGGAAAGGCACTGAAAAGGCCATACCACAGCAGTACGTGCACATCACTGCCTGCTGCTGGATGGAGACAGATGGGCAATCTTTGTGGTGCCGTCCTGTTCCTGTTCTCCTGAGCTCATGAGGCCAAGGGATGAGATTCCAGGGACTCTTTGAAGCTTGCTTCTTCCTCTGTCACCCCTCCATGGCTTCAGGGGAGCATAATGACAAGTATCATGCAGTTATTGGGCAGCAACTATAGTCATGACACTGTAGCTAATACCTTCTCCATCGCCCATTGGACAGCCTGCTGAATCTGCTTCAGCACTGACTGCCTGTTACCAGCTAATTCTCTTCTGTGGAGTGTGAAAGGAAAGCACTTGCCCAGCACTCCAACAGACGACTTTTCATCTCCTCTCAGGAGAACAAACCTGGGCTTGGGGTTTCCTGAAGGTGGAGATGTTTGTGTTGCAGAGGGCAGAGATGCGCACCCATGCTCAAAAATCCTCATCATTAGGTTGAGTAAAAACTTCTGGATAAAAAAATAATGGACTAATTAGTTTCCTGATCTCTGATGAAGTCAAGAGACTTTATCTGATTTAACCTAGCTGTGGATCCATTCCAAATTCATTTATGCAGTTAATCTATAAGGAGAAGTATATCCTTATAAAGGAACTGAATATACTGCTACTGTGGCCTCTTTTGTCTCCTATTACCTGATTCACAGGGCCTGATCCCTCTTTATGCTGGGGACATGGTGTAGGAGATTGACTAATGGGCGGACCTGATTCCCATTTCTTTTACATGCCAAGGATGTGTGTGATTCTGCAAGGACTCCCAGGATTTATTGCTGGAAGGCTTTAGCCCTTTTACAATGTTTTAAATGAAGCTTCTGCATCTCAGATGATGCTTTCAGTAAAACTCCTGTCTCCTGGAATAGTCCTGCAGAACACTGCATACCTCCTTGCTCTGTGTGTGGAAACTCTGGCCTGAGCCACTTTGGATGGCTGGTGGAGATCACACCAGCTGGGAACTGGGTCAACAAAGAAGAAGTTCAGGCTGTAGCTACAGATCACTGAACTTATGGAATATACATAGACATATGTAAGGTTAATGAAGAGCAAAACTCACTTTGTTTCTTCAGCAGATTTGCTCCTCTGTTATAGTAATCAGATTCCAGCCTCTCAGGTTCAGAGGCTTAAAAGTGGAGTAAACAGATGTGGTGTATAAGTGAACTGAATCTGGCCCCTGTATCCCATTGATTTCTGTTGCTATGAGTGAGAATGGTACAAACCTTTTTATATCCCTCTTCATTTGAAGTATCTGCTTTTACTGTTACACCTTTCTTTTTTTAAAAAAAAGAAACCCAAACCAACAAACCAAACCAAACCAAAATGAAGCCAGTTGTAATTTATTATGGTGCTTTTTTGTGAGGAAAATATTTATGAGAGTGGGCTGAGTGCAGTCCAGCTCTGTGCCAGTGATACCTTGTCTGGGGAGAGCCCACTTCTCCCTCGCCCTCTTGCTGTCTGTTGGGAAAGCTTCTGCCAAATGGTCTGGCACTAAACACTCCCCAGATGAGTGATCCCAGTCTCACTGGTTTGAGTCCATTACTTTAATGGTAGTTATCCATCAGTAATGAACCATGCTGTTAACTTGCCAGAGACAGCATGGCTAATTAAAGATGAGGCAAGAGGTTCTTTTAATATTATTATTTTTCCTCCATTTGCTTTCAATACCTCCTTGCTCCTCAATGAGATCTGATATAAGTTTTCATTACCTCTGAGAACAATAACTTTATAAAGTCCCTACCTCTTTGTCTGAAGCAGTTTGCTTAGAGATGAGCAATGCTGTATGTTCAGGTCTCTGAAGGAAGCTCAGGTTGGCACAGATGATAAATTCTTGTTACCCACTGAAACCTTGGAGTAGTAAATTTTTAAAACTATTTCCATTCTGGCCAATCTGTCTTACCTTTCTGTCTATTGTAAGTATTTCTTGCCCTGTTATCTGGGTGCCACACACAGAACAGTGTAAGTGGAAATACTAATATCTCTATGAAATATTCTTCACCCTCTCTCTCTCATCACATTTTGAGTATGGATATTTCTTCCTCCCTTCATTACCTTGCCTTTCATGTTTCTCTGCACAAGGTTATAAGTCTTTCACAGGTTATAAGTCTTTAGGCAGATGATGTCGAAAACAGACTATAGAGAAAAGCTGAGCCCAGACCTTCTCGTTCAGCCCAGTCTCTCCCACAGCATCAGCCTAGATTTCATGGTGGTGGGTGCATTATTAGGAATATAGGAATGTGTGAACTGAACAAATGGCACTCAGCTGTTGCTATAATGGCACTACTATTTATTTCACGGTGTTATCATAAAATGTTCCTAAACATACAGAAAACTTTTCTTGGTGAATGTTAGTGATAGAAATTAATACCTGAGAAATATATATTATGTGGAGACTTGCAAACTGTTTGCATTTTACAGAGTTTTGTACTTGTTATTGTTATTTTTAGAGAACATTGCAATTTTTACAATATGCTCTTTGTGTTGCATTTACCAAAAATTAAAAGAAAAAATCTGGCAAGGATTATGAAAGAACCAAGAAATAAAAATTCTTTGTGATCAGTTCAGTAACGATTCTGAGAGTGTTCTCAAGAATGCCATCCAACACTTCATAAGGAGTAGACACTGTAAAATCATATTTACTTTTCAGTGTGCTTAAATAAAAAAAACATCTACCAATGAAAAACCTTTGCCTTCCCAAAAATTCTAATTAGATCTGCTACATGTTTGAGCACTGTCTTGGATTAAAAAGCAGATCATCTTGTCCTCCCACCCCAAGCTTGACAGAGCTTACATAAATTAAGAAGGAAGTTTAAAAAAGCATTTTTTCCTCATCATTTCTTGTCCATTTTTAGCCTTTGCCTTCCTGTCTGGAAGGACACTGGCTCTATATTGTACGATTCCCAGACTCACCCATGATGCCATAAAGCTCTAGATGAATTTTATACTCAGAATACCTGTAGCCTATGCCTCGGCTTTTCAAGTGCTATAACTCCCACCACAGCTGCCTGGAGGACTTCGGTAGTCCCTTTCCATTGAAAATTAATGGGAGCTGAGTCTTCAGGTCCCTTAAGTGGGTGTGAAACTTGCAGCCAAGAGACGTAGAAAAGCATCTCAGCTTGAATATCAGGCTGGAACTGCTTTTGTCTCACCAGTACTGCTATGACCCCATTGAATGCTGCTGCAGGAAAGTCCTGCTGATCTCTCGCACTTTTTTCTTTTTTTTTTTCTCTATATGTTATGCTAAGGGACTGCTGCAGAGAAATAAAGCTCTTTGCGGGCCTGTTGTGGTTTGTCTTGCAGATGGCAGGGAAGTTTCTATGGTGATGTGAGAGGATGCAACCAATTTCTGCCACCAGCAGCTGAGGAGGACCGGGCTTGCTGGCAGGGCTCAGCTCTTACTTCTTGTTGTGTTCACGGGTGGCAAGCAGCAATGCCGCACATCTGAACGCATGTCTCTAGGTCATGCCTTTCCCAATTACTTCACCCCTGTGTTGACCCCTCCTTGCAATTTTGGAGTCAAGTAGAACCTGTTTGGGAGCTGGCGGTTGTTACTGTCACACAGGGGTCACAGCACCTCCAAAAATGATCACCAAAGGGGCAAAGGTTAAAATTCAGAGTTGAGAAATATCACCCCAAAGAGCTTGTGCTAATCTCTGGGGATATATGGAGATGATTCAGTCATTAATGTATATTTGGGCAATTCAAAATCTTTTGGAGAGAACATTTTCCTCTTTGTTGCAGACTGTTGCTCTGATGGAGCCAGGGAAGGCACACAGCTGGTGGCTGCCCAGCTCTGCCCATCATCTCTGGCACAAGCCCCATGCCTCTGCCTTTGCTGGCATTGAGGCAGGAGCTGGCCTCCAGGCACACAAGGAGCTGGCGTGAGATATTTTTATAACAATCGTGCTTGGTTTCTCTCCAAATGAACTTTTTCAGGAAAATGCCCCCCTTATGAAACATATTGCATCGTTGAATTTTCATGTGATTTTGGTGCAGTGCTTTTGGGGGAACACAGGGAAATAAATAGCCCATTAGGCAAGAGAAAATAGATGTTTTTCCCTGGCAGGAGGGCAGCTGCAAACTCAAAATGCCTCCCCAGAATGACAGCAAAATTTCTCTCGCCCACTATGCTGACGCCAGCCCATAATGGGTAGGTGGGGAACCTTCACAGGAATCATGCACAGGCAAAAGAGTCCTTTCTGGGACACCTTCCTGGCTAAGAGCTCTTCTGGACTTCCTGAGCCAGGAGCACAGTGTTTTGATGATTCCTACTTTTCCATTGTTGGTTGTGCCCAACTCTGGCAGCGAGTGCAGCAGTAACGTGACAGGTCCCTGTAACACTATGCTGAATTTTAGGGCAAGAATCAAATGGCAATACTTTATCTGAGCTGGGGATGGCAGTAAGCAGGTAGTCAATGAGTGTTCAAGCCAGAATTCTGGCTAAGGCCAAAAGGAAGGCTGTATGAACCTTTCTGCAGTGATAAAGCATCATGAATGATCTGTGACAGGGACCACAGTTTGACCCCTCATCCAAAGAAGGGTTTTTCCCAGCAGCTAAAGGGCAGTCATTTTGTGCAGAAGACTTCAGCTTATTGAGGTGTAAATATGAAGCTTCCAATCACCACTTGATGCTTTCAGAATGGCACACTAAAACTGTTGAAATATCATTTACGAGGTCTATGCTTCCCAGATCTCTGGAGAATTAATGAGTTACAGAAGACCAAAGCAAGCTGTCTTTATTGCTGTGCTTAAGCCACTACTTCCAAGAATCAAGAAAGTTTTTCCTTAAAAGTACTCTACCATGGTGGAAAAGAACCCACAACAGTCAGTTGGTTAATTCAGTGTGACATATGTCTGCTCCTTTCTCAATTATCATGTCATATTGTCTCAAGTTTATGAGCCAAAGGAATCTGTCACTCTGCAGGGTCTTGTAGGGCCATAGGCTTGAGAGGTGGCCCGTTATCTTTGTGTTTTGTTGCTCAAAGGTGTTGGACTTTGGCACATACTTTAACTTAATGTTAATCTCTGCCTGTAACTTATTTCACTCAGGTCTGCAGTGTAAACCCTTTTGAGCTACTCCTTGCTGAAGGGAGCTGCATGACTGTTTAGGGAAGCCAAAGAAATAGCCTATGAAATTTAGCTGAGACTGCAGACAATGTGATGAAGTATCCTGGAATTTGGTTGGGAAACTATATACAATGAATGCTACGGTTTCTGTGTAGCCATCTATTGCTGTCTTATGCAGTAAGCCTTCCATCTAAAATCACTGGCTGGAGTGGAGTTCCTAATGAGATGTAGAGTCTGGCCCTTTTTGCCCTTGTGGGGTCAAAAGTCTGCTTGGGGCCAGACTCTTGAGTCTGGTGTATTCATAAAGGGAAGGGAAACATATTCAGTAGTGAGTGCTACTTTATTGTATATTCATCAGTTAAACAGAGTATTTACAGGTGCATTCAAACATAGGAGAAGGTTGTTTGAAAGTACAATGGGAATGAAAGAAGTAGTCAGGACTTTGGTTTTGCACGGCTGCAGGAGATGCCAACCCTAGCAGGATACCCTACAAGGTGTGTCCTGATGCCAGGTCAGTGCCTCTGTTTGGTGACCTTAGCGAGTCTGTCAGAAGGGAAGAACTGGGGCTTGTTTTCAGGGATACATTGCACACATGAGATCCAATGAGACAATCAAGCATGCTTCAGACTAAAGCGAGGACAGCAGACTGTCTTCTCCATTGTTTGGCTTCTTTTTCTTTTTTTTTATTTTTCTTTTTTTTTTTTTCCTGAGGCAGTGTGTCCTCTAAGCCAGTAGTTAATTACTACTCGTGCTGCATGTGACTTTCAAACTTTTGATAGTTCCTTGATGACTCCTTGTAGCCATCAAAATCCAACTATGCTAAATCAATATTTGCTTTTATATATTCTGTTGCAAGAAAAGATATTCCAAAACAACATACAAACTATGTCTCCTTATTGATTTGTTTGCCTTTGTCTTTTGAACTGCCAAGGTTTTAAAGTGTTCTTTTAGAAATACATACCTTTAAAATAAATTAAATAAAACCAGAATATTTTCCCAGTGGTATCTCCTATTAAAATCTGTGTTTGGTAGCACTGGCCTGTGGTTTTCTTATCAAATTGATTTAATTCTAGGCAGAAAGAAGAAAGAAAATAAATGATCTTAATTGCTAAAGGCATGAAAAAAAAGTCAAAAGAGATGGCTTTTCACTTAAGTTACTAGAGCAAAATAAGCAATTTTGTTCACAGAATGATAGAAACAAGAAATGGAGAAGGTCAGTAAGGATATCTTCTCCCTTTACACTCAACAATCAAGGCTCAGCAACTACCAAAAAACATTTCTGTCAAATTTTCAACAGACTAATGATATCTGTGTAGCAATGGGTGAAACTCATCCTGAGGGAGGGATTCAGCATAAAGCCTATGACCTAGCCTGTGACCTGCTGCTTACCTCATTTAAGCTCAGGAGGATGAGATCTTAATTCTGTAAATCTAATGTTTTCTCCAGTTTTTTCATGGTATATCCAGAAGCATTATTTTTAATGATATTGGAAATACTCCCATCTGGAAGTATTTGCTTAGGAATGCCTTCTCTCAGGCAAACCACAGAGCCTGGAAAGCAAATAATCATCTTGCCCCTACCTCATTAGTTTGTAAGGTGAAGGCCATCGTGGGTCACCCTGACTCAAGCAGTAAATCCAGAGCTCCCTTAGTCACTTCAGTGACTGTGCTCTGTTGCCTAGGGAGGCAAACACTCCTGAGTATCCATCACTGAGCTCAACCTTGAGTGGGTTAAACTGTCCACAAAATTAATATATATATTTAAACCTGAGTTCTCTTTCAACTCATCTACTGCTAAAAGTCAACTCATCCTGTGCAACTTAAATACTGGGAAAAAACAATTCCCAAGTATCGTATAGGATCCATGCTGGTTTTGAACAGCAGCCCCTATATACATTCAGCATATGGGTCAGAAAATAAATCCCAATACTTTCTATTTCCATTTTATAATGAAGTTTGCAGTCAAGCAATGCATGATAGGATTAATCAAGGTTTTTGGCTTTATCACAGTTCTTTACAAATTTAATGCATATTTCCTAAGTGTGAAGAACCACATGTACCTCTCACTCATAAACACTTTCTTTTTTGCTCCCAGGAGCTAAAAAACAGCCAATGCCTTTCACGTGGGATTTGATTTGTTTACATTTATAAAGTGCTGAATTTGCAGCTACTGTACCCTTTCATAAGTCTCTCCACGATGCTCATTACCTGAAACTGCATAAAGAACTAACTCATTATTCTTTTCAATGTAGCATCAAGGAAGAAGGCTTTTCCCCATGAATACAGAATAACCTTTTCTAAGAGTCTGCCCATGCTACACCTGCTTCTATAACTATTTTTTTGTAGCCATATCACTTCCTTAAATAACATTAGTTGGACTGACAGGAGTATTGCTCTGCTGACATAAGCAAAAGAACAAAACCACGAGAACATCTGTCCAAACACTGACCAAAGGATCATCAGGACCCACATCCTGTCTCTGGCAGAAATGAATAATGTGAATGTTCAACAAATAGAAAAAAATTAAAAGAAAATCTTTACTCTTTAGGATAGACCTTCATCTTCTGTGCTGCAGATCCAGAGCACCCAATGCATTAAGCTTAATAGCTGTTTGGGATATCAACCTTCTGTGTATTCATCTACCCTTTTTCCAGCCCTTTTATACCTTTGACCTCCACAAGCCTTCTGTGGCAATGAGTTCCACAGTTGTACCACACACCCTGTGAAAAGTAGCCTTTTGTCTGTTTTAAGCTTGTCTTAAGGCATCTGCAGAGCATCATTGTATTAGTAAGAAACACCAGGTTTTCTCACTGCCTTAGCATAGTCATATCTTCCAAATTGGTTTGGTAGCTCAACATAATTTTGGTTTCTACTATTTAAATTTTATCTCATAAATTATAAAAACAAACAAGCAGGCTTGTAGTAGCAATCTGGCAGAGGGTTAAAGGAAAGGAAAGACTTCTTTTTCCTAGGGATCTGAGTAGTATTCAGCTAATGGGACTAAATCTTCTATATTGCATATGGGAGTTCAAAGATGCATGGGTAAAGCCTTGTTCTTTGTAAGTCTAGGAGACTTTTGTCCTTTCTAAATTAACATCTATTTTTCTGGTGAAAAAAGAGAAAAAGTTACTGAAAACAATGGCTTGTATGTGTTTATATCCTGCTCTGTCCCTGATGCTCTGAGGGTGTAAGAACTGCTGCTGATGTGATTTTGTGCCTGAGTAAAGCAACAGAGGCTTGTGCTGTTTTGTGTGTGTATTTTAATTATCTCAATTAGCACTGCATGTACAGGTTAAAAAAAACAAGAATTCTCTTGAATTCCCTTAAGGGTTGCGCTCAAGTTAACCTTGTGCAACAAGAAAAGTTTAATCATTTCTGATTTCACTGTAACTTGTTTTCCAGTCTCTGATGCTCCCATCTGTCCGGACAGACCTAAATAAAGTGTATTGCTCATGAAGAGGATTTGCCACAACAGAATTCCAGGACTGCTCACTTCAGGTTTAAGCAGCAGATCAAGGCTGCTCATGTTCCAGGATACATTTGAAAAACACCATCTTATCTTTCTGAAGGCCCTTCTTTCTCATGACCTTGTTGTTTCACCACTGAGGAATTTTTCTCCCAAAATACATGGGCTTATAGTTTCCCCAGAATCTGAAATATCCCCCAAGTACTGTTGTACCTTATTCTTCCATCTGTCATTTCTTGTATTCTATTTTTCCTTTTTCCCCTTCCTCACCTTTCTCTCCTTCTCTTTGTCTAGCTTAGGTCAGTCTTCTGCTCCAATTTCTCTTAGTTAAAGTAAGGAGTAAAAGCTACCTTAATTTGATTGCATGGGCATCCTTTGCAATGAGGAGTGGGTGAGAGGCTAAAAAGCTACAATAGGCTTAAGACTTAGCAAGCATCCCTGTTTTTTCTGTGATGCTCAAATTGACACCTTCTTCTGGTGGAGTATTTAGGAGACTAAAAATACACTGAGGAACAACTATTTTTTTACCTTTGTGGAAACTACTGGTCTGAGCTAGGGTTTCATCTCCCCTAAATTCAGTGAAGTGCTCAGTCTAGGCTGGGGGTCTAAGTCTGCCCCCACAGTCAATAGATAGAGATGGGCACCTTCAGAGTACAGCTCTTCCCACTTGCCCCAGGTAAGCTTCTCTTTGGAAATGCCACTGTCTCCCTACCAACTTGGCTGTACAGGGAAAATGATAGACCTATGTCAGCCAGCATATCTCACACTTAGGTAGTTAAAGCAAGCTGAATCCTGCCCACAGAGCCCATCCTGGGATCCCCAGCAGCAAAGATGGAGCAGTAAAGTCCTCAAGTGATGGTGGTGGTGCCCCAGAGAAAAAACATTTTCTGTGTATTTCTGCTGCAGTCAGTGCAGTACAAGGATCAGGACAGAGGTGGCAGCTCCTGGATCCTTCCTATGATGTCAGGTCAGTAAATCACCTGTCTACTTCTTGCAAGTTGAATGGCATTGATTCTATAACTGAATTGATTTTTGAGTCCTTGTTAGCTAATCCTGGCCTATACTGTTCCCCTCACCTCAGCCATGATGTGTCACAAGGAAAGGCATCATCATGCTCCCTCCAGAAGGGTCGTGCTAATCAGTTATAAACAGGAGCTGTCAGATATATCTGGTGACAAGGAAAGGGCCTGTTTGGAAGTGATCTCATTTGAATTGACAGCCTAAGGGGCTATGGGCACAGGCACAGACTGGAGAGAGGGGTGGGGAAAGAAAAAATTTTCAACAGCTTGGATGAGTAAGGCAATAAATGACTGCTTTATTTTTTCTAAGAAAGAAATACCCCAAGGAAATGGACTAGCTGAATGTCTACTAAATAGCAAAGAAGAAGAAAAAGAAGTATTTTAGTTGTTATTTCTCACAAGGGAAAATGACAGCACATATGGAAAGAGATAATACAGAAAGATTAGGCTGAAGTGGGATGGGGAAAGAGAGCTGAAGCACTTTCTGTAAGTAATGTTAGAAAAGCAGGCAAAAAGGAATCAGATTTGAATTATACTGTCATATAACCATAGTTATACAGCCACAAGTCAGAACAGAAGGATTTTGTCTATGGTCAGGCAAATCCCAAGCCAAGTCTCCAGCCAAGACAGGATCCATAAGAGTTAGTCAAGACTGCTCAAAACTGCTTTCTGTCACCTTTCCCATCTAGAACTTTCCTGCCAGTGGTCTTGAATTCGAGTATTCACTTTATCAGACCATATGTACATCCTGGGGAGAACCATGCATATGCCCCACTACAAAGACGGGACTCAGCCAAGGTGCCCCTGGGGCCAGGAGCTGGAAGGACTTCTCGTGTTTTGAAGACAGTATAAATTAGTGATCGATAGCAAATCTAAATCTTTGTGGCTCACCAGTGCACCCAGTGTTGAGATCAGACTGACTCTGCCCCAGTGAAAACTTCATGTACACAGGGAAAGAATGTTTTCTTGCAGCAGCTAAATCCCCAGGTATCTGCACCACAGGGACACTGCAAGGAGGGTGAGTCTAGGAGACTCTGGCCTTGGATACCTTATTTTCCACAACCTTGCAACTTGTAAGATGAGCTATGTCATTTCAGAGTTGACATAAAAAGCTGTCAGCCTGAAGTGTGAGACTATTTGACAGTGATATTTTGTACTGAGCTAAAGACACTAGATATAAAGCACAGAAAAAAAGATGACATTAGAGCAATAGTAGGTCCAAATTTTCTATCATCAAGAAAGGTGCAGCTAGAGAGTTACAATGAAAGAGCATTTGATTGAGAAGCTACTAAGCTTGGCTCATGTGCCAAGCTCACAATGGGCATAAATCAGTACAGCCCCACTAACTTCTGTGGTGATTTACCACAGCTGATAAACGAACTGGAAATGTTTCCATTTAATTGGGAGAGAGAAAAAAATATCTCAGGGATACTCTTTAGCTGAGCTAAGAAAAATGGGAGTGTGTTTCCAATGCTGACAGTTTTTAGAGATGCCTCGATAGGGCAGATTTGTGTCTGGGTCCTATTCATACATAATCCACAAAAGGAACAGCTTGCAAAAGCAGACCTTGGGCTGAGTAAGGCTAGGAACAGAGCTATCAAGCACAGGATGTCTTGAAACAAGCAATGAGTTGAAAACACAGCCAGTTCAGATGAGAAATTTAGAACAATGATGTTTTCATTGCAGTAAATGAAAGGGCTCACTTGGCATCTGCCATTATAAACACACAAAATGCCATAAATCCCAAAAGACTGAGCACGTGTAATTGGGCAGATAGCAAAGAAAGCAGCTTGGACAGTGCGTTAGCACAAGCTGCTTAAAGAAGAGGTTTAAAGAGGAAAATCATGAGTACAAGCAAATGGAGTCAATAAATGAGAATGAGGAAGGCTGCTGAAGGAGATGACTCAGAACAGAGCAAGGAGTTGCTAAAAGAGACAAAAAAAGAGGCAGCAAAGTCACAAAATTTCAAAGAACTGGCAAAAATCACATCTGGATCTGCTACAGCATTTACAGGACCAGTGTCTTTGCTCTGTGTGAATGAGCTTGCTCCTGCCAATGCTGATAGAGGCACTCTGTAGCATACTGGCTGAGGATCTGACAAAGTGCCTGGACGTATGTCCCCAGCAAGCTTTAAATAGCTCTCCCAAAGTGCATCCTGTAGTGGTTTGTATTAAAGCCATGGCAAAGCAAAATGGATAAAAGCAAGATGCTGGATAATGAGACGCTAACAAGGACTACAGTTTTCAGAGGTTCCCGGGAGGCTTGCTCTGGGATGACAATTAAGTAACCATTCTCTAACTAAACTGTATCTGTTTGTACAACCCAGGGCTTATTCTGCTTCTCGGGATACAGCCTTCAGGCTCAAAGGCTCCAGGTGAGATGTAGAAACCCAGTCAGGGTTAATACTAGTAGTGCCATGAAGACTTTACACTTCATTTTTGCTTTATGTAAAGAATTAATATCTGGTAAAGTACGAGTGTTTACATCCATAGAATTCCGTAACATTTTAGCAGGTTAATGAAATGTAACCTGTTTTATCTTACCTAGGCCCTCTGAGATCTCAATGGGAAGCTGAATGTTTTGCTAGAAATTTTAAATATGCCATGACAGCTAGCAAGGGAGATAAACCACCTCCACATCAGAAAATAGCATCTTTCTTGCAATCTGATCAAATGCAACTATATAGCATAGCAGACAAAGTATACGGTGGGCTGAAAAACTTGTGAGGAGATGTTTATTTGTAAAAAAAGGTAGCTGGGAGCCTGATTTGTATAAAAGTATAGGATACTAAAAACCAAAACACCCTCCATCACCCATCAAAAATTCCCCTTGTATCTCCAGGGGACAAAGCACACTATGCAGAAGTTTGAAGACTTGGTAATAGTTTGTGGCTAGGGAATAGGAAAAAGAAAATCAGGTAGCACCCTAAAACCACTAAACCTTAGGAGCTATGTTTCCTAGAAATGTTTCCCACCTTGAAAGAAGATCCTTTTACAAGTTCTTGATAGGATAAGAAGAATTTGTCAGAGAAACTTTTCCTTCAGAATGTCTCTTTTTGAGTGTTTTATGGTGAACATAAAAGCAATTATGTAGCTTCTGGATGCAGACATAGACAACATGCTCTAATTTATACTGCTTGAAAGCTGGATTTAAAGCAGTTTAAACAGAAGTGAAATCTGGTTTGCTGAGTCAAAGGAGTACCAACACTAGCAAAAAAAATTTTGAGATCCCATCTGTGTCTTCTCCCAAAAAGAATAGTTGCAATCTTTCTGCGTATGAAAGGGACGATAGCTAGCTTTAAAGGTGTAAAGAAAAAACACGATAAGCACAAAGTACAGAGAATCAAGCAATGGCAAAGCAAAGCTTCAGAGTTCAGGTAGGATCCTTGGTTCCTGCCACAACCTTTCAAACCTTGGTTATGCTTCCTTTCTCACAATGTTCATAGTTTCAGAGAGGGTCCAAAAATGCTTGACCAGCCAAATAAAAAACCTCCACCAATCTGTTTAATGAGTAGCTTGTACATTTGTGGAAAGTCAGAAAATGTGACAGGTGAAGGAGACAGCTGGATATCTCAGTGCTCCCTGCTTCTAACATCACCCAAGAGCCTTTGGAGTTGCTGGAGCCTCCTCTGGTGCCCCAGGCCAGAGGCAAAGCTGGCTGAGTGAAGTCCATTCCTTCCCATATTTGGATGCACTGCTGCAGAGCTCAGCACCTCCTAGCCATGGACAGTGAAATTAAAACAGCTTAACCAGCAATAGATTACCTACATACACTTAATAACCCATATCAGATCCATATACTCCAGAATATTAGCTTTTAAAATGATCTGTAAAATTTTAAATTAATTGCACATACACTTGGAATGGAAAAGAAGAGCTTGAGAATATGCATACTTAATTTATAGTCTGCAGCAATGCTGGCCTCAATCATTGTCCTACTGCAAGGAAGCCTGCCTTGCACATGTAATCATGAAGAAAGCTGCAACTGCTCAGGTATCTGCACCTGAGACTTCAGCTGGACAGCATTATATACATTACAGTTGCCACCTGGCTGAGCCAGGAAAGGAGGAAAAGCAAAGAGGTATCTGGGATGATAGACAGAATGTACTTCACCTCTGAACTGAAACAGACAAAACATTTAATGTAAACTCACCGAACTGAAAAAATTCTGATGTATCTCCTGATCTTGGGAAACACATTTTGTTCATAAACCTGTAATAAATGACCATAAAAATAATAATGACCAGGAAAATAATTCAGTTTGATGGAATCTGTACTTCCTGTTGAAAAACTATTCCCAGAGAAAATTCCTGGCTATCTCTTTACTTGATATTCTTGGAGGCAGGCATTAAAAATGCATGAGATCTCCTGGGACTTGCAATAAGAGGCCACAAGCAGACAAGATAAAACTCCTAAAAGGGAAGAAGGGATTGCTTTATTCGATTGAGATTGAAGCCTCTCTCTGAAGAGTAAGTTCTCCAAGTCATGTTGAAGCAAGTTACACAACATGACCGGGTGTTTGTACAGCGTTTGGAGGGGAGGTGACATGAAGAGCATCTTATGATCTGATTTACGTCACTGACTCCATCTTGCACTCATTTTGAAGTTTTTTTCCAGTTCACTATCTTGCGAGAAAGCAGACAGTGCTTTAAACCTACTCCAAGCATTCTTTATTTTCTTTTAAATAGTTTACTTTTTTGAACCAAGGCTTGTGTTTGAATATACAGGTACAGATACAGCTATGGTGAAAAAAGATGATTAGGACCTCAGAAGTTGCTTCTACTATTCACTATTACTATAATACTACTATACTTTATAATACCATTACTATAGGGCTGCTATATTAACTATAATAGCAATTACTATTATAATAGTATTAACAATGTCTGTGGCAACAGATATGATAATAATACTCGTTACTGCCAGAGAAAGTGGTGGCTTAGTGATTCTAATGCAGGCAATCTTTCCTTCCTCTCCTTTCCTCAAGTAAGTCCTGCAAAACCAGGACTTTTTAGAAGAGAAAGGCCCATTGAAGTCAGCTTCCTGAATGTTCCAACTTGGAATATGCAGGTTTCTGAACTGGAAACTTGACTATTATATTAATAGGAAAAAAAAAAAAAAAGAAGTCTTTTTCAGCACTTGATGTGAGACAGAAGCATTGTTGCACGGGGAGTATGGTTCCTAACTCAACAGGATCTGGGAGTTGCTGCTTTGCACCATGGTATGACCTCTCTGGTCAGGGCTGATGGGAGGTGTCATGGTACCAAGCACTACCTTGCAGCTCCTGCTGGATTCCCCTGCTGAATGAAAATGGGCAAACTGTCTCATCTCCATGCAGGTTCAAAACTCAGCAGGGGCTAGAGGAAAGTAAGGCAGTGTTTCAAAAGAAAGGTACCACTCTGTTTCTGCTTGCTGCAAAGCAGGGATCTAGTTTTCCCCCTATACTTCTCCTAATCTGATGGTAGAAATCCAGCTCATTGTGTGAGATGTTGGCTAATACAGTGCTTATTCTCTTGGCACTGTGTTTGTGAAATGCAGTCCACCACGTATTGCACATTGCTTGAGGACTTAAATTGTTGCCATATAAAATTAAAATACTGTTCTCCATACATTCCCGTTCCACACATTTTACAGACTACAATCCGAGCTGGCTAGCAGGTAGCTTCATGCAGGTGTCAAAAGCTCATCATGTGTCGAGAAAGAGCTCCCTTCTCTCCACTCTGTATCCTGCTGGCCAGAAGGCACATTGCCAGAGCAGAGAATGCTTGAGGGGTGCTTTATTGCCCTTGTCTGGCTACACATAATGAGAAAGGTCTTTAGTCTCCAGGGCTGTCAATCCAGCAACTTCTCATCTGCATTAAAATTGGTCAAAAGATGGTTTTAAAAGAAAATATAATGAGGGCATGCACTTAGGAAAATGAAAAGCTTGGCTGCTTTTTTTATCACATCTCAGGCACTTTGTATCCTTCTCTGATGAGAACTATTGTCATTCAGGGCAGCTCATCGGCTCCTTATGCTGGGAGCAGATATGGGCTTGGCACCTTCTTCCTCTGCTGGTGACAGCCAGATATACGCTCCGCTCATTTCCTTCCCGATAAAGCTTGCCATCCCGCTTCGAAGCTTCTCATATTTCATTTGGCTTGTCAGATAGAAGCCCCTGGTAGAGTCCATTCACAGAGATTATTTTTTGTTTTGGCATTATATTATCAACAGACATTTCTGAGTTGCCTTCCTTTTTTCCTCACTCTCCTTGTTCCTGGATAAGCATATGGCTGCCGTAGCCCTTTCATCCAGGGCTTCCAAGCGCTATTACAAGTACTAAGGAAAGCTTGCTACTCCCTTGTGTTACCTGTAGGTGTTATTCTCATCATCTGAAGGTGAAACTCGAGTTTGAAGAAATGAGTGGCTTTATTTTCAGAAGCAGTGACTGTCTTCTGCTTCCATGGGGTGTTGTCCTTGATATTATGGCCAGGAATGGTGTGACTGAGACTACCAAGCTAGCAGGCTGGAACCTGCTTCCACCCCAGCCTCAGCCCTTTGCAGAATAAGACATCCTTGTTTCACAGAGTTTTGCTGTGAAGGTAGAATAAATTTGTAATTGTGAGCCTGTCAAAGAGTATGGCAATAATGGGCCTATAAGAAGAAACACGTAAGCTGTACAATTAGGATAAGTTCTGTCCCTGTTAACAAGTTCTACTCCAAAATTACTCAGTCGATATGCTGTCAGATTATAAAAAGAAACTTTTCCAGGATGGTTATGGTGCCCACACTATCACAGAGATATATTTACGTTACTGTTCTGCTTTAATTTAAGCTCCTAACATGATCTACCAAAATGCTAGGTGCTTGAGACCTGACTGTTGGAAATGCAGAGCACTTATAGTTCCCAGTAAAACTAGAGTAGTTAGAGCCGAGGTCAGCCTGGCTTATTATATTCAGCTTCTGTAGCACTGGTCTGTTTGTCCAAACATTTATCTTGCAAACACACTCAAAGTGTTTTCTGTTGTGGGTTGTTTGTTTTTTTTTTTTCACTTGTTTGTTGGGGTTTTTTTGTTTGTTTTTGGGTGGGTTTTTTTTTGTGTTGTTCTTTTTTTTTTTTTTTAGGTTGGGGTTTTTTTTTGATGCAAAGGGTATCGTGCATAGGTCTGAAAAGATGGGCTTTATTTTCCCGGTTGACTTGCATGCACTCAGTATGAAGGAAACTTTCTTCATCACTGGTGCACTGATTAATTGACATCAAGAATGACAGGAACAGACAATAAAAAGAAAGAAACCAAACCGTATAATAGTCCCTTTTCAATGGTGTCACACTCTTTCCCTGTCTGTAAAGCAAGGACTTTCTGAAAGGGCTACACAGCAACCTGTTAAGAAGAACCATCTCTTCCCTCATTAAAGTATATTTCAAGCCATTGTACTGCAGAAAGCAGACTGTCTGAGCTCGAGGGAAGACCAGTCTTGATCAAAAATGGGGAAGACCTGCAAATGAAAGTGATGAGTGACCCTCTTGAATGACTTGGGAGCTCTGGCTAGGAGCAGTGCGGGGCTGAGTAAGAGGTAATACCTTTGAGTTATGTAGCCATCTGGACAATATATGAATATAAAACTTTGATTGTCTCCTGGAGTAGCTACCACTTTATATTTAGCTACAACTAGAGTGCAGAGACACAAACTCACACACACTGTGCTCTTACTGTAAGATTCTTGGTTCTTTCCTTCTTGTTTTCCCAGTTTCCTCTTGACTGAATATCAAAGGGTTATTCAGTGTCCATATACTGTTGGACACTGTTGTAGGGCTGGATCTACAGGGATCATAGAATCATAGAATGTTTTGGGTTGGAAGAGGTCTCAAAGATCATCTAGTTCCAACCCCCTTGCCGTGGGCAGGGACACCTCCCACTAGACCAGGCTGCTCAAAGCCCTATCCAGCCTGGCCTTGAACACTGCCAGGGAGGGGGCATCCACACCTTCTCTGGGCAGCCTGTGCCAGTGTCTCACTGCCCTCACAGTAAATAATTTCTTCATAATATCTTGTCTAAATCTACCTTCTTTCAGTCTGAAACTGTTACCCCTCATCCTATCACTACATGTCCTTGTAAAAAGTCCCTCTCCAGCTTTCCTGTAGGCCCTTTCAGGTAGTGGAAGGCTGCTATCAGGTCCCCCCAAAGCCTTCTCTTCTCCAGTCTGAACAACCCCAACTCTCTCAGCCTGTCCTCATAGGAGAGATGCTCCAGCCCTCTGGTCATCATTGTGACCCTCCTCTGAACTCACTCCAACAGGTCCATGTCCTTCTTATGTTGGGGGCCCCAGAGCTGAACATAGTACTCCAGGATGCAGATATCTTCCCACTCTCCATGGTGGCTTTTCACAGAGCCACTTGTTTAATGTCTTCTTTTGCCTCAGTTCTTCTTGCTTCTCTTGCTTGTAGGCACATGGCAGCAGGGGAGGACAGAAGGTGGCAGAGCCCGTGACTCCCATAGGAGTGGAATGTAGACATAGAAATTTCCTCTGCTCTCTAGGCAGGCTGCAAGCCCAGCTCCAAGATTTCCCAGCTGCTGTGGTTCAGACTTCAGCAGTTGTCAGGATTGAGTGACTGTGGAGCCTGGCTGCTGGCCCAGCCACCCTAGGCAGCTCATTGCACTAATCCGGAACTATAATTGGGAGGTAGGAGAGGGAATTGGGAGAACATCTTATCCTCACCACAGCCCTGAGTTTTTTGTTAATTTAGGATTATAAGAATAATGAACAAACCCAGAAGCCTGTCTCCTTTATTTAGTTAGTTTGGGGGTTTTAGCTGGTAATCCACTATTGTCTGTGCAATGTATTCCCAGTCCAGCCTTTTATCAGAGGTGTTTAGCTATGCAGAGCATGTAAGGATGCCCATTGGTATTGATATATAGATTCCCAGCACATCTATTGTGTTTTACATGCCTTGCAATTAGCTTTTACTTTATCTATTGTGTGCCTACCTCTCGGTACGTGTGCCAGGAAAAAGAAAAGAGTCACACTGTGGAGTAGGGGGTGGAGGTCTGAAGAATTACTGAGGGAAAGTAGAAAGCAATTTGCACTCTGATGAAAGCAATGCAGGGCTAGATCCTGCCAAACACTGTTACTGTGGTGAGCAGCAGGAGTTCTGCAATGCCCAGCATGATGCTTGCTGTAACGAAGCAACATTGGAAGCTCAGTAAGACCTGGGGAGAAGTTGGGGTGTGCAGCACTGTAACCCTTCAGCAACAGTGCTGGCTTGCTACAGTGATCAGACAGCTAGGAGGAGAGACATGAATGAAGAAGACAGGGAATGTCTCCTGATGCTCTGAAACACGCAGAATTTAGGCCACAGGCAGATTGTAACAGTAGAGGCAAATAGCCCAGCAGGTAGGACTGATATGAGAGGTCACCATCAGCTCTTCCTTCTCAGTCATTGCAGATTTTCCCTGTGGAACCTACTCCTTCCTCTAGCACTTGAACACTCAAGTTTCCCTCACATGGGCTGCCTGTTGCAGCTGTGGGTCCTTCAGGCCTTTGCTAGCAGGTCTCCCAAGTGAGCCCCAGCCCATCAGAGGCATGGATGTGGGCAGGAAGTATCTGAGCACACCAGTGGACTCTTTCCAACACCAATGTGCTCCTTGGATGGACCACACTCTCCCAGTGGGCACTTTACAGGCTGCGTTAGTCACATACCCCTTTGCCATCCATGCCCTTCCTTCAGTAAAAGCATGTCTCATGCTCTCCATGCTCAGTGAGACGAACTAGACATCATTGAAAAATCCAGGCCATACTGACATGTAAAAGGGTCAGATCTGGGCTGCAATTTTACAGCCATAGTCCAATACACCACAGTTATCTGGAAGTCTACTACCAGAAACTCACTGAGGTATAAAACTCACCGGACACCAAGGAGTCTGATACTGGTAGAGAATCTGGCTGCCAGCTTGGACTCTGCTGAGAAGCCCACCCTGTGTGCTGTGCCACGGTGCTAAGACTGCTCCTGGGGACACTACTTGGTCATTCAAATCTGGCTTAAGACTCTATGCTGCACACAAGTCCTATAAGAGAAGAAGTGGGCTGCATTTTGAAGCTAATTAGGGCTTGCTCCAAAGCCTCTGGCAATATGCTTGGCAATAAACACAGTGGTCGACTTTTTTTGCAATTTCTGCTCTCCTTTGTGCTGCCAAGTGACTAGCACTGGAAGGAAGTCCCAGGGACCCAGAAAAGGCTCAGGAGAATCCCCCCCGCAGTGCTACGGCTTGCAGAATCGTGATCCCTCTGCTTTATGCACTGTGTGGTTACTGAGATGTGGCAAAGCAAGAAGACAGTGCTGGCAGCCCATAAGGGAGACCCTTACCTATACCCTTAGTCTCTGAAACTCTGTCAGGCAGGTGAAAAAACAATTTGTCTGTCTCTGTATTGCTACTTTCCCTTGGGGTCCGGAGAGCAGCATTCATCCTGTATGAAGGCATCCACTCTTTGCCCTAAATGTACTTCTAGGATGTGCCAAACTTATTCTCAGCTGTGGTGCTTGACCCTGTTATGCTCCTGTTGATGTTGCTGGTGCTGGCTTGTAATCAGTTATAATTGGTGTTGAGGTGACAAGGAGGAGACGGTTGAACTCTGAAGTTCCCATGTGAGCAGGGCAAGGTGACTTTTCACTGACTACATATAACCCTTTTACATTTTTACCATTACGCTGCCAGCAGACAGTTGGCAGCCACAGCTGTGCTGCCTGCAGTTGCAGTTGCCACATACCCTCAGATAGGAGGAGGGGCCGGAGGGAGGAGGGGAAGGAGTAAGTCCAGCTGAAAGGAGTGGTGCTCCTGCATCTATTTTTTCCACTGCTGTAGACTTGTGTTTTTTCTGTGCATCTTTTGATTTGTGTTAGGGTGAGATAGGGCTATAACTGACTCCATCTGGCCCTCTACCTTTAATTACCTCACTGCCACCGTTTTTCATTTGCTATTTTTTGCCAGTCCACGTCACTCATAGCCTTGGATCACTGATGTAAGCAGTGGTTTCTTTGTCCCCAGGAAACCAATGATCAGTACATGTAGGAGGAAGAGGTGAGTGGACAATGCATGAAACATGGAGGAATGAATTGGGAGGACAGTTTTGAAAAGGTGTTGGGAAGTCAGTGAGGATATGCAGGGTGAGATTGCCAACTGTGGCAATGTCTCTGTAAATTATTCTACTAATAAAGACTCCATTCAATTTTACAAGCATGGTGTCCTTTTATATCATTATCCAGCATGCAGTACATGAAACATCCACCAAATTATCTAACAGGAAATAAATCTGTAAAAGTGCATAATAAATCCCACTATAACATTTTCAACAGCCTTCTTAAAAAATGGTCTAAGTGCCAAGGACTGTAAGATTACACTCAACCAAAGACAGAAATGAATAAATAAATACAATATTGATCTCAAATTCCACTAACAAATCCCCTTCCATGTCAGCAAAAAAAATCAATCACTCAAAGAGTTATCAGTTTTTTCATTCTTATGGTCTTAAAATTCCACCAACTAGCCCAGACTATGAACAATGTAGGTATATTTAAAAATGTGGAGGTGAGAAGGAGAGGAAAAGAAATATGTCATAGAGAAGAAGAAAGATGTATGAGTTCATCATGTGTATATATCAGCTCCAGGACTCCAGGTAAGAATAGTTTGTTCATTTTGTGGTTTTTTTCCAACTGCAATCAAAAATGAAAAGCCTGATACCAGGGAAAAATCAGGGTAAATTTTTCCAAAGTACTAGTGCATTCAGACACATGATTTCCATTAAAATTGATGTGAACTAGTATCCTGGTTTCCCAGGAACACAGCTGTGGTCCAGCCATGGCAGGCAGGCTGTGAGTAGCCCTGAGTCAGCTGGGAGTTTCAGTCATAAAATCATAGAATAGTCTTAGTTGGAAAAGATCTCTAAGGTCATCAAGTCCAACCATTAACCCAGCACTGCCAATTTGCCACTTCACCATGTCCCTCAGCACCTCATCTACATGTTTCTCAAATACCTCCAGGGATGGGGACTCCACCACTGCCCTGGACAGCCTGTGCCAGTGCTTGACATACTTTCTGCAAAGAAATTTTCCTAGTATCAAATCTAGATCTCCCCTTGAGAACATTACTCCTCATCCTATCACTAGTAAACTGGGAGAGGAGACTGACTCCCTCCTCACTACAGCCTCCTTTCAGGTAGTTGTAGAGAGCAATGAAGTCTCCCCTCAGCCTCCTCTTCTCCAGACTAAGCAACCCCAGTTCCCTCAGCTCCTCCTCATCAGACTTGTGCTCCAGACCCTTCACCAGCTTCCTTGCCCTTCTCTGGCCACGCTCCAGCAGCTCAGTGTCCTTCTTGTAGTGAGGGCCCCAAAACTGAACACAGTATTTGAGGTCCAGCTGCACCAGAGCTGAGTACAGGGGGATAATCACTCTCCTCATCCTGCTGGTCAAACCATTTCTGATACAAGCCAGGATGCTGTTGACCTTCTCAGCCACCTGTGCACACTGCTGGCTCATGTTCAGTCGGCTATCTACCAGTTGACCCAAGCTGACTCGCAGGTGTATCCCATACCACTTATATCATACTCATTACAAAAGGAAGGAGTTTACTGAGGGCAAAAAGTTCCTTTTCCTGGGGCCTCTTCCTCTTTGTTTTCTGCTCCTTCTCCTGTAGATGAGGCTGAGTATGACCTTATGTACTTAATGCTGGTGATTGTATTAGTTTCATAAGATCTGTTTCTACTTCAGCCCATGGGGCTTCTTTATTTTTTACCCAATTCCCATTCTCAGCTGGGGAGGAGTCATCAGGTGATAGAACAACTGCTACGGTTTAACCCTGGCTACAGGCTAAATGTAGACAACTAGGTAAGTCCCTACCTGGCTTAGAAATACTAGAAATACTTAGAAATACTAGCTCAAACATGCTATTTGTCTGATGTTTGGAACCTGTTTATATTATGTAGGAGAGGCAAGTCTTATATATGAAGGAGGGTGGTTTGGGGCTTGGATAACTCAGCTTCCAGCCTATGCTCTTTTACAAACATGCTTTGTAATTCTGGGCAAGTTCCTGAAAGGTTGAAGATGAGGGGCTTTTACATGCACAGATAACCTCTGAGGAGAATCGGGTAGCTCCTAATTTGCACTTAGTAGCCAGTATGAAATGTTGGGCACAAGGCCTGTCTGATTTTTTTCCTCTTCCTGGAGTGAAGAACTGCATGAGGGGTATTCCATTGGATGAAGGATCCTGATGTCCTTCTCTCAGGAATTTCATTCTTTCTGAACAGTTGTCTCTGCTCTCTAGCCTAGGTACTGGTAAAACATGGGACACCTGGGTTTGGTACCCTCGTGGGATGTGATCCCACACATATCCTGCTTCCCAGGACTTGCTCTTCAGATACAGAGGGGTGGTTGTATTCTACTCGGAATTTCTTTGTCAATGCATTAGGCACTCGATATCTTTTGTAGTCCTGAAAGAAGATGTTGTGTAGGTATACCCTATAGGTATCTAGGGTTAGGCTGGTGTATGGTGTTTTGAGTCATTTGTTTGAATTCATCACGTAAATACTTGATTTTGTTCCGAAAGAAAGTTCTCTAGATCTCTTCACTTGCACTGAATGCATGTGGTCTGCATCTGGCCTTCACTCTAAGCAGCTCACTTTTAATTCTCAGGTCTGGTAATCTGCCTTTGCTGTATCTCATTTCATGTGAAGGAGAGACCAGGTGGCCATGAGTCATTTTTACTTCTCTGTCTTCACCTGTGAAATGGAAATTACAGTGTGTTCCTGGCTTGCAAAGATATTATGGGGATAACGCACCAAAAACCTTCAGGTGCTGAGATATTTTCACAAAAGGACAGATATGTCTTTCTGGAACTGGCAGAAAAAGGTGATCTTTTACTTTTCTAATCACCACAGAAGATTTTGCGTTGTCAAAGCCCCATTTAAACACAACTACAAGACATCAAGGCCAAGAAAAAAAGATAGCAGTGCTAATTAAAGACAAATTAGAAAATGTTAGCTACTCCTTCAGTGGAGGTGTTTGCTTCTAACTTAATGTCTGGCAATCATATAGATTCTGCTGATATTTTCCTTGCCTTTCTTGAAATAGTGATATAATTTAAAAGAATATTTAATTCATATATACCCTCCATACTTCAATAACCTAGTCACATAAATCCTTTTTTCTTGTATAACTTTAAAAATATTTGGTTGGCTAATATGCAGAGCTAGTGGAGGATTTTTACTCAATTTAGACTGTAATGTTCAGATCTGAATACCATCTGAAAATGTTATTCGCCTGATGCTGTGGTATTTCTTTCCCAGATCCTTCATGCCCATTTATCCTTTCAAAGGCATTTTTAACTCATTCATTTTCAGCCTTGGTTGAAGCTTCACATTGGAGCTGAGTGGGCACATGTTTTTATCTTGCTTCACTGGGATTCAGTGCAGGCACAAACATCCAGCCATGAGAGTCCAATTACAAGACCACATACTTGTAAATCTTTTCATTACCTGTGTGAACACTGCTGCAGTCTCTGATTGAGGCCTCTACACAATCTTGTAGTGAAAGTAATCTAACAGGATTAATTTCATTTCAACTGAGAACCTGCATCTTACTGCCAATAACATCTCCTTAGCCTGAGACTGGAGGAAATGGCTGTCCTTTTTTCCTTCTCAGGACAGGATAAAAAGGAGCCCTTCTGTAAATGAAAGTCAGTCTGAGTGTCTCACATAGGAAGCGGTAGATGCATGACCCTCAATAACTACAAATTTGAGAGGAAGAACAAGCTGCTTACAGGAGATTATGTCTGCTGAGAGGACGCTGAGAATATTTTTTATGAGGACGTGGAAAAGAGAAATGACTTTGAAAAGAAACAGTGGAAAGGACTGCTAATTCCTTTTTACACAGTGCAAGTTGTTTATCTTGTAGAATCTCATCTGAATAGGGATCTTTCCATGGTCTGTGGGAACATCTGTAGAAGGTTAGAGAGATGCTTGGAAACTCTGAGGCTGAGTTTGCTTTCCAAATGGCAGAACCAGAGCTCATCTCAGTATTGGTTAGAGCTGGTCTGCCGTAACACAAAGAATACAGTATCTTCTAAACTTCCCTACTTTTCTTGCATTACTGAGCCACTGTAATGACCTTGGCTTTTTTTTTTCCTTTCAGAAAACTTCTTGGTCTGCTTTTAGGAGCCAAAAAATAATGAAATTAATATACAAACTGCTAAGCTGTTGGTTAAGAACTTGCACATGCTGTCAGGCACAATGCAGACAGCCAAACCCTGGGACTGCCAAAGTTAGAGGAGAAGCTCATTTCCTACTGTAGCCAGGGCAAATGGTTATAATCATCTTTCAGCAGAGATATTGATGTGACACTTGATGAGATTGGGAAAAGACTGGTGAAGCCTCGTTTTGCAGACTTGATACACTTGGAAAAAATTTGAGTTATTTTATAAATCAAACTTTGGAGGCTTAAAGACAAACCCCAGATATCCAGATGATATGACTGCTAGACTGCAAGCTGGGAGTGTCTCAGTTCTCTTACTGTCTCCAGTGTTGACTCCTGCTGCAGCTCTCGGCAGCTTCCTTCACCCCTGATTTCTTCATTGATAAAGTCTAGTAGAAGTTACTAAAGCTTTTTGAATCAGTTGTTACATAGGAATAAACTGTTTAATTTAACCTTTTTTTCATGTGCATGAATTGTTCATGAAACAATTCTGACTGTATTAATTCTTCATAAAGTATTCCCTGAATAATTTATACAAACAAGTTACAGCCAGTGAGGCACTCAACTATCTTTTACTTCATTATACAGACCCTAGTTCTGGAGTCTTTGAGAGCACTTCACAGTCTTTACTGAGTATTTAGCCCCAAAATCTCTATGTGAGATAAGGCTGCTTTTCATTTTACAGCTGGGCAAATGAGGCCCTCAAAGACAATGCAGGGGATTTGCAGTAGTAACCCAGACAATTCAACTTTCAATTCATGCATTCCAGACTAAATACTAAATCTTAGAGTGAAAATACTGCCAGCAATTTGTAGTAACAACAATAGTAATAGTTATTTTGATAGTAATTGTAGCAGTAATAGTAATTAATGTTGAAATTTGTAAAATTTTGTTTATTCATGATCAGGAAATAAATAGTTTGCCATCAAATATGACAGGGGTGGTTGGGGTAAACTTTTGCATGCTACACAAAATCAATATATTGGTACGTTATTTTACCTGCCACATTTAATACCATCAGGTATTCTTTAGCTGTCTTTATGTCTTTCTGGAGTCTGTTACACTAATACATTACTGCAGCTGTAAACTGGCGAACTGTCCATTTTACTGCACTGCACAACTTCAGTTACATCTCAAAGACTAACCTCCACTCCTGATACTGATATATACAGCTTGGACTACACAGCAGAGAATCGGGCTCAGTGACGTTACTGGTGTTGCAGTAATGCTACCCAGGCTGCAGGCCTGATTAGAAATAGCCAGGGAAACTTGAATACCTGAATCAACCTGACTCAGAGCAAGGTAATGATCACCTGCCTTCGTGTTCTGCAGCTCAGCCACAGCCACACGTCTGAGGTAATGAAGTCGTGGATCAGGGCTGCTGAGTTTTCACTTCAGACAAAGGGAAGAGAAGTTTGAATTTAAATAAGAAGGCTTGGTCATGAATGCAGTTGGCCTTGTGCCACTGTGATGCTTGGCTGGTGGTAAAGCTGTTGCTTTCCCTAAGAATTCCAGGCTCAGGAACTCCTGGCGGTGCTCAGCACCTCGTGTACAGCTTTCTCTCACCCGTGCGATGGAAGCACGTGGCCAAGCCCACACAGAGCTTGCTAGCTCTGGCGATATCAGAAGTAAAGAGTCCAGAGGAGGCCCTGCTAGGTATCTGATGTTTATTTCTGACCAGCTCCCATGCCAGGCCAGGTAGCAAGAGGGCGGGCCCTGCCCGCCGGGTTCTTTATCAAGGGACACAGACAGGGGAGGGACCACAGCTGAGGGCCAATGTAGTGTGACCCAAGGTTAGAGTGACTGTCTGGCTGCTGGCCAACCAGGGGGACCCTCCTCACACAGGTCACAAGACCAGGTGAGGAGGTTCCTGGCTTGTGGGGGGTGTCAGATCTCTGAATTCACCCACCACAGAGCTGCTGGGCTCCCTGGTCCCCCAGGCATCCCAGCTGGTGGCTCGGGGACTACAACAGCCTTGCTTTTTTGTTTTGTTTTCCTATTCATTTATGAAGGGTATTAGCTCCTTGCTTAATAGGCAAGTGACACAGAGATAAAGTCTTACTGTTTGCAGCTGAGAGAAGCTGGAAAAGAACACTACAGGGACAGGTATTTTCCAAGTCTTGGAGACACCTTCCGTTTCTTCCTCATGTCTTCCACCTGTTTTAGTTCCTTATGCTGTCTTACCAACACCTACTTGGTTATTTTGCTTATCCTATATATTTTTTGCCTTGTTTCTTTCATATAAGCCTTCACAGCTTTGCCAGAATTTTAAACATGTTTATGGTTAAGGCTGTGCCAGCATGAAAGCATTCTTGGATTGTTGGCCATGCTCAGTCTAGACAGTCTACCTGTGAAGTGGTATGTTCAGGGGATGGGCAATGGCATGCAAACCACTGAGCAGCAGGGTACAAAGCCTGTGAAGCACTGCTGGAGAGCTGAACAGAGATGCCATGACTTGTTCTTCATTGCTAAAAATCCTAGTGTCTGGAAACTAAATCAGAGGCTTTCAGAGAAAAAACAAAACAAAACAAAAACAACCCCAACTCTTCAAGCTGGAATTACAAAATCACCCTATTTGGACACAGCTGTGATTTCTTGTGATCTGTGGAACTGGCAGAAGTGTGAGGGGTAGGAACCTGAAGGTGGTTCACCACTGGATCCCATTTATGGTTTCTCATTTCAAGTTGTACATAGCAGCACACCAGACCCAGAGGAATGAGAACATGAATGCCAGACACAAAGTGCCCTCGTATTCTAATGGGTCCCTTCCTCTGCAATCCTACCCAGCAGCATGGCTAGGGGTAGTTTCTGCTCGTGCTTGTGGGGTGGGTGCTAACCAGGAGCCATGCTGCTGCCCAGGCATGCTCCTGCAGCTTGGTACTCGCTCATCTCACTGGCATTATTCATTTGCATTCTGCTCCCAGCCCTCCTCCCTGTAAGTACATTTAGCACTTTTACAAGGTGTTAGATTGACTCTTCTAAGAAAACCAGAAGACAGCTCCTGTTTATCTACAGGGCTGGTGTAGCAGAGCTACGGCAGAATCAGCTTCTGTCCTGACACCTGCTAGTCTGCTCTCTACAGCCTTCTCTGGCAGGGCTAGCTTGCCTTCTGCCTATTTTCTCCTCATGCAGCCAAAAAGGTGCCTGTTTCCAGGTAGTACCTAACTCTTGCATCCTAGAAACTAGGGAGACATGGCTCTGTTAGCTTTCATTCACTGCCCAATATTTCTCTACCCCTTATGATTGTGGTCAGTGATGCAATGGCAGTTCCCTGAGTACTCTCTTCATATGTATTTGTGATACGTCCCAGAGCTTTGGGCACAGGTGATCTCATATGTTGCACTATAGGGTCATTCTTCAGCTGATGAATTCTTAAGACACTTGGAGCAGAGACTTCTTTTTCTCATTCATCTCACCTCTCTTCCCTTCTGCCTCCCATCCAAAGAAGAGACAACTCTCTCTTGTCACCTCCCATTACCTTACAGACAAGAGAATGCAGGAAGGAAATGATTCCCAAGTTGAGATACTCCTGAAGTTTCTAATAAGACTATAATTTGGGTCTTATATGAGAAGCATGTTCGTATAGCAGAGCTTGGGGTTTGGCTGTGCTAGTTGTTTACTAAACCCATGTGTAAAAAAGAATGTGAGAAGGTCTCTAAGATAAAAGCATAGGAGGCACAAGGTGGAGTGTAGCTGCTTGAGAAAGGTCTGACAGCTAGTGCAGGAGGGAGACACTGTCTGCAGAAAGCTGGGAAGATGTACAATTGCTCACGTGCCAGAGACAGCAACATCCACAAGGCTGAGCTCATCTCTTTCCGTAGGGTTGAAGCCACAGTGCCAAGGAAAAAAAAAAATCTGTATAGTGGACTGTTCAGAAAGATTTCCTCCGAAAGCCATTATTCACCTTTCAGAAGTGCTCCAATGCAGAAGCTGGGCTACAGCTGACCAGAGCAATATGAATTAAAGCCAGTTTGAGTCTTTCTCCTTTGAGCTATCCTTCTCCCCTTTACCTGATTCTGTCTTCTCCTGATTTCATCAGCACAAAAATTCAACAGCAGATAATCTGGCTTCTTTCTGTCAGCCTGCCAAGGTTAGCAGCAGCTGCCCCAATGTGTCTATTTGCTTGGCATCCAGTAGCTAGGACAGAATGGATAGTTGGGTTCCTCTTCTATTTCTTCCACCGAAAATTTGCTCTCTGTTCTCTGATAAATTAGAAAGGAGTTTTTGCTGATGAGTTTTACCCTTTTCTACTCTTAAATCTCAGGGCTACCGAGCTGTAACAATTTAAATGAGTAAGATTTCTGAAAACTGATGAGTGCAATTTTAAATGTCTCATTGAAACGTATAACCAAATCCTCCTTAAAGCTGCCTGCAGGACAGCGATGTTCCTCTTTGTGGATGCACTGGCATTTTTCTCATTGTGAGGAATCCAATTAACTCAATGAAACTCGTAATGCCAATGCACAGTCAGTCTCTGTTGTTTGTCATGGACTATCTCCAGTGGATACTACTACCAGCAGTCCTTTAGATAGTTGTGTTGTCGTGTGATACTCAAATGACAAGATGTAGATTCCCCCTTTCAAATACTTCTGTGGAATGCAGGTTTAGATGCCTATTTTGGTTCATTTCTACAATTAATTAGTACCAATTGTCCCTGCCTGGAATTTACTTTTCTTCCCCTACCTGCCTACCTGCATTGAATACGGAACATATTAAAAACACTTTATCCCAAAATATTCAATGTCTACATGGACAAACCAAACAATGGTAGGAAAGAAGTAATTTTTCTCCATGTTGACTAATAGGAAATGATTATTCTCTAGGACTGGAGGAGTTTTTATCTGTCTCTGCCAGGTGTTTCCTCTATAACCTGAACAAAACCCTTAAGACCAAACTCAGGTTGCTTATTTAACTAAAGTAGGTACTTAGGTCCTTCCTATGCCCCTCCAGTTCAGGGCAATGTCAAATGCTTCATCTCACATTCTTTCCATGACTGGGTCACCATCTGGGAATACCTCCACAGTCTCACCAAGCAGCAGTTCCCCAGGGATGAAGAGGGGACAATATTTGGACTACCTGGTACAGGTGCCTAATGAGAATGGATGCCTAGCCCTGGTACCATCAGAGCCTAGAGGCTGGATTCATCTTATGAGCTCTAGGTGCCTATGCTGTGTAGAAACCTACATCTGCACGAGTTGCTGTGTTACAGTGTGAATGCAGAGAACCAGACACTTTTAGCCTTGCTTTACCTAACTTACTCATCTTCCTCCTTTGAGCTGAGAAGGATGGAACTCTGGGGAAGCACCTATGTCTGGTCATTAGCTCAGTCACAGCAGCCTATGTTTGTTTAGGTGGACACCATCCTCTGATCCTCTATTCACTTGCACACCAAGCAAAAAGCAGAAGCTGGTTTATGCTCTCCAGAGTCTCAATACGGTGCCTCAAGGCTTCTGGCAGATGAGGCTTTCAGCTCTGAATCTCTGTTCTCATTTTATCCTTTTTCTCCTAGGATAGGCTCAATCTGTGCCTATGCCTAATTTGCACTCAGGTGTAATCAAGGGTTTATACTCTGAGACTGTGGGTAGAATTTAGCGATTACAAAAATAAGACAAATGTAAAATCTCAAGGACAACTAAGGATAAGACCAAGAAAATGCTGAAGAGTGAGGAGGAGTGACAGACAGTTGGGTTGGAAAGTATTTCCCTGCATTCAGGAGCTGGCTGAATTTTACCTAGCTGGGACTGTGTGCAAGTAAGAAAGGCAATTTTTTTCCCCATGAGATCTATTGAGAAAATATTGGTTGCTTCATTTAGGGCCATTTCTCTATCCTTTTTTTTTTTCTTTCCCTCTAGAAGCTGATGAAAGTGTCATAACTTGACATTAAATATATCCTGGAGGATCAGTCAGTCTCAGATTCTCTTCCTGGGAGAACTGTCTATCTTGATCACAAATTAAAAAGACTCTCTTGGGACCAGCATGTCACAGAGGGACTTAGCAGTGTTACTCTGGGATCAATTTCTGTTTTGCAGTCAAAGTCACCTCCCTTTTCTCTTGCTTTCCCTCTCTTACATGATTCATTTATAAGTGCCATCAAGGCAGAGTTTGCTTTGCCTTCTTTGGGCAGAGATCATGGTCGTGGAGTCCTGATGGAGCTGGGCAGAGCAGGAACTCAGGTGCTTGCTGGCCTCAGGGTGAAACACGAGCTGGCAGGATCATCCTGCTGGTCCCTCTGGTTGTTTCTACCGTTGGTGCTGTGCTGATGAGCCTGATGGGGCAGAGGCTGGTCACCACCTTGAGACAGTGTCAGGATCTGGTAGGAAATTCAATGAGGCCAAGCAAAAGAGAAATGGCTCTGAGAATCATCCTCCACCCCACCCTGAAGCTTAAAAGAAAAGGGAAAGGATATTTCTGCTTCCACTATTTTCTAACTCCTAGCTTCTTTAAAAAAGAAATGAAGTACAGGCTCTGGCATACATTGCAAAATATGGTTGGTTGTGTAATGGCCACTCTCATCTCTCAGCTGTGTACCATAACTGCTTTGCCAAGGTGCTGGCAAGCGTCGTACTGTACTTTAAGGAATGTGTCTAGTGGCTGCAAAGAATTTGTGAGGGCAAAGTCTGGGGAATAAAACTACATGGCTGTTAGATGAATAAATACGATAAATGGAAATGTGCCATTACTCATACTTCTTTTTCACTTGAAATATCAGAGCTGTGACTCACAGTTCCAGGAGCAGAGTCTCAGGATTTTTATTCCTGCCCCTCCTGTACTACCTCTGGAGGCCAGCAGTCTGTAATTGAGGTATTATCCACTTCAGTAATACGTGCTATTGAACCCACCTCTGTTAGTTCCCACCACCTGAGCAGTGTAAGTAGACCTGCATAGTCAGCAGCAGAGGGAACTCTAATAACAGCCTACAAAGGATGCATAAACTCTGCATGAATAACTTCCTTTTACATCTGCACTGAAGATGGGCAGGAAAACAGTATATTGATGTAATTTTCAGAAGCATTCAGCATCCAGCTTTAAAATGAGAAATAAGAAAATTATATTTTTTTAGAAACAATTACAATTTTATGTGGGTCAGCTGATGCATTTTGTTCATATCTTTGAGCTCTGATTTAATTTAACCCATCCAGCTTTTTTTTTGTAGACAAAGATAACGCTTGCACATCACTTTGTGTTAGTAAATGCTGTATAAATACAAACTGGTATTTAGTTTATTCACGGTGAATAATTCATTAGATGAGCAGCATCTAGGATTTTATATTTTTCTCTTTTCCTGTTCCTGAACTGCCCACAGACAGCATTTTTTTTTTCCTTAGTTTGTTTGTTGGTGAATAATTTCTGTAAATAATCCTTAGTCTGCATCTTTCTCTGATCAGTTTGCTAAGAGTATGCGTAATTTCAACTAAATGCTGCTTTTAGTTGGACAGATGTCATACATTGCTATGCCATACTCTTCTGACATGCAGGCGCATTCTTTTGCTTGCTTCAGGGGTCTTGTCTCTGAAGTTACTTGTTAACAACAGGTGGGGAAGAAAATGAAGTGAATTTACTTAGTCATTCTTACTATTTAGATTACAGGGCATTTTAGGACTCCAACATAATTCACAGATTCACAAAGTTACATATTATCCTTGCACATAGTAGGAGGCAAAACACTTTGCATGAAGTAAGTTATTTAAAGTGGTACTGCTAAATAGAGAGGAGAATTTTAATTCCTATTTTAAAGTGTGAGGCCCACAAGCTATGCCCACACTGCACTAGTTGGCTCTGTGTGAAGGCGTTAGTGGCTCCACAAGGCTGAAGCTGTTGGAGTCTTCGGTGCTCCAGAAGCCAGAGCAGAGATCTTGCTAGAAACCATGGAGAAGACCACGGTAGAGCAGGTATTTCCATGCAGCCACTGGAAAGGAGGTGTGAGAGAGCGGCTGGCTGAGTGTCTGGCTGCTGGCCAAGGTTAACCCACCACAGAGGAGCACAAAGTCCCAGGATGAGACTGAAGATAACCACCAGCCTCAGCAAGGAGTCAAGTGAGGCAGCTGGTTAAAAAAATAGGGAGAACAGGGAAGCATCTTTATTTTCCTCTCCTCTGTGGAGCTTGTAGCCTAATTGTCAGGATGCTTATGGAGGAACGTACCAGCTGCACTTCATACTAGTTCTATGGTTTGTCACAAGCAGAAAAGCAGAAACTATCCTTGCAAGAGGGGCTTAAACACAGGATTCTCCTCTCCTATGGAAACCATGAGCCGGAAAGGCAGCCTGCTTGCTACTTCCTTTTCTGGCCCAGTGAATCTTTTATTTATTCATGCCAGAATGAGCAACTTTGATAAACAGGCTGTAGAGATCTTAAATGTTCCTGTGGTCTGTGTTTTAGTTATTGCCCTAGAGATAGGGAGAGGTGGCTCTGATGCTGTTCACAGAGATTTCCCTTGATGAGTAAATGTTCAACTTGGAGCTTCCCTGCTGCTGTCTGGAAGGAAGTGAAATGCTTTTCTTTTTACAAAGATTGTTCTGGTAAACATTTTTGTAGTGCATCTTTGAATTCAGCTGCTTTGACCAGGCATACAGAAGACAGGTGAGCTTTTGGATCCTGGTGTGGCATCAGCATATGCCCTGTCAAGACCGTGTCACCTCTGGCCATGGTCAGAAGCAGGACTTGGAGTGAGAAGGGGATTTAAATATTGAAAACTGAGGAACCTCTCACCATGAACCATTGGATGAGCAGCAGTTTTGAGCATTGCAGAATCTCCTTATGTTCTACTTTAAGTGCTTAGCTTCCTTTTTAGGTATGAGCAGAATTAATTTATCCAAGGTCATACAGGGGAAAGGGAACTGGCTCTACATATACTGAACTGCAGCTCAGTTGCTTACTCATGGGGCTATTCCTAGAGTATCTGTTGAATATTTTTGATGCTGTTGCTGCAGTTGCTTTCATAAGTAAGGAGCAAGGAGACAGACTGAACTGAAGCCAGTGGCAAGAGAGAGGGACTACAATTTTTGGTAGTGAAAGGAAGAGGAGAAAAGAAGGTATGTAGCTGAGATCAATTCCCTCTTGGAGGCAGAAATGTGCAAAATGTAACTGTTCCCCTCAGTTAAAAGAAAGAACTGTGCAGCATCAGTGATTCTGGCACCATAATGCTGAGAAAAGACAAAGGAACCAGTGAGGGCTGAGGATGCCACCCAAAATACTAAAAAGTCCAGGATCAACATGCATAAACTCAGCAGAATCTACACTGGAGGTTGTCAGGAAATGTCCACGCGTTAGAATACTTGTCTGTAGAGAAATTTAAAAACAATAATCAACATAGGGGGGTAGGAGGATGAGAGAGGTGTGGGAGGAGCATGTAAAAAGTTTATACAAACAAAAATTCCAATCCCTAACATTCTGTGATTCTGTGTGATTCTGTAATTGTGTTTGCTGTGGGGAAATTCCATCAGGGTAGTATTTTTCTAAACTCTACCTGTGAAACTCCTGAGCAATTAGTAAGGATCTAGTAACAGTGTGCTGGGAGGAGATAGGAGACTGTCAGAAGGAAGGAAACACCCTTACTTTCATTGCAGTTTGTGGCGAGATTAGAAGTGGCTTCCTAGGAGCCTGAGAGAGCTTCCACTAGCACATTGCAGGTTATTAACAAGGAAGATTTTACTTCCTATCACTGATTGACTAATTATAGCTGCATAGTTCAAATGAAGATGTTCTGAGACATCCCTTCGCAGGCAGAGCAGGAATGCATGCCTCTACTGTTTGATCTGTTCCCTTATGTTTACATTTGATATTCATGAAAAGGAGCAGCAAATAGAGCCAGAATCAGTACAGGCAAATGCTGGGCCAGCTCAGCCCATGCAGACCTGCCCTGGCATTTCAGCCCCACTCAGCACAGGCATATGTTGGTATGACCTGCCCCACATCCCGTGCAGTTGAATTGTGCCCTGGGACAGGAGCAGTATTTTCAGTTCAAAGCAAGCTACAATTACTCCCATAGTAACTGGGAACACCACATGCCACATTATTTGGAAATACAGAAAGTCAGAAATGCTGGACAATTTGTGAATAGAAAAGATTTTTGCCTTGTTAAAGAAATATCCTTAAACTGGAGCCATGTGCTGTCTGCATCTTCTCTTCCAAAACACAGACCCTCTGCTTTGCCAAGATTCAGACTCTTCTGAGAACAAAATATACAATATGGTGATTCACCATGCGTATTTGTGTGCATCAGAAGCTCCAACAAAACTCAGACACACCCACTGCCAGTGCCCACACATGCTGTTTTTTACTTTCTTTTGGGGGAATTGTAACCTGTGCAACATTTGAAAAGTATATCAGTATCCAAAACTGTCCAAGAGGAAAACTACTATATTAAGCTGTCAGTCCTGCAAACACCCTTTCCATCCACCTTTCTAGGAAGAATCACAACCATTTCCTCTCCCTCCACTCTCTCCTTGTCATAAGTCTCCTGGGAGCCTTACAGTAGCAGTTTCATTATTCTTGTAATAGTATGGGCAAATATTATTTGTAGAGTGAGTCACTTTGGTTCATATGCTGATTGCTATCTTATCGCAGGCTTCAGTCAGAGCCACTTTAATGATGCTCAGACAGGTGAGTTATTAAAACAAGCCCAGAGGCAGCCAAGTGTAAAGGAGCTGGAGACAGGGCTGGAGGACTGCCCTTCTCCTCCCAGTGCTGTAGTGCTGTATGGATATGGAGGCTGTTCTGGAAGTCCAGGCTAATGCCTGTGGACTTTGGGAAGGGCAAATAGCTCTTTGAAGATTAGGGAATGCTGTTTATAATCTCAGCATTAAATTGTAGTTAGGAGGTCACTAGAGTCTTAACCCACAGCTTGGCCCCCTTGGCTGCTGCAGTAGTAAGAGTGTAAAAAAGTAAAAATAGGGTTCTGCCACAAAGGCAAACATTGTCCCTATTACAGCAAATCACCACACTACAAGGGCTTGTGACACAGAGGCATGATTACCTATTACTACGCTGGATAAAAATAACTTACTTATGGGCAAGGTCCTATTATAGGTAAGCTGAGGTCCTCCTCTATTTTACTCCACAAGGATGAATTTTACTCTGGAAGTACTAAATTCAGCTAGGCAAGCAGACAAGTGTTGTAGTTCATTCCAGTGCTCATGTGTGCACGTGCTCCCTGCTACCCCTGCAACTGCAGGGAGAAGAGGGAAGACATTCACAGAGACTTAGTGAGTTCTTGCACCACCAGAATAAGTGTTGTTTGTGGAAGGGGTATGTTGGTGATCCTTGTTATTCATTTGCACGTGTCACAACTAGAATACTTCCTACATGAAGCAGGAAAGCTCTATGTTTATGTGCCATAAAGGGAGTGAGATTTTGATTTTATGCCCAGTCTTTGGATCCAGCAAAGTTTGAAGCTTCCTCTGCTTTGATGGGAGATCAAAATATTCCTCTGAGTTGGTGGCACTCCCTAAGAATGATAAAAAGAATTTGCTTTCCTATTCTAGTCCAGCTCCTCCCAAGATCAAGCCCTGAGCAAATGATAATAACACATCTGTCTTTGGATGTACAAAAGTTTATGCTGCATGATTCACATGAAAGAGGAGACAAGGTAGGAGTGAGATGGCCACCTCCCACTTTAATATTGACTTTGAAAATGTAGGGAACTGAATTAAAATAAAACCTGTGGATCTATAGGGGAGAAGTCCATCTTTCTTCCTTCAAGAAAAGACATGTTCAGCCTGCAAAATCTTCTCACTTGCACTTCAGGATTAAGCCCCTTTGTATGTCACAGAGGAAATTCTTTCCCTTTATAATCTTTTTGCTGTCATATAGGTAATTGAATCACAGATCCACACAGTAAACCCTTCAAAAAGAATTACAAGGATTACATATCTCATATTCCCCTTGTTTCACCCTTTGCAGATGTTGAATGCAAGGCGTCAGTTTCCTCCTAATGCACATAATTCAGATATGTGATGTTTTCTGCCAAGACACCTTCCTCCTCTTCCTTCTTTGCCTTGCAACAGTTTCATGAGAGAAGCAGCTGAACTCGACAAGTTACAGAAAACTTAACTTGAGAAGCAGATATGGTTCTTCAGGAGGGAAAACAGGTCTGGAAGAAAGAAGGGAGGTAAAGTGGGAAATAGATATAGAAGTGAGTCTTAGGGGACTTGATGGGTGAGAGAAGATTGTGGCCTGATCCGTAGGCTGATATATCTTAGTCTGAGTTTTTTTTTGAAATGTGCTAAAAGCCAGATAAACATGAATCACTCCATTAATTGTCAACAAACCTGGAGTAAAGGACAGAATATGGTCACATTCCACACGTATTTCATGGATGCAGATGCAAGGGAGAGCAGTGAAACTAGAAAACATACAGTAGGACTAAATCTGGAAAATCTTTACCTACATAAGAAAACATAGGCAAAAACTCTGGGGAATACATACAGATTATTTAAAAGCTCAGCAAATGCAACTGGAATTGCATCTCTGTGGGCCAATGTTGCAGGTCTGCTCTGCTCCAGAGTTTGCAGTAGCACAGGAAGGCTTGCTGCTATGAGACCTTCTGAAAAGTCACAGCTTAGATGAAGTCAGTGGGGATGTGACCTTTTATAAGAACTAAATGCACCTGCCTCAGCGCCAAGGAGGACTGCCAAAAAGGCAGCACATTCAGTGACCACAGTCGTGGTGTAATGTGAATGGACAGAGCCTAATGATGATCCTAATGATGCAAAAGGTCTCATCTCTACTGCAGAGCAACAATAGGGATTCCTGATTTGGTGACAATTGAGTCAGAGCAGCAAGTATCTGTGCTGAATTGCTAAGGCAGTGGGAAGCCAAGTTTATGAGCCAACTGGCAGCAGTTCACTAGTGTGACCACTCTGCTTTCAGGACTTGACCTGCCATATGTTGCATTGTGCAGACAGCTCCTCAGATGGCTGTTTCAGGAATCCCTCCCTCCCTGATCTGAGAGGTTTGTGAGCTAAAGTCCTGCTTAAAAGCGATGTTGGAAACACATACTTGAGCTAGCAGTTGGTCATGATCCCCAGCATAAACAGAGCAGCACAGAGCTTTGCCTGAGCTGATTGCTGGGTCTTTATTTGCTCTGAATATTGCAGCTCATGATGAACTCAGGTCAGTTTCAGTGACAGTGAGCTGATTCCTGAGCCTGTCTAGCTTTAGCCAGTCTATAGGATCTGTAACTGCTTGAGTGACTGTGTTCACCATAGGTGATATCTAAATCAGTTAGGAAAATAGTATAAAAAGTCAAGAAAAGATAGGCTTCAAAGAGCTAGGTCTCTTGTGAAATATGGATTTAAACTGCACACCTGTTTAGAAGGTGTCCTGGCTTCCCAGGAATGTAATCATGAGCCAGCCATGGCAGGTAGACCATGAGTAGCTCTAGGTCAGCTGGGAGACTCAGCCGAGGCAGCTGACCCAAGCTGACTCACAGGTGTATCCCATACCACTGACATCATGCTCATTATAAAAGGAGGGTGTTCCTCTTCCTGGGGCTCCTTCCTCTTGGCCTTTTGGTCCTGCTGTTGACCCTGATGATGAGGCTGAGTAAAACCTTGTGCACTTCATGTTGGTGATTGTATTAGTTTTGTTATTTCATTAAATCTATTTATACTTCAGCTCATGGGACTTCTATTTTTTCCCCAATTCCCTTTCTCAGCTGGCGAGGGGTCACTGGGTGGTAAAACAACTGCTACTGTTTAGGCCTGGGTACAGGCCCAATGTAGACAGAAGGTTTTGGAAATGTTCTTTGGTGAGCATTTTTACTATAGAAAGAGCATAAGGGTATTTGTGTTGACTAGTATTTCTTTCTAATTTTGTTTTTCTCTTTCCTTTTTTTTTTTTTCCCCCTGTAGTTTCAGTCTGTATCCATATTTTGGCTGGGAAAATCTTAGTTCCACTTTATTTCCTGTGTTTACAAGGAATAACTAAGCCTTTACTTCCATCCTGACAAATAGAGATCATAGCTCTTTTTGCCCTCAATTTGTTGTGGTGCTATCAATTTCCTTTTCATACAGCTGCTGTCATGCTACTCCAGTGGCTGGTATTTGTGGAACAAACAGGAAGGAATAAAGAGTCAGGGCCTGATCCAGTTTGCTTTAAATGTAATTTCTTGAGGTCAAAGTGTGATCCTTCTTAGGAACAGCTGGGGTACAAACTTGTCACTAATGCTAAGGGCTTCATACTTCATCCTATACTGTATGAATTTCTTCACTGTGGGTCAACAAAGTTACACCATAACAGAGAGCTCTGGAGGTGGAGAACAAAGGAGTGATGTTGGTATGATCCTTGGCATGTCACACAGCTTGAAGATCCGATCATTTTAAAATTGACCTGTAGAAATTCCTTGTACTGTGGCACGATCCTAACATGTGGAGCCAAGATGGAACTTGACACCACACCAGCAAATGGTCCGAATTCAAAAGGTAGCTGTTATTTAGAGGCACTTTCTCTTCTCGTTTGCTGGCTTGGTGTATTGTTACATGGATCAGAGGGACTTCAGAACTCTAGCCAGCTAAGAGTTCTACCTGCAGATGAGTGGATGGCTAGATTAGTAGTTAACCAGTACCTGGTTTTAAAAGTCTGATTACAAGCTTAGCTAAAGGCTGGATTCTCACATACACCTGTGATTTTAATAAAACAAGTATACAGTATAGTGTTAGGAACTGCAATGCTGCCTGTGTTGCTCATGCTCAGTGAAATGCAACGCTAAGTAGTCATCCCTTGTGCCCATCAGAGATCCTCATGGAGTTTTATTTTTCTGTATTAGAGAGAATACAGGAAGCAGAGCATAGCTCCCCAGAAGACAAGATATCTGAGAAACAAGGCTGCACATGTTTCTGCCACTGTATCCTGCTCATTTTAATGTCCCTAAACTTAAAGATGTGACCCAGAATTATCTATGATCAGCAGTAGGCAAACAATTCCTATTTCATCGTGTGCTTGTCTACCTGGTTCCTTAGTTGTACCATCTGTTGAGCTCAGAACAGCTCAGGGAAACAAGGTAAGTGTGGCTGAAAGGCAACTTATACTTGTCCAAACTGGCATTCAAATTGTGGAGCACAGAAAAAGGCTGACTTTTGTGATCCAATGACCACATTTCCAGTTTGTGCCAGTCTATTTCCCTCATTCATTCTTTCCCTGCCTTCAGTGGCATGCCCTTTAAATGAAAGAATTGGGATGAACACTACAGTTCTGATGATGGAGGCTTCATGCAACCCTGTGAATACTAGGGAAGTCCCTATATGTCTGTGGAGGAAAAGTCCTTTTCATGCAGTGCGAAGAAAAGCAACCAAGGTTCTCGGTCTGAGCCGATTGCCTGCATCTCTCATAGAAGTGTTTGGAGTGTGTCCTTCACCCTGACAGGAATAGGTTCTATGAGGAAACTGTGTTTGATTTCTGGTCCAGAGCAGGTTTTTATCATTACAACCAATCACCACTCTCTGCTGGAAACATGTCATGCAGAACCCATCTATGAGAAGCATCAGTGGCAAAGGGAAAAAGAAATGAAGAGGTGCATCCACATGGTGCTTTCCTTCACAGTCTCTGTGCTCCATGCTGGTGAGTGCATGCTGTGCTCCAGCTGTCACGTAGGTGAGATTAAGGGTGCTTGACAGCTGGCATCCTGTTTGGACTTTGCAGTCATTGCACTTCTTACATCTTCAGCATTGTTATTTTACCCTTTAATATCCATCTCATTTAATGCACAGGCCTGATAGCCATGGTGCAGCAGTTCAGTTCTGTCCCACTTCTCCTCACAGGTATGAGCTAGACACCCAGCCTGCATGCATCACCATCCATCTGCAGAACAAGAATCGGGCCTTCTCTCCTTCTGTACTCGAGTGGCGAAAGGAGAGATGAGAGAGTTTATGATCACAAAACGTCCTTCTATGTAGATGGATAGAAGTAAATAGAGATCTACGATTAAGGAACAATAGAGAAATTGCAAAGTCAGGCACTGAGAAATCAGAAAATGTCAGCATCAGAAATGCTCATGCAGTCTTAATTTCCCCTTCTTGTGAATATACATTATAAAGTCTTTAGTTATACAGCCACATCTTGCTTTGTTCACAAGACCCTGTTTTAGCCAGTGTTTTCTTGCTGAGCTACTAGTCAATACCCTCCCTTCCCTTTGTGGCTCAATGGTTAAGATTAGCCTCTCAGTTACTGTGTGCTGGTCAAATCTGAAGAAGAATGGACTATTTATTTCTCTTCAAGGGTTTTTACCACTCTGTGTTTCAACAATGGTTAACGTGTACCCTTGTAAAATAAGACATTACATTCGTGCAGTGACAAAATTTAATCCTGACAGTCAGCATCCATGCCCCAGATATAAAGCTGTGTTTTGGGATTCCAAAATACAACTTGTACAACAAGAGCACCTCCAGATTCCTACAATTTTTAGGAGGAAGGCAGTGGAAACAGGTAATGGCAGAATCAAAAAGTCTCTAGCCTAATGTATAAATGGATGAGGGAAATAATTTCAGTTAAGCCCACTGAAGTAACCCAGAATTATTACAAAAATGGTTCCATGAACATAGTATTGTTGGAGTCAATATTTATTGGAGTCCATCTTTATTGTCCTTTGACTTTTCTATCAAATGCAGTCTGTTTTTAAAAGTGCTTCAGAAGCACTGAAGCATTCAATAAATATGCTGAAGTCTCGCCCTGACTGGTAAGCTGGACTCTTTTTGGCTCCAATATCATTGTCGGTATTAGCCTCTGGGAATGAAGCTTCATTAAACTTCTGTTGACAATTCATTTAGCACATTGAAACCTGGTTTCCTCTCCTGTGGCTATTTGGGCTTGACAAGGTCAAAGGTTCCTGAATCTCATTACTTGGTGAGTGAGATTCTGAGCAGGAGAGGAGAATGGAGTCTTTCAGAACAAACACCGCTGGGAGAAAATTCCTGGTTCAGGTGGGATTCATCTTACTTATCTTCCACCCTCTAAATCTGAGGTAACTTGATCAAGGTAATCTTTAGGCTCCCAGAGAGGGAGAAGTTAACCAACCACAAGTCATCCTTTCTCTGCTAGACATTTTATGAAGATGGATGCCCGTTTGGAGGCACTTGTCATTATCTGTTGACTATAGGGAAAACTTTGAGATTAGATGGGATGTGTAATATTCAGATAGCTCAAATCTGGGGAGAAAAATCTCTCCTAAGGGCCTGATGGAGCCTGCTTCAGTGTTACGTTTTCCATTCAACGGACATGCTTCATCTAAGGTTTTTGTCACATTCAACTTTTACTTGTATAACATCCAGCCTTTACTCAGATGGGAGGAATGAATCGGCCCTACTGGAACTTGAAACTTTCCATTACACATCGGCACAGTATAGGTCCCAAACCACTTTTTATTGGATGGCTAAATGTCATTAACTTTATTGATGAGGGGGAAAGAAAGGTGAAAAGCTATGCACACTGATGCTGCAGCTACTTTAGTTCAATGTTAACTCCTTCAGACTGTGTTATCATCCTGCATAACTAGAAAATTTAAATGTATTTAAATGTACAGTCATACGCATCTACAGTCATATATGTATCTGTCTGCATTTTGTTTTCAGTAGCAATGAAAGAATGACTCCGTTTTACCCTTCACCCCCAGCTTCCTTTCATGCACATATACTCATGTGACACATTTTTTACCCTTCAGGCTGACAATGAAAATACTAAAAGCTCAAGAGAAAATTACTTGGAGGACAATGCAAATCTTCACTCAAAGAAGAACCTATATTTGTGCCTGACAGTCTCTTCTTTTTCCATATCCTGACAGATGAACACGGTGTAGCATAAAAGTTGGGAACTAAAATGAAAGCAACAAGACAGGGAGGAAGAAGAGTAGTGCAAATGGAAAAAAAAAAAAAAAGTGATTGATAATATAATGTAATATTGCAGTGTTCATAGAAAAGAGCTGTTGGAATTGAAATTATCAATGCCTTCAGAGCTGTATAATCTTAATATGTAAAAATAGACCTGCCTTGAAAAGGAAAGCTAAAGCCAAATTATATATCTAAAATTGTTTAAGTGAGAACATTTTTTTATTCCAGACTGGGTGGTCACAACTCTTCAAAATCAGTAAACTCTAGCAGGGTTGGAAGGCATCAACAGTGATGTTAAAAGAGCTGCTGTCAAGTGCTTTCTATAGATTTTAATTTCTTTTTCTTATCTCTGTCTATCTATAATAGCACTTCTGAAGTTCAAGAACACAACACTTCCCTGCTGGGATTATACTCAACCATGTAGCATAGACAGCTGATCCCCTTTTTCGTTATCCCCACCATGACTCATTCATCACATCAGAGAGCCTGGAATATCTCTCAGTTTATGTTCCTTCCTTCTGAACACAGGATTATTACTGAAGATGTCAGCAGAGACATTGTAAGAGGCAGAAAAAGCCCCACAGAGCTGAACATCCCTAAAAGGGAGAGCAATGAAGAGCAGGGAGCTGCTCTCAGCCAAGTTCATTGCCCATTCAGAGAACTCTGCTGCATTATCGTTTCTGTTATAGACTTTGTGTACCTGTGGTCACCCAATCTCTTGGTGTTTCCATTTCCTCCTATAAAATAGGATTGTTCTTAATAATTATGATAATTTATGACAGTGCTGGAGTCCAAAGAGAGCAATGTTTTTCTACTATTGTAACTCTGTATAGACCCCACTGTATAGAGAAGCCTGCAAATAGACATTCGAATGCCAACAACAACAATTCTCTGTTGTTTTTTTACTTCCTAAATGAATTGATACAGGTTGCATGCACAACCTTTTCAGGATTATTGTCAGCAAACAACAATAAGGTAGAGTTTTAATTGTATATTATCTCACAGAAAATAAGTTTGAAGCCTCTATGCTCTTGCACCTGGGGAAAGTGAATGTTAAATTCACCTTCTGGAAGTATTTGTATTGGGTAAGTAAGGCTTACACTTCTGCAACTGGGGAACAGAAATACTACCACTAATCATGGTGTAACTGCATGGCCCTCTTGTGAATAGTGAGCTGCTGATAAAAGCAGTCTTGCAAAAATGTCATCAAATAATTTTGAATAACAAACCATTCTGAAGCAACCATAATCTGCTAGTGGCTTTCTCTACAAAGCACAAAGAGAAGACCATTAAGCAAATTGTTTACTAGCACTTATTCAGCCAGATTTACTGAGAAATGATCTTCTCAGAAACCGGAGGTCAGCATAACAAGAGGCTTCATTTTGTGATTTAATTTCTCCCCATGTGCTACCATTTTTTGCACCTTTTCCTCAGGTTTCCTCCTTAACCACAGGATTTTGTTAAAAATCTTTAAAGTAATTAGTGGTAGCACCTGTACAGACCTTAAAGTCCCCAAAGTAGTCTTTGTCTGCAGCAGATGAAGTATGTTAGATAACAGTCCTGCTTTGATCTCCCTGATTAGAATGGAACTAATGGATTTACACTAAAAAAAAAAGGAAGGCTGTCATATTTGCTTTGGTGTTTCCAGTCCAATGCCCACAATCAGCGATAATCTCTGCAGAAGAATCCTAAGAAAGCAAGGAATGGCATTCAGATCTCCTGCAGCTGACACTGATGCCTTAGTGATGGAACCATATATTTTCCTTAGAAACTGAAAATAAAACCAGAAGAGAGAAAAAACACTCCCAGATCTTCTCCCACTCTTCTTCTCCAACTAACATATGAATCACGACATTCTGCGTGCAAAGAACTGTTTGTTAAAACAATATGGACCTAACACAGTTTCATCTTAGAGAACATTTCCCTGCCCAGACCTCCCTCCCTTGAAGTATTGGCAGTAATAAAGGAATAAATGGTAAGGGAAAGGAGAGCACAATGAAGACGTTATAGTAAAGAACAAAAGGGAAGTTGTCAGCTGATATTTGCAATGGGAGAGGGGTATCAAGGAACTTAAGAAAAATAATAAGGCTGTTCTCTCACTGTCTCCTCAGAGATGTGTAAACAGTGCTTAGGGGCACAGGGAGTCAAGATTGGAGGGCAGAAGTCTCTGAAAACAAAGCTTTAGGCTCTGGGGTTGGGTTTGAGTTTTGTTATTTGCACTGTATTGCACCTGCCCCTTAATGAGCACACTGAGGCAGAATGTTCCCAGCAAACAACTGCTGCTCTGAAGGTTTCCATGACGCTGAGGTGTTTTCTTCCTCCCTTCTTCAACTACAGGCTGCCTGGGGCACTGAACATGTATGTGTCAGGGCAGAGAAGATGTTGATCTGCCTGCACTTCCGTGCCCATTAGAGCCAGCCTGACAGTCTGCAGCAAGTGCCAGCTTCCTACTGTACCACAACGTGTGTTAGCATTTCGATTTAGAGTTTGAGAGCACTTCAGAGGCTCCTTTTTTGAGCGATAAGGACCATAAAAAGCAAGAAATGGACGGGGCAATTTTCTGCCTCTGGTGACTGGACATCCTTGTCATCCAGATGAGTTCTTGCAGCCTGTTAGTTCCAAAGACTAAGTTGATATTTTAGGTATTAATTGTTATAAAGAATATGCTGCTGACTAACTAGATGCTCTCCTGTAGGCACTTTGGGGATGCAGCTAATTTACTGCGTGGCTGCTGACTGGCACTCCTGGGGGCAACACGTTTCTGCTTCATTTCCAGATTGCAATGGGCTGTATGTGACTGAGGAGTCTGGTGGCTTCCAAGCTGAGCATTTGTAGTGATCCATGGGTTGTCTACTTTAAGCTGAAGATGTTGATATGAGTGCAATTGTGATGGTGCCTAAATAAAGACATTAGGTGGAAAAAAAGGTTGTCACTGGTGAGTTTTCCATGCACTCACAAGGCCTTGAAACTGCTCTGGTGAAGTGGAACAGTTGTCAGAGATGTGTTAAAACTCAGTGCGTCTGCTCCAAATATGATTCTACTATTAAAGCTAAACCATTGCAACTGCTAATCCAGTGTATCTAGCAGAGCTATTGGAGGGGCAGAGGACTCCTCTGTGCTATTTTAATTGTGATCTCTGTACAGCCTTGGGAGTTCTTGCTGACAAAGCTGCTGAAGATTTTGCAGTCAGAAGTCCTACAACATTTGTAAAATTAACAGTTGAATTAAAGAAAAAGGTAACACTGCCCCAAGTCTCTGTGCCCAATATCTGGAGTTGTGCAATATCTTCTGTGTTGGTAGCTACTGCCAGCTTTCACTGTGACAAGCTAAGCCAACACATCTATGGGTACTGTAAGCTGTTAACAGAAGTGGAAACCTGAACTTACAGCACCAAAAATTACTTGTTTCTTTCTGAACTAAGAGAGCACTGCACAACTAAGTCATAGGCCCTTGTGTATACTGGGACCAGCTGTGACCCCACTGGGGATGTCCCCATTAGAAATTCTCTGCTCGGTATCCTGCTTACACATGGTATGGGAAAATCCCTACCAGGGGTAAGTTCAGCCCTGGAGACAGAGATGAGAAAGGAAAAGTTGCTGTTTTGCCAGTGTTGTTCTTTGACTGACACAGGGCACAAATAGGAGCTATCTGTATCCACATGTCAATGCTCATGAAGTCCTTGTGTTGTGTTGTTAAGTAGCTGCACTGTAAATATTCTGCAGCACCTATCAGCAGAGGATTATTTTGGACCTGGCAGAGTTCTCCTAAGACTTTCCTCTCTTTTTCCTAAGCTCTCGGTTGGGCTCTGAGTTTACCACAGAAGGCTTGCAATCTGCAGTTGTCACAATAACTTTTGCATTGTCTGCAAATACCCATCTCCTTCATATCCCTCTTGCCAGCCAACTGCCTGCTCTGTATGCTTTATGGGTATTTCTATGTTTCCCTCCTGCTCTGCTTAGCAAATATGTTTGTCCTGGCCCATACTGACAATGGCTGTGCTGAATAGCTATAGTGAAAGACATGTAGAGAAAGGCATTCTGTTCTTCTTCGGGAAACCTGTGGCTTAACTGCTCATTACTGGTATTTCCAGGTCATTATTGGTAGCGATGAAAGTGCAGAAAGACAATGCAAAAGGCTGCTTGTGTTATACCCTCTGTGGGTCTTCCTCAGACAGCCCAGCCCAGGCTGGCAGGGAAAGCACAGGAGAGTGATGTGTTTCAGCATCTATCCATAGGCAGAAGAACTGCCAGCCAGAGCACAGCAGTGTAGCAAGACTGGCTCTCCCCACACCTGCCCAGCCTTGTAGGTGGCTGGACATCCTGCTAGGCAAGACACCTCCCTATAGAGAGCCACATGTCTGTAAGGAACAGCAAAGCATGTGCTCTTGGGAAGACTTGTTTTCCCCAGAGTTTTCCTCCTGAGTCTCTCAGTTGCTTCTCCCTCATGCCCCAAGCAACTCATGTGAGGAGCAAAGAGGAAAAGTAAAAGGGAAGCATGCAACATTACCTAGGCTGAGGGAAGGCAGTGCAAAAGGGGCACTGGATAATCCAGTGGGGGTGGATGAGAGAATAAAGGCACATCAGTAGAAGAAAGTATGGGAGTATTACAACAGTTGTTTTTTTAAAAAAGGAAGACTGTATGAAGGATAGCTGAGAGTGAAGGGTTCTGCAGGGAGGAAGGGAGCTGGATGTGGATGAAGGACACTCATGGAAGAAGGAAGGGGGTGTGAGGTGTAAGGAGAAGTGGAAGCAGAAGGGGAGGTATGTAGGAGGTGGGGGTTGCATACGAAGGGTGAGCGTTGGAGTTTCCTGTGGAGGTGGAATGAGAGAAGCCATGGCAAGCAGAGAATTTATAGGTAAGGGTTACCCGTGTGTGTATGTCCTACCAGTAATAACAGAATGTGCCTCAAAGTGCTGTGGAATCGTCTCTACCTTCTATGAGAAGAGCAAGGCCTGGGGAAATAAAAATAATTTTAAAAACCCAGATATAAAAAGAACCTTGCAGTGGGAGTAGGTCATGCTTGTGGGTTTGACAGAATGTGAAAGAAAACACAGGCTCAATAACGATATTAATCAGCTGATGCTGAAACTTGCTGCAGATAGCATTGCATGTTGAACTGAAGGGGCTGATGCTCAGCTGTGAGCTGCTTGCCCAGGCAGAGGTCAGTCTTACCTGATTCTGCCAGTCCCCCTCCCAAAACAGAGCCGTGACTGGGGACTGGCCAGGTCTCAGTACTGCACAGGCAGTGAGAGGGCACAGGGGGATGTTGAAGCGGGCTCCATGCTGTTTCTGCAGTTTTATGAGCCTGTGCTGCTGGTCAGCTGGCAGAAGGCAGGGAAAGCAGCTGCTCTCTGCCAGTAGCTTGAAAAGTTTGTGTTTGAGAACCCCTCACCTCCTTATTTCACAGGACATGCTGCTTTCTTTGGTTTCCCTCAGCTTTCTGTTTACTTGGGGACTGTTAAAAAAATGAAAATATCTTTTAAAGAAAGGAAAAGCAGTACCATTGTCACAGAGTAACCCTGCATTTTGGTGTGACTGCCTGTATTTGGCATCTACATTTTCATATATAATGCTTAAATGGAAAACCAACCTGGGATTTAGGACCTCTTTTGGCACTATTCAGGTTATGTAGCACAAATATAGGAATAGTTGATACATGCTTGGGAGACAAGCACCTATAAGGATTCACCCTGTAACTGTGAGGGCAATCAAATACAAATGGACAAATTTCCTTGAATGGCCACACTCAAAGGTCTTCCCTGACCCCCCTCATTAGGAGCTAATCTTCTTCTTTGGCAGGACTGGGAAGTGCTTGGAAGGGACATTATTCTTTCTCCCTTTTCTAAGCACCCTTCACTTTCTCTGTCTTTACTGCTTCTAACCTTGCCTGCTGTGAGTCACTTCTACTGCACCTATTGCACTCTCTCGACTGCATTTTTAAGCTCTGCTGGACATTTTCTCTCATAGCCAACAATTCCTCATTTGGGATGCAGTTACACTTCCTTCACAAGGTGCCAAAACCATCTTCTAAATGTTGAATTCTATAATGCTACCCAGATTAAGATACAAATAAAATAAATAATAATTAAGATACAAGATAAAAATGACAGAGGAAGAAAGTTATGTGTTGCCACCTCAGGAAACTCACTCCTGTGCTATTGCAACATGCATTAGGGAAAGGAGGTAGTGAAGGAAGGCTTACAGCAACTGAAACAGTTCTAGGAGCCAGTTCTGATAGCTAAAGTGCTGAGAGTTGTGTGGGGCTATGGTCACTTTGATAGGGATCCCCTTAGGTGGAGGCTGGCTACACAAAGGAAATGGATGAGCTGAGGTTCCCCTGCAATCTCTGGTTCCTGCTGTGCTGGTGCTTCCCAGAAAGTTTTAGTTTTGAATCAAATCAATCTTCTCTGCTCCTGAGCCTTTGAAAATTCTGTGAAGAAACTGTGTCCTGCCCATTCACCCATGATAGAAAAAAGGAAGGCAGGTGTTTAATGAGTGTTAATAAATAACACTTTATTTCCATGGTAACATTTAAGCCAGTAGGCAAAGATATTTCAACAAATACAGATGCCTTCTCTGAAACAGAAAAGAGCGTAGCAAGGATGCATTTCACCTAACTATAAGGACTTATCTGAAGCATGTCCTTTGGGAGTTTTCTTGCCCCAAACTCCCTCAAGAGTCAAAGCAAAATAGGAGGATCTTCAGAGAATATTCAACACAACTAAGATGTAGGTCATGCCTTGAAAACTGTTTTTCTATCTCTCTCTCTCCAGTGGCTGCAGACAGAAGGAGTGATCCCATAGGATTACCCTCCTTACCCAGGTACTGCACATTAGCTGGGATGGGTCCCAGCTGCGTAGATTCTGTCTGCACCTGGCATTCATCACCCATGCATTTTTTGAGTGGTGGTGCACCCTCACAGCATTTTGTTGGGCACTACTGTAACTATCATGCTCTTGCCTCCAAAGGAAGGTTGTAATAGCTCTTTTTTTTGTTCCCATGGGTATGGTTGGTGTTTAGGAAAGGCAAATACCTGTACTCTGCCCAGACTAGGTGCTTGATGATGAGTATGACTCCTAAAGACACCTATAAGAAGAGCTAGTCCAATATAATGAGGAGGTACCAGTGTAAGCACCACCAAACAGAGAAAGTAAGTAGTTCACTTGAGCCACTGTTTTATGCTGTTACTGTTCCTAGTATGAGGGAACTTTATGTTGTCCTTCAAGGTGGGCTGGGTCTTAGGGACTTTCTATGACCTTATATTAATTCACAGATGTGCCTCATGCATTTCTCTTGGAAAGAGTTTTGGAAATGTTATTACATTCTTTTTAGTTTTGCAATCAAGCTTTGAGAGAACAGAAAACTGCCTGAAGTGATGGCTCTGGCTTCCCAGAGGTACTGCACTGTCACGTCCGATGTCCTTCTGAGACTTTAGGTGACTTAAATGCGCCACAGAACCTTGCCATTCTTTTCAGAGACATGTCACTTCAGTGTGGGATGAAAGTGGAGGCAGAAACTAAAAATGTTTAAGAAGAATGATATACTACAGTCTCTTACTGTCTGTGTTTCTAATTCTTTAACTGTATGCAAACTCCTCTTCGAAGCCTGGACTTCTAGTACAGAACAAGATTCCTCTTAGTGCTGTACCATTGAACGCTGGTTCTCTTAAAGGACCTTCAAAGCATGACAAGATTTCTTTATTGGAGAATGCACTGATGTGGCTCTTCTTTTGGCAAACACAAGATTCTGGATTTCCAGTCCTTTTCACATTCTCCATCATGTGTTCTTGATGTGGCTTCCCAAGTACTTTCAAGCTTAGGGTCTAAATACTAAAACATTAATGATTTATTTGTCTAGTTTATCAGTCAGATACCATCAGCTAAGGGAACAAGAATGAAATGGGGGTCATAGTCCAGCCAGCTTCCTGTGGTTGTAGTCCTTTGTACCCCAGAGCCTGGGCTTCTCTGAGTTTTCTGTGCTCATATGCATGCAAAAGCAGCAGTCTGCACTTACCTGTGCACTTAATAGCTGCATTCCTATATTGTACCAACAGTGTACAAAGGATCTGATAAGCAGTTAAAAAGATACGTGGGCCAGATATAGCTCTCACTAATCAGAGTGGAAAAAGAAAAGTAACTCAGTTTGCTACAAGAAAACTTTCTCACTTGTGAACTCAAAATCCTGCCTTAATTTCTTCCCCTCCCTGCTTCTCCCCCTACCCCCACTGTCCCTTCCCCTCCTCTTGCTGACCCTAGACCATATGACTACAGCAGAGTATTTCAACTGCCTCCTACAAGTAATGCATTAGGTTTACAATTTTCCTAGAGTGGAAAAATGAAAATATATGGTGTGTCAAATCAAATATTTTATCTGTCATCTAAACTGTACAATTTTATAATATCTTTTTATATTTTATAATAATATCATGCATTTTAGATACTGCGCCACATAGACACCTGTCTGTGATGTATTATGCCAGATGGACTCAGGCTGTAACAACTTCTCAGTTACTTTTACCATCTTGTAAGATGATGAAACTTACAGCCCTTGGCTGTTGCTTGTCTTGCCTTTTGCTACTTGGTGGAAGCCATAGGAATAGACAAATGGTCTTTTCCATAACCATGAGGCTAGAAAGAGAAACAGGAGGTAACCTGAATCAGAAAGAGGTGGTGCATCTAAAATAGTGCCATATTCAGTTTTTCAATTGCCAGTTATCCAGAACAGACCTCTTGCAACTGTTGTGCATCCTGTGCACCGTGAAGCAGTTATACTCTCTTGGGCCGATTCAGCACAATTTGCTGGGAAAATAACCTGGCTCATAAACTCTCTCTCATTCCTCTGTGGGAGCAGGTGTGTGGTGTAGGGCGAGATGCTCATATGAAGCAGCTCTAGGACTTGTGCTGAATGCTGTACTCAGTCCATGTGAAGTGAGAGCGGTCCGATTTATACAGTGCAGTACATGTAGATTGCATTAAAATCTTAGTAACATTGGGCTGTTGATGTTAGAAGCCACTAATTGTACAGGGCATGCAGCAAAGTTGACTGACAGTGTTTTAAACCCACTCTGCATGAGTGAAAGTGGTCTGGCCAAGTAGAAGGCAAAGGGGAACAGATGTGAAAGGACATAATATTGCCTTGCCTCTGCAATTAGTAACTGCCTTACTAGGAGCTGGGGTAACTTACTGTCTCCTGGGTGTTCATCTCTCTTGGCCAGTAGGAAGGACAGAGCTCTGGTGCTGGATAAGACCCCAGATAGTTGCATCATGGTTGTACCTAAGCCCTGCAGGGAGGCATGAGACTGAAAGTTCCTCGTGTCTGTATCTCTGTTTAAAGCCAGACAAATGATAAGGCTGGTCTGGCCTTTTGCATATTCATCACAGTCTCTTGATAACTTGAAATATTCATGTCTTTTAAGATTAATTGCCACAGGGAGATGTAGACAGCTTGAGACATGATAAACAACAGTTTGGCCCTTTCTTTAGGCAAACCTGAAATGTTTCTAAAGTCTTAAAACTCAATTTAAGTTTCCTTGGTTTTGAAGCATCTTTCTTCCTAATTTCATCCTATTGGAAGTATCAAGAAGAAAATGCAATGTTAGGTATTTTTGACATATGAAAGTTTAAGAGGTACCGAGTATTTGTTGAAAGAGCAAGGTCCTGTAAGATACCTGGCCAGTCTCCCATCTCAAGAGACATGAATCGACATCACAGCTTTGGGATACTTTATTAGGGACCAGTTATACCACTGAGATGCTTGTCCATCTCTGGTTTAAAACTGGATATAATGGGTACAGATGATTGTGTTTTCCTATTTAAAAACATCACATAACATGGTGCTGAGTAGACTTCAGCCATGGAGATAACAGAATTTGTCATCTCCATTTAGTTGTTTTTAGAGAAAAATGGTAGTGTGTGGAGACATGTGATTTCAGAGGCCTACAGCAACACAGCCCTGGAGATAAGACACCAGGAATGCTGACAGAGCAAGCACAGCTCAAGGGATAATGGCATGAGCAGCTTCTGCCAATCTATTTCCATGCCTCAGACAAATCTTGGCCCTGCTCTGAGATGCACTGTGGTGGAATAAACAGCTCTTCTCCTAGGAAAGATTGAACAAACAACCTGGCTGCTTCAAGTAAATAGATTGTAGATGTTAAAAGCCTTCAACAACCTTTCGGTTCATCTTGTCTATTAGAAAATTCTGTTTCTCTTCCCCACTCCATTGGTCAACTGATGCACCACAGCTGACTCTGGACTCCATCCTCTCTTGTCCAAAAAGGAGAAAATCTTTTTCCTTCAATGTGACATTTTGCAGACAGCTGCATTCTTCTTTGCAAGCTGAAAGTTCATACTTAGACTATTATTCACCCAGCTGAAAAATGAGAAATCAAATTGGAAGTGTTTAGTCGATTTCTAAATGTGTGCCCTGGAGGAGGTTCTCCATTTAGTGAAATCTGCCAGAAAGTAAAAACAACAACTCAGAGACTCCTATAAAGTCTCTGTGGGCAGGTGGGCTTTAGACAGCATGAAGATTAAACTGCAACACCTAATGTGATGGTGCTTTTTTATTACATCCTAAGTAATTTTTTGAACCAGCTCCAAGATTTTATTTTCAAAGAAAATACAGCTTAATTTAAAATTAAAATTGATGAAGTTAAGTGCATCTGGGGAATAGGTACCAGTACACGTCTACTCTTCTAATACAGATTATTTCATACTGTTTAGGCTGGCTAAATAAAAGACCATGTAAATATCTCCACTGATGTACACATTATGGATATATATTGCACAGAGGAAGGAAGAAAAAAAAAAAAAAAAAGTGGTTGAACAGGCAAATTCCTGAAATAAAAATCAAGCTTTCAACATATATGTAAGATATTGGTACCGCTGGGAAAAAGTTAGGATAGAAAAACATCGCTGTCTGTTGGTTCTTTTTCTTAGGCACTCTTCTTGTAACATCAGATGCCAAGTTTTACTGGCTATCTTGTATGAAGATGGACATTTTATGACCAGAAGTAAGATGACAGACTGTATACTTGATGTTTGTAAAACTGCAAAATGAGCATGTCATTATAATCACTTCATTGAAGGACTGGTGGCACTTTAAAGAAAGTATAATGAGATAGCATTAGTGCTGCTCTTCCAGTGGGCTCTTGAGGCTGTGATGCCAAATGGAAATGGAAGTGGTGGGGTAAAGGGCTCTCTCACACAGCTAAGAAATAAGCGATACCAATATATGAAATGGCTTGTATGCAGCTCTTGTGTTGTTGCTGCACAGGGAGTCTGTACACCCCATCTTAGTGTGCCCAGCTGCTTGAGGGGAACAACAGCTAGTGGGAATGGCCAAGGAGTGGGGAAATGACACAGCACAGGGATGGCTGGGGTGCGGAGGGCAGGGAGACGAGCCCATGGCTGTTTACACAGTCCTTGTTCGCCTCCTCGTTTCTCTCTTCTAGTGTAGCTCTGTTTTGGGGTACTCTCTGATAAGATGTCTTCATTATTGGTTTTTTACAAGTGCCTTTTGGGAGTTATTAAGTAGTCATAGGAAGTTAGCTGAGTTTTATGTTCCAATACAAGCTGAGGCAAGATATTAATTTGACAGCTGGGCTCTGCCTCTGTCGATTTTAAATTCCAAGTGTAAGTGCTGCACTTTGGGGCAGGGTACAGTGCACAGATGCTGAACATGCAGCATGAACATGTTTTAACATGGAAAACTGTGCTCAGCCTTGACTGTGAAGTGATGGTTGACACCCTTGTCCTCATGATAATAACGTAGACCGTGTAAGCAAACACCTCTGAATTCTGGGTCTGGATGTATTTAGCTTTGCATATTTGAACATTTGGCCTGCTGGACTGGGATCTGTGACAGTTTTTCATCTGTTCAGGATTCCAGGCAAAAAAAATCTTGCTGTGTCTTAAGTGATGGTGAAAGCCCAGATCTTGGGCTGATTTCTGCTCTGAGGTTTTCAGCAATTTTGAGTCTCCTTTCCCCATGTCAACAGAATTCATTTAGCCTTCCTTGTGTGGTCTGAGGGGAAAGATGGACACCTCTGAGAGGCTGTGCAGCATATGTGGCTCTAACACTATGCTGAAGGGAGATTCCAACCCAAAGCATTCCATGATTCTATGAAAGTGTCTGTTTTAGGCTTGGTTGTAAAAGGGGCAGAGGTGATTGCCTGGGATGGAAAGAGCAGACCTTGGGCAACTGAGGTGCACAACTACCCATCCCTCTGGGGCAGTTATTACTTTGCAAGGTTCTGTCTTCTGCTCAACCCTAACCTTAATTTCTGGCTCAGGCTGAGAATAAGAAAAATCCCAACCTCTGGTCCACACCAGAAACTTCCTCCCAGCATTGATCTCTTTGCTGCTCCAACTACTGCAGTGGGCAGGCTATTGAATACTATTCATCTTTTGTGTGGAAAATAGCAGTCCTCCTGGGCTTATTCTCCTCTCCTTTGTGTCAGTGAGGTATAACTCTGCTGAAATCCATTTGGTTGCATTGAGATGACCAGACCAGAACTCTAATGTAAATCAGGACATTTTCATTGTATGGGAAAGAGTCATAAGAATCTGAAAATGTTGTTTAGTTATGTGGCATTATGCAGATGTGGAGCCATTGGCCTTATAGGTCTTTGATGTAGGCAGGTGTCTGTGGAGTTTTTACCTTACCCTTTCTCTCAAAGACAGGGAATTGGCTGTATGCTCTGCAGGGATTTCCCTGCATGTATACAGCCTCCATCTGTTCAGTGATACCAGCTCTCTAAGAGTTCTCTGCTGCTGGCGCAGCATAAGAGGGACTGACTCTCAAGTGTCATCGTGGTCACTTGTTTGAGTAAGTACTGCCCGTGTGAGCAAAGGTAATAGAAGTCGTCCTTAATTCTTTAAGAAGGGCCTCTCTGTGAATTAAAACCAAAAGTGGACCATAAGAGCTGAAATGTGGAGATAAATAATTTTGGCTTTTCCTATAGACTGTGTGTTTTATTGGATCATTCCTTCAACATCCCTAGTTTCAGCTTTTGCCATTTGTCAATGAACGTGCCTAGCAGCAACACTCAAAATAAATTAACAGCCATCATTCCTAAATGGCTGTCTGTCGTCATGGGAGATAGCTTGCAGGACCTAGATCCCTGTGGTACTTTGTCCTTATCTGTTCTTGTTACAGTAAACATTAAAGGATGTCAGACTAACAGATTTTGCAATTTACACAAATTCTAGGAAGATTAAAAAATAAGACTGCTGTATGAACCTTCTCTGCTGCAATTGATGTGGCAATTGCATGCTATATTGGAAGAAATGGAGAAGAAGAAAAAAAAAACGTTTGCAGAGCTGTACTAAGGAAATCTGAGCACAGAAGTTTCCCAACAGCAATTAGGAAGACAAAAATAGAGAGTTAGTGTTTTCCCAGCTGCCAAATACTAAATACTATCCAGGGGTTATTGACTATCTGATTAGAACGAAATGGAGCTGAAATGCAATTGATTCAGGAATAAACAATGCATCTATTTAGGGTGATGGCCACAGAAAGCGTAAGTGGTGAAAGAGTCCCCAGTCAATTTATCAGGGGCTTCTACAGCAATTGCTCATAGAATATTTTCTCAGAATACACCCTCTCTCTTTTTTCTCTGTACAAAAATGCAGCTTCCTGCTCAATCTTTCTAAAATTGTAAAAGGCCTTGTATACATCGTAGAAAGTCACTTGTCTTATATCCAACAAGGACTCTACTTAGAGCAAGGAAAAAAGCATTAGTCTTAAAGCTAATTTGCTTACTTTCTCTGTACCTCTTGGACTGCTGGCTGAGACAGTGTTTTCTTGCTCTGTGAACATTCTGTTTACTTAGCTTCACATAATCTTCTTTTCTTCCTTGTAAAAAACCTGAAAGAACAGGGGGAATTTAAGGGTCTATGCAAGACACTCTGGCAACCCGTATTCCTTCTTGTCTGGAAGACAGTTTTTCTTGGCTTATCCATGTAGGACTCCGGAGTCCTCTTTTCTGTTCACAATGAATTTATCTTCCTTCTCTACAGATTTGACTCCATGCTTATGCTGCTTTTATAACCCTTGTGCCAGCACCCTGGATTTGTGCAGCTGAGGGAGCAGCAAAGTCAGCTTGCAGATCCCACAGGTAAATAATTTCACCAAAGCATGTTTTCAGCTGTGTTGGCTCCGTGATTTGTAGATGGCTGCATGGACAAAGGAGTGTTCATGACAGGGCAAAGGGTGGGCAGGGGCAGGAACCACAAGACTATCTTTTTCAGTATCAGTGAGTAGCTTAAGCCATTTAAGGTAACTAAACTTAAGACTTCCAGGAATACGATTGCTACCTGATTTTCCTGCAGTCTCCAAGTGGTGTAGGTGTATTGAGCTTCATTTAGTAACAACAGATTCTGTTACCCTGTATTTTCCCTATCTGGTTTTATCAGAAGCAGGTCTCCTACTTTAAACTTTGCATCCATCAAGCTGCAGTTGGACAGTTAAAGAAGACAAAGCTCTCTTGTTGAGGTACTTCTCAGCTTTATATGACCACTTGTATATTTATTTTTAAATTGATTGATATTCTTATCTGCTGGCCCATAAGCTCCTGGGCTTAGTTTATGCTAATGACTGACAAGTTTTGCAATTCATCAAGAGCTAAGAACAGACTATATTTGGTGAAGAGTTCTACTAGCAATCTGTGTTACTCTCTTCTCAGTCTGTTTTCTTTTGGGTAGGGAAGAATTGGAAAGATTATGCTAAAAATCTTAGCATACCCCAGTAGCTTAGAAAGGGCTCTGTGGTACCATTGTTGTTAGTATTTTCTTCCAGAAAAAACTGAAAAAAAATGCTTTTTACCTTATATACCTTGACCTGTTGGCTTGTGATTTGAGTGAAAAATAGAAATCTAAAAAAACCCACAAGTTCTAGGTTTACCTATTAAAAAAATCAAGCACAGTTTTGATAACACACTGATTTAGAAAAGTGGATCATAGCAAACAACTAGCTGGGTGATTTGCTGGTGGGTAACAAAGCAAACCTAATCTATCTATGGGTAGTGAAATCATAAACCAAAGGGAGGCCTTGGTTTTACTACCTTTTGTGGCATTAAGGAGGTCAAGATAAGTTTAGAGGGTGAACTATACATGACAGTAGAGGATTATTTTAATCTAGTGTAGGGACGTGTATGGATTTTTAATACCTAAAAGATAAAATTAATCGAATGCAAACTACAAATACAGATTTTTTTAATATATTCCCCGCCCCCCCCCCCTCCCCCAAGAGAGGTTAATTAACAACTGGAATAATTTATATAGCTCTGTGATATAATAAGTAACTCTTGAAGTCTTTACATGAAAAGCTTTCTAAAATACATGTAATTAAAAAAAATTATAAGCTTTGTAGAGGAACTACTTGATGAAATTTTACTGCTTGTGTAAGTCAGGCTACAGAATCATAAAGGTGCCTTTTAGTCTTAAGTGAACTGACTTCATTTAGTCCAAAATTTTGTTACCAGAACCTTCTCAGGTCAGAGATTGTCATAAACAGAAGCTCAGCATTGAATGGAACAGAAAGAAATACTTATTTCTGGGGCTTTTTAGGATTTAGGTTAATAGGAAGATGACAGGGAATTTTAAACCACCTATAACATTTTAGGAAAAGAACCACAGGTCTCAGGGTCTTAGAGCACTTGGTCTTCCTTTCGATGCCTCCACCTTGTCCTGTGGAGGGATCTTCTGCTGAATGCTGAAGATACAAATGTAGCCATGGTAGCAGCAAGCTGATTACCCCTTGGATAAGCACATTGATAGCTACCTTTCAGATTTTAAACAGCCTGCATCTGTGAGCTCGTTCTTTCCAAATCTCTCTGTTGGTTTCTGTGTTGTGTAGATTGTGAGAAGAGGCGAGTTTAGAGTCAGCTGAGCTCCATGAGCAGTGTGCAGTGAGACCCCGGAGAGGTCTGAGGCTTTGCCCATGGACAAGGAGGACCTAGAGGAGTTGTGCACTTATGCTCAGAGAGTGGCATCTCAAGTTGAAAAAGCACAAGGGAGAGTGAAAGGGGGGATCTCATTTGTCGCTGGTGTGTGTCTGTGCATGCCGATGGCATGTGCTGATGATCCCAGTCAGTCAGGGCCCATCACACTCTCCTTAGCGTGTATTTGGTTGTTTGTTTCAAGCACAGGAATTGCCTTTATTCCTGAGCCAAAATCCAATAATTAATAAACTCTTTGCACCTGACATGTAGGTACATTAAAAGACTTGAGAAACTGAAGTAATTTAACTGGGCCTTAAAATGGACTTCAGGCATTTTGTGCCTTACGAAGGCCTCCTCTGCTTGTGAAGCAGCATAAAAAGGTTTCCTTGTACTGAGAATGTGTTATTTTATTTTTAACAAGAAAAACTTCTGGTACCATGCAGAGACTTTTTAGGCAGCATTCTTTCTAAAGGACTTCACTGGATGCAAATGAAAGAAAAGGGAGCTTTTCCAAATTGGAAAAAAAACCCACTTTTGAATTCCAAGTATTTTAATGTTTCTGTTTTGCTTTCTTTTCATCTATGCTTAATAATTTCAGAAAGGATTTCTATAACATGGTTGCTATGGTAAAAGCAGACCTGTGTCCTGTCGCACAAACCTTGAATCATGATTAACTGTTTAATGTTATTGGAGCAAAGGAAGATATGAATAGCACATTAACACCTTCAGAGCCAGGAGCCTTTCATCCTAATGGTGCTAGGCAGAGATTTTTCCCTTTCATTAGGCAGATTTAGTGCTGTTTTTTAGTCTACATGACGTAGCCAGGTGGATACTGACAAAGCTTTTCAGGTCATCTTGCTGAACTTATAAATTCATGTATTTGAGTGCCAGAATGAGATCTGTCTAATATTCTGTCTGACATGTTTAACATAGGTTATGCAGTTTCAATAAAGAAAAAATGATAACCTGTGATTGAATGATTGCTTTCCTCAAGAAATACATCCAAACTAATTTTCAAGACTTCAAATGTAGGAACATTCATTGTGACCCTTAGAAAGAAAGAAAAAAAATAAATAAAAAAAGATGAAAAACCACAACTGAACAAAAAAGCCACTATTACCAGTTTAATTAACCTGAGAGCTAAAGTAATGAAGGCAGAATGTTGGAGTGTTTTTTTTTGTTTGTTTTGTTGGTTTATTTTTTTCTTTCTTTCTTTCTTTGTTTGCTTTTACTGCAGTTTCTGCCAGTTGGTCTTTTTGGGACTCTGTTACCTAGACTTTTTACCTAGAAAACCGAACAGCTCTCTCTTCCTGTCCTTTCTGATTGCTTATTTGTATGCAAACCTGCAAGGGATATCACTGCAATGAGAGCAGACTGAGACTTTGTTGCAGTGGACGGCTTTCCACTATGCAAAAAGAGGTGGTCTCTGCCCTTGGATGCTTACACATCAGGGACATTAATCGATCTTAGTGAACAAAATAAATAACTGTTGTCAGTTGCAGTATCAGAATGCTGAAAGCTGATTTTGTTGTTGTTAGGATTTTTGTTCTTTTTTTTTTTAATATGTATACTGAATTTATTTAAGAAAAAACAACTAGTGATCTAAGGAAAATCATTTATGCCAAATTTTCAGATGGTATAGATTAGCACAGCACCACAGATTGCAATGAAGTGACACAAATTTCAGTTAAGATTTCACCACTTTCCTCTCTGAGGAGGTAACACCTTTTGAAAAGATAGGATGAAATGCTTCTCAAAGTACTTTACTTAAAATTAGTGTGAATTCACAGAAGTTAGCTGGGTGTCCATGAGTGACCAGACATTTTGCATGGGTTTAGTTCTTTAATATAAAGCAATAGATATTCCTAGCATATAGACAAATTTATTATTTTAGGAGGTGTATAACTTTCTTTCTCTATACATTTCATCATCTTTGAATAAAACACTGATCTTCTTGAATTGCATAAAATTTGCATTTTCCACCAGTGATATCTTGCTTCATGTTCCACCCTTTGAAATGGAATTGTTTAGTGTTGTAGTCTAAAATAGTGCTTTGAATTCCTTCTCTGATTATATATTTTTATCTCTCTTCATATCAGTCCTCCAGCTTTACTGCTTTTTTTACATAGCTTTATTCCCCTCCTGCTTGTGGAACTTTGCTTCAAGTGTGTCGAATAAACTCTAGCTGTTTATTTCTACATTTGAGTAGTAATTAACACTAGGCAAGTTTTTTCACTGCTGAGCTGCAAACCCTGTTGAACAGTCTGCAGCTGAAGGATCAGATGAAATAACTGGTCTTAGGCTGTATTTGCCAAAGAGTGAAGAATTAGGACAGTGAGAAGGGGAAGGGCAAGCTTAATACAAATTTTATAAGGAATCTATAAGAGCAGAGAAGGGCAGTACAAAAACCAAACACAGGTGAAGTGTGTTAGGATGGGAACTCATTCTCTAACTACTTTTTCTTGTAAGTGGAAAAGACTCTTAAAATAGTGGTGGCTTCTCTGAGTAAGTCCAGCCAGTTGTGGTCCCTCAGAGTCCATTTGCCTCGAGCGCTGGATGGATATTTTTAGGAGAGGGCAAATCAAGCTGCAGAACAGTATTATTTTCATCTTTCATTAGCCACTGGGTAGTGAACAGGGACCCAATTAGGGTGAGGCAATGGTGGTGACAGTGCGTTTAATCTGTCTGTGTATATGAGTGTAGGAAACATGCTGTTTGTTTAGTAGTATTTTTTAGCATTTAAAAAATTTTTTTTAGCAAGGAGTGCTTGAATGCTGGACATGTGGATTGTTCAGACTGTTTCACTGTTAATACCTGCCCTGGCAGTTTTGGCTTGTGGTAGCTTGCAGTCTCTACAATCATACCCAGGCACAGTTTGTTGGTACAGGCTGTGCCAATCACCATTTCAACAATGTGGTAACGATGCTATCAGCTTTGGCTCCTTCCACCCTCTGCAGACCTCCAGTCCAGTCCCAGGAGGCTCTGTGCCTTCAGACCCCTGTATGTGCCCTCATGGCACCACCTGGGCACACAAAACATTTCTTATAGTGGAAAACAAGGGATATCTTTATACTTGATTCTTCCGATGGACTGCAGCATAGACTTCTCTGTATTTCAGACACTTTGAACTGCAAAAAAAGGAAGTTAAGCAATAATTGTGTCTTTTGGGTCCCATGTGGTGCTGTGTGGTTCTAGGAGACCCAAAGCCAAGTGTCATGAAGTGTGAACAGATGCACACAGCCAGTCTATGTTATTTGGCCTCAGGACTGCTTTATTTAGCAGTATGGACATACCCACTGCCTTAAATTGTGGTCTGAACTTTGGAAATACAAGAGGAAGATTTGCTTACTTTTCTTCTGATTGTAATATATGAGGGCTGGATTGTGCTGATGTTTTTGTTCTCTGATTATGCCTGCCTATGCAGAAGGAAGTTAGTCTCTAAGTTATTTCAGAAATATCACAGTGATTGGATGACTCCGACAGCTCAGAGGTGAAGGCAACTCCTGTACACACGCTTATATACATGCATCCATTTTCTCTTCAGCTGCGTACAATGTCATTCCAATGTACCTCTGGGTCTGGGCTTGACAGTTAGGCAGGAGCTTGCAAAAAAGCCTGTAATAATAAAAGTGTCAGCTTGTGACTGCAAATGTCTCTGTTATGCTACTGCTAGAAGACCAAGGCTAGTTTAGCAATGTAGAAAGCAGAGGTTCAGAGGAGCAATTAAAGGAAAACAGTCCAGCGAAATGTAATAGGAATGCCTTCACTCAGGAGAGAGCCCTTGACTTCTTCCCTTTGCATTTTCAGACATCTAAATTGGGGCAGGCACCCTTAGCACCCTTGCACAATACTCCGAGTTGTGCAAGATGAAAATAAGATTTGGGGAGGAAAATTACTTTGGGAGCAGTATAAATAAGGCTATGCTGAGGCAGTAACAGATACACCACCATGCTTCCTACTGATGACCATGTACTTGGGTGAAAGACCAGTTAGCTAACAGTGGGGAATGAACAGAAGACCTATCTCGTTAAGCTTGGACTTGGGGAAGAGTTAAAGGGAGATTATTAAATCACTGAGGCAAAAAAGAGCCCTGTAACAAAGCTCTGAGAACATGTGGGGATTTCATAAAAGAAGGAGGAGGAGGATGATGATATGAGGAAAACTTCCTTGATACTTTAATACCAGTGCAGCACTGCAGGGGAAAACTGAATGAGAGCTGAGAAATTGTTCACCACAAGATGGCAAACAGTCACAGTTTCAAGACTATCTCAGCTGGAGAAGGCTGCCCTAGCACGTACCCTGCTTCCCTTCTCAGGCTAATTATAGACCTTTCCAGAGGCAGTTCCAATAAAACAATTAGGATAGTCATACACTGAGGGGTTTGGTGGTACTGATGCAGTGCGAAGCTCACTGAGCAGCCCAGGACATGAGTCAGCATCAAGCAAGGGCTCAGTTTGAAGGCACTGAAACCAGTGAAGTCACTGACACTAAATTCAGTGGGCTTATGACTGGCTCCTCAGCAGCCCAGCGAAGCATGTTAAGGAGTCACTGTGCTGCTGGAGGAGTTTCAAGTACGGCATATATTTTGACTAAGGGTACCCTTAGTCTGAAAACTGACCATTAGCTCTGCTTACCAGAAAGATTTCATTTGACTTGACTTGACTGTGCTGTTTTGTAGCAAAAGATGCCTGGGGCAATGGATGTTGTTTATTAGTGCTGTGACTGCAATGGTCCATTGCCCCTGCTTGAGGAAGTGGAGCTGCTCAGCTGCAGGAGTTACAGTCCCCTTACTGCTGGTTTGCAAAAAAAAAGTCTTCTGTACCTCAAATAGATACATTTCAGCTCAGATTTACACAGAAACTGATGTGCAGTTATGAGGTTTGTGTGTACTTACAGCAGGGAGCAACGAGTTTGCTGTTGTGTTAAGAAATATGTGTTAAAATACATGCAAAGAAAGCAAAACGAGCTGTCTTTTCCCTGTGCTCTGAAAATCCCTGTTAAAAGATTTAAAAAAAAAAATCTTCAAGAAGTGTAGCCTGACATGAGCCACACTGAGGAAAGTGTGATTCTCAGATGAGGATTTAATACCTTACACTTAAATTCAATAATAGTAATAAGTTAATTAAAAAACCCAAATATTGTCTTAATCCTTTGCTATTCCCACGTGTGGAGCACAGCTGCATAGTTAGATCTCCAGCAAACTGCTCTCTGCCTTAAATGAACTCACCATCTGCCCAGTCCCTCTGCCTGGCCACTAAATCAAGCACTAATGGCTATCTCCAGGTCACATCATGACATTAGAACGGATGTCCCTTGCTGCCACCACCGCTGGGATTTCTTCTGCTCTTTAACGCTTGGCAACTGAGACTCCACCTCCACATACGCTGACCAAGCAGCTGTCTGGCTTGGGAGGACAAAGTGGTGTTAGTTTTGTTTTCCTCCAGCTTTGCGATTTTCTATCCAGGGACTGGCAGCAGCCAGCTTTTATCCCATTGATGTGGATCATACCTTTAAAAAGGGTTCAGAAGGAGCCCAGGCTTCTGAACAGAGGGGCAAGGGTAAGTGATGAAAGAGAGGTGTGGGGAGAAGGAACCAGATCGGAGATCCTCCAGAGCCACTGTCTCACTGAGGAATTATTAATACAAACTCCGTGGGCATCTTGTCAGGTCAGCAGGTCTTTTGCCTCCAAATACTGAGAAAGAGCCTATGAAGCAAAGAAACAAAAGCTCACTGTTTGGATTACTACAAGAAGTTAAATATATTACGAAGACTTCTGCTTGCCAACCTCTTTCCCACAGACCAGCGTGGTCATAGTGGTGGTGTCCACGTCTGAAGGAATGGTCGATTTGCAAACAAGGGCTAATCTTCTCTGCTGCAGTTGGGGGATGTTAAAACTATGCTGCTGATAATAACGTTGGAGTGCAACAGGAGAGGCGAGATGTCAATAGCATTACAATAACAGTGAGGCACTGCAGCAAGCAAGGTTTTTTTTCTGTTAAAGTGCAGTTTCCTGGGAGAAGTTGGAGGCTCTGAAATAAGCATGGTATGAGATTGCTACTGCTGACTGTCAATTTATTAACTCCACGTAGCTTGCTGGAGACCTTAAGTGTTCCTTGCAAAGCAGAATTTACACTTTAGTGCATATTACTAAAACATATAACATATTTAGATGGCATCTTTCATCTTGAAGGGGCTCAAAGCTCTTTGCAGATTGTCTATAATGGAATCACTCAGCCACTGGTGACATATCATCATCTCTGGGGCATAATGAAGCAACAAAACTGTTATAGGGAGAAAAGCATAACTTCTATTGAAGTTACATGGGAATTCAGGGGGTTAGAAGGTAATTATGCCTAAATGAAGATGGTTGCAGACAGAGCTGCAAAGAATAGTTAATATTTTGGGAATAAGAAGCCAGAGTCACGGCCACAGCTCACTGTGCTTTTTGCTGAGGCAGGAGTACAAGAGTAGCAAATGCACCACTGTAAACCCCATCTGGTAGGAGGTTTCACCTGGGTGATCCTCCAGGTCAAAGCCTACGGCACCTCTGGGGTTTGTTGACGTGAGTGTGCTGCAGTCAGCCAAAATGCCTGTCATTAGTAAGGAAGGAGAGAGCCGAGCCTTTGCCAGGCGCAGACAGGTGGGTCTCTGCAGTGAGGCAACAGCCCATGTCCAGGGACACCCCTGCAGCCCTCAGAGCTTGGTGTGACTGTTGCCACCCTCCCTACGCAAGCTGAAAGTCAGAGAGCATGGCCCCTGGGGTGCCCCGTGTCTGTTGGCTCAGGACCACAGCACATCACGCAGCAGAGAGCTTTGCCACCTGCTGTGCTAAATTCAGCCCCTTAAAATGAGTTTGATAATGCAAGTGGTGACCTTAAACATGTGAGGGCAAGACCGGGCAGGAATGCCATTTATGAGGTTGTGAACCCTGGAAATGACACTCAAGGCAGCCCAAATTACACATATCTGTATCCTTGACACAAGGTATGTTTTGTAATAGTGATAGTACAATTAGATTCTTTTGGGCAAAATGGCTGTAAGCATGTAGCTTTCCTGTTCCTACTTCTCAGACTTCACTGGACCCAGTCTGTTACTTGTTTCATTAATACTGAGAGTGCAGAGTGCTGGAGTAAGGGTTTGTCCTTTAAGTTTGAAGTACCTTGTCCTCAGTTTCAGAGGCAGACAGTGTCGGTCTGACATTTAGTCTATCTTTGGCAATAGAGTTTGCAGCTTTTGAGGAAAAAAAAGAGGCAGTCAGAATGAACAGGATTTCTATGATTTTGAGTCTTGACAGTTGCTAGAGAATCAAATGGATGATGCTAGGTGACATTTTTTGCTGCAATTTTTTTTCACAGTCAAATATATTTTTTTTAAAACAAGGTTTTTCCCATTTGCTTTACTTATTTTTTGCTGCATCAATAGAAACACTTGCTTCTCCTTTCTGAATAAATTAAAATGGTTGATATTTGTTTTGACATTTTAAAAATTAAACTTTCCAATATTTTTATTTAGAATGACTGTTAATATTCTCTTCTATGTTTTACCTTAAATGTTTAACAGAATCACCAAAACAAATTAAAACATTAACTTGGTTCAGCCTTTAATGTGTTTCTTAGATCAACTTTTCAGTTCAAGGGAAAAATGAACACATCTCAGATAGCAAAGCAATTTCCATGATGTGTTGGGTCTTAGAGAAAACAGGAAAAAGCAAGAATCTGCACAACAGTATCAGAAATCAAAATTATGCCTAGATGACATATGCAGTTTTCTGCATTATATTTCCATCACAGACTTCCGGAGTACTATGAGTCTATGATACCGAGTGAGTGAACATCCCAACTATAAAGCCTTAAGCTATTTATAATAAAAATTAATCTGACTGGAAGAAAATCTACCACATCCCTCCCTGCTCCTGATTAATTTCTTATATAAAGCACCTCTCAACTATACCTAGTTGGGAAGGATAATCTTGTGATTGACAAAAAGCTGCGAATTTCCTTCTTGCTACCCCCCCAGAAATGCAATGTTCTGAAAGAAGAGGAGGGAAAGTTTATTCTGGGTAAAAACACAAATTATTTATCATTTCATCACTTCAGGCTTCACCCTCAATAGTTTTTTTTGCTGTGGTTACATGCCATGTTTTGGCTTTGCCTCTTGCTAATGCTGGCATTCTCTAGCATCGTCTTTGTCTGCTGTCACACTTGTTTCAGGGGCAGAATACTTCCAAATCTATAGAAACACAGCTGTAACATGCAGTTCATGGACATACAGCTCTTGAATGTGGAAAGAATATAAATTTATGTTTATGCCTTGTTGTTCATGTTTGAAATCTAGAGATAGAATAAAAAAGATCCCCTGAGATTTCATAAATTTTATGCTTTGCCCTGGGCTGGAGCAGGAGAGAGTACCCACAGTATTGTTTTCAGTGTTTGGTTCATTCTGTTTTTAAGGATCCCAGTAAAGAGTCTTCCATTACCCTCTCTAAGAGCCAATTCCAACACTGACATTTTAATGGTCTGCTTGCACCACAGGAGACCGCAAGCCCTGCAGATGGGTTCTCCTGAATAGCTCTGGGCATGTGAGCTGTTGTTGCTCACCATTAGGAAACATGCACAGATGTCCAGCTTCAGTTTCCCTGTGCTCATTCCTATACATTACAAGCACTTGAAGTGATTCCTGCCTCCCTTGGTTCTTCCTTTTAGCCTTCCCCCACTATTCTCCATCGTTACATGGAATGCTGTGTGCTGAAGCACCACTCGAGTAGATCCCTGAGGTAACATGAGGGAGAGAGAGAAACTTCTATGACCATTCTCTGTCCTTCCAAACAGCTTTTGTCACTGCAGTTAATAAAACACTAGCATGACCAAAAGAAGAGATAAAGAGGCTGCAGACCTGTAAAGCTCACTCTCTCCTAAAGGATCCACATTTCTTCTGAGTTCTTGTAAATGCCTTGAAAAGTGGAACTGAACAGCTTTTTTTATGAACAAAGGAGCCAGGCATTTGGAGATTCCTGGATGTGCAGCTGTAAGGAAATAAATGACCATCTTTTTCCAGTCCCATATAGGTCAGCCAAACCCTGTAACTGTTGAGTCCTGGACATTTCACAGTGTCAAACTTTCATCTCAAACTGAGCTAATAATGCTAATTGGGCCTGAGGTTCAGTGTAAGTGTAATTTCACATTGCTTTTTTTGATACTGCCTGAAAAGAACGGGGAGTTCTTATATGGTGCTCTAGCATTTCCCAGAATTTCAGGCAACTATTTCCACTGTTTTTCCCACCCATACATTAGATAAAGAGGTCATCTATTGAGATTCTTTTTTTCCCATGTGACTGCTTTGAGTTTTACCAATGGGACTGGAGATCTGTACAGTTGTCTTGACTAGGAACAACCTAAAAACGAGATTAGCTGATAACTACTCTCATCCTCAAAACTGACTGTGTCTATATGTGAGATTATTTGGGACCTTAGAATTCCTCAGGTTGAATGAATAATGTAAATGCAACAAAAGGTTGGTCAACAGACCTTTGGCAAATATCAGCTGGAAAAGCAGCTGTACTGTCCATATCTAAACACTTCACTGAATCCATCCCCGATGAGCAGTGACCCATAATTTCAAAAGTAGATTACAATTTTCCATACTCAAAAGCATGTGCTCAGGGTGTGCCTTTGTGATGGGAGAAGGCAAGTCACTTGGAAAATGCAGTTCTCTCTTTTGCAGTCAGTGACAGTTTGTCCTTTCTGTGCCCTTCACACTTTCTACCTCTTCTTGAAGACTAGCTATACTGCTGTAGCTCTACTTTAACCAGTAAGGAGACAAGTAGGCCAAATTTATGATATGTTAGACAATATGATATGTTTCACAAGTTGACAGAAGATGCATTAACTCTTTGGACAGATCTTTAACAGTGGTTCAGAACAATTCAGTTTCTGTGACATATAGTTAGTGGTTTGGATTCAGAATCAGTTGCCAGCTGTCAGGTTATGTTTTTGACTAAAAATCACCATCTTCCTACTACATTTCTGTTGTTGAGCACAAATATAGTAGCTTTGTGGCATCAAGTCACCTTACAGTCTGAGTGGGTGCATTGTAAAAACAGTGGTTAGTGGGTATTTTGAGGTGAATAAGATTAAGTGTTAAGTTCTTGCTTTTTTTCATTGTTTTATCTGTTTTCAAATTCTGATGAATAGCATAAGTAATAATTACAGAATTTCAGTATTTATAGGAAACTGTCAGTTTGTAAGTATGTAACTGTGCAGATGATTTCATCTGTGACACCACCTATTAAGCAAAATAAAATTTAGTGATATTGTTCTACAAATACAGAAATTTGGCAATTGTCACTAGCTTTTTCTTAATTGTTATTATTTAGAAGACAAATTAATACAGTGTAGTTTAGCTGTATAGACAGTATCCTTCATACACATGGCACAAAAGGTCTTTATGGAGAGAGGAAAAATAGAGAGAAAGGATTTATGATACCAGGTTTTGCAAGTCTTGACCCACATAGGTAAGAAGATATAATTTATGGAAATAGATGAGGCTCAAAGTAAAACAAGGTGGACTTTTAATAATACAGCAATGAAATTGTGGAAGGACCTTCACATTGCTACCTGGTGCTGAATGAAATCAGAAAGGTTGAGCACTTATGTCATCTGACATGTAAGACCACCTCCCTTAACAGTCCTTAACCCACTTCTGCTGACTTGCCACAATGAAAAATAACTGAGAAAAGTCCAGGCTGGAGGGAAGTGGAGGAGATGGGGTGACCTAGGGCCAAAAACTGGGAGGAGGGGAGACAGGTGCAAGGATACTCAGAGAAGTGGGAAATGATAGAGATGGAGGTGACCAGGGGCGTGAGCAATTAATAGAGAGACATTCAATGCTTTTTGTTCTGAAACATATCTGAAACATTAACATATTTTCCACCTAGGGCTGAGGTGAGTTAGCCTAGTTAATTGCTAGTATAATTTTACTGACTAGAGGTAGTTCTCCTGGAGTAACCTCAGAGATAAATAAGCATCTTTGTGACAAATTTATGCAAGAATAACATCGGAAGTTTATGCCCAGCATAGGAACAGTGTCACATATGTGAGCAGAGCAAATGAGCTTATAGAAAAATTTCTCTGACCATTCACTTTGATTTTCCACATCTGCTAAACGGAAGGAATTTGTGTTAGCCAAGAAAAAGAATAATGATCTGTTGGTTTGTTTTGCTGATTTTAGTCTTGTGTTTCTCTTTTCAGAGGTGAGGATGCAGATGGTTTTATTTTCTTTTTCCAGCCTCTGTGAACACTCCTGAGCTCTGTGTAATTCTTCTCCATGCAAGACTGATGGATGACAATGCACCTGACACTGGACTTAATGAGGCAAAAGTCCTACTAGCCTACAGTAATCTAAGTGGGGAGTTTACTATATAGTGATGACACTATGTAAGACTAGAGTCAAGAATGTATTTTAATTTTCCAATGTCCAGATCGTCTAAACTGCAGCAAAAATAAACTTGAAAGGAAGAGAAATAGGACCTATATTCTCCAGAGTGAGTAAGGGCTTTGGCTCTGTGAACTGACTACATGAAAAGAGCTGGGTTTTTTTTCAGAGATTGAATAGATTACAAGTCTTACTTCTTTTCCTTCATCTTAATGAAAAATAGCCTAATTACTTATTTTGTTCTAATTTCTCACAAGGCTAAAACTTTTGAGAACCTCTTTTATTCCTCACCCATTGATGAAGCCTGTAGACAATGCTATGGGGCCAGCCAAAATTTGAGTGGCCTGCCTTCTGCTGGTTTCTAGGTGGTGTTACTGGAGTTTATCCAGCACCCTCCTTTCAGCTGTGTCTGTCACTCATGGCTGAGCAGGAGCACAGTGGCTGTGAAATGAATTTAGAAGCAGGCAGAATGATTTATGTTATGAATCATGACAAGCGTGATGAGTTCACTTTCTGTATTATAACATCACTTATGCAGTACAAGCACCAGCTTTTTACTGTGGTGCTGGTGGCTCAGCAATATGATGCTCTGTTTCAAGATCTTACAGCTCTGTGGGCAGTGTGCTGGGCACCTGTGGTGTCACCTTCTCCAGCTGAGACACACTTACATTCAGCTACTGCATCACTTGCTTTTCTTCCTCCCTGAAATTTGAGTTTGGTCTCACTCCTCTGGCAGGTGCTCTCTCTGCCCACCCCAGGGTTGTCAAGTCAGGATGGACTTCTGCATGGGACAGTCCAGGTCCCCACCTCTCTATCTCTCTTCTTAAAGCTAAATGGGCTGGAGGAAGATGCTTTTTTTCTTAATGAGCTGCTCAAAGAGTGAGATTTTATTTACTTCAGGTAGGTAACAGTTTGGTTCAGCTCTGAAACAGTTTTTTTCTCTTAATTTAATTTGGCATGCTAGATTTTTTTTTATTCTACTATCTTATTGTTTTTGGAATGCAGCTAAATTTGGTGAAGTCTCATGGCAGTGTGTTTACAAGCCAATTACAGGAGCCTAAGAAAATAAGAAAAGGATTTCTCAATGCAGGAGGTCTCCCAATCAAGGCATTTTCTTCCACAACACTACAGGGGAAAAAAGTATAAGGAGGCAAATCTGAAATTAAAATAATAATTGTGCAATCATTAGTTTTATGATCATATATTCCTTCTCACTTTTAGGCTGATATTATGCATATTAAATAAGTTTACAGTTTGCCTTAAAGTTGAAACATCACATGACGAGGAAAGGGCTCTGTTACTTGGCTGTTGAGAATTACTCCAGTGAAATCAGTCACTGCCACAACAAACACAAGCCAGCTCTCCTGGTGCCTATTTCTGTCCCAGTCAGGGAGGAGTGAGGAGCACCATCCAACATCACAGGGCACATACAGTTCAGTCCCAGCCCCCAGTCTTTGCTGGAGGTCTCACTTACAAGTAAATTCTTCCTGGATTCCCCCTGGTTGCTTTATTCCATGTTTTCAGTCATTTTCCCTAATGAAACAATCTAGCAGAACTAATCCAAACATGGGCTTAATTAATCAACATTTGGCAGTCTATAACTCCACGCTCCGGTCCAAATTACTTGTGACAACTTTCTTAATGCACACAAAAATATCTACAGGGAGTCTCTGCTTCAATCAGCTGGCTGGGTAGCACATCTTCAATTTATTATATATATTTTAATAAAACTGCAATAAGCCTTTTCTCCTTAGCAGTCCACAGAGCATTTTATAGCAGGAAGTGACATTATATAATCTTTAACTCACTAAAAAAAAACAGAACAACAATTTTTATGATACAGTGATATCTTGCTTGTGTCATGAAGGCAGAAAATGAAGTCACTGAACTGAAGAATATCTGGGTGCTCCTCACAAGAAAGGGCTGAAACGAAGTGTCTGACAAATAAATTCTCTTAGGTTTGTTTAGTGCTCAACATGACCCAGTTGTAAGATTGTAGATAAAACCCAACTTCTATCCTGAGCCTACTGTTTTCTGGCAGCCTTAGAGAACAGAGGAAGAAAAAAATAAATCTTTTTCTGATCAGTTAGACATTCAGTTCTGCTGTCATGCTTCAGGAGAAGAAATTGGGTCCACTGCAAATTTTATGAACAGAAATAATTCAGCCTTCTTTTCACTTGCAATCTCTCTCTTCAGTTCTGGTTGTGTTTTGTTAAGGTGAAGACACAGTTGTCTCATCATATAGTGTGAGTTATTTGTGCTCTAAACTCCAGGCATACACATACTTAGAACTGAAATTCCAGGTTGGATCCAGACCTGAATTTGACACTCAGTTCCTCTCTTCAGAAAGGTTTGAATCCAATCACTAGATCTAAGGACTCCTGACCTGGGAATGACTTGATATACTACTGTGAACATGAACACACGGTCACAGCTTCCTTAGCCTGCAGAGTATCTGCAGGAGGACAAAGACAAGAGCTTATCAGTCCTGTGTTCCACAGCTGAAGAAATCAAAATCTGAATTCTGAAGAAAATTTCTTATGTGACATCATACAAATCCCCAAATCCTTTTATGCTTTCATATCTGTAAAATCAAACTCCTAGCTCTTCCTCATCGTAATGAGGACTTCAGTGACTTTATGCAGTGCTAGGGGTGATGGAAGTTACTTGTGTAGAGAGGATGTTCGTTATTTGATTTAGAAAGTATTATGTATGTCATTTTTATGGGTTTCTATGTTCATGTTCTGTGACTTAGATTTCAGTTCGACCTCCATCTTCCAGGAGCAGAACCGTGCTGATAGAAAGGGATTATCACAACAGCTTGTATCTGAAACTATTTCAGCACACCAACTGGAGCTACTTTAAAAAACATCAGAGGGAAAAAAGTTGGTATTGTATGCCTCTGCACTGAGTTCCCCAGGAGATGTCATGGCTAAGACTGGGATCTTGATGAAGACAAGTTCAGTTTCTACCCTGGGGAAAGACTGCTGGGAATCAGTTTGGCTCCATCCATTGACTGTTCATAAAAAAAGCTATTGGTTCGGAACATGTCTTCTATCAACCTATCCTCATTCTGTGGTGCCAAGAGGGCTTGTACTGTGTCTCAGAAAGTTATTGAAAAGGGGGGAATTTTGGTTAAGCAACCACCCCACATCACCCTAGGTGGTGTTTGCAGCCCTGTCAGTGTGTTTGCTGTCAAACCTGGACAAACACAGACTTTACATGGAAAGGGGCAAAAGTCCATGTTCTCTTTGGGTTCCTTCCAAGTACAGGACTCATTTTGCTACTCTGGCTACCCACCTAATGTGTCTGAGTTTGTGTGAGGAGTCTTACAGGTTTCTGCTCCTGGTGTTTCTGAGCATGCCACTGTGAGATTCATGGAAAAATGTACACTCTTCTTACTGTACTTTATTAAGTAGCCAAGCAGATTTTGTGGGGTCAACTTGCAATAAAGAGTGCTAGTGAGAGTTAGTCAGGCTATCACTGTAATGTAAACTGTAACTGTTCACATCTACTTGTGTGGATATGTAAGGAGGGGTGAAAACAGTATGTATAAGAGTAACTTCAGAATCAGCAACAGTGATAACTTCTACCAAAGAATCCCAGAGGAGCTGGCCAAGAAGCTTTCTGGCTCAATTACAGTATTTTTTTGCTGAATAGAAGAATGTCTCTACAATTCCCAAAGTGTGGACATTTGTTAACACTATCCCAGTGTTTGAAAAGGGCAAGTGTGATGACTAAGATAATCATAGCACAATTAGCCTGATTCCTTAGGAAAAAAAATAGAAGAAATTGATACAGGAATCAGTTGACATAAGATTCAGTGTGGTAATAGAATTAATACCAGTTGTCTTTTTTTTTTTTCATGGAAAATAGATCTTGTCAAAGAAACCCAATTTCATTCTTTGATGAGATTATAAGTTTAGTCGATGAGAGAAACTGCATAGACATAATAGACTTTTGTATGGCATTTGACTCACATGAAATTATTTTAATGCAAAGCACTATGCAGTATCATAAAGTTAACATTGAATAGATAAAAGCTGCCTATCTGACAAATTCAAATGCTAGCTGTCAGCGAGGAAACATCACTGAATGAGGATGTTTCTAAGTGGGGTACAAGGAGGATCAATATTAAAGCCAGTCCTATTCAATATTTTCATCAATCATGTGACAGTAAATACCAATAATAAAAAAAAATATCAAAAAACCCCACAAGAGATGTACTGCTGAGTGGAATGGTAAAAATAATGAGATGCTAGCTACACAGGGAGATCAGCTTCCATTGGATTGGATGAGAAAGTTCCCAGCCCAAGACAAAGTCATATATAAGAAGAGGCATGGGGCTCTCTGGTGGAAGGGTGCGTGTTCCCTTGGACAATGGCCACTGTGGGAAGGAGCTGGCAGCGCTGCTGAATGGGAGGACCAGCATGATGCTGGGGAGAAGAAGAGTTAACGCAACCTTTGGTGTATGAATGGGGGAGCAGGGGAAGGATTAACTTCCAAATGTGGCCTTGATGAGACGGATGATAGAATCATGGGCACAACTAACCTATTTTGGAGAGCATATACATGAGCTACAGATGCCACTTGAGGGCTGGAGAAAGCACTGCAGGGGAAGAACTGGATCTATTTAGCTTGTTAAGAAGCAGAAAGAGAGGTGAGGTTATTAAAGACCATGTCTTTGTGGGGAGAAGTCTATGCCTGAGAGGGCACTTAGCTTAACAGAGAAAAGTATTACAAGAACCAATGGCTGGAAAAAGAAACTGGACAAATTCAAATAAGAAATTAGGGGAAAAATGTGAAAGTATGGGGAATTAATCAGTGGAAAAAATTACAAAAGGAGAGATGTGTTTCCTTTCTACTGATATATTTATATCAAGACTTGATGACTTCCTGAAAGATATGCTTCAGTCAAGCATGAGTTATTGGGCTTAACACAGGGGTAACTGGGTGGAATTGAGTGGCCTGTGATATGCAGGAGGTCAGGCAAGCTGGCTTTAATCTCTCTGAAACTATGAATATTTGAGTTAGATACAGTAGATATTTTTGTACTTGGTTAACATGCATCTCAGATATGATTTATCAAAGCTTTCCACCTCTTCAGTGACATGTGTTGGCCAGCTGGAGTTCAGAAACAATGGCACACATGGAGACAATTGCTCACCCAATCTGACTAATAGTTTAGTGTTTGTCTGTAAGCAGTAGTTACAGCGGATAATGCTCACACAGCCCCTATGATGAATTATTTCTGCAGGAAATGTTGGTAGAATCATTCTGAATAATGCTTGTATCAGAACCCCATGATAGTTCATAACAACAAAGGCTTAAACTTGTCAAAACCTTTTTTTTTTTTTTAAGTTTTGACATCAAAGAGCTCATTCCTTTCTACTACTTAAGTGGGGTAAAAAACTCTGACAGGGAAGAGGAAACTTCATCTGCTGACTGTGCTACACAGCAATATGCTTCTAAAAGCTGCTGCATAGTTAGGGGCTTTTAGCACTTTTCCTCTGCTTTTATCGCTGTCTTCCATTTTGCAATGTGTAGTCCAGTAAAGTTGTTTGTTCTATGTGTAGATAATTATTCCTTGTTCAGTATGCTTACATGAATGATCATTGCCATACTGAGTGCATTTTTGCAGTGGCTCAAACATTCACTTACCAATTACAGTGTTACCCAAACACTGTCCTTCTTTCTTATTTACTGAACTGAAAGGCAAAATTAATTCAATAGACGAAGGATAATTACTGGACTGATTTTGCATGGTGCTTAGCACTCTAATCTCTAGCCCATCATTAAAACACATTTACCTTAAAACATGGAAGCATATACATTGCAACTTCATGCATGATGATTTTTTTACTCAATGATATTATATCAGAAATACTTTTTTTCATACCATTTAAAAAAAAATATTCAATGCATCTTGCCCTTGGTAAAATACTTAAATGTGTGCACATGTGAATTGCACACTTGTAGCACAGCAAACTGCTTCTCATGGGTTGTCTGTAGTGAGTTTGAACATTTAAGATTAAAGTGTTTCTGTAATGTTTTCTGAGCTTAACAATGCAGGGAAAGCAGTTCACTGCCCTGCAGAAGCTTCAGCATACTGCCTCTTGCTCTGCTTTGATTACACTTGAGGTCCTGAAGGAAGTGTGTTCTTCAAGAAATGTTCATAATTTTGTCCAAGCAGACTACTTAGTAAGTTGCTTTGTGGGTCACATCAGTGAGAAGTACATTTTCCTCTTACTTTCCCACCAGCCATCTCAGAGCTGTGTAGGAATTTATTTAAAGGAGAATGGCCACATAGTGAACCAGCCATACGGGATGTTGGCCTAGGCCTGTAGTCGCATTCTAGAAACTTCTTCAAAGGAAGAAAAAATAAGAAAGAGCAATGATCGCTTCACTAAGGCATGCAGGAGTGAACAGATAAGAGTGACCAATTGGACACTGCGTGAGAAGAACTTCAGAACCAACGGGAGCTGGACTGAGCTGCATGTTTGCCTCGTGCTAGAGACTTTTAACCAATTAGATAATGCGTGACCACGTGTAGGGAAAGAAAAATTGTATAAAAGGGACAGACAAAGTAAATAAAATGGCTTCTGTTTGATTCACATTGAATCATGAGGAGTCCAGTTTTCTCCTCAGAGCTGGTGCAGTTTTTGTCAAGTACAGAATCTTTGACATGCCAGACATCCAATGAGCAGTCGTTCAAAGTGCAGAAAGGTTGCCTTACAGGTTGCCTTACTGTCATTTTCCAAGGAACGCCTCTGTGCATTGCAAACATAAAAGGCAAAGATAACCACTGTCCAAGAAACAAATTGGCAGTCCTAACTTATGTCATTACTGCAGGCACCTTCCAGTGAGGGGGATCAGATTTGTCACACTTTCCATGGGATCCTGTTTGAGCAACCTGAACTTCCTTCACTCGGGCATGGCAGGAGGTCTGAGATACCTGTTATTTGGTCTCCCAGTGATGGATACAGGCAGCAAGGTTTATCAGCAGCCTTTTCAATGTCCCATAGGAAAGATTTGCAACTACAGAACCTTGTAACCTTGTAGCACAACACACAATGTTCTCCCATTTTGTTTTCTTTGGTGTGTTTACTCTCCATGTCTCTACCTGGCTGGCAAGGCTGAAATTTAAGTTTAGGGAATGATCAGGGTTTTTTAAACTTTAGGGTTGGATGGACTCTTTTTATTCCCTGCTATGCTGTTCTGAGAAAAATAACTGCACATGCCATACCTATTTTCCATCCTGAGCTCTATTTGTGACTTCTGCATGTGACTTTAAGTAGAAACCAGAGTGAATCATGCTCTTACTCCTTTAACCCAACCCCCTGCAGAAGAGAGTTCTGTAAGCCATTATTCAGTCCATATGCCACCAGTCCCTGGTTGAATTTCACACAGTTGGATAGAGTCTAAATCTAGAAGGTTTGCCAGTAGGTTGTTTTTGGTTTTTTTTCCAGTGGGTTGTGGGGGGTGTTGTTTTTCATGAGTGGTATCTTGCCTGCTAAACTTCCTGGCCAGGCTGGGCAGCCTGCCATGGTGATACCATAAATCCATCTGGAAGCAAAAAAGGGAGAAGAAAGTTCCTGTCAACAAAGATGAGACACATAAATAATCATCTTAGCCAAATATGTGTAAGAGACAAATAACAACGTACTTAAATGTGAAATCAAGATACACAAAATAAGAATGTCATTGGTTAGAATGGCAGGCAACCAAGGCCAAGGAGTGTGTCTCACTGAGTGTCAGTATGGGTGGTGGTAGCAGCATGCAAACCCTTTAACAGTTTTGGCAGTGTCATGCTTTCTTGGTGCATAACAGAATCAGATCAGTTTGTCAGAACTCTTTTTGTCTCTACCTGCCATTTTCCATCGGATCCATTTCTCAAAGAGGCAGGTCCCTCTGTTCCGCCAGCAGCCTCCGTATCTCGCTCATGGCTTTTGTTCGAGAAACATATGTACCATAAGGTGTTTTAATTACTCTCATTACTATACTGCCTATATTGCCTTGTTAAATAGTATCTCATGCTAGGGTGATTTCCTCGTTAAGCCCAGCATACAAGCTGCAAAACAGAAGGTACCATACGGTGGATACAAGAGTTAGGACAATTCTCATGGGAAGACACAATTTTTGTTTCCTCTGTTTATTAAGCAGTTGCATACAACCTTACTGCTGGGCTGACAAACGCTACACAGTCTGTCCTTTCACAGCCCTGGTCAATGCACCTCATTCTTTGCGTGCCTGCATCTACTTGAGGTCCAGATGTTTCCCTGCAGGGCTACACCATTGACTTTGATCCTCAGCCTCATGTAGCTCTTTCAAAGCAGGATCTGTGCAGACCAACTTTCTGATTTCAGCTGCTCACCTCTCAACAGCTCCTCTGAGACTCCTCAGGCCATACCTAAACTGGTCTTTGCACCTCCTAAAAGGAGGTTGTAGTGAGGCTGACAGGATCTTTCAGATCAATCTAAATATATTTTCCTTATTTTCCTTTTTTTTTTTTTTTTAAATAAAAAAAGTCTGCAGCTGAGAAATCAGCTTAGAGGATCTTACCTTTATATTGACTGGAACAAATAGTGTATGGAGGCGTTATGTATACACTAAAGTCTCATTAATTCTCTCCTAAATCCAGTAGTAATCTTGCTGACTGTATCTGTCTTCAAATCTGTGTTATCAAATTTGTCCTCTTTTCAGCAAGTGCTAGTCTAAAGAAAGTGCAATGACGCCCTTACCAGGAAGCCACTATACTACTATTTCAACAGCAAAAACTACTGCACAACTATTACTATTAATTCTGTATGTTAATGAGTAGATATAATTATTCTGAGTAGGAGAAATATGAAGTAGGGCGTAAGTTCTGTTGGTATTTTTTGTAATTTTTTCCTGGAAAGCTGAGACATCTGAACTAATCAAAGGATCAGCCAATGCCCTTGGTGATACTCCTGGCAACAGAGTCCAATTAGATCACACTGTTGTTGCATTTTATTCACCACAGAGAGAGGAAAAGCAGATGCTGGGCTGAAGTTCCAAGCTATCTGAAATATTCAGAGGTTCCATGGTCAGCTTTCTGGATAGATACCTACCCCAAAGCTGCCTGCTTCACAGCTGAAAAAGCAGCTTTTCTGTTTAGTTTCCTCACTAGTAGTATGAATTGTACAAGACAAATTCTGCTTTGTGTTAACTCCCCAAAATGAAGTTCTGTCCTCTGTCCCCTACCAGTGCTCATTTTCTCAGTTCTGACTTAGGGTGAAATTTGGCATTGCAGCTGAATCTCAGGTAATAACTCTCCTGATGATACGTGAGTTGGGTAGTTTTCAGTTCTTTCTCTCGTATGTGGATTGGTTCTGAGCTACTTGGAGTAAAAAATAGGTGAATTTTGTCACTGACAAGATTTAGGATATGACTGTAAACCACTAGGAGCTCAGCAATCTTTTTCAGAACATGTTCTTCATCTTTGGATCATGTCACAAAATTTCAAAGGAGAAGTCTATCAGGATTTTCTTCAGACAGAAATTTCCAAGAACACCACCAGAAGGCAAATCAACTGGAATTTCCTTTTACAATACTGAGATTCAGTGAGATAATGAGCATACACAAATATTTCCAACTGAAAAGAAACCAAAAAGGTTCATTAGACATAACACTTATAGAAAAGCCATGAGGACATTATACTTGAAATTCCCCAGCAGTCCTGATATCTCTTCCATAATACAACAAAACCTGAAACTTATATTTAACAAAGAGATGAAAACCTGGTTTGTTATACCCTTACCTGCTCTTCCCCCTATAATGTTACATCTATCAGTCAGATGCAAACAGATAACATGCATTCCCACTAGATCTTGCTAGTGAACAAACAAGGGGTGTTTTTACATTCTGGCAACTTTAGGGAAACCAGAGATTACGGAGAAGACAACAGTGATAGGGTTTATGAGGGTCACTGTCTCGCTTTAAAGAAGAAATTATACAGTGGATATTTCCTTCTGTCATAGAGAGAAATACCGCAGTAACTCCTTTTTTAACATCAACAGTCATTCCATTTTTTAACATCTTTTTAATTGTTATCTCTGCTCTAAAATTCCATATAATGAAGTCATCCAGAAGTACTGTAGTAAGAATGGTAGCCATTATACAGGTGTATGTATGTGAGAGGGTTGGGCAAGAAGAGACAGAGAAACTGCAGATCTCTTTCCAATAGTACAGTATCACAAAGCAAGGATCTGAGCACAAATTATTCTCTGTCCATTAAAGTGGTTTCATGGGCTGAACTAAGCGAAGCTGATTCTTCTTTTGAACAGGCAGCTTCATCAAATATTAAATACCCAGGCATATACTGATCATTCTGCATTGGCTGTTTTTCTCCATTCCCATTTTTCTCGAGATCCTCTTGCATTGGATTTCATGGATTTCTCTCCATGCAATGTGTCCTAAAAGGAGCAGCAAATGCCTGTGACAGGAGTAGGTGGGGAATAAATAAAACAACAACAGGGAAGAAGAACAGGCGCCACAAAGGAGCCTTCCTTTCATCTCCAGCCCAAAATGTGGTGTTACAGCTACTGGTAGTAGGGAAGAAAATGTGAAGAACAGAGGGTTTGGAGAATTTATACTCCCCATCATCAACTTGGTACTCAGATGCCCCATATCTGATTCTTTGCCTGGCCATCTATATTGTTGGACAGCTGGATTCAAACCTAGTGTAAATGCAAGCAGCACCAGTAGATTCAAGGGAGCTGTGTTAATCTACTGTGAAGCAGAATTTGGACCTTGGTGATCTAATTTAAGAAAGATTTGCAGGCACCCAGGGAGCAGCCTTTCATTATTATTCCTTCTCAGTGGTTGTGTTTCGTATTTATACCAGCAAAAAAGCCCACATAATTCCACAAACCTCTTCCTCAGCAAGAAAAATAATAGTCCAAGAAGTGGTGGTTGTTCTGGGATGCTTTTTATTTTCTATTAATAGTCGCACTTCTAACCCTAGTGTCATGATTTAGTTTTTGAAGTCATGGAGGTAACAGGAAGTCAATTGCACCTGAGGAAGGCAGTTGGGACAGTTTGGGGCAAACTCACAGACAAGAACAAATGCCACTGGCTTGATTTTTAGGAAGAATGAATGATGTCCTGGAAATTTAAAAGCAAGTCTTAAAGTCATGATATTTGGTGACATAGTAATGGGAAGGAGGGCAAGAAGTGGAGGTGGGGCGTATGCATGAATACCAGTCCTCAGTTAAGAATAAATAATTCAATGAATGACTCCTTAGAGTTCACATTTGTAGATGAAATCTGGAAAATGCAATCCAAGTTTGTATGTCCCAAAGGTAGGGGAAAAAAATCAGGAAAAGAGCCTATTTAAAAAATATTTTAAACCTTATTAGTTTTGCATGTCCTGACTCATGATGCCTGACTGTTCAGGGCTGAAATATTGCCAAGTGTTTCAAACTCTGCTTTCTGAGGCTCCAAGTAGCATTAATTCCTATACTTTCAAAGTCTGGAAGTATTTGCATCTGCAGAGTCCTGAGAAGAAGAGTGTAAGCAAAGACGGCTTCAGCCCAGCCAGTTCCATTCTCTTGCTCCTGTACCCTTTCTCCAGACACCTTCCTTCTTCCTGGCATCCCTGGAGACCTGAGAATTACCAAAAGAGAGGTTTTCCCTGTACCTTCCCAGCGCAGATGATAACTCTTTTTTTTCTACTCCCTCTACTGTATGTTCTTCTCTGGTTTTGAGTACAGACCTTTGTGGAGCCTATTTGATTCGGAGCAGCTTTGCAATGGGTTTGCTCAGTGCTATTCACGTTGAAGTAGAGGGATCAATGACTGGTGAAGCAAGTTACTTCAAAGGTCTGTGAGGATGAGGAAAATGCTAGACTCATGGTATTTTATGTGTGGGCTTCACTATAGATAAGCTAATTCAGTGCATCTCACTTTGTCACAAAACGCATTAATACACTGCACAAAGTAATTTTAACTTTTCAAAAGGAAACGTGGCTATTTGTCCTCTCTCTGCATTCTATACTTTCTCTCTGACCCTTGATTCCACTTGTCAAATAACTGGCAAATGAGCTGTCTTAATGCGAGGACCTAGCAAGCTGCCTGCATGCCCTGGTCTCTTGTGTGGAAGAGGATTTACACAGAGAGTTCAGCTGTGACTGACGTTTCTGCTTGAGATGGAGTCTGAGACTGCAGTAAATGAAGGTTTTGGGCTGGATTTCACTCTGCTGCAGTGGTTTGAGAGATTTTTCCTGAGATCAACTAATCTTGAAAGAAGTAAGTCAGTTGTGCTTTCTTTCTCTCTCCTCTACCTTTCTCTCTCTCTTTCCCCCTCCCTGCACCCCCCCCCCCCCCCCCCCTTATTGCTAGAGACTCTTAAGTATCTGGTTCTTACCTCAAGGTCTGAAATCTCCTAGGATCAGATATCATCCTGACATTTAATTATGCCTGAATTGGCTTTTCCACTTATGAATGCAATCTGTATCTGATCTAATTTGGATCTCGGGATTTCAATGTAATTGTAGGTGGACAAGTACGTGTGGATGCATACACACAAGCACGCATGAACACACACACAAACAAAGAGGCTGTATTTTTTTTTAAAAGGGCATTTAAGTCTATTTAAAATTATTAACAAATCTGGGCAGATTTTGACATATAATTTTGGACAAATAAACATTTTGTGGCTTTAAGTGTCATTCACAAAAGTGAGGTAGGAGGAACTGTTCTTTTGTCCTTTTACAAGATATCTGTGTAGGCTGTTGGAGTTGTAAGAGTTCACACCTCTTTCATTCTCTGAGAATATATGGACTTTAAGTAAGTCTTCTGTCCCTCAGGAGTGTGACCCAACTGCTAGCTATTGTGTATTATGAATTGAGCTGTCCTTTTGAAGCTCAAAGTAGAACCACTTTGTATCTGCCTTAAATATTCACAGACACAAAGTGAAAAACTGACTTTAGCCAGGAGGTTAGAGTTATTTATGTGGTTTCTGGTCTCTGTGCCAGTGAATATTTAAACAACTGCTACATCAGCTTCAGAAGACAAGAGTGAGATAGGCATGTCTTCAACTATTGTTCAGTTCAGTGGTTAAAACAAGCTCCCGTGAGTAGGAGTCTTTGGTTAAAATCCTTCGTTTGAACATTGTTAGAGGAGTCCTCAACCCCATTCAAGTACAGTGGCATAACAGCCATGCTGTACTGTACTCCCTCCTTTTCATTCACTTTCTGAATCTACTCCTCTCTTTAATCAAATGCATTTCAAAATGCTTTATTTTCATTTTGAACAAAATGTCCTATTGAACCCCAAATATAGTCATAATTTTGACCTTCAAAAAAAAAAAAAGAATGTGGTTGCCATTAAATGTTTTGTATTTCAGCCACATGCCCAAATGTGCCCCTGCCCCATGTCCTTAAACATAATCCCTCCACTTCCAAACCTGAAGTGGTAGTAAAGTGCTCCTCTCTTCACTCCAATGCACTCTCTACTCTAATGTAATCTTTCCCTCTATTGTGTGTAGCATTTTGGGGACCTTGAGAGGACATCAGCTCTTTCTGCTGCTGTCTTTTCTGCTTTATTGCTTTTACTGCCACTCACCTGGTTTTGGAAAACTGAATTCATGAAGTGCTGAAAATACCATAATAATGTTGATAACTCTACTGAAAGATATGGAAGGAATGGACAGTGGTTAGATTTCTGATGCCATCTCACTGATTGTCCCCAGTTGCTTTCTGGCTTTTTCTATTATTTTGTGCTAGTTTAGGAAGTAGAATTTCCAGGCTAAGGGTAGTTAAAAGCAACGTATTCAAAGTTTTCCTTTTTAATTAGTCTCACTCCATCTTCCTCAGCACTCTTTCTCCTCTAGCAGGAAGCCATATGACAGTTATTAAACAGCTGCATAACCAGCTGGTTGGAGGTCTCCAGGCTACTCATTGCTCTGGTAAGGTCTACAGGAAAGTCAGTGTACTGTATCCTAATGTACAGGCAAGGCATCTGCCAGCTCTGTGCGCACTTCTGGATGCATGGAAAGGGAGCTATCGACCTGTCATTCTTAGGAACCCAAAATATCCAGAGAGCTGGGCTTTACAACAGCTATAAAAGAGAGCATTCTCTCTATATCTCATTTCTAAAGCACCCATCAGTTTAGTATTTAAATTGCTGGCCTAAATCCACTCCTCGTTCTTTCAAAAGGCATCAGTGCACATAATGCTGAAGCAGTCTGATCCTAGCACAGCACCACACATCAAGGTGCTTGCAAACAATTTGACTTTGTGGGTTGTAACCTTCAGCTTCATGGCTGTCATTTTGCTCACACTGAGAGAGAGTGGAGGCAGACTGGGGGCAGAGGCACTGGAAAACTGTCTGGCAACAAAATGGAAGTAGAATGGCCCATAGGAGACCTCTCAGCAAGTGCTGAGGAGGGATCTAGTTTGATAAGTGACAAAACATCATACAGAGAGCATGTTGAGGCATGTTTAAGAAGATGGTTAAAGAAGTCAATATCTCTTTGCCTCATTAAGTGTTTAATGTTAAATTTTTGAGCATGATGAATGATAGATGAAGGGAATACACAGAATCACACAGAATCACAGAATGTTAGGGATTGGAAGGGACCTCAAAAGATCATCTAGTCCAATCCCCCTGCCAGAGCAGGAATACCTAGATCAGGTCACACAGGAACATGTCCAGGTGGGTTTTGAATGTCTCCAGAGAAGGAGACTCCACAACCTCTCTGGGCAGCCTGTTCCAGTGTTCTGTTACCCTCACTGGGAAGAAATTCTTCCTCACATTTATGTGGAACCTCCTATGTTCCAGCTTACACCCATTGCCCCTTGTCCTATCCTTGTATGTCACTGAGAAGAGCCTGGCTCCATCCTCATGACACTCACCCTTGACATATTTATAAACATTAATGAGGTCACCCCTCAGTCTCCTCTTCTCCAAGCTAAAGAGACCCAGCTCCCTCAGCCTTTCCTCATAAGGGAGATGTTCCACTCCCTTAATCATCTTTGTGGCTCTACAGTCAAGTGGTGAACACATGTTGCTGAACCTCCTCAGAGCCACACTGCACAAATGCCTGGTGTCTGACACATGGGCTCAGTCCTTGAGTGGATGCTGGAGAGGGGGAGAGGAAAGTAAGCTTGTGGATAATTAACTGCAAACACAGCAGACAACTGTTCTTTTATTCGTTTTTTTCTCTTTTTAGAATGTACTTTGAGGTACTCGTTCTGTGCCTGAGGCTCCTTAACAATCAGTTACAAGTCACAGGTTAAATAAGGGGTGTATCTGTGAATAGATCCACTGCTGCTTGGTGTAGCTGTAGTGAAAGAAGAAAAATGATGGCTTACATAGAATGATAACAAAACCAGGGATCTGACACACCACATGGGTACAGGTCCCCTGAGAGACAGCCTCAGCATCTGATAGGGAGAGAGGGAGGGATTTCGAAGATAAAAAGGTCTCAAAGCAAGTGATGGCTTTGTAGGTTAAAACCATCACCTTGAATTCCACCTGGGATCTTAGTAGAGGTCAGAAAAATGCATGGAGCAAAGTCTAAATTGCTCCCAGTGTGCAGCCTGTCAGGCTGCAGCATGCTGTGCTGGCTTCAGGCTGAATATTTTGGAGGTGTAGCTGTGTAGAGAGAGCATTAAAATAATTTAATCTTCTGTTCTGGATAATTGTGGCATGGCCACAGCAGGCAGGAGAAGGTGCCTGCATTATGCTGGACGTAGATGGAAATAGGAGCCCTGGTTCATGCTGGCTGTTTAGCACTGAGGACTAGGCCCTGGCTTGACTAGTGTCCCCAGAAGCGTGCTTGTTTCACTGGCAGATGTATTGCATCACCTGGTTCTCCCCAAGTCCTTCTCATCCAGTCAGTCATGACCAGTCTGTCTGGATCCCCTCTTCCCATGTCAGCTAGGCAGAAAGTGCCTTGTGCTCTGGAACTGGAGAGGCTGATCCCCCCAGATTAAATCTTTTCCAAATGGTATGCAGCTTTTTTCCTCGTGGCATGTCCCAGTGGGGAACCTGGTTGCTCTGCTGTAGTATATACAGAGAAACAAGGGAACCTCTGGCATGTGCTTCAGACCTGAGGTAGGCTGGAGCACCCTGTCGCCATGCCTGTTGCCCTTCATTCACTACAGTGAGAGCCTTGGGTGTTACTTGTTGCACATTGTGAGCCTGGATCCAAGATTTTTGGTGCCTGCAGTCGTTTCCTTGGTGGTTGCTGGGCGTTCATAGCATAGCTAGCCCACTGCAGCCTCGAGATGATGAATTCAGTACCAACCATGATGCAAGGGGGTAACAGCACAAAACCAGTCAGCTTTTAAATCTTTCTGCTGTATTCCTTATTCCTTTCTCTTTAGCCTTCTTTGACTACCTGTTTGACTTCAGTATGAGGAGGTGCACAAAATTGCAAGTGGATTAGCACAAAAGATGTTGTGAGGTTTGTTGCTAGGTTTATATTCAGTTCTCTCCTGCCTGGCGTTTGTGCTCACGGGTAACCTGAAGCACAACATATAATGGCTTCCTGAAGTGTTTCTTTGGCTCAGATTCCTTAACTTCTCTGTCTCTCAAGATTAACACTGGCCAATATTTAATGGTTCAGTGTCAGCAAGTGATATACTGTCATTTCCAGAACCTGCTTTTTTGTTTTGTTTTGTTTCTTCAAAACCACAATCTTAAAAAACTTTATTTTTACATTTTCTGGCTCTTTATCATTTCATGCTGCAGATCCTGAGGCTGCAAGTAAGTAATACACCTTGCAGGATAAGAAAAACTCCTGCAGAAAAGATAAAAGTTAAACGTCTCCAGAAACACTGTAAGCACTTCCGGCTCACTTGTGGATTCTGGGGCTCCCTGACTGGAGATAAACTGATAGACAAGATAAACCAATAGGTCTCCATGTCATGCTTATATGGTCATCTGTTTTTATTTGCACACCTGTAGATAGAGCTGGGGGGACCATCTGCAGCAAACAATTTACTTGATGGATTAGGCACTCTTTTTAGTGTGTATTTACAGACAAGCTTTTCTCATTGTTTGAAATGATCAAATCAATGGTCAGTGTGCAGATGTTTCAGCAGCATATTTCTCATGAGCTAGTCCCTGTTTGGTGAATGATCACTGCAGTCACATTGCATTTTTGCTGCATGCTACTTGTTTCAGTCCCAAGCAATGTTCGTGATGGCAGCTCCCACAGAAGTAGCACATTCATGTGACACTCTAGCTTTCTTGTGAGCACAGGTGATCTTCTGTTAATGTTTGAGAAGAACAAATACAATGAATCATAAAAATAGCATTTGGAAAGCTTTGTTATATAGTAAATTTGCCAGAATAACCATAGACAGATTTCAGGGAGACCAAAATGCTTTGCTGATTTAGGTCAAATTTAGTGATTAAAAAGCAAGTATAGAAATGTAAGACACTTCATTTTGTCATTTTCTAAGTGATTTTTTTTCTTCTTACTTTGAACATAATTTTGAATTTAAAAAAGAAGTCTAAAATAAATAAAAATTATTAGAAAGGAAAATTTACCCAATAAAACAAAATATTTTGCACTGAAGTGAAAAAGATAATTGTGGTATATTCAAGTCAAAACTCTGAGTTATACTTTAAATTACCCCAAACTTCTGAGGAACTTCCTAATTTGATTGATTTTTTCTCTTTTTCTTTTGTTCAGCAACCAAAATGAGGGGAAAAAAAAATCCTTTGCTCTAATCTGGAATACCCGTGACTAGGTATGGTACATTAGGATGTATGCTTTAAACCCATTTCTATTCAGCAAATTACTTACATTAATTTTAAGATTAACACCTCAGGGCTTGCTGAAGAGTGAGAGAAGATGAGATTGAAATTTAATAAAATTATTAATGTTCGTATTTATTTGATATTTATGTTACTGTTTTTTACAGGGTGCTTACTCAGGATTAGGTCACTAATGTATAGCTGATGTGTTCAGCTGCACACACTGGAAGTGTGTAGGACAGTTGATCTTTGTCCTAGGACTTAAAATGAAGAGTAACAGTTAGAAAGGAACAGCTAGAGCTAAATGTGGAGAATACATATATACATGTGTGTGTTGTTTCAGAACAATAAGTCTTTTATCAGCATGCAGTTAATCCAGTTCTTACTGAAAGGTACCATGGAAGAAGCAGGACATGTGGACAGGGTTCAGGGAGGGACAGCGGTGGTGTTACAGATTAGAATGGGCAGAGGCTTAAAAATCAGAGTTTGAAATCAGGATGCAAAATTTGTTCAGGAAGACTTAAATGTGCTTCTAGGTTTTCAGAGAAACTGAGCAAACAAATACTCCCACCAGCATCGAGAGTTTGGTCAGACCAAAAGTCTCTTTAGCTAAACATGTACATCAATAGGCACTTTCAGGTACCTGAGACAGGTGTAGAAAAGGGTGAAAGTAGAGTAAGGTCACAGCCTCACTGTCTCAGGAACTTCTAGAGAAAACAGGGTGTTTTTTCGTTTAACAATCTGTTAAGAATCTGACTGCTTGAGTTTTTAATTATGCAGATCTTGTCCTCCATACATTAGGCTACAAGCAAAAACACACAAGTGTCACAAGGTTTAAAATAAAGCAAAGGATATGACTCAGTGTTGTCATCCCAAGTGGAGCTGGGGTAGAGGAGAAGCAAATATAGCATTTGTGAGCTCATGTTCTGTAATACTTTTCTACATCATTTGCAGTTTTGTAATCAGCAGAGAGATTCCTTAGACCATTTGTGATCAGTATATGTAATCCATCGATCAGTCAGTCATAAAATGGTCAAACGCTTACGACCTTCCCATTGATTTGTTGTAGAATCATTAACCCTTGATTGACTTTTTGTCTGAATGCTTTCTTGGACTCTTTGAAGCACTCCAGTCCCCTCCTGGAATAAGATCCAGCATTACAAGCCTTTGAGTGGAGTGGCTGCTGGCAGGCAGAGGTACATACCCCTGAGACATGCCCTTGTATGACTGGAAGATGACATAACTGCTGTAATCTCCAGGTTTCAGATACTTGAAAATAAAATGAACCAGAAGGGCTTTTTGCATTTATTTCAGAAGGTGATTTCAACTATCAAATAGCTTTGGATTCCTCTTGTTGACTTGGCACCTAAGCTCTCTTAAGCTCATTCTCATATTGCATGAGTAGCTATTTATACAAGTCAGTGACTTTATGTTTATGAGACTTGTATTAGTTTTGAACCATCTTTGTTCATACAATAGTGGGTACTTGCTGTCTGTGAACTATGTTATTCCACCTTTTCCAGTTTACCTGTCAGGGATTGTCATCTTAGGCACAGTAAGGTAGTAGATTTTTGCCCTATGCTACAATGACAGATTTTGCACTGAAATGTGAATATCCTCCCAAGTGATGTGATGAGACAAAAATAGTAGGGATGGGAGATGGGACATAAAGTAGAAAAAGAAAAACAGTCACAGAATCACAGAATCAAAGAATAGCCTTGGTTGGAAGAGACCTCTAAGGTCATCAAGCCTAAAAATTAACCTAACACTGCCAGTTCCCTACTAAACCATGACCCTTAGCACCTCATCTACACATTTCTTAAACACCTCCAGGAACACCTCCACCACTGCCCTGGGCAGCCTGTTCCAATGCCTGACAACCATTTCAGTGAAAAATTTTTCATGATGTCTTACCTAAACCTCCCCTGGCACAACTTGAGTCCATTACACCTCATCCTATCACTAGTTACCAGGGAGAAGAGACTGACCCCCACCTCACTACAACCTCCTTTCAGGTAGTTGTAGAGAGCAGTGAGGTCTGCCCTCAGCCTCCTCTTCTCCAGACTAAACAGTCTCAGTTCCCTCAGCCACTCCTCATAGGACTTGTGCTCCGGACCCTTCACCAGCTTTGTTGCCCTTCTCTGGACACACTCCAGCAGCTCAGTGTCCTTCTTGTAATGACGGGCCCAAAACTGAACACACAATCACCTCCCTACTCCTGCTGGTCACACCATTTCTGATACAGGCCAGGATGCCATTGGCCTTCTTGGCCACCTGGGCACACTGCTGGCTCGTGTTCAGTCGGCTGTCAACCCACACCCCCAGGTCCTTTTCCACCAGGCAGCTTTCCAGCCACTCTTCCCCAAGCCTGTAGTGTTGCATGGGGTTGTTGTGGCTGAAGTGCAGGATCTGGCACTTGGCCTTGTTGAAGGTCATACCACTGGCCTCGACCCATTGCTTCAGCCTGCCCAGATCCCTCTGCAGAGCCTTCCTACCCTCAGGTAGATCAACACTGCCACCCGACTTGGTGTTGTCTGCAAACTTACTGAAGGCGCACTCAATCCCCTCATCCAACTACTTGATAAAGACACTAAATAAGACTGGCCCCAGCACTGAGCCCTAGGGAACACCACTTGTGACCGGTCTCCAACTGGATTTAACTCCATTCACCACAACTCTCTGGGCCCAGCCAGCCAGCCAGTTTTTAACCCAGCGAAAAGTACACCTGTCTAAGCTGTGAGCTGCCAACTTCTCTAGGAGAATGGTGTCTTTTGGGTAGATCCCCTTAGACTATTTTGTATATGTATATAAGGAAATGTATATAAGGAAATGAGCTGTCAGGACTCTGGGGTTAAGGTCACTCCCAGACTCAGCCTACAAAGTAGATGTAGCCATTCCATTTCTCCTGCACACAGAGCAGAGAATGGGAAAGTTTTTTTAAAAGAGAAGAGTAAAAAATCCCTTGGCTTGGGTATTGCCCTGGTTTTCCAGGAACAGAACCACGGGCCAACCATGGCAGGCAGGCCATGAGTAACCCCAAGCCAGCTGGGAGATTCAGTCAGGGCAGCTGACCCAAGCTGACTCACAGGTGTATCCCATACCATTTAATCATGTTCATTACAAAAGGAGGGAGTTTACTGAGGGTAGTGTTCCTCTTCCTGGGTCTACACCCTCCTGGCTGCTGCCGCTGCCTCCTCATGCTGCTGATACTAAGGATAAGGCTGAGTATAAGCTTGTACTCTTTATGCTGGTGATTTTATTAGTTTTGTTATTTCATTAAGTCTATTTCTACTTCAGCCCATGGGCTTCTCCCTTTTTTCCCCTGATTCCCCTCCTTGGCTGGAGAGGGATCATCGGGTTGTAGAACAACTGCTATAGTTTAGCCCTGGCTACAGGCTAAACATAGACAGGTATGGATTTCTGGATGAGTAATTATTAGTGGTAACAACTGCCACATCAACAGTCATGCAATTGCCTTGTTGCTTTCTAAATGGTGAACAGCACGACACAATGTGCATCTACTAGTCTAAATGAACCAAATTCGGTGCTTTCATTCACAAATATAATTGCACATACTTACAAATCAAGCTATTCTATATGTTCAAACTGATGTGATGATTTGAACAACTGAAATGTTTATGGATATTCTAATTGGAACAAGCAAAAGGAAATGTTTTATGTAGGCTGTGCTTGTGAGGATGAGTTTTCAGTATGCAGTGTTATGTACAGTGCAGTGTTACTGCCTCAGTCTCTCTCTCTGTGTAGTTTCATCATTTCAATTTCTGAGTGCCACGCACAAATTACTGTTCCAAGCATGTGTATATATTGTATAAAATAAATTTACAGCTTGGTGGAAACAGTATTCTTCTGGTGCCTGAGAGTCCTTGCGATCATAGGGCATATGTCAAGTGTATCAACACATCTGGAAGCATGATCCTTCCTTCCTTAAAGGAGGTGAACATAACTCATTCTTAATAGGGCCCTCACGGCAATAAAGGTTAACTGCACAGTACCACAACAGCTATTAGAAGGACCTGCTAAAACCTTAAAAATCTCAGTTAGATTAACTGTTCAGGGGTTTGAAACAGACCAATGCAATCCTGTTCTTTTGCAATCTATAAAGGCATGAGTGGGAGGACTGGTTAAGGCACTGATGCTGTGAAAATACACAGTAACTCGAGAGTTCATATCTAGACTGGAGCTCATCTAAATTGTTACCTGTGAAAGTGGCAATGGGATCTTACACTATGGCAACCATGGTCTCCTGGGTTATGCAGCCTGAAGGACTGATAGGATGTTTTCACATTATATTTCCAGGGCATGATTTCTTTTCTTTTCCCTTGAAGCCAGTCTGTGCATATTTCTCTTCCCAAATGTGTAAGTCTGCCCGGCCTCACTCATATGGTCACCTTTCTGTGGCTTAATGGCCCCTGTGTGCAGAGCAATTCTTTGCTCTTACCAGCTAGGCTGTTAAAGACAGCCTTTATCAGAAGCCATTTCTATCCTGTGTTATCACACAGTTTCTTTCCAAAAGCTGAGATAATTATGTGCATTACATAAAATGTATTTCTGTGTGTGTGTGTATATGACAAAGAGATCAGGGAAAGCAGTGGGATGAATTTACATTTGCTGGTGCACAGAGGGAATTGTGAACACCTGTGATTTCCAATGGGGACACATTCTCCTCGAGTGTTGGTGTAACCAGTTTCACTAAAAATCAGAGGATATTGACATGCTATAAATACAGAAGCTGAGCTCTAATTTGGAAGCCTAAATTCCTGTGTCTCCCTGTCTGAAAGTGTTTGTTGGAATTTGGCCCATTTATGATTTGGTTCTGACCTGTTCCTTCTCCTTGGCTGTATTGTGACTCACAAGCTACCTATTGCAGCACTTTCAGAACCTTCCCTGTAGTCTGAGCAAGTTAAACTGGCTCATCCCAATTGCCAAGGTCCTCAGCTTCTTGTAGTGTTTCTTTTTGTTTCCATGGGTATTTTGGCCTTCTATCACTTCAATGCAGTATGTTAACCAGATAGGGATTGGTAACCTCAGTAGTACTAATATGAAAAGAAAAAAAAATATGTAAAAATCCTCAGCCATATTCTACACAAGGCTCCTGTATATTCTTTATTTTTCAGAGCAAATGGCTGGAAGACATAAATGAATTTTGTTATTGCCCTACTAGGACAAGTTCATTAAATATTTCTGTCGTCATTTCTATGTTCTACATTTCCAGATATCACTGTTGGATCACCACAAAGTCATTCACAAGTAAAACCTGCCAGTGCCAGCCTTATATAAGATAAAATGAATCTTTTCTTTTTTTAGAGAGGGGAAAATATAGATGGACTTTTATCTAAATAACCTGAACTCTGCAAGAGAAATGCTGCCATCACTAGCTGAGTCTTGAATATCTCTAGAGAAGCATCCAAACTGGTGGCCCAGTCAGGGAGGGAGTCCAGGTCTTGGTTACTATCCATAGAGCACTAAAAAACATTGTCTTAGGTGAAGACCCGCTGTGCTAACCCTTGCAAAGAAAACAGTTTCTCTCATTAAGAATCTGCAGTCTTGTTGAGGGAGATCTCAAGCCAAAAGATAAATCTAACCTCAGTCAGAAGAAGTTTCTATCTGAACATACCTCCAGTGTTGTGTAGAGACAAGTACCATATACCAGGTACACAGTGGTGTCCAGGCTGCTGTGAACATCTCTGTACTGACAGGCAGGTGAAAATAGTACCAGGTGAAGCCAAACTGGAAACGATATTGTGAAGGGTGTGATGAAGGAAATGGATGACTGGGGTCTTCTGCAGGTAGACATTGACTTGCTCTCCCCATGTTTTAAATCAGCCAGGACCTCATGTCTGAACTCAGTGCTAAGAATGTCCCAGATCCACAGGTACCCAACAGGGATTCCTAGCTGGTGCTTGGCTCTGTGCTCAGTGCAGTCACAGACCTGCCAGCCAGGTTCACATACAGGTTGGGGGAATTTCTTTCTCTCATAGCAGGGGCAAAACAGGCTTTTGTTACCTGAAAAATATAAAAACATGCCCCATTTCCGTCTTTTCAATAAGGTGATCAATGGGCTAATTCTGTGGGGTCACACATGCTGGCAGCAATCTGTATGGCAACTTTCTAAAGGAGTCTTTGCCTTCTCTGAGAAACTTGTATGGGCACACAAATGGAAACCCCCCCCCCGAGTTTAATCATTAGCACCAGGCAGTCACCCTTCCATGAACACATGGCTTAGAGAAACAAAAAGAATGCTCTGCAGGAAGAGCATTTACTTCTGATTAGATAGTTTCCTGTGAATTTCTGTATCAATGCCCGCAGCAGAATCAAAGGGCACTAGCCTTGGCTCCTGCAGAGACATTGGTAGCATTCCAATCTCCTCTTCCTAATATCAGTGTTTTGTCTTATAACGTTATTTTTTGGTTGTTTTGTTTCTGAGCAGTAAAATGGATTCAGATATGATGGAAAGGTTTCAGACCTAGAGGCAGCAGGTCTAAGATGTTGCTGTTCTTTCCGAAGCTCAGTGGTACACTCTGAAATATTAAAAAACAGAGTGACATTACTGGAATCAATGCCAGTGCTGCTGATTTTAGTCACGTTTTTACTATCTTTTTAAAAATTATTATTATTTTTCCAGGACATACAGATGATGAGACCTGTAACAAGAAATGTTTGTTTCATCCTTATCCCTAGATCACTGAGCGTTTTCATTACAGGAGGATGATTATAATTTTATTGGTTTTAATTTGTTGAGACATTTTGATAAGTGCTGTACTGTGATACAACAAGAATACAATATTTTAACCATATATAAACAGATAGTTCTTGCTTATGTAAGTGGAAGAAAGGAATCTGGTCCTCATCATACCTTTGGTTTTCAGCATTGCCAGACCGAGTTACAAGTGAGAACTGAGTTACTGGTAGGAGTTTACTATTATGTCCTGCTTAAAAGTATTGATTACAGAAGAATATTCCTTAGAAGAAGATAACCCTTCTTCTAAGGTCTGACACTTTATGATGAAGTCTTCCAGTCACCAGCAAAAACACGCAGTTCATTTTTCTTAAGAAACTTACCTAGTTCAGCAGTCCTTGACCAGGCTGGGCTGAGCAAAGAGAGAGAGTGTAGATGCTTGCAATCTGAACAACATAATGGTTTTGACATTATTCTTAGTGAATTTCTGTAGTTGCTAGTGTGGGACAAGTCTTTTGTAACCAGTTGTGATGAAATGATGGTTCAAAGCCAAGTCACTCAGTAGGATGCAGTGTATGAAGGACAGTAAAGAATCACATGGTGGCTGCAAAGCTTCCTTGGGGTCCTCAGGGTGGCATTCAGAACCTGTAGGTAATGTGGAAGTCTTTCAAGCCTGAAGTCTACTGGCAAGTCCTGAGGGACTTCTGGAAATTAGAGATTCTTGTAGCTGTTTTACTGTCTTGAGACAACCTTGATATTCAGAGTAGTCTGGGAGAGTTCATTCTGAAATGTTTAAGGTCCTTACAGCTTTTCTAGCAAGTACTGATTGCTAAATCTCCCCTTCTGCCTCTATCCTTGTGGAGCTGCAAACATGAATTCAGTTCAGTTGTGTTTGAGAACCGGTCCCTTCTGAAAGTTTGTCCTTGTGACTTGATTCACTAGAGGGCTAGAAGGCAAATCACATTTTGATGGAATAGTAGGTTTTAAATTTAAGACCTCTAATCTGAATATATCCATTAGCTGAGCTAAAGAGACATCCTCTGTTATGCAGGACTTTAGTGTTCATCAGCCTGGAAGTGTGGCCAAAATGCCATCAGAGGGAGACACAGCACCACGCTGAGGAGGAGTGGTAAGGTGTTTGGCTTAAAGTGGAAAACCTTGCGTGTACTGGCAAACCTACTCTGTACAGGAGGTGAATCTACCTGAGAAGGGGTATCTCTTCTTCCCAGGGGTACTTTCCTTCTGCATGGGGCCTGAGGTGTGAGCCTTGTTCAGTTTTGTGCATCACCAGAGACCAAGGAAACTGGAGACTCAAGTTACAGGTACAGCATTCATTTCCATTCATTCAGACCTAGCTTAGCATTTGCATAGCTCTACTTTATGCTATGTGCACACATTTTCAGTAGTTACTTACCCAAGGTCCTGGGAGATCATCCTTTCTCTTCCTGGTGAGTAAATAAAGCCACAGCAATATAATACATAGAAAGGACAGAAAGATGAGAAAATGTATATATTTTCCTTTTTTTTCCCATTTCTCTGCATTTGTTTCAGGCTGTTCATAAGAAAGGAGGACATTCACAGTAAGAAAAGTTGCACAGTGTGAAAATGGATGCATAAGGATGCAGGAATAACTTTTGCACAGGGAGAATAGAAAATACATTTTTCTCGGTATTGCAAAAAAGTTTCTCCAAGTGGAAGAATCTCAGCATAAAATGAGCACTGAAAATATTTGATCGTAATCCAGAATTAGACACTAGACTAACTTCTTCCAGAGGCTGACATTTATTTGTTTAAATGGAGTAGCTCAAGCTTGTGCATTTTTGCCTCTATTTCCATGTTTTCAGATTCTCAATGAAATGAAGAGCAGAAGCAATGCAAGAGACACATAAGTGCTATTCTTGGACTATTTTTGGCTTAAATTGAAACAGCAGGTGGTTTACGTCAGTCAAGGAAGCCTGCTCAAGAGGACTGGGGATATGCTCAGACTTTTAACTGCTTTTGGAACCAAACCTTGAATTCTCATCTTTTCTGAGTTCACACATCGTGATATCCATCTGCCATATTGTTAACCTTTCTGAATCAGTTCTTGTAAATTTATGCAGGGAGATGCTGATATTCCACATTTATATTAGTCCCATTCAACTAACTTTCAGGGAGTCTCCCTACGTAACAATTATGAAAAAAAACAGGAGAGATGCATTTATGTCTATCATTAAAAAGTAAGCCTGACTGCTCAGCAGTTTACAGGCAATGAGATACTTCAGCTCCAATGCAGTGAAAAATCAGATAAAGTTCTTTCGGAAGCATATTTCACATTTACTGAAAGCAACAGGACTTTCTAAAGAACTGACATTTTATAGTAGATGTGTTGGCCAACTGTGAAAAATACCTCTGCTAGGCCACTAGGTTGTCAAAGATATGCAGCAATTTTCTGGCACAAAATGAAAGGTCTAAGACTTTCCAATAATTGTGGTGTTATTCTCATGCTATACATGTGAAATGACCATTTACTTATCAACTCATACTCACCTTAGGCAGGAGAGGAACTTGTTTAAAAATAATTCAAAGTGCAAAATAATGTACTGCTGCTAGCAGAATTTGCTTAATTGTGTTATTCTGATAAGGGTGCAGGCTTTGTTATCTCCCCTTACTTCATTAAGATTACAAGGAATGTTTTCAATAGACTTTTACCACCTCTCTATACTCAACTGAGTAAAATGAGTTTCATGACAGTATGTGTGGGAATCCCTTGGCCAGGTAATAGAGAAGAATATATTGACCCTTCTACCACCAACCATGTATATTAAGTAAATGGATTATTGGCTACATATTTCCCTTATATGACAATATCCAGCTTCAAACACAGTCCTCTTTCTGTAACAGCTGTGGTAGCTGAATATAGAAAAAAGATTGTTCAGCTATGGACCTAGGAGAAATATTGGAACATGGCACGATGTGATTTTTGGGTATGAAGCGAGGCAAGTATTTTGATTTTCTGCTTTCGGCATATGAGACTTTTTCATTTTTAAGAATTTGTCATCTGCAGAAACGACTGTCATTTTGTGTGGAAAAGCTCAGGCAGTTTTTGATAGAAAACATACATGGGTCACGTACTTACTATTGTATTTTACTTCAGATCCTTCCTTCATTATTTTTTTTCAATGATCTACATAAAAGACATTTGGCTTGAGGGTATAAATTGTTCTCTGTAGGTAACAACCATTAACATTAATGAAACTTGGTGATCAATCTGCATTTGAAGAATATTGTGGGTGTCAATCACACATCCTACATATCACTTTGTGCCGTGTTCCTATAGCTCCAAGCAATCTAATTGGGCTTTGGACCCACTGTGCCAGACCCTTTGCAGACATTGCAGAAGAATCGTTCTTGCCCTGAAAGCTTCCTCGCTCCAGACATCATCTGCTTATGAAACATGTAGCACCTCCAACATAGATAGCCAAATAAAGACACTTTTGTCATTCTCTGCAGCACCCCACATCCCAGAAAAGCAATGGGAGCAGAATCACAGAATCACAGAATGTTAGGGATTGGAAGGGACCTCAAAAGATCATCTAGTCCAATCCCCCTGCCAGAGCAGGAACACCTAGGTCAGGTCACACAGGAACATGGCCAGGCAGGAATCACTAATGCCAATCTCGCACAGAAAAAAAACATTGGTGTGGCCACTCTGCTCTTAGCTTTGCTGTTGCTGTTTATGATTATTCTTACTTCTTGTGTTCAGCTGGAATGAAGTCCTACTTAGGTTGTAGGTTCCAGCCCAAAGTACTTTGTGTCATTAATCCAAAGGGAAATGTATTTTTAATTTAGTAGAGTCTAGATATAAAACTCTATTGTGGCAGCCTGGAGAAAATAAGACGGAGAAAGATGCTGCTCTGATTGCTGTGTCTTTGTATACTCTCCCTGGTGTTCTACATCTAATGCTTTGTGAAAGCAGTGTTTTTCAAAAAATGAATCAGTGTGCAGGCATGACAGTTCCTCCTCCTTTCTTCCCAAAAACAGTCCTTGTCTTCTCCTCTTGCTTGTCTTCCCCCCCATTCCTTACACCAGGCAAGCAGAACTCTCAGTGTTCAGTGCACCCTTCTGTCAAGGTTTTAAGTAGGTTTAAAAGCACCCTGTAATGCACAAATGTGTTTTTCCACTCTACCTGATGGATATGAAATGCTGGTTCTTACCATTTCAAATCAAGGGCTTTTAGTTAGGTTAAATCTGCAATGGTAACATGCCTTTGGATTTGTCCGGGGTTTCTAGAAGCAGAATTGGGATGATTTTTATCTTTTTGTAAAGAAGTAGCTGAAATTCAGATCTAAGGTTTAATTTCCTTTGAAGAGATAATGCTAGCCACAACACATGCATTTAATAAGGTAGCTGAAAATCTGTCTTTAAAAATAATACTATGTTGTAAAGTAATGGTCAAAAACCCCTGTATAAAAGGGTTATTACACATTGTGAGCTACTAACGTAAGAAACCATAGTTTCCTAACACCACAAAGGAATAAAGAGGGAATCAAGGAAGAAAAAGAAAGAAAAAAAAATCCCCTTCAAATCATGAAGCTGTTTTTCTCCACAGCTACTGATTTATTTTTTTTTTCCTGTCGTAGGTTCTTTTCCTTTCTCCTCTCCTCGTTCTTGCCTTTTCTCATTTTGTATTTCACTTTTTTTCAGAATGAAACTTAAAAAAACCATTTCAACTCTTACATGCAACCTATTTCATTTCCTGTTTCCTGTAGAGTTAATATCAGTTTATTTGAAAAGGAAGAATTTGCATGCAGCAATATAGTGATATAATTACCACTTTCAAATTAATCTCCACCTTCTATGAGGGTTCCTGACTTTGTCTGGCAGGATAAAGAGCTTCACTATTTCTCATCTTTACTCCAGATTTATGTAACTTTTGTCTACTGTCCATAACTTCTTCCCTGTCCTTTCTCCTTCCCCCAAGCACACACATACAGAGAATGTGAATCAGCTTTGGAAAGAATGAGTTGGCTGCATGGGCGTTTTTCCTCTTGATATTCTCTTTGATGCGAGACTCTGTTGACATATTTTCATTACCTGCTACCAAAAAAAAGGGAAGTTTTATGGAATAAACCAAATGTTGCACTGCTGGGTCTTAAAATGGTAGCTCCTTGGGATCCTGGGAAGAATTTAATTAATCAGATTGAGAAACAGGTCTGTGAGATTTAGTCTTGGGAAACAGTTCAGGAAGAATTAGGGAGAGAAAAACAACCTACGAGCGTAATAAATCAAATTTCAAATGTCAAATATGACATTTGACTTACTACCAAAATTGTTATCCAACTTAGTTAAATATGGTTAACATGAACTGAGTAATCACAAAACATAGGACTGGAAAGAACCTCAGGAAGGCATACAGTTCCTTCTTCTACCCTGATGCAGGATCTCGCGTTTCTATATCTATCCTGTGCGTGGCAAATTCTTATCTAATCTGTGCTTAAAAGTCTCCGTTGCTGGGTATTCAACATCTTCATCTGGCAGTCTGCTCCTGTACAGTGTTTTTATTGTTATAAAGTTATTTCCTGGTGCTTAGCCTCCATTTCTTTCATTGTAATGTGTCTAAATATCTTTGTAGGAAAGTAGTTCTGACCTCACATCACATCAGTTCAAACCACAATAACTTAATTGAAGTCAACAGCTGGAGACCATCAGAAGGTGAGTAGTAGGCTATTATCTTTTAAGATCCTCTCAGTAGTTCTAAAAGAGGTAATACCACACTGAATATGAGCACCTTGTGCTGGGACTTGGACAAGGCTGGTAACATGACAGGGAGCTGCTTCTGCAAGCAATTTCTGAGAGCAGCTTCTTAAGCACACGAGCTTTATGAGGTCATCTCTGACATGAGCAGATATCATGTATGCTTGGCTTTGAGATATCTAGCAACATTAAATCTATTTTATGCTCTTGTATTATGATTTTCTAGCCTAGATTGGGTTTTTTGGAGCCTGTGATGTCCCAGAAAATTGGAATAAGCCTTCCCTCCCCGTCCCTGCCCATCAAAAGAAAAAAAAAAAAAAAAGGAATACATGAACTTCATTTCAAATTACTTTTTCCTTTCATGATCAAAATATATTTCTTTTGTTCTGGTAGGAAAAAAAGAATTTAGAAGCTATACCCTTGCAAAGTTCTTCCCTCTTTCAAATAAGATGGCTCTGCCTGCAGAAATGTCCTTATACCTGACACATCAATCACTTCTGAATGGACCCCATCAGAGTTTCTGGTTAGCAAGCAACGAACAGACCCAAACTTGCAGCAGATGGCTGTCACTCCATACTCTGACTGCTTCACTGTTGTCTAGGAGCAGAGCACAGGACAGTGGTGGGTCAGCAATGCCTTCTGCATTTTACCTCAAAAATGACTGGAGGGGCGTTTTGCCAATTACTAGGCTAGCACAAAGGACGCAGCCAGCAGAAAAACAATCCAGTAACCAGATTCTATTGCACATAATAAAGTCAGTATATGGGTGATTGCTGGGGGTACAAACAAGTCAAACAGATCACACATAATAGACATCAACCCCAGGAATGACACAGCACGACCAGTGATAGGTGGAATAAAGAAACAAAGTCTCCATAGAAGAGATGGGAGACAACCAAGTCAATAGGCTGATCATATAGGATAGAAGTAGCCCCATATTGTTTCCCCACAAAGCCCATGTTTGGAAACACCAGACCTGACTGGGGCCCAGTTGCAGGGAGAGTCAGGAGGTCCTTCCCCAACAGGAAAACCCCACAAAGTGCATCCACCTCACAAAAGACTCCCCACCCTTCCTGCAAGTGGTGCCAGCTTTTATGCCCAAAGCAGGACACCTGGCATTCATTTACCCAATGCAGGGCACCTGGGGCTTGTTTACCCAAGGGCTTTCCTTACAAGGCCGGCTGCACCTTGGAGGAAAGCCAAAAGGCAAACTCATCCCCTCCTTTTAAAGGACCATGGGAACCACTCATATGTCAACCTTAATTCAGGGCTCAAGGTTCAGACCGCAGCACTTCAAGGGGTGAGTTAAATGCTCAGAGAAATGGTTATGAATTTTTGGACGTGGCTTCCCTGGTTCAATTTACATGGGAGATCTTCAATACCTGTGTGTGGGAGACCTGGACTTCAGTAAGGCATTTGACACTGTTTCCCACAGCATTCTGCTGCAGAAGCTGGCAGCTCATGGCTTAGACAGGTGGATGGGTTTAGTGATCAGGTAGTGAGGTGGATTATGAACTGGCTGAAGGGAAGAAGCCAGAGAGTTGTGGTTAATGGGACGGAGTCTAGTTGGAGGCCTGTGACTAGTGGAGTCCCTCAGGGGTCGGTACTGGGACCGGTGTTGTTTAATATCTTCATCAACGACTTGGATGAGGGTACAGAATGTATCCTCAGCAAGTTTGCTGATGACACCAAACTAGGAGGAATGGCTGACACACCAGAGGGTTGTGCTGCCATTCAACGAGACCTTGATAGGCTGGAGAGTTGGGCGGGAAAAAATGAAATTCAACAAGGGCAAATGTAGAGTCCTGCATCTGGGGAAGAACAACCCCATGTACCAGTACAGGTTGGGGGCTGACCTGCTGGAGAGCAGTGTAGGGGAAAGGGACCTGGGGGTCCTGGTGGACAGCAGGATGACCATGAGCCAGCAATGTGCCCTTGTGGCCAAGAAGGCCAATGGCATCCTGGGGTGTATTAGAAAGGGAGTGGTTAGTAGGTCAAGAGAGGTTCTCCTTCCCCTCTATTCTGCCTTGGTGAGGCCACATCTGGAGTATTGTGTCCAGTTCTGGGCCCCCCAGTTCAAGAAGGACAGGGAACTGCTCGAGAGAGTCCAGCGTAGAGCCACAAAGATGATTAAGGGAGTGGAACATCTCCCTTATGAGGAAAGGCTGAGGGAGCTGGGTCTCTTTAGCTTGGAGAAGAGGAGACTGAGGGGTGACCTCATTAATGTTTATAAATATGTCAAGGGTGAGTGTCATGAGGATGGAGCCAGGCTCTTCTCAGTGACATCCAAGGATAGGACAAGGGGCAATGGGTGTAAGCTGGAACATAGGAGGTTCCACATAAATGTGAGGAAGAATTTCTTCACAGTGAGGGTAACAGAACACTGGAACAGGCTGCCCAGAGAGGTTGTGGAGTCTCCTTCTCTGGAGACATTCAAAACCCGCCTGGACATGTTCCTGTGTGACCTTATTTAGGTATTCCTGCTCTGGCAGGGGGATTGGACTAGATGATCTTTTGAGGTCCCTTCCAATCCCTAACATTCTGTGATTCTGTGATTCTGTGATTCTGTGACTTTTCGCTGGGTTAAAAACTGGCTGGATGGCCGAGCCCAGAGAGTTGTGGTGAATGGAGTTAAATCCAGATGGAGATCGGTCACAAGCGGTGTCCCTCAGGGCTCGGTCTTCGGGCCAGTCTTGTTTAATGTCTTTATCGATGACCTGGATGAGGGGCTTGAATGCACCCTCAATAAATTTGCAGATGACACGAAATTAAGTGGGAGTGTCGATCTGCCTGAGGGTAGGGAGGCTCTGCACTGGGATTTGGAAAGGCTGGAGCAATGGGCTGAGGCCAATTGTATGAGGTTTAACAAGGGCAAGTGCTGGGTCATGCACCTTGGCCACAACAACCCCATGCAAACCTACAGGCTTGGGGAAGAGTGGCTGGAAAGCTGCCTGGCAGAAAAGGACCTGGGGGTGTTGGCTGACAGCCGACTGAACATGAGCCAGCAGTGTGCCCAGGTGGCCAAGAAGGCCAATGGCATCCTGGCCTGTATCAGAAACGGTGTGACCAGCAGGAGTAGGGAGGTGATTGTGCCCCTGTACTCGTCACTCGTGAGACCACACCTTGAGTCCTGTGTCCAGTTCTGGGCACCACAGGATAAGAAGGACATTGAGGTGCTGGAGCGAGTCCAGAGAAGGGCAACGAGGCTGGTGAGAGGTCTGGAAAACAGGCCTTATGGAGACCGGCTGAGGGAACTGGGGTTGTTTAGTCTGGAGGAGACTGAGAGGAGACCTCATTGCTCTCTACAACTACCTAAAAGGAGGTTGTAGTGAGGCTGGTGTTAGTTTCTTCTCCCAAATTACTAATGACAGGACCAGAGGTGAAGTGCTGGGGTCTGAACCCCGAGCCCTGAATTAAGGTTGACATATGGGTGGTTCCCATGGTCCTTTAAAAGGAGGGGATGAGTTTGCCTTGTGGCTTTCCTCCAAGGTGCAGCCGGCCTTGCAAGGAAAGCCCTTGGGTAAACAAGCCCCAGGTGCCCTGCATTGGGTAAATGAATGCCAGGTGTCCTGCTTTGGGCATAAAAGCTGGCACCACTTGCAGGGAGGGTGGGGAGTCTTTTGTGAGGTGGATGCACTTTGTGGGGTTTTCCTGTTGGGGAAGGACCTCCTGACTCTCCCTGCAACTGGGCCCCAGTCAGGTCTGGTGTTTCCAAACATGGGCTTTGTGGGGAAACAATATGGGGCTACTTCTATCCTATATGACCAGCCTATTGACTTGGTTGTCTCCCATCTCTTCTATGGGAGACTTTGTTTCTTTGTTTATTCCACCTATCACTGGTCATGCTGTGTTATTCCTGGGGTCACTGGGGTTGATGTCTATTATGTGTGATCTGTTTGACTTGTTTGTACCCCCAGCAATCACCCATATACTGACTTTCCTTTGTACAATAGTATCTGGTTACTGGATTGTTTTGCTGCTGCTTGTGTCCTTTGTGTTAGGCCTAGTGATTGGCAAAACAAGAGGATATGGCCTCAAGTTGCGTCAGGGGAAGTTTAGGTTGGATATTAGCAAGTTCTTTACTGAGAGGGTGGTTAGGCACTGGAACAGGCTGCCCAGGGAGGTGGTGGGGTTGCCGTCCCTGGAGGCATTTAAAAAGCGAGTGGATGAAGTGCTTGAGGCTGTGGTCTAGTGGTTAGGGAGATGATGGGAAAAAGTTTGGACTTGATGATCCTGGAGGTCCTTTCGAATCATAGTGATTCTATGATTTGAAGAAGGGCCCTCTATGAAGGGAACAACAGGGATCAAAAGCCAGGCTGAACCACAAATTAACTTGACACTTACTTGGTTCCAGGAAGCTCATATTGAGCAAATGTGGCATTATGCTTAGGGTTTCATGTCCAAGTGAGTGGATCAGTCCTGTCTAAAGGCTGCTGTTGTGCTGTAACTGAGAATAGAGATCTGTCAATAATTGCTTTTCCACCCTGGATCCCAAATTCCTGCAGTTCAATGCTGAGTATCGAAACCTGATCCCTAACTTCCTCATTTTGAGCTGTATCTAAACATCATTTGTCCTGTTTGGCTTGACTGGTAGTTAGAGCCTGCCCAGGAGCCAGTGATACTTCCAGACCCTTGCAGGTCAGCTTAAGATCACTGAAATAATTGGGGAGCTTATGGTGTCACCTGAAACCCAGCTTCTTGATCCCATGGTGAGGCATTGGCAATGGCTCCTGGAAGTTTGGGTGCATGTTGTAAAGCAACCCTTGCACCCCCTCCTATTCTCCTGCTTGCTGGAGCACTCCCACACAACAACATCAAATGCAGGCTGTTAATAGTTCCTGCCTGTGGGAAGAGCAACAAGGGAGCCAAGCAACTTGTAGAGATGGAGGAAGCACAAGCAGCACGTTCTGGATTTTGAGCAAGGAATGCTAATGAGAAACAAAATGATAAATATTTGCGTTCATGGTTTTTCATTTCACTTGCTCGTGCTTTACACTCAGGGAACATTTTCCTCTTGGTATAAAGTGCTGAGGCAGGTTGGAGAAACAAACATCTGACAGCCTCATTTGGCTCAGATTAAGTATACAGAAATTCATTTCACATATCGCTGCTCTGTGTTCAAACTAAACAACACCACCCTCCTTTGGCCTAATTTGTTTGTTCTTGTTGGGCTTGGCAGTGAGGCAAACCCTAACCCAGCAAAAGATAAGAGTCCAAAGTAAGCAGGTCTACAAACATGCTTGAACTGTGGTATTGTGTTTTGTTTCCAAAAAATCCCCTCTTTTTAGCTTCTCTTTCTTCATATTCCTTCTTTCCTCTCCCATTTGCATTCAGATTAGGCTGATCCCTCCTTCTCCATCATGCTGCCTGTGTGTAAGCAGCGGGGCAGACTGAGAAACTCAGGAGACTGGTTGCTCTCAGCCCTTGTGTCGGCTGTGATACTGTGCCTTGCAGCAGCCAAAAGGCCCCTTCCTCTCACAACTCCCAGAGCCCCAGGATACTGTGTGCCTGGTTTTCTTGAGAGGGCACTGCCCAAGGAGCTCCTTGAACATGCAGGGAATTTAAAGGTCTGGGCAAATTTAAACACTGAGCTCTACCACATCATAGAATCATAGAACAGAAACAGAATCATTTTGGTTGGAAAAGACCTTTAAGACAATCAAGTCAAACCATTAACCTAACACTGCCAAGTCCATCACTCAACCGTGTCCCTCAGCACCACATCTACATGTCTTTTAAATACCTGCAGGGATGGTGACACAATCCCTTCCCTGGGGAGCCTGTTCCAGTGCTTGACAGCCCTTTCAGTGACGGAATTTTTCCTAATGTCCAATCTAAACCTCTGCTGGCACAGCTTGAGGCTGTTTTCTATAGAAACTATCAGGACTGAGAGTGACTAGTCTGAAAGCTTTAGACAGGCGACAAGTTCCTTTCCCATAAGACAGTTAATTTCTGTCAAACTTTGTACAAATAAAAGGTACTAAAGTATCTCAGTAGAGTGCAAGTTTATTTTTTAGCCTGAGAAGTCATAATTTCATTCTTGGAAACTGCACCCATTTTTTGCTGATTGACTTTTGCTCTCAGAAACATTTGTCTTAGTGAAAGTGAGTGAGGGGAGATAATCCACCTGGAAAATATTGATGAGCATGATCATGTTTAGGAAAAGTAACTGGAAACTGAAAAAAGGGCAAAATAAAATAAAAATTTCTGATAAGGTTATGATAACATGCAGATCACAGATAAGGTGACCACTGAATTACTGTTCTCTAAATCCCACAAGAATAGAACTAAAGAGCAAAAACTAATAGGATAGCAGTTTAAAATTGATAAAGAAAGCAGTTCTTCACACAGTGGATAGGGAACTTCTGGAAGCTGCTCGCCCAGCAGGCTGCAGAGGAGAACAGCGTCAGTGGACTCACAATGGGATTAGACAAATTCCCAGACAAGGGAACTGTGAATGGACACTAAAGGGAACAAGCGGGAATTCATTCCTTAACATCCCCATCCAACGAAGGTGAATGCTGAGGAAACACAAAGGGGCAGAGGAAAGTGTCAAGGCCTGTGTGCTGTCCCTGGATAGTATTTCACCTTACCTCAGCTAAGATCAAAATTCTGAGTTGGAGGGACCACTGTGGTGCCCCCCAAATGGCTATTCCTGTGCTACAATAGTAGACATATCTAGGGAATAAATAGTATGATGACCTATATATTTGTCTAGCAAGTGCAAGATTTTATTCACTATATTTTACATCACTAATCAGCTTTTGTCTTGGCTGAAATGCACAACACATTAAAAATAATCTCTGGTATATTAATGGATATTTTGGAACAGCTTTTTACTCTAGGATGTGTTATTATTCTTTTTTCTTTTCAGAAAAACAAAATTATGTCTTTAATTTAATTTATTTAACATTTTGGGTTGAGTAATTAAGAGCCTTATGAAAAGCCATAATGCTCATCTAACAGAGGAACTTAATCACAGTTCTGTTAATCTTTCTTTAAAAAAATAAAAACTGTTAAATAGATTACCGCTTTTTTAATTAGATGGTTTAATTACAGCTTGTTGATGAAAATATTACATAAAGAGCTCTCAAAGCCACATATGCCCATGCATTATCACAAAAGAGAGAAGTTGCAGGTGTCTCTAAAGAAGCAACTTTCAATATGGGTAAATGGAAAGAGAATAAAAAGCTGGAACATAACAGCTCCTAAATGGTGCAATGGCATCTTCACATGGATAGCTATAGCTGTTGGGATGTGATAACACTACAGCAAGTTACCAACTTAAACAAAGCTGTTTGCCTGACCGTTTCAATTCCAGGGCTTTCTGTGTGTTTCCTCTATGCTAACATAAATCTGCAACTGTAATTATAGATCATTTTACTTATAGGTCCATCTAGCTGTGCTATAGAGTTTCATACGGCTTTAATGTTGGAGGTTTGAGCAATATTTCAAGGCTTTTCTCTGTCTTGTTGTGAGCCCTTTAAGTCACGACTGTTTTACCATTAAAACGGGGAAAATAAATTACGTTGAATCAAAATACATTCAACTTCCTCCAGAGCTTTCAGAATTCCAGTTAAAAGATTGAATCATTACATGGTTGCTATTATACACACATAATAGTATTCATATATGTATATGCAGACATGTGGTTACATACACATAAACATCCTTGTGCTCTGTACGTGTGCGTTTGAATAAACATTCAATGGCAAAACATCTGTTGCTCCTAGTTATATCTGAGTGCCAACCCTGAAAAACCAGAAAAGAGGCAGATATTCAAAGGATCATTGATCAGAAATTCCAGGTACTTTAAGCAGGGTTAGGAACAAAGGTAACCTTGACTTTGTTACTTTGGTCATCTAGGCTTTGCAGATGCATACAATCCTGCTTGGACATATATGTGTATATGTAAGCTATAAAAAGCATGTGAACACATTCAGATCCAGGTATCTGTACCTATATTTGCAAGCATGCACTCATCTTTATTTAACAAAGAAATATGCAGTGCAGTCACACATGCACTGTTACAGTTGGGATTGAAGACATGCCACAAACTATAATATAATAATCATATCTAGCAGGATTTAAGATTAGTTGGTAAGGACTTTAAATATTGAAGAGAGAGAAGGTAGTTATTTGAGTTTGAGTGTATTTTCTGGTTATGAATGTGGAGGGAGATGTTTAAAGCTTCTCAGACTATAGCAAGGGGATAAATCAGACAGTAGAATAATTCTGGCTGGACCCAAGAAATAAATTTAAATGAAATGCAGAGCTGCACTGTTTTATACAAAAGATGAGAGAGTGAGGCTTCACTGAATGTATGATCTAGTAAATGGTGCTTGTTTGGGGAATGGTAGGATTGTCTTTACAAAACCTCACAGCATCTAATTTTGGGGGTTGGATGATGGTATATTTCTACTTCTGATGAGACATTTCTATTCATAGATGCATACACAAAATATAGTTCCCTGGATGGACTGTGACTTCTCCAAAAGAACTATACCTGTCCCAGGGAAGATTATGAAACTTAGGCCTTATTCTCCTTTTTTCTCTCTTTCTAAGAACTTGACTGGGTGGATTGGATCAATACAGACTTGTTGATTCACAACCCTTATGTGATTCCTGATACAGAACCTCTACAAATTCAGTGTAATAGGAAGTTGTACCTTGTTCAGCAGCTGGAATGAGGGACTTAAAAGTCTGATAAAGCCTCTGGCTGATGGAGACCTTACTGAGGGAACATTGGGCAATTTCTCTGGGTGGAGAATCTTGCCATGTGATTTTGTGTGATCAGCAGACTTGCTGAGGGTACCCTCTGCCCCACCATCCAGATCATTACTGAAGGTGTCAAACAGGATCAGACATGGTAATGACTTCTGGGGTATACCACTAGTTACTGGCCTCCAGCTAGACTTTATGCCATTGATCATGACCCTATTCCTCTGTTATGTCCCTGTTCCTCTGTTAGCATTTTTAAAAATCCTTCTAACATACCTGAGTGGCTAATCCTATGCTTGGCAGGGCCTGGGGAGGGGGCAATCACAGTCTGGGCTTTATTTTGGTGTTTGTGCAGCTGAAAGTTGAGAGACTAGCCTAGTTCAAGAGTTCAGCACACAGCTTTGCACTGTCTTGCTTGGAGAAGTGCCCAAAACTTTGTTTTGACACCACTCAGCAGCCCCTTTTTATCAGCTAAACTTTTAAAAAAGAGAATTCTGTGTAAATCCTAGGGAATGTGCAATGTCACTACTCACACGCATGCTGGAAGAAGAAAATTGGAAGCTGTATGGTGGTCTGGCACTACCAGGGCTTTCTGCTCATGCAAGAGACCACTTGCTGCATGTCAATAGAGGATTCAGTGAACTGTATTCGGTGACTGCTCTTTACCTCAGAGGTCTCTGAAACAAGCCATCAGCATTGGTCCTCACAGTCTGCTTTGACAGGGGATGGCAGAGATAGCTGGAGGAAAGCACAGAAAAGAGTTTAGCAAACAAATTCAATTTGTGTGAAAAAATGACATTTCCTAGAATATGAAGGACTTAGTTGTTTTTTTTTTTTCTTTCAAAAAAAGAAGCAGCTTATGTCTGTCACAAACAGATTTCTGACTGCAGCTAACTCTTGAGTTTTAGGAGGATGCTGGAGAATTGTTGCATGTGATCATCTTGAGCAGAACTGTTTCAGGTGGAATTTCAGAGTATCAATATTACCTGAGAACTTAAAAACCTGCAGACTTGTATTGCTACCACTTCTCATGGAGGAAATGTCTCCAGAGAGGGATACTTGCATTTCCCAATGCATTTCATGACACTGTCAGTTCATCTGGTGATTGTTAGGCAGGAATCAGTGTTCTGTCAGAACTATGTTTCTGTTCAGTGCTCAGAAACTAGCTGGGACATCCTTTTTTCCAGCAGGAAATCTAGTCCCAGGTAACCAAACCTTTGTCATCTCCAGCGTGGACTAATTCATTACTTTCCCTGTGTTCCTGAAACTACCTGTGAACTTCTAGCCTGGAATGAAACTCTGCAAAAATCAAAATAACATTTTCCATGACCAGCAGATTATATCAGCGTTCAGTGAACTGCACTGACCGCTAAATGGATTTTCAGTTGAAGTGTCAGGCAGTGGTTTGCACTTACAATGATTTGGCTTAATATCCTGCAATGCATTCCTCCTAGCTTCGGGGGGAAGGGATGTTGCACAGTGGTTGGTAGGCTTGCATACAGTGTTATGTGCAGAGTGTTAGAGGTCATGTTTATTTGAAAAACTGCTGCACATTTGGTATTATAAAAGATCCCTAGATACCATAGTAAAGAACTAGATAGACAGATTTTAATATGAGTAAAGATTAGAGCTTATTGTATGCTACTGCAGATCCTTTGTAGAGTCAGCTTTTCCGTAAATCAAAGAATGCCTCAGCATGGAGCTATGTGCTGAGGGCATTTTTCTTGAATCAGGACATCAGTAGTTTAACATACCATAAAACTAAGCAGTGTAACAATGATGACCATTTTCTACTATATTAGTTGCCAGAAGCCTGTGCATTTTATGAGAAAGCTGCCAGATATAAGGTTTTGTTACATTTAGCTCTTCTGAGGACTTATATGTTGGTGGAAAGAAGTGCTGTCGCTGAGAAGGGAACTCATACAAGTGGGAGTGACATTTGCCTTGCAGTAAAATTTCTTCTCATCTTAAAGCAAAACAACAAAACAAGTAGGAAAGTAGCATAGATGTGTGCTCAGAGATATACTGGAGGGAAAAGCTGCACCAAAGACACCAGAGCTGATCACATCCTTGTATAGTTCAACCTCTGGTTTGACTTTCTTGCCAAGATTCTAATATCTCCAGGCTTTGTCCACCAGGACTCTGCCAAGCAACTGCTAAAAGACTGCAGATGATTTTGATCCTACTTTTGGTCTGAGTACCTGGCAGGTTTGCTGCTATAGCCCAGAAGGAACCTGGGCTCAGGAAGAAAAACCATTGTCTGCTGATAATCCTGGTACAAATGTGTCCTCCAAAGACCTTCCGCAGCCACCCTCCTGGGCTTCTCTCTCCTTATTTTTACTGTGGCTTTTGTCAGTGCCTGTTCCTGGCTTGCTGCTCTCAATGTGAGCTCCTTCTCTGTAATTCTTGCTACCTAGAAGAAGGTCCTGTCTCACTTCACATCACTGTGTCTTTATCATGTTTTGCATCTCTGCTAGGAGTGTCTCTCTCATTTTCTTTAAAGTCTCTTATTAGACTTGTAAGTGAAAGCTGTGTTAATTTTTCACTTTATAGCCTGATTTAATGTAACCTATATGCTATATTCACCGCTCTCTCTCAATTTTTAATCCCAAATCATTTTAGACGACAGTTATTTTGAAAGATGGTATGCAGAATGAGTTTTATTGTATAGTCTTATTGCACACAGCAAGAGCAATTTCTTCCCCTTCACTTTATAGGATTCGGAGTGTATTTTTTTTAACACTTCAAACAACATGACACTGTCTTTGAAGTGGATAAGGGAAAAGGAGCTGGACTGAGACTGGTTTTGGTGGTAACAGAGAGTATGCTATATCCAGCCTCTTTGTGATTCAGATGATGTCACCTTACCATTTGTCTAGAGCGAGATCCTGACACAAACTGACCAACTCTGTACAGGAAAATCATCATGTCCCAGAGTTTATCTGTGGTCTCCATGGTCCCTTTCAGCCTTCTGAATGGGAATGGGTGGTTGTGCATCTTTCCTATGATGTTAGAGAAAAGAGGTGGTTGGTGGTTGCTCACCCTGGTGTCTTGCCAGACCAGACATCTGACCTGTAAACCTTATGCACAGGCACAAAGAGGACATAACTAATGTGCAGCTCACACGAGGTACTGCAACATCGCTTCCCAGTTAAAACATTCTGGGTTTAGTCATGTGTTTTTTTCAAGAATATCCATGAAATGTACTTCTCACTGCCCTCCCCCCCAGACTATTCTGAAACAAAAGCAAAACCGTTTTGTAAGAGTTTCCCTGGTGTGTCTTACAAAAACTAATTGAGAAGAACTCAGAAAATCCTTTATATTAGTTCTACATTTAGGCCCCTGCATCACTGCAGGGGAAAAAAATGAGAGCACTGCCTGGGGAAGCAGCTTTGAGCCTGCCTGGCATCCATGCGGGGTTCAGGCTTCAGCCCTTCTGCTGTTTTCTCCCAGGAACATTACTCATATCCTGCACACTTCTTCTGCATCCTTGGATTTTATGTTCTTCAGATGCTGGTACCACTATCCTAAACCCATCCTTCCTAATAATTTAGACCTCCTTCCCCATAACTACAGCAATTACGTAGCACTTGGGTTTACTGGGGGCTGTGCAAACATACGCTTATTAAATATAACTATTTATACACCTTTGTTTTTCTAATCTTTTTTTCTCACCTCAAATTCTACAGCTTCCTTATTTTTTTTTATTTTTTTTTTTAAACCTATTTACTAATTGGAGGAGAGGGAAGAGAGGGTAATCTGGCATAATATGCCATTTTTGTGTAATATGAAGTTTATTTATTTCAGTTACAATTTAAAATTTTTACCTTTTAAAATAGGACTGGGCTGAATAATTTGGATGGCTTCTCCATGCTGTCAGCATCTTAAATCAGCTAACAGGCTCAACTCTGTGTCTGCAAAGGTCTGGCTAAAGCCTCTGTTTCCTGAAGGATTGCAGGGTCTATTTGACAAGCCATAGGGCCACTTCTCAGTTGGACCCTCTTGCTTGCAGATGCCCCAGAAAAACGTCTAATGCAGCACTCTCAAATCCAACATCAGCAGAATCCAGATCTGAATGTAAGGATTTTGCAGGTTTGGGTCTGAGAAACGAAAGCAAAGACATTGGCACTGCCTCATCCTGGTGTGTAACAAAAATTATTTTCTCCTTAACCAAGTGGGAAAGTTAATTCAGATAAAGTGTGAGACGGTAATGAAATGGATGAAATACATTTTAATTAGAATGTCAGCAAGATAATGCAAACCAAATCCTGAACTCCCCAACATTAAGGTTTCCCCACTGAGCCCTCCTGCCATTGTTCCTCTCTTCTTCTGATTGCTTTTTAGTAACAGCTTCTGTGTGGCCTTTGTAAATAATCCTCTCATTACTGGCTTGCTTGAAACATGCAATCAGTTTATTAAGGTATTTTCCAGGAGAAATTAGCAGGTACAATAAAGGATAATTATTCTGGTACTCATTCATTTTTAAAACTGGAGGTTGACAAGGTGCCACCATTGCTTCTGCCAACCTCAGCATACAGTTTGATGGCATTCAAATCACAGCAATATTCAGATTAATCCAGGCTGGGTAGGCAATGGCATTTCAGGAAGACTGAAAAATTAGAAATTATCTGCATTTCTCCCTCAGAAGTAGTCTTTGAAATAACTAGCTAGACAAATTGGATTTTGATTGGTTTTTTTTTTTTTTTTCTGTATTGTTTATATATGAGTTTGTATGTGTGTTATTTAATCCCTGAAGAGAATACTAACTCTTCATAAAAATCAAAGAGTAAAAATTGAAAAGGAAGACAGAAATTACTATAAATCTTTCTTTAGATTTGAGATCAATGTGTAATAAATAGGGTAGTAAATGATGGACAGATTCCTCTGCCAAAACGGAAGACCACAGCAGTAGGGAGAATGAGTTCAGCTTGGTGGCATGAGGGAACTCAAGACTCCTGAACTGCAGTTCCTCTGTGGAACAGAGACATCAATGTGAGAGAAAAGTATTTTGGTTTTGAATTTTACAGTAGAAATTTCTAAGTTTCTACACAGAATAAATGAAACATTTTGACCATATTCAGTAATATTTTAGCTCACATTATTTAAGCTCCACCATGTGGGGGTAATTACTCGTATCCAATAGCTCTTCATTTGTAACTGAGAAACGAGCTTGGCATATATGGGCTATTTTCTGCTTAACAGATATATTCATGTGAATTACCAAGTATGACTGGAAATAAATGGCTATCTGACAGAAATATGTGGGAATATGAGGAACTAGCTATTCTTCCAAGATAAGAAGTCCATTCATGGCAGGACAGAGGCAAAGAAGAGAAATTATGCTGGGGATTTGGAAAAGGAAGGCTTCTTTCTGAGACAGAGAAGAACAGGGCATTTTCAATAAAGGAACTGATGCCAAAGCTGAGAGCTTTGCTGTTGCTGCTTTATAGAGAAGAAGAAAATGATATCTTATAAAAGCAATTATTGCAACATTCCTTATGATCGTAAAAATTATACTTAATAGGACTTTAATTTTTTTAATTTTTTTTTTCTGTGTGGTTGAATGGAAAAACTGAAACTGAGGCTACAAACCAAATAAAATTCATCTTACCATTTTGTCTGGATCATTTCTCAGTGAACTTTATATTTTGGTTTCCAGCTCAAAATTAATTAATTCGGCCTGCTAGAAAGGTAACCCTGCCAAGTGCATGAAAAGCACACCACCTCGCTGTTGCAGTGAAAAATAGAGAGGAATCAGAGGTCAGTTGGTCATTATTGATGTTGCATTGCTCAGAAGACAAAAAGATAACACAGCTGGCTTTCTCTACATTATTGCCAATGTAATGTTTCCAGCAAGCTAATCAGAAATGACTCAGAAGACATACTGAGAGCACATAATGGGATGTACCATGGTTTGTTTCTGCAATGTTGCTTCTCACATCTAACCAGATTTTAAAATGTTGTTGAAATTAATAGCCTCAAGATTCACGTCTGACTGTAACTGAGAATAAAGTCAGCAAAGTCAGCTGAAAAATGTTATTTCTACCATTGCATATGTAAACCCTCAAAGGTCTTCTTTATATAAGTAGAAAGAATCCTGTTCTCTAACTTCTGTTACTGTGAGTTGCCTAGCCAACTCAAAATACATCAGTTTTCTGGTGAATACTGGCCAAAGAATGCATGTGCTTCAGTAGAAATAATTTTTTAATTAAAGTGTGTAAAAATCTGTTGTGGGTTTTTATCAGTTATTTTGATCTCTTCTGAAAAATTGTGTGCAGACTGAGTAGTTGGCTATGAAATACTGAAGCTGTTCCTTAACTCAAGCATAAATGAGACTGTGGACTGCTAAAGAGCTGCTAGCAGGGCCCTTTGCAGGGAACGTTACTTGTCCTAAGAAATGGTAGCTTCTGATTATTTCCCATGACTGACCTGAGTAGGAGATGTATAGGATTTGTTACCTAGGAGGCTAACGTCACACAAATATTTGTATGGTGTATATGCACAAAGCATTGTACGAATGCATATTGAAAAACAGATTGGGGTGAATTAATAAATGTACTGGTACAAGTACTATCTCCTCGGGGACATTCAAAGCAGAGGCTTAGAGGAGACGCTGTCTAAATTTGAGCTTCTTGAACTCTCTAGTTCTGTTAATGGAAACCGTTAGCAACAAATGCTATAATCGGGGTGGAGGAAACACATATCATCATATTGCACACTTGGTGTTACTACAGACAGATCACTGCATCACATTTGCACATGGAAGGCCCAGTTCTTGCTAAGCTTTGATGTCATTAAGATTCAAAATATGAAATCCTGACCTTTAAAAAGTGTGACTGGGCTTTAGGAAAACATAAGTGAAATGAAAGCTGCATCCAAGTTACGACTTTCCCTCGCAAAAAAAAAAAAAAAAAAAAAAGGATTTAATTTTACCTGCAACTTTATTCTACGTTTTTCCTTGTTGTTCCCCTGACTAGGTCTTCTGCTAAGATTTGATCTTGTCCTAGTGTTCCTCTCATTAATACCTTTCTGTACTTTCAGTTCCAAATTCAGATTCCCTTAGTTCAAAGGCTGTTCTCATCTTCCTTGCACCTCTGTGGAGTGAACACAATTTCACTGCTGAGAGGGAGCTGTGTTTAACCAGCTAATTCCCAAAGAGATCCATCAGGGCTCATTCTGGCAGAAGAAATTCCACAAAGATGCTTGCACTCACTCTTTCACTCTCTTTAATACTCTTTCCTAATAGTCTTTCCCTTCAATACAGCTACAGTTCATTCATCAGTCCATCTGTCTGTCTATTTATCTCATCCATCTGTCCTTCCAGTTCACCCATGTAATACATCCATGAATTAGTCATTCACATAGGGCCATCAGTCAAATTCTTCCCATCAGTGTTTCTATCAGTTAACATTTTCTGTATGCTTTATCCAGTTAATACACTCTCTCTTAATATACTGCTATTAATGCACAGTAAACTATTTTATCTTTATACATTACACATTGTACATAATGTACATAATTATGCACATTTATCCATAATTAACAACACTGGATATTAGAATATCCTCTGAGCTAAGGGCAGAAAATAAGACAGAAGGAAGGATTTTTTTTAAAAAGTGTGACAATAGAAATGTGTATAGCAATGAGAGCTAAACAAAAAGGCATCCAGTTCCTGCTCAAGATGCAATGATAGGTCTTCCCATACCATGTTCCTACCATAATTTTTAGTACTTTGACTCTGGACAAACCACTTTGCAGCAGAACAAAACTTACGCAGAATTTAAATGAGTATAAGTTATCATGTCCGTTTGTCCTATGATGTAATTGACACTCATGCCTATACAGTAAAAGAAATTTCTGTTGATGGAGGAATACAAAAAAAGAAAACTGGATACTGTATGTTTGAGAATGTGGAGGACATAAAAGAACACAGGAGTGTCTGGTTGGACTATACAGTTTGGATTATATGTTTTATGGGATCTTATGCAAAGCTGTGGAGATAAGAGTGACTTCTTTTGCAGCCTTGCTAAACTGTCAATTTTTTCCCATGCTGAGCTTGAGAAAGAAGAAATGGTTTGAAAAAATGTAGAAAATACTAATTTAGACAAAAGAAATTATGACAAGTTTGTAAGGCGAAAAGAATTTGATCATAGCCTGATGCATTCATAATAGCAATATAAAAGATAGAAAGGAAAAACTAATTCACCATATCAGAAGATGAAGGGATAAGAAGAAATAGTTGGAAACTGTGGAAGGGAAAAATTAAGGCTGATAGCAGCAAAAGATTCTTAAATTGAATTCTTATGGTACAGAGCCACTGGAATTAGATGAAGTGTTAAGAGAGAGGAAGAACTGACCTACTTAACAGTGAAAGACATTGGACAATAATGAGAAACACATGTAGGAAGAAGGCTTTGGGTGTTCTAGGCACACTGGTTGAAGTGCTTTGAAGCTCTTGGTGCTCCAGGTTTTCATGCACTGGGATATGGAAGTCTGTGGTGGTCCAAAAGAGCTGTTGTATTGTATCACTGACTTCATTACTTTGCATTTGGGTATTGTTCGGTGGGCACCAGTCCTTTCACGTGCACATCTCTCTCATCCTGGTTTCAAAGGAAAACTCAGGCACAGGGACACAGAGAGACCTGTCATACTCATGCCAGGTCCTGGTATGAATGAAGTTGGTACCCTGTGACAGCATGGTCCAGCTAATAAACCTCTTACCAGCTATTACCTCTCCTGATTTCAGGCATTAACACTGTGGATGTCTATTGGCATCATTGTTGCACTAAGCTCCCATACAACCACAGGAGAGAAAGGGGCTCTCCTAGAGCATGATTCATCTTGCCCAAATGCAGATACCAGAAACAGATTGAATGGATTCCTCTGTCCTGGTTTCCCAGGAACAGAACCATGGGCCAGCCATGCAGGCAGGCCATGAGTAGCCCTGAGACAGCTAGGAGATCCAATCAGGGCAGCTGACCCAAGTTGACTCACAGGTGTATCCCATACCATTTACATCAAGCTCATTATAAAAGGAGAGAGTTTACTGAGGGTAAGGACTTTTTCTTTCTGGGACTGCACAATCTTGGTCTTCTGCTCCTGCTGTGGATCCTAAGGATGAGGCTGAGTATCATCTTATATACTTTATGTTGGTGATTGTATTAGTTTTGTTATTTCATTAAATCTGCTTCTACTTTGACTCAGGGAGCGTTTTTTCCCCCTTTTTTTCTGCCTATTCCCATTCTCAGCTGGGGAGGGGTCATCGGGTGATAGAACACCTGCTACAGTTTAGCCCTGGGTACAGGCTAAATGTAGACACTGTCCCAAAAAATCTTTGGGGTTTTTTGTGGGTTTTTTGGTGTTTTTTTTTTTTTTTATTATAGGCAGCACCTGGGCAAGAGGCTCAGATTTGACATGTACATCATATATATTTAGGTCCAATGAGATCGATCATGTGGCCTCAGTCAGAGTGCTCCTGCGGGCTGTCCAGGGGGACAAGCCCTGGGGATTTTCTTGGTGATCTTCAAGTTCTTGGCAACCTTCTACCTGGGTCTGAGTCTGGCTTGTTGGACTCTGCTCTTAACATTAGGACTAATCTGTGAAAAGAGAGCTATGGCCTGAGACAGTTGTAATCTAAGGTAAGAAGCTCTAGAGATAAAAGACTGAAGGGAAGACATAGATGTGAATGTAGTCACTCTAAAAGAACTGGACAGAGTTCATTATCAGATACTTTCTGCAAGATTCAGTTTAAAAATACAGTCCTGGAAAATGAAGGATGCTGAAAGACCATCCTTGCTTTTTTTTATTCCTTCTTCACCATCTTCAGTCTCTGCAGCCTAGGTGGAGGAATAGCTAAGCTCCATCCTTCCACAGTTAAAATTAGAAGTCAGTATCACAATATGAATCAGGAAATGTGCTTGGGGTTATTGAGCTGCTCTGAATTGCCTACATAGGATTTTTGTTTGTTAGTGCATTTATTTTAGTTTTTCTTTTCTTTTTCTTTCCCTGCAAGGCTTCTGGTGTATTTAGACATTTGATTATGTATGAAGTCTTGTATGATAGTTAATTAATATTCAGAAGAAATATTTCAGTCTATGCATATTATTTGCACAGGTTAAGTATTCCTGATAAGACTTCTCAAATTAGACAAGCTGAATTTAACTTAATTAGGCCTATGAATACTCATGGAGAAGGTAAAAAGGGAGCTTACCAAAGCTTTTGTACCATGGAAATGAGGAGAAGAAGGGGCATGAAGGGTAAGTGTGCGGGAGGGAAAATCACCCTCAATCATAAAGTAAAGAAGACAAGAAGAGAGAGGTGTCATGAAATGCTTACAGCTATTCCTGTACTTTCACTGTAACAAGGAATGGGGAATGACAGATCTTTTTAGAGTCATCTTCGCCTAAGGAACAATCTAGGAAGCTTATTGGGTTATTTTTGGAAGGAGAATTAAAAGTGTAACTGGCCAGAAATACTTTAATTGCTAGTACCTCCAAGCACCTGTAATTGTATGGCTGCAAAATCTGCTGTGTCATTGCAGCCAGCCCTTTGAAGGTATTTTTTCCTTTTCCTAAAATTAAGGGCAAGGAAAACATTTGTCGATAGAACCCTGTTTCATTGTGACAAGCTGTTTCATCAACATTAAAATGTTCCTGGAGAATATGTCAATTTTGATGAAATTTTCATTGGAAAGGGGCTGAAACAAATCACTTCAGCTGTCTTGTTTTATTTTGATAATGTCAAAACATTTTGTATTGATAAGGTAAATACATATCATTTTGACTGCATTATTTTGATTAATTGATTTTTGTTATATACATATTTTTATGTTGAATTTATGTTATTTTAAATGGTATATTGTACTCAAGATTGAAAATTATTTTATAATGTTTTCACATTAACAGAATAAAATATTTTGACATAATTAAATGAAACATTTCAACATTGGCAAACCACAATGATTTGACACTACCAAAATGAAACATTTTGGTGGTTTCAAAACCCTTAGAAATTTGTGTAGCTGTCAGAAATGTGGATATAGGACAGTTTTGTTTGAATCCAAGAGAGAATAAATTTTTTGAAAGCTGAATTTTCCTTCACAGCAAAATTTCAGTGTCTGCTACCTCTAGAAATGAGATGTATCAAGTCCAGAAGCAGTTCACCCCTTGAGATACACTCCCTCTTGCTGTTTAGTATCTGGGTAATTACTTAGGGAATATGTGATGCAGAAGGATAAGTTCAGAAATTATCAGTGAAGTGTCTGGGTACATGCTGCTGTTTGCGCATTAGTTCATCAGTTATAAGGATATGACCTGTCTTCATAAAAAAACTCTGTAGTAATACTGTGTAACTCTAATAGTATAAAGGGAATTCTCCTTGACCTCCAAAGACAGTCTTGTGTCCTGAAGCATGAGAATGGTGATATTTTCTCTTGTGATATTTTCCTGGATAACAGTCAGCAGATGCTAATCTTGTGTATATACCTGCCAAATCCTTTCTTCAAATTTACAAAGCTTTTTGCCTTATTGAGAGAAATAACACTGTGGAACTGAGAGTTGCATAATAAGCAGATTAATTTGACTGATTGCTGCGTTGGAAAATAATGTCCTTTTTGTTCATTGTAAATCTGCTGCCTTTAAAAGTCATTGAGGACTCCCCTTGCAATGCATGAATAAGTTGGTCTTCCTAATGTGGGGCGTGTTTGTGCACCTTGATGTTATCTTCTCAGCTTCATCTCATGACCACACACCTTTAACCACCTGCTACCAACAAACATTGCTAAAATATTGTTAAGACAGAATATGCAGCAAAAGGAAACTTCTGCACTGGTTTTACTGGTTGTGTGCATATCTGCCTGCCTAAGCTCTGTTGTGGATTGCCAAACGTTCAAAAGGGAAAACTTTCCCTAGCACTATATTGATATTCCTCATTCACTCTGCCTTTCTGTTGAAGAAGTGCTCTTTATGACTTCAAATGATCCCTTAAGACACATGGGGGAAAAGAGAGAGTTGACCTTAAAGGATGACAAAATCCCAAATATTTGAATTTGAGATTCCATCGATGCATGAGTTTTATCAAGTAAAAAAAAAAGGAAAAAAGAGACAGAGGATAGAATATGAAATACCAGACCAGTTATAATCCCACTGTTGTCGATGGAAATTTAATTTCTATCAGGTGTGGAGAATTAATTAGCATCCCTATTCTTTCTATATAAGATGGGGAGCAGTGAAAATAGTTTGGGTATTTGGAAGCATGTGTAGCAAAATGGTTGCCTTATTCCTCTTAACAACAGTGGAAAAAAACACTATATTAAGGAATTTGAGATAAGGAATAATGAATGGGGTTAGTTGCTTTTATAGTAGACTCCTAAAAAAAAATAAATCTTAAAGTTCATAGTCTGCTAGCTTTTTGTTTCTACTGTCTCAGTGAGAAACACTGTATGTGAGGGGGTGTTTCTGAGCCTTTCATCTTTAATGGATGAAGTATTTAGTATAGCTGTAGTTGTGTAGAAAATATGGCAAATACAGAAATTTGCTGTGGAAGGTGATTAAATAGAAATATCAGTGGAGTTAAAAAAACCTGCAAAACAAAAAAATGAACCTGAAAACCACAAACAGAAAAAACAAACAAAACCCCCCCCCCAAATCAAACCTGGACACTAGAGGGTTTTTTAGAAGAAAGCATGGGAAGACTGAGATGAAAAGGTGGTGGAAGAGCACTGTACCTTGCCTGAGCAAGGGTCAGAAAGTTGGATGAGCTGATGATTTGCTGACACCAGCACATTTTAAGAGTAAGCGTCCTGCTGGGCCTGGCTAGATGGAGCAGAGTGCTGCTGTGTGCAACAGATCTTTGCTTTGAGGCAGCTGGAGAAGAATCTGATAAAATACGGCACTATAAGCCCTGCTGCTGACCCTTTTTGCGGGGGGATTCCAAAGCTCTTTTACCTGGGCAGAGTGTTTCAGATGTGCTGCAGTAGGGTCTCAGCTAAGTCTAAGCCTTTGACCTGGGAGATCTCCTGGATTAACCACCCAGCTAAAATGACCTGCTAGGGAGGATTTTATTTTAGATGCCCAAAGCTGAGGTTAACAAGGTCAGGAGGTGTGAGCTCATTGGAGATTAGCACTGAATTCAGAGGCAAATTCTACAGTTAATTTCCATTGCAGGTATTAACAATGCAGGAGACAAACAGATGTAGGCATTAGTGTAAAAAAGCATTATTTGCTCAGAGAAGGGCCTGTCTGAGCCATAAGGACAAACAAAGGGGGAGAGAGGTGCATTTGCTGGGAGTTTTATCCTGCTTGCTGCTGTACTAGCCTGAGGGAGGAGTGAGGGTGAGACAGGAAGAAATTGCTTCCACTGCTGCTACTGAAAATCCTACTCCATGTGCATACGAAAGCACAAAATTTGATGGCCTTTCTTGGTGCTAAGTAGTTCACATGTCTTGCCATAACAAGGAGCATGGCATGTTTGTTCAGATTAGCAGTGCACTGTCAGTAAGAAGGGCATAGTACCAAACCCTGGAGGCTAGAGGTAAGTGTGAGCTGCTCTCTAAGGGGATCTTTTTTAACATACTGTGGTGTTTTACAAAAGAAAGGCTAAGGATTCTGGTTTGTGCTCTCTCTTTGTGCAATGAAGATATAAGTGAAAGGAAAGCTTGCCTAAAGGAGGAATAATGAGGCTGGTGATTTAAGGGTGGAGGTCAGTGGCTTCTGGAGTCCAGGCTCCACTAAAAGCAGTTCAGGCATTTTAGCATGTTTGGCCACACCAAGCTGCTTCCACAATTCCCTGTTTCCCTCCTGCATGACCTCTGCTTTGCTCATGAGATGACCCTGCCTCTCCAGCTCCATACTCAGAAATTAGTTCTCCTGTCTTCCCTGCATTTCTCTCTTCATCTTCTTCCCCTTGCTGTGCATTTGGGTCTCATCCCAGACCCTTGGTGCTGCCCAAGTGCAGAGCATGACTATTTGCCAGCTCTTTCCTTTGGGCAGTGGAGCGTGGTACCTCTCTGTTTTATGAGGTACAAACGAACCCTTGTTGGTTTAGAAAAATTGGATTTTAATCTAACCAGATTTGATGCATGCTGTCTTTTTTTTAATGGTGTCATGACAAAGGGAAACCCTTCGAGCATTCCACCAAAGCAACATAAATATTTATTGTGAACCTATTATTCTATTATGGTTAGAAAACCCCCATTAGGTCAGTTTTTTCATATGACTGAGAAGTTAATACAGGTCTAGATAGATTTGGAGTTTTATGGAAATCTGTCCGTACTGTATGTATAAAAATCAACTAAGAGATGGGAAAAAAGAGAAAAATCCTCTAAAATACCTAGCCAGGGATTCAAATTTCAAAGAAGAAAAAAAGATGTTCCAGTCTTCAAGGAGATGGTTTTGTTTGTGTATCCCAACCTGCAGATTTATAAAAGGGCTAGAAAGGACAGGTTTTAAGGAGGTTTCTTGTCATGACAGGTTAATGGAAATATAGACTAGGAAGCTATTTAATACCCTAACATGGCTCACTACCTGGGAAAAGTGAATTGGGTAGATACCCACAGAAATAGTCTGTCCACTGGGTGTTATTCTTGATGCACATCTGGATTAGTGCTCAGCCCCCACCTCATGTGCTTCAGGAGAATAGCTGAACTGCATGCTTGAAAGAACTTGACCCTGTCCTTTCCTCTGGCCTCTATTGGCAGAAGGTGTTTGCAGTTATGTTTCCCAAGAAAATCTTAACAATCAGTACTCCCTTATGGTACAAAACGAACTCTTAATGTTTGATGTGTCCTCTATAATTCAAGATGAAGCTGCTTGAAAGAAACAAGAATTTCTCCAAAATTTGCAGCTCCCTGCTATAGAGAGAGCAAGTGAGGTTGCTGCTGGGTTTGAGCAGTTCTACCAAAACCAATCTGTACAAGAATGAGCTTCTCCCAACTCAAGGTACGTGCTCAAACCAACCGTGGAGATTACTGTTTTTTCATAATGAGAGGAAAATATTTTTTCTTGATCTCTCTACCAGTCTGTTTCAACACTCATGTTTGTCTAATACAGAAACATTTTCCTTTGAAAATTTGCATTTGAATTCACTGATGCATTCTTTCATGCCACTTGGGTATGAAAGAGTCAGCGATTTTTGCCTTCTTTTGAGAATAAGAGCCCAAGTGCTATAAACAACTGTAAGTTTTCTCCTTTTGCTAAAAAGCATGAGATGGTTGCACTGACAGGTATGAGCAAAATACACAGTCTGCAATAATTCTTGGCAATCGGGCAGGGAGGAAAAACAATTCCTCGCCTTGCCAGTACGTAGCCATAGAACAATGTTTGCATCTTCAGCAGCCTGAAACAGATGAGTTTTCAATACTATCTGAAGGCTGGTGACAGGAAGAAAGCCTCTGAAAGGAATAATTAATCTTTGGCTTCTGTTAGGGGTGAGCTGCATTCAGGCAGAGGAGAGGGATTCTGCTCTCTTGTGCCAAAGGTGGGAGCCCTGGCAGTCAGGGACAATTATACTGTGACTAGGTTCTTCACCAAAGTTCAGTATAACTTTTCTTCACAAAAAGAAAAGAAAAAAATAAAATCAATGTGGGGATGGGCAGGGAGAGTGGGAGAAGGATTTCTTAACAAGTAAGCTAAGGGTTACCAGAAACAGTTTCATGACAGGCCGACCACAAAGACCTGCAGCTTAAATAATTAAAGGGAGTAAACTAGATCTGAGTCTCAGGTCTTCATAGCAAGTGATGGCATACTAGGATGAATCTCAACTTCTTCTGGCTTCTCTCTCATGCCTCGCAAGGATTTCTTCTAAAGATGAGCACCTACTGAATCACCTGAGGCTGGGAATGACACACAATGTGATGAATCTGTGGCATTTGTAATTAATGGCATGCAACAACTTGTGAAAGAAAACAAGAAACTAATGAAAATGTCAATCAGATATATCAGCTGTAGCAAAGGAGGGTGGGTAAGCATTTTTAAAATTTTTTTTTAATTGCATTTGAGACTCGTTCCTCTTTGCCAAACTGTTTTTTTGCTCTTATGCTAGCTGGACAAGGAAATAGAGGAGTATTAGTACAGGAAAACCTGTATTTTTGCAGTAAATCGGGTTGCAATTTCTCACATTTGGTGAAACTGATGCTTTTACTTCTCACCTTGACAATGTCTCCTCTGATTAGAGTCGAGCAGCATGGTAGCGGCCTTTACAAGCTGATGTAGATGTCAAACAAAAATTAAAGTCGAGAATGTCAACAGAAGGGGAATGACAGGTAACAACAGGATTGAGGGGGGGAAAACGCTTCACAAACTGTCCTTCTGGGCATAACTTTGCCTTTATTAAGATGGCTTAAAAAGTAGTAGAGGTGGAAAATCCTATTAATTTTCTTCAATGTATTTCACATGACGTAACCCAGAGAAATACAGAAATACGTAGCAGCAACTTACTGGTTTATTTCCTATGACATTGCATTTGGAAAAAAAGGGAAGTAGGGGCAAAAACCAAAAAATGATCAATTCTGGCTTAATTTAGAAACCAGCACAGAAATGTTGGGCTTTTTTTTAAAAAAAAAAAATAAAAATTGAAAAAGTGTGACCATCTATATCTCCTTGTTTGGCATGGTTACGTTTTCTGAGGGATGTGTTCAGTGTATAAGAATTTTAAATATCTCCTTTTCATATGTCATGCTCTATTTCCCTGCTCATCAAGTTCTGGCATTGTAGGAAAGCTGCAGTAAACAATGTGTCTCACACCTGTCTCGGGTGTAGCCTGGCTCTCCTATCTTCCTGGAAAATTATGTCTATAATTCAGGAACATCTTCATAATTTTCAATACTATCTATCTCCAGCATAAAAGGAAGGATAAGTTTTCCAGACCTAACAATACAGTATTATTAAGCTTTCTATAATGAAGCTTCAGTTGAATAGAGTATTTTGAGACCTTCATGAGGGAGGGTTGCTCTTTTTGCCTCTTTCTGTGCCTGGGAAACATTCTCTGCTTAACTAGCTGGTTTTCTGCTCTCGCATGTCTGCATTCATTTTAGCAATAACAATGCTTTGGCTTTCTACCCAAGGAACTGAAAGCACCTTAAAACACACATGGGTAAAGTTCATTAGCCTTTTTTAAGGGAGTAATTTGTTATCTCTGTAAGAGAAAAGTGAAGCAGAGTCATGCCGTTTTTAAAATCACTTTTTTTTTTTTTCCCGGGGGGACAATAGACATCCTACACTTCACAACCACTCACTAGCGCCTAGGAACGGGATTAGCTAACAGTAAGGCAACTGTGCACTTTGACAACTGAAATATCAGGTTAACTTACATTTCAAAATACTAGGGCTATTTAGAGATAATTTTCCAGTGACTCGCATCCTTTACAGATGGAGTATTCACAGTGTTATATTTCCCTCAGATAAAACAGACTCCAAAATGAATGTAACCTCATGCTCATTGTTCACAAGTACCTTGTTGTACAGGTTGTTATTTTGTAAACGTAGAAAGCTGATGAAAATTATGTTCCTTTTATTATGAAAAGTTGAAAAATGTGAGCCTTTTAAATGTATCAAAACAAAACTCAGATAAAATCACTTGGCCTGTTTCTTCAGTACCTTGTGCTGGTGCAACTTCATTGACATCTGTGGTATTGCAGAGATATACGGGTGGAGTAATGCAAGGGGAATGCACAACCTTATCAAGTGCTGATGTCCTCTGTCATAACTCATGTTTTCTGAGCAAGATGTGATAGAGACAGTAAACACTGCCTAAAACTAGCTTGTCACAATTTCCTGCACATTCTCTCTCAGCTGCCTGAGCTTTATGAATTTTTTCATGCTTTCAGTCAAAAGTCACTTACATTTCAATACCTCAATTAATGGGGTGGTGGTTTTTGTTTGTGTTGCAGCTGACATCCCAGTGAATTTGCCTGCAGTTAACTTGATGGCCAGCTTTGCTCTGAACCGTATGTCATCGATAATAGCAAGTGACAATCTTGCCATTCCAACAACTTGATACATCGACCGGGCTTCAAAATAAGTCTATTTCAGCTGTCACAAAACATGGCAGGCTTTCTGATTTAAATCCCCAGGATCAAATATTTCTGACAGAGATCTCAAAGCACACAAGCCGATAGGCATGCTGGGCAGGTCAGGCTTTTGATAGAGCAGACATTTGCAGTGGGGAGGAATGATAGGTGTGAAGGTGTGGAGTGGCAGCTCAGCTCTGCTCTCCAGGGCTGTATTTGACTTGGACTTTTGTATTGCTTTTAGAATAAATCAATTCTCCGTGCACTCAAGCATTTCATGTTAAATAACTCATTGCACCCAACCACCATGTGCAATGCTCACATCAGGGGCCCCCAGTAAGACAAGTGGGTTTCCTGAAGCTGTCTTCATCAGCAGTCAGAATCCTAAGGTAGTTTCATCTGAGTTTAGTTTAAGACACTCTGAAGTAAAAAGGAATGGAAATGGGCCATTTCTTGCAAGTGCAATATTCTGGTTTTGCTCTGTGATAAGATGTCTTCCTACAGGTATGCCTTGTTAGGCTTGGACTCAGTGAGACAATCCTGTTCTCTCTTGCAGCACTAGAGAGGACTGATCAGCAGTCACAGACTTCATGGCCACTGGGCATACTGTTGTAGGTCCTTTTGCTTACCTCAGGAAACCTTTTCTACTGTTTTTAAGAAAGAATCTTCATTTAAAACCATTTTTTATTATTATTTATGGGGATTAGTGTTAACTATGCAAATGAGTATTCAGGTACCTTACTGGAGTTAGCCTTTTTTTATTTCACTCTAACTATATCAAGTAAATGATTGCAGTCCTCACCAAGAAACATGTCTTCACTGCTAACATTTCTAAGAGTCCTCAAGGCTTTGGTCGGATTTTACAGTAATTTTGTGAGGTTTGATATTAAGAAAGTGACAGCAATTCCTGTTCCATTTTAGACTTGGGAAAAGAGTGCAATTTCATTTGTACATCTAAAAGATTGCTATGTGACTCCAATCCAGTCATACTGAGCTTCCTTTAAAGGCTATTGAGACAAACAGATACTTCCAGACTGTGAGTCAGGTGCCTGCTGCAGAATGTCTGAAGCCAGATCAACACCTCAGGCTTATGCCAGTACAGCTGTGTAGATCAGGCCTGGGAAAAAGAAATCCCAAGCAGATTTAGGTATACTAACATTCATCCTACTGTTGATCTTGCTATCCTAGCAAACCTGTGCTATTTTTCTATTGTAATAGGCAATTGTACTCTTACAAAGGTATATGCACTTTAGTGGGAACACCTTTCTGCATGTTAAAAGTAATGCACTCTTGGGGTTGGCTTTGAAACAGCAATACAGCTTACTAAAATGCCATTACAAAACTGTATAAGTAGGGAAAACCTTGATTCCTCCAGGCAGTGGCACTTTTATGTTTGTTTCTCTTTCTACTTTTTTTGCTTTTGTTTCTGCTATGAAGGAAACTGGATTAATAGAGGGAGAAATGGATTAGAAGCATCTGGAACAAGCAACATTCTGCTTTTGCCATGCCTGTAGCAATTTCTATTTGCTCTTGATGAACATTTGCGTGAGAAATGTTTACATGAAATAGAGCTGACATTTTTTCAGTTAAAAAGTATGATCATGTTGATATTTTTCATTAAAAATGCACCAGATATTTATGTGTAGCATAAGAATTTGATAAGCATCTAGGATGATTTTCAAACTATTTATGAGGATGTTTAAAATTTTTCAGAATTGCAAAGTCTTAATAGAAATATTTCCATAAAATAGCACTCATCATTTTGATCAGCTCTCAGAAAAAATCAATTTCAACAACACAGTAGAAATATATTTCTTGAAGAAGCACACTGTACAATACTTGAGAATGCTGAATTGTCAGGGAACAGAAATAATACCGTAGGATTTATGTACTACAGGAGATGACCAATATATTGTTTAAAACAACAAATAATTTTTAACAAATCCACGAGCTGAAATTTGCTCATTAAAAATAATCTTCCAACTACTTGTGGACATTGAATCTCAGAAACACAGAATCGGAAAAGGCCTCAGGAGACCAAAATGGCTCTCTGTTTTACCTCATATTAAATATACTGTGAACATACCTACTGGATATTTGTATAACCTATTCTTATAAAGCTCCAGGGAAATATCTCTTGCAGCAATCCCTACAGAGTCTATTCCCAGGCTTCATTCTGGTTTAGATTTTCTTTAGTAGATAACTGGAAGAATCAGTTTTCTTAAACCAAATAAAAATTTTACAAACTCTTCTTTCATTTGTTTTCTATCCTTACTGGCTCTAGAGAGCTGTTGATTGTTCTATTTATAGCAACTTATCATAAAATGGAAGAAAGACTTTCCTCATAGGTTATGTTTGTTCATTTTCTTACCTTTCTTGTTGCTCTTCTCTTCATCCTAGCATCCTTTTATCTTTCTCAGAATGTGTCATCCAAAACTGACGATAGTCATTTATGTCTTGGTACTAGCGTGAACTGAACTGGAATTGTGACTCTGGTTTCTCCTGCAGAACGCTCCTGTGCAATATGTTTCTGCTATGAGCCCCTCCCTTTCTGCAACAGTGTCCTATTAATTTTATTGTATGCAATAAATGTGATCTGTTGTTCTCACTGGTTCTCCTCTGTGCAGTCAGCTTAGTCACTTGTTCACCTGGTTTACTTTGGTCTTGTGCCTATTGAACTTCATCTTATGGATTTCAGAATGGCTTACAACTTTTCCAATACGTTTAATTTTCAGTCCTGTCTTCTGAAAAAGTTTCAAACATTTTGCAGTGGATTTGCATAAATAAGCTTGCCTCCAGGCCTACTCTCTTTCTCCACAGTTGGTCTTCCTGCTTTTGCTTGTTATCTCCAATTTTCAGCAAGTCTTCAAATTTCTGCCAGGCATGGTTTAAAAAACTTGCAGGATTGAAGGTTTCCTTGAGAAGGAGTAAGAAATGTGGGAAGGCAAAACCAAAGTCTTCTGTTGTGCTGGAGACCTGGGGAAGAACATGCAGAAACTAAAAAGGGGCAATAGAGGGAGACCCCTGAAGGGCATAGAGAAAAAGAGATGTAGAGACCAATACCTTCCATTCTGATCATAGAATCAAAGAAACATAGAATCTTTGGTTGGAAAAGACCTTTAAGATCAACAAGTTCAACTGTTAACCTATCACTGCCAAGTCAACCACTAAACCATGTCCTTAAGCTTGACATCTACAGGTCTTTTAAATATCTCCAAGGATGGTGATTTAACCAGTTTCCTAGGCAGCCTGTTCCAATGCTTGACAAGACTTCTGGTAACGAAATTTTTCCTAATATCCAATTTAAACTGTTTAAAAGCACTTCTCCTTTCTGTGCCCTTATAGTGATCCATGAGCAATCTCTGCAAGCATGGGCATGCCTGTTCTGTATGAAGACACTGCTGTGTAGAAATGTCAGCTCTGATGGCAGTATCAATGTCCTAATGCAATTAAAGAGAGTCTGGCTCTAGGGGAGAGCTTACTAGGTGCTCACTTGAAGAAAGTAGCGCTATACTGTCTCATACTGCAAGGGCGCATTGTCAGAGAGGCCATGAGCCAAAAGACAGAGAGAGTGCTATAGGAGCCTCTGGGGAGCAAAGCAAGGTAAAAGGTTGAGGGGAGAGCACGCAAGTCAGAGAGAAGAAAGGTGATCAGAGTAGGGGTTGATACCACAGATTCATTCTTATCATCCTTTCTTGCGGGATTTTCAAAATTCCTTTAAACTCCACTGAAATTCATCCATATGGGGGACATCCATACCTGTGCACTGAAAATTTGTGTTGCAAAAGGAAGAGAAGTTACTTGGCTGTTTTATTTCTTCCTGTAGATTTATTTCAAAAGCCTTTACCCACTCTATTATAAATATAAATGTCTATTAGTTCACATTGCATGATGTATATGTTTAGATGCATTTATAAATGTATGCTTGTGAATATGCATCCATACAGATCTATGTGTCTCTCTATACAATGTCATGATCTGCACTGTGTTATTATAAAAAGCTTTTATACTGTTTTAAATGAAATTTGTCATGTAAATCTAGGATTTTATTATTCCTCTTCAAGGTAAGCATGAAATAGATGACATTCACATTTCGAAGACTTACCTTTAAGTCTGCACAGCTGAAGGGGGTAGGGGAGAAGTTTCTTCTCCTAATTTTTTCCACTTAAAATAATTACTTTCAAGAGTGAGAAACGCATTACAATTTCCACAAGTGCTCTTTTAGATTGTACCAGGGCAGTAAGTGACTTTAAGCCCAATGTTTGTCTGGTTAAAAGTTACAGGCACTTAATTTTAATAAATAATTTGGCCTTTTTCTGAAGTGGAAATTAAAATTTCCTTAATAACTGCAAGGATTTTTGAAAACTATTGTCACATAATAAGTTCATTACCAAAGTGGGAATTAACTACTCAATGGGACAATGCATTTTTAAAATGACTTTAAACAAGTAAAACCAAAGGATTATTCTTTTAAACGTGGGGGGAAGAAAGCAGCTCTTTTCACAACTCTTAGGCATGCAGTACCCCCTTGTAGTGACACGCAGAAAAGAGATTTGCCAGCCTAGCCCAACATGAAGTGATGGCAAAGGACTGGCTGCCTCTGTTTTTCTTGTGATCAGTGATGGATTTGTTGTGAGGGGCTGTACAGCTGTGGGTGGATGTCGAAAGCAGGAAAAGGGAAGAAACACCAGAGCTGGTGTTGCCCAGCCTCTGCCCTTCTGGCAGTTATTGTCTCCTTGGAGACACAACAGGATCATTCATTGTGTTTTAGCAAGGGGCAAGCAAAGCCCTATTGAAGGCACTGATGCAATTAGGGTGATTTTTTTTTTTTTTTTTTTTTTTTTCTATGAGCACCTTGGTTGGAGGAACACATGAGTGTAACAAAAAAAGTGAGGGATGAATGGGACCTCTCAGCATGACTTGAGTGTTTCAGAAACAAGTCTTCTCTCCTGACTGTCCTTTCTTATACAGTTACTGTTTACACTTTAGAACTCCAAATACCCTGTGCAGGAGCACTGCTTTTATGCTAAAATGAATATAAACATGATTTTGTGCTATTAAGTGTTTGTGTAAACCGCTGGTATTGCAGATTCTGGTAACTGCAGATTTCAAATGGACTTTCTTCAGGAAGTGTTTTTTACAGAAATACTGGGCTCTCAAACTTAATAGCTACTATTATACTGAGATCTCTGGTCGTCCTCCTTCAAAAAGTATTTTGGTTATTGTTTCTCTGCAAGTCAGAGACCAAACTTTATGGTGAGGAGTCTGTTTTTCATCTGTAGTACAATCAACAATTGTCTTTCTGACTATTGCTTTAAGCAGAGCTTCTACTGGCAAGGAGGTGGTCCAGTCAACCACTCTGTTTTAGAAGCTGTTATGCTCATCTTAAAACCCTTTATAATGTGGCACGTGACAGGAATACACACAGACACACATCTGCAAGAGTCAGTAGACCTCATATCAAACAAGTCATGCTGTCCTCAGGGTAAAGTAAGTGCACATAAATCACGTATTAAATAACTGCAAGTAGATAGTGTGAACAACATATTTTTAAAATGAGTCTCTATGGATCAGAAGAAATTTTCATGAAGATTTATTTTACCATCTCTAGTTGTTATGAAATCAACTTGCTTGTACTCTCCAGCACAATGGGATGACATTCGTTGTGATCCAGTGGTACTGATTAGTCCCCCCTAATATGCTGGGAAAAAATTGTTTTATGCCATGAAGTAGATCAGAGACTTCTGCACCAGCTGGAAACTAACACCTGAAGCCATCTGAACTGCACTGTTCTCTCTTCTTCTGGGGCTGATTCCTCTTCTCACAGTGGAAATATGAACACTCAATATGCAATGCATATCAAGTAATTTTCCTGTTTAGCTTTTCTAACTGTTGCATCACATTTTTAATTTTCATCTCTTTGTAATTTAGTCTAAATAAAGGCTCTGGTATTAATTTGATTTTTTTGAGAGAAAAAGAAACCCTGCAAAAGCAGAGACATGTATTGCCCTTCCTCTAATCAATTTGATAACATTTTTTTTAATTGGTTTATCCCCTTGAATGAAATTATTATTTTCAGATGCAAGACATGGAGTCTAGGCTGTTAAGCCTGCCAGAACTTGTCTCCATGGCAGGACTGAGTGTGATTTTCATACAATCATTGTGCTCCTCAAATTGTACTAATGACAATGTGTTGTTTTCCCAAGTATTTTCCTGCAGGCTCCTTATGAATGATGTAGACAAAGGAGCTCTTTCCCCCCCCCCCCCTTCTTGCTGTATGGAAAGACTGCCTACAGTTGGACAGAGCTGTGAGAACAGGCGTTCACACCATCATGAGGGTAGAAACCTGCCCCTGTGGGGCATTTATTCCCAAGGCTCCTGTGATGAGAAAAGCTTGGGAGGTCTAGGAAAGCAATTAGGGAAAAGGTTAAAATGTGTGAAATTGTCAGGTTAAAGCAGGGACATTGATCAGTGTTTTGCTTCTCTTAATGCTTCTCAGATGTGGTAAATCAGAATTGATATTTTTATGAATTCAAGCCATCACAGCTGATATAGTGCCACACACACAAATTACTACCAACAATATTTGAGTTTTTGTAAGGTGTAATAGCATGAAGTTGGATTACCTGTCTCATATGGACTGGTTTTCTTTCTTGTTTTTTGTCAAGTTGTTCATGACTCACGCCTGGTCTGGGGCTCAGGGAAATCTGGTCTCAGGGATTGTCTACTTCCTTTCCAGAGAGATGATGATGATAAGTTCCTGGTAAGTAGGCGAGAGAGAAAACAGCTGAATGACAATGAAACTTTACTTACTCGCAATATCATTGAAGTGGTAATTGTCCCATAATTAATGGTCTCAAGTTGTGCTGGGAGGTTTAGACTGGATATTAACAAGAATTTCTTTACAGAATGGGTTGTCAGACATCGAGTGGACTGCCCTGGGCAGTGGTTGAGTTCCCATCCCTGGAGGTGTTTAAGAGTTGTGCTGACATAGCGCTTAGGGATTACGGTATAGCTGAGGACTGTCTGTGTTAGGTTGATGTCTGAACTTGATGATCTTGAAGGCCTTTTCCAACCTAGGTGATTCTGTGATTCTGAGTAATGATCTGAAAGATTTGATCCTCACAATAGTGAATGCAGAGGAAAACATCCTTATGGGAACACAATGAGTGGGCTCCCTAAACACACAGGAACTTCATAAGTGACAAAGCTTGTCAAAAGTCCCATGTAACTGTGACAGGTTTTGCCCAGACCTTATCAAGTTTTGTACAGGACATGGAGTCATTTGGATAGTATCACAGAGATTTCTTCCAAGCAATTTTTTGCATTCTTTGTAAAAGAGAGCAGCTAATCCTCTTCCCTTTTCATATTGCTAGAAGTTTCTGCTCTCATTTCTTCAATATCTGGATGCTTCACAAGCCTCCATAGATCTTATCTTCACTGCACCTGCCACTAGGACTTGTTAAGGTCCCCACTACCTACTTTCCAGAAAAGCAAAATCAAAGTAAGTCTGGGCAATGGGCTTAACATCACCCAGCAACTCACTGACCAAGTCATATTCTTTCCATTGAGTCAGGTGAATGATCCTTTACATGTATCTGTCATTTCCTCATACAGCTTTTTTGTGTCATGAACTGTACCGAAACAGATATTTTTTCTTCCCCAGCAGTGAAACTTATTTTTGCTTTCGATGTTTTACCATGGCTGTTGGATGAGGAGAAAAATAAATCCACCTGACTGAGCTATTCACAAGCTTATTCATTCCTCTCATTAATGGGGAGCTTTTGTGCTGCCTTATTCTCTGCAGCTGGCTGTCCTTCTCTGCCCACCTTATAAAACATGGAAAATCGCCCTTCCCCCACCTAACTGGCTGGCTGCGGAAATACTTTAAAGGGCAAAATTGCAGCTCCTTCAAAGGCTGATTCGCAGAAGAACTCGAGCTTTGATTTATAATTAGAGCTCTGAAAACCTTTCATTACAAAACTGGGAAGAGCTAGGGAAAAAGCCATCCTCACCTGTTTTCTACCTCACATTGCTATAAACCCGGTTCGTGTCTGTCCCCTGGCTCTGTTTTGCAATGGTTTTGATGGTACTGGTATGAACCAATTTCAAAGGGAAATTTTAAGGCAACGGGAAAGTGGAAGCATCCTCTTTCCCCATAATTTGAGGACAGGAATTTTTACTTCATTTGAAACCCGTGAAATGCTCACAGTTTCTGTATGACTTTAAGAAAGGGCAAAATTTGCTTTCACTTTTGTCTTCTCCATTCCTTTTTCCACTCCCTCCCCTCCCCAAGCAACACATGTTATTTCTGCATTTCACAACCCTAGTGATACTGGGAGTTACAATTTTGTGTGGACACAGGCTTAACTTCTGTCTGTTCAGAAGACAATTGGCTGTGCTTTTGCTCATGAACTGCTGTTTTACATGTGTCTAATGCTGCTTTTACCCAGAACAGGAGAGAAGAAACCCCACTGCCATGAAAACACTTGAGTTCCTCTTGGCTTCATTCGCTTGAAAAACAGAGTCCACATGAAAGTAAAAGACCACTGGTGAGGATCCATCTTTGTTTGAGTAAAAGGATGAGCATGAACCTTCCACAAAAATACTCCCTCTCCCTATGCATCTTCATAAATCTTCAGGATTATTTTCTGCTTTTCTGCTCATATTCTTTGACACCTCTTTCTTCCCTCTCTTTTCTCTTGCTCTCTTCCTAGTGGTAGCTCTTTCCCAAAACATGTGTCATAGGCTCCTCAGGATATTTTGAGGTTTTTTCCTCTGAAACTGGAAAAAAATTTTCTCCAAACTCTTCTAAAGAATGGTTACAGAAATGTGTAATCTCTCAACATCCAGAGGTAGGAGCTGCATTCAGAAACTTGGATTTGAAAGAAAAATAATATACTACTTCTGTGCCATTTTTAATCAACCCTGCCACTTACATCTACATGGACCAAGCCGTGGAACTCTATAGCTTGCTGTCAGTCCTTGAGCCTCCTGAATTTGTACTTGTACCATACATTCTACCACGTGCTTTGTCAAGCCTCTCCACATGAGAAGTGATTTTCTAGTGCTAATGCTGATCCTGTAATGTCATGTACAATGCTATGCTCAGCTAATCTTGTTGAGAAGGAAAAGAAGTCTGCACAGCTATTATACCTCTATCAACTTTTCTTGGTGCTTCCAGCAATTAATACTGAAGTCTTGGAGGTTAATATTTGTGATTAATACGTGTACATAAAATGTATCATTTCTTCTGCTAGTCGATACATGCCTTGGATTTCTTTTTTTTTTATCCTTTATCGCTTTTTAAATTATATAGTGTGACTGAACATGACTGGTAATATTCAGATATGAGAGGGTATTGCTGCAGTTAGTACTTCATGAAGCTTAAGAGGGCAGCAGTTTTTCATTTTCTCAGTCATGTTCCACAGATATCTATATTGGAAAAATAAGAATGAGTGATGTGGCTTTGATCATTTATCCAAGACCTTATAGAGCATGGAAATATTTAAATTTTTGCAAGTAGATAGTGTATTTTGAATCAGTTTTGAATATGTGGGTGACAAAAAAAACCTTTGCCAATAGAGTTATAGATAGAGATGGAATAAAAATTAGCCAGAAAACTTTGGGTGCATATAAAACTAGACAACAAAACCAAGGAAAGAGATGAGGAGAAAGGTGCTTCTCTGTAAAGTCATCAAGCACAGATGACACACACCTATGATCTACAGCTATGAACTACAGCTGAATCATGATTATTGTTGTGTAATGTCAAGGCTTTGGACATTAGTGGTCAAATATTCCAAGACCTGAAACTCAAATTTTAAGGGAAACACTGTTTTTGCCTGCAAATACAGAGGTTAATACTTTTAGAAACTGGAAAGTGTATTGCACTGGTAGTTAAAGCAAACTTGTCATGACTTCTAGGGGGAAGCAGTGAGGACAGAAGGATCTATTAATTTTCAGAGTACAGTACATGGCGTATTGCAAGGTATGAGAACCATGATGGATCTGGGAAGCCGGGAGCGGGAGGATTTCTCTCTGTAGCTACCACCATACAGAGAGGGGCACTGAGTACTGCGTGTTTACAGACTTTCCTTGAAATTAGGGATGTGTTTTTTGAATGGGTAAAAGTTAAGCTATCACATTTTTGCTCTTTGAATGGGAACACTCAATGTGGCTTAATTAATCACATGACAGGCACATCAGGGTTATTTACTTGTTTCTAAATATGGTCACTAATGGACACACCAGACCAAAGTGGGTTGGCTGGGTGTAAAGAATGTGAATGGACCATTAGTATATTCTTCTCTGGTTAAATGTGTGTGACATTTTTATAACAAATACCAAACTTGATACAACGCAAACCTCAACTTCCCTGACCTACAAAAGTCAAAATACATCCAAAATCTTCATTGTTTGGTGCAAGAAATACTTCATAAATGTCCATATGCAGTTTGATTTGTGATTTGTCCTCCCAGAAACTGGAAAATGAAGGCACAGTCCAGTAGCTGGAATAAAAAAAGTTATTCTTCATGAAACCATCTGGCTCTCCTGTAATTCTCTTAGAATATCAGAAAAAGATCTTGAAGTTTGAAGTCTGACTACCATATTCTTAAAGAAAGACCTGAATGGGACTGTATTTTTTGATAGTTTAGAAAGAGAAAAGATATGGAACTGAAAGGCTGGAGCAAATTCTTAGCAGCATAAAGGCATCATCTTCACAAAAAAAACCTTTGTCACACCTTCACTCTCCTTTTCCACTGAGTTTCTGCAACTATTACTTCCATTTCTACAACTTTCTGATTTAAGTGTCCTCATAAACTGCTGTAATCCAAATATTCTGAATACTGATATTCCACATCTTTTAGAATATGTAACCCTTTGGCATACAGAAATAATCACTAAACTCTTTGTATACTGTTTACTCTGACAGCATCAAAAGATGTATACAGATAGCTTTCACAGAGACTTCAATTTGAGTAGTGAATATATTAAAATACATAAAACTCCCTCTGACAAAACTGAACCAGTAAAAGTTAATTTTATGCTTTCAAATAAATCTGGGCAGTAGGTATGCTTAAGGGAAAATAGTGAATAAGCATAGACTTTAATGAAGACAAAAATCATTTCCAGATTACACTGTTCCCCTCCCCCTCTTTGGAACAGACTGCATTGCCATCACTGTCATCTCTGTCATAGCAAAGACTAGCCTACGAGCTGTAACATCTCCCATGTGCATATCGCTAATTAGCTGCAGCGCAGAAGTATGTTCGGGTTTTAACTACACAAAATAACAACCCGAGCGTACAGATTATGACAACAGACAAATTTTAATGTCTTGGAATCATAAAGTGCTGGTAGCTGCGGCATTCCCCAGCCCACACAGGGAACAAGGGGAATGTTCTGCACTGTTAATACTTCTTCCAATTTCAGGATCCCAGAGGCTTTGCAAATGGAGAGTGACATTTATCCCAGCTCCTTGGACTAGCCACGAGGTCTGGGCATCACTTATGCTCCACTTAGAGGTTTGAACGGTGCATAGGTTTTCTGTGTGTGCATGGAATGCACTCCTAATGAAGTATGCCTCCTTGGGAAGTAGGTATAATTAAACCCCATTTGCAGACAAGGAAAGGGAAGCACTAAGGGGTGAAATGACTTGCCCAAAATGAGCCCTAAGAAAAGCTGGTATGTAAGTAAAAAATCTCCATACACTCATAAACTTTTTTGCACAGAATCAGAGAGTGGTTGAGTTTGGAAGGGACCTCTGGAGGTCATCTGGTCCAGTACCCCCTGCTCAAGCAGGGCCACCTACAGCAGGCTGCTCTGAACCATGTCCAGATGTCTTTTCAGTATCTCTAGGAATGGAGACTCCACAACCTCTCTGGGCAATCTGATACATTGCTCAGTCACCCTCACAGTAAAAAAGGTTTTCCTTATGTTCAGGTGGAACCTCCTTTCATTCTATCTATCCTTTTTCTTTTCTCCATTCACCAGTGGTCAGAATAAGTGGCAGGATGACTGAGAAACTCAGTGGCTGTTTGCTACCTTCACAAAATACGAAAATACAGTGGCAACTTACCTGCTGTCCATTTCCCCCAGGAATGAAAGATGGCCTTGTGTCCAGTTGCCCATCTTGGGAAGGCCAATGAGGACAAGCTATTTTATCATCATGAATTATAAAATCTGTATCTCCCTTCCACTCTGTTGTTTGTACTGTTAATCAAGGTGTGCTCAGGCTGAAGAAAAGCTGGTTTTTACTTCCCTACTTCGCACATCTTACCTAGGAGAACAAGTCTGTAGGCACGTTTTTTCCTCTACGTCACCATAATTTCATTTCCTTTTCCAATCATTAGTCACAACATTGCCTTGCTTTTCACAGAATCATAGAATAGCCTTGGTTGAAAGAAACCTCTAAGATCATCAAGTCTCTTTTTAACCTAGTAACAGCTCTTATTGCCTCTCACCTTGACTGGTGTCATTTTGTTGTTGCTTTTGTCTTGGTCCATATCAGGCAATGCAATATACTGCAGTGAAAATCATCTTCATTGTTCCTTGACACTCCTGCATGAAACTCTTCCTCATATTGTTCAGTTACATAAGTCCCTGTTTCAGCTGAGATGCCAAGATAAGGGGAACAGGAGTGTGACAGAGTATTTAGAGTTGCACCACACTCCGATTCTACCTTCTGATTCTCCAGAGTATGGTCAAATGCCAGCTCTCTTCCAAGCCTCTTGTTTGAACTCTGCTATTTATTCATTGTCTCACACCTTCTTTCATGAACTCAGCCTCTGTCCCCTCCAGTGTACATAATGACAATGATTACCTCTCAAATCTATTTTTTTTAAAAAGATACCTTTTATGATATATCCTGTCATGTCTTTGCAGGTTTCTCTCATTTGCTTCCCCCATCTTTTTCCTCAGTGATGACTCAGCTGCCAAGAGCACCCTGAAGAGATGCATAAAATGACTTTCAAGAATTCAGCCTAGTGAGAGCATTCTGTAAAGAGCTGGATTTGGCTTTATACATATTTGATCCCAGCATGAGCCAGTGGGAGGAGACAGCCAAATGAAACATGTTTCTTTGCTGTTTCTGAACTAAGAAAGACATAGAAATCTTCTTTGTTCAAGTGGAGGAAAAATCCCTATATGACAGGGAAAACATGAGAATATCATGTCATGCTTCATAGTCACTGTGCATGCCTCCTTTTATGTTTGGAGAGGAGTGAGCAAATGGTCTAAAATCTTTTCTGAGGACTGAGAGAGGAATGCGAAGTAGTTTGACTCTAATTGTCTAATGTACTGTTGCATGGGCTCTATACCAGAAGTGAGCTGAGCTGTAGACCTGAAGAAAATTCCTTGTTGGAGACAATGGGGAATGGACATTAGTTTTTGACGGTGATCTCCCTTCTGGAGACAGTGTTGAAAGAAGCTGATGATTAGAACTTGGTTTTGTGAAGAGTAGCAGGAGGGTGAGGTAACCAGTTGGCAACAGGAAGAGAAAAGATAAGGCAGTGAGGCAAAATGCATTTTCTGCTGTCACAGCACCAGATTAGGACAGCGTCTCTGTTGATATCAACACACCAGGGTTTTGTCCAACTTTTACTGCTGCTTCTCACTGGCCTTATAAGAAGACAAAGTCTTCTTGGATCTCCCTTATGAGGCATAGGTGAGAATACAGATGAAAGGGGATTAAATGCTGGAGAGAGATAGAAGAGGAGCAGTCACCCTTTTGCAGGTACTGTGCTGAGAGGTGACTCTGAGGGCTACTGGAGGAAGATCACACATATACAACAGTGTCATCTTCAGCCCAGATCTGTGTCTCTTGCTTCTGCCTTCAAATGTCCTTGCCTTTGCTACTGACTAGCTGTTTGGCTGTGGGCAAGTCTCTTCTTTTTTTTATTACTGTTTTTCTGCTTGCAGTCTGCTTTATTGTTTCTCTAAAACTAGTTTAAGTACATGCTTTAAGTACTGATGAGGCTATAGACCCTATACAAGGAAAGGGCTTTCCAGACCCTGTGGGGCTGAGCATTGAAGATTAAATATGCTAAGTCACTTGTAAGCAACATGTCTGGGTTAGAAATATGATGTCTATTGGCAGCCTGGACTTTGGTCTGAGAAGGAGTTTAACTCTGAGGGATCTCATAATTCAAAGAAAAGCTAAGTTTAGGATTAAAAGAATATGAGGTATACCATTTCTGGATAGCCTATATATATATTTATTCATGGTACATTATACGGAGTCTTTTGCAACCAACCACGAAGAACATCATCTCAGTGAGACAGAAGTCTGTAGACAGCATGAATGTGTAGGCAGCAGGAAATAGGTGTGATACTTGGGAGATCAGAGAGATCATTCTTTATGTACAGCTGACATGCTGTTTTTGTCATTGAGTAAATCACAGTCCTTATTGGGACAACCAGAGTTGATAGCTCAGCTTCCTCCTTTTAGTAAAATTACAATAATGAACTTTCCTTTACTCTGTGAAGTACAAGATCTACAGATTAAAAGATCTATTATTTTTATTAGCCATTCATACAGTACGGATTCTTCTTTAAATATCTTTTTCATGCACGTTTCTTTTATTAATTCTCTTTTTCATAATTTTTTTCTTAAGGATCTTTTCCTCTTATCCCTTTTATTCCTCGTAAGGTCTTATATGACAGCATTTTTCATTACATTCTCTGCTTTTTTAATCTCTTTGTCTTCATTTATGTAAATATAGCATATGAACTTACAAGATGATGGAGTTATGGAAACCCCTGGAGCCTGCTTTAAAATCTCATGAAGGTCTAATTCAATACTGCACACTGGGAAAGACATATTTTCCAATGTATGTGAAAAAATATTAAATTGATTGACATGAGCACTAGGTCTTAGATCTAATATTTCCTGACACAATAAATTTCTGGTTAACCCAGATTTCAGAGTGACTTTCCCCTTCTGTTGCACATGGAGACATGGTTTAAGATAACTCCACCATTTCTTGTTAGTTTTGTTCCTTTTTGATGTGAAGATCAGTACTAAACTAAAAAACTAACTATAACCCCTAAAACTAACTAAAAAAACTGACTAATTATGAGTCCATTTTACTTCCTTCCTCCCCCCAGGTTATTTGGTGATGATTGTTGGTTTTGTTGTTATTACTACTGTAATTTTCTTACAAGTTTAGTCTCTATTTTTTCTGCTTGCTGTGTAAAGAGAATGAGCAGTGAAGGAGGAGAGGGAGTATTTAAGTGAGATTATCCCTTTATCACAACAAAAGTAAATCTTCTAAATCCAACTGCAAATCCACCATCAGCTGCAATCATCTGTCAAACATGATAGCAATGGAGAAAAATGAATTCTGTCTCTACTTGCTTGGTTCAAAGAAATCTAACATAAAGATATCCTTCCACCACCATGCTAGATGGACTGTGATCTTGATGGAATTCAGAGTCTACATTTTTACTGCTAAATAAAATCTTCAGGGACCATTTTTTGGCCTGAAGGACAATGGCACAAACTGCACACATTTATACTTCACAGCACTTGGTTCTGGGTGGAGGCAAGTTTTGGCCCTGGAAGTGTGAAAACTGACTGGAATAGTGTCGGAAGATTTTGCAAGGAGATGGGAGACAAAACTGTCTATGTTGAGTACTGGAGATAGTCCCTGGTATGCTTTGTCACCTGAGCTGTGTGCTCCCTCCTGGCCCTCGTGCTAGCCCCTGACCCATGCCTTGCCAGTATTTTGCAGAGTGCTAGTGGGGCAGAGCCATCTCAGGGCACCATGATATTACTTACAGAGGGCACTTTCATGGCAATCTGATGGATGCATGTTATTCCTAGCCCTCTTGTATTTAAGTTGTATGGATTTAGAGAGTTTCAGTAGGAGAATGTCTTGACAGTGCTTGTACACATGCTCTCTACAAAAAATTTTGGGGTCTTCTACTCAGTAGATGCCTCACAGTTCACTGATAAGTGCAATAGCTGGTTGGTATGATAGGCAAGCTGCGAACAAGATCTGAGTGAAAGAAACAAGTGTTGGGAGCTTGAAGAAATGATTGTAGGAAGTTTGCCCTCTTCCTGCCCCAATTAAATTCCGTATCATCTTTTCAGTGTCAACCAGTGAGAGTGACAGAAAGTTTAGACATGTTTACGCATTTGTCTTGGTTTAAACATCACACTGAAGTTGTGGAAATGATGCTGTGGAGGGAAGCCTTGCAGGCTGGCCTTGAGCCATGAGGAATAGAGTTCCCCTCCCTCCCCCAGCTGGGTGTCTCTGTGCTATGTGCTGCTTGGGTGCCGTGGGAATGTGCTGCCGTTGGTCTGCAGAATATGCATTATACGATGTTTATAATTGGATAAAAGTCCTTGGCACTTTATGAAAAACTCAGGGTATTTTTGTTAAACTGTTGAACTTGCAGTATGAATAAATAATTACATTTTTGTGTAGCACTAATTTTCATTGTCACAGTTGCAAGATTCTTCTCTTTCACCCCTAATCTACAAGGCATCTTCAGGCCACTTCTCTGTTCCACACTGGAGAAAGCTGCATATCAATATTGTCTGAAAAAATTATAAAATGAAGTTTACAATCCTTCAGATCAAATCTTTTGACAAGTATTGTACAAATTATGTTTATCAATATAAAAATGACTTGTGTTTAGAGATCTGGAAGATGAAGATAATATATGGGTGAGGGAAGGAGAGGATTCATAGAAATTATGAGGCTAAGTTCTGTTTACAAAGAGAGAATGCTCAGAGATTAATTACTATGTGAAGGATTTCTAGAAGCATAGAACAGCAGTTCTAATGTCCCAGATCAGTCAGTCTTTGCACTGTCAGGGTTAGAGTTCCTGGGTAAACCGCAGAGACCAGTCTGCAGCAGCCAGGAAGATGACTTTTTCTGTTTTCCTTTGGTCTTCAGATACAGAAGTGGCTCTCAGGGGAACCTTTGTGTTAGGATCTTTGCCACAGATAAAAGTCACAGTCATTTTGTGCATTGGTACCTAAGGTCAATGTTGTATGATCTTCAGAGCAGATTTACAGAGCACGTTTAATTTTTCTGGAAGCAAGGCGTTGCTAGGTTGTGATGGTAGAAGAGATCTCAAAGCACTCATTAAAGGTGCACAGGAGCCCAGTAGAAAGCTCTTATCACCTTTTTACAGATGGGAGTACAAATTGTGTGCAGAGCCATACTGGACAGGTGCAAGAATCTGAGGACCCTCCCCTTCCGTAGCAGGTTCACATTACTCGTTCTATCATGATGGAAAAATTGTCTGGAGTTTGGGTTTGTTTTTTTTGAACCTGCTCCAAATTTATAAAACACAAACAGCAATGCATTTAAAATCTCAGCAGTATGGCCTTCTAAGTAAGAGAGTGCCAGACCTATGTGCATCTGACTGAAAATTTTTCCATGGGGGATTTCAGTTCCTTGCCTACTTGTCCCACTGGGACAAAGAAGTATTATGGTCATAACAGAAGTGATGGATAGTTTTGCAAATCTAGCTGAGATCTAATATTGCCAAAAGATTCAATTTTATGGGTGTCTTGTTTAAACTAGATCAGCTTGGCTTTCCTTTATTTATGACAGTTTCAGCAATTGTGTCTTCAAAGATGTAAAACTCTCAGCTGAGTGTGATTTCACTTTGTTCCAAGCAACAAAGAATCTAATAGAGTCAGTAGGAGGCACCATCTTGAATTAACTCAGAATATTATTATGCTCTTTTTGTTCTTTTGACTTTATTAACTTGGAAACCTCAAGATAAAACTATTTTCCAATGTACTAAGAAGAAAAACCATGCTGTACAGGCATAAACACATAAATAAAACAGTATTGTCTTCACTATACAAAAAGGAATCTGAAGCATAAAAAAATAATAAATGTGCAAAAAGGTCAAGCAAGAATTGGGCAGCGCAAGGCTGCAAAGCAAACCTGCTTTCCTGAGTCTTATACCTCCATCCTAACCTTCTAGCCTCTGTCAGGTAGTTGCATCCCTTACATTTGAAGAGATAATGCCAAGAAAACATCACCCTGATGTATTTCTTAACTTGTTGTAAATACATGCAGGATGCAGCTGATGCATTTTCAGTTGCATTTGATTTCACTGAGCCCTGATTGAAATCCAGTAACTCCTTGTGGCTCCAGTACACTTTGAGCGATGTTTTATGAGCTGTCTATGGCAGACAAAACCTTGTCATTTCCATCTGTAGCTGGCTTGTCACAACTTTTACACTTCATGAGAGAGTTTCATATTCATTGCTAGATGTGTTTTGAAAGTGCCTTCCTGTACTGAAAGCAGAGCTCTGTCATGGACTTCATTAAGGTAGAACTGTTTTCTCCTACGAGGTTTCAAAGCATTTTTCTCTGTCCTGCAGGCTGCTTTATCTAGCAGACAGGCATGCCCTTATAGAAAAAGGGCATTCTATAGATAGATGTTTCACAGTCAAAAAAATTTTAAATAACGTATCAAGTAAAATACAGCTTTCCAAACTATACTCTGCAAGTCACTTCTCTTAGTCCATTAGCTCTCAAAGATACAGAAAGCTGGGTCTTCTTTTACTCCTTCCTTGTAAGTGAGTGCTATTTTTGAAGTTTCTTCTAAAATCATGTTAACAGAGAAAAGATTTTTAGATTATTTCCCCTCTGCTTCTCCCTCCCCCTTCAAAGCATAGTATTTGTTTATGGTTTTATCCTGAGATTTTAGAGGCATTACTTGGCTTCATCTGAACTTTCAAGCTATCTAGATTTCTCTATGAGGTTGAACTTTCCAGCCTGACTGACATCTTCACCAAACCTCCATCTCCATCTCTGTTCATCAGAGATGGAACTAACTTCTGTGGCTCAGTGCCAAACCAATCTCATCTTCCCACTAGGAAATGCCTGAAGGAGGGGCTGAACATATAAGGCTGGTAAAATGTGGGACTACCCTGTTATCAGCAAGATGAAAGCCCAACCAAGCTGCAGGCAATAGGAGTTTAACTTATGACTGCAGTCCAGATGCAGTCATTCGTAGCTCTGCATCACTTTTCCTGCAACATCCCACGTCAACATCTCCTTTGCTGTGTAGGTGATGGCTTCCTCTTGAAACACTGTTCCTGACTGCAGTACAAAAACATAGATGGCTCTTTTTAAGTAGATGACTAACAGGGCTATGAACTGGCAACTCGAATCCACTAGAAACCACTAGAAAATGGACCTCTCCCTCAGTGTTCAAGACAGCTCTAGAAAAGTCTGGATATGCAAGAAAACAAGGATTAGAATTGACTATGAAAGTCTTAAATGAAAGAGATGCCTCTTTATCAGTGATTAAAACAAGCTAATAATCCCAAAGGCTTTTCTTTACATGGCATGCTGATGTAACTGTTTCAGACAAGCAGTTTAATCCGTTACTGCCTGGGAAGAAAAGTTGACCCACTTGATTGTTTCACACATCTTGTCCTATCTGAGAGCAGAAAGTAGTAGAGTGGATGGCTCTTTTTCAACCGGCTTGTCTCATCTGTTCATCTAGTTGGCTGCTCAGTTCTGAGGGCTTTAACATGGTTATGCTGGTGTCCAAAATGCAGGGGGTAGAAGAAAGAGCTGGACAATTCAGGTTGATGGTGGCGAGGATGGAGGCTTGAGACAAGTATGTGCCATTTTCCTTTGGAGAGACCTCTTCCTGTGCATAGTATTTCATAGAGTCATAGAAAAGCCTTGGTTGGAAAAGACCTCTAAGATCATCAAGTCCAACCATTAACCTAACACTGCCAATTCACCACTACACCATGTCCCTTAGCACCTCATCTACACATTTCTTAAATATCTCTAGGGATGGGGACTCCACCACTGCCCTGGGCAGCCTGTGCCAGTGCCTGACAACCCTTTCAGTGAAGAAATTTTTCCTAATATCCAATCTAAACCTCTCCCAGTACAACTTGAGGTCATTACCCCTTGTCCTATCACTGGTTACCTGGGAGAAGAGACTGACCCCCGCCTCACTACAACCTCCTTTCAGGTAGTTGTAGAGAGCAATGAGGTCTCCCCTCAGCCTATTTGTCTTATTAAAGGAGGTACTGTGTTTTTCAGATGCCTTTTTCTTTGGCTATCAGTTTTGCTATTACCCTTCCAAACAAGGTCAATCTTCTGCCTGCTGTGAGCTAGTTATTCTCTTCCTCTTGTTTGCTCAGCCATCGTTAACCATAATCAATGAAGGGAAGAGCTGTCACTATCGTGATTGAGATCAGAGCAAGCGGCACGCGGAGCAGAGAGCGGCGGCTGTGGGAGCGGCGGGGCGGCTGCGGCGAGTGCTGTTGGCTTTTGCTGTTGGCTTTTGCTGAGGCTTCGAGAAGGAGCCGGGCTTCCCGGAGACGGTGAAGCCGGGATAGAGCAAGGAAACCCGAGTCTGAGCGGGAATCCTGAGGAAAAATTCAAGAGAAACCGAAAGGCTGACGTGGCAGGGGGCGTGACTGAGAGCCGCGGCAAACTTTAAAAGCGGCCATCTCGGCAGCTCCCTCAGAGCAAGCGGCACGCGGAGCAGAGAGCCGAGTGCTCTCTGCTTGCCGAGAGGCAAGCGCGAGGAGAGCGGCGCGAGGAGAGCAGCGCGCGGAGAGGATTAGCCAGATAGACCTTAGACCTCATAGAACATGGTTGCAACGCGCCCGAAAACCCTTGGGAAAAAGAACATGGGGACTCAGACAGATCCCCCGACCAGACATGCAGCCGTGCAGGTTTCTGGCTGCAGCGAATGCCTGAGTCTGGCACTGGTACCGGAGGGAGCCAGTGACACTGCGTGTGTGAGGTGCGAGCAGATAAATGATCTGCTCGGGCAGGTGGTTGAACTGATGGAGGAGGTAGAAAGACTTAGAAGTATTAGAGATTGTGAAAGAGAAATAGATGGGCGGAGCTTCACCCTGAGGCAAGGGCAGTCAGAAAAGGGTGGGCAAGTGATGGATCCCCTCCCCTCCTGTCATCAGACAGAAGCAGAGGGTTCAGGAGATAGGGAGGAGTGGAGGGTGGTCTGTCCTCGGAGAGGCAAGCAAAAACCCTCCCAACCCCCTTCACCCTCCCAGTTGCCCTTGAGCAACAGATACCACGCCTTGGAACTTCAGGGAGAAGTAAATGAAGTTGAAGGGGTAGATCAGTCTCCCGAATCACCTAAGGCTTGTCAGTCATCCCAACGCCTCAGGACTTCTTCAATTAAGAAGAAAAGGAGGGTAATTGTGGTGGGCGACTCCCTTCTGAGGGGAACAGAAGGGCTCGTCTGTTGACCGGACCCATCCCACAGGGAAGTCTGCTGCCTCCCTGGGGTTCAGATTAGAGACATTAAAAGGAAACTCCCTAATCTTGTAAAACCCTCCGATTACTACCCACTGCTGGTTTTTCAGGTTGGCAGGGACGAAATTACTACAAGAAGTGTAAGGGCTATGAAGAGTGACTTCAGGGCCCTGGGACAGCTGGTTAAGGGGTCTGGAGTGCAAGTAGTGTTTGCCTCCATACCTCCTGCAAGAATGGGTGAAGAGATAAGCAGGAAGAGTTCACAGATAAATGAATGGCTACGTAACTGGTGCCAAAGGCAGGGCTTTGGGTTCTTTGATCATGGGCTGCTATATGAGACACCTGGCCTGGTGACAGGTAGAATGCATTTGTCCCAGAGGGGGAGAAGGCTTTTGGGGCAGGAGTTAGCAGGGCTCATTGAGAGGGCTTTAAACTAGATGTGAAGGGGGAAGGGGGGACAACTGAGTCTGTTAGAGACAAGCCCAAGAGCAATATGCTAGGGCCTGAAGGAAGGTGGTCTACGGAGGATTTTCGATCATTGAAGAGAAGGGATAGATGTTTAGGCCCTGACCACGAGGCCTCCTGCCTCCCAGGGGTCCCACCAGTGCGCTCTGCTTGCTACCTGAAATGCCTGTACACCAATGCACGCAGTATGGGGAATAAACAGGAGGAGTTAGAGGTCTGTGTGCGGTCTAAAGGTTATGACCTGGTGGCAATTACAGAGACATGGTGGGACAGCTCACATGACTGGAATGTGGTCATGGATGGCTATGTCGTTTTTAGGAAAGATCGGTCAGTGAAGCGAGGTGGTGGAGTTGCTCTTTATGTGAGGGAGCAACTTGAATGTATTGAGTTTTCTCCAGGGGCTGATGAGGGGCAAGTTGAAAGTCTGTGGGTAAGAATTAAGGGGCAGGCAGGCATGGGCGATACAGTTGTGGGGGTCTATTACAGACCTCCTGATCAGGACGAGGGAGTTGATGAGGCTTTCTACAGGCAGCTGAAAGCAGCCTCGCAACTACAGGCCTTGGTCCTCATGGGGGATTTTAACTACCCCGATATCTGCTGGAAGACTTACACAGCCAGCCATTCACAGTCTAGGAGGTTCCTCCAGTGCATTGATGATAATTACTTAATGCAAATGGTGGATAAGCCGACTAGGAGAGGAGCGCTGCTGGATCTTGTACTTACCAACAAGGAGGGTCTTGTTGAAGCAGTGGTGGTTGATGGCAGCCTTGGCTGCAGTGATCATGAGATGGTGGAGTTCAGGATCTTGTGTGGGAGGAATAGAGTACCAAGTAAGACCAGAACCCTGGACTTCCGCAGGGCCAACTTTAGCCTCCTTAATCAATTGTTAAGGGAAGTCCCATGGGACAGGGTGCTAGATGGTAAAGGGGCTCAAGATAGTTGGTCAACATTCAAGGACCACTTCTTGCAAGCTCAGGATCAGAGTGTCCCAATGGGTATGAAATCAAGTAAGGGAGCTAGGAGACCAGCGTGGTTAAACAAGGAACTGCTGGGCAAACTTAGGTGGAAAAAAAGAATTTATGGATCATGGAAAGAGGGGCTAGTCACTTGGGAGGAATATAGGACAGTTGTCAGAGGATGTAGAAAGGCAATTAGGAAAGCTAAGGCCTCCTTAGAACTTAACCTTGCAAGCCAGGTCAAGGACAATAGAAAGGGCTTTTTCAAATACATAGCTAATAAAACAAACACTAGAGGCAATATAGGCCCACTGATGAATGAGGGGGGTGCCCTAGAGACAGAGGATATAAAGAAGGCAGAGGTGCTGAATGCCTTCTTTGCCTCTGTCTTTACTCCTGCAGGCTTTCCCCAGGAGCCCCTGATCCCTGTAGCCCCGGAAGAAGTCAGGATAAAGGAGGAGTTTGCCTTGGTAGATGAGGATTGGGTTAGGGATCAGTTGAGCAATCTGGATATCCATAAATCAATGGGACCAGATGGAATGCACCCAAGGGTGCTGAGGGAGCTGGCAGAGGTCATTGCTAGGCCACTCTCCATCATCTTTGGTAAGTCATGGAGAACAGGAGAGGTGCCTGAGGACTGGAGGATAGCAAATGTCACTCCAATCTATAAGAAGGGCAAGAAGGAGGACCCGGGTAACTATAGACCGGTCAGCCTCACCTCCATCCCTGGAAAGGTGATGGAACAGCTTGTTCTTGGCACGATCTCGAGGCACATCAAGGATGAGGGGGTCATTAAGAGCAGTCAACATGGTTTTACTAAGGGTAAGTCATGTTTGACCAACCTTATTGCCTTCTATGAGGAAATAACTAGGTGGATAGATGATGGTAGAGCGGTAGATGTGGTTTATCTTGACTTCAGTAAAGCATTTGACACTGTCTCCCACAGCATCCTTGTAGATAAGCTGATAAAGTATGGGTTTAGTGATCAGGTAGTGAGGTGGATTATGAACTGGCTGAAGGGAAGAAGCCAGAGAGTTGTGGTTAATGGGACGGAGTCTAGTTGGAGGCCTGTGACTAGTGGAGTCCCTCAGGGGTCGGTACTGGGACCGGTGTTGTTTAATATCTTCATCAACGACTTGGATGAGGGTACAGAATGTATCCTCAGCAAGTTTGCTGATGACACCAAACTAGGAGGAATGGCTGACACACCAGAGGGTTGTGCTGCCATTCAACGAGACCTTGATAGGCTGGAGAGTTGGGCGGGGAGAAACTTAATGAATTTCAACAAGGGCAAGTGTAGAGTTTTGCATCTGGGGAAGAACAACCCCATGTACCAGTACAGGTTGGGAGCTGACCTGCTGGAGAGCAGTGTAGGGGAAAGGGACCTGGGGGTCCTGGTGGACAGCAGGATGACCATGAGCCAGCAATGTGCCCTTGTGGCCAAGAAGGCCAATGGCATCCTGGGGTGTATTAGAAAGGGAGTGGTTAGTAGGTCGAGAGAGGTTCTCCTTCCCCTCTATTCTGCCTTGGTGAGGCCACATCTGGAGTATTGTGTCCAGTTCTGGGCCCCCCAGTTCAAGAAGGACAGGGAACTGCTCGAGAGAGTCCAGCGTAGAGCCACAAAGATGATTAAGGGAGTGGAACATCTCCCTTATGAGGAAAGGCTGAGGGAGCTGGGTCTCTTTAGCTTGGAGAAGAGGAGACTGAGGGGTGACCTCATTAATGTTTATAACTATGTAAAGGGTGAGTGTCACGAGGATGGAGCCAGGCTCTTCTCAGTGACATCCAATGATAGGACAAGGGGCAATGGGTGTAAGCTGGAACATAGGAGGTTCCACATAAATGTGAGGAAGAATTTCTTCACAGTGAGGGTGACAGAACACTGGAACAGGCTGCCCAGAGAGGTTGTGGAGTCTCCTTCTCTGGAGACATTCAAAACCCGCCTGGACATGTTCCTGTGTGACCTGATCTAGGTATTCCTGCTCTGGCAGGGGGGTTGGACTAGATGATCTTTTAAGGTCCCTTCCAATCCCTAACATTCTGTGATTCTGTGAATGACAGGAGTACTGCTCAGTCATTGAAAGCCCAGCTTTTGTAATACTCATGCAGCGAGCACTGCTCATGACTCAGTCGGATGCTCTCTTTCTTGCCAGTCAGTCTCTACCCTAATATCATGGCATAGTGAGGAAAATCAAGCTTGTGTGCTGTTTGAACATGATGTTGCTTTGGCCATTAAATAGCTCCTGCAGGATACATTTCTCATTTCTCTACCTTTGCATACAGTCACACATACATACAGAGAGTATGCTGCATACCAAGCTACAGGCATTTCAGCCTTGCAGTGCTGAAATTACCCATCCCCACTCCTAGCTTTTCAAAGGGCAGCTAGCTGTTCAAAATAATTAACTGGAAAAAAAAGAGGGAAATAACTAAGCCGTCCACTCTTAAGCAACTGGTCTGTGATTGAGGGTAGCTGAGTTCAGTTCCCAGCTTCCCAGATCCCAAGGTGAGGCACTCTACACTGGTTATGCTGAGCATAATGACTCTATGCATGGGTTTTTGATCTATCTCTAAATGAGCCAATGTGGGTCTTGAGCACAGTGCAACCCTGCCTGTGTTGTTAGCTGCGCTTAAAGGAATCAGAAAAGCTGGACTGATTAAATCTGCATAGAGGGCCATGCTGAAAAGGTTGTACTACTTCCAGACCTGGACTAACATGGGCTGTGATGCTCAAGGCTCTGTAGATACAATAGCTTACACAGAGCTAATTAGTGTATGTCCAAAATGCAACTTCCTTGCTTGGGGTTTTCATCCTTCCTACATTCCTACGCAAGTCATGTATCCTAAATTCTGAAACAATGTAAATTAGGGGTTTAAATATCTGGGCTGATTGGTAGAGATGATGTGCAATCCTATTTCCATTGACTTAACTTTGGGCATTCACCTGAAAAGAGAAAACAAAGCCAGGCCATTTAGTTTCAATTTCACTTTTTTCTGCTTCCCTGCCCCAGCAGTGATGAAGAGGTGCTTTATCTAAGTCTGTAAGTGTTTGAGGTACTGTAATTGAAAGATCTGTGTACCAAATCTAGCTATAGAGACCTCATTATTGAGTTATTGATATTATTTATAGTAGAAATTATTTCTCTTTCGCCTTAGCATTGCAGAGGTAGTAGACTCCTTTGTATGCAAGCAGTGTCTGAATCACAAGGACCAAATCTTGCCTCCAGTTTCACTGGTGGAAATCAGAAGTAACTGTTAAAGTTGCCTGAGTAATTCTGACTATCCTAAGGCAAATGGGAAAAGAAAGCAGCTTTTTGCTGCCTAAGTGGAAAGTTAAAGAATACTTTAAACAGGTTAATTTAAGGGAGCGGGGAGTCTAACGCTGACAAGTCATTTCTGTATTACACCTAATAATATGCTTTACACTTAAAATGAATCATACGATCCCAAAACAGTGGAACCACTTGGGCATGTGGGATATAATAATCTTAGAGGTGACAACTGAACAATGGACTTCAGACTTGAGCTGAGAAAATTATTCTTTCAAATAAAATTTTAATGTTACCTTTTAAACTCTCTTTGATTATAATGACCAGCATCAGGATTTCCATCTCATTTTAGCTGTTGTAGTAGGCATGACATAAATATACCTTTGGAATTATTACAGAAAACTGTCCCTGTGTCTTTTGCTCCTTTTATATTGAGCGTGCTGCTGTATAGTGCAAGCACACACCCTGGTTCAGGAAAGTCTCTGGGTTGTTTTGAACTGTGGGATATAAATGAGAAATTACAGGGAGCACCATTGTGGTCATGAGACTAAGATGCAGTTCTGTGTGATACTGCCCCCTGCCACCACCTTCCAAAGCATTTTGCACAAAGTCTACGGAGACAAACTCTTGTTCTGCTTCTTCAGGAGATGTGCTTTCCTCAAATGCCTTTCCCATGAAGAAGGTTTTAGCAGCATATCGTTGTTATTGTATTATTATATCTTATTATGTAATTATCATATTAGGGTATGATGGTGGGATCAAGCATTCATAGGGTCCATTTGCCCTCACATAACAATTTACTGTCCTAAGTCCTTTATTCAGGAGGCAATTAAAAGCATCTCTTGTTCTGAGAAAATATTTGATTTTTGCTGCCTTGAAAAGTCATGGATTTAAATGTCTTCCTGGGCTGTTACCACAGGGCATACTTCAGAATTCCCCCCAAAATCAGTATGGAGCACCCTGGTGCATTGTATATCTATTGAAGAATTGCAACAGTCTTTATTGTTCAGCAGGAATGAGAGTGTTGTATAATTAAATTAGAGCAAGGCAAACACTGCAAGAAAGTTTCTGTGAATACATATGTTTAATCAGTTTATTTCTATTAAGATTAAAAGCAGCTCTCTTGTATATTCACTTGGTCTTTCCACCTGATTGTATGCAACTGACACAAACTTGAAAGGTAGATTTCAAATCTACATGCATACTTTTTTCCAAAATTCGGAAATCTAAATACTCACATGTTAATATTTGCATTGCAAGTGATCATCCAATCAAAGAAAATGAATCACTAACCTTTCTAAAATATTAAGGTTGAACTTCAAAATATTTGTGATCAATCCTCAACTTCAAAATGTTTGAAATAATATAATTACAATACATTCGTTTTTGAGAGAAACACAATTTCTTGATGAATGTTTAGCTAGCTGGTTAAGGAAGTTCTCCTCAACACACACACCAAATAACAGTAACAATAAAACATACATATACGATCTTCCCAACTGTTGCCACAATAAAGTTGTAAAAAAGAAAAATGAGAAATCGGGAAGTCTGTTAGCACATATAATTCACTCACTATTACCAGGCTGATTTTTTGCCCCTGCTGTCATCTATTCTTGATTTTTGAGAGACTAAGTTTAAATTTCCTCAGGCTATACAGTATCCATCTTGTCCTTTGGGAGGCTATTCTTCAACCTATTGGACCAGAAAAGAAACATTATTTTTTTCCTAGATTTGCTGACTGAATATTCCTCTGTTTAGTATTATGCAGTGACAGTGGATTATATTTTCTTTCAGTCTTAAATAATTTATTTTATCCTTGCTATTTACAGTCTTTGCCTTGCATGACCTCCTTTTTTATCAACTATTCAGTTCTTTTAATTTATTTTTTTTTCTTTTCGGGAGTCCATCTGTCTCTGAATAATTTGTTGTTGCATTTCTCTGAGTCTTTCCAATTTACCAGCATTTTTCAGGCTCTGAGAGGCGTGTGACTTTATGAAGTGTTCTTAGGGGGGGAAACCATCCATTCAATTAGCACAACCTCTTTGGTACAGTATCCTTGGCTTTCAAACGCACAGCATCTACCATTGCTTTCAGTATACATTCAAATGCCAGTGTACTGACAACTGTGAAATAAGGAAAGGAGTGAACTGACAAGTCAGGGTGTTTTGTCAATGCCCTCTGGAGATTGCTTGGTGAACAGCAGGGTGAGAACCTCATATGTCCTGAACAAGGAAGCAGGTCAGTCCCGATCATTTGAGTGTTTTCACTTTATATTCCCTTATTCTCTATTTGCACACCATCAAGTCCTTCCCCTTATTCCCTTCCCAAAGAGACACTTGTTTTTTTGACTATACACCTTTAATTAGTATTTATGATGTGACTGCCCTGGTAATTCCTGCCTTGGTTATCAATTCTGCCAAGCTTGCACATCCCAATTATTGCATACAGTGTCTTAGAGTTTAACACATGCAGCCCTGTTAGTGGTGGCCCAGGTCAGGGTGGGCAATCTGCACATATATTACTACACTTTTGTTAACCATAGCATTCTGCAGTTCCTCATTTTGTTGTCTTGTTAGCAGTACCACAAGTCAGAATTGACTATCTACATGCATCTCTTAACATGTCTTATTATGGACATTATACCAAAGTAAATTAGGATAAGTTTTGCATTGGTGTGCCTCAAAACTGGATGTTATAGTAGAGCTAATCTGTTATCAATAGCACTGACTATCTACTTTATTATCACCCCCTCTGGAGTGATTCAGCCCTGTTGTTAGTGCAACACAGTTCTCATAACTTTCAGCTCTGACTTCCTGATTTTGACCATCAAAATTGTAGTGATCTTTTAGAGAACCGCTATAATAGGAGATCTATACCAAGGGCCATCAGCTTGGCAATTTTCAGTTGCTGTTAATTTGGGCTGTTTGAAATGCTCATTCTTTCATGAAAATGAAGTGATTTTAGGTTTAAAGATGGAAATTATGATGAGACTCTAGAGTTCTAGTCCAGCTCAATCAGATTTTCTGCATTACACTGGGGAAATCACTGGTCTCTCTCTGTAGAATAAGATATTAAACTTATATACCCCAAAAAGACTCTGAGATCTTTGAGGAGGTAGTGTGACAGATATTCAGAATAGTTATTACTGGAAATTTCTTTGTGACTTCCTGCCACCCTTGTTTTTTAATTTTAGCCAGCATGAGATGGCTGTAGATTCATACAGACTTCATGGACATGCTGACAGTGGCAACATGTTAGAGGATCTGTGTCATTAACAGAGCTACTAGGATACCTGGGGGACTGAAAGGAAAGGGTGGAGAAGATGACAAGAGCTGAAATAAAGCTGTTAATTGTTGAAAATACTTAACAACATTCACCACATGAAACATTTGTCTCCTGTGCCACACAAGAAAAAGACACAGAGGTTGGTATTTTATGTTTTAGTTTATCTTCTGATATCTTTTAAAATTAAAGCATTGAGAGTAAATTGTGACTCAATGGATAATACTTAAGTTTTCTCATACCACAGTCACAAACTTTCCTCCACAGTCCATTGCTGTAACATATCTCACTTTTGTTAGCCACCATCAGCTTCATTTAGAAAAGAGAAGACATTATTTTAAGCTCTTAATATTTGGTTATAAATTTATCTCAAAATTCCCATGCACTAGACTTTTAAAATGACTCAAATTAGTAAACATGATCATTTATTATCCAAAATAGTGTTTTAATTGTGATCCATGTTGGGGAATGTCTGTGTGAGTATAATAGTAGTATTATATTTAAATATAAAATAAAATTCTCTGTGATTTTCCTTCCTTTTACATCCAGCACTCCCATTCCCAATGTATATGCAGAGATATGCATTTCTTCTGGTGCTGGTTCTGGCGAGGACTCTATTAAAGATGGGTTTGCTTTCTTTTCCCACAGGAGAGTGCATACTGAAAAGGAAAGATTTTTGCAGGAGAAGTCTTTGTAAATGGGTAGTGGATAGCCTGATGTATCCCCTCTAAGACATTGTATTAATAGTCTTTGGAAAAAGAGAATATCATGAACCTATTTTGCTGTTCTTTGACCAAGAAAGATACCATTGGCTGTTGAGTGCTATAGGCTAATATTTCTCTGTGGTCTTGGAAGGTTTACGATCAGTATTAAAATACTGATCTTCAGAAAAGAAGGACAACCTTCCTTCCTTCCTTCCTGTGATTAAAAGGAACTGTCTTCTCTTAATGCCCTTTGCAACTTAATCAATAAAAGCTTTCTCTTTCAACTTAGTTTCACTAGTGGTTGATATGTATGGCACATCCTCAACATTTGCTCTCTTTGCCCAAGTAGGGAAATATTGAGAAAATGAAAAATTACTGAAGACAAGAAAGATTATGAAAGGTGAAAGAATCTGCAAGCTTATCCCATTTACCCAAATCTCCCAAGAGTGCAAAATTTGGATGGATGCATGAGGATTTTCTGGTGGCATTCCAGTGAGACTGGGATTTTGTTAGACGGAGCCCAGGCACTGAAGTATTTCAGTGCTGGGAAAAAAAATGAGAAATAATATAAAGGGGAGGTAATACAAGCCTTTGTTTGTGCTTGTGAACCTCAAAGCAGCTTGAAGTTTGGCCTGAATTTTGAATAAGTGTTCAGGTTTTGTATTTTATTAATTCTGACCAGTTAATCTAGTCTTAACAGCACATTTCATATTTCCATATAAAAGACAAGACTTCTGAGGCATGCCATCCCAACATTCACTCTGTATTTTGGCTGCCAGAAGGGCTGCAATAGTTAACAGTTCATTTTATTTTCTTGTTTATTTCTTCTCTTTCTCCCTCCAGATATAAAAGATTACTACATCCTCTTTTTATTTGTTATTCTTGGCCAGGCAGTAGACTGAACATAGAGTAAAACTGTAAGATAATAGTCCAGGAAGGTATTTTGTTTGCTGAAAGTATGTGAGCAGTTAATGGTAAGAGGTTCAGGAAGACTGCTTTGTTATGTCCTGCACTAGTTACTGGGAGTACAAAGTATTGTGAGTACACTATAGGCATTGTCTTCATTTGGGCTGGAAAATTATTGCTTCTATTCCCAGTAAATAGGCCAAAACAATGTCTACATCAAAGGGTCAGAGCTCTGGGTGTCAGGAGCAGGACCCTGTGAGATGGCCACAAAACTGGAACTGTTCGTTGCCTGGTCACATGCAGGACCCTCATCTCCCTCTTCCACTCTGACAATGAGGCAGCTCACACCTGGTGAGGGTGATGTAACTGCTGCTCTTCTGGGAAGGTGAGTTCTCTCTAAGAGAGACCAAATGTAGACTCATGCACAAGGATAGATGGCAGTGTGAAGCTGCTATGTGAGCAGAAGACAAGGAGCCAGGAATGGACTCTTGCACAGAGTGCAGGTCAGGGCAGAGCAACCAAGTCTTGGCCTCTGATCAGGGATGCCCCTTCCTGTACAAGCATCCCGAGGGCTGCTCTGATGTCCATTCTGTCTTAAGCCAGTGCTCTGCATTAATAACCTGACTCTAGGCATGATCCTGGGAGCCTTTTGCAAGTGTAACCAGGGAAAGCCTGTGCATGTGTGCCAGAGTCAGATCCTGCCAAGCTGGGAGCAGTTGCTGCAGAGCTGAGATGACAAAACCTGTCTTCAGTAGCCAAACAGCTTGGGCTGACTGAGTCCCTGCGGGGGCTGGAGGCCTGGCAAGCAGGCTTGGGGATACTCCCGGTCTGCTGTAATTCAGGCACCCAGCAGAAATTTCCAGTGAAAGAAGCCGATTTAACATGGGCATTACCTGCTAGAGCTGCACTGGGAAATGTCAGGAAAGATGAGTTTTGGCTAATGTGCTCAGTGACACTTGGTAAAGGGCAATGCAAGGTAAGGGTAGGCAGACTAATAGCTGTGATAGTCTATCATGTACCCATGACTTCTTTTGCTAGTCTGGGGAAGATATATGCTTATTTATGCCAAGTTAACTAATGGCTGAGCTCACATATCCTTTGCTATTGGTCTCACTAAGATTGGACCGGGTTCTGTGCCTACTGCTGTCTGCAGATTTACCTATGAAAAAGCAGATGACACAAGTTTGGATCTCAGTGGTAAGCAGAGCTCCCATATGAAGCACAAATATTTCAGATTGTTGTAATTAGAGCACACTAAGGGAGCCCTGTGAGCAAACCATTTTTATTAGTGTCATTAATTTGCTAGTTTGAGGAGGAAAAAATATGAAATGTGCTTTTTAATGTTTTAACTGCCTTCAGATATACTGCTATAGGTATATAGAAATGGTGGAATGAACAGAGACTAAAGCTAAGAGGGAGCTGGAAGCCATCTCAAGAGGTCATCTTAACCCATCCATTTACTCCAAAGCAGAATCAGCTATACCCAAAGCATCCCTGACAGGCATTTGTTTTCTCTGTTCTTCAAGAACTTCAGTGAAAAGATAACATTGCTTCCTGCAGGAAACGTCTCTAGTCCTTCACTAACCTTACTGTTATAAAATTTCCTGTAATTCTTAATGCATTACCTCCTGTCCTATCCACCAGGTGCACAGATAGATTAGTCTCTTATTCTTTGCAGGATGTTTTTGCATTCCACATTATGTCTTTCTGACATCTTTTCTCTGAGCTGGATAATTCCCTTTTTCCTTTATTTTTCCTTTATTTTTTTTCCTCCTGATTGAGTCATTTTCTTAGATCTCTGGCCTTCTGGTTTTCATCAGTCTTCTCAAACAAAATGATCCACACTTTTCTTGAAAACCCATGCCTGAAACCAGACTCAGTACCTCAGCTAAGGTCTTATGAATAGAAGGGTTATTTTCAGTGTCCTTGTTCATGTACCTGAAGGTGATGTTAGAGTCTGGGAACTCTTTTGATTTCCATAATATACCACGATTGATTAAAATTCACATTGTGACCCATTGCAGTCTTAAGAACATTTCTTGCAGCATGAACACTTGTTCAGTTGCCCTCTGTCCTATTTGAAGTGGAATATTCCTGTCTGAATGAACTATATGAGCTTGCTTATTGAATGATACCTTTTTAATTCCAGACTGATTTTCCTTTTTGCAAAGATCACTTTGTATTCTGTTGGTGTTTTCTGCAGTAATGCAGTCCTTCTCAGCTTTATGTCATCTATGAATTTAGTAAGTGCACTCTATTCCATCACTGGGTCTGTGAATGGAAGTACAGACAGCACGATAGTACCCGGCACTCTGTGAAACCACACTTGAGACATCCTTCAGTATGACAGAGGACTACTAATCAGAATTTGCTAGGATAGATTTGTGATAATGCGTGAACATTGCTTAATAGTCAGAGTATGTAGTGAGCTCACTTCTGATGGAAACTCTGAAATATGATTCATTTCTCAAACTGAGCCTGAAAACAAAACTATTTTTAAAAACTAATTGATTAGCCTTGAACTAAACTAATTCAAACTGCTGATTTTTTTTCCTGAAGTGGAAGTGAAACTTAACTGTTCTGGGCAGCTTTGTGGATCTCAAATTGGAATTAAATGGAAAGGTTTCAGTTTCAAATGGATGCAAACTGAAACTTAAGTTAAATAATGTTGATTTAATTCCCTTCTTACAATAGTATAATACAGACTAGATTTATTCAGCTTGCCCTTGAAAATGCAAGGAGACTGACAAAAGCCCATCCTAGATCAAGGCAAGCTACAGAATATAGAGACAAGGAGATGGTAGCATTTGCTGTAGCCAAAGACTGAGATGAGCCTAAGCTCCTCAGTCACCCTCACCCCTAAATGCAGAGACCAGGACCCAGCAACTTCATCCTTCATCACCATTTCAGCCTCAGCTGCTCCTGCTTCTCCATCTACAGAAAGGAGGATGTTTTGGTTTATACCTCAGGTATATTTTGGTGCTTAAGTGAACTCACAGTCTGAAGTTTATATGTGCCCAGGTTTTGTGTTAGAGTACCCAGCTTCACCGGTCACCAGCACAACAAAATTGAAAGAGCAAGAGCAAGTACAGCACTCAGCATTTTTGAGTTCTTCCTAAAAGCAAGACAATTCTGCTGCCATTACACTACTTAAAATCATGGATCAAATTTGACATTGGGGAAATAAAGCAGAGAGTGAAAATTACTTCTTTAGTAGCAGGAAATATGTCAAGCTACCTTTTGAGATATGATTTTTACATGTATGGATAACAAAGCTCCAAGTGATGGTCTTCAAACTGCTGGAGAAAGTATATAGGACATGTTTTCAGTCAGTGTTACTGAAGACAAAACACACTTCTGACCTTTTCAGACTTTCTTTGTGGGGCCTGACAGCCATTGGCTTCTTGAATGCGATCAAAGGAAGGGACTGTGTAGCAGTGTGCCCCTCCTATCTGCTAGTTCCTGTTGTTTTGTTGAAGTATAGAAGGGGACAGACTTAGAGGATCACTTAAGGGAGTTAAGACAAGTGTGTCAGGATTGTGACTAAAATAGGGATTTTTAATGTTTGTCCTGGTTTCCCACGTACAGACCCATGGGCCAGTCATTGTAGGCAGGCCATGGGTAGCCCCGAGTCAGCTGGGAGTTTCAGTCAGGGCAGCTGCCCCAAGCTGACTCACAGGTGTATCCCATACCACTTAATCTTCTCATTATAAAAGGAGGGAGTTTACTGAGGGGGAGTTCTTCTTCATGGGGCTCCTCTCTCTCGGTCTTCTGCTCCTGTTGCTGATCATGCTAAGGATGAGGCTGAGTATAAGCTTGTATACTTAATGTTGGTGATTGTGTTATTTTTGTTATTTCATTAAATCAGCTGAGGAGGGGTCATTGGGTGGTAGAACAACTGCTATAGTTTAGCCCTAGGCACAGGCTAAATGTAGACAATGCTTGTCTCTGAATCATGCTCTTTTCTCTTCTGTAATTTTAGTAACTCTTCTGCACTTGTCACACCTGGCAGATTGTTTATAATTCATTACCAAAATTTTTCTCTGATTAATTTTACTCTTATTAATCCTTCATTCTCTTCCTTCAGTCCTTCATCTCTCTTTCCCTGAGGTTCAGACAGAGCTAAATTTTCTCATGGGAGATTAGCAAAATGGTCCATAAAAACTAAAAGTGACCCTGACTGCTAATCCAACTATTAAAACAGACTGAGTCTGAAACTGGTAGGTGGTTTCAGGGTGTTTAAAGGTATAGGGATATTTAAATGGTGGGAGTTCAGCTAAGTAGCGGACATTTTTGCAAGCACAGCACTGGCAGTCTTAGTCCATGGGATTTAGCTGAGGAATAATCTTAGAAAAAAATAATCGGGTAAATCTAAACTCTAAAAACCATTAGGATGTGCCCAATAAGCCTTCTGCTTCAAAAATTGTTGCAATCATGAGACTGGCATTTGCTAGAACAGAAACCCTTCCTGTGCCTATACCTAGCAAGCTAAAGGAAGGAAAAACAGGCAGAAGGGCCAAATCTCAGACAGATTTCCCCTCTGATGGAGAGATGCTGGAGACTCTTAGGAGTTTATAAGGGACTAGATGGTTTCTTGTTCCATTTTACCTGGAAGGTGCTCAGCCAATAAGGAGGGTCAGATCTGACCTGAGATACTTGCACTTGAGGATGTGAAATCTGACAGTGAATGAGATCTTTACCTGGGCTAAATCAGAGTAGCTTTGTAAGAGTTCATGGCTGCTACTCTCTTCCTTGTACGATTTCTGCTAGAAAAACCAAAAAAATCTCTCCCATGGACTCATTCTGCATAACATCTCATATCTGCAGGAAAGCACAGAAGGGCAGCTGCCTCTGCAGAGGAGCGAGAAGACCTCGCTTACAGGCATAGCACACAGAATGAAAAAACCTCACCTCTTTTCAGTACTATTGGCTGCATTTCCCACAGTAAGTAATGCTAATTTATACAGGGCTGCCTAATGAAATCAGTGTACATGCATTGATCTTACACTTTACAACTGCTGCTAAAGGCTATTTGACCATACTTTCCAAAGGTCAGTGCACAAAATCACAGCTGAAAGAAAAAGGCACTAGAGTAATTTGCTCTGTCCAATAAAGATTGTAGTGACCTTCCTTTTAAAGGGGTTTTAACCTGGTTATTGGTGATATGCCTTAAGTTATCTTTAAGGAGAGGTGCTTTTTCTGTGGTGCAGCTAAAGAATTCCAGCCTCTTTGTATGATGCACTTTCAACTGCATTTCAGTGCTGCCTGTTTTTCCAGCTGAGTTAGGTTAAAACAAAAGGCTCCTTCTTTACAGAAAATAAATATACAGCAGCAATGACAATAAAAAACAGATGCTGTTTCTGCTGGGGGGAGTCGTGTCGCTGAGCAACCAGCCTGCAGCAGGAGCTCTAGTGCCTGGGCGGGGAGCTAAACTCAAATCTGAACAGGAACAATTCGGCAGCTACATGTAGATTAAGGTTCGATCATGACCCATGGAGAAAAGACCTGTTTTTACCAAGGGATCACAGATGAAGTTCAGAAAAGATTATTTGGCAGCCCCCCGACCCCCTTGTCGGGAGTATGTGACAGCTGTGAGCTGTGAGATATAATTACTAACTAAATGCAGGGCAGCATCACTACTGGGATTAAAGCCAAATGCTTCACTGTACTGATTGCTTTTTTACCTTGTGTGTGGCTAACAGATTAGTGCAAACTCTGCCTTGTTTGTGCTTTTGTCTCTGTGAGCTTGGACACACACATTTCTTGACCCTCAAGCCCAATGATTTATAAAGTTTGGAGTCTGAGTTGTTATAATCATTTTTTTGCTTATCTGTATGGTTTACATCATGGAGTTACCATGTTACTGTTTCTGTAGGAAGGCTACATCTTGACTACTAGCTTTTCTTTATAAAATGAGTCAACGGTTTGGAAACTGTGGGATAGAGGTGTGATCTGTCGCTTTACATTTGACAAACCTCTATAGTTAACGGAAACCACAAGTCACTTTTCTGCTTAACAACATACCACTGACTGAATGAGCCGCTGAAGATACCTGTGTGTCCCTACAGCCTAGCTAGGCAGAGAGAGTGTTCTGCACACCTCGCTTCTAGATGGGTAACATTAGTGGAGATGAACTCAAACTTGTATATAGAAGTTATAAAAGTATGCAGACAAATAAAGATACAGATCTAAGTGATTTTGATGAACCATTAAATTTTAACAATCCTCTTGTGTCTTTAGATATCAAAGAACCCTTAGAAATCTGAATTTATTCAGCCCCAAATCCTCATGCATGAAACAGGCACTTTCTTCTTTTCTCTGTATTCTTCTTGTATGTACTTAACCTTTCCAAGATGGGGGCATCTTTTGACCTTGTGCAACTTCAAGTACATATTTCATGCTATTGTATGCTATCATTAGACAAGCAAATAAAAAAAGGCTTCATCAAAAAGTCCATTGTAGTTTCCTTCCATTCTTCAACAGAAAGTCCTCTCAGATTCCAAGGGGAGAATAGTCTGTCAAGTATATTTTCTCCTGAGCCATGTGGTACTGTCCTCTTCTGATCAGAAGTGAGGTGTTTGGGAATGTACAGTACAGGGAAGCCTTCCAATGTGATGGTCCAAGTTTGGAGATGAACAACACAGGGTGGCAGTATCTAGGTCTGCCAGTATCACTCCTCTCACTTGCATGGCCTTCTATTTGAATGCAGACTATACACTGAAAGGACAAAAAAGCACTCTTGGAAAATGGGGTCTTTAAAGAAACTGAGTGATTATTTTAAAAGCCCACTTGGAGGAGCTTACCCACAGACTTTTCACAACAGTTGCAAGATTATTCATAGTAGGGTAAGATCATCCCATTTGAGGCATATTTCTTAATACTGGCACCTGTACAGCCTTTATACAACCTGTATATGCTGTATGGATAGGGACTGACACAGCCTGGGTCTTAAAACCAGCCTCATTTAAAAGGGGTGGGAGGATTTACCTTTGAAATAAAAGGCAGTATTATGAGGGTTAGGAGTCTTTATATAACAGAATGGAAAGATATTTTCCCAAGATGGAGAGACTGTATTATTAATGTGTCTAAATGAAGTATAGATATGCCTGAAATATCCTATTTTAAATTCACTTCCAAAACATCTTAATCCGATTGATGATCTCTAGCTTCTTATATTCAAATCAGCTTGAAATGTGAGATGAGTGTCTTATAAAGGAAATGCTGGTCTCAAAAGAACTGAAACTGATTTCTCTGGGTAGTTTCCATCCTCAAATCTCTCTTCATTCAAACTGTAACTGTCCTGAAAGTCATTTTAGACTGCCAATAACATCCTTTTTTTTTTTTTTTTTTTTTTTTTAATTGAGTAAAATAATTTTCAGCTTGAGTGAAAATGCAAGGGAATGCCTCTGTTTTCCTTTCGTTGGAGTTTTGTTGGTGGTTTTTTTTCTGGTTTTGTGGTTTTATTATTCACTGCATGGATGGATTAGCTGCAGGCACACTCACATGACTGAGAAATAAGAAAACATGCATGTTCCTTGGAAGATTAAGTTAAAGGTGGAATGAGAAGAGGGTGACAGATTCTAAAGGGGCTTCTACAGCAAAGTACAGGTTATGTAAATATGTGTTCTGGTTTCCCAGGAACAGTCATGGCAGGCAGGCCATGAGTAACCTGGAGTCAGCTGGGAGATTCAGTCAGGGCAGCTGCCCCAAGCTGACTCACAGGTGTATCCCATACCACTTAATCATGCTCATTATAAAAGGAGGGAGTTTACTGTGGGCAGGGAATTTCTCTTGCTGGGGCTCCTCCCTCTTGGTCTTCTGCTCCTGCTGCTGATACTAAGGATGAGGCTTAGTATAGCCTTGTATGCTTGATGTTGGTGATTATATTAGTTTTGTTATTTTATTAAATCTATTTCTACTTCCAACCCATGAGGCTTCTCCCTTTTTTCTCCAGTTCCCCTTCTCAGCTGAGGAGGGGTCATCGGGGCTAGAACTGCTACAGTTTAGCCCTGGATACAGGCTAAATGTAAACAGTATGTCAAACATATGTTAAGAGAAAAAGGAAAAAAATAAAAGTAGAAGTAGTGAGGGAAGAAGGGAAGATAGAAACTGGATGATGAAAGTTGTGGATAGTGTGTGGAAATATAATTGGAAATATGCCCTAATTCATATACCCAAGTGTTCCAAGTTAAAATTGTGCAGGCAATCCTAATCAGTGTTTTCTGATACTTTGGTTGCTTTGACCTTGCAATCTGTGTGTGAGTGTGTATGTGACAAGTGTATTACATTATGTGCCTGTCCCATATAATGTGAAAAGGGGTCTTTGAATGGTGTACAGAATTGCCCTAAGTGTAAGTGGAAAACCGAGAAAACGCACATTTTAAGAGAATATTTTTAGAAAAATAAACATGCAGCAAACAGATTTTTCAATGGTGCCCATCTCTCTTTCCCAATTTGTGCAATGGACTCTTTTACATACTCTTATCAAGAGCCTCTAAGCTCTTGATGTAGCTTAGCTTTGATTGCCTCATGTTTCAAGGGACTGTGCTTGAGATACCCTTTCTTTTCCCCATTTAGAGGCAGAGGAAAAAATTATTTATTGGGACTGAAATCATCCAGTCAGAACTGATCTTTTCCACCTCTATCTGCAGCACAGTGATTAGTCCACAGGCTGGACCATTCTTGAATCACTCCTCTCAGCACTTCAGTTGTGAGCAAGAGGATGGCTATTAACTGCAAATAATAAAAATTAACTAGCTTTCATCTAAAACAAGCATTTTCCAAATAAAAATATCAATGAATAGAAGAGAGGATTGTGAAAGACATATGTAGCCTAACAATAAGAATTGGGTCCTTACCTAACAATTACATTGGAAATGGCAGTTGCAATAAATTCCTTTTATTTTTCAGCACTTCCAATGATTATTCTGCTGAACTTATACATTGGACATGTATTTTTCTTTAACTAGTGCTGTTGTATTTCTATTTCATTCCAGCTGGACATGTGTCAAGTAATTTTTTGTCTTGAAGAGATTAATTCCAGGGGGTATTTAGCACACAGTGGTTCTGTGTGAATTTTTGTGCTTGAGAAGACAGAGCTTAAAAAGAAGCTCTGTTCAACTGCACCCATCTCCTCCCTGTATGTTTACTTGTGGCTCTACTCCCTGCTGGGACAGATTGCATGTGCTTGAGCAGGGGTAAAAGTGTGAAGGAGCATTTCCCTACCCAAGCACAGCTCTCTATAATGCCTGCAAACAGTGGTGCCCTTGCTGCACCATATCTGAGATCCTTCTTCCAGAAATGATGGTGAAATCCAGGATATGTGTTCCAGCTCCTGAAACTCATGGGGTTGTAGGGTGCCAGGCAGCTCTATAAAGGACAGCCTTTATGGTCTTGCAGTCTTCACCATTTCACACACGCTTGTTCTTGAGTAAGGCCTGGTAAGGATATTTAAAGATCATTTGTGGTACCAGTTGGTGCAGCAGACATTTGAGTGCTTCTCTTTCCTCTGCTCTTCCTGTCATTGTCTATGCCAGCTCAAAGGGTATGTGAAATGTTGCAGGAGAGAACATTTTATCTTTTAGGATGAGCGCAAGAAGAGCAGGATCTAATGTTGATGTCTGGAAAAAGGGACAAATCTGAGAAAAAGTGATTAGATCAAATTCTCACAATTCAAACCACAAGGATATTAGAAGAGGGAAAGACAGAAAAACTGTGGAAGGAATGAAACACCTGACTGTCATTTTGCAAACACTAACAAACAAGCAAAAGGACTGGGTATTTTGGCAGTATTTAGTCAAAAAGAACTGGGAAAGAGAAAAGCTGTTGCCAGATGACTGTTCTTTCCACTAACAATTTCTCACTGTCAGCCATGAATAGAGCTTGTAAAAAATAGTGATTTGAGTTTGTAAATCAGTTGGTGCCGAATCTTTTCTTCCAGGAAAACTCCCACTGACTCCAGTTGCTTTCAGAATTTGGCATTCGTTAATGAGAAGCCTAGTCTGTGGAGTCTTCTTCCTGCTATTGGAGACTCCAACAGGAAGCAGGGGTACCCAGTACCTTGCAGGTGAAGTCCTCCAATCATTCCCTCACTATCTGGGAAATGTATTCCTATGTCACTGGGAAATGTCAGTTAGTATGCTACCATGGTAGGAAATAAATTTATAGCTTTAGTCTTAAATTAGACACAGGCAGCCTGTGAGGATTTTCCTGCATGTTCTGATGAGCTGAGTGCTCACTTGCTTCTGGCCAAGCATCTACCACCATTTTCAGGCGACTAGAGACCTTTGTAAATGCAGCCCATGGCTCTTAACCACTGAGGTTTCTTTCAGAGAGTTGTTGGCTGCCCTTTTCTCCCACTATGTTTAATTCAATGTGAAAGCACTGTAAATCTTCAAATGAGAAACGTATCAGTAATAATTCTAGGGGAAGTTTTAGTGTCTGACACTGTCCAACTTTCTAGAATACTATTTCAACCACTTAGCCATGCTTTTTCAGGATTAAGAGGGAGGAAGACGTGGTTAAAATTTGCCTTGCCTCTGCTTTTAACATTTCCCAGAAATGGTTCCGTTTGGGAGAAAGTTTAAACGTACGGATTTCCAAACTGCAGACCCTTCTAGTCTGCATATTTTGGAAGGACAAAGCTTCTGGGTTGTTTGGGTTTGCTGGTTGTTTTCTTTTTTTTGAGAGGGGTGAGGGAGGGAAAGGTTTGCTTCTGGTTTTCTTTCTGGTTTTGGTGACTTGAAAGTGATTCATATATAAGCAGCAACAAAAGCCTGTAAACCCCCCTTCATTAAATGAATTATTTGGATCTCAGTTTTCAGGACACTTTCTGCTTCATCTAATTTGTTCCAAAGAAACCCTTTATCTGAAGGAACTTGAACAAACAAAGCCTGTAACAAAAGCCTGCCAAAATCATCTTATTTGAGAATCCCCCAATCTTCTCTGCTTCTTTTGAGTTTGACAGCAAAAGAAGCAACTCAAAGCAGAAGTGTGTCATAATCATTTTATGCCTGCACTTCCCTGGCCCCTGCATGAATGAGGTTTGCACTGGGAAGCTGTGTCAGCACAGGGAAAACTGATGTGACTGCAGCTCATCTTTACCAAGCTTATTGTAAGCTCTTTCAATAGCAACTGTAGTGTTTCAGATGCCCATTTTAAAAGTATAAGGGACAGCTGGTCTGTTCACACTCTCCATCTCCCATCCTAACTGGAAGGATAAGACTCTCAGCTGGTGTCAGCTGTTGTAGCATCATTGATATCAACAAAGTATTGTTTACTCCATCTGAAGATCTGATTCACAGGCACTGAGTGAAGGAAAAGAGAAAAAAATGCATCTCATTACACTAGAGTATTCAGAAGTTGCTGATTTCGGCAATCTCTTGCTTATGAAAAGAGTTAACAGAAAGCAAATAACACAAGCCATTGTTTAGGTTTGCAATCACACAAACTAGGGAATTCTACGCATTTTCAGACTCCAAACATGTTTAAAAAATACAAAACCATTCTGCAAAGACAGATGAATTTATTTAAAATGTTCTCTGCAGTGATCTATGCTGAGCTTGGCTCCAAGACCTAACTCTTTCAAAACAAGTGTGGTATTTATCAAGCCTGTTGTATTAGTAGCTTTAAGCACATAGTGTTCAACAATGTTGTTGCTGAGTTTTAATTATTGTTTTTAAAACTGCAGTGTGTGGAAATCTTGGCTATAGGAAGTACTTTGATCAATGGTTATTTTGGTATCATCATAATAGAGATCACAAAATTGAATTAATGAGTATATTAATAATAAAGAGATTAATTCAGTCAGGCTTTCAAAAAAAAAAATCAAAAATCAATCCAAGAAGCAATATATACCTGTATTTTCTAAGGCTCTATGAAGTGTCCTTCTGGGTCACATCAAAAGTCTATCCAGCCCCAAATGTTTATTTCTGTGTGATCAGCTGCAAATATTCATGATGAATGTAAGTAACAGGGAATGGTTGGCTCTTCCTTGATGTTCTAAGCCAGCTTCTTTAGAATTGACAAATGCTAGATGTTGAATCACTTCTATCATGTTTAACACTACACCAACAGACCTATCTCCAGGAGCTGTCTAGGCCAGTTTTGAATACATTTAAACTTACACTCACCTCTACATCTTGTAATAATGAATTTTTCAATTTACTTGCTATTTGTATAAAAGTTTTACTCATTTGCTCTTTCTAATAAAAACATTGGGGCACCTCTAGTTCTCATAGTTGCTCAAAATAAGTTGTAATTACTGTTTTTCCACTTGTGTAGAGCTCTTTGGTGACTTCCTTCAATCTTGTCTTTTTCAAAAGGAAGAGTTGCAAGCTGTACTCACACGGAATCTGTTTTGTGTTTCTAATTGCCCTCACCATGACTTCAGAACTACACTATACTATTTTCAAACTGATTGAATGGGATTGCATTCAAGATGTGAGCATGCCCTAGATTTATAAAACTGTGCGAAGACATTTTCTATTTTGTTTCTCATACAATTCCTAATAACTTCTGTCATTAGATTTGCCTTTATGATCATTGCAGAACATTGTGCTAGTGTTTTTAGAGAACTATTCAAATATTTTCTGAATGATGATAGCTAATTTAGAAACCATCATCATTTGTGTCTGCTTACATGGGAAGTTTCCCTTGTGTATCACTCTGTATTTCATCAACCTCTCAATTTCTTTTGTTGTTCTAGTGCCTAGGCAAATAATTTCACAAAAATTAATACTTAGAAAAATTGTAATTAGGAAAAGTAAAAATGAAGAGTTAGACTTTTCTGAGTCAAAATATTTCAGTCTAAATTTAAATATTCACTTTTTGATGAGATGATGTGAAGCTGACTCTTCTGTGAGTCGCCACAATGCTTCTTGGCAATTGCAGTTTAAGGTCATTCATTCCTCTGTTCTTTCTCCCAGACACTGTTCCAGAGCTGGACGAGGATTTCCATATCAAGCAAGTCGTATCTGAGGGAATTTAGAGAGAAAGATCTTCAGGTGAATTGTGTTGAGTTTGTTCAAGATGTTATGTATTCAGAAAGAAAATTTCATATTTGTTATTATAAGTTGCAGACTTATGAATACACTTGTGTTTGTGGAAAAAAAAAATCATATGATTTATATCAATCAGTGCTAAAGAACAGTCTAAATTTTGACTGTTAAATATTCTTAATGAGTCACTTAGCAGCAGCTCCAGACTAGGACTCTGTGCTGATGCTGAGCTTAACAAGCTGTCAGCAACCCACTCAAAAAATGTGAAGTTAAATAGCTTCAGAATTGGCTTTCAAGACTTGTTCACTGGTTGTATTCTGCATCAAGCAACAATAAACTTGAGGAATAGGCTGCCCTGTGCTCAGGCAGGAAAAAATAGCAAAATAAATTAGAAACATTTTATCTTAGGGCTGACTTACTCGACTGTAATAAGATTACTCATTTAATATTCTATTCTGAATATAGATAGGTAAATTAATTTTATACAATTATATTATTCCACATATTTCAATGAAGGTCTACTTAAATGAGCAAATATGTAAGATTAAACAGTATTTTCATAATTTCCTCCTTAAATAAGTCTTGGAGCAAGGCTGAAGAGTGAATATCATGAAATGTTTCCAAGATAGAACTGTTCTTTTCTCATTTCAAGACAGATAGAAAATTTCAATTAAAATTAACATATAATGGAAAAATGCTACTTCACTCCTGCTTTGGCCAGTTGTTACTGTTGTTATCAATGATGTCCAAAAGTTTCTAAAATTTAAGCAATAACAAAAGCTACAGCCTTATCAATTCTTTCATAGTAGGCAATTATTCTCTCTATGGGGTAGAGAGAATATGAGGAGGCAAAAAAACCTCTGAAGATTAAGAGGTCCATAAAAAAGTACTATAGTACTTTATTTATTGTAGCAGTTTAATGGTGACACTAACAGTGTCACAGACTTTTACTACTTTAGCATAATGCTAGCTTCCCCATTCATAATTGGGTAAACAGCCCATAGTCTATGCCAGAACACCTGTATCTCTGCTGTATGGGAGGGCAAGGGGGAATCAAATAAAAAGAAGGGGGAAAGAAAAAGCATTGCAGTAGTCTAGTTTTTTGTTAATGTGACTGAGAAGAAAAAGAACTGAGCAGTTGTATGAGCACTCTGATTTTTGTAAAATTGTCTGTTGCTGCGTTTGACACTGCAGCAGCTTTGATTTCACCCTCACACCTTTAGATCTCTGGGAAATTAGTAAGGTGGACTGTGACAGAGCCACATCTCTGTGCCAGTCAGGATGCCATCAGTGGCACTTTGAGTTTATTTTCCATCTTTGGGAAGACATTGCAAGGTCTAAGGAGTCTGGCCTCTGAAGGGCAGAGAAAGGACAGGATGCAGACTGAGATTTTGATTGGAACCCCGTGTCCCTGAAGTCAACTGCCATACAGAACAGGATAGATTCCCTGTTCCCACACAAAACAATCCACTGGGAGGAATTACCCATTTTATTTTAACTAACAAGTTAGAGATCAGGTTTAACAGTGTCCTGCTGCAAGCTCACAAAAATATACTTGCACATCCGCTAACCAGGCGTTTGCCAAGGTTACCATATGTAATACATGGTATAGAAAAACAGAGATTTTTGGAGCAACAAGTAATTTTTCTGGCTTGAAATCCACCAACTCTTCTTGGGTTTGCTGCATTATATGCAAAAAGGGCTTTTACACTGATTGCTATACATTCAGTCTGTCAGATAACCAGAAAATATTCTCAGGGATTTTTATGCCCCCCCTGCTGGTTAATGAATAGATGGCATTTGAAGTGGCTGTCTAAGTGCTGTTGAGGATGCCAGTAATTAGCTTTTAGCTTATATTTGCAAATAGATACATTTTTTGAACTCCCTCCTTAAAGGAAACAAACTAGAACCAAACTTGAAGGAGGTCCTCACTTGCGAAGGATGCTGCCTGGCCAGCCCTGTAGAAGTGAAAAAGAGCATGAACATATATACAGGCAGTGTTTTTTCCTTTCTTGCATTGCCAACATACACAGTCAGTGAAAATACAGATGGATTGGGCATCCTAGACTCCTGCCATTGCAGTCTCTCCCCCTTGTAACATTTACTAGCATGGGTCTGGGCTCCAAGTCCCTCTCTTTGTGGCTGGAGCAGCCTAGGGAAGTGGTATTGCTCTAACCTGTGATCTGGCATAATCCCATTTATGGGACTGCTCTGTCCAAGACTTGGATGGAGAACCTGGATACTAAGCAATCTAAAAGCTTGATATTACCGGTGTACAGTTTCGGAAACAACCTTTTCTTTGCTGCCTCCCTAGAGATGAACTGGGCTATTTTACAGCTGCACCTGATGGAGCCAACCTAACTTAGACCCAGCAATTTTCTGATTCTTTTTTTTCTCAGAAGCAGGAAATATGTTTGGTTGCAAGCACACAACATTCATGTTTGTGTGCAGTGACTGTGTTCTGGACAGGCCTGGATGATATACCAATATGGGAGCCTTGAAACTATATCATCGCTCACACACATGGCGTCTTGTCTGGCCTTAGGCTGAAAGTATTCCAATGCCTTCAGCTGCATCACATGAATCAGGGTGACATTTAACCAAATTTGCATCCAAACCTAAATGCAACAATTCCATTTGTTGAGGTTTTTTATCATTATTTTTTTCCCTGCTGAGATTTCACAGTTCACTTACTGTAGAACTTCAAACAAAATAGCTCAAGATTTCTCAAATACTAATGGGAAAATCTGATAGTATATTCATATTCGTATGTGTATGAATACAGAACAGATAAAATTAGTAAAAGACATGGTTCCAACAAAATACAATTTTTCACTTCCAAACCCCAGCTGGCATGAAATGTAGCATGCAGAATTGCAGATGGTTCCATTCATAACCTTGGCGTAAGTGGTATGCAGAGATGTGGGCAATAAAAATGATTATACAATATCAGACCCATGGAAAAAATGTATGAATATAACACATGTTGTGACAGAAATGGGCAAAGAAGTTGACACCAAAGAGCTGCATCTTAACACCAGTAATTGCTAGGACACTGTGTGGACCTGCAGTTCCCTGAGGACTGGAGACCAGGAGATGTGGGGTATCCCCTGGGGTGGTAGGGCAGGACCACCATCCAGGGCCCATCCCACCACCCCAGTCAGGGAGTAGGGCAGCCAGGGGAAACAGGGGCAGCCCCAGTCCTAGGCACTGGGCACCTCCTTGGGGATGGGGACTGGCCAAGGACAGGCTGGGATGTCAGCCTATGGGTGGGGATCAGGATCAGGCCTGGTGAGGGGAAGCTGCATCAGATGCAGCCCTGATATGTGCAAATACAAACTATTAAGGATATTACCATGCTTACAGGTACAGATGGAGTAATGGTGTATTTCTGAGAGATGCTGCACAGCCTACATCTTTCACTGTCTACTGAAAATGGTGGGTGGTGTGCTGTAGCCTATAAAGAGGTGCTTTGTGTCCGAGAGGTCCTAATTACTGTGACTACACACAAGATTTGACTGGCAGAAGACACTGTGCTATCAAAATGCATATTTAAGCCAATGTTTCACTGTGAAAACAGGATTTGCTGGATGAGGAAGCATTCATCTGGAGGCAGTCAGTGATGGGATTCCCTTGGAACTGATCTTGTGACCACTCGTTAGTTAGTAGTTTTGTAATAATCTTGTTACTAATGATATATGCAAATAGTACAAGGTTGAACCACATCATCAGCCAAGGAAAGGAGTGGAATTTCACAGGAAGAGAAGAAAAAAGATTAGCAACAGGTCTTGCTAGCACACAATAGACAGAATTGTTTCAGTGTTTGTATTTTTCTTGTGGGCCTATAAACAATGCACTTGCTAATGCTAGACGTAAGAACAAAGTCATTTTCCTGGAGACTGAAAGTCCAAGTTGAATCATGTTTAAAGACTGAACGACATAAGATGCCTTTGTTATGAAATCAGCTGTAGGTAGTGGTGAGATCTAACTGTTGCTTTTAGCTCTGCTAATATGCCAGGAATGGGATCTGTTTTCAGAGCTATCATGGAAGTCTCATAGACTGCCAAAGTGAGAAGCAGATTATGGTCTACTCCACAGTACCCATAGGTACTTAAGCAGAAGTGAGTTTCAGTGCATCTCTCCTAATGTGTGAAGTGCAAGCAGTACAAACTCTGCATAGCACACAGACGTGCTTTGGCAACCTGCAGTGCTGGCAGTGGGATAACTGGGGCATGGAACTTTCTTTTGGATAAAACTCCTCAGTTTCTTATGCGGCTTTCCTCCCTACAGTGTTATATATTTATATGTTCACACACTCACTCAGCCTTTCTGGAACTGCAGAGTTGATCTTACAGAGAACATTTCTTATTCTGCTGCCTGCACCCAGGCAAATTTCATGTGCCCTTCATACAGACTGATTTGGTGGCTTTTAGGTCCTTCTGATCACACTTAAGTCAGGGGTGAAAGAAGAGAAAGTCAAACACAAATGCAAAGCAATAAAATACAGATAATAAAACTTTTATAAATTACAAAATAGGTTGTGTTTGAACTTGAGATATGTTCATCTTTCTGAAGAAGCCCTTCTCCCATGATTACTATAAGCATTTATGTTCATTCAGTGATTCGACTCCTTAACTTTATTATAAAACTAAGATGTACTTCAATGTACATAGTTCTTGATGATTGATTAGAAATTGCTGCTATAGAAGGTATGTTTTTAAAATCTTCAGTGATGAAAATTGTGCAGAGGCACTGTGAAGTAGGTACATACAAGGACCTGGTCTTTTTAAATTTTGAAAGACGTTCAGCATAAGCCAGCTGGCAGGTCACTGGCCAGATCTCATTCCCAGGGAGGTGTTCAGGCAACGTGTGCTAACCAGGTGGTTTAATATCTTCTTTTGAGCTTGCTGGGCGCAACTCCAGCCAGGTGCTGTGCTGTGACTGTTACAGCTATGGAAGTGGTGGAGGAGATGGGGATACAGTTTCCCAAATGGCTGAGGTTATGTCCATTTGTATTTACTTTAACATAGTCACTAGCAAGGTGTCATGGTTATGTTTGTCTACATGCACAGTCAAGACCTTGCGAATTGTGAAGAAGAGTCTAAGGAGGGGAGAAGTGGTAGATATTTAAAGAATTTTCGAGAAATGGAAACGAAAAGATATTGAACACGACAGTGTCATTGCAGCCATGTAGAAAGAAGCAGGGGACCTAGAATATAAGGTCCTCAGAGAGCTAGTTGACAATCTGTACTCCAAGAGGGGTTATTGAACATTTAACAGCATTTTACACCTGGGACATTTGAAACAAGACTATAGAATATAAACCAGAACCACCTTTCTCTCATAGTTCATATGACATAAGATATAGTCTTTCAGTCGTGTGATTTTGACTAAATATTTTCCTTCTTTGGGTTAGTGTGTTTTTTGTTATGGTTTTTTTTTGGTGGTGTTTGTTTTGTTGGGTTTTTTGTTGTTGTTGTTGTTGTTGTTGTTGTTGTTTTTTGAGGGAGGGGTGTTGGTTTTATTTTAGTGACTATCAGCAGGCAGAGATTTCTACCCTGAGAAAAACAAACTCTCTTACTTTACAATAAGAAACATAAATATATGTTCAAATTTTCAAAACCAGCTGAAGAACTGGAACCTTGTCTTTTGGTGTTGCCTCCTGTAAAACATCTTAAAGTGGTACACACTGTTAGTATATGCTGATTAGCTGTGCTGTGAAAAACAGGTCTTCTGAAAACGTAATCTCCTGTGTTTTATTTGTAAGAGCTGGTTATCTAATTTCTAGATATAATGTTTTATGAAATATGAGCTTCTTGTATATGTCAGGAGAGAAATTAAAGAAAAAACAAAGATTATTAACAGATTAGATCAAAAGAGAGGAAAATTTTAATTGAATAAGAATTTTTTGATAAAATTCTTGTCATATGTATTTGGTTTGTGATATAGTATAATCTAGTCTAATATAGTATAATCTATCAGAATTATGCATCCATTCTGAAACTACCATTCTTTGGCATCATTGTTTTGGAAAGAATGAGCAGAAAGAGGAGAAAAAAATGGAACATTACAGGTGACATTATATTCCACTGGTGGCAAAATATTGTGTCACAAATCAGAAGCTGGTATCACAAGCTGGAGTGAGGTAACATCACACTGGAGCCAAACTTAAAACTTTTCAAGCTCCAAGTGAAATCAAAGGAAGCTATACCAGGAAAATATCTTCAAAAGGGTTATTTACCATTATGTCTTTGACAGGCTGTATCATCCTCTCAGCCTAGGGAAATTTTTAGATCGAACAGCTTCAAATATATTCAGAAAGATAGGGCATGGTATAAATTTTTAGAATAAAAATTTATGAGAGTTAACATTGTGTGTAATTGTTGTTTACATAAGAGACTTAAAATATACACAGGTCCCAGTATACAAATTGTACTTTTTGAAATTTCAGAGTTGAAACACGTGATTTTCTGCTTCCCTTCCTATTGCTCAGAGCATTGGCAAATGAAGAGCAGATAAATTCCTTAACTACAGGCACATGCACAAAAGGATAGAGGCTGAAGCATTCATACAGTGAAGCGCTGTGTTCCGAGTCTGGACCTGTGGGTACACTCGTGTGCCTTTCCACTAGCTCCCTATGTGTCTTTGGGAAAATCATTCCTGTGCATCTACTTCTCTAACTGAAAAATGACCTTGCAGTATGACTTGGTAAAGAGCTTTAGACATAAGTAGCACATAAGAGCATACTTTTACTTAGTGGATATCAAGCCAGACTCTTCTCTTATAGGATCCTTTTGAATCCATTGGAATCAATAAAGTCATACAGATGCATCTGAGGTCCTACATATTCCAGGAAATAGCCTAAGTCAGGGACTTGGTTAGTGCCTCTTTGGCTATGGTTTGCAGCAGTGGTTAATTACTGATCATAAGTATGGATATTATTGCAGGTTTTCCTTGCTTATACTTCTGTCCAAATAGAGCTTATTCTTTGTCCTGGTTTCCCAGGAACAGAACCATGGGCCAGCCATGGCAGACAGGCCATTAGTACCCCCAAGTCAGCTGGGAGATTCAGTCAGGGCAGCTGCCCCAAGCTGACTCACAGGTGTATCCCATGCCACTTAATCATGCTCATTATAAAAGGAGGGAGCTCACAGAGGGTGGAGTTCCTCTTCTTGGGCTTCCTCTCTCTTAGCTGTCTTCTCCTGCTGCTGATCCTAAGGGTGAGGCTGAGTATGAGCTTGTATGCTTTATGTTGGTGAGTATATTAGTTCTGTTATTTCATTAAATCCATTCCTATTTCAATCCATGGGGCTTCTCCCTTTTTTTCCTGATTCCCCTTCTCAGCTGGGAAGGGGTCATTGAAGGGTAGGACAACTGCTACAGTTTATCCCCAGGTACAGGCTAAACCAGACACTCATTCAGCCAAGTGAGCAGCTCACCTGCTTTCTTGGTGGTGGAGGTAAGTCCTGTGAGGCAAATGTGGCATCTTAATGGTCACATTTTCTTCTTGAATGAAGAGAATGTGAATGTTGCCAACATCTCCTGGGCAAAGCAGTCAGTGAAACCTTGATTGCCCTCAGACAAGAGGAAGCTCCAGCACATGTTTAACTCAAGTGGTGCTCCTTTGATTTCAAAGGCAACTCTCAAGCCACCTTGGCTGAAGTATATGAGCTGTTGTTTCAAGGAAAAGGCTTCACTGCAATACTGAGTGATTTCTGCAAACTGGTCAGATTTAATTCCATGAATGGGGCAGGAAACCAAAATCTATTTCATGTATTAGTGAATCACAGGATAAGCACATCACAATTAGTCACAGTCACATCACATCTTGTAATCATGATTGTACAACTGTGAAACAGCAAAAGTGTACCAGGAAAAATATTTCCAGTAAATATCATCAAGTGTTAGTTTGTCACAGCTCTGCTAGGATCTTGTGGACAGTGCCTTGCATGGTTCTGCTTATTCATTTTCTAGGAAGCTATAGTCAAACTGGAGGAGGTACAGAGTGGAGATAAGAAAATGAAAAGATGTCCTATGAGAGAAGACTAATAGCATGACTGAAACAGGGTCAGTGTCTTGTCCCAGACTACATAAAAACACAACACTGGACAGTGCTGCTATTTCAGAGTGCCCTTCATCTCCCAGCTGAGGTTCTGCACCTTCAATAACTTTCCTTGTTAGTTTGCTTCAAGTACTGTTTTTAAATTGTCTTCAGTGAGTGCATGAGGGAGGAGAGCAGATATTTAGATGTCCATCAACAGACATTGGAAATGGACCTGAATTGTAAGTCTAAAACAAATGCTTGGGAATGTCTGAAATAACCAAGACAAAATTAGGCATTTTATTGAAGTGCCCCATATGTTAGCTGCATCATATCCAAAACCCTTCCCAAATACACTTGCATAGCCAGACAAAGATGAGGTCAAGAACAGCAGTGATAATGTTAGGGACCTGGCATGCAGGAATATCCATGAAGCCACTGCTCACCTTCAATCTCTCACACTTGTTCTTTGTTAAGTGTAATTAGTTGATTAACTGGAATCACTTACCTGGATCCCAGGAGCTCTGGGTGGGATCTGAAAAGTTTCATGTGAATAACTGAAAAGGGTAGCAGAGATGCTGTAAAGGTAGCTCAGGCTTAAATCTGGCTTGACCCTGTATTTCATTCTTCATACATGAGAAAAGAGATACAGAGAAGGTCTATGTCCAAGTTGATAGAGTGGGTATTTGAGATTTACTTGTTAAAGGTTTTTCTGAGCCAACTGTTTTCTCCCTGGGGAAAACCAATGTCTGCATAGCTCCTTGAGATTATTTCTGTTTGCAAATAAAAACCTTGCAAAAGTCCACCAAATCCCACCTTCTGGTGAATTCCGGGGTAGTCACAGATCTCATCATCTTAGCTATGGGGTCTCTATCATGTTGGCATATGAAATATCTCTCTTCTATGATGATTCCTCAAAGCAGAAATAGCTGCAGCCACTCACAGCTAAGAGAAGTTTTTGCTTATCAGACTGATTTAGTGGTGGAGACAATCTTTTCTGTACCCTTGGATAATTATAATAAGCTGGCTGGACAAACAACCAAGATGGAGTTTACATAGAGGATGGATTCCCCATGAGTTTGCCATTTTAAAACACCAAGTTTGGTTGGAAGATTAGGCTCATCACAACGTTTCAGTCTTTTGAAGACTGTCTGGGAGGGAAAGGAGAAACTTAACGATGAAAGGAGTAGAAGTCTTCCTTAAGAAGGTGTCAGGTGATTTCAGTGAAGACTGCCAGCTGAAATGAAAGAAGTGGAATCCCTTTCAGCCCTGACCAGTTCACTTCATGTGACAGAGGAGCTATATCAACAAGCATAGCCACTCTGGGGAAACAGCTATTTGAAAACCCACCAGTCATTGTGTCACTCTTATTTTTGGGGTACTTAAATGTTGCCTATGAGCAACTTCTGAGGAACCTGAGGGATGCAGCAAATTACACAGTTTAATTGGTATCAAAAAATGTTGGAACGGGTGGGGGAGTGAAGAAATCTTAAAGTGCATCAAGAGCCTCTGTTGTACGATGTGTCTCAAACAGTGATTTTCAGATTTTTCAGACCTTTCACTTTACTTAACAGCATCTATTGGCTTTATTACTATGAATAAATAAATAAACAAATAAATAAAGCAAGCCTTTGAACAACAAAGTTCATGTCAGACTTATGTCTCCTAGCATGGTAAACAGTGTGTTACTATTTCTGGGTTTGAGATAGATGGTTATTCGCTTTCTATTCTTGTACATCTAATGTAAAACTAGATTAGAGTCTTTCTGAAATATATCCCTCTATCTTGTGTTCCACTCTTTATACTGTTAGAAGTACTCATATAAATGATTTATAATGTAATACTAGTTTCCAAAATGCTTTTATGCTTGGAACCATAACCTCAGAGGCTGTCCTGTTGTATTGCAGTGGGTTTAATTTGCAACCACTACTACTAAAATATTGCTAGACCTCTACCGTGCATAAACAGTTGCTGCAAATACATAACGATTACGTGCAAGTGACCAGTTAGAAACTATGAGAAAAATGCATGCATTTTCCGAAGTCTTCCACATACAGTGAGGAAGAGAGAACAGAATCCTTACTAATTATTTATTTAAAGACTTCAACAGTTCCTGCAAAGATGAAAGAATGTTTTATTCTGCCTAGCACAGTGCCTAAGGTTTGAGCAGTTCACTTGGTTTGGCTGTCTGTGGTTGCAAGTTTTGATTAGATCTAAGCCAAGATTTTAAATGAAAAAGGAGATTATATATGGCTTTCCATAAAAAAGGTGTGAAATCAGTGGTTTCAAGTACTTCAGATATAAGACCCCCCAGAAAAACTGTAGTGTCCTGTAGGTTTGTTGTCAGTGGTGAGACATGATCTAAGTTTCACTCAGTGCTAGAAGAAAATACAAGGGTATTTTAGGATAGCTGAGCTTAAAAATAAGTGAATGTTTTTGGGAAAATCTTGCAGAGGCAAGTTGCTTCTAATCGTCAGGGGAAAGATGCAGGGTCCCGCTCCAGTAAACAGCTGCATTATCTCCTCTGATCACTCATGTGACTTGGAAAGTCCTTTTAGATGTACTCCTGTGACTGGTAGTTCAGCAATTCATTCCAGATATTTTACTGGACAGGATGTGGCCCTCTAGCCTAGATCGTTGCACTCTCTGGTGTCTCATAAATCCCTTCTCTCGTCAAAAAACAAATAAACAAACAAAACCCCTGCTAGTTGAATCCACTTGTTTTTCCAAATGCACACAGAAAAAAGTGTTCACTGAAAAATATGTTCCACTGCAGTATAGTAATTACTCATCTGGTTAGACGTTCGTTTCTACACTTGTTTGCCTTGCTTGCAAAATAACTGTCGATGTACTTTGGAGTGATGGCTTCAGTCTGAGATCTTGCTATTCTGAGGTTTAGTTATTCTACTATGTCTATAAAAAGCTGTGAGTTGGTCTCTGCTCGTCTCACTCCTTTCTTCTCACAGTCCAAGCATCAATGGCATGAGTGCTGCCTCCCTTTTGACACAGCCTTCTTGTTATTCAGCAGCCCTTACCTGTTATCTCAACAACATATTTTTTTAATCTTGTAACAAATGTATCAAATGTCATCCCGCAGATATCTTTTTCCCCAAATCTCAGCTGAAAACGTGTTGTCTTTCTGCCTTGATTTAGATCCACTTGCTCTGTTATGTATGAATACCCCATAATATGGTTGAGGATGCAGTCCTCATGGGAGAAATACAAAGAAAGTGAAATCATAAAAGTTGTCTGTGGGTAGGCACAATACATATAGAGAAAGATATTATACACACAGAATAGGAAATTATTTTTCCTCTACTTTCATGTATTCAAACTTAGCCTAAATACAGAGGCTGCCTTATTCTCTGTACTGGACTCTGATCACAGCTGGAATGCTACCACAGGTATACACTATTGTGATAAAACAAGTATTACTACACAATTAGGACTTCATTATGTCAAAAGAGAAAGCATCACCAGAAGGGAAATAGGGCACAATTATTTTACCAGCCTTGAGTTCAGAGAGATTTGTTGTTTTAATTTGATTATCAGAATCATTCCAGTTTTATATTAGCTTAATGGAAAATCAATTGCTTTGGGGGCTGTATAGGGGGCATATGGATTCCTAGGTGAAAAGAACATTGATATATCAGGCTTTTCCTTTGGAAAGTTCCTTCTTGAATGATAGAAATCCTCTGCTTATAGACGCTCCAACTTACGTGCTCCTCCATTGCAATAAAGCTTTGTTGTTTAATCTGTTTCTTGCAGCCTCAGCATTTTGAGGAAACGTCCTTTTTGACTTTCTACAGAGTCCCTGGGACTGGAATCTCTAGAAAATCTCTTTTCCTCTCAGAATTCAATAAGCTTAAAATGGTTTTGCAATTGCCAAATAAGAACAGGCGATTAAAATGCTGTGCAGGTAAAACACCAGACTCTGGGAATTTACAGTGATGAGATCAGCTTCCCTCTCTCTCTGTTCTTCTCTTGACAGTCTTCCTCTTTTTCATCTTCTTTCCCTCTTCCTTTGAACCCCTAATGTTTTCCTCTCTGTCTTCCTGCATATAATTTTATTTTCAAGGTAAACATTCTAACAGTTGAACAAGGCATCAGCCCTCTGGGGTCTTCGCACTTAACAGAGTGGCTCTGGCACTATGGGAAGACTTGTTAGACTCTGTGGAATAAAAGACACCTGATCACTGTGTCTTCAGTGCTGTGTTGCAACATAATCATTAAAAAAAAAAAAAGACATTGGAATAAAAGAAAAGGAAAGAAAAAGAAAGAGAAAGTTTGGGTGTCAAAACGTGAAGTACAGTGTTGGGGACTGAACTTGGAAAGGATGTTTTACTTGGAGAAGCATTTCCTTGCTCAGCAGAAAGGATGCTTCACATGGAGGAGCATTTCCTTGCCCAGCACTGTGTTCTTTCTCTAGCAGCTGGAGCTCATGGCAATGATATCCAGCTCTCCTCGTTCCCTTGCTGGGAGGGGTAGGTAAGGTAGGGAGATCAGGGTTACTGCTTCTGGTCATGCTTCGGGGACTTGGGTCCAACACCTGCTTCTCCTGGTGTGTGTCCACAAGCAAGTCCTTCCTGCTGCGCTCCGTCTCCAGCAAGATCTTTGCGATTCTCCCTGGCATGTTTGCAGCGATTTGGAATGACCAATTTGGAATGACCCATTTGGAATGACCCATTCATTCTTCCCATTTCCAGCACTTCTTTTTCTTGCTGTCACTCATTAGGTACTCACACTCATTTCCAGCTCAAAAGGCTTTCTGGGTCAGTTTTCTCATCATTACCTTCATTCCATTTCTACACATTGCTTTCTCCTGCCCATTTATATACTGCTGGTTCACAGACTGCACCTTGGTTAACTAGGCGTTTTCTGATTATGTGAGCTCTGCAGATCACTGCTTGCTCTCCTGTTCCCTACTCAGGCTGGTATTCATTTTCTTTAGGCTATTTTATGCCACTCTGTCTGTGTGCTGCAGCTCTGAAGTGGCAGTAAGTGTAATTGATGCAGGAAGAGATTTTTCAAAGGCACAAATGGTAGCCAGATATCTGACTCTTGATGACTCTTAATAGCAGCTGGGTGCCTGATTGGTGTTTATGCCTTTGAACATGTTCCCCACACCTTTTAGATTGTAAAACACTTTCAAGAATCACTGAAAATCAGATATACAATTAGAGTTTCTTTCTTTTGGCTTCCCAGGATGAACTTTCTCTAGGGCTAGCCAATAAATGCTCTGTTCTGGTTTTGTTACCTGTCTTCTTTGGGGCCAAATCCAGAAGTCAGCAGAGTTGGTGGATACATACCCACATAAGAAAAAAGTCAAACTAAATTAGGATTTTTGGATTTGAAGCAAAGAGCTGCTCATCTATGTGGAGGCTAGTGCATGATTTATCTTCTTTTCCATTATTAGTCAGTACACTTTGCATAATTCACCATTTCAGAATAGGAAGAGCAGTATCCATTTATAATTGTGGTTGCATAGCCATGTTACCAAATGTTCTGCTCTAACTAATGATGCTAGATACATTAGTGGAAGCCTCCTATATAGAGAATAAATTAATGAAAACAACAGATCTCACACTTCAGCCTATTAACATTTCAGTTGTTTTAACTTCTTTTCATTCCCTGTGTCCACTTCCAGCATATGCCAAAGACACCTTGTGTCCCATCTCATCTTCTCAAAGCACTAGATCTGTTAAAGAAAGGTTACTTCACAGAGAAACCAAGCAATCAGAGAAGAAAAAAGTTCAAAAAGAGGAGACTGCTCTCATTTGAATCCAGATGTATTTAGTTCTCCAGGAAAACAGGACAAAAAATGATTTCTGTTTTGGAAGTGAGTTCTCAGAAATTCTACTTACACTGTAAAATTCAAGTTTTGGGCTTAGTCCAAAGTCCAGATAAGGAATTCCTAAAATGGAGATATAAAAATAAGACAGTAGTGGTGCATTGGCTTGCAGATTCAGAGAGAACAACCAACTCCAGGTTATCTATGATGGTACAAACCACTTTTTCATTGCTTTGTATTCACTACTTCTCTGCATCTTTGATAGGGATGCTGCTTCCCCCTCACATACTTGGTTTCCCAGCTTTGGCACAGCAGGTGAGTCTTTTCCTTAAATGAGAATCATTTTAATAATTTTTCAATTTGGCCTCTGAGTGAGAGATTTCAAGCACAACAGATGTTAAGAACTACAAGAATGGCCTGGGATCAAACTACAGACCTCAAGGAACAGGTTGTAGCAATTTCACTCAAAGCTCAGTAGCTAATACTAGAAGCGCCTTTCTTCTCTAAAGGCTGAACGTGTAGGAGGGAAAAGATTCAGTAATAGATGCTCAACAGTGGGCTGCAAATACCAGGAAATGGAGACTTCCAGTGTAGGGACTCTTCATTCAACACTGCTTCTGCCCTACTGCCAAGAACAGTTTAAAATCTTATTTTAGTTATAAATTCCTCTGCATTTTTGAAAATATTAAAATGTTTCTGAATAACCACATTACAATTAAGCCAACACAGTTTAGTCATAATTGGCAAGATTCTCATTTATACTGAGATTCCTTTAAAAACTCTTTGTGTGAGTAGAGTGTTGCGAAGTGCAATTATACTTCATTAAAGCTCACCTTAAAGCCCCTTATAGCACCAGTGCAGTAGAAAGGCATTACTGTGGAAATAAGAACCTAGTCCAAGTACTCAGTAGTCTCAATTCCTATTTGCATTATGGCCAATTTCCCCCACTTTGTTGATATAAAAAGACAGAAAACTCTCTTTACCCACTTTTAAAGGGTTCCTTTTAGGAGAAAAACAGTATCAGAGCTATTAGTGTAAATGAAAATCAGGCCCAACATCCTTATGTTTAGTTTCACATTTCCAAATTAATCAGAGGAGGATGGTAATAAAGCCTATTTTCAATTAAATCTGTTCTGGTAGATTGACTGTGTGCTTGTGCATGGGTATGTGAACAGGGTCTGAGGTTTCAGGAGCTCCACGGTCCAGCTCCCAGGGTCCCACATTTCCAAGGCCAAGACAAACTATAGACAAGGGTCATTAAAATAGGGCTGACTAAAGAAGTCTCCAGAACTGAGTTTCTTTGAGTAGCCCCACTCTGTCCACCTGAATTGCCGATTCTCACAGCAAGCCTCATTCTTCTCAGACATCTGGTGTAAGAAAAAATTTTAAACAGCCATAAGAAACTAGAAAGAGTTCCTCTTTTATGACTGAAAGTAGAAAGTTGCCATTCAGAAATATTATACGTCCCCATGGGCAGGACAAGCTCTACTTAAATGATTCCTGACAGGTGTTTACTAAGCCTATTCTTCAAGGACGAATGGATTCTCCACAACCTCCCTAGACAATCTATGTATTTCAACATCTTTACTTTTAAAATGTTTAATTTTGCTCACTCTTGTTGCAGTCTGAGATCTTCCATTGTCTTCTATCTGTGATTGTAAAAGGTTTATTGGTTTCTTGTCTGTGCCAGACTTGTAGCATGTCTCCCCTCAGTCTGATCGACTCTGGTTTGACAGGACTCAGCTCAGCCAGTGTTTCCCATAAGCTGTGATCACAAAGTCTCTGATTGTACTTACTGTGCCCCCATGAACTGTCTCCAGCCCATCGCTTTTCTCAAGGGAGATAACAAAAATTGGCAGCGACCTTGTCCACGCCTAAGACAGTCCTACTGTCCTTACTGTTCTATTTTGCCATTAAAGTGTGTTTTGTTGAGGCAGTAAATGACAAGGGAGTTTGAACCTCACCACCATGTTTAGTTCAAGTAAAGCATGATCCATATCAAATTAACCACCTTCTGTGTTTATAAGTCTGCGTAGGTCTTTCCTTGCTAGACCAATTCACAGCTGGTTAAAGGAAAAGTAAGTTGGAGATGAAAAAGAGCAAAGGCGCTTACTAATATTGTTTCTGGCTGGATTGTGTTGGATAATTTCCTTGTTAAATAATCAAATCTTATGATCTTGATCCCCTGATAATTATTTATGAATGCAATTTGTTGACATTAGTTATTTGAATATTGCTGTTTGAAATGCTGGCTGAGGCAGCTGCTTCATGAGCCAGAGTTATAACAATTTGAGACCGTAAGTTGTTCTCCCAAATATATTCCCAAAACTGCTGTGACAAAAGGGCCTTACTTGACTCACATCTACACATCTTATATATGCTTCTTCTCTCTAGTCAGTACCTGAAATAGGCAAGACTTCTGAGGACTATATTAAGGCATGTCGTGGAACTGGAAGGCAACTGAATACTTATTATAACTAAAGATCTCTGAGGTTTTTTTTCATAAGAACTGAGGTAGAAACCCAAGAACCTGGAAAATTACATACATGGAGTTAAATTTAGGTCACTGAAACATTCATTTCGTCAGGAATTGTCCTGCATTATTCCAGAGTGTTGCTGAGGATTGTTAAACAGTTGTCATGCTCCTCTCATGAGATAGTTTAGTTTCACTGATAGGTAAAACCTACTCATCTCTATGAATCTTTTGTGTGTTTCATCAAGAAGCACAAAGTCACAAGTGTCGACAATAATTCAACTCCCCTGCAAACATCGTCATTCTGATCAATACTATAGAATGAAAATTGGACCTTTTAGCTTATTTTTGAAAATGTAGAAGAGGTAAAGGGAAGTAACCTACCCATCTCAAACTAATCAAAGGTCTATGATATTCGTCTTTGGAAAACTTAAACCCAAAATTACACTGAATCTGAAAAAAAGACTTGAACCTGGGTCTCCTCTTTTCCGGGCGTGTATACTTGACCAAGCTGCTCTCCTTGTTTTGAGCTCAGGTCCCGTTCTAGATTTGAGAATGTCAAAACTAATGATTTTATGATGGCATTGTCTATTTTTGGTATTCATCTCAAGATCCCTTTAGAGACCATGGGAAAAAGCAACAGGTGTGATTTATGTGATGTATTTTAGATTTCTATTTAGAGCAAATGAGTTGTGTTCTAAAATTGCCTGCTTCTCCCCTATGGCCATAACAGAACCCTGGAGTGAGCAGCTAAGATGTAAATATCCAGATGAATCCAGCTCTGGATATCTTTTCAGTCCTAGATACAAGAATAATGCAAACCCACTACTGAAAGACACCTTAGCTGACGAGAACTGTGGACCTTTGCTCTTCCCTACCAAATGGATTTCAATAATAATCTTATCTGGAGACTGACCTGGACTTTATGACCTATGTCAACTCTCTGTACATTGGGAAACTTCTGGGAAGATTTATATCTGTAAGGAAAATGTATTTGCTCAGTAAATAGATTAATTTTAAAAGGACGAATCTCAGTAAAAGATGCACATGAAGCTTATACCTCACTAAACCACATGGCACCGTCCTCACCCCACCTGCCTTTAAGGTTGTAAGTTAATCCACTTTGTGACCAGCTCCTACTTTTTCCTAATGAAGAGGACTTTGTACTAACAAATATAGTAAATCGATCTTTGTGATACTCACAGGTCAGCAACAAGTTGGACACAGTGTACAAATGGATATATTCATTTGGTACTAGTTCTCCTTGGACAGAATTTTCAAGGCTACCTTTGAATCTCTGTCTTGCTTTGTCATTTCCCTCCATAAAGAGTAGCCTCCCTAAATGACCAGACCTACTGAGATTACAGTGAAGCTGTCTCTCGCTGCCTTTTGCCAAGATCTTATCAGGAAAGCAAAGAATAAAAAATCAGAGAAAGAAAGGGAACTGGATGTCTACAAAGCTCTAGTGTCTCACACTGCCAATCCCTTTAACTTTCACAAGCTGGAATTACTTAGAAGATTAAAAACAGACTAGTGAGTGCCCTTCTGTTCCTCTGTATACTACTCATTTTATTGCCATGACTGCTATGCTTCCCATAGGCACTGTGTGACTGCTGCTCTTCATAACATATGCCACTTTGTTAACCTGCCAGGCCTGCTAGCTACCACTGAGGTTCCTAATGTAAATCACTGGGAACATCTGAAGTAGCAAATTCATTTGGTTTATGGACATCATTTATTATAAATTGCACTCTGTCCTGAAAAGGCCTGATTGTTGTGGCCCAGCAGGTGTCTTTAAGTTCCCATTTTTGTGAGAAAACTGTATTGTCCTCTGTGATTCTAATCTGCCCCTCCCATTAATATTTCTGCAGAGCTTTCTGGGGAAGATGATCCCCCATGGAGCTGATAGGGGAAGGGATTTGGGTATGTGACATCTCATCATGTTCCTCCTCTTTGACTTCCACTGGAACAAATGATCAAGGCTTTGCAGTACTCTCTGTTCTTGTTGTATATCTACCCAGCTGCATGTGATCACGATGCCTTCAGTGTTGTGTGGACAAACAGCTAATAAATTGTCCCTGCTTTGAAGAGTTTATGCCAACATTTCAAGGTGTAATAAGATGCAGCGAATGGATGTGGGGCCATGGGGTCAGAGGGGGGGGGATAAACTAACACTGTTACACACACTTACAGAAGCAAAAAAATTGTCTTTAAAATTCTTGTATTTGTCTTTGCAGAGCCTGAAGTGTCCCAATCAAAATCAGTAATTCCTTCTGTTGTAAATTGCAATTACAAACAGAAATGGGCTGTTTCTGCTGCAAAAAGACTGCAGTCTGCAAAGCTAAAGAAAACACAAAGTAGGTGAAGGAAAAAGAAGTGGTCAGAAGTAAAAGGCTTTCCTAGTAACACACATTTTAGTAGGGTTTTGCAAAACAGCCCAGGCCTCACTTCTAAACAAGTCCATGGCTCTACTGCCCAAAGGGGAATAAAGCCGTTGATCAGTAGCCAACTATGATGGTCAGTAATTTACATGAGTAATGTAGATTGGGTACGAGAATCTGTCCTCTCGTGCTCCGTGTTTTAAACTGTCATTAATAAAATACTTTTTGTTTTTCTTGTGCCCTGAGCTCCCCTCTGTACTTAAGTCAGAATCTTAATTTGATTTTCACACCCCAGGTGCTTGGTACCTTGCAGACAATTCACACACCATCTGTAATTGGACTATTATTATTATTAAAAAATATCCAGCTGCTAGTGAGGTAATTGATATCAGTCACAAACTCTTCAGTTCTTGGCATCAGAGACTAAGAGAAAGTGAATAAAAGATGATGGCAGATCTGTCTGTCCATCTATTCATCCTTCCTACCTTTCCTGCCTCCTTTATTTCTGTTTTCCCCTGTGGAAGGAACAGGTGTATTTCCCCATTACAGTTGCTGCTGTATTTTTTGGAAATAAAATCCACAGAACTCAGCAAAACCAAACTAGTATAGAAGATTTATTGAACGATGAATTGGTGGTTTTGTGTATGTACTTTCTTATGGCACTCACCAGAGATTTAATCTTTGCCATACACATTCAGACATTACCTCTGACATAGCTCGAGTGAAGTCCAGTCTCTGAGAGATGAAGATGTCTGGGATACTTGATAATTCACAGAAAACTCACTGGTCACCTTGTCAAAGACAAGGTGATTTTTTGATAGTAAGGATCATTTTCCAACTGGCTTAGACTATTTAAATTCTTTAAAAATGTTCCCCTAACTCACTACCAGCGAACAATTATGCAATCCCCAAGCGCTCCTGAATTTCAGTGTTCCTGAATAATGAATTGTTTACTCTGCAGTTAAGTAGAATTTAAAACCACATACTCTGGTGATCTAAAATCTGTTTGTTACAACATATCAGGAACTTTTTTAAAAGAGTTTTCTCCTTTTTAAGGAAAATTCTGGAATTCTAAATAGTACATTTGGATTGAAAAAAAATTGATTTTTCCATCTGAAAATTTTGGATAATCTTGTTTCAGCTGAAAATTTTAGAGGAAAGTGTTTCAAATAGAAGCCTAAAGGAATATTGTAGTCTGTGTGAAAGTCTAGAATTTAAACTCCTCAGTGTCTACTCCAGAAAAAAAATTCCTAGGTTTAGGAATTTTCTGGTTCATAAATAGTGTTTTTAATACAACTATCATTCTTGTGTTTCTTATACATATGGTTTTAACTTTGTGTTTCTAAACCATGTAACACAATCAACATTTAAGCAACAGTCCCACTGATTACATATTTTGAGGATGTCAATGTATTGAAAAATCTTCCTTTCTTTACTTCCTTTGTCACTTACTGAACCTGAATAATTTCATTGATAGAAATATAGCTCCTGGATCCCACTGTTCATATACAACCACTAAAACTATAAAATAAAACACAACTAAAGCCCCTCGGACTAATGCCTTGTAGTTACCCATGATAAGTGCACTGTATTTTTGTTCACTCTTGTAGTCTAAGTGTACAAAGCAGTATCTAGAGCAAAAGAGTGATCCAATAGCATTAGAGAAATTTATTTTCTTTATTCTACTGTCATTAGCCTATTGCTACATAAAGAAAACAGTTTCTCTTTTTATCTGAAATGGGAATACAAGGCATGTGGTAACATGCTGTGTTCCTCCAAGTTACTGTAACCTTCATAGTGTATTAATGAGGGCTACATTTAAACAAGGTTTTGTTAACATGACACTAACAAGGAACAGCAGTTTTATAAGCTATCCTGCCCCAGCCAATTACATATAGTGGCTTTAACACAGATAATGACATAGATTGGTGAGTGGGAGTTTATGTTTCCATTAAAGGTTTAAAAGGGTTCACTAGTCCAAGCTGGTCTTTCTTTGAAAATATCTGAATTATAGAACAAACTCAGAAGAAAGGTCAGTTATTAATAACTGTCTTGAAAGATTAAAATGAAACTGTGAAATGATAACTGTACTGCTAGCTATAAAGAAGCCCTTCAGATGCAGCTTGCTGAATGATACCATTAGGACAATTTTCTTTTAAGTTTCCCGGTAACTTAGGTTTGTCCTTGAAAGTGTCCATTCCTGGAGTCATGGGATTGCACAAGTTTCACAGCTCTCATAGAATCATAGAATTATAGAATAGCCTTGGTTGGAAAAGACCTCTAAGATCATCAAATCATGGATAAAGAGAAAATTTGTAGTCCTTGAGTATGGGGAATAGAGGAGTTAGAGACTACAAACTGTAATATGTCAAGCACCAGAAGGTGAAATGAGAGATTCAAACATATTTTGTTTGCATCCTAATATATAGCATTTCATACATTTCAAAATAATATGCAATATTATTTTGAAAATTCTGTCAGGACTCTCACACCTGTCGTGAGTGTGGAGTGGCAGGTGGTATTTTAGAGCCTGGAAGAAAGCACAGGCTAGAACAGGCATGTTTAAAACAGGCATGGCCAGCCTCTAGCAAGAAGAGCTGGCTATATGTCCCTCTATACATTACTAGTATTTTGCTACAAAGCAGAGACTTCAGGTGAGTAGTGCTCTAGCTCTTTGAGGGAAACACCGAATTGATTACTCAGACCATTTTGCCCTCAGATATGCATGCTGATTTCCCGTTGTGCTGAATACACATTTAATGCCCTGAGCACATAAAAATTTTGAAGTTAAATTGCCATAAATATTTATGGATACAAGTAATAAAGGTAGCCTTTCAGATCTGAAATTTCATTCAGGTGGTGACTCCAAACGGATATTGCATTTGAAAGCTGGAATTTGATAAAAGCATATTTTCTCCCATCTTTTACCTCTCTTGTCTCTATTGATTGTGAGCTGTTTGCTGTAGGGGCTGTCTTCTATTAAATAAGTGTACAGTGCTCAGCACAATAAAGCCCTGACTTTTTTCTGGAGTCTCTAAACACCATTGCAATGCAAATAAATGAGTTCAACATCATTCATTTCTACAATGAGGAAGGCTAGTTCCCTTCACTGCAGGAATTACTGAGGGATATTTATATTAACTAAACAGACACAGAAGTTCCTCTTGGTCTAAAATGTGTGTGTGTGTGTTGGAACGGGAATTGTGATAGCACAAGGTAATCTTTCTATTTGGCTGAGAAACGATGAGAGAAGCAGTAGCACTGGATGGTCAAATGACTGAAGATACTCAGGCTGTAAGGATGTCTCAGCTTGGGCTGAGAAACTGTCTGCTGAAAAACAATTCTGTCTGGAAAATCACCTCAGAATAAAAAGAGAAAACACATGAACAGTCTCATAGCTCAGCAATAACCTGGAATATTTTTCCATCTACTTGCAGCTGTATGTAACAGATTGCTGACTGATAAATTCAGTGCTGTCTTTGACTCATACAGACTCCTCAGTTGTATGACTTGGACCATTCCTGAGATGGCTCAATAGGTTTGCGATATTTATAAGCAGAATTCATACAGTTGCCCTCCAAACATATTTTCTCCTCCTCAGTTATTACCTGAACTGCCTAGTATCAAATAAGCTAAATCCATCCTACTGAAAGAGCTATAGATTGCTTTTCGACAGTATATTTTGCATGCACTGTCTGCCAGAGGTGCTGCTGGTGTTGGAATTAACTTACTGTTGTATACTTACACTAGTTTCTTTTTATGTTATTAATGTGGCATTGAACTATGGTATTAGCTGATTAAAAAAATCCAGTACATTATTGCTTAAGGAAAAGATGATAGAGTTTGGTAAGTGAGGATAAGAAGTGACATGTTTTTACAATGATCCTTTCATAGAATCATAGAATGGTTTGGGTTGGAAGGGACTTCAAAGATCATCTAGTTCCAGCCCCTCTGCCATGGGAAGGGACACTTTGTCAGTTATCTGCCTTTTCCTTAAATGGTGAGCAACAAGCAAGAAATTATTGGCTGTGGGTGTACTACAAGATGTGAACTGGGGAAAGGTGGCTTGATAGTCCCATATTAATTCAGATTTTTTTATTCCAAAACTCTTACAACTGATTTGCTCCACTTGAGCAATTTGCTGCCATCTGAATTAAACGGTTTGTTTAATCCCAGAGAGAGAGGGGAAATGTTGGGATAAAGGTTGGACTTGATGATCCTAGAAGTCCTTTCCAACCATAGTGATTGTATGATTCTATGATTCTGTGAAAGCATGAAAGAACTCATCGCAGAATGCTTGCAACAGCAAGCAAGGTCTGGTCAGAGCTGCATGATCCAAGCTCTGTTTGAGGCTGTGTCACTGACTTCACTCGTCATAACATATAAGCGTTCTATTGTCTCCATAGAAGATGAAAATAATAAACTACTTACATGAGGCACAATCCATGAACTCCACTAGGGAATGCAACTTTCCCTAACTTTTGGGGATGCATTAAGCCACAGAACTGTCAACTGAAACTGCTAAGTCTGTCATGTTAGAAAGAATTTTGTAGACCCATAAAATGTAAAGCTGGAAAAGATAACAAAAGGTCCTCTAGTTTGTTCTGCTTTCCTGAGGGTGGATTAATATCTACTTAAACTTTTCCTGACAGGTGCTTGTATAGGCTGTTCTTAAAATATTTGAGGGTGTAGACACTGCTGTCTCCTTATGCAGTTTGTTTAGGATATTGCTTAGATTTTACATTTTAAAATTTTTACAAATATTGGGACTTAAGTCATCCTTCCTGCAATTTAATGCTGTTTCTTATTTTGTGCACAGCTGCCAGAAGTCATTTACATCATGTGATATCATGTATGGAGATTGCACGTGAAAAAATAAAACACCAAGTGAAGGCACACGGGTACTCAGGAACGATTTACTGTAGGCTACTACTTTAATTGTAGTATTGCTTATGAAAAAAGTGTATGTATAAAAAACAATAATTTAGGGCCAAAGCAAGGGCTGCTGAAATAATTGGAGAGGTTTTACACTGAATTTCCTTTTGCTTTGCAGCTGAAAAATGAATTATTTTTCAAAGTAAAAAGTGATTTAATCCTCCCTCCTGCCATGAGAGTTTACCTGTACCATTTCGCTGGGGAATTATGTCTGGGGTTTTCTAGTTGCTTTGTTAATAGAATTGGCTGTCCTTTTCATCAAAGAGAGGAGGTCTTCCAATGATTTAAAGCAAAATCAATACTTTACTTTGGCATTATTTCCCCTGAAATCAATAGGTCATTTCTGAATTAAAATGTTATTTGTCATGAAAATAAAGGCCTAGGTGTACATAGTGGGCCTACTTTTTGAGGCCCGTGGGTTTCATGTAAGTGTAACATCACTGATCTTTTTCTTGATCTACAGTGTGTAAGTGAGCAAAGACCTGCAGCACTCCTCCTCATCCTTGTCTTTGGTAATCCCAGATACTGAGTGTACCTTACAGGGAACAAGTGAGCAGAGAAATCAAATGCAAAGCCACACATACAGGTATACTTTTTCTGACCATACAGACTTGAAATAAAACATTAATCTCTGGCTCGAATAACATTTTTGTTCTTAGCCACTTGTGGGAAGGATGTTTGCAGTCAGTTGATATGTATCCTTTTCTCTTACAGCTGGAGTTTCAAAATCAAAGATTGGACTACAAACAAACCTGAACAAATCATCAGTACCAGTTGATGACTGGTGTTTTTTGCTCCCCTACAGCACAGATGCAACGTATGCAAAGAGGTATTACCACCTGAGATGATCTCAGCACTACTTGGACAAGCTCAGTTTCAAGTGAGTGTTGTTAGTACTGCCGTGATTGACCACAATTGCCACAGACCACGTCAATTTCAGTTCCCATACCCCTGTACACAGGGAATGTATCCAGGGGATTGCTTCCCAAATGTCCTTGCTAGGGGCAACATGTGAACAGCTTCGTCTGTGCTGTGCTTCACAATTCTTTCCAGGAAACTCTATCCCTCAGTCTTCTGCCACAGTAAGTGGTTGATCCTGCCCTCTGAATATCCACTCACTCAAACTGACATACCTGTGTTGTCACGTGAATGTATGAGATGTGTGAGTGTGTCATAACCCCCAAACCAAACCTCCTGTGACTGCTAAGAGGGAGAATGAATATTTAGAAACTCAGTACCCACAATTATTTTTCAGTGACTCTGTGATAAACTTCCTTGAAAACGTCCTTACATCCACATGAGAAGATATCTGATCCTTTGGGGAGAAGTCACAGGTCTTTCATGGTCTGTCTTCATCCTTCTCTAGCACATGCACAAAGAAAGTGAACTTCTTATCTCAAATTATCAGAATCTATACATAAAATTTTCAGTGGCAGAACCAATAAACCACTTGAAGAAACCCAACTAGAAATATATGAGGTTGACAATTCAGAATATAGCAACAAAAAGACATCCAGTCAGATACCGCAGAATAACAAACACAAAACTATGTAGAAGATGCTCCCTGAATCCATATTACAAAAACTACCTGCTTAATAATGATCTTCTGAGACTGTGGTGCTTCTTCATGGCTCCAGCTGTGTAAGGAAAGGTTATTTTAAAAAGACCACTGCTTCTGCTGGGCCCAGAGAGAAGTTTGGAGGGACTTCCTAGCTGAATGCATTTCATCCTTTGTCTCTGGTCTGATGTGAAATGTATGGATTGGCATCTTGAATAGGGCCTGTGGAGAAGGATTTATACAGACACGCAAGTGAATGAGCAAAGAGGTGACACTGACAAAGATTCACAGGTGGAAGCTGCCAGTCTGGCACCTTTCCATGATCAGTAATTTACCCTTACTCTAAACTCTGTAAACCAGTAGCTAGTTAAAGCAGTGCATGATATCTGGAGTGTGCCAAGGAGTGCTAGCAGCTGGAAGGAGCTGCAAATTGCAATAGTTTTTCTTAGTCAAGATAAAGTTTGGATTCCATTGAATTCCCTGCCCCATATCCCACCCTTGTCATGTGCTGTCTTTGCAATGTGTAGGTTAAAGGTCTTGGGAATGGCAAAGGTTGCCCTCAAATTTTCTTGTAATCAGTGCTATTGCTGGTACAGAGCACTCATGTCTGGCAGCCTGTTAGCAAAATTTGTGTTTCCTTCCTGTGCGGGCATGACGAATGCAGCCACTGCTGTTTCTGTACTGCTTCCCTTTAGGTGCCGCGTTCCCTTCCTGTACCTCAAAATGTTAACAACTGTTATTCAGGAGCTGCTTAGCAAAGTAGTACTAAAGCCTCAGTTTAGTTTCCAACGTACCGATTCAGGAAGAAAGAAAAACCAAGGAAGGAATGGAATATTTGTTCAAGATCAGTAAACAACCATTGGCTCTTCCTAGGCATTTAGGTCCAGATTCTCAGAAGGATTTAGCACTAACTTCTGTTAAAATCAATTTGGATTAAGAACTTTTCTTAAAATTTAGGCCGTAGAAAGTAATCACAGCAGTGACCAATGTTTTCAGACACCCTAAACTTAAGCAGAGTTGCTGCAGGAAGATGAAGAGGATTATACCTATAGTTATCATTGAGGATGTTGCAACAAAGTTATTAATAAAGAAGTTTCTGTCACTGACAGAGTGGCAGGGTTCTCTCTTGATTTCTTTAATTTCTCATTTGATTTCATACCAGGCTCAAGAAAGTCAAAACACAGAGATCCATGAGGTACTTTTTCAGAGACATGAAAGAAGAGGGAGAAATATAAGGGTGAATGTAATAAAAAAGTAAGGCAGGTGAAATAAATAACCTGATTTGTTAGAACACAAAGCAGCTGAAACCTTGTAACCATCAGAGGTTCCTGGGCCACAATTCCAGTGACATTGATTTTCCAGGATGCAAATGATGTCAAACACTTTATATTTCCTTCATTTAGCTCCTGGACTTTAAAAAGCCCCGTTGCTGGTTTTGGGAAAAGGCTGTAGCTGAATTCCCAGAGCTACTGTGTTGTTCTGCTGCATATTGAAGTACTGAATAAAATAAAAATTGGGGAAAAACCTATGTGTGAACAAAAAAGTGTTGATAAGGCCTGGGTCATAAGTCCATTGCTCTTGCATAATACCAGGAATATACATATTTAAGACCAAAAAAGTATTTGTCACACATTAAATTCAGGATTATTCACTACCCTAATTAACTACCCTAATCTGGAGATTAAAGGGTCTTCTCACTATTCTGAAGTCCTCAGAGGAAGGGGACTCACATTTTCTCCTCGGTTCTGATGTACTCTGAATGCTAACTCTAACACAAGAGCTGGATCTGAAAGACAAAGAATATCTACTCTTCTTCTCCACAGATAAAGTATTCACAAGATAAGAGGAGACAGCAGAACACGTTCATCTTGTCAAACGACACTTTAACTGGAGTACAACTTCTTGACTGCTGTGTTTGTACAAATTTAACATACAGAGTGATACTGGCAAGCACCCCTGGAAATTTTCTGAGTTCTAGCATGTACAGAATACCTTTTTCCTCCCAAAATGCTCTTGTGCAATCTCTCTGCAGTAAGAAGCAGAACAAATCTATTTTAACAGCATGGCTTGGGTCTTTAATTTACTACACTCATGACTAGAGGTGGCAGAAGTCTTTGTCAGTCTGCATTTGTCCAATATAAAACAATGCAAGCACCACCCTGCAAAAGATCACTGGATCATTGTCAAAGACACATTTGAAGGAAGTGGGGGTGGGAATGGACCTATAGCATGGAGCTTTGGCTACGTACATGGGTCAAGTCTACTGAAATTTCTGTGAGTATATTTGCACAGATTTGTTCTTCTTTATGCTGTTTATATCCTGAATAATTTACAGTCTGTATCCCTAAAGTCATCATGATCACCTTGCAGCATTTGCTGTCTCCCTTTTTACCTGCCTAGACAACAACACATGTAAATTAAATATAATGGCACAGTATTTCAGACAAAACTTCAGACAAGAGTCAGTGAATTCCCACTTCATAAGCCTTTATTCCCTCAGGCAATTCTATAAATATCAGCCTATTTATTTCTCATTTAGCCCAATGTCACTGAAAGTGAATCAGACGTTTAATGTTGTTCCTTATATTTATTTATGCTGACCACTACACTTATCAGTCTCACTTTCATAGAAAGACAGCATCTTTGTTACTGCTGAAGCTATAAGACAAGGAAGGCTGAGTCAGGAGGACATGTTATTAGAAAGACTTGGCATCCATACAGCCTGCTTCTTGAGATGAATTCCATGGCATTTGTAAATCTTATGTGTCCCTACAGAACACTGTATTGTAGATTGACACACCATGTTAATTAAGGTATATAGTCTGCGTAGTCCATTGATACAAGCCACTTTATACAATAGTTTCGTAGAGAAAAAAGATAAATGCAGCCAGTCAATTGGATGAAATCAGAGCAGTTAATTATTTATTATCAAATGTATAATGTGGGCAGCCCAGCGAACTTACACAGTAGCAGCGAACAACATGCCAAACAGAAACAGACCCCTGAGTGCTTGTGGTTGAAAGGTATCAATGTCCTGTCTGCAGCATGAGAGCAGATTATTGCTTCTTTTCCAGACCTAATTGAAAAGAAAAAGCAAAAACTCTTAGATGGGAGCTCTACAGCATAGATTACAACCCAAACTACCTGTATACATGACAGCAAATGTGTTTTCTCCCTAATAGGCTTCAGTCTCTGCTTGTCACAGCCTTTTACAAGAGGCAGAGAGAGCTGTGCTTTGACAGCTTTGGCCTGCTAAGAGATCCACAAGGTAAAGTGTTGCTGAAGAAATAAGATGTTAAATCTAATGCTCTAAAGTCCTTAAAAGGGTTCAAAAATGAAGTGTTTTATAAGAAAAGGGTTACAGACCTTGAGAAGCATTATGTCTGAAAACTAAGACTGTAATGTCAGAGACTGCTGTTCCTGAGGACTGTTTCTGGTAGAAATGTGTGGAGGTGCAGAGCTTGAATAACCTGGGAGATACAGAGCAACAGGGTAGAGAAACACTCACTTCAGCAAGACACACCAGCTTTTGAACTCATGTCAGACAAAAATTCAGCAAGTTCCTATATACTACACACACACATAGACACATGCACACATTCAGAATATCTCTGCCTATATCTGTATATATCTATAGCTGCCTCTGTCATATATCCACCTTATAACCATCCTCCCAGTTAATACACTACTTTCTCACCATATCTCTAAAAAGGAATGAAATATTTTGGAAATCTGTCAGTCTTTTGCTTTTTTTTTATTCGCATATACAGCATTTCCCCAGCTTTGAACTCATTGATTCAAAAGATAGGAGCACTTGTTTCCTTCTGATCATTTATTAAGATGGTTTCTCAAATTCTTGCAGTATTTTGCTTCTCTTTGTAACAAGATATTGACATTGACAGGAGGTTTTATTTCTTAAAGGCAATCTGAAAGGTAAAGATGCTGCCTCCCTAAGCAAATAAAAAATGTTTGTTCAGAAACTACTCTAAAAGAAAGTAAAAATAAAAGAGGTGAACCAGACATGCTGGCTTAAGGATTATTCCTACTCAAGAGCCATCAGTTAGCTCATTTATTCAGAACAATACCTTAGTCTTTTGTTCAGCTTTAAAAAAATACAATTATTACACTGTCTCTCCTTGTGATTAATTCAGACGATATTTGCAGACAAGGCGCTCCTCAGATCTCTGATGTTATTGCTGTCCGATGAATTAGACCACATTCTTCTGCCAGTTGTAATTACAGATTCATATCTTATTTCTCTCTCCTGTTTTTCCTTCTACTTTGTCTGTATTACTCCAAACAGATTTTAATTGTGATTCCTAAAGGTGTGGTGTTGTCTATGCTTGCAGAAAAATTGTCTCCAGCATCAGTTCAGCTCTGCTAAGAACTGAATTCAAGAAGCTTATTTGCTGTGCATAACAATTGCTGCATTATTGAATTTATGAATGTATGAACAATGACACACTTTATACTAGAAAATTGCATGCCTTATATTAAATGCATTTTAAGTATATCCTGTTATATAACTGTCTCCCATAATGACTTGAGCTTATTGGTGGTGATAACTGTACACAACAGGATATTTTCCCCACGCTCATTTGGGTAGTGGTGGAGAATACAGGTAAGAATAGACTTCACAAGATCTGCTCATATAAATAAAGACTTTCTCCAAGGAGTCAGTCAGAAAACCCCTCTCTCTATAAGAGATTTGATGCAAGGTTTGCTAGCTGAAATTACCTAGCTGTCAGAAGTCAGACAAGGTCAAATAGTACCTTCTTGCCTTTAAATGCAACAAGTTGTAATTTAAAAGAAAAAAAAAAAGTTGAAACCAATGGAAGGTTATCTATGTGTTACAGTGGACTCTGTATCAGGTATTCTGCAGTGCTCTGCCACTCCCACTCTTTCTCTCCTTTTTCTGAATACCATTTAGGAATCCCATGCTCAGGCCTGACACAGCTGGGTTTATCAAGGTGAACAGCCTCATATTACAAAGAAGCGCAGATTCTGACACCAGCAGATTCTTTCTAGGGTCTATACTTAAATACCCCAATGATGCAGAGCAAAAGAAAACAGCCCTGTCATTTCATCCCAATGAACCAGCTTTCCAACATTCTCCAGACTCGTACCCCAGAGTATGAGACTCAAAGCCCTTGTCAGTTCTTGCATTAGGGTACACTTTAGAGGGATGTGCAAGGAGGGGGTCAATGAGCTCTGCTTGTGCTCTAAGCAGGTCTGACAGAAACCAAGCACCATGAAAAAAACCAGCAGTCATGCTGTCATGACACTTGTCCTTGAGCTTTTAAGATCAACTGTTCAACAGGGCATAGTAGGTGAAATTCAGGAAATATCCTAATGTAGCTTTTACGGCCTTTGGCTGAAACTGGCTGACAACCAGCATATTCAAAACGTGGAAAAAGGATGATTTCTCTACTTACAATCGGCTGTGTAGCCATGCTCTTGGTAACATTGCAGACATTATGCTCATTAATGTGATTATGGCAATATTTTTCATGTTTGGCTCAACAGGATTTTTTGCTTCTCTGTTTAAGGTTGCCTCTTCCATTTTATTTGGTCTTAGATTTCACAAATAATGCTGCTCTGAAAGTGTGGTGTTTTGCTCTTTACTTTCTGGTATTTTTGTTCTGAGATGCTACCACAATTATGTCTCATGGGATTTGTGGTTCAGTTGTCCTATTCACCCATCCTATTCTCTGGGGTGTGCTTTCTGTTTAGAGAACATCTCCAACCATCAACTGCAAGCTTGTCTTTTTGTGAGGAGAAAAGATACATAACCGTACAGAATCAGGAGAGTATTTTGTGACTAGTGGGCAAATTCAAATACTTCCTGGTATCTGAATCCCATTTTCCCCAAACTCTAAAAATCGAGACAGTGAAATTAATCTGCTTTTGTAATGCTGGAGTTTTTTACTTCCTTAAACATACGCTGTCATGTAACTACAATATATGAGGTTCAGAACTGCCATGTATCTCCTCTGTTTCACAGAATTACAGAATCACAGAATAGCCTTGTTTGGAAGAGCCCTCTAAAATCATCAAGTCCAACCATTAACCTAACACTACCAGTTCACTACTAAACCATGTCCCTTAGCACCTCACCTACACATTTCTTAAATACCTCCAGGGATGGGGACTCTACCACTGTCCTGGGCAGCCTGTGCCAGTACCTGACAACCCTTTCAGTGAAAAATTCTTCCTAGTATCCAGTCTAAACCTCCCCTGGCACAACTTGAGGGCATTAACCCTTATCCTATCACTACTTACCAGGGAGAAGAGACTAATCCCTGCCTCACTACAACCTCCTTTTAGGTAGCTATAGAGAGCAATGAGGTCTCCCCTCATCCTCCTCTTCTCCAGACTAAACAACCCCAATTGTCTCAGCCACTCCTCATAGGACTTGTGTTCGAGAGCCTTCACCAGCTTTGTTGCCCTTCTTTTGTTTTCCTCCATAACTCACAGACTTAAGGTTACAACAGCAGGTCAGGAATAAGGGGAGAAGTAGGAAATTTAAGAATAAGAATTTGGATTGCATGTGAATGTTCCTAGGAACATTAAAGTTTCATATGTATGTTAGGTTTGAATCGAGCAGAAACCCCCTGAAAATACAATGCATATCAACAAAACTCCTTCAAACCAGTTTTATTCAAGGACTCCTTAGACCATCAATTACTTTCATCATTACTATTTATTTTTCTTTTTAAACAAACTGCAATTATTTTCCCAGAGTGGTGCCTTGTCCTGTGGATATCTAGGGCAGAAGATGTAGCACATAGCATCCAGAGAGGCCAGTGCAGCCTGAAATCTGGTTTATAAGTTCTCTCTCCTTGTAACCGCAGGGCGAGGACAAACCTGATCAACTGTAATTTTTTTTATTATTATTTTCGGCGATCTCAAGAAGGCAATTTCTATTCCACTAGCAACCAACAGTCAAGTACAAGTAAACATGATGGTCGTGTACTTTTATTTTGCCGTTAAGCTTTTATTACTGAAGGCACAAGCCTGAATGCATTGCATGCATTAAACACAAGCCAATTCCTTGAGCAGCAATTTGACTGCTCGTCGCTGCTGGTGAGAACTGAGGGCTGGGAGCTCGGAGTTCTGGTTTCTTATTTTCAGATGAATTGCTGCATGACCCTGGGTAGCTTTACTTCACAGTGTCTCAGTTTCCCCAGCTGTGAAATGATGATAAGAATTAGATAGGAATTGAGGGACAGATTCTCACACCTTTATTCAGAACTGAGTAGTGCGATCGATTTCAGTTAGAGGAAAGGGTAACAGCATCTGGCCATTAGTGTTTGTAAAGCAACCAGACTCTTGGCTGATGGATTAGATTAGATTTCAGTGTTGAGATGCTCCCATGAAGGGTTCTTCAACACGTTTAAAATAGATTAGATAAAGTGTTTTGGGAGGCTTGGATAAACAAGATGCAGAGAATCCTGATGATGGTGGGTAGAACAGATCCAAGGACAAATAATAAACAGGAAGAGAGGCCCTACCCAGAATAAGACAGAAAATATTGTGCTTGTGGGTTGTTTTTTTTTTTATTTTGGAACAGGAAAAAAAATAAAGGGGGAAGACATAGTCTAAGTAAAATAAAAACATGGTTTGGGTTGTTTTTCTTTACCTCAGCATTATTTTTTTAAAAAAATATGCTTCCCCTCCCCCTTTTTAGAGCTATTTGGCCCTTTTACTTAATCTTTTATTCTTTCTTAGAGTGTTCTGCTATCTTTTAAAACAGCCCTCTGAAATGAAAAGTTAAGAAATTTCTCTTCACAAGTTCTGAAAAGAAGTATTTTGACATTTTTCAAAACTGATGTTGTCCAAACTGATTTTTTATGATCTTTTTATTTTCATTGAATTTATACTAAATTTACTATTTTATTGTTTGCAGAAAAAAAATAAAACTCCCTGTTCTGTTCAAGTATCCCTCTCCAAGGGCACACAACACAGTCAGCAGCAATCTGCTGCCAGGTTCTGAATTATATCTTCTCCAAAAGCAGTTTTAGGGGTTGTGACTCAGGGGTGAGGGGGAAACAAAAGTGTAGACAACAGTCTGTCATATTGAGAGAAGCCAAACTGATGAGATCTTCTGCTCACTCTCTGGGTAGTACAAGGAGCTACACAGGGGCTGTGGACAAGGTGGAGGAGATGAGAACCTTTCTCAGCCAGACCAGACTGAGCCAATCCAGCTTGATAATTAAAGCTTAAAGTACCTTTAAACCAGAGGTACTACTGGAATTTTCATTTTTTCCAGGTCTACATAAGTCAGATCATTCTGTCCGACTGGGTTTTTCCAAGGATGCTGAAGTCAAGCACGTTTTACTGAAAAATACCTAATGTCTTCCTAAAGACTTCAAGTGACAATGGGCTGTCCCTGTCTCTTGTATACTCCCCCAATGTTTAACTAACTTTGCTGCTAGGAAGTTTTACCCTGTTTTCCTGAGCCACATTTGATCCTTTACAGTCACTGACTCTTCTAATGATTTCCTCCAAACGACTGAGAAGTTCATCATGAGCATCTCTTTTCTACATGATATTAATTATGTCACCCCTCTGAAAGTTGTTCTACCATGAGACTTGCAGGGGGTTTCATTTGCTTCTCAAAAAGGTGACAAAGAGAGATGAGCAGAAGGAAAAACTGGACTCACTTGGCACCATGCACTGGCCACTAGACCTGCACTGCCATAGAGGAATGCAGCTTTTTGGGGTGCTTGGCCCATCTCTGTACTTTCCTGTGCAAAGTGGGGCCCATAGTAGTTACTTATTGTTGAATAAGTAGGGTGTTTTTTCATTCAATAAAATTCCAGTAAGTCCTTCATGACCTAGACCTCTAGAGAGATGTGACTGCTGCCTAAGCAGCTTGTGTCTATTCCCTAGTTTTAAGTGACCAAAATGCATAAATGCAAAGGTGTTTGAACACTGCAACCATTGAGGAAGGTAATGATCCCTCTTACCATCAGCTGCTGCTCAGCTGAAAGTCCCCCTTCACTCTTCATTCATTTTGTAAATATTCAGTAAGAATGCTTCACTTTCAATTGATCAAAGCCTCACAAATGGCAGGCTAAGCATTTCACACAGGGAAAAGATTATGTTTGTAGGGTGGGAAACTGATGGCTATTCAAAGACCTCCAAGATCATGCAAGTCTTAATATTTTTTCAAATCCATCAAAAAAATATCCCCCTGGAAGCTCTCTGCCATTCAGGGTCTTATTTTTCTTGGGTTCGAGGAGGCCTGAATAAGGTTTGCAGGAACTGCAAAAATGGGTAAGGATGGAGCTGATGTAGATGAATTGCTCATGGTGGAACAGGCATTCGAAGACCTAATCCCATGATGACAGAGGCTTAAAAGTGATAGGGGCAGTTTGCAAAGTGTGACAAACATGGAGGAAGAGCCCAGAATAGAAATGTGTCCTGGAGCTGTGCAATGTCTAGTAGATATCTTGCCAGGCAAAGCTTTGGGAGCTATCATTAGGTGAGCAGCGAAGAAGACCCAGGTCTCTCCAGTTACCTGTGCCCAGGCCCAGGCTCCTCAGTGGGAAGAAAATCCTTGCTAGTAGTCAGGACTTGTGAGCCGTAGAGACAAATCCTGGAAAAAATCCAGTTTCTGCAAGTGGAGCACAGCAGCCCCTCTCTGTCTTATCTACATGTACCATTCTCCCCAGACCAAACATCACCAAACAGAATTAAGGGAGTGAAAAAAAGAGATTGTTTGACAGACATACATTAAAAATGACAGTTTAGCACTTTACACCCTGGAGACATGACACAACTCCCCCTTCATCTTCCAGCCACCTCCCTGAGGAAAACAGTGCTAAGTCCAATTTGCAGGTCCAGAAGCAGACACAGATCAGGATGCAGTGACTTTGTACAAGCTATGTTCTGAAAACTGTGTTGGCCTCTGGAAATAAATTAAACTGGCAAACTTTCTCCTCAGATTATCTCATTTTTCATGTTGTCCACAGGAAAAAAAAAGCATAATGAAAGGTTTCAATTAAATTAAGGAAGAAGACAAAACTTCAATCGTGTCTTTTACTGTCTTCTCTAAGAAGAGAACAGGAAGGATGAAAGCCAAGTGACATTTTCTAAACTCTTTTATTTGGGTATTTGTAAGAAATATTTTGAAACAAAATAAATGTTTGCTTTAGAAATGTCTCTTGGCTGAAGCAAATATTTTTTTTTAATCAAATAGAAAGTTCTGTATGAGATTTCTTTTAGCCCCTAAAAGAAATAGTATTTCCAGTCTCAAAATATAATTAGCACTCTTTTCATCTAATAGCAGCTTTGCAACCCAACCTTAAACTCTACTTGGGTCCTGAAATGGGAGGCCTAGAGTCTCCAGTTTGTGGCTTTGCTCTTGTTGTTCATTTTCCACAGAGGCCACCCCAATACCACAATGATGGATGCAAAAAAAAACACCCTGGGACTGACAATGAATAACAAACATCCCCAGTGTTCAGGCTGATCCTTTGAGATGTTCCTGTCTGTTTTGTCCTTGATGTCCTCTATTTGCCCTGGCCTTCCACAAAATCACTTCTCTTTCCTACAAGGCCAACGTGCTGCATCCCAAGCCCAGGGCTCATCTTCACACTTCATGGTGCTGTTTGTGGGAGGAGGATGAGAAATCATCTCAGATATACTATGAAAGGGAAAATCATAGACAAACCCATGCCACCTTGCTTTCTTTGCATAATCTCTTTGTTCAAATTTCAATCATTTCAGCGTACCACCAGCAGCAGATAAAAACTGGGTAAACAGACTCAAAACATCCTGTCTTGGTTTTCTTTGCCATGTAAGCTGATCAAAAACAAACACGGGGCTAATATACAAAAACATTCACATGATGTCTGGCTGCGTAACAACTGTAGGTAGAGAAATTAGTTTAGGCAGGCTGGGTGTGGGCCAGAATGCAAAAAGATGCATTTTAAGTGGCTAGCAATACAATTGCATTAAGCAGCTCATTGATATCTTATGCCTACAGTGTCTGAGTAGCTGCAATGCCTCATTAGTTTTTACCAACAGCCATTATGAAATCATTGCACTGCTTTCATATTTCACAGGGATGTGACTGCTGACCCATGGCAAAATGATAAGGGATCAGAGGAGCGGTGGTGGGAGGGTGTCCCGTAGGCACTGCCTGGGAGCTGAGGGAAAAGGGAGAGGTGAGGGGGCTGGCCTGGCCTCTGTGGGTGAGAAGACATCCCTGCTGGGTCACACGCCCGAAAGACACGTAAGGGCTCCAGAGCTGAGGGAGAGGGATGACAGATGGCTTGTTTGTTTCTTGGTCTGAGCATGTGAAAAAGTGCTGTTGTTCACATTAATCTGTCTTGAGGCCACCTTGTTTTGGGCAGTAGACAAAAGCTGCTGTGAAAATTCTCATTGCAGTCTCTGTTCTACCAAAACACTTCACTCCCTACACACCTTCGACAACCCTTGTTTTCTAGTCCTTGCAAGGCACCTTAAGTTTGCCCTGTCTTGCTACTTGATGTATTTCAGAGCCTGATTCCAAATATTAAAAACACAGTCCTTACTACCTGCAGTTATATGCAACCCTCAAGCCAGAATGTTATCTTTTATATTGGATATACAACATGGATACTCAGGCAAACATATGTATAACAGTTACTTCTTTACCTAAATCTTCTGTAAACAAGAAGAAACAGTTTTAAAATTAACCTTTTGAAAATTCTTCAGCTGAATTATTAGTATTTTTAAACCATGAAACTTCAGCATCTCCTGTAAAACAAACCAGTGTTTTTAGATACAGATACCTTATTTTCATTGTTACCTGGGATGTGATTTCACCTCAACTCCAAAGGCACAAATGCTAGGAGAAGGCTAACTAATAAACCTGAAGCACCCTGAACCCCTTCACACTACAAGTACATACAACATAGTAGCCTGTCACTCAGAATAAAAATTAGAATTGTCCAGATTTTGACATCAGCACCTTTTGTATAAGCTCGTGCTGATTCATTCCTGGTTAAGAGGACAGAATCACAGAGTCACCTAGGTTGGAAAAGACCTTGAAGATCATTGAGTCCAGCCATCAACCATCAACCTAACACTGACATTCCTCAACTACACCATATCCCTGAGTGCTATGTCAACCCAACACCTCCAGGGACGGTGACTCCGCCACTGCCCTGGGCAGCCTGTTCCAATGTCTAACGACTCATTCTGTGAAGAAATACTTCCTAATATCCAGTCTAAACCTCCTCTGATGCAACTTGAAGCCATTACTCCTTGTCCTATCGCTTGTTACTTGGTTAAAGAAACTCATCCCTACCTCTCCACAACCTCCTTTCAGGTAGTTGTAGAGGGCGATGAGGTCTCCCCCCAGCCTCCTCTTCTCCAGACTAAACAACCCCAGTTCCCTCAGCCGCTCCTCATCAGACTTGTGCTCCAGACCCTTCACCAGCTTCGTTGCCCTTCTTTGGACACGCTGAAGTATTTCAGTGTCCTTTTTGTAGTGAGGGGCCCAAAACTGAACACAGTACTCGAGGTGCGGCCTCGCCAGAGCTGAGTACAGAGGTAAGAACACTTCCCTGTCCCTGCTGGCCACGCTATTTCTGATACAATCTAGGATTCCATTGGCCTTCTTGGCCACTTGAGCACACTGCTGGCTCATGTTCAACCGGCTATCAATCAACACCCCCAGGTCCCTCTCAGACTGGCAGCTTTCAGCCACTCCTCCCCAAGCCTGTAACGCTGCTGGGGGTTGTTGTGGCCGAAGTACAGAACCTGGCTTTTGTCCTTGTTGAAACTCATACAGTTGGCCTTAGCCCCCTGATCCAGCCTGTCTAGGCCCCTTTGTAGACCCCTACCCTCGAGCAGATCAAGAACAATGTCAAGGATGACCTTGCGGCATTTTCTTTTATATCTGTCATAAAAAAAAAAGAAAGAAAACCCCAAACCTTCCAGATATATGAACCCCCCAAAATTTGTTTCTTATTTTGCAGAATAGTTTTTAAAGCTTACTGAAGTCAGTCACAACATCCTTCTCTTTTGTGCTAAAAAGGCACATTTCTTTGTTGGAACATTTTGAAAAATTGACAACTATTCTGAAACATTGTTTTGGAAAATCTCCACATCTGTGACACAGTGTTTCAGGGGTGGGTGATGGCAATGTGGGTAATGACAATAATGGAATCTTTTGAAGGTTTTTTCTTCAAAATAAGTACTTGAAACAAAATCCGTAAACTGAAATCTGTTTCTCTTTTGTCATTTTAGGAAAGTTATCAGAAAAGAACATACCTGAAAACCTTGTATTAAATATCTTTCAGAAAATTAAGATATTTTTCATAACAGAAAAAAAAATTGCAGTATTTTACATGACGTTGAACATATAGAATCATAGAACGGTTTGGGTTGGAAGGGACCTTAGAGATCATCTAGTTCCATCCCCCCTGCCATGGGCAGGGACACCTCCCACTAGGCCAGGTTGCTCAAAGCCCCATCCAACCTGGACTTGAACACTTCCAGGGAGGGGGCATCCACACGTTCTCTGGGCAACCTGTGCCAGTGTCTCACCACCCTCACTCATTTCTTCCTTATATCTAATCTAAATGTACCCTCTTTCAGTTCAAAGCTATTACCCCTCATCCTATCGAGATCCTAACCAATTAGATAGATCACAACCAATTAGATCATCTATATAGATCCTAACCATATCTGTTCTATGTACTGATTTGCAAAGAAAAGCATAGCTGGAGACAGGAATAATACATCCTTCATATATGTTAGGTTATACAGAATTCATGTTACTTAATTGGCACAATAGCCAAGTGAAGAAGGAGTAAAAGAAAAAGGAAACACAACAACAGCTAAAATAAAATGGAGTAAACATGCAGCAGGACTAAATACAAAGCTTTGTATTTTTGTTCCCTGTCCTGGTTTCCCAGGAACAGAACCATGGGCCAGCCATGGAAGGCAGGTCATGAGTAGCCCCAAGTCATCTAGGAGATCCAATCAAGGCAGCTGACCCAAGCTGACCCACAGGTGTGTCCCATACTACTTAATCATGCTCATTATAAAAGGAGGGAGTTCAGTGAGGGCAGGGAATTCTTCCTCTTGGCACTCCTTTTTCTTGGTTTTCTGCTTCTCTTCCTCCTGCTGATCCTAAGGATGAAGCTGAGTATAACCTTGTGCCCTTTATGTTGGTGAGTGTATTAGTTTCTACTTCAGCCCATGGGGCTTCTCACTTTTTTCCCCAGATTCCCCTTCTCAGCTGGGGAGGGGTCGTTGGGTGGTAAAACAACCGCTACAGTTTAGCCCTGGGTTATAGGCTAAATGTAGCCAACCAATTATGCTTGCTGCTCTGAAGCCTCTGCCAAATTTACACAGCTCCCTACCACTGCCTGCTCCTCTGTGGTGAAACACCTTGAGCACCAAGTGCTCCTCTCCCATGGGAAGCGCTATATCCTTCCCCTTGACCTGGTCCTCTAAAAGCCCATGACTTTCCCAATAGAAAGCTTACTTGAGTGCTCCACCTCATTCTTTTACCTGAGCTTTGCAAAGAGCTTTGAATTTACACACTGTTGGTTAATAATATATGAATATATGTATTTATCACTCACTGTGTTTAACTTGATGTGTTTGTTTTATGTATAATGAGACATGCCTAATGTGTCTACATTCAGGGTTCAGCGTCATGAGTAGGTCATTGAAACGTCTATCTTTACTGCACTGGTTTATTAAATGGCTCATGGAAATGGCCTCTCTTAGTCCATTTTCTCCTGCATGGTAATAAAATCAAAGCATATGGATGTCAAAATACATACAGGTATACTAAATCCAAATATAAAATAAAATTATCTTGTGTGTATGCCTGAGCATAAATACTGAAAACTCAGTAATCTTGCTTAAGATCAGCAATACACTTCAAAAAAAAAAAAAAAAAGGTCCGAACCCCTTAAACAATATCTTGGTGTTTCTGCCTTGGTACATTTGATGTATTTTTTTGAATATTTTCTCCAGATGTTCAGGAAAAGTCTTTCTCCCTGCCCCTCACCCATACACTGAAGCTGTGCAAAACAGTTAGTGGCCAGCACAGTGGGCAGGTATTTCCCATCAGTGTTCAACTTCAGTGTCTTCCTCTGGTTTTCTTCCCCATACTTTTCTGGGCTGTTGTATTATCACTATGCAGCTACTTTGGTATGTTAATATCACATTCTTTTCATACAGGGTGTGGTCAAAGCTATCTGCTAAAAGACAGAAAGTAACGGGTGTGCTAACTATTGCAGATGGATTGAAGAAATAGCAATGATATTTTTATTTATAAGGACCACAACATTAAATTGCCTCAGGTGAAAGTGAAGGTGAGGCTAGGATCATTGTAATGGGTTAAAATCCTGCTCACTTGGTAAACTTCAGGGTTTTGTGTAGAGGATGAATTACTAGTACTCAAGTTACACTTATGGCCCCATCCAATATACTTGGGAGCTGTAACTGTAATTACCCATAAATAAAAACTTATACTTTGTCTGGTCTTCTGGCTCAATAACACTGTACGTTTCTGTAGACAGTGCAGGAATTTTTTTCCAGCTGCTGTGAGTGGTAGAATTAGCACCATAGAGCTGGTTAGCTATTGATAGTGGTGAGCAGACAAGCTTTCAGACTGTGGTAGCTATAGGTGTGTTGTTATAGAGTGACAAGGGTTATTATGTAAAGCTTTTGCCAGTGCAGTTCCAGATGTGGCCTTCCCTTACGTCTGGGTAAGCGGTATCTCAATACTCTGCTGTCATTTGTAGTCACACCAGATACATAGCAGAGATTTGGTCCACTGATCAGTGATAGCTGGCTGAGTTTTCCAAAAGCAAGGCTGACTGAATGAATACATTCTGGAAAAAAAATAAAAATCTAGGGTAACACCTGTGAGATGTTAACCTCCTCACGCTCTTCAAATATAAATATTACTCCAGAACTTAAGTCATTACATGACAATATATGATTGTAACAGTCCAGTCATATGTACCTATGAGGACTACAGGGTTCTTTGTCTATCAGAAAATGCTGTGGAAACTGTCCAGGTTTGCAAAAAAGCATCAAAGATGACAGAACAAGAGAAACCCTGAAAATACATGGATTTACTCATTGTTTATTTTTACTTGTTTTTCAGTTAATTTCTCTGTTTTGAGGTTAGTGGCTCAGAACACACATCAAGAAAACTTATCCTAGGATGTGGCGAATTTGTCATTTAATTCTCAGGATTTCTGTGTCAGCCAAGAAAGCAGTTGCTTGGCCATGGAGTTGATAGTCACTGATTTAGATTGTGCCAAATCTGCAGCAAATTTCAAGAACAGGCAAAAGAATGGAGCATTCCAGCATTTGGCCATGGAAAAGATAAAGATTCACTAGCATCCTCAGGAGTAATATTGTCCTCTTTGCTTCTCCTGAGAAAAGAGGACTCATCCTGTTTTCTCTTGCTACTCACCATGCGACCTATAACTGAAGTCATTCACTTTCTCTGGAATAGGAAGTCTCGAAGTGAGGAGGAATAATATTTTACTTTCCAGCTACAGCTGTGTTTTATGCATTTGGTTGTAAACAAGTGAACATCTATTTTGGAGAAAGACATTGAAGTTCGATGAGTCAGGGAAGGAAAGAAGTTTAGCTCTCATTGTGCACTGCTGTTTCTTTTCAGGGATATACATACAGAACATGTGAACTAAATGGTTCATGGCCACACGAACATATTGACACCTGCAAATATTTTCTTTCCTCTTTATATGTTAAAAATTCACTCCAACATAAATACTATATTTGGGGATTTCAGACTGATCACAGGCCTTCCCAACAAGTCTCAGGTGATGCGGGTGTTGGCAGTTTCCATGTCATCAGCCATGTTGCAGACTGGCTGTACTGGAGAGTTCAGCACTGCTGTGACACACAGATCCAGTTGCCATTGTGTGGGCCTAAAAGGGAAGGCAGACCAAGCCCAGATCCCTCAAGCTATTTTGTCACCTACCTGATGCTGAGTCTGAAGTGAGCTGGGCAGCTGCAACAGGAGCAGAGGTGGCCATACCATCCCTGCCCTACTGTGTCATCAAGAAATCCTGATATACAACCCAGAGATCTGCAGCTTGTAGCCTCCTTCACTGCCACTCCCAGCCCCGATTGCAATTCATTAAGTCTCCTGATACATCTGAGACATCTATAAATATTTATGGTTGCAGGCTGACATGACTTTCTCAAAGTCACAGAGGACTTGCATCATGGAGCAGGAAGCTCATTTTGCTTTAACTACAGGGTCATTCTTCCTTGTTAAACAGGGATGCCCAGTATCCCCCTCTGCCTGGCAGTACAGACTCCCAGGGGAGCATGGCTCAGCAGCAGCTCCTCCACAGCCAGCTCTGCCCCTGCCATGAGGGTGCCTGCCCCCACCACTGAGCTGGCACCCCTCTGCTCCGGCTGCTCGAACCTTGACTTTGTGAATGCAGGCGGAGCGCTGAGCACTGAGCCCCTGCTAGGGCTGCTCTTCAGGCTGCCTGACTCAGGCAGAGCAGTAATAAAGAATTGCAAATGCTTTTAAGGCACACTGACTTTCAGAACTGGTAGACACAGGCATTTTTCATTTATTTATTTATTTGCTGGACATAGCATCTTGTGTGTATGGAATGTTTTCTCCATTTTCTGGCAAGAGATTGCAGGGTAAACTATTAATATATTATTAATAGGAAATATTTTTGTTATAATTACAGAAAACAAACAAACAAATACAAAAATCAAAACAGTGCATGAAAGTTAATCAGGAAATATAAAAATTGAAGGGATGATCTTTGTCCTGGCAAGAAAGGACAGATGAAGAGAGGGTGATGACAAAGACATGTTGCTAAGACACCTCGCCTGCACAGAGGGCTGGAAAATGTCCTCTACAGCATGTCTCGTCCTTCCTGCAGAAAGGAGCGATGTGCTTTTACTGTCTGTCTCAATATGGAGGAAAGTTGACTCAGCTAAGTCACAGTTGAGCTTTTGAGGGCGGGTCTGATTGTTGATACATTCTTGTTTATGTAGCTACTCCAAAATAGAAGTCTCCATGTAAACACTTTCTCTTCAAGGGCTGCTATGTATTTAGACAAGGACAAGGCACAGAATTGAATAAAACAAACTTCAAGGCAAGTTTTCAAAACCTGACATAAAAAAAGAGAGCCTGTCTTTTTACCTTATAGTTGAGCAGCCTTTGCTAGTCTCTTTTTTTTTTTTAAAAGTCTTTATTTGAGTATCTTAGAGAAATATCTTCTTTGGCAGTGAAAATTAAAATGAAACTTAAGGAAAAAAAGTCTAAGACTGCAGAGCCGAGCATTGTGTGTAGATAGATTAGAGTTAAGGCTCATTTGCAGGAGAAAAGCCAGCACAACATTTGCAGTGAAAAGAATAGAAAGGATCTTGCCCCCACTCTTTCATTTAATAGAGGTAGTTTGGGAAAAATTTCTAATGAATCCTATCCAACCATAAAATCATGTAGAAAATGAATTGTATCTGACAATAAAATAAAAGTGAACCAAATTACAAGGTTCCTATATTCAGAGGACAAATTAATTTCATGTTTGGAATACTAATTGTTTCCTGTAAGGTCTGTAACTATTGTCATTGCTGCGTTTGTCACCAGAAGAACTTTTGCAGATGGAGAATGATATGTTTTTTGGCTGTAGCATCAAAGAGAAGGGAACAAAGTCTCTCAGAGCAGAAGGGGTAGCTTCCCGAGTGCCACCCCCTCTGCTCCCTGGGACAGTTTGTGTGGACAGGCTTTTGAAGGGTGAGTGATTTATCCTTTGAAGTTGGAGGCAGAAGGAAAGTGAACCTTGATGAGGGTTGTAATTGGCCCTTAAGGACACCACCTGACACACATTCCCCAAACTCCTCACGAAAGGTAGAGGGAGCAGACATGGTCAGTGACCCCGTGTCTCAGAGGAGCCTAGTTGTCTCCCTGCAGATAGCATACCCTTGAGATCTAAGAGGCAGCTATCATTTGACATGTCTTCAAGAACCAACTAGTCTTTGGTGCCTGGAGGAAAGCTGCAAAGACAGTCTGGTAGTTCAAAGGAGATGCTGTGACAGAAAAAATCTGTTTGTACCACACTGAGTTATAGGCAAAAAATACAAATAAATAAAACACCTTCCCCAAACCCAAGAAGAAATTTTAAAAATACACTGTAAAAATGAGTTTAACTATGTGAAGGCTGTGTGTGCTCATAGTTAAAAAATGTATTTAATTTAAAAAACCCTAAACTAATAAAGCAGCTTCAAGAAGTGATCATTTCAAGAGGAATTTTGAATACTCAATTCTATAATGATTAGTACAAGTGTTTCTAGGAGAGAGAAATGAGAAATTATTGCACCCAGTAGGGAGTTTAGAGCAACCATTTTTCCTGAAAAGAGTTCATTTTGAAATGCAAGGATTCTCCTGAGCTGCCAATATCTCCTAAACATTTAGGTGTGTTACTGACTGACAGGTCTAATGGACCTCTTTTGCATGACAGCAAAGCCATCTGTTATCTCAGTTTAGTTCACAGTTGCATGACTGTCTCCATCTTCCATAGGACTTTCTAGCTATGCTCTCTCTTCTCCTGACGAATTCGCTTCTGAGCCAAAGTTAGCCAAAAGAAACGCCTGGGCTCCAGTGCCCAATACTATTTTGGGCACCTCTAAAATTGTTGAAAAGCCTGGGCAATGGAATGCTGAAGATGAAGCAAATCACAGGGACTCCACCTTGCCCAGTGTTTCTGTCCTAGCACCAACTTCTCCTCCACAGCAAAGACGGCAATGCTGGGGAATTTCCTCAGGTAGGACAAGCAAGGCCTAAAAAAGCTGAAGCAGAGAGCTGGATCAAGGATCCCTGAAGGATGGGAGATGTGTTTAGCCATTTGCATGCACTGCCAAAAAAAGAGGGTCCATATATGAGAAGCGATGGTCATCTGGGGAAGGCTGAGTGCTGCAGCCCTCATTCATCATTGTTCTGGTGGGACACTTCAGTGCTCCTGCTCCTGATGGGGGATATGAGATGTTATGGCACCCAGCAGGGTGCTTAGACCATTTTCCTTGAAGATGCAATTGTAAGAAAAAAATCTGAATTATGGCACAGTGGAAGCTCAGTGTTTGCCTCTAAGGCTTCTCCTCACTGCAGATATAGAGGGGGCCTTTGACAGGCCAGAGGGAATTGTTTGCATGGCACACCTTGATTCATTTCAGTCCTTTCACGCTAGTCTATCTTCTATTTTCCATCTTTTCTTTGCCCTTCTAAACTCACATTTGAAGGGGCTTGGACTGGCTCCAAAGCTGTCTTGCACCAGAAGAACTGTTTTTCCTATTAACTGAGGTGAAATTTTGACTGAGAGAGTGCATATGCTTCTCACATTTTCCTCTTGCTTGCCTTTTGCCCAAAGCCATGGCTTGTTCCATGTGACGTACTAATGTGTTATGCACTTACTTGCTCATCCCCCTGATCCCTTTCTTCTAGGTATTTAAACTGCTGCTCTCATTCTATGTAAAACCAATTTTAGACACTTTGACAGGATTTCTCACAACTTACAAGGATTTGTGTTCAAAATACATGACTGCCAAGATAGCTCAGGTTTACTGTGCCAAGGGCTGTAGCCTTACACTCGCCATTCAATCCTGTTGATTCAGTACTGCCCCTCACCAGGCATGCAGACTTGCTTGTGTGGCATGCAAGTGGCTCCCAGGCTCCTCCTGCCACTGAATCCATCCAGCATACTCTTTCTTCACTTAGAGTTCAATCCATCTGGAGGGATGTGGATGGGCTATACTGAGACTCCCAAGAGAGAAGAAAATAAAATAAAATTGAATTTTCATAAGAAAGGAATTTAAACAGATGAGAGCAAGCTCCTTCTGAAATAGGAAACAGAAGGCAAGCAGAAGCAATGTAATGTCAGTGAAGAAAATAACTTCTGAAATTCCTGAAACATGCTGAATGATTACAGAGAAATCATTTCAGAATGAGTGAGATACATAGAGCAAACCTAGACTGGAAGGACCAGTGGGATGGATAGAAGAGAGAAATGTTGTACACAATAGTGATGGCTTGCTGTATTTTGTTCCAGTGGATTTGGCTCTTCCCACCTGATGCACTTAGGCTCTGAAAATGTTCTTAGAGTAAGGAAAAGGAAAATCCACTTTCACAGAGGAACAGATTCCCTTTCATATTTGCACTCAAGAAGAATACAGTGTTCTTGTTTGATTCTTCTGTCTTTACAGGAATAGCACACTCTAAGGGGTTTGCCAGGCATGAAAAGAAGGATGCACAAGTAGAGACAGGGCCTTTACAGGAGAATGGATTGCTGCAGACCTAGAGAAAAGAGTGGAAACTTTAGAGAGGGAAAAGAACAGGAAGGGAAGGAGAAAGAGATCAGAACTTTGTTAGAAGAAACTTCACCCAAAATTCCAATGAGCATAAGAGATCTCTGTCCTCCAAAATATTCAGATATATGTTAGAGAGTTACCTGTGCTCTTACATTACCACTAAAGCCTAATAATTCCTTTTGAACATTTGTTTCTGCTTTTTCTCAGTGGAGATGCTGTTAGACAGTTCTGCAAAATAACAGTTGATAGCTGAAAATATTAGTATTTTTAATAGCTAAATTGCCTATCATTATAACTATCAAATAATGTTCTCAGTAATAGTGTTCTGTTCTCTTCATCCAGTCACGAAAAATCCAATAAAATGTAAGATGCTCTGGGAAGTACAAATGTAAGACTCTTTCTACCAAAGACCATCCATAAACATAGGCAAGTTCTTGTGGATGTTGTCAGTACTGTGGATTTGCAGCCTGGGATAGCTGGAGCCATGTGCTACCAAACAAACAGACCTCCTGCTGTCATCTCCAGATGAGAGGTCTGGCTGTGACATGAGTGCTAAGGCATGTGCCATGTGGGTTGGTTTCAGTGGTGTGGACACATCTCTTGGGTGGTGTGAACTGAGACCATGAAACTCAGCACACCCTCTGGCAACTTATCAGTAAAGGGAGGAATAAGCTTTACATTTATAACGGGAAAGATAACAGCTGCCTGATCTCTTAATCAGACAGTTTGCCAGTAAACAAATATTTTTAGTGCAAGACCCACAAGAAAACATACTGTAAGTATTCAAAAACATTAACTCAAGACCTTTAGAGAAAATGAAGGAATAGGAAAATTTTCTTTTTGTGATGCTCAAAACTCCTATTTTACCATGATAATAATAACCGTTAAAAAAAGTGTCCTGAATGTCTGAGGTTACAAAGGAGGAAAAATAACAGATGTCATTGAAATATTGCATCTTGAAACCTAGTGCAAATAAAAAGGAGTTTTATAACATAATTACATTCCCATTAATATGTTAATATCATATACAGACATAGAGAAGCAAATAAATTACTTTAAATAATTAACTCTATAGTGAGGTTTTATTCCTGGGAAAGAAGTTTTCTCTGTGGAAGGGTATTTAACATTTTAATTAAACTGTTTTTGATAGATGTTTACTGTTGCTTCTTTTTCTCCTTAAAACAAACCCATACAATTAGGAGAAAAAGTAATTTTGTCATGAGAAAGGAATGATTTCATTTGAAGGAAGGGCTAGGGTTCCCTCTTCTTTGTTGTCTAATCAGTGCATGGCAGTGCTATAGTGCGCCTTAAGAAACATGCATTTCTAATGGAAAGGTTCAATTTTGCTTCCTTTTTTCCTTTCAATAATTTATTTCTTTTTGTACCATGGAACATTGCCATCATGTGTGAACTTCCATTAGAAGGTTGCTTATATTTTGGTGAGAGAACTCAATAGGCATGTAAAAAAATAATCAGACATTTCTCAGATAAAAGCTGCTAAAGGAATGAATATCATGGGAAAAGTATCCTTGAGGAATTGCAGAATCACAGGATCTAAGCAGGAGAAATGAAAAAATGGACAAAAAAAAAAAAAAAAAAAAAACGGGCTGAAAGACATATAAAGAAAGGTCTAGTAAGGATTGCCAGGCAGAGAATCTGGACAATGTACTGCTCTAAAAATAAGTCTGCAAATTTTCTGCTTGAACTGGCACTTGAGCTTGATACATAAACTGATAATTGAAAGCCTTTGCAGATGGGCACCTGCTTTCCAGACCTGAAAAGGTGGATGCAGATAAGCTAGCCCTGCATTGACTTTCTCTGCTGAACTTGAGCATCCTGCTAGGAGAAAAACATCTGTAAGAGAAAAGCATATGGTCTCCATGGTTCATAGACAGTGCTTGAAGCTGCCAGCTGGAAGGGTCAGATCTGAGGATGACTTGTGTCAGCATGGGACTTGGCCTCACTAGGAACAACCCTGCAAATCCCCACTTCATTTCATATAGGTTCCTGGATAGCCAAGGTATGGGACACAGGCTGCTTGAAATCCACGCAGCATGTGAGACAAACAACAGATCAGCATTTCTTCTCTGGTTCCCTGGGCAAACCAATACCACCCTCTTGTTTTGATCCTATCATCTGAAAAGATTGAGAAGCCATTCCAGTAGTTTTATAACAAATCCATAGACATGCGTTTTGAAAAAATATGAAAAGTCCCCTAGACAACAAACATAAGACTCCCTTTCTGTAAACCACCTAGACAGTACATGCACAAGATCTGTGCTGAATTATATATACGGAAAAATGTGGGTGGGACTACAGTGGGGAAGATTATTGCTGATTCAGTCTGGTAAGCTGCCAAGGTGAAGCAAGGAGTGTAAGAAACATTGTCCTTGCACCTGCATGTCAGGCTGAAGCTTTCAGCTCATCTTTAAAAGAGGTAGTAGGCAGGGAGTCTCAGGAGATACAGACTTCATGTCTGATTGGTATTCCCCTGAGATACCTATATCCCTTCTGATTTGGAAGTCACATGCAGAGATTGGTGAGCTCTGTACCACATGCGTGTGTTATCTGTCATGTCTCTTCCTAACACAGAGTAGACATGTTCTCAGGGTTACCAAAACACTGCTGTAAGCTAACGCTAACATCATGGGAAAACAACAAGATAGTCACTGTGTGACCAGCTAGTCTTTTTCTTGACACAGCAGACAGGAGCAATATCTGCAAATGAAAGCTTTGATCATCAAGACTCATTTACAAGAATAGCAAGACAGTCTTTAGACTAAAATTACTTATTGTGACAAGGACTCCAGCAATATCTTTTGTTTCCAAGGGTCCGTTTCACAGCTACTACTCACTGATCAACTCCAGACTATTCTGTGTCTTGTCCCCTGTACTCTTCCACCGCTCATTCAAGACAGATTTCACTGCCCTTACTCCTATTGAGTAGTACCTGTTCTGGACCCATATACCAATGACAGCTATTTTTCTTAGGATTAGAGGGACCCTGCCTCCAGCCACATGGAGGAGAGGGATAACCGAGTCTACTGGACTGTGTGAGTTCGATGGCTTGGCATGTCGGTACCACAAAAATACAAGGCTCTGGTGGACACTGGTGCACAATACACCGTAATCCCTTCCATTTACATTGGGACAGAATCCATTTCCATTGCTGGAGTGATGGGAGGATCCCAGGAATTGACTGTAGTTGAAGCTGAAGTCAGCCTGACTGGATATGAGTGGCAGAAGCACTGTACTGTGACTGGCCCTGATATCCCATGCATCCTTATTGAGGATTATCTCAGAAGGGGATACTTCAAGGACCTGAGGGTGTACCGCTGGGCGTTTGGTGTAGTGATGGTGGAGATGGATGAAATTGAACTGCTGTCTACCCTGCCTGGCTTGTCAGAGGACCTTTCTGTTGTGGGGCTGCTGAGAGTTGAAGACCAGAAGGTGACTATTGCTACTAGAACATTGCACCAGTGACAGTATTGGACAAACTGAGACTCCCTGAACCCCATCCAGAAGATGATTGGTCAACTAGAGAGCCAAGGGGTGATCAGCAAGACATGCTCACCCTTTAATAGTCCTATTTGGCCAGTGCGGAAGTCCAACGGAGAGTGGAGACTGACTGTGGACTATGGTGGCCTGAATGAAGTCACACCACCACTGAGTGCTGCCATGCCAGACATGCTAGAACTCCAGTATGAACTGGAGTCCAAGGTGGCCAAGTGGTACGCCACGATTGATATTGCCAATGCATTCTTCTCAATCCCATTGGTGATGGAGTGCAGGCCACAGTTTTCTTTCACCTGGAGGGGTGTCCAGTACACCTGGAATCGACTGCCCCAGGAATGGAAGCATAGTCCGACAATTTATCATGGATTGATCCAGTCTGTACTAGAAAAGGATGGAGTGCCTGAGCATTTGCAGTATATTGATACAGTCAGATTGTGAGCCCTCTGTATGAATGAGCCTCAGCTTCCAGCACCCAGTGATTTTGCCAACATCAGCATCCTCACTACAAATTGTGCATAAGGACTGAACCAACTATACCAGGTCAGAGCTCCAGATGCACATTGCGCCATTTCGACCTGCCCTAAAGGATTATTGTGACATGGAACCCATGGTCATGGAATAAAAGGACTGATACTTCTGTATATATTGGTGTAAATATTGAGAAATGGGAAGAGCAGTGACTTGGGCATGATGTAAATGGTATGGGATAAGGGGTGGAATGGTGTCCTGGTTTCCCAGGAACAGCCATGGCAGGCAGGCCATGAGTAGTCCCAAGTCATCTAGGAGATCCAATCAAGGCAGCTGACCCAAGCTGACCCACAGATGTATCCCATACCACTTAATCATGCTCATTATAAAAGGAGGGAGTTTACTGAGGGTGGGGAGTTTCTCTTGTTGGGGCTCTGCCCTCTTAGTCTTCTGCTCTTTCTGCTGTTTCTAAGGATGAGGCTGTGTATAACCTTGTATACTTAATGTTGGTGATTGTATTAGTTTCATTATTTCATTCAATCTGTTTCTGCCTCTGCTTCTTCCTTTTTTTCCCCTGATTTCCCTTCTCAGCTGGGGAGGGATCATTGGGTGGTAGAGCAACTGCTACAGTTTAGCCCTGGGCACAGGCTAAACGTAGACAGTACCTTACTGCAATTTCAGTGGGATTACTTGTGGATGTAGGATGCTAATCTATATTGTAACCATGCATTTCCCTTCTCTGTTTACTTGTTTTCTCTTCTGTAGACATTATAATGAGGGACTCCAATATCCATGAGTAGTATGGAACTTCAGATCCCTGCCTTAATTTTACAGGATGCTTTGTGTCTTTTTATATGTCTGCAAGTGTAACACAAAATAGCAAACACTTTGTCTGAAGAAAGCGAAGCAAAACAAAGCTGTGTTTCACTGCCAGGATGCTTTTAACCAATTCCTGAATAATTTCCTCTGCCTGTAATTAGATTGTCAATAAGGAAAGAATAACACATTTATTTAAGAGTAAGACAGTCTTTTACTTTTGATTTGGAGAGCACAAATGCAAAGAACGAACAAAAGCCAAGTCACCACAAAAGAGCAGCATGTCTTCTCTGTGAGGTACAGAGAAGGAAATGGCTGCCAGCAGGTACTTCAATGATCTCAGGGTACAATACAAAGGAAAAACCACAACCCTATGAAACAGACATCGCAGCAGTTAAGTCCATCATTAGTGCCCTCACATCCTCCCTGAGTCCCCTTGAGGACTGGCAGTCCAGAGGGCACTGTACTAGTCCTCTTGTTCATAAAGGTTGATGGCTGTCCGTGCCTCTGTTGCAGGTCCCACCATGTTCCCACCATGAGTTTAAAGAGCAATAACTAATTAGCAACATATCCCTTGGTCTCTTAGCAGCTCCCAGACTCCTGCAACCTTGGACACATCACATACATTGTTTCTCAAATCTTGCATTCAAAGTGAGGATGAACTGGTAGCAGCATCACTATAGGCATGAGTGACTGCTCCTGAAGCTCCCTGAGAACCTCAGATGCAAGAGGTGGACTGAAGTGCTGAGTTGTTAATTATTTTAAACCCCCTTCTTGTTCATATTAATCAAAATGTCAAGCTGATTCTCTCTAATCCAACTAAAGAAGACAGAGCTTCCGCAGTGGGAAATGCTTTAAAGTTCACCATGCTTGCATGATAAATCTACTGTATGCTTCCTACTTGCTGGCTCTGTGTCTGCTGGGGTGAATTTCTTTTGCTGTTCCTACTGATTGTCAGAACTACTTCCAGTGGCTTGAAACAAATGTTGATTCAATCCTGCTGTGACATCTCAAAGCTGAATGTTTGATATCACAGTTTGCTAGGAGACACAGATACAGGAATAAAATGCTGCTTGAGCCCTACCTGATTGGTGCGGTGTGGGGCTATGAAGACACAGCCTGACCCAGAAAATGTGTTAAATAGACCAAAAAGAAAGCTTTTAAAAAATGCATAAATACATGTATAAGTGGATCTAAAATATGCATTTGTAGAAGCCAAACCAAGATATTCCTAGAGACAATGGGCAGTCTCCTGGGAAAGCATTGCATGTTTTGTAACCTTCCATGGGTGGTTTGGTTCTGCTTTGGGAACCAGCAAGAAACTCAGTGCAAAAATAGATTAATCTACATTTCATTTAAAAGTTGCCAGTGAAACAAAAGATTTGATGCAAACTGACAAAAGCCAGGAGATTCCAAATGCCTTGTCCCTGCTCTTGCTCCTGAGTTCATGTCTCAAATGACAGTATGCATTTATGTGGCAGCAGGCAGTATGTGGAATGTCAGCCGTAACACAATGTTGCTTAGGCATTTTGTCATTTTAATCATGTCTTTCACTGCTGAGAACTGTTTGAACCAAAACATTAGAGCCAGACAGCCAAGCACAGAGCCATTTCCCCTTTCCTCTCTGTCAGTGCATCCTGTCACTGGTTGTGCTGGTCCCCAGAAGGGACCGACGCTTTGTTGAGCAAGGGACTTCCCAAAGGTGAAGACGGATGAAATAATTGCAGAGCATGGATACCATCGTACTGCAGCAGTGATCAAGATATTATAAATCAATGGTCATTACTTATTGTTAGCCTCAGTGAGGACAAGATGGGTGGTGTTAAGGGGAATCTTCTAACAAGATCCCCATTTATTCCTGTCTTGGGGTTGTTCAGCCTGGAAAAAAGAAGTCTTCAGGGAGACTTATAGCACCTTCCAGTATCTGAAAAGGGTCTACAAGAAAGCTGAAGAGGGACTTTTCACAAGTGCATGTAGTGATAGGATCTGGGGTAACAGAGGAGAGCAGATTTAGACTAGATATTAGAAAGAAATTTTTTACTGTGAGGGTGGTGAGACACTGGAGAATAACAGGTTGCCCAGAGAAGGTGTGGATGTCCCCTCCCTGGAAGTGTTCAAGGCCAGGTTGGATGGGGCTTTGAGCAACCTGGGCTAGTGGGAGGTGTCCCTGCCTATGGCAGGGGGGTTGGAACTAGATGATCTTTAAGGTCCCTTCCAACCCAAACCATTTAATGATTCAATGATTCTATTATTCTATGAAGAGTATCATGCAGATGATGACCCTTGGCACATAGGGTAGTAAGAGTGGAAGTTTGAATTCCCTTTTCTCACATGAAGCTATAGCTATTTTCATCAGTACTAGCTGAAGCAATATCCAGTAAAAGGATCTGATTTCTATGTTTTGTCAACTTCTAAAACAGCTTTTCTGCCTTTTCAATTTTTTTCACTTGAAGAACCTCAGTCTTGTTTAGGAGGAAAAAACACAGGCCACCAAATGCTGTAGGTGGAAGAGTTGTCATTTGCAATGATAAAATATTATTTGTTTAAGAAAAAAGCCTGTTGTTCTTATCCACTCTTATCTACTCCTCACTCCCACTCACTGCCATTTGGGGGAGGGGAGGGGTAAATCTAAAATTATTTGCATGTTTCTCACAGCCATGTCAAACTTTGACATTCTGCTGGTCCATAGGATGAAGTTTTAAAAGCTGGTTAGGGAATATAACCACAAGTATATAACCTATGAAAACCACTGTAGGCTGAATACAGACAAAATTTTATGTCAAAATGGCTATGATATTTGTTTTAATCAAAACAGAGAACAGCAGCCAACCAAGACAATTGAGTCCACAAAAAAGACATAAGTTTTGTGAATGTACGAAATTCTTCTTTGCTGCTTCCCTTCCATTCCCCCATGCAGCCACAGCATCTATGCTTTGCAGTGGTAAAGAGATGCTTGCAGGGTCAGAGGGTCGGCCAGTGGCACCCGTCGTTCAGCTCATAGTGCTCTGGAAGCTCCTGACATTCCAGATTTCACCTGTCAGTTCAGAGCAGGGGGAGGCTCTGGAAGGAAAGTCCTGCTGGTAGTGATTCGGTTGCAGAGGATGCTTTGCTTTCCAGGATGGCAGTCTGGCTCATTGCACTGCCACTGAATTCACTTAAAGGAGCAACAACAACAAAAGATGTGGGGTTTGCTATGAACTGAGTCCTGTCTCTGATGTAAGACCTCATTAAATAAAAAAGCCAGGCTCCTCAGGTGAAGCTGAGAACTAACTGATGTTCACTTCTGGCAGTGCATCAGAGACATTCTGGGGATAAAATCAAGACGTGGATAACATAAAAGCTTGTCAGTCAGGCCAAAAGCAGGAATAGGGCTGAGGAAGTGATCTTAATTGCCTCAAAAAGGTTTTGAACCTCCTAAGAACCAGCAGTAGGAATGAACTAATTTATTTCAGAAAAAGACAGTTTGCAGGTTTCCATCCAGCAGATAATGTGTGTTTCTTCATTGCATGACAGAGCCTGGAGGCTAGCCTGCACCTGCCTCTCTGTGACCTTTGAAGGAGGATGAGAAAGGTGATATTGCTGTGGGGTGAAGGGTGCTGAGCAGCCTGCAGGTGGTTGTGAGGGGTGCCAGTGATGGCTGCTGAAGTGAGGAACATGCACCTCATGCCAGCTCTGCTGGCACCTTTTTTTCTAGCAGAGCTCACAGAGATGGGAACCCTTCTTTAAAGAAGAGAAAAACACACGTTCTTGAAAAACAAATGTTTTACTGGATTATTTTTCCTCCCTTCTTCTTCCAACACACACACATGTGCACACACAGACACACATCAGAGTCAATCATCAAACATTTCCTGATGGAGTTTCTGCTGTTGGAAGAATGCTGGTATTTTGTGAAAGTATATAAAGTTATGTGATTCAAATAGCTCTGCTCTTTCCATAACTGGGTTTAGCTTGGAAATTTCTTTTACATTTTCTTGTTATTCTTGTTATTTTTCTATTTCCATTGTTATTGCTGCAAAGAGAGAAAATGTCTTCCCCAAGGAAAAAAAAACTAATCTAAGGCAGAACTAGGTATGGTGTGGAGAGGTTTAACGGCAACACTGAAACCAATCATCTCTGACTTCCTGTTCTGTTTTGTACTAGGGATTGTAAACTGTATTTTTTCCTGTATTTTTGCACTACTACAAAGCTGGGTAGTTCACCCAGATACCTGTCTCTGGTTCCCCAGCAGTCTCTCTCGTTTATCTCTGCTCTTTGATGGAGAGCCAGTCTACCAGATGCTGCTGACAAAGTCATATTCATTGATCTGGACTTCTCTACAAAATGAATGGAGCACATCCCCATGACAGCAGGTCAAAGGATTACAAATTATAATTTGAGATATGAAAGAAGAAAAAACAACTGCTTTTCTTTTTTCTTGTCTAATATTATCTCTGTACTCACCCTGTCCACTGAGATACCTACTTTACCAGAAGCATCTAAATAGAGCCAAAAGTTCAGGTCAGATGTTTGCTATTGGAATCAGTAATCATGAAAAATCTCCACTGAGACATGACTTCTGATCTACAGTTTGAAATAGCCACAGGTTAAACTGAGACCTTGGATCAGATCATGCCTGGGATGCAGGCTTTCCAGAAACTGAATTCAGCCTTACAAGTACAGAATATCACTAATGGATATCTACAAAGGCAGAAAGGAAAAAAGAACAAATGACTACTGAACTCAGGAGTTAGGACCCAACTTGCTTTCATTTACTAATGAAATGCCAGCCTCTGTATGAGGCAGCTTCCTTGGAGACAAGATGGAGAGGCTGGTTTACACCAAACGAGGCTCTACCTTTCTGTTTTCATGTCCAGCCACACTTTCCTCTAGAAGTACAAAGCTATTGCTGCCTCCTGGTATAAATCAAAATCACCATTGTGCTTTGTAACTTCAGCAAAGAGTAAATATGTGTCTACTCAGTTAATGCTTAGTGTTGAGTGGGGACAATATATGAGCAGATGCTTCTACTTGTGGAGGATGGACACAGCGAAGTTTCTGCCAAGGATGGCGATATCACCAAGGACGGCGATATGGACATTATACAGCTGGCTGGACACAGCCATGGGAAAGATGAGCACAAGAAGAGAACAAGGAATCGGGAGGAAAGTACAAGGAACTAACCTTGATCAAAGTAGAATGTAGAAACAAAGTAGAACAATACCTCATCTGAGAAATATTGCTGCATAGCACTTTGTGGGACTGGGGCAGGGGTTATAAAAACCAGAGTAGTAGCACAATAAAAGGTCTTCTCTTCACCCCACGAGAGGAGTCCGTGTCATCTGTCGTCACATCTACTATCTGGATTTACGTAGTCTATGGAAACTGGGCAGCATTTTGTAAAAAAATATCAAATTAATTGTCCTTCCCTGATGCTCATAGCAGTGACAATAGTCACGGCAAGCTCTTTGTTGAAGCTTGCATGGATGTCATAGGCAGATGTGTGGGAAGTCCATTCCTCTCAGCAGGCACTAATGTTCAAAGCCCAGAGGCATCCAGGGACAGTCCAGACCCACCTCTGTCGCAAATGGTTCCAATCACACACAGAGCTTAGGTGTTGAGAATGGATGTCACTGGCTATGGCAAGTTAAGGTTAGTAAAGTCAACCTGTCTCTGTTGTGCAGGCATGGGAGGAAGATTCCCACTGCATGCCATTGTACAGATTAAGGGAGGCACTCTCTTTAAAGGATATTTATTTTAGTGGGGAAATTCCCCAGACTATTCAACACAATACAGAAATCAATTCAAGGAAATTCTGTTTCAAGGAAGTGCATGAGCATGCCTCATCTTACAAGTAAGGGAACCAAAACGATTTGTAGCTTGTAATCATGCCAGATTAAAAATGGTAATCAATATATTCATCATGCTGACCTGAAACCCTGAGGACACTTAGCTGGGCAGTAAGAGAAATGAATAGCTTGCTCTGCCTCCTTATTTTGAAAGAGCTAATACTGTGTAAAGCTGGAAGTGAGATAACAGATAGGTGGACTCAGGAATATACTGGGAAAGGATAAGCTCATTTTGGTATTGCTAGTCAGATATACATGATATCTGCTGATCCTGATCTCTTCATTTATTCTGGGTGAAATTCACTCCTCTTTAGACTATCAAATAATCCAAGTTTTTGGATTATCTATAGTATCAGAGATAAGGCTTAACTGAGCATTTGAATGATTTACAAATCTAATGATTGTGTTATGCACAGTAGTGAATTAACTTTCACGGACAAGTTTTGCTTATCTATGGATGTTCAGTTCGGGGCCTTGCTGTAGTAGGAGGCTCTCTTACTGGCTCTCTTCTCAAAAAGTAGCAAGGCACCACTCCTCGCTAAGTGCTGTTCATGAGCACATTTTCTCAAGCATCTACTATCAACCCTGTGTGAAAAAAATATGGGTAGAGTAGGATTTTAAACTGTCTCTCCTGTTTTGCAGAGACTCCTGTGGAGGCTTTTGAAATGACAGCATAGACCTTGTTTGAAATTCAAAGCAGCTCATCAGTACGATTCTTCAGAAAGTTACAAATGTACCATTCTCCAGTTATAATGGGAAAGGCTTTGTAATCTCAGCTAAAATCTTTTTGATCATGAAGCTGTGCAACATGGTTTACTGTCAGTTCCAGAAGATAATTTAAAAGTATTTCTTTAGTGTTGTCTACACTTAGCCTGTACCTGTGGCTAACCTGTAGCAGTTACTCTATCACCTGATGACCCTGCCTCAGCTGAGAAGGGGAATCAGAAAAAAAAAAAAAAGAAGACCCATGGGTTGAAATAGAAGTGGATTTAATAAAATAACAAAACCTAATGTAAATATCAACATAAAGTGTAGAAGTTTATGTTCAGCCTGGTCCTTAGGAGCAGCAGGAGGCCAAAAGGGAGGAGACCCAGGCAGAGGGACTCCTCACCCTCTGTAAACTCCCTCCTTTTATAATGAGCAAGTGGTACTGGATACATCTGCCAGTCACCTTGGGGCAGCTGCCCTGACTGCAACTCCCAGCTGACTCGTGGCTACTCATGACCTGCCTGCCATGGCTGGCCCATGGTTCTGGTCCTGGGAAACCAGGATAGATGTCAAACCAAATATCTCTTCAAATCTCAAGCATTTATAAATGTATTTATATAAAAAATAAGAAAAATGAGGAATATTAATTAAAAATATTAATGAGGAAACCTAAACTTAAATTATTCAGAAAATGTCGTATTTATAATATTTTTCCCTCTGCATGATTTTCTTCCTCTCTGCATTCCACAAGTAAATAATTTCATATAACAGATTGAATCAAAGATTAATATCAATATCCTCAGATCTTTTCCAAAAACCATTTCTGTTTAAGAAGTTTGGCCAGTTTTGCTGTCATCTAAATTTTATTTTAAAAAACCCACAGAGATGCAGACTGACCTAGTGTTAATAATGATTCACACAAATAATTTTATCTCCTTTGTTGATGATAAAGCTATGTGAATAACATAATTCCTGCACATGAAGTGTTCCTAGCCCAAACTAGTGTTAACCTTTATACAGAATCTGGTAATTCCCTGTGAGGTTCTTATATAGAGAGACACAGAGTAACACCTCAGCCGTTTTTGGGGTGGATGATAGCTTGACTTCATGAATAATATACTGCTTAGGTGGGAAGGGGATTTTTTATTGTAGGAGATACTTTCCTGCTTTACATGTCTTAAGTTCTTTAATGGTAGTAAATGAAGTTGACATGTTTCAATAAATTTATGTGGGTGCTAATTATTAACTAAAACTAGTGACAACAGCAAAACTGGTGCCACTAATTCTTTCTTAAACATGTTTTTCCGGCTTCCCAATCTCAGGACATTTTAAAAATCTTTGAAGTAATAAGTCTCACAATACCTCTAATAGTTATGTTAGGAATTTTTTGTTCTTTCTTCATATTAGAAAGAAAAACAGTGGCACAACCTCATTTAATGATTCATCCAAGGTCATAGAACAAGATCTTGTCAGAGATAGATTAGTACCCATGTCTTTTTATTCCCCATTCCTGTCCTCACCACAAAACTGGACAATTTCCCCAAATTAGCACGCTGTCTGGTAAGGGTACATCAAGATGACAAGGCAAACACAAGTGGTAGGGAATACAGGAAAGCAACAAAATGGGAAAGCACTAAATAAGGCTTGCAAGACCAGCAAGGAGTTGACCCGGGGACCTTTTCATCTCAGAGCAGTAGAGCTACTTATTGTGCAAAAGAAGTAGCTCTTTAGGTGAAATCATTAAGAGCAAGCACACAGAGAAGCAACAAAACGGAGACTACCAGCTATTCACAGCGGTCACTCATCCAAACCGCTGGGGGACTTAAATCAGCTTAGCTTCTACACAGAGATGAGGTCGGGCACCAGCGGGCTGTTTACTCACTGTCAGCCAAGCGGGTTTCTGTCACTGCTGACAAGCGCTGGCTGCTCCCACGTTGGATATGTGTCACATCGAGGGGCAAATCAATCAGAGCACAAGGCCAGAGAGTCAATGCCTGTCTCCCTCAGCCAAAGGCCACCCAGCAGAGGATGCTGTAGTCCTGGCTGCAGCCCCAGCTAACACCTCATTGATGTGGCTTGCTTGTAGTACTGCGGACCAAAAAAATAGCAAACTTATCAGGACCCAAGGAGTACTTCCAAGTCCTGGGCTGCTGGGAGACCATACATTGTTGGTGGACACGCTTTACCACACTAACAATAATGGGGACGGGAAAGGACTTGACATCCATAATTTCTTTTCCTACCAGATTTCCAGGTGTGTATAACTGGATCATCTCTAAACTTTTTCCAGGCAGCCTGGTTAGAGCTTCCTGTGGTAATTTCACCTCAAGCTGAGGGAGGATGATACCATGTTGAACTCACATATAAACTAAGTGAAGACAGAGGGTGCGAGATTAACTCTGACCTTTCATGATTTCAAAGTGATTCATTATGTCCTCTTAATATTGCTTAAGAATGTAATCAAATTCTATGAGCCTTTTATGATTGTTACTGTTTTAGTACTAATAGACGACATCCCAATAAAATTTTCTTATTTAGCACCTGTGAACATGTCTTTTCCTAGTCTACATTGTGCAAATAAATAAGGTCCACTTCAAAAAAATAATTAAAAAAAAAATAAAAAATCACTCTTTTAATATGGGGACTTCTCAGCATTAAAGCAAGACTATTGTCCACAGTCTAAAAAGCAGATTTGCCTTACCCAATATCTTAAGGGATTACAACCTCATCCTTTTTTTTTTTTTCCCCAAAAGGCAGCACCTTTAGCAGCATGGCGCCTACAACATTGCCCTGTGACAGTGGTTTTGTACTAATTCAAAGGGAGGATTGCCATCCACTGAGTCCCCAAAACTACCACCCTCAGTGCTTTCAGATTTCTCTCAGGTGAGCATCCATCCAGTTCAATTTATAAGTGCTGAAAAAAATCACGGGCTGAGGTGTGGGGGAACTACAAGAAAACAGCTACTTTTAGCCATAACTAGTCTTCCTGGTTATGTCCTAAATAAATGAATAAATAAATGTAAATAATCCTAATCCTGCAGGAAGCAGTGTTGTGGAGAGCTACAGAAATAAACAGGAATTAGTTGAAAGGGGGTAAAATGAAATACCAGAAACCAAATTGCAGGACTGATTTAAGGTAATCCTAATGGAGTTTTCAAATATATTTGCAGTTGAGAGCTATGGAAAGCGAGAGAAAAAATAGGATCACTTAGAAATAATAATAGCAGTGAACTGGAAATTGGATGCAGAAGCAGCAGACATGTGGAAAAGCTTCTTTCCTCTTTCCTTCTATCTCTGCTCATCATGAGGAGGCATTTAGCCATGACTGGGGTCAGATCCCACTGCCTGATAGAAGGGGCTTTAGAAAGTGTGTGGAGAATTAATGCCAAGGGGAAGATGAAGTCTGAGAGTCTTTAGTCTTGCATTCCAAAGCTTTATCTCAAAATTCACATTGTGAAAATGACAGGACGTGCCTAATTATGAATCTCTTTGTCATTTAATAAGGTTAAAAGTCCCAGCAGCATAGCCCTTTATCATAACCCACTTTATCTGGCTGTGATGGATGCCAAAACCTCCAGAGAATGGACTAAGCCATTTTGAGAGAGATGAATTTATCCCTCCTTCCTTGCACCTGAGAAGAAGCAGCAGCACAGGTAACTGAACTAGTGCTAAGGTACATGTACATCTACGGCAGCTGCTAAGGACCAGCTGAAAATAACCTTGAGGGAGGCCACGCTCATAATCAGACACGAGAGGCTCCTCAGTTGTGGCAGCTTCTCACCTTTTATCTCAGAGACTACATGAGCACAGATTCTATTCAGAGCTCTCCATGCACCAAAATTTGTTTCCAATTTTACCTCACTGTCTAAGATCCCAGTGTGCTTAGATTGAGTCACTGCTTGAAACTTGTCACGTATGTGTCTGGTGTGGAGCTGGACTAGTTGCAGGAAAGACTATGGGTAGCTTGAGACTTCAGGTTAAGTGCTTTCTCCTCCATTAAGAGCCTCAAAAGCCAGTCTGTATCTGGGTTTAAAGATCAGGTAGACATCCCAGTCATGGGAAACAGTTTTCTGCATCTCATATCCTGGCCTTTGTCTTCCCCTTGCCACTGGTGCACCAGAAGCAGCCATCCTTGATGTGCTGAGTCCCAAAGCTGGAGAACCAGCTGCTTTTCACTTAAAATTACAGAATGTGCTGCTAGAAGCAATATGGGGATTTTAGTAATTTAGCATCTGTAAGAAAGGTTAAGAATATAAGAGCAGACACAACTGGGTCAGGGCAAAAATCAACATAGCACAGTATCCATGCTCCAACATTGACCAAAAGTAGAAGCCTGGGGAAGAATAAGAACAAGAACAAAAAAGTATATAAAACTCTCCTCCCCCTACTCTCCTGCTCTCAAACTTTTTCAGGTCAAGGACTACCTGACCTAAGACAAATGAGGTTTCTGCATATTTATTAAGCCTCAGTAGGTTTCTTTTTCAAACACTTTCCAGTTTACCTTTGAGGCCATGTGACTATCCTTTGGCAAGAAGTACCAGAACTCCACTATGTGTCACATGAAACCTTTTGCTCATTTTGAATCTGACTACCACTAACATCGTTGGATGCCTCTAGCTTTTGCTTTGGTGGACACAATAAACACTCATCCCTTTTTTTCACTCCCTGTGCCACTTCTCTTAGATTGTTCTCTTTTCCAGAGTAAAAAAGTTCCAGCATACTCAGGTGTTCCTCACGAGGAAGCTGTCCAATGCCTTTGATGATATTGCTCCAGTGCTCCTATGACACCAAAGAACTTACTTAAACTGCAAATGATATTCAACATGTGGCTAAACTATGGATTCATATTGTGATAAAAAAATGTTCTCTGTTTTACTCCCTATTGTTTACCTAGTATTTTGTGTGGTTTTTGACTGCTGCTATACCCTGAGCCTGGATTTTCATAGACATGTCTGTTGTAAACCTCAAGTCTTGAGACACAACTATCAACATTGTGCCCATCATTTTACATATGAGGTTCAGAATATTGTTCCCTGGATGTGGATGATGACATTTGTCTGCAATGAATTTCATCTGTTATTTTATTGTTCAGTCATTCACCTTGTAAGGTTGCTCAGCCAGACTGAGTGGCTTGCAATATAATGGTAGATGAAGTTACTAACAAACAGGAGTGAAAGGCAAGAGAGAGATTCCCCACATGACACAGTGCTTTTGGATTCTTGCTCCACTAACCTTGTGAGGTAATGCAGGTGTAATTTGGCCCTGTGTCTCTAGCATTTAAATATTAAATAGGAGATTCTGGCTTTGAAGAGTAAGTTACAGTCCTCCTTTCAAGCATCCAACACAGGGAAAGAAAGCAAGGTGTTTTCTTTCCAACATTTTCTGTTCTCATTTTCTTCCCATCGGTCACAGAGGAAAAACGACACTACAGTGCAGGGTGAGAAGGGTGTTAACACTTGATAGTATGCCCTGTGATGGTCAGTGCCATGTGTTTCCCACCACTCCCATTTCATAGTCCCCTCTCTTACTCCAGACAAATCTCAGATCAAGGGCAAAGCCTCAGGCAGCTCAGAACCATGGGGTATGCTTCCTGTCAGGGCACTGAGCACCCAAAGGAGGCCACTGCAAGGCACACTGTCTTGGCCACAACTCTTCCTATGGCATGAAGACAGATCCACCAGCATCCTCAGGTCATCTGATCCCCCGAGTAAGGGTGACACCTCGGCTCAGTGGCCAGATCCAGCAGCCTGAGCACTGTGGCTGGTGGGGACCTCTGCTGCCTGAAATGGAGACCCTGAGGCTATGGTGAGCTTTGGCTTTGTACTTTTCCTGGCATGTATTGTGACATTTACTGCTGAGCAAACAGCAAAGTTTCATCCTCACTTGAAATCAAATTTGTTCACTGCCAGTGGAGACCTGTTTCTATATCTGAGATTTCATTGCATGCAAATGCATCTTTGGGCATTGCATCTGAGGTTCATTGATGGCAATTCAGCATGGTGGTAGTTTACCCCAGCAAGTAGCATAGAAACTACTCTACTTGATGTGCTGTCTCAGAGGAAGAAGATTTCCATGTTCCCTTCCCCCCCTTCATTATCAAAGCAGGTAATTAAAAGTATCAAAGGGAAGTATCACTGTCTCATTACATTCCTCATTTATACCAACATAATACGCCAGGAAATTATTTCAAGCATGAAAGAAATAGGAAAAGCAGCCTAGCAGTAGTCCAGTCTGATGCTGCAATTTTGTAGATAAGAGAATGGAGACCTAACTCTTAATAAGTTAAAAAAAAAATATAACACTTTAATGTAAGTAAAGAATTAAAATAATGGATACAGTACGTATATTTCTATGATTAACTGGCACCGTAACTGATTTTTTCAGCAGGTATAAATTAAGGTCCCTAATAGTATAAGCATTTAGAGCTGTTTATAGTTTGCAGTACCTCAAATCAGAGTCTTGTCCTAATAATTACTCATTTTTCAGTGTGGAAGTAAAGTAATTTAATAACACTTTTGTCAAATTAGAAGTTTAATGTAAAAGGAGGCTTATTATCAGCATTCCAGCACTTGTTTCCCAAAAATGTGTGCTCATGTACTTTACTGAGACACTACACCAGAAAAGCTAATGGGAAAGAGAAAGAGATGGAACAAAAAAATTTTATATAATTGGGCCATGTGTCTGGGAGTGAAACCCGGGCCTCCTGCTGTTTTTTTTGTAGCTCTGTTACCATCTTCCTGTTGGATGTAAGATTTCCCATTTGTAAAATAGGGATATCATTGCTGAAACACTCGTAATGAAAAGGACTATTTGTAGAACTGGCATGTGCTTAATGCTCATAAGCAGCTCCTCTAATATCAGTGTGACACCACAAGTGGTGAGCTAAACACAAGATCACATCAAGGACTTAAATATATAGATTTTTTCACTTTTAAATATATTAAATGCTTTAAATCTGCAGTGTTTATTGACAAGAGTCTGCTTTCCCATTAAAATATAACAGTGAAATATTCATACACCTTCACAGAAAAGTGACACAGTGAAGAAAACCAAGGCTAGATATCTAACTGATATACACTGTCCTAAATAAAGCATCAAAAGCAAAAATTCAGCACAGAACCCTTGTGCTGGGAAGTCACGTGAAATAACAAACACGGGAAAAATTTCCAATTTTTGCAGCCCTCTTCAATCACATTTGTCAAAGATGGAGAGAAGATAACAAATTTAAAGAAAATTTTAAATTTGTCTATAAAAAATATTTTAATGATTTTATTATAATGTCACCTAAAAATTCCAATGAAATAACAGGCCAGCCTGCATCCAAACTGCTTACAGTCCAAGTAATGTTTTGCCAATATTAATTGCAAAGGTTTCCATACTCTATTTTGAAGATGGCTTGTTGGGATTTAAATGTCACAATCCCAATAAGGCAAAACCATGATGGAGCAGGAAAAGCAGACAGTCAGGCCTTTTGGCCTCCTTTCATTGCTTGAGAAGACAGCTGGAGGAAAAGAGCTGACAGAAGAAATGGCAAAAAATAAGTTTAGACTTTTAAAATCCTATTTCAGGTTTAATGATCAAGGATGTTAACCCAAGTAAGGTTTTATACATGTAATTTTAAAACTGATGTCTGTAATTAACTAACGATTTTGCAGAGTTTATATATTCTCTGAGGAAAGTGTAAACTCCACAAGTTTTGTGGTTGCAAGAAGTTGCACAACAGCCTCCAGGAGTTAATTGCAAGGGCAAAGGCAAGACTTGGACTGGCCTTCTCCTGACAAAGCACTGACCAGCACTGCTTGAGCTCAAAGGGAATTATTTATAGCCACTGGCAATAGGGTCCAGCTGAATCTCTTCTGATGGGGGGATTTTTCGATTGTAGGTTAATTATACCACAGGTACAAATATACCTGTGATGGGAATATGCAGAGTCAACTCAACTTGAGCATGACTCATGTCATGAGTTGAGCATAAGCTCAACTTCATGCTGAGGCAGAGCACTACAGGAATAAATCTGTATTATTTTGGGGTCACCTTATGTCCAAATGCTCTTTTTTTTGCATCAGTTTGTGCATTCTTTCCTGATAGACCCAAGTGGGTCCCCTCCAGAGCAAACATCTGCAGCAAGGTTTGCTAACACCAGTTGATGTCTTGCTTTGGCTTGACATCATACACACTTCCCAAGGCTTCATCTATGTTAGGAAGCTAAACAGGGAAGCTCACAGGCATATGTATAGTCTCGTGATCACCTCTGCTGTACAACCACTGGCACACTTCTTGATGTATCCAGGCCAATGGAGATTTTCCTACAAAATGCTTATTACAGTGTAGGGGTTATTACAGATGTGCAAACAGTTCTAATGGGGATTTTGGAGTTGATCACCTTGTGTTTGGGATGAGGTATGCACTACAGAAGCCAGTATTACTGTGTCATTTGATCTCAGTTCCCAAGAAGAATCTCTGGATATTTTATTTGCCAGTGTCTACAGTTATCCAGTACTCAGGGCTAAACCATAGCAGTTAGTGTATCACCCAAGGCTCCCTTCCCAGCAGGGAAGGAGAACTGGGGAAAAAAGGAAAAGGCCTGTGAGTTGGAGCATAAACAGATTTAACAGAATAACAAAACTGAAAGAACAATCAACATAAATCATAGAAGGTTCTAGTCAGTCTGGTTCTCAAAACTGACAGGAGGAACAGAAGACCACCAACAAGGACCCTCAGGGAGAGGAGCTCACTCCTTTTATAATGAGCATGCTGAGGTGGTATGGGATACACCTGTGAGTCAGCTGCCTTGATTGGATCTCCCAGCTGACTTGGGGCTACTCATGGCCTGCCTGCATGGCTGGTACATGGGTCTGTGCCTGGGGAACCAGGACAGCCAGTACAGATGTTACATGAATGGCTATATCCTTCACTCTTCAGAGCTCTTCTGCCTGGAAGGTCATAACACTCAGGTGCAGCGTTGCACAAATTCCCAGGAGTGGAAGCTCCATCACTGTGCTTGACACACACCATTCCAGAATGGGGAGTACTGGGAGCTGAGATGCAGGAATGGGTCAGCTCCTGTAGAGCTGCTTAAATCTGGAAGGGAAAGCATAAAGACAGAGCTAGAAAGTCCTGCAGGACTGCAGGTAACTGCACACGGGTATTTTCACATCACACTGCAATGGGTCCCATAATATTTATTGATCTAGCATGACAGAGACAGGTGCAGCAGGACCTTGTTAAGTGAAACTGAACATGATAGACTTAAGATCTAGGGGATTAGTCCTCCCTGGTCTTGTTTGTTGCTGTTCCCCTTGCCAGATCCATTCAGTAGCAAGGCTGAGTATGAACTCCAAAAATGAAAAAATCCACCACACAGTACATGCACTGCCAACCTCACACACCAATGCATACAGAGAGTAGATCTGTAGTTTACTACAGAGAGTAGTAGTTTATCAGCACCCACATAGCATGCACAGTATGCTCATCAACACCAGCAGCACAGGCGCCTGATCCTGCTTCTCCTTGCCAGCTCACCAGGACTGCAGTTTCCAAATGGGTGTCCAGAAACCCACGCTCTCTTGATTTAAAGACACAGAAACTCTTGACCAGACATTAAGTCCATCCACAATCCCACCTGTTTACCCCAGTTTCTGTACTAGGTTTTTCAGTTTCTGGTTTCCAAATCACTGGCTAATCCAGCCTGAAGTTTGGTAACAAATCACACACATACTGCCCTATGCATATCCAGAAGAGAGAGCAAAGTCAAGAAAATAGAAATAGGGTTTGAGACAGCAGGAAAGGCTGCTGTGATCACGTAAGTGTGATGACTGGTATCTTGATTACATGTGCCTGGTCACTACTTTCCTCCTTGCTCTCCTTTTTCCCACACTTGTTCTTCCTCAGCTCACCCTGATGCTTCCCTTTCCAGCCTTTGTCCATCCCCTAATCATCCCAGACCAAGCTTTGTACAATCCCACAAAGCTCTCAAATATCCATAATAAGTTTCATCTTTCCCTTGTGATCCCTAATGATTTTGTTTCCCTTCTTACCAGCTACAGAATTCTAGTTGACTCTCTCCAAGGTTACAACTGCACAGCCACTAACAAGGTAATACTCATAGCCCAGGTGTCCCCGTGCACTTGCAGACCTTATTTCCCAGTGGTGGAGCATGGTCTCAGGACATAAAGGCTCTGGTATACCTGGTAACTGACAGTGAAGTGCATATTGATCATAGAGGAAAAGGCTGCCATTCTGAAGATGAGCTTACTGTGAGAAAGAAAAAATTCATTAAGAAGCTGCTTAATAGTTTTTGTGCATTACATTTTGAGCCATAATGTATTACTGAGGAAAAATGGACATCGTATTATGCACAGTTCAGTAGAAATTATTGCTGTCTGAACTAATCTAGGATGGACAGTCCTAGACAGTATTCTGTTAGGTAGAGAAATTATTGGTTTTTTTCTGACATGTAATGCTAAACAAAGCCATTAATTAAAGTAAGACAGAGGATGTGTGGAACCATTTGCATATTCTTTTGAAAAGTGAAACAAATTTACATTGAATTCCCACCATCTGGCAAACTAGAAAACTGTCAGTATTAACAGCATTGTCAAGCCACCATGGAAGGAATTACAGAGATAAAAGTGATGGAGGCGGCACCATTATCGCTTGCTGGAAAGTCTTACTCCTGATCAGAAAAAAAGAGATGGTTTGCCCATAACAGGAGCTATGTGGCAGGGACTCTGTGACAGCGGTATCAGTCTAAAACAGAAGAGTGATAATTCACTGTCTTGTTGAGACATATTTATTGTTGCTTTTGTGGATACAGAAGACATTATTGCAAAGATGCCTGAAGGAATTCACAAGAGGTGGAAGATTTTCTGACATATCATCAGCTTCATTATAGAGGATCAGGGAACTTTTGCCATAGGTGTTTCCTCCTCTTCTCCTCTTAGCCATAAAACATTGAACCACACTAGAACATGAATGATCATATTGCAAAAGACATAATAGTGACAATATTTTTATCACTTTACTTGTGTTAGAAGAATATCGTGCATACTAATTAAGACATTCTTCTGAGAAGCTATAAAACAACCCAGTGCACTTGCACCCTGGTTTACTGCAGTGTATAGTGGGTCAACCAGATAATAAAGAAGACAAGACCAATTGTAGCTGTTGGGAGCATTGGACAAGGGTTATGTTTGGGCTTGAGTAAAGTTCTGGGGCAATGACACTTTTCCAGGAATTTATTAGGCTAAGTTCCATGCCAGAGTGAGTTGAGCAGCTTTACTGGAATCAGCTGAGTTGTATCAGTAGCAGCCAATGGAGAACTGAAGCCAGGGAATATAATGAACCTTCAGCTCAGGTGTTCCTCTTAACTCTTGGGTCTGGCAGTGCAACAATGAGATGGTGCTACAGGAAAGCAGGGTATCAGTAAGTAGTGCTTTAATGACCATTTTTCTGGGCCATCCGCTGGTTGGAAGGAGTACAGTGATGTTTCTGTGTTTATAACTTGTTTTATGGATATAGCTGAGGACACGTGGCAGGTAGTAATGAAGCAGTTGTTAGTATATGCCTATATGTAGGCACTGTTTAGCCAGAGAATTGCTACAGACTTCTAACAGGGGAGGAACACCAGTGCATTCTCTAGGTATTTGTAGAAAAAAATATCAGGTAGCTAAATCAACTTGCTAACAGGAGGTGAAGAGCCTTTACAGATGGACATGTAATGTTGACTTCTAAACTGTGAGTTTTGCCTTTTTAAGAAAACTAGACTCAATGTACTTCTACTAAATCATAGAATAGCCTTGGTCAGAAAAGACCTCTAAGACCATCAAGTCCAACCTAGCATTGCCAATTGACTACTAAATTTGAGCTTCCTTCTATTATGTTACTTAAACTCATATGCAAATGGCAAGTAAATGTGGTGGGCAGTAGCTTCAAGGCCTTAAAGTGATTTTAACATAAAGTAAAAAACTTTTTGAGCTTACTTGGTTCCAAAAGGTGGAAGGTGGAAGGGACCTCACTGATGCTGTTGATTCCCATAGTGTGTCACACACACAAACATATGCAGAGTGTGGGTAAAACTCCCAGCAGAGCTGAGACCAGGTACACCAGAATCCCATACAGGGCAGCAGTCTGAAAGAGCTTAGCCCTTGTTCATATCTGGGCTCCTGGGATGACTTATGTTCCTGTTCAGTGAACAAAAAATTTTTGGAAACTAGACTGGAATAACTTTGGTTTTCTAAGAGGGCAGGGTAGGGAGGCTTTTTTTTTTCGGGTCAGCTCATACTGAAACTTTCTATTTTGGCATTTGCTTAGAGCTTTAGGTTTGCCTAATAAAGATGAGTGAAGGGAGGAGGGCAGGGATTAGCTCACTTGCCTTTCTCCTTTACTAGCCAAACAAGCAGTTTTCCCTGCTCCTCTTCCTAAAGTAGGCTAACCAGAGACCAAATTATTCCTAACATAGTTACATCTTTGAAAATTGACCTTTCTGTAGGCTATAAGAGAAAGTTAATGCCTTTGAGGAAGAATTAGAGGAGTGGAAAACGCTGCTTTCATCCATGAGGTTGAGTAATCAGTTACTCATTCACTCTGTCCCTCACTTTCCTACATCCGAGTGCAATTTCTTTGTCTTCCCTACCAGGTTGCTAAAGGTTTGCAGCAAATCTTCAATGAGTACTTTGCAGTTGTGACCATTTGTTATAGGAAAACTTTATTTCAAAATAAAATGTCTTTCAAAATGTTGGGTTACAACATTTGAGTTCTTCAGTGTTTTCTCCCTTCTCCCTGCTCAAACACATTGCAAAATGTAATTGTAAGCAATTTCAGCCACATCTTATTCCAGCTACCAGGGAGTAATTGGTTCACTTTCTTCACATGCCTAGTCCTGCTACAGTGTTTCTGATCACCAGGTTTTTTTCCCCCCACTATGCTGAAGCAGAGCAACAACAGTAAAGGAAGAAGAAAGGTGAAAGAAGTATGCTGTATACTTGAAATGAGGTGATTTCTGGGTACGGTCAAGAGGAGACAGAATGATCTCTGTGTGTTTAAAGACAAAGTATAAAGGGAGTAATTTTGAACAGGGGTTATTCTTGCAGCAAGCCAGAATAATGGGTGAGGATATCCTCTCTGAGCTGATACTAACCAGAAGAAATGTCAGCCTCTGGCATTGCAGATAAGTGTAACCTGCAGGGTGGAAAAGCATTGGTTCTGGAGTTACTTGTTCTGACTGCAACCGTATGCAGTGTCTCGGGAGCTGTTACCAAGAGCATCATCCACAGCGCAAAGGGAAGGCTAAAAGCTAAGGAGCTAAAGTATAACTCTACTTTGAAACACGGTTGTGAAACCAATGCTTTCTCACCCAATATTTTGCCACTTGCTGGTATTTCACAGGGTGGTTGAGCTTTAGAAAGATGTCTAGAGGCCATCTGATCCAGTCCCCTCCAACTGCTCAAGCAGGACCAGCTACAGGAGGCTGCCCAGGACTATGTCCAGATGGTTTTTGAACATCTCCAGGGATGAAGGCTCCACAACCTCTATGAGCAGCCTGTACTAGTGCTTGGTCACCATCACACTGAAAGAGTGTCTCCTGTGTTTCAGTTTGCACCCATTGTCTCTTGTTCTGTCCCTGGGCACCACTGGAAAAAGACCAGCTCTTTTATTTAGTCTCCTCTGACTTCAGCAGCAAAAATTGAACGAGGTGCTCCAGAAAGTGAATTATCTGAGACCTAGGACTAGCAAGGAGCTCAGTGGGATTTGTCTTAAAATGCCGTGTCCATGACAAAATGCTTTCTCCACATGGCAAGGAGTGCAGAGAGAAGGAGTCCTCATGTTACTTCAGTACCCTTCACTTGTACTGACATTAAGGGATAGGGATTATAATCTCTTCCAAGATACTGCCATTAAATAGTACACTTCTATTGTCTGGGTTCTTGGAGGCATGTCTTCTCCTAATGAGTTTCTAATTCTCACTTATACTCAAAGTAAAAAGCTCAGTAAATAATCTAATCTTAGCCAATTCTGACTGCCCACAGTAACCAAGGGAGGTCAGACCTTTTTTTGGAAAAGACTTTTGCTTGCTTTCACAGTGAGTTTATTACATTTCCTGGCATTCTTAATATGCACTTTGAGGTTTGAAACACTTCTTGCTTTGCAGGAACTGACCAGGGACTGGGCTGTGCTTGACTTTTGTATCTTCTGTCCTATCCGACCTCAGTTCTTCCCAGTCTTTATTCTGAGTATCTTGGACCTTCATCTCTCATCACTGGCCTCTGCTTGGTGTTTGTTTCAGGCAAGATCTGTTTTCTAACAAATTCATTGTGCACCACTAGCCATGGTGAAATGTCAAAGTCTAACCCCTCCTCTTTCCATATATTTCATCTATCATGTAATCTCTCTTCTGAGAAAACCCTATTGCACTGATTAAGGGGTTATACAATGCTCATCAATCTTCCACTTCTCAACTTGTACTTGATAAATTGGGTTTGGACATAGCTGGAGAGGCACATGACTGCCAAGTGCAAAGTATCTACCCTGAAGGCAGCATCTAAGGCATGGAATTAAATGCAGCTAAAATCATAATTCATGCAAAATAAATTTGGATGCTCCAGCTCTTGTAGTCATAACTCTTGTAGCCAACTCCTACAAAACTGCTGGTTTGTTTAACTGTAAATAGCAATGCACATCTCACTAAACCAAACTCCAGGTAAGGCATACTACTGGGGACTGGAAGAAACCTCTGATGTATCTCTTTCTCTGGCAGCCCTATGAGCATCCCAGTCTGGCTGAAAGTAGGCTATCACACTTGCTCACTGTTATGTGTACGCACAGTGAAGAAAATGTGCTCCAGCAGTCCTTCAAGAGGACAATCTGGTCTGTATATTCTTCTCTTTTTTGACCCTAGTGAGCATGCTCCCATGCATAGCAAGGAACTTCATTGCTTTTTTTTTCCCTCAAAGGCAGCAAATTAGATCACAGAATATTGGGAGTGGCATGAAAAGGTATTTTGTTTTCTGGCCAATGAAACATTTCTTGTATCTTCTGACTATCTTTCTCCAAGCCTTTGTATGCTGTCTCTAACACTAGAGTTTGTGCATAGCAAAAAACTTTTTAAAGAGAATTCTTTGTTTCTTTCCCTTGTATCTTTTACTGAGCCTCAGCATCATTCCTCTCCTCACTATGGCTGTAAGGTTAACAGTACCCCACAATCTTTTTATCATGGAAACAAATATTCTGTTTTTCTGACAGCTGCACCTGGTCAGAGTGGTGTCAATGGATATTACAATAGATTACTTCCTATCTCTGCTTGCAGTTTCCTGCATGAGGCACCTCTACTGCCTCTTGAAAGCACTCAAACTCTCAATGTATTATAAAAAGCACAGCAATAGAACCAGAAAAAGTCATTCTTTCTGGCCAATTTTGATATCTGAGATAGGTTCCAGTGGCTGGGCTGGAACCCATGTTCATGTACATCTCCACTGGGGGGGAAAAAAAAGCATATGACTCATGGCAGAACAAAGACAGTAATATTAAGAATGGCATGTCCAGTATGCTCAGTACAGTTGCAACGAGAATTCTTTCATCAGTAATGTGCTCAGGAGAAGATTCCTGATTTTGCAATTCAAACATGGGAATCTGGCTTTCTGAAACAGAATTTGAGACTTCCCTATAAAGAGAAAACAATTGCACCTAGCTCTGCAGTTAGTTCTAGTTTTACCCATAGTAGCAGTATGTCATACATGTTCTTTAGTTTCTTGCTGAACACTTCCATTTTTTCACCTTCAGATGCTCCACAGCACAATTCCATGTCTTATTTTGATGTCTATTAAGAACTGTACAAGCATGGGATGTCCTTGCAATCTCATGGTAATCCCTAGGTGAAACCTGATTTATAAGAACAGCTTTTAAGTAAAATTAAGAATTCAGTGGATTGAGTTTGGGTGCAGATTTTAGGATCAAAAGACAGATTATACCATTGTTATAGTTTAGAACACCAGAATACTTATTAACAGCTTGCTAGACTATATAAAGACCCAAGCCAAACATCGATCTGATGGTGTATGGAGATCCTGTGTATGTTCCAGAAGTGTATATAAACAGGTAATGCCATGATAGTTTGCTGGTTTAGTCTGTGGTAAACCACATTGTCTTCCTGCATAGGGAAATCTGCTGTTCCTCCTATTTAGGCTTTTTTTCAGGATTTTTTGCAATATTTCTTTCAGCTACAAGTATATGCTTCTGTGACAATATTTCCTCAGTTTGCCCAGTACTCTAATGATGGATATCAGTAATCTAAACTTTGCAGATGTCCTTTATTTTTTATTAGTTTAAGTGGAAAAAATAAGAGGCAAACCTGAGGGATTATGATGTGCAAGTTACTTTATTGTAATGCAGCTGACTTATTGGAAAAACGTGCAAAAAGTTGGTCTGATCTCACAGTACATGTTTTTATGAATTTTTTTAGACTTACAATTGGTATCAGGATCCTCAGGTACAACATCACCGTGAGAACTCACAGGGACCTTTTAACCCTTTGGAATATTTTTTTTCTTTAAACACAAGCAGAAAATTTGCCTGGCCTTTCTTCAAATAGCAAATGGGATGAAAAGGCCTGTGAAGAAGGGTGCAAGGTAGGTACTAATGGGCTGGACAGGGACAGAGAGCAGACTAATTCATTCAACTGAGAAGTATTTTATGGAAGACAAACTCTAAATTTGATTTATTACTTGCTAACCTTAATGTTTGAGACAGGGGAGACAAACTTCAGTTGTGAGTTTTTCAGTTGTGAATTGTCAATATTTGGGCAATGTACAAAATTACCTTTAAATACAATTGAATGAGAAAACTGAGTGGCAGCTGGGCCATGTGTAAAGACATCATGTGAATTCAAGTGAGGTTTGACTACCTTTTATTTGTTTAGCTTTTCCTTCCAATCTTCTGAACAGGATTATCTACTCCTGGTTATATACTGTGACATAAAAAAGCACAATTTGGACCTATGTAATTTACTTTCTTTGCCCTAATTAATGTCCTTTCAGTTTAGGGCAAGAATTGACAGTCAACAGCATGTGCTGCTTTTCAGATTATTTTTTACCTTAAATACTACTAGGCATAGTTTTCCCTCTGGTAATCCACTTTTGTTTCTCTTACCCTGTAAGACAATTGATGTCATTCACCAAAGAGGTAGTTTCTAAGAGACTTGCAAAATTTCTGGAACCACTTGTCTGAATTCATCCCCTGTACAAATCTTGTACAAAACTTTGGGCTGTACCTTATGAGGGATCCTCCTAACAGATTAATGGAGCTCTACAACCCTGTATTCTCACCTCTAGATTCCTGCTGGGCCCTGAAGGTTTCCATTAACAAAGTCAGAACTGGAACTGCTGAGTGATACTTGAAAAGAAGAAAATCCTGGAGAAACTAACTTGGGTGTTATAATAGCTAAGAGGTGGTTAGTATCTTTAAGAATTGAAAGGGTGATGCACACTTAGGTTTCACTAAACTCCTTTGATGAACCAAAATGCACTGTTCCAAACTTCACCTTCAGGTGAAAGCAACATTGTTCTTACTGAAGAGAACCTGAGAACAGAGCACAACTCCCTCCCAAGAGAAATGCTCTGCTCCTACCTTTTGACAGGGATTTGCACTGAAAGCAAAGGAAGAATCAGTGCCTGCAGTTCTGTGTTGGCTTGCTGTGTCAATATCTGTAGCAGTGACTAACGTCTGTTGTCACATATTCCCACAAGGAATAACATCCCAGTCAGTGAACTCTGAGAATGTTCCAGGAAGCCTTTGGCACTCTTCTTGTTCAAACGGTTTGGCATTTTCTGTACCAGCAGTGAACACAACACCCCTAAATCTCACTTCTCAGTCTGGAAAAAGTGAAATGAGGACAGAATGGCTGTCTGTTTCCAGGCTTGTACTTCTTTGTCCCCAAGTGTTATCACTCTGCTGGGATTTGAGATTGTTTTAACACATCTGTCATCATGTTCAGCTGATATGAATGCTAACTGGATCTATTCAAGGCAGCATTACTGATCTTTAGCACAGATTTGATCCAAGCTCCAAAGGTGATACAGAATAACCAGTGTTTTCCCCTCAGTCCACATAGGCTGCTGTGTAAATTGTCAGGTAGAAAATTTCTGCACTTTGCTCCCCAGAAATTTAAACGCCATCTTATCATACAAGTGTTAAATTTCACTGACATTAGCATTGGTTGTATATGTGATGATGTCTTCTAATTCAAGCATGTGGCTTACCTCCAGCCCGTGCTTCCTTTCTATAAAGGGTTCTGGAGCCCTTGGTTCTTATTATTGCTAGCATCTTCACTGTACCAAACACTGTTGCCTCAGGCTTTGGACACTGGCTAGATACTGGGAATGCTGAACAGATGAGTGGACATGTAATTTCAAACAAATTCATCTCATCTTGTTTGCAAGATCACTTTATTAAATTCAGCTGGAAGAATATTTCCCTCTTTTTTTGTCCCAAGGAGTTATTTCAAAATATTTATATAGTGCTGTAACATTTACACAGTGCTCTACACTGCTGACATGCTTCTTACCTGGGTGAGTGAAGACAAGAGAAATATATGGATGATGAGCCATTACTGATGAAAAGGAAGGAGAGAAATGAAGCAGAAGGACTGAGGAGCAGAGGAGCACTGGGCTATGAGCAAACCAGGGCTGAACCTGAAGGGAAGTTACTGCATAACAGGAAAGGAAAGTTATCTGTGTGTGCCAACACTTTGAGAAAGAATGAAAAAGCAAATCAACAAAACAGCATAAACAGGGGGAAGAGCAGATGTCTAATTAACCTAATATTTTTTTTTTTTTAGAGCAAACTCATTCCTAGATGTCCCTGCAGAAGTGTGAGCCATTTGCCAGGAAGCACTGCTAGTTAAATTAATGTAGCAGTGACATTATGTTTAGAGACAATAGAAGCTCAGTTATCTTCTCACATACACCCACCTAAATCATCTGAAATCAGAATTAGATGATATGGTAAAAACCATGCAAGGAAGGAAAGTACAATTGCAGCTTAGGAATTACTTCCACAGTGCAAGGATAAAGACTGTGGTCTCTGCTGTATGCAGACCAGAGTGCAGGAGGAACTTATCTTGTGTGCAATCTGCTGTTATACCTGAAACTACAACAGAAGTAATTTAAGCCTAAACTTGATCAGAAGCCCTGTTTTATCGCAAGTGAGGTTATAGCTCATAGAGTAAGGAATTACTACAGAGTATTTTATATATATGACTTTACATTTCCAATGTGTAGTGTAATTTGGAAATTATAACATAGGTTCTCTGGCCATTTTCACACAGAAAATTCAAGCACCCACTTCCATTAAAGGCTACCTAAGTATCAGATAATACTTCCAACTTACATGGGCTGAGGATAGAGTCAAATATTTTGTATTAAAGGTAGGTTGCAAAAGAGGAGTTATTGCTATCGCAGGTCTGTGTGAACAGCATTTAAAAAGTTGTTTGCATGCAGTTGGCTGCCTGCCTTTTGTGAATTGGATTTTGTTGGGTTGAGTTCCTTCAGCATGATTGTTTCTTGCATCAAACCTCTTCAGTTCTATGAACTGAAGTCAGTGAAGTTAGCAAAACTCAGGGAATGGGAATGCCTGAAATCTTCATGGTACTCCAGATGAAAAATTAATTTCCCTTTTCCACAGAGAGGCAATCTGTACATGCTGATGCATCAGGATATCTGGAAAGTTGGGCGAAGCATTCAATTTTTGTTCCCTTTAAGGCTGGTGTCTCCAAGGGCTGCTTTCTCATGTTTTCAGAGCTTCTGAGAATGTTACGAGGCTATTCTGGATTTTGTTACCTTGGCTCAGAGGTGTTACTTAAAAAAAAGTAGAAACAAAACAGTTAAATTACTGAAGTGGATGTATCTATTGGTTTGAGACTGGGGAAAAATAAATAATTTGTATAGGTAACTTTAGTCAATCCTCTACAAGAATAGCTATAATATAAAACCAGAAAGGGATTTTTCTGAGGACCTGGGACAGATTTACTGTTGAAGCCAATGGAGCAGTCCCCAGGTGGATCTAAGATTTCCAATTTTAGTGCAGTAAAGGCTTGTACTGGTGAATCTACCTTTATGTCAATCCCTAGAGAACCAGACTCAAGTGTTTCAAAGCATCATATTACATGTTTGAAGAGGTCTTTTTTAATAACATGAAGATAAGACTAAGTATATATTATTGCTTTTTCTTAAAAACACTCAAAATTCAAAAATCCATCATCCATGTGAAATTATTTATTCTTTCCTATAAAAGATCTTGGAATGTCCAGCATCATAAAGAGGTCACTAAAAGAAAAAAACAAAACCTCATAACAGTTCTTTCCTCAATCTTATCCTTCAACTAGTCAAGAAGGAAAGAGGAAAGAGAATAAATTACTAAATGAAGACATAAAGAATGCTGCAAGTTACTCAAAACAGTGTATTGGGTGGCCTGGATACTTAAAGGAAGATTATAGGAATGTCAGGCTTTTAGGTCTTAACAGTGGTCTGTTTTTTTCCCTCGCCTTGGTTACAGTGAGAATGTTCTAGTTGTATAAAGTTGTGGGAAAAAATTTTACAAATCTAGTCTCTTCTTTGTAGAAGACCAGAATAAGCATGCATTCCATCTCAATGATGGAATCAGTTCTATCTTTCCTACATGAACAAAACACTTTCAATGTTGGAAAAAGCATGCAACAATACAGTGTGAACAAAAAACCTCAGTTTCTAACTTTCCAATAAGTTTAGATAACAAAAGATTTTCTAGCTATGCGTCTGTAGTCTTACTGGGGATGTAACAAAATCACAGAATAGCCTTGGTTGGAAGAGACCTCTAAGGTCATCAAGTCCAACCGTTAACTGCCAATTCTCCACTAAACCATGACCCTCAGCACCTCATCTACATGTTTCTTAAATCCCTCCAGGGATGGGGACTCCACCACTGCCCTGGGCAGCCTGTGCCAGTGTTTGACAACCCTTTCAGTGAAGAAACTTTTTCCCAATATCCAATCTAAACCTCCCCTGGCACAGCTTGAGGCCATTACCCCTTGTCCTATCTCTAGTTACCCAGGAGAAGAGACCAACCCCTGCCTCACTACAACCTCCTTTCAGGTAGTTGTAAAGAGCAATGAGGTCTCCTCTCAGCCTTCTCTTCTCCAGACTAAACAACCTTAGTTCCTTCAGCTGCTACTCATAAGACTTGTGCTCCAGACCCTTCATCAGCTTCATTGCTCTTCTTTGGACATGCTCCAGCAGCTCAGTGCCCTTCTTCTAGTGAGGGGCCCAAAACTGAACACAGTATTCAAGGTGTGTCCTCACCAGAGCTGAACATGGTAGTTTCTAGTCCTTTTTTTCTGTATAGTTTTATATCTGCCAGATTTCCTTAACTACATTCACAACATGCCTTTAAGATTTTTGTTCAGGTCAATAATTTAATTTTCTTCTGTAGTTGTCTGGAAGTAATACTTATATCCAAGAGGTCTTTAGAAGAAAAAATAAAGTGTTAGTAACAACCATTAGCAGATAGCTAGCTGACAGTTTAGAACAATTGTTAATGTAGAATTGTTGAAGGTTAAACATGGTTGAGTGTGATGTTGGCTGGGTAGGATTGCTTGAGATCTTAGACAATTGGTAACACAGGACGGTCAAGAAAAAATTGCACAAATTTGGTTGAAAGAGATGATGACATGATGTATGTCCATAAAAGTGGCAATTCATGTGTGTGTGTGTACAGGAGTTATGTCCCCTGTTCCCCTCCTGCCTTGCCTGAGAAGCTGCAGGCATATGGGAGTTCCCATGTAAGAGTGCCTACTGGAGCACTAACCTTGAGAGCTGCCACCTTCCTTTACTTACTGTCATGAGGTTAAGTATATGTACCAAATAATAACTGAAGAAGGTGAACTTTACATTTGTAAAGGGTAAACCTTGTGTGAAACGTGTTGCCTTTTCTAACTATGAACAGTTAAAGGGATGGGAAGAACCCATTTTTCCCTATAGAGGATGACCGGTAAGAACACTCAACTCATTTCATAGCACCTATGCTAAAGTAAGGATAGATGTGACTTGGTGCTGTAATTCCTGAAAGCATAAGGTAACTCTTTACTTCCCCTGGTCATTACCACATCTTTCCTGTCCTCTTGCTGTCTGAATCGCATTAAACAAAGTATCAAATAAAATTCATCATCTGACTGAACTGCCTCCTAACTACAGAATTGCAATGAAAGACCTCCAAATCAGAATTCAAAAAGAGCTAAGGAGGGAGTGAATTTACAGAAAGAATATCTACCTCATTAGGGATGATTAATGTGAAGGAAGAACTCATTTATCTGGAAGGCACAGTGCTGGAGCACGCTCTGTGGACAGGAGGGGGAAGTGTTTGGCTGGAGCAAGCACTGTCACTGCAGGAGGAAAATGGCAGAGAAACAATCTCTTGCACTTAGCAAAAGGTGTAGTAAGACCAGGGACCTTCCTGCCTTCTGCAGGAGAATGTCTTCTTTAAAGGTCTTAGAGCCTTGTAACTCTTCTTGCCTTCATCTCTAACTATATAAATATGGATCTTCTCTCCCCTCTCTGCCACAGGTGTAAGATGAAACATTCTGTACCCACTGCGTCCTGGTGTTACATTGCTCTCATTTACACAAGTAGAGTTTGCCAACGAGCCTGCAGTACATACTGATAGCTGCAAGGGTTTGGCAATCCCCTTGGTATAGGAAAAAAAGTACAGAGGGGGGGAATGACAGGCTTCTCTCTGAGTTCATCTGATGTCACTGATGTTTAGAAACCAATACACTTGTCAGATGTGGTTGAAACAGTACACTATATCCTGGCAGTTCCTCAGTAATTCTAATAAATATTCTTAGGATTGTCTGGGCTAATGCTCCCCATGTATCCTGAAGTATAGCAGCACAAGGGCTTTTCTAACCTTTATTTCTTGGAAGTTTCATAACTATTATCTCTGAATGCTCAGCAGCAAATGAATTATGATGGGCAATTCAAGCGCTACCTACAGGACACTTTATCTCTGATATCTGTCTTTATAGTGCTTTGTTCTTGAGTTGTTAGTGGATTTTTTTTAAATCAGTGATGCTGGTGAAAGTGAGCTAAAGCCAGTGACTTCTTTACCAAATGCATATTAATAATGTCCTTTTCCACATGGTGGCTCAAGATTGAATGATTTAGGCAAAGGATTTAGAATAATCCAGGAAATTTTCAAAGGAGAAAAGAACTAAACTATTAGTGTGATCAAAAAGGTATTGTGTTGAGTGGTATATAGCTGAAATGAGTCAAATGTCAGTGAGTGTTGTCTTGGACATCTGCATTCATTCCTTGGGAAGTTTTGACATAGGCATGGTATTGATGAAATGCCCAGGGGACAAGCTTCCAGAGGCAATTCAGACAGATTCAGCATAAGGGAAGTCAAAGCAAACCTGGTGAGGCCACTCCAGAAATGAATTTGATCTCATTTCTTCAAGTTATTTTTAGGAAAAAACTCAGGGTCATTGTGTGGCAGAAATGTGTGTTGCCACTGCTATGCAAATCTTTTACTAGTATCTGACATGTGTTACCACCTCTTATCCATAAGAGATCAAAAATATTAGCTTTTAAAGAAAACTGAAAGAAGCATTTTGGTATGAGAGAAACATAGAATAGCCTTGGTTGGAAAAGACCTCTAAGATCATCAAGTCCAACCATTAACCCAGCACTGCCAATTCACCACTACACCATGTCCCTCAGCACCTCATCTACACATTTCTTAAATACCTCCAGGGATGGGGACTACACCACTGCCCTGGGCAGCCTGTGCCAGTGTTTGATAACCTTTTCAGTGAAGAAATTTTTCCCAATATCCAATCTAAACCTCCCCTGGCACAGCTTGAGGCCATTACCCCTAGTCCTATCACTGGTTACCTGGGAGAACAAAAACTGACCCCCACCTCACTACAACCTCCTTTCAGGTAGTTGTAGAGAGCAATGAGGTCTCCCATCAGCCTCCTCTTCTTCAGACTAAACCCCAGTTCCTTCAGCTGCTTCTCATCAGACTTGTGCTCCAGACCCTTCACCAGCTTAGTTGCTCTTCTCTGGACACACTCCCACAGCTCAGTGTCCTTCTTGTAGTGACAGGCCCAAAACTGAACACAGTATTTGAGGTGCTGTCTCACCATCATTATTGAGGGCTTTTTTTTAAGAATTAGCTAATTTTTCATACAAGTATCTTTCAATGAAAAATAAAAAGAAAATGTTTCTAGTTATCTTCTGAAAACTTAAATGCAAATGTGTAAAACTAACATTCAAACGCCTAAACCATAAAATGTTCTACTGGGAAGCAAATTATAAATTAGTTTTGACCTGCTAACTTATGTCTTCAATGCCTGTCTTGTTCAGTTTGGGATCTCGGTGACACTGCAGTAAAGGTAGAATAATTCTATAGCTGACAATGGAGGGAACATAGAGATGAAGAGTTGAAGAGACTAGAAACTGGCAGGGTAAATGTAAATTCTGCCTGAGCAGCTCTGGAGCTGTCTGGAGCTAAAGCCTTTCATGCATTTGTAAATTTGTGTCTGAATAGGTTAGGTAAATACCAAGTTTAGAGTCATTCTGCTGAACCCCAGTGTATAAGGGTTAATAGGAACATCGTAGTATAACCTTTGCTTTCAGGTTAATCATACCTACATTCATGACAGTGAGGGTTGATTTGTCATGCTGGATCTCACTGGCTGGACAATATGGCGTTTTAGAGCTGGAGTGTCTCCTTCCTCTGGAGTAGTCTTGCAGAGCTTTGGGACTGAGGCTAGGAGTATTCTATGTGTTGGGACTGAGAAGCATCCATATGTTGTGAGGAGCCATGTGTCAAAAGATGACATATCTCACATGTGAAGGACACCAACAGAGAGGATACACTGAAGGGCTGGTCTTTCCCTAATATTTGTTTGCATTATGCTTAGTCTCAGGCAGCTGCTTCTGTAAGGACATGAGCTTCCATGAGCATATGTTGCCATTAACTAAATCCTATTCCTAATTCTGGAGAGGATGTTGGCATGAGTGGAGTGATGGGGGGCACTGGTGAATTCAGTAGACCTTATCCAACATCTGAGCCTGTCCAGTCTCCTGCGCACAAGACCTGACAGCTATTTTTTTCCCCCTTTACATGTAGGCTGCTCCTTGATCTCTCTCCTTGCACTCCCTTTCCTTAGTAATTGTTCAGCAAACACAGTTCCAGACCCAATATAGGTGACACATGTAAAACTCAGGAACCTGATGGCTTTGAGATTTGTTTTGAAACTAAAGTCCATATTTATTGTAAGCTGCATGTGTCTTGGAGCAGTTTGTAATAGGCTGTAGCTGTTAGCTGGGATCTGGCCCTGTGTGCTCATCAGAGGATGTCTCCAGTTGCAGAGGGTTTTCCCTTTCAGGGGGATTTGGCACTGTCTGTGCCTTTGGCTGGGGAACATTGCTGGAAGGGCTCTCCTTCCATTTCACTTCCACTTTCTAATTACTGCCTATGATGGGACTGTTCAACCATGGGCAGCTGTGTACTGGGCACATTAAGCTGCCAAACATTTTCCATGGCTGTATAAGCTGTTCCACACAGGCAGCTATCTCAGTGTAAAGGAAAATAACATTGAGGTACAAGCATGTGAGGACAGACCCTGTGGATTAATAAAATATTGCTTATACTGTAGCACTACAAAAGCTTCTAAACTCATGTTGAAATACACTTGTCTTTACTGGTCTTTGTTCAGTTGCAGCATTTCAGTAAGAGGACTGTGGCATCCTGGTATTCTAATGTATCCTCTCTGGTGCTGGGCAGCATTCAGAATTTTGGGAGACTTTCAAAAACCCTGGAGATGTGAGACAGTATTACACTTCTTATAGTCTCCTGAACTTTCAGAAACTAACTTAAGCCTGAAAGCAACAGATTTTGTCCTTTGTAATTCTCTTTCCTTTCTTCCTTCCACATACCTCCTTTAAAAAGAAGCAGTTATAATTCTGGATATTTTTGCTATGCATAATTTCCCCCTTTGAATCCAGTCTGAATCTTGGCATGCTGGCAATGAGCTCCCCAGACTGATTTCACGCTGTATGAGCGATGCTCCTTTCTCTTTTTCCACCTTTTGGCTTCCTTTGTTCTCATCCTGTGAGACAGGGAGACTGGATGCTCCCAGTCCTTGTTCTTCAGGCTGTGCACTGTTCTACAAATTCTTTCCTTTTTTCACTAGTGTTTCCCAGTATAGGTATTTTCTATTCTTTTTTTTTATTGGATAATAGCTTTTTTCCTAAGCAATTGTTCATTTTTATCACTATTCTGAGTCTCTTCTAGTTAAGATATGTCTTATTTGGATGGCATGGCCATCACATACTAGTCCAAGGAAGGCTGTGCTGTTACTCTCTGTTCTAAATTCCTTGTCTAATGGAGACTTAGTCTATAGAAGATAAACAAAGGAGTTTAGAATTGGATGTGACCCAGAAAGCTGGATCCTAAGCACCTTTAAGCTTCAGGGAAACTTGGAACCAGATCAGAGGTTTTTTGGCTCATATCTGAAGTGTAGTCAGCAATTACTTCCATGACTGCTGAACCCAAGCAAAAATTTAGCAGAGGGTTATGTATAGCTCCTTTAATCTGCTTTGGAAAACTGCCTATTCCTGTGCTGTCAAAGCTGAGGAATTGAAAAGGTGACCTAAAGCCACCTCTGTCTCCCTAGCTCTTGCAGGGAAGACAACTTGCTGCTCTAGAAGAACCATCCATATGCTTTTCTTGTCTGTGCTTACCCCTTGCACTGCCTATAGTTCCTGTGTTGTGCCAGTCCCCTTGATTTCTACGAGGTGCTGTATGGTTAGAGACCTCCTGAGTACCTGTGCCCAGCCTCTTGTGAAGAAATACCCTCTTTCTAAACTTCTGTGTCACCATGCATATGTAAGTGAAGTGAGAAGTTAATGTTTAGATCTGGAGATGCTATATTTTGTTAATGAATAAAGTTATCTATAAGAAGTATGAAGAACCTCTCAAATAGAACTGCTAAACCTCCAGGAATAGGATACTGTAAAGGAAATGGTAAGGTTGGACTGGTATTAAATACAAGATATCAGAGATGGAAGCTCAAACATTACTGAAAATTATTTTTATTTCTTGATAAATTTTTCAATTGAAGTCCTACAGCTTGGGAGAGAGAGGAGATGCTGAGCTGACCCTACTGGGATATAGCAATAACAGAACATCTACTTTTCAGCTCTGACAGGAGTATTGACAGGAATTTGCTTTTGCCTCCCTTCCTCCCTTTTCTTGTCCTCTTTGAAAAACATGTCCCCTGCTGAGGAGCTGTGGTTACTTGCAGGGTGTCCGTATTCTTATTGCTGTCACTTTTCATATAAATAAGGAAAAAGCATTGGTCTTATAGCCGAGAGACTAATTTATGCTATAGTCTTCCCCCCTGCAGTTTCAGTCAGAAAACTGCAGTATTCATGGAAGGGCATGGTATGTTTACCATGGGCTGTTGGTAGTTGAAACGGGAATTTTCAATGTTGCCAGAAAACATATGTCATCTTAAGCACAAGAATATTCATAAAGGTAATACTGTTCTTCTCATTCTGAAAAAAAGTGGAACTATCATTCCTAAGGATTAAAAGCTTGGATATTAGAATAATGTACGTAAGACAGTAGAAGGCAAAATGTGGTAAAGGCACTACATAGGCAGTGTTTGCACTCTGGCTTCGTACTGTACCATTCTTCTTCTGGCTAAACAGTAGTTGCATTTCTCTCAGCTGGTTTAGTAGAACAGAGTTGTGTTTGTGTATTTTTTCCTGTTTTAGGTTACACAAGCCTTGAAGAGGGAAGATAGTTTCATGCTACATTTTTTACTGCATTATCAATGGCTGCTGCTACCAAAATAGCTTTCAAGGTTTCTGGTGGCAATATTTTTCCTAAGTCTTTCTGAAAGCTGAAATTATTTCTTCAGGTGAAGCTAGTATGCTAATTAATTGTTCATAGAATATTTAGGTAGATAGAACATGGATGGATCAAAGAACAAAAGAGGTGAAGAGGGGGGGAAAAGATGCTGCTTCCTTTTTTATGCATTAAACCTCAGATTTAATCAAGGACAAAGTAAAAGAACAGAATTTATCACCCTCTTTAACGTTTTCTAGTTTTAGTGCCAGACTCTCCCCTCCAACTTATTGTTTGGTACAGATCCATTTTCCATTCCACAGAAACTCCTTCTCTAGCCATTCCTTTGCATCAGGATGTCGCCTAGACTCCTGTCCTTTCTCCTCAGTCTTCTGAGTGCTTTCTACAAGTTTACATAATGCACCCAAAAATTATTTGGGCTCAGAAGATTGAATCTGCTCCTAACTGCCCCTCCCAAGCAAATACTTAACTGGATTCACTTTCTTTTGTCCTTACTTCCAAGGGGTTGTGTACCTAATCTCTTTGTTGCAAGGGAAATACTCCTTCTGCAGTTTTGTTCTCAGTGGAAGCTGAGATTGCCTGTGTAATTCCAAAACTTCTATTGTTGATTCGTCTGAAGAGACCTTTTAAGCATGGCGAAATAACTTGAAGAAGTGGCAGCACCTGGCAAGTCTATGTCCATGTTAGTAATACATGAGCTGGCTCTGATAGATCTGGGCTGAAGCTGGACTCCAGAACAGGAAGCTATGGTAAAGGGCATGGTCTAAATATGCCCACTGATTCCTCAATACTCCTTACTCCATACCCAGCAATACCTTATTTCTTCAGGCTAATAGATCTTTCTCTTCTTTCCTACTGAATCATTGTGTGACTCAAGCTTTTGAACTAGTTGCAATGCATTTTTTGTTGTACAAATTTGCAGTAGAACCTTTCCCACTGGAGCATCTCAAAGTGGTTTCCAAGCATCACTAAATTTATCTTTTTTTTTTTTTCTTCCTCATTGTACTTATTTTCAGGAAGTGAGATAAGGTTTGCGAAGGTTAGGGAAATTGTGCAAGGTTATGGAGTAAAATGATAATAGTCAGGAATAGAATTTGGAAATCCTGCTTCCTAGTTGCTTACAGATTTCACAGTAAGACCTTGAAATGTAATCCTGAGGGTGACAGTCAAGACAAGTTTTGTGTGATTTCCATTTTACATAAGTAGGCACAAAATTACAGTGTAATCCTTAAAGAATAGCATTTCATATGTATTACATATAAACTTTTTCAAGTAGGTCACAGACATAGATAAACTGTTCAGATTTCAGTATGGAAAAGTGTGTTCACTCTCAGCTTTGGAACAAATGACCACAGGAAACTGAGGAAAATGGCGTAGAAGGATTAAATGAGGAGACAGGATTAGTCATTTAGTACATCTACCATTGCCTTATAGAGTCCAATTCACCGAATTATTAGTTTTAAATCGTATTTGCTGCAGGTGAATTCTTGTTTTTACTTAGTCAAAGTTCCCAGTCTACCACTGGTTCTCTGTCAATATAATAACAGATAACCTATATGTCGACATTTGCCTACAGAAGTCTTTGGATGAGTATTTTTAGACTCTTCTTGCCCACTAGATATTTTACTTCTGTTATGGGATATTTGATACCTCTGCTGCCAGCATGATTACCAGGAGACTGAAGTGAAGAGTAAACCGTGAATTGCAGGTAGGATTTTGCAGATGAACTAAGAGATGAGTTGAGAATTCATGAGTCAAGAGAATGAACAAACTTTATCATAGATACTGGAATACTTATAAATTGGTACCTTATTTATAAGATCTCATGCAATATAAAATTGTGTATTTACTGTATCCTGGACTTTATTGTGCTTAGCATTAACTGTCAGATACTTATTTTTTTAAAAAAAAAAATCTCAGCTGTCATGTTTGAAGGCTTGCATTAATTAGTGTTTAACTGAAGACAGTTTCCCATCTCTTCCCTTCTGACCTTACTATTGCTTCTTTAAGAAGCATTGCACCAGTCGGTTCCTTGTGAATAAATTCAATGCTACTTTCCAGATTTAGGGATCCATGTTGGCTGACATAAGCACTTGCTAGCCACAGAAGTGTAAATTAGGAGGTTCGTCTTAATTACACTCAGCATCAGTCTGCAACCATGTAACTTAGTAATTAAAAATTGCTACTTGCAGATGACCTATTGTCACTTTGGTACATTACATCTTTGACCTAAAGCAGATGTGCAACTGGTGCCTCCAGAACAGATGCAAGGTTTTAGACAGTTATTCAGATGTGGGAGTGTTTCTTCTGTACCTCTGGGCAAACTTCCTGAGCCCTACTGCACCTCTTTTATCCCTTTCCCCTGCATAAAATGAATGGCTGCACACATCTTGGACTTTGCAAATACTTTTGAATTTTCATTATTAGTGTTGTCTATTACTTGTTTGCTACAAGGAAGAAGACCCAGGAACGGGATGTTTATGTAACTTGGCGGCTCTTTTCACTAATCGGAGACAACCCTTTTGTAATTTATTGATGTATAAAAGTGACAAAATATTTTAGAAATAATGTAGTTCTCTGTCTCTGAATCATCCTGAAAATGAGTAGTGGTCTTTGGAGGGAAATAAATGTGTATCAGTAAAAATGTATTCATACTTTCAAAGGAAGGAATTTAACAGTGCTGGGTGGCTTGCTGGCACCATATGGTCTTAATCTGAAATACCTCTTGAAAAAATACTCTTTTTCTCTGTGGGAACAGATCCAACAGCCGTGATGATCTACAGTCTCTCTGGGGTTATGAATGTGCCCCAAAGTGTGAAACGCAGAAAGAAGTGTCTCTGTTTCAGGTGCCTCATTTTGGTAATAACCAAGCACATCTTAGACTTGAGATATTTCTGTTTATAATCCTGCATGGTATGTAGTATTATGCTATTTTTCTTAAGGATGGGGGACCTAAGACAGCAACTATTATGTCAAGAGTTGGTAACTGCATTTTATAAACAGCATTGTCAGGGTTAAAACAATGAGTTTCTCTCTGTTCTGAAAATGTTTTCTCCAGTTTATTGTAGGGGCATGTCAAATAAATCCAGTTTTTGAGGAACTACTTTTCCTGGTGTGGTAATTTTCAGTGGATAAACAGGTTTTTATTCTCCAGGGCTGAGCACTTTATACCAAACCTATATTCTCAGAGGAATTCATATTTAAATCGTATTTTTATTCTTCACTTAGATTGACTTCCTTGATTGTCACATTTGCATGAATGAATTTGTTCTGAGTTAAGTTTCTTACACTGGCCATGAATGCTATCAAGCTGGGTCTGTTAATGACAAATTACACATTACTGGTGCCTCATGTATTTTGTCAGTTGCCACTGACACATCAGTCTCTGCCAGGTATTATGAATACTATGTAATTTACTGTTTTAAGGTTTGACTAAGTGTATGGGGAGGAGGCTTGCTCTGGCAGCTGGAGGGCAAAAGTAGTTGTGTGTACACAGTATCACAGCAGGTACTGGTACTTCCAGTAACTAATCTTTTTCTGCACTTTTTGCATCTTGAGAGAGGCTATTGTTATGCAAAATACACCCCGTGATTATTCCATTACTTTTTTTTTTTTTAAAAAAGGAACAGTCTTGTAACTCCTTTAAAAAAGAGATTCGAAAGGATTCTACTGATATTATCTTGGGGAGGAAGAAGAGGGAAGAAACTTGAAGCTTTGCTGACAAACAGTGCAGTATGTTTTGGTGATAAGGGAAGCTGGTAATGTGATAGAACAAAAGAAGTCCATGTTTCTCTACAGAACTGGTAGGGCACAGGCAAAACCAACTGATGCTGGTTTAGTGTGCCTATGTAGGGGATGGTGTGCCAAATGAGTGTAACAGTTTCCCTCATGCAATATCCAGAAGTGTATTTTTAACCTTTCTTCTGTGGACGTGTTCAGTTACAGATGGGCTACTTGATGCTTGGCATTTCTCTCTGAGTAAATACCTCTGCCTGCCGAAATATTTGTTCATAGGACTTGGAAATCTCTCTGTGTACATGTTTAGTGCCTGTACTATATGGTTTTGTAACTTAAACAGGACCAAAGATGGTTGAAATTAACTGTGTTAAAAATATATGTGGCTAGTTGCAATATCTCTTAGAGGAAACACAGAACTTAGGAGTGTCTACAACTCTATATTCTCTTTATTGATTTTACTTCCTCTGCCTAGTGGCAGTCTAAAATAAAAACCTTTTTCTACTTAATATTAAAAAGTAGATCAGAAATATTATAAAAGCATTATCAGTTTTTTGTTTATTCTATAGAGGTTTTCCATAGGACTTGTTCAGAACTGATTCTTGGTTATTTAGCATAGCCTCCTTCAGTTAGTCTGCTGGGGATTTTGTATCTTCACTGTCCACGCACCTTTGCCTTACCAATATGATGATAAATGAAGGGTCAGGTAAAGATGGAGGTTGTCTTCACTCTTACAGTTGACTTGATTTATAACCTTCTTTTCCTTAAATGCTAAGTTTTTTAATCTTAGAAAATGGTGTAACTTCACATTTCTGTATCAGGAAGTTCAGTTAGACCTTGAGGACTCTCAATAGCTCTGATCAAAAAATGTATCTCTCTACTCAATGGGAAGTAGTTTTATAACTAAGTCTCGTCTCCCCTGACCTCACACACCTAAAACTTACACACCTTTTAATGTTGGAGTTGTCTCAGCTACTGAGTGAAAACTCAACATATTAAAAGTACTCCTTAATATGTTTTACTGGGAGAAAAACAAAAAAAAAATAGATGAGGCAATTAGAAAATATCTTTTCCCCTAAATGAGTCATTAGCTGATTTCCTGAGGGATGAAACCTTATATCCTTCCAGAATTCATGTTAACAGATATATATGTAAAAACATTTATGCATGTTTTGTATCTAGACATCCTAATGTCGTAACTCTATATAGATATGTGGAACTCTATATCTGAGCAGAACTCTGGGAGGAGTTCTTTGTGCATGGAACTCTACTCCTTGCAAGAAACTTGCCAAGTGTAAGGACTTCATGATATCTTGAGGTAGAGAATTTCACATTCCAAATATATAGTGTGGCAAAAAGCGTTGCTTTAGGTCCGAGTATTCCTCTTTCTGGTATGATTCAGTGTCCTTTTCCTGCTGTACTGTAACTGTGTGTCATCCAGTTTTCCTGCTGTGTTGACTTTACACAAGTTATCCTGGTATTTTACATGTCTCCAGATTAATACAGGCTTTGTTTTTGAACTTTAGAGTTCCTGTCTCTGCACCCCTCTTCCCCCATATTCCCTAAGTTGTACATGTCTGTTTTGTTTCCCAACAATCTAGATAAAACATTTCTGAAACCTTTTTTTTTTTTTTTCCTTATACAAGTCTCACTTTCTTAACCAGAACAAAATCATCTACCTCACTGAATTCTCTTCTGCCTTTTCCTATGCCTCAAACTAATGTCCCATTGACTTTAATGCATGTTCTTCTGGGTAAAATCAGTCAGTCTGTTTGGTCCTGGGGGTATGATATCACCCTTGCCTCTAGACAGCAGAAATCAAAGGAGCAATCAAAGACCACAACACATATTTATTTCCTGCAGCCTGGCCTTCTAGTTTTATTCATTGAGCAATTTTATTCCACACATTAGAAGTCCATCAGACCATTCACAAAGCAGTTCCCTTCAATGGTGTGGTGTTTCACCGAAGAGTTGCTTTGCCATGCAATAGACTTCAGAGCCACATCTATTGCAGGTAGGAATAAAAGCTGTTTAGATTATGCTGGCTAATACATGCCTTGACAAGAACATCTCTTCTGCAGGCTTAGGTGCTGAATTAGGAACCAGTGAGAAAGGAAAACACAAAGAGTTTACTTACTTGCATAGTCCTTCTCAGTAGGAACAATGGATTTTGGAGGAGAGCTCCAAATCTCTCCCAGGGTGTTCACTTTAGGAAATGATGTGTGTTAAGTTTAATACTACAGAGCATGGTATGTGTTCACTGTAAAATAAATGTGGCTATATGACCTGCTAAGTGGAGTTTAAATAGCTTTCCTGCAGAGCAGTCAAGGAAGATAGCAAGACAGAGCTGAGCAACAGCACAGGGCTTATCCTTTGCAAACCAATAGCTTTTTATCTTGATGATCCCTTTTAAAATACTTGTACTTGCAGGCTGCTCTCAGCTCCCCAAAGCACTTTGCAGACAGTGTTTGCTAAGCAGGTTAAGTGAAGCTATTGGAAGCTCTGTAAGGAGTAGGAAGGACTGGGAGCCTTGCAGGGTTTCATACCACTGAAGACTGCCAGGCAGCTGAGTGCCCACCAGCCAGTGCTAAACCCTGTGTGGGTAGGGAGATGGTGAGACTGTCAGGTGCTCGGTGCCACTTCTCTGTCAGTGGATCAGGCAGTGTGTGAGAACAGATATGACAGCACAGTGTCACAGCTAGGAGGGCAAGGAGAGATGTGTGCAGCTGGCTGCAGATAGCAAGCAGTCTCTCAGAGTTGCTAGCACCCAGGAGAGAGGTGGCAGAGTGTGGACTTGCCTTGGTCCCCACAGAAATGTGGTTATGTTCAGGAAAGCTCAGTGACAGGAGAACCTAAGGGTTTGATGTTGCTGGCAAATGCACAGGACAAGGGGCTCATTAAGAGAAAGGAAGGGAGACTGAGGAGCACTGGAGCCAGACTGGGACCCAGGATCTCCTGTTAAAACGGCTAGAATTAGAAAACTAATTCTGCTGAGAAGGAATAAGGGGGAATAAAGCAAGCCAAACCATGGGACTTCAAAGAACTTTTAGTTTTTAAACCAGGAGGGCAGGAAGGGGACACTGGCAAGGAAACAGCTCTGTGGAAAGGAGGAATCTGGGCTCTGCTGTGGATCACCAGTCCAACACAACTGGGCTTTGTCATGCTGTTGTGGTAAAGCAAGTATAAGGAATAAAGAGTATGTTGCCTGAAAGACATGCAGAATGAAGTGATTAGTGCTAGCAGAGCTTTTCCAGGAAGTACTGTATATTTCAGAGATACATAGGCAGGAGTATACTGTGTGTTAAATACCCATGACAAAAGTTAAAAGCTCACATCTTCATCTTTGTTTCTTTACACAGTTACTTGCAATTGAGCTGGAGAAAACAGCAGTTTGTTTTCAGTTTCTCCTCAGAATGCATGTATATATATAAGCATTCTACATTTTTTTTCTTGATGTATAGTGAGTTCAAGCTTAAAAAATAATGTGCATGTGTAAGGAAAGGGATTTGATGAAAACAGTGAGAATACTAGAGTAGAGTGGATTTGTTAGATTATGAAGTGGTTTACTGAAGTTATCTTTCAAGACTGTTTTTTCACTGGGAAAAAATAAAAATGGAGGGTAGTTTAACACTTCTATGAAAGCAGTCCTTTTCATTTTCTTCACGGGTATTTTCTGTCTTTCTGGTAGAAGTAATCAGAGTATGATAGGGCTACTGCACAGAAATGTTTATTTGAAAGTTTCCAATAATAGTTGCTAAAAGAGTCTTAACTATTCAATAAATTTATGCTAAATTATTCTATGCAAAAAAGGTTTAATCAAAAAGCTACTACTTGCCAAAAATTACAATAAAAAATATAGATAAATGATTAAATATGAGGAATCATTTTACTAGAAATAAACCTAAGCCTTAAAGGGGTAGAAATATCAGAGAAATTTTGATTGTCTCCACTACCTAAATGATGCTTGTTTCTGTGCATTACTGCTGGGCAGTGGAGCATGGAGAAATGCTGACAGTTTGAGGCAAGTGAACTTCTCTTTGAATAATGGCTATCTGGAACTTATCACAGCTGCTCTAGGACTTCTAGAGGCCTTGTGATGACAAGCTCTGGAGAGAAATAGGGGCTGAATGAGCCACATGTGAACTTGGTCTGACTGGAGGTGTGTCCCCTCTGCTAGTCAAGACTACAACACTTTTCCATTGCCCCAGCTGCACAGCACTTGGCAGGTAACTAGACAGCTTTGGTCTCCAGCAGTGTATATCACTTGCTGCTTGGCGGAATTCAGTTAAAATCAATGCAAAAAAAAATTAAGCTAGATTGGTATGGGGGGGTGGGAGTGTCTGGAAAGACCAGGGCAAACAGGGGTGGCCAGGGCCATGAGTCATAGTCAAGTCAACAGAACAATTTCCCTTTGAGATTGTGTAGCAGTGAGGGAAGCAACATGAAGTAGTCTGGCAACTAAGATTGGGATCTGCCTTAGGAGGAAAACAATAACAGTAAAGGGAAGAAACAAAGCCAGCTGAAGTGTGATGATGAATACTTGATTCACAACTCCAAAAGAATCTGGGTGTAAGTGGGCATAGATGGATGAGCTGGTTAAAAGGTGTTCTAACTCAAGAATAGCTTTTGTATCTGCAAACTTGTTTATTTCTATTAAACTCAAAACTCTACCTCGGAAAAAAAGAAAACAAATAAAACCAAAAAACAACAACAAAAACCTGACTCCAAACCTCACCTTTCACATCATCAGAACTACAAAAAAACTACTGTTAAGTGCCTGTCCTTTTCTGTCAGCAGACAAACCCTGGAAAACACTGCTATGTGAGTGGTGCAGTGACCGTTGGTGGGTACATCTGTTGTATATTTACACTTCTTTCAGCAGCAACTGCTTGAATGACTCTGGTTCATTCTGTCAGACAAAGGCCGTAGTAGCTTTGGAGAATTGTCTTTTCAAGAGGAAAGAAATGTACATTCCAGTAGCTCCAAAACCAGTTCTGTTCCCAGCTATGTTGTCAATATTAATCTGAATTATTTCAGTCAAGGAAATGCAGAAAATGTGGGCTCATGCTAATGTAAATGAGCACAGTCTATTCTCCATCCATTGATGTACTGTATACCTAACAGCAGGTTCCGTTTCTGCTGTGATGGTGTAGTGACTACCTCTGTATGCTTTTGGTCAATAAGCAAGCTGCTAGGCGAGGTATCTGTAAACAGGTAACCCAAGGAGCCACATGATACTACTCTGCTGGAATAAAATTAATCCATACTCAGGGTCCAAGACCATAGCAAACAAGACAAGAGGTAGCCATTAGCTTCAATGTAAGTTTTTGCTGGTTCATATTAATGCCAGTTCAGGAAAGTACCTGTCATGTATACAATTTCAGACATGAGAAATTTAAAAGCTATATTTTCAAGGGATGTCAATGTATATAGGTGCTTTCTATAGAAGAAGGCTGTTCCTACATAGTGTTCCAAGTAAGTTCTTACTGAGAACCCAACAGGGCACTTGACTGTCACTGTTCATTTATTAAAGCATTTGTTTGTCTGAATTGCTTTATTTCAAGTTATGCCATCAGACTGACCCGATGCTTTATCCAGTAATCTATCTCCTGCTCAAGTATGACTTGGTACACCAGTAGGTGCATTGTGATTTATTTTTAAAAAGATCAGACCAGTTTTCCAGGGGTTTTTACATTAAAATTCTCCAACTGGTTTAGATACTAAAGCAGGACATTTGGCAGGTCCTTTTGAGATACAATTCTGGCCATTTTTTTTTTTTTTCCCAATTTTAGTGGTCCTAAGCATTGGATTGAGCCCTTCTGGAAACACTTGTGCTGATCAGACACTAGGTGTCTTGACTGCCAACTGATGATGAGTTCTGAGCTCACAGGGAAAACTGGACCTTCTTGCCAATGCTTTCTGAAAAGCTACTGCAGTTTTGGTTCCTTAGGGATTGGATGCCTGTAATGGCATGTGAATGACTGACAACCGTGTATTAAGTAAACAACATCTCAGAGCTGTGTTTTATTAAGTTACTGTTATCTCCCCTAGCTTTCAGGAAAGTTGTAGGAAGCCTTTATGCGCTGAGTTAGATACTGCATAATGAGTCATGACAGTTCGCATTCTGTAATCCTTCTTCATGTAGCACCATGGCAATAAATCGTACAGGGTGCCTGTGGATCAGCTCAAGAGTTGGCAGATTGTGGTCTCACCAGGCTGGAAGTAAAAGTCAGATTGCCTTTTCTTATGGTAACTTGATAATTCCCATTCTTGAGAGGTCTAGAGCACATGAAGGAACTAAGTGAAACAGAATAACACAATAAAGAAAAGTGGTTCTTGGGTTCCTATGTTTGGGTGCATGGCTATGTCTGCCTGGCAGTTCTGTGCCTCAATCCCTTTGCAATCCTCACTGTTAATCCCTTTGCAGTCCTCCCTGTGTGGCAGTTGAGGAAATGTGGTTCTGGATGCTTACTCTTGCTTCTCCAGTGCTAATAACATGCCTTCATAAGCATGTTTGCTTAGTAGCTACTCTCAACACAGAAAAAAAATAATATTGAGACCTTGGGGATTGTCTGTTTTGTCCACTCCCTACAAGCTGTCCTGTTCCTTCCTATGGCCAAGGCATCCTGGACCCAGAGGCCACAAGATATGCTCAGCTGTTCTTGAAATCTAAAGGCTGTATTGTTTAGGGGTCTTGAATTTGAAGTTAGTCAAGAAATCTTACAGGCCTGGCTGTTCAAGCAAATTTCTTTCCTGTTTTATGGCTTCAGCACCTACAAACCATGTTTTAAAATTAAGTAATGCCTTAAATCTCATCTTTGATATTTTAAGTATCATTATATTTCCAGTTGCATTTTGCTTACGTGTACATCTTCAACTGTTTATATGTGTCTGTGCTTTGCCTTAACATGTGTCTCTGTTTACAAGCTGTGCCTGGTTGATGCAATAGCAAGTGATGGGGATTGAGCTGAACAGTTGCAATTATGACCTGCTCATTCCTAATCCAATCCTTTTTCCCCTCTCTGTCTGTACTATTTCAGTGGGATCATATGGATGATACAAAATTAGTCCTTCAATAGTTGTCTGTCGGCTAGACCTTCTGTCACTCCAACTTCTGTATTGTAGCTTAAAAGCAAAAGCTGTATCTTCTTTCAGATGAGTAAATAAAAATAACTTCTCTAGATGAAACTACAGGGGGAACTTGAGATGGCGAGCATAAACCTAATGTGATTTTCAGTACGACACATTGGAACAAAGTATCACTGTGATTACTGATAAGCATCAGCAGTGTAGGCTTGAAGTGTCTCTTCTAAGATGGCACAGATACACATGTGGATCATTTTGAACACTTCTCATTTATCAACATGCTATTTTTTCTTTCATGTTTCATCCTTATCTTTTAGTGTCTGCTTTACTACAGAAAATGACTTGCCACTAAAGTTTGCTTCAGTGCCACAGAACTTCAGGATTGAATTGAGAGAGACTCTTGCATCAAGGCCAGAGAAAGTTGCTTCTATTGCAGTGATGTTTCTCTTGGAATGGGAAGGATCCACAGTGCTAGGCTAGGCTTTGCTTGAAAATAGTTGCAACCTCACAACAATTGCTAAAGGCAGAAGTCAGCTTTTCATAATGGATTTCTGTCTCTTCTGTTCAGGAAATGTATTGCTTCTGCCTCAGAGTGGTTAATTAGCAGCACTAGAGCCAGGTATCATGTGAACGGGTGTCATGAAGGTTTTGTTAATTAACCTCAGTCCTAAGATGTTGCTAACAGTAATCCATCAGCATCTGCTGTTTTGTCACAGCTCTTCAGACCTGACTAGCAATCCCCTTTGGATCCACTGTGAATTGTCAATACAGTGCTGTGAGCCCACAGCAACCTTTGCAGTGTTGATCCTTGGTCCCCAACTGATCTGCTGATGCAAACTGCATAATCCCCTCTGCTCCTGCTGTCTCCCCCAGCTGTTGTATAGCTCTAGCAGATAAGCCCTGACTTCATGGCTCTCTTGTCATCAGAAATATCTGACAGGCATATGCATCAAACTACTTTAAAAAAAAAGAAAATTCTACTCATTTCACTACCACCAGTGAACTGGTCAATTTGGTCTCATACTGAATACCCTCTGGATTTTCAACCTCACCTGCTGAAATCACAACCTCCAAGGGATCTCTGGAGTAGGTAGTTTTTTTACCATACTTACAACTTGGTTTCTTAAAACATTACAAGTTTAAATCCTGGGGCATGCAACTTTTGTGGAGGTTTTTCCTTGAAAAGCAAATCAGTGTTGCTTCCTTGACAGTCTAGAAGACTGTAGAGATCATATTTTGGTTTCTTTTTCACTATATCCTTGTACAAATGGCAATAAAACAAGAAATAATGGCCTTGCAGTAAGGATGTTATCTGTAGGAGGGCTACATGAGTTCACAGGTATACAATGTTTAGCATCAACAAGTCTGATCAAACTTACCTAATCTCCTTGGCAAAAGGCTAATTACTTTTGTTCCATTCTCTATCAGATAGCAGCTGCATTTCAATAAAAGACTGAAAAATTATCCTGACCTGTTGGTTACAATAGAGAATATGCTGCACAAACAAATTTTTACAAGTTAACATGGACCTCACAAAAGAGAACGGACTTGTCTGTCCCATCATCAACAAGTCCTTATCCAGTTTCCACAGGGATAGATTTCATGGGGGAAAGTGCTGATTTTTGAATGCTACAAAAAACCCCCAAACTAACAAACTGGTCAGCTAAGTTTGAATTTCAGAAATATGAAGAGGACCTCAGTTATTTTTGAAGAACTTTTAATCTTTTAGATGTCACAGACACATTTAGAAAATGTCTACCTTTCTCAAGAGCATTGTGTCCTTTTGCAAAAAAAAATCCAAACCCTGACTTCATTGCACAGGAATAAAGCCACACCTGGCTACTGTATCATGAAATTAATGCAATTGAGAATAGAATCAAGATGCTGGTTTTAAGGGTCTGTACTCTAGGAATTAGAGGTCAGGCAAAAATTAATGACTATGTCATGGGATCATGCAGTACTTCTGTTTAAGGTATTAATGCTGTTGATGGCAAAGAAAAAATGAAGAGGCCCAAAAGGTTCTTCTGGAAAGAAATACTTTGATTACAAACGAATTTCTACTGTTAACCTGAAGTGTAGTTTTTACTGGCAGGAGTTGGATGCCAGCAAGCTGATAAATAAAAGAATATAAAACAAATGTGGCTGTTCTCATTTTAACAAAATCCTAGTTTTCCTGTAGATTTTGACAAATGTATCTTCATTCATGCATTTCTTACTGCTTTTTCTGTGAGATGAAGCTGAGTAGTATGACAGAACTATATTACTGCATAACCACGAGGTGGGCTGCTAAGGGCATATTGTACTAGACAGTTTCCAAGCTTTTCACATGCCACATACATGTATGTCACAGTGGGCAAACGACTGTGGAGGGCTACTGTAGAAGGGCATCAACATTGGGATGACAGCTCTTGATTACTTTTGTTAGTTTCTCATACTTTTACCTAGCCATCACTGCACATCTGCCTCTATACCTCTTGCTTGCTTGGCTTGATTCATAAGTAGCAGCTAAACACACATAGATGCAGAACTTGCCAAATAGATCACCAGTAAGTATAACTATTGCCTTCTCTGAAGGGTCAATAGCAGCTAAACAGCAATGCTTGATACAGAAGGAAGAAGGTTGTTTTAAAAAGTGATTGACTGACATCCAAGCCATTCTCCTTGTGTAAACCTCCTCTGCACTGAGAGTGAATTGCAAGCATTGAAATGCATGGGGATTTTGATCAGCTTTGATGGGATCAAATTTTGCTCCAATGAAGATTGAAATGGTATAGGGAACACCAGTGAAGGGATTCTAAATGTCCTTTAAAACTTCAGAAAAGTAATCAAACGAGACATTAACACTACTAGATGAACAGAATCATAACAGAAGAAAATGCTTTGTTTTGCTACTTTGTTCTTTTCCTTATTCCATGGGAATAGTTATTTAAAATCTTGAAACATAGGTTATTACACCAAGGAATCACTCAGTGATTTTTATCATATGGCCTATAATTGTATTGATGGTAGATTATTGACTGATACAGTCAATTTCACCTTTAATAAGCACTTAAGTTAAATATTCACCTCATAAGTCATGGAAGAAATGTCCTTGCCAAGCAGGTAATTAAAATCTCCTAATTGTAAATATTGTAAAGAAGTTGAAGTGCTCAGCATATAGTCTGTACCGTATGCTCCTAGAAAATCCCGTTGGCTAAAATAATTTTGTGAGATGGTAAATGGTAAAATTTTGTAATTGCTTCTGTGCATTTTATGGTATAAATGGCTTGAGTCTGGAAAGGCAAACCTGCAGGGGGAGAGAAAATTTTAACACAGTGAAAATGGGGATGGACATACAATGGCAATGAGAAGGAGCTATTGTTTAGCATGTAAAGATAATATCAAACATTAATCAGTTAGTGATGTCCTGGAAGCAGTTCTTGTCATATGAAAGACCACAAAATAATACAGTTTTTCTTGTTGGTGTTGGATTTGAGTGTTGGTTGATTGGTTGGTTTTTCTCTCACATGGCTCCATGGTTACTGAGAAGCTATAGAGATGTCCTGGTTCCCCAGGCACAGCCCCATGGGCCAGCCATGCAGGCAGGCCATGAGTAGCCCCGAGTCAGCTGGGAGTTCCAATCAAGGCAGCTGACTCACAGGTGTATCCCATACCACCTCAGCATGCTCATTATAAAAGGAGGGAGCTCAGTGAGGGTGGGGTTCCTCCTCCTCTCCCTGAGGGTCCTTGGTGGTGGTCCTCTGTTCCTGCTGTCAGCATCAAGAACCAGGCTGAATAGAACCCTTTATGCTTTATGTTGATTATTGTTTCAATTTTGTTATTCTATTAAATCTGTTCATACTTCAGCTCACAGGCCTTTTCCTCTTTTTACCCGGTTCTCCTTCCCAGCTGGGGAGGGAGATCTGAATGATGTACTAACTGCTATGGTTTAAGCCCTGAGTACTGGCTAACCGTAGACAGGAGAGAACAACATTTCATTTTTTTTTTTTCAGATAAGTTTCTGTGTAAGTTAATGCCACAGTAAAGAACTAATCAAAGTTTCTGGTTCTGTTGACTGCTTTGCAAACTTGCAAAGAGCTTGGAAGTGGTGCTTGTTTTGTTCTATAAGTTGTTTGTATGTTTCAGTATAGAATGGCAAATACTCCCTTGTGTCAAATGGGGATTTTACAGCATCTAAGAAATTAGCTCTGTCAAAGCAATGCTTGGGAGTCTCGTGTTTGTACTTTGAGAACATGAGGATTAGATCACTAACCCAACTAAAATGGTCAGTGAATAAAGAGACACAGAGACGGGGAAGCTGGAAAAATTAATCAGGGAAAAACCTTATGAGGTTTTTTTTTTGTCTGCATATAGAGACCTTCTTTTTCCTGATTACAGTGTAACAGAACTACCCTTTCTCCTGAATTAATGACTTGGACAATTCAAAGAAAGGTACTTTCTTATTGTTATTAAGAAAATTGGAAAGAACTGTGGCTGAATCATATAATACAAGCAAGTTTGCAATACAATAAATAGAATATATGCTGACAAAGAATTGATTTTCATAAAGCTGACAAGATTTGAGTTTTGACGTGACTCTTTTGCACAAAGACATTTTTTTTCATTGAATTTCAGCTCTATGAAAGAGGTAAATCAAGGTCTTAGTTGATTTATCTCTTTTCATGGGCAGAAATTCAATGTGATATTTTAAAAATGAACAGGGAAATAGAGTATCAAATCTCATTCACTTTTTATGGGAAACAGTTGTCTAATCATCATCATTTATACCTTTAAAGTATATCCTTGAGTGTGGAAAGTATTTGGTGGTGCTCAGTGCCTGTGGTGTGACTTCTCTGAAGGTAAAACAAGTGCTGTGAGAAACCATGGAGGCAGGGATAAGAGATCTTCGTAAGTTCTTCTCTTTATTTTTGAATACTGTAAATCTACCTCCATGGTATTTCTCTACTCAGGAAGAGGTTCAGTGATAAATAGTACAATCAAATTATTTTCTTTCCGTACGAAAATGTATGGGACCTTGCACGAGCTTCAGTTAAAGATACTCCTCTTCAGCAGCTCTGGTTGCTAATAGGCACAGCCAAGACACATTTCTGAATAAATTAGTCTCCCACCTCATCACATTGTAATAGACACCAGTGTCCTCAGTCATGCTGCTGTCCACCATCCTTCACAAAATGTATATTGACAGGAGAGGGGAATCGAGGTGTCTATCTTGTGATCTTCCTTTTGCTCATGTGCCTACTGGTGCTTCATGCAATCAGACTCCCATGCTTGCCCTTGCTGTAACAGCACCCATACTCATGCTCACCTGTTCTCACTCTCCAGTTGCTGCAGTGAGTGGCTTTATTTTCCACAGAAAGAGACTTGCAAGGCACAAATGGAAATGCTAAGCCTGTCTCGTATAACAAAGATGTAACTTACTAGCCTAATCAATCTGCCATGGCTGATAAGACCTGCAATAAGGTTAGGTCTGATAAAAACAAGCTGACAGCTCCAACCCCCTGTTAAATTTCTAATTTTCATTTTGGATCTTTTCACAGAATCACAGAATAGTTTCGGCTTGGAAGAGACCTTCAGGATCAAGTCCAACCTTATTCCTAGCCCTATCAACACCACTAAACCATGTCCCTAAGCACAACATCTACCTGTCTCTAAAACACTTCCAGGGATGGTTACTCTACCACCTCCCTGGGCAGGTTGTTCCAATGCCTGACTACCCTTTCAGTAAAGAAATTCTTCCTAATATCCAGCCTGAACCTTGCCTAGTTCAATTTCAGGCCATTTCCTCTTGTTCTATTGCTTGTCACTAGGGAAAGCTGACCAGCTCCCACCTTGCTATAACTTCCCTTCAGGTAGTTGTAGAGAGCAATAAGGTCTCCCCTCAGCCTTCTTTTCTCAAGGTTAAAGATCCCCAGATCCTTCAGCCTTTCCTCATATGAGATATGCCCCAAACCCTTTACTAGGGGCATGCTCCTTTCTGATTTAAATTGATGGTTATTTGCCTTATGTACAGATCATAACTGCTATTCTAGCAGCACATATATGAATGAACATGACATATTGGGAAAGAATTGCCATATGTATGGAGGCCATGTCTTACAGTTGTGTTTCTGAGTTCTCAGAAAGAGTCAAACGTGGGTGACCTGGTCAGACATGACTTATGCAGGCTGGATAATAATCAGTTTTACAGACGAGGGAAGTTTCCCATGATTACCACTAGGCTCTGTGCTGGGACCACTGTTGCTAAACAAATTCATAAGCTGTCTCCACAAAAAAGTGAACAGTGATATGATAACATTTTCTGATGACAGAGTTTTTCAGATATTTTTTTTAATAAAAAAATTAAAGATGGATTAGAAGAGCTACAGAAGAACAGACTGATATTCAATAAGCAGGAAAGAAATCATCAGACTAAGTCCAGTGCTGATATTTGCAAATGAAAATGTAAGGAGACTGATAGAGGTAACTCCATCTATACAGCTATATAAAATTAGGAAAGAAATATAGTAGCTTTTGCAAAATGTTTGGTACAAAATATCTTAATACTCAACACCAGTTGGAAAGGCAACTAAAAATATGAGTATCATCGGGAAAGGAACAGATAACTAAACAGAATACATCATTATTCCATTATACATTCTATTAATCAAAGAGTAGAAGGAACTTCTGGAGATCTAGTCCACCTCTTTTAACGTAGAGCAGGTTGCACAGGATTGTGTCTAGGTGAGTTTTGAATGTCTTCAGAGAAGGAGACACCACAACCTCTCTGGGCAGTCTGTTCTAGTGCTCTACCATCCTCAAAGTAGAGAAGAAGAAGAAGTTCCTCCTCATGCTTAGATGGAACCTCCTTTGTTAAGTTTTTGCCCATTGCCTCTTGTCCTGTCATGGCAACACCACCCTTCCTCCCAATACCCACCCTTTAAGTATTTGTAAGCATTGAAAATATCTCCCCTTAGTCTCCTCTTCTCCAGGCTAAAAAGCCCCAAATCCCTCATCCTTTCTTCATAAAAGAGATGTTCTAATCTCCTAATTGTCTTTGTAGCCCTTTGCTGTACCCTCTCCAGTACTTCCCTGTCCTTCTTGAGCTGGGAAGCTCAGAACTGGACACAGTATTCCAGATGCAGTCTCACTAGGGCAGAGTAGAGGGGGTGGATAAACTCCCCCCTCAGTATAAACTTGTATAAATAGAAACATTTATTCGTACATTATTCAAAAATTGTTATTAATTCACCTCACTGTCCACTCATCTAACCTGTACTTTTTAAACTTATCTATGAGGATGTTATGGGAGAGAGTGTCAGAAGCCTTGCTGAAGTCGAGGTAGACAACATCCACTGCTCTCTCCTTACCTACCCAGATGGTCATGCCATTATAGAACGCTATTAGATTGGTCAAGCATGATTTCCCCTTGGTGAATTCATGTTGCCTGTGGATTATTCTCCTCCCACATTTTGAGTACCGCATAGCGTTATTCAGCTTGGAAAAGAATGCTTTAGGTCACAAAAGAAATGACTGGGATATAGGTCCACATAATCATAAATGACGGAATACAGGAGAAATAATGAGTAGAAGTTCCATACAGTTGAAGAAGCAGGGGAAAACTGACAAAATAACCAGCTAGAAGATTTAAAACAAGAGTTTGCCATGCTATTCCATGAGCACTGACCTAGAAGGTCATTAAATTTTAAGAAATGGAAATATACATCTCTTGGTAGAGCAGTTGTACTTAAGACTGTTCTGTATTTCTTTTGTACAGAATTTGGTCACTAATTAGGGCAGACTCTTTCTTTGGCCTAGGCACTCTATAATTTCATTTGAGCCTTCCAGAGAATACCACAGGGAAAAGAAATAGTGGGAGATTACTACACAACTGATGGTGATATGCACTGGGAACAGATATGCATGTTGCAGAACTGTGTTTCATGGCACTTACTTCACTATCTACCCTCATTTTTTTTTTCTTTCTAGTTATAACATGCTTACAGAACAATACCTTTAGGAACATATCTCATAGCAATCCCCTGTGTGTTCTTTGTCTCTTCTGTTATTTTTCTTTCCAGTGTGGTAAGTACTTCTATGCTGTCAGGGAGCTGACCTCATCTGGAGAGTCTTCAGTTTCTAGACAAAGAGACCAGACTCTTTATCTGAGGTGTTATAGACTTAATATTCCCCGTCAGATCTGAATTCATCCAAATCTTGTGTCTAATAGAGGCAGAGAAAAAATACTGCTCATTTTCTTATTTATGTATTTTCCTGTTTCAACACCTCTTTAGGAGCTGTTAGGAAAGGCAATTTGGTCTCTTTCCTCCTTGTCTCTGTGTCTGAGGCCAAAGGGAAAATCTATTCAGGCAGAACAGCCATCAGTAGAATGATGAATGAGTTTTTAAAATCACATTCCAAACCCCAAAAGTTCAACGTAATTTTATATTTCTTTAACACTTTTCATCAAAATCAGCTTATAACTTTCCTTAGTTTGAAAGGAGAGTTATAGATTTACACCAGATTCTGCTACTGTGTCTTATCTCTTCTCAAATATTCCCCCCTTTGTATGCTTAACTTGTTGACAAGTAAGAATAGGCAACATGGAAGAGATGCACACTGCAGCTATTCGTATGGTAGCTCCTATAGATAATTAAAAGTTCCTACTGATTTAATTTGACACCTTTCAGCTACATTGGATTTACCTAAAGAAAAGTTTCAACCAGCAAGCAAAAACAGGTGAATGTGTGGTAGCTCACACACAATCTTGTTTGACATCTGTGTCATAAGTACACTTACAGACTTCATAACTATGAAGATCTGTAATTTTATTTTTCCTTTGTTCCATGTCTTATTTCTTGCTTCTTTGCTGCAAGTACACAGAAATCCAAAGCAAAAAAACTACCCTGAGCACAAAATACACTGTAAAGCCACAGTATAAACTTGTATAAATAGAAAAATCTTTTAGATCATAACGCATTACTAGAATGCATGTTCCTGTGTGATCTGTTCTAGGATTCTGCTCTACCAGGGGTGTTGGGTGAAGTGCTGGGGTCTGAACCCCAAGCCCTGAATTAAGGTTGACATATGGGTGGTTCCCATGGTCCTTCAAAAGGAGGGGATGAGTTTGCCTTTTGGCTTTCCTCCAAGGTGCAGCCGACCTTGTAAGGAAAGCCCTTGGGTAAACAAGCCCCAGGTGCCCTGCATTGGGTAAATGAGTGCCAGGTGTCCTGCTTTGGGCATAAAAGCTGGGACAACTTGCAGGAAGGGTGGAGTGTCTCTCCGTGAGGTGGATGCACTTCACAGAGTTTCCTGTTGGGGAAGGACCTCCTGACTCTCCCTGCAACTGGGCCCTGGTCAGGTTTGGTGCTTGTGAATGCGGGCTCTGTGAGAACAGTGTGTGGCTACCTCTATCCTATATGATCAGCCTATTGGCTTGGCTGTCTCCCATCTCTGCCATGGGAGACTTGGTTGCTTGGTTTGTTCCAGTGACTGTTGGCAATGTTGTATCATTCTTGGGGTCGCTGGGGCTGATTTCTCTTATGTGTGATCTGATTGACTTGTTTGTACCCCCAGCAATCACCCCATGTACTGACCTTTTTGTATACAACAGAATCTGGTTACTGGTTCGTTCTACTGCTGGCTGTGTTCTTTGTGCTAGGCCTAGTAATTGGCAAAACGGTTGGGCTGGATGATCTTTGGAAGTCCCTTCCAACCCCTAGTATTCTGTGACTCCGTGAATATCACAGATCAAAACACGATTCAGCTCAACTTTTCTGCTATGCGGACCTCAATGTTAATAAACTCTTTCACCTTTTATGTGTCTATTATTGTACCTCTCTAACAACCAGTCTTTGGCAATAATGGGGTGAATAGGATCCACACTTTTCCAGGTGAGCATAAACAAGTTGCATGCAGACAACTAAATTCTCATTGTCTGTGAGGAGCCTGGGAGCTGAGTTTTGCCAGGGAGCTGAGAGAAGTGGAACCAGTGATGGACTTCTGTGCCTAAAAGCTGAATGCTGCAATGAGTAATGACTCATTACCTGTAGGAGACCTAGTTGCTGTGTAAGGAGAGGGGTTGAGTGAGATCTGGAAAGGCTGTTGCTTGGAAAAAGGTCCTGGGTGTAGGGACTAGTCAGCTCTGCTGAGGAGAGGGGTTTTCTTTTCCTTTGCTGCTCTGGAGGTAAGGCACTTCTGTCCATTTAAATGTTCCCAGTGTGAAAAGCCTGGAAAAGTTATTTCACAGCGTAAATTTGTCCCTATCCTTCTTAAAAACACAAACACCAGATGAGGGGCTAGTGTCTAGCTTTCTTATGTATTATCACTCACTGCTGAGGCTTTTTGCCAAGGAAGTAGGAGAATCTGGCTCAAATTTTTGTCTTGAGATAGTTGTAGCATGCACTTCCTGCCTCCCTTGCGTCTGCTAACCACTATCCTTATTTTTCACAGACTCACTCCACTCCTTGCTCATTATGTTCCATTGACTATGATAGCGCATGAAGTCTAATAACTGTAGACTAATGGGCAGTAGGGGAAGTTCAAGTTCTGGTCCAGTCCCTGCTCTGAAAATTGCTTAGTTTTTTATGCTGATTTTTTTGTGAGATAAAAATCTACAAACTATTCTGCACAGAGGCTATTCTGGCTCAGAGGCAGTAATTGCAGCTGAATCATTTTCACAGATCCTACTTTAAGAAAAGGAAAATGATCATCTACCAAAGTTGCCATCATTAACTTTTTCTGCTTTTGAGGATCAAGAGGAGAAGAAAGAACAACTGAACCACAGTGAAGAACAGTTTCTGAAGTGGTACTTCCGTAGTCAAATAAAATTACTTTCAGATCTTGTTACAGGTCAGATTAAACCCCATTGAAACTTATTATATGTTCCAGTAAATCAGTAGACCCCTTCATGAAACTGAAAATCCAAAGCAATAATGCTGTAACTAGCAAACAGAGGCAGTTTTACCTTGTAGTATATAATTTTAGGTAGCCATATTCAAAATACTGAACAACTACATTACTGAATTTCACGTTTGCAAGAAGTGACACAATGGACACAAGCAATCAGTTGCTGTTTTTCATCTGCTGTGTGCTATTTGTCTGGAAACTGAGCGCTTCTAAGTTTGGTTTGGGGGTGTTTTTTAACCCCATGGAAGTGTACTAGTGTCACATCAAGGGATTTTTTAGTTACATTTGCAGGAAGAGTGCTAATCATTGATTGAGGTGAAGAGATCATCTGCTCAAAGGTTGCTAAATTATGTTAATCTCTTCAGAACCAGATTTTCTCTCCACAAACAAACTCCTTCAGAAGTCTTATCCAATGCCTGAGCAGAAGGAGGCATTTTGTTACGTATCTGAAATTTTATGTATCCAAAAATAGGTACATCAGTATGAAAATTAGTTCATCTTTGACAGGGGAAAAAAAAAAGGCACAGTATCCAGCCCGAATTTCTTGTGACTGTTGATTAAAATCTGTTACATGACTGTGTGCTTGCCTTGAATGACTTTATGACTATATACCTGTATGCTGCTTAACTGTTTTTCTGGTACATAGACTATAATTTTGTTCCTCCCAGCTCTTGCAGGTAAGAGTTCAAATGCAACAGTTTTATCCCTGACTTATACTACAGGCTTTGGGTACTACTGAAATCTCTCTCTACCTTAATTCTTAATCTTGTGTTTGAATGTCCTAGATTTTCTTTTTGGTGTAGCTGTTTAGATTGCACACTCTTGAAGCAGTGATGTTGTTGTTATATAATTTTCATTGCCTGGAATAGTGTAGTCAGGATAACTAGATCCTTTATTTATTTATGGAATTAAATATTGTTGTACAAGCTGGGTAGAGAATGGGTAGCAAGCAGCCCTGAGGAGAAGGACTTGGGTGTTCCAGTTAACAAGAAGCTTGACATGAGCTGTCTATATGCACTTGCAGCCCAGAAAGCCAACCATATCCTGGGCTGCATCAAAAGAAGTGTGGCCAGCAGGTTGAGGGAGGTGATACCCCACCTGGAGTACTGTGTCCAGCTCTGGAGCCCCCAGAATGTAACAAGAACATGGACCTGTTGGAACAAGTCCAGAAGAGGGCCATGATCAGAGGGCTGGAGCACCTCCCCTGTGGGAATAGGCTGAGGGAGATTGGGTTGTGCAGCCTGGAGAAGAGAAGGCTTCAGGGAACCTGATAGCGGCCTTCCAGTACCTGAAGGGGCCTACAAGAAAGCTGGGGAGGGACTTTTTACAAGGGCATGTAGTGATAAGACAAGGGGCAATGACTTTAAACTGGATGAGGGTAGATTAGATATTAGGAAGAAATTCTTTACTGTGAAGTTGGTGAGACACCGGAACAGGTTACCAAGAGAGGTTATGGATGCCCCCTCCCTGGAAGTGTTGAAGGCCAGGTTAGATGGGACTTTGAGCAACCTGGTCTAGTGGAAGGGGCTCTGCTCATGGCAGGGGGGTTGGAACTAGATGATCTTTAAGATCCTTTCCAACCCCAAATGTTCTATGATTCTACGAAAATATTGCTAAGTATTTTGTTACATGGAAATTAAAAGATATGTAGGATAGGAGCCATATTTTCCAAGTTCTGTTTCCAACTAATATAAAGCTTGACTTCTGTTTTGAACACATGTATTTATTCTCAGAAATCAGATAACATGAGTAAAGCTGCATATGAATTTGACTTTAATTGTAAGAGGTAAACCTTCTCTGTGTTGGCATGTGTAAGAACCTGAAACTGTCATTACTTTGAAACAAAAATTTTCTACTCTTTGAACTGTTCTTTTAACAAAAGCTCCAGCCCATTGTTCCTCATTAATATGTATTACACATGAAAAAGTCAAGTCATAGCCCTAGAGAGAGTATTTGCTTTCTAAGTCATCTGGCATGCCTTGCCAAATGTTATTTTTGGTACAACTTGTGAACTACTTTGCTCTCAATGGTCTGAATTAGAGAAATGTTCATCCAGAACCATAAAAAGCAGTCAACAAATCACTTGTGTTCTATGTTAAATAGAGAAATGTCTCAGTTCTTTAATTTTGTTTAGCATGGTATTGACCTGTAAAGCAATCTGCTACCTTAGGAAAGCATCTATGTTGCTCCTTAAGTGCTGTTCTATCAGCTGGGGACTAAATGCAAGTAGAGCTCTTCTGTCATCACCTCTGCTATACAAACCCTCTATCAGCCCTGGGGTCAGTACCTGGCAATTTAGGAGCTCAGCGTGAGCAGAGCAGCAGTGCTTGCATGGGAGCCACTCTGGGCAAGTTCAGGTTTTGTTCCTGGCTCTGTCCTTGAACACATCCTCTGTAGAGGAAACAAGTCCTGCTCTTCCCATCTTCTTTTGACACTAGCCTTGAAGGAGCTTTCTAAAGCACAGAGAAGCCCCAATGGCAACTTGTACATCTTGTCCATTTGCTACAGTCCCTGTTTTCCACATCACATTATATTTTAATTCTGTGCCTGAAACTTTTTGACATCCCACACAGTTTTTGTGGGTTACGGGTTTTACGGAGAAGGTTTTCATACATGTGATCATTACCAAAATGACCTACATGTTCAGTACTCTAAATCCTGTGTTTATTTTCATGTTAGATAAAAACTGTACCTACAGTTTCCTTGTTTAGTTCTCGTTATGAATATCAGATATATACTATAGTTAAGTGAAGAAAATACAAATTTTTGATCTAGGGTTGAATGCAGAGGATGAGACACTGGGGTGGAGCTTGGCATTTTTGAGATTATAGGATAAAATTATCTCTCTTGATGTTTCTGTGTTTCTGCAGATCAGCAGCAGTGGGAACAGTTAAATGTTTTCTGTAGGTTTCATTGTCAGAAGCCCATTGTAACAAATACCTTACAAGGGAGTGAGCTATTCTGTTATTTTGTCATGTATTTGGTCAAGTTGATGGTACCAGGCTAATTGCAGTTAGTTCATGGTTTCAGGATTCTTGCTTTGAAACAAACAAACAAATGCTATTTGAATAATAAATGTTTTTTAATAAAATTTTGATTTATCAAAGCACTATAACCAGGGGAAGGATTATACTCAGTGCATACAGTGCTTCCAGGATGCATGCTCACACTTCCAAGCCTGTATTTTTTTCTCACTTAAACCCAGCATAGCCATTGTTACATAACCATTATGTATCATTATTTCCATTTATAGAAGAGATTTTAAATAACTAATTTAATTATATAAGATAGAAAATTTGGCTTATCTTCACAGAATGTCCATGAACTGCAGGTATATTGGTAAAATCTAAACAAGACTTTCAAAGAAAGAATTTACTGTATGAACATAAGCATGCAATTCATAAAGGAAATTGTGCTTCCCCTATGGCTAAACATTACAAATTACATCACCGTAGTAATGTGAGTAGCTTGAGATCTATGGTTATAGAAAAAGTTGTTACTGGAGAGACAGAGAAGGTAATAAACATAATAATATAACATTATTACAGAGAAAGTCATCTAGGTTTTTTAAATTAAGCATTTTGGAGCCCAAGAACCTGAATGTCTGTGGTTCCTTCATTTTCTGTAATAATGTTGACATTTTAATCTCTGTCTTTTAATTGATGAGTGCTCTTAACACCAGGGTGTTTCTGTGTCTTTTGTATAACCATAATGGGCACGTGCAAAGATCTACTGCAGAGGAGTCTTGTATCGGCAAGTAAGTGTACATTTCAATTTAATTAGCATTTGGCTCTGTCTTTGAAACTATACGCTCCTCTAGGCAAAGGCTTGTCAGTGATCTGCAATGTACTAAGTAAACATGTAATAAACTGTAGCTTGTAGTCTGTATTCAAAGTAAGGACCTTGATGCAATGATTTGTGGGTGTGCTGGGGTACCTTGATGAAAGAGCCTGTGCCTCTGCTCCTGTCTGCAGGGAAGCAGAGCCACAGCAAAACTTGCATTGTGTCTCATTCTTAGGAAAAGCTGTTTCTGGGGAAATATTAAATCGACCTCTGCAGCACTTGTATGCTGACAATCAGTGAAGCATTTCTGTAAATAAATATTAAAATCTGATCATTTGCATAGAGAAGGACTTTTTAAAGAGCTTGGCCTGGGTACAGTTCCCCTCCCATTGAAATCAGTTACAAAAACACTTTCAATGAAAAAAATGCAAATCATTACTGTTTTTGAAAGTGTCACCTCACATTCTCCCTGTAATTTCCATGTGCGTTATTGTCTGTTGTCTGTTTCAGAAAGTAAAATTGTGCAATCGAGATATATTCATGAGGAACGAGTGAATGTGTGCACACAGGATGAACCAGAGTTCCATTCTCGGACAAAACTGTCACTGTGACAGTAGTAAGAATTTTGATCTGGTGACTATGGATTTCTCTGTTTGATAATACAGTTGTGAGCTTTATTTCCATTTTTTGCCCAGTTTGCAACAGAAACTTTCTGTTTTTAAAAAAATAATGAGAAAATTAAAAGTGTCATTAGGGTTTTAGGAAAAGAAACCACAAGTTAACCAATGTAGGTTTCTGAAATGACATATCCTAAGGACAGGTCTTACTGTGAATTAAATCTTTTAACGTGGAAACAGTAAAGTAGATGACAACATTACGGAATGATGAAAGTTTTCTTGAGTTTCCAATCTCCTTCACCTTCCTGAGTGCCACTATTGTAATTTCACTGGTTTCAGAAAATCTTCCAGGTTTATATCAGTGTTATGATATGAGGTGAAGCGGATTCTTATGATATTGGATATTACCTAAGAACAGTTTTTCTTGACTGGAGTTTACCTGATTGTGATCTTTAAGGCGGGGACTATGAAGTCTGACATATGCACCCAGGACACAGATCTGCAGCAAATGTTCAAATAGATGGACCACTGCGCAGATCAGACATCCTGGCAAATAGGCAAATGTTGGAAATACGGAATCGATTTGGGAAACCTGAGCCATCTTTCTTTATATCTGGAGCAAAAATCAAAAGAGGAAAATAGTATAAGAGCCATCATGATAGCAACAAGTTTGATCCCAACTCCACAGGTACCAAGGGGAATGCTGCTGCTGGCTTTCTTTTTGAGGAAGCACATGGGTACTGAGGATTGTAACCATCCTAATTGAGGATGCCTGTCTTCCATTAGGACATTGGTACATTATTATTCACCAGAAAATCCACATTTCAGTTCACCAGTTCAGTCTCAGGCCAGATTGTGATGGCTTTGTAGTAGACTTCTGCAAGTGAAATGGGCAGGTCTTTCTCACAGTTGGTTTCTAACTCTTCTTCCTCCCTGAGCACATTGGCATCTCTGCCTGCCCTCCCTGTGCAAGCTGCTGAGTTCTAACTTCCATGTTAAAAAAAGTGTTCAAGAAGTACTGGGACCTTGACTCTTCCCCAACAATGCTGTCATTCAGACACCTTTCATAATAAATCGAAACAGAAAACTTCAAGGCAGACAGGAGCTGAAAGTTAAATGAATTTTTGCTTTAGGCCCAAAGGGCCAACCTGAAGCTCTTTTGGACATATCTCCTTATTCTCTACACATGGGATAAGGTTAATTCCCTGCAGATAAAGTCAAACCCTATGTACTCACTCTTCTGACAAAGATAGTTAAAAGTTCACTGTCACTTTAGAGGGAGTTGAATCCATCCTTTCCTTTGACAGCAGAAGTAATGTAGCAGACTCATTTTCATATGTCATTCAGAAAGCAGATGAGATATGAATCAACTTTTTTGACAGATGAACACCCTAGAGATAATTTCAGTTTGTCACAGTATGTGACTTCTTTACAATTACCGCTGAGCTACAGTAGTGCAAAAGACTGGCCCATAAATGCCAGCCATTCTGCTTCTCTGATTTCCAGAATATAAAACACCCTGTTCCCTAAGTTCAAACATTTAAAATGTAATTAGAAATTAAATCTTTCACTGGGAAAACAGACCCTGTTGCTAATGTTTCTTTACAGTTAGGAAAAACAGGAAAAGAAATCGCAAAATGGGAGATGGGGGACTGTGCTTTTCGGTTTGATTTTTTTCTTCTTCTTTCTTTAAACTCTGAGTAACATGATCATGAAGAACAGATCCCATGTGCCTGCTCCCTCCCAGTTTCAAAAGGGGATGGCTCAGTGCACTGAGTAACTAGGTGCCAATGCTGTCCTCAAGTAACAGGCAGGGGGCATGACTTAGGGTGTCAGGGGCACCAGACGTGTGAAATAGTGAAATGCAGGAGAGATGTGACTCTTCAGGTGGTGCATGTGCCCCTGTCTTCCTGCTGCAGCTCTTGAAGCACCCGACACCTCTCTTAGTTTGACACTGGATACAGGTTTGGCAGTAAAAATGTTGGAGGGGAATCACCTGATTTCCTGGGCAGTCAAAACAACTTTTCTGCAACAATTGCAACATTTCAACTCTTTCAGAAACTGGGTTCCACCTTAAAATGTGATAGATTATTACTCTTACTAATTTTACTCAACACTGTCTCAGATCATCACATCTCCATTGGCTACAAAACTTCTAAATTTCTCTTGAAGTGAACCTATGGATGGCTTATATTCATTTGATTTTGAACCAGAATGGTCTTTTAACTTTTAGTTTCTTTTTGAGTGTATTCAATCGGCCTTCTTTTTTTTTTTCCTCAGAACTCTAATAGGCTTACAAAACTAAACTGCTTATCTCATTTTGTCTTTACAACTGCTTGTTATTTACCTTCATTATGAAATATAAGAGGCAAAATAAATACTGAGCAGTTTTCACGTGGAAAACAAGATGGGAAAATGATGGGTCGTGCCTTCACCCATCTACACCCTTAACATTTTATCATCCCTTTTCTTCTGTTCACACAACGTAAGATCCTCCCTACACATTCAGTAATTTTCATACCTGATATTACTCTCCAAGCAAAGTAGAGCTGGACCAAATTTCTTTTGCCTTTAACTTCCTCTTTTCCTCCTGCCACTGAGGAGTCCTACATGTTTTACCTAGAAATCTAGCTTTATCCAATCCCTCAGTGTACCCCAGTGTGGTTTTGGTTTTCTGCTGTCTGTCCACCACAGACCTGGCATTGGTCCCTTCAGTGCTGCTTTTTGTACCATTTTTTGAAACTGCTGTGATTGCTTTATAAAAGCAGTGCCCTTATTTTTTCCTTTTTGAGGGTGTCCCCACTGACCACTTTCCAAGTTTTAAATTGCTCATGAGGGAGCTGGTGGTTGGTGCTGATGTCTGTATATAAACCTTTCCAATTTATTTGTTTCGCTCCTGTAGGAGTCAGTATCAGCCTTTCCCTGGTGACACAGTTCTGCTTGCTGCAAGGCTGGGGAGGGAGCAGGGTGCCAATGGGAAAAAAACTAAAATAGCCTCAACTCTTGACATGATTTAGACCCGATATACCTGAGGCAACTATTAGGTTATTCCAAATAGTATCTTTGAGACAAAATCTTCAGTGATCTGCCCACCAGCAGAGAACCGGGATCTGCTCTGCCTCTTTCACCTTTCAGACATCTGTTCATTTTCTTCTGGGAGATAAAGCAGTGGTGGTTCACATCACCATGTTCATAGGTACAGAAGTGCAGTTCCTCCTTAATGTATAGTGTTCCTGAGAATTCACCCTTAAATGCCAATGATTTTAAGTTGGATGTTTGCCTAAATATAATTTTATAGGTATCTAGTATTTGTAAAAGGATGCATATTTCCCATATTCCTCTAATGTTCTTGTGTCAGCTTAGGTCTCTTTGTTCTTGCCTGACCTGAATAACTTGATAGATGTCACATGCGGCAAAACCTACTGTGGCTTTTTTTCTCCAACTGGCCCTGCATATGTTCAGTTTGCCAAGCTGGCCTCCTGCACATCTGCAGGACCAGACCTTATGCAAAGGAGAGTTGTCCTTCTTTCTGTAAGTAGTGATGAGCTAAGAAAGATGATTTCAGTACTGCCTCCAACTCAGAGGTCTTCTTTTCTACTTTTTTTCCAGACATTTATTAGATAGCATACATATACAGTCTCTAAAGTACAGACAGGATCCCAGCACTCCCCTGGGAACTGGGTTTACTGGTAGTTCCATTCTGCCACACTTTATGTCAATGCACCCAATTTTGTAAAGCAAAGTAGAATTATTTAATAGGAAGGGCTTAATGTCCCTACCAGATTAGCCCATAGTTGAGTTCTTAGGACATTGTCATCTCCCTGTTTCTCTGGAGATGTTTCTCTAATACTTGCAACATAGTCTAACAGGGGTATTCGATAAAGAGGAGTACTGTTCCCTTCTCTTGAGAAGATGCTTCAAGGTAATGTAGTGCTTTAAAAAAGTGTTGGGACACATGCCCTGTTTCTGAAAGTGATGACTTGAGAACCTGGTTTACTATGAAAGGCTTTAAAGTTGCAGTTTCTCAGTGGATTTAGAAATGTTTCTGTGCTTAGCAATTAAGCAGCTAACTCCATGTTTTGCCAGCGCTCTGCTCACAACAAGGTTTCCACTGATGTACTGACTCTTGTAAATCACAGAATCACAGAATGTTAGGGATTGGAAGGGACCTCAAAAGATCATCTAGTCCAGTCCCCCTGCCAGAGCAGGAACACCTAGGTCAGGTCACACAGGAACGCATCCAGGCGGGTTTTGAATGTCTCCAGAGGAGGAGACTCCACAACCTCTCTGGGAAGCCTGTTTCTTTTTGTGGAGCTTAATTTAGGATTTCGGACTATAATTTGGCAGGTGAATGGAAAGAATAAAAGACACATAGGAACTGGACATTACAAGGACACCTGATTGTCCTTGTGAATGTACTCTCTGCTGTATAGTTGGAAGAAGTTCACACACAGTGAACACAGGGTTATACTTGTATTAGCCGGTCCTAGACTCAGGGGCTTAGTAGGCATGGAGAAATAGATTTATCTCATCATATGTATAGTTTATTCCCGCTTTATCACTTCCTTTTGCAGTATATGCAGTAAATTTAGGCTGTTACTGTGGATGTTGGGTGAAACACAGAATGGTAGCAGGGCCAAGGTAACAGAGAGAGAGGAGATGAGAGAAAAAAGACAGAAATATTTATACTTTCTCCTGATAATTATTGTGTGCATGAAGTCTCATCAGCTGACCTTGTGACTCCTCTGAAGTTGCATTGCTTATTAATCTCCTTACCTTTCATCCTTTGTAAATCATTCATTGTCATTTACCAACCTTCTGATCATCTACTTTGTGCTGCTCAATTCATCATGAAGGATGTGAATGGCATACTGGAGAGAAGCAGCCCCTGCTCTTTCCCTGTGTGCTCTCTAGCGACTCTACTAACTGTCCTTCCCACTGTCCTCAATGTCATTTACAAACAGTCTTCAGTGCATCTGGGGACCTCTTCTATTGCAGCATTTATTACCATGGCCATATTTTATGTGAACAAATAGCGCATAGAGAGGTCTGTGGAGCAGAACTGTTGGGAGGACTGCACTTCTCATACCTGGAGAAATTCTAGCATCAACACCTGTTTTCCCCTTGGGGGCAAAAAGTCAAATTTTCAAGTTATTTTTTTAGTTTTAAATTCTGTGAAGAACAATATGGAGAAGTATAAACATCCTTATTGAGTTAATCTATAAACATAATCAAGACATTCAGTTTTCATCCTGTTCCTACATGGCGCACACAATTCAATGGTCAAGGACATGTCTGTAAGCTGTTGAGTTATGGTCTGAGGCAAAGCTATCCATACATTTCTCCATCCAGTCTGAAGGATCAGATCCTATTTCTCTGCTGTGTCAGAGATCAGCCCAAGTCTGGAGAATGTCTGAACAGACTGTAGAAAGGCCTGTAGCAAGATGGTGTAACTATTCTCCCAGTTCTCTGCAAATATTACTTAGTCCTTAAAAGAAATAGGTGAAAAATGGTTCAAAATTCCATCTCATTAGGAAATACTTTTGGTATTTTTCAGTACTTTAGTATGAAATGTTGATTGTTTGGAAAACGCTGCGAGTTTCATGAAATGCCTTTGGACAGCTGATGTCATACTGTCTAACCATGTGATGTCTTCCCAGTGAGAAGAGAGATTTTTTGTTCTCCTCCTACAGTTTTCTAAATGTCCTGCAGTAGTTGAGCATCTTCTCCTCCTGCCGTCTGTTCCCTGCACCTCTCAGCACATCTATTCCCTTACTGGCTAGTTGTCCAGATCTCTATGGCATCTCATCCTCACTCTTTGGATAACTCTTTTCTCCCTCCTACCTGCCCTTCTGCAACCAGTCCTCCCCTCTGTGGAGCAGTTTCCTGGATCCCTGGGCACATTCATTGTTCTCTGCTGTCAGCCTCCAGTGTGATCCTGGATGGAACAGGAAAGGATGGCAGACACTCTTGAAAGAAAAGAGATAAGGAAGGAGTGAGTGGAGAATGGAAATTTCAGCAGAATATTAAACATGCTGACATTCAAATATATGCCCAGGCTCAATTTATCTTGCAGCTTGTCCATCCCTGTTCAGCCATGTTACAGTCACTTTCAAATAAAGATAGGGTTAAACTACGAATAAATAAATAAATACATTTCAAATATTCTCAATGCTGAAGAGGTTTGCGTTAAAACTAGTACCGATGCAAACGCTTTCTGTCTTTCTAGTGGTTATTTCTCGATGTAGTCTCTCATATCCAGCGGGCAGGACAAACACAAGTTACTGATGCTCCAGATACTATTTTTAGAAATTTTCGTTATAAAGAAAAACTGGTTAAGTGGAATAGGTACAGGTGTAGCAAAGAACCAGAAGGCGTAATCCTTTTTTTTTTTTTTTTTTTTCCAGTTGTCTTAATTCTAGCTTGAACTGATAGAGGACATCTAGTGCTTTCTCAACTAAATTCATATGTATCCTTGTACATTTTGTTTATTGAAGCAAACCTGTGCAATGCTGAACACTTTTGCTCCTTAGTGCAGAGGTGGCTGTCTAATAGTAGTGACAAAATGTAAAAATTATCCTAGTGAAAGAGGAGAAACTTTAGAGAGACCCTTCTGGATGACAGTACCAGTTTTTACTATTTCATTTAGCCTTCCAAGTAATTCTATTTTGAATTATATTCTAGAAAGAACTTTCAGAGAACTGAAAATCTCCAATATCAAAGGAGCCGAAAACAATTATTCCTTTTACTTTTACTTAGAAATGTTTTGCATAGAAACAACAAAAAAAAGTTATTTAGGAAACTTTATAGCTATTCTCTGTTCAATTAATGTTTAAAAGCTATTGTCAAATGTGCTTGTTAGAAGTGAGAACGCAGACACAAGCCTATTACTTGTGACAATTCCGTATTTATTTAACGGGTGCCTTAGCCAAGCAATGAGTTATGCCACAGAATGTAAGTCAAGGCTCTATAGCTTTGTAACAAAGATTAATATTCAAAAGTTGCAGGTTGAAATTATTTGGGTTTTGAATAGTAGTTGCATATTTAATGGTATGCCCTGAATACAAAAACCTTTCCCTTTACAAATCCCACCATAGTCAGTTCATTTTCAAATCCAAAGTGTTCTACCAGTTGATTTATTTTTATTTTTTTTTCCCCCAGTTTCATCTCTTGACATATTGCTTTCCTCCTTAGTGGACATTTATGTCCTATTTTCCCATTCTGAGCTTCTCAAGTCCCTTTTCATATGCTTCTCAGGTGTTGAAGTTTTTGCCAGTTCACATCATTTTCAGCATTGTTTGCTCTGGGTTTACCTTACTTTCATCTGAACTGGCCCCAAAATAGCCCTGCAGTACACATCTCACTCACTCTGGTTAGTTGCACCAAAACTTTTCCTTACTCAGCTTCATTTCCTAAGTCAGGAAGAGTATTTCACTTTTCTCACTAGAAGCCACCCTAAAAGTTTTGAATATCCATTATGAGATTTTGTATTTGGAGAAGTTATTTAGAATGGATGGAACCTTTTTTAAAAAAAAATCAAACTGCATAGTAATTATCTTGACCATTCTCTATAAACAAATACTTTCAAGGATTTTTCACTATTTAGTGAACTTACAGGACTGGTAATTGATCTGAAAAGTGGAGAAACCTTTCTTCCAGTGCTTTGTGGTTTCCGCACCACCAGTGTGAGAAAAACACCTGCCCTCCTCCTAAATGAATGGCTCAGAAAAACTGAAATAACTACATAACTCCTTGAATGGATAATGCTTCCATGTGAAGATCCACATAGAAAAGGGCTTATAAAGATAGTAGAAATGCACTAAAGGTGGTTAATTAGATATAAATGACCTAACTTTCCATTATCTTAAGACAACGAAACTCCAGTGAATTCAGAGGAAGTATATTCATGTTACCACTTGATCTACTGCCTGCCAGCTGGACAGTTGCAAGACCCTTGCAGAGACCTCCTTGTTTTCAGGCATCTACTCATTTTTCCTCCTTTGGACTTTATGCAAGAATTCTGTCTCACTTTTATTTTCATGCTTATGTTTTAAAGTCTTGTTATTTTATGTTTTAATATTTTACTTGATTTAATGTTCCTCTAAATTGACTACTGCACAGGTAGCATAAAAACCAACTTTGTTGTGAATAGAATAAGGGAAGGTCAGACACTAACTTAAAGGAGGCAGAATGACATCAGATGTTGAGTGTAACTGCAAGAAATTAATGACTGTTTGTTGACAGAAAGACATAAATTGTGACTAAAGTCATTGCATAAAAGCTAAATAGAAAATCTTTTTTACATAGAATCTTCTCAATTGTAGGCTAAACAATCAAATTTGCTTAACGAAGTACAGCTTACTTGCCACAAATAAGAATAAGATTTATATATCGGAGTCTGCAGTACAAAATGAAGTGTACAAGGTAAAGTTCTTTTGGATGTGGCAGCGAGAAGAGATTGGAAATAGGGCCCTTACCAGCCTCTGTAAATAGCTCGCCTACCCACTGATAGCTCCTCCAACACTGTATGTGTGAAGTAATTAAAATAAGGTGTTCCTCTTTTCCTGTCTGCAACAATCGTTTTTCTTAATTATCTTGTTGTTCAAACCTCACAACTTCTGTAATTTACTACTTAGGACAGTTGGGTGCAGCTGAAGTGTCCCACGGACATGGTAGTGTGTCTCACTCTGTGCCTATGGGACCTGATTTCCTGTTAGACTGTCATTCCGTGAAGCATCATCAGATCTCCTTGTGGCTGAAGAGCTTTAGTAAATCCTGGGCTTGTGGGGAGAAGAGCATTGCCACATCCAAGAACAGCAAATAGCCTGCAATATTGTCCCAATTCACAAAGAAGATTTATGTTGACACATATTAATTCACGTATTGGGCCATGTATTGTGCCATAACTATCATTTTATTTAATGAAAGAAATGGCTTTATTTTCTTTGTCCTTGACAGACTTTAAAGTGTACAGTCCATTGTTGAGGGGCTGGTTTCTTTTGTAGGCTTTAGACTGCTTTAAGTGGTAATCATTTGTCTAAGCGCCCTCTGGAAGAGAAGGATTGGGGATGATAGAGCTCAACTTCCATGATGTCCTTTTGGATATTAAAGCCCCCATTAACATTGTGTTCAACTTCTAAGGCTATGATTCTTCCTAAAGACTTGCACATAAAGTCTGTTTTTGATGCTGAATCCTAAATAGGCCAACTGTTCTCATGTATGCTTCATAAATAACACGAAAGCAAGAAGAGGGACACCCCGTGATTTGGTATCACACTGGTGTCTGCGGTGACTTCTGTGCATTGGTATCAGCTCTGCTCCTCCAAGAAAAATCCCACTCCTTCTGCACATGGAGCACAGACACTTCGCTTCATCTGCTGCTCTCTCAGTACTGAAATGCTTTTGAGAGGAGAATGCTGCTCCGGTGACAGAAGAGAAGGACAGTATTTAGGCAAACATTGTGATTTTTGAGAAGAAACAGAGAAATACTTATTTTCAAAATATCAGTCTTCATGGCATACATTGTTTTTCTTAGAACTTTCACCTAGCAGTCATTCTAGTTAAATCTTTAAAGAAAATGTGGATCTGTTGGTTAAAAATATATTGCAAAATCATGATTGTTTAACTTCTGCAGCACTTCCTTGCTAGGGTTATTAAATCATATTATATACACTATTTAATCTCTCAGCAGACTCATGGCTCATGTACGAGAAGTTTCAGCACACCTGATTTGCCATCACACAAACTGAAGGAGAGTTTTGGTGATTCAGGTCAAATACCTAATTCTGGATAGGGTGCTGCATCTTGAACAGATGGTTTTCGTTTGTTTATCCATTCATCTTTGCAATACAGAGATTTATTTTTCCTTTTGAGAAGCTTTTCATAATACACTAGCATATTCCCGAAAGCAGAAAAAAATAGCTTGCTCCATGGGTAGTGTGCACACCAGATCCTTGTATACAGGGGTGTTTCATATGGGGATCATTTGACTTGAGAGCCTGGAGAGGAGCCAGTTCCAGTTAACGCCTTTCTTGTGATGGGGCATTTATAAAGTTCGTGCTTAGTGAGGTAGCACTGAAGAACTTGCTCTTATCAAGGACAAAAATAATGGCTCTTCTTCCCAGCTGCTGTTTTTTTGTGTCGCTTTTAGTTTCTTTGTACTTCTAAGGCCTCCATCTGCCTGTTGGATTTAATTGACCAGTCAGCTAAGTTATCTGGGGGAGAGTAGGGAGAGGGAAAAGGTAGGATAGAAAGATGAAAGAAAGATGAATCTGTAAAGCTTCCTTTCCCTAAGATATTTTTCTCCCCTTATCCTCAAGATATTTTTCCCTTATCCTTAAGATTTTTTTTTCTTTTTATAATTCAGATTGTTTCTTTCCTCTTTTGATGTTGTGCTCTACCAATATAGGACTTCTATAATTTGAGGAAATATCGGCAGAGGCACATGAGGCCACTGTGTTGCATTGCCAGTTTTCTCTGTAAGGGATTGGGTTATTGTTTTTTACTTCCCTCTGCTTTTTGAAACATCAAGCTGTGTACTACAAACCCCAGCCTTTTCAAGCTAGAAGGAATATAACACAGGGCAGGGCACCTCTGGCACTGCTTGTCACTTTATAGTGGAAAGTGAATTTCTGGAGGCAGGGGTTTGGCTGTTCTTGGAAGCAGGCTTGAACTTGATCTTAATTCACCTGAGGACTTTTTCAGTGGTGGTCACAGTCCTAAATAGCTATTTAAAGCTATCCAGATGCCTTGAGCCAAACACGCAACCTAATTTTACAAAGCTTTTGATCTCTCATCCTGGGCAGACTTGTCACTGTTAAAATGAATTAAAACTGAAATTGTCAGGCACTAGGCCTGATACTTTAGGTGGACTATCAAGCCCTACATTGCTTGCATGGTACCAGCATATTTTGGAGAAGGATGCTGTCTCCCTTCTTCCCCTCCCATGGAAAGCCAAGTCCTTAATCTTCACTCCCAGGGTGGGGTTTAATCCACCATGAATCTTCCCAGCTCTGGGTTAAGCAAAGCTTAGGGAAGGTGTGGATGTCATTCCTGTACTCATCACTGATCTTTGCCCCAGTGCAGCTTAGACTGGCCCACTCACATGGAAACATACTCTCAGGGGCCTGCTAGTGCCTTGTACCATGAGCACAGACACCCCTTGGCAGACAGCTCTCAGCTTTGTCCTGGCTGGTGCTACAAGGTCCCAGGCTGCTAACGCCAGTACACACAGTGTGCCAAGGGTTGCTGACCCTCACTGGCACCTCTCCCTTTGGGAACTCTGGAGAGAGTTTTAGATATATCCTAATTAAACTTGCATTGGTAGAAGAAAGGGTTATTAGCAACTTTTGCATGTGGAGTGGGCAGTCCCGTCCCCTCTGCAGCCCAGCCTGGGCTCTGGGACTCAGCAGCATTTCTGGGTGTGTGTCACTGTGCAGTGCTGCGCTGGCTGCAAGAGGGACCCCACTTTCCCATCCATGAATGCAAAGCAAACAAAATGAGAAAAGATGCAGCCAACACCCCAGAACACACCCTGGCAGAAGTTATAAAGTGTGCCTGTGCCCTTTCTGTGGGATGCAGGCAACATTCAGTTAATTAAAACTTAAGATGTGATTTATTACAACAAATCTGTTCAAAGAAGGAAAAAGGTGGGATGAAGTCTTGCTGTGAATAATTTTTTTCTTGCTCTGACCTGAAGTCAGACTGGTGGTAACAGCAGCCTTCCCATAGCACTTCTAGTTACTTCTACATATAGAACAGGCACTTTATCTCCTGCACAGCGCTTGGCAATAGAGAAAGGGAGGACATATTTTTCTATCAATGTAATAGAGGTATATTGGGAATGACAACAAAAATTGAATATAAGTTCTAACAAAATATATTCCCTAGATCCTACTAAACTCCACAGCCTCTGAAAATGTCATGAAAACAGGCTTTAAGTATGGTATCCTTTGCTTCTTAAACAATGTGAGAAGAAGAGGAGCAAAATGTTTGTTTTTTCCCTAGGCAAAATACTTTTCAAATAAATTGTAGACCTTCCACATACAGAAGACGTAAAGATAATTGTAATTCACTTAATAAAATTGGCCAGAGCTGTTCAGGAGACAGTTGCATGTTGGTAAATTTCTGTGAGATCTACCTTTCAAGCATGATGTGCATTTCTTTGCAAACAGCTAGCATGGGGTCACTGATTCACTAAGCCATTAAGAATAGGCATAAGTAAGACAGAGGCAGTGTGCTGATTCTCTGCATGGAGGTGAATTAGATCTTTAGGGAAATGGATGGCTATTCTTTTTATAGCCCTGACCTGAGATACAGCTGCAGCTCTCTGAAGATATAGGTGGGCAGACTGATAAAAAAAATCTGATGTATTAGTCTCCTTATGATCATCTCCACAGGCAGAGGATGTACATTTGACCCAGCCTACCCTATCCTATCCTCTACTATCCTGCCCCACCGAAGTATGTGTACAGTTTATTTCACCAAATGAACAAGAGAAAGGAGAAGTCACTCGCCACACAGTGAACACCAACGAAGTTGTTTCACAGAACCTTCCCTGTGACAGTGGCTTTACTGGGGTCCGTAGCTCACTTATACATAAAGGCAAGAAATCATACAGTGGAGACCATGAAACCTTTGCTACCACTTTTTACATCTTTTTTTTTGGGCTGAGACATTTATGTACATTCTCTCAGGTTGGTTCATGCTCCCTAGACTAGTCTCTGCATGGATCTTGAACAGTAGAATGGTATCAATTCTGTTCTATCTGGTGCTTTACGAGAGTTTAAGTGTCCAAACTTTAGCCATTTTGAACTTATTCTTTCTTATTTGACTGTACCTACAAGATGGAGGTGGAGAGAGCCTGCCCTCTCATGTTCGATGTGGGGTTTATCTATGGGATATTTATCAGGGCATCATACAGTGGCGCTCCAAATTACTGCAGTTGAAATTGTTTCCCTTCAGAAGACTGCGTAGAGGGCATGGCAGGTAGGCTGCATGCATACTCTGTTTGTATTAACCCTGTCAGGTTTTACACATCTACTGCATTGAAGAGCATCTACTAGACAACTGAAGTGATAAGCAACAGCTGCTTTCAAAGGAGGAAGGTGAGCTGAGCAATGTCGCCTTTCCTGCCTTTGATAAAGACCTTGTGTCAGATTCTTCAGGAAATTTTGACTTGCAGCAGCCTCCTGAATCTAACAGCTTGACTCTGCAATCTGGACATCCAACCTTCAGCTGACTATACCTTCCCTTTGGGACTATCTTCTTTAATATAAACAGTAAATTCAGACTTAATCATTTATGTCTCCGAATTGCCTGCTTTTCTTTAAAACACCTTTGATAACAGTTTTATGAAATAGTGCCATTAGTGCAGAAGTTATGTGACGTGCATAGAGCTGGTCAAGAATAACATGGGAGAGGACTCACTAAAGGTTTTTGAGGGTTGCATATGCATTATACTTTTTTTTTTTCTACAAAAATGAAACCTTCTCAAATCTATTCCTGTCACAGATCTTCACTCACAGCTTAGTTCGCCTCTAGAAAGCATTAAAAAGGTAGCAAGATTTACATGCATTCATAGCCTTGTATTGGTGATCTTACTCCTGATCAGGAACTCAGGTTGTAGCTGGGGTTAGTAGAGAAGGGATGAGCTTGAATCTTAATCATTATGTGGTTACTGGCCTTTTTGAAGTTTTTTCACCCCATTTGCTTGACAATGCCTGACAAAATGCCATTTCTACAGGTTGTCTTTGACCTCAATTTCAGTTTAATTGCTTCCCATCAAAGGAACTTCCCTCATTCATACTCTGAATATATGTTAATAAACATATCCACTTCTGTTTTTCTTAAATAATTTGCACAATGAGGTTTCTTTGCGTCCATCAGGGATAGTAGTTTGTGTGTCTGCAAAGGGAAGTACTTAATAGGAAACATGGCAATGCTGTCATGTACTTGAGATTAACTTCAGTACACTTGAGATCTTGACTATTTTCAGTGCTACTTTGAGGCTTGATTTAGTCTTTTAGATATAGCACTGAACTAGAATTGACAATTGCACAGTTCAATGAAATTTAATTTGGTCAATTTGTTTTTCACAGTTTTGCTTTTGTACACCTTGTGACTTAATCCATCTTGAGAAAACAATAGTATGGTGTTGGAAACATACTAAACTAACAACTTTCATATGAAAATCTGTAGAAACAATACTTTTAAAGGAGGTCTATTTTTATTATGAATCTCTCTCTAGAAGAAAAACATATCTATTTTGAATTTTCAGTGAAATTTCAGGTTCAGACAGCCTAAATACACTTAGAAAGAGCCCAAACCCGTGAAGTATTTTTACTGCTGATTGGTTTATCCTCTCTCAGTGGACGTAAAGAAAATTACTCTCTGAGAGACTCTACATGTTAAGTTCATTTATACTTACCTCAGAGCTTGGTCTTACTTGCATAGTAAGTAAGAGTTAAAGAGAGGTGAATGAGTTAAGGCTTAAACCTTTAGATTAAGACTATCTCTCTTTCAGGCTGGAAACCAGAAGGAAAAAGGTACCAGCTTGTTTTAAATAAATAACTTGGAAAGATAGAGAGCACAGCTGTTTCTTTTTCTGGAAAGCTTCTTACGTCTCTAGCTGGGTTAGCTTTGTAGTTAACTGTCTCAGCCCTTGTACTGCACCTGAGGAAAGCTACATTCTGTGTGAGGATAGATGAGATTTGCAGCAAATGGGTTTGTTTCCAGCACTAGGAGTGCTGTCCTGCTGCATAAAAGGAACATAGTTAGCAGTGATTGTGTCTATTTGGCTAAATTACTAAAACACACACCTTAAAGAGAGGGAAATTTATCAAGGAATAAAGTATATGTCCAGCTTTATGTGTTCAGTAAGGTCTGATCCAAATTCCGTCAAGGAAGGTGAAGTACATTTCTGTGTGGTTTGAAGGGCTTTGACCCATGAAATGTTGATGGTTTTGACAACTTGGATCAAATTTCCATGGCCATTTGCATGCCTGATGATGCAGATGAGTGCCTGGTGGGCTCTTTGGCCTGGACTTAGCATGTTCGGTGTCTAGATGTTACTGGCAGCAGTGGCAGTTAAGATACTTAATTCATCATCTTTGCATGGGTGTCCCCTTTATCCAGAAAGAAGGGTGTTCAGTTTTTTTGTCAAATAATTTTGCCCTTGGCCTGTCTCTCAAGACTTCTCCTCTCTTTAACGTCTGCCTCTATTTTCACTCTTCTGTGCTCCCTCTAAACAATGGTGTGTTTGATCAAAAAGAATGTGCTACCATACTTGAAACATATGTGTGTATATATATATATGTAAATGCTTCTCTCTTCTGCCTGCATACATAAGAGAAAAGCACTTACACATATCACATGAAAAGAGAAATAATTTGGTGTTTGGTTGCATATCAGGCTTCTCAAAATGCATTCTCATCAGACATTCAGGAAACGTTGTGGTTTTATTACCAAGGGAAGGCTTTCACTTTTATTATTTTTGTAGGGAAAATTGTTCTGTATTTAATAAAATACGATCTTCTAACTAAAGAGACTGTTTGTTTTGAAATCGTTGCATGAAAGAAATTAACATTTCAGTTTCACAGCTTTTACAATCACAGAGATTAGTTAGCTGGAGTGAAGCAGGGAGTTCTCATTATGTTCATTTGTTTAGAAACACCCACCTCAGGTTCAAGACATTTATGTTAATACACTAGTACAAGATGTTGGGAAAGCGTTCAAAAATACTTGCACAGTTCACTGATGCAGCACAAAATGGTTTGTCTTGCCTGGTGATGCTAAAACCATCAGCCCATATTTAAGTTGCTGCCCAGAACAGATAGGAAGAAGATGCCCATAAATGCCTTCTTGCCCCTTTTGGCAGTTCCCTTTTTGAGTTTCCACATCTTCTTTTTTAATCTTTATTTTCTCATCTAGCTCTTCTCCCCTTTAATCACTCAAATTCTCTGTTCTTATGCACATGTAATTCTCAAAACTCTGTGATATTCCCATTCATGCTCCCTTTTCTTGTTTCACTCATATACCTTTGGACCCTGTTCTCTTTCCACATTTGGTTAGTTTGGCTTTACTGCTCCTCCTTTTATTTTTTTAAGGTTTATTCTGCCATGATGAACACATTCCCCATCTTTTCCCAGGAACCCTGGGAGACCTCACTGTTACCAGTATTTCCCTCTTTTCCTCTACTGCAAGCCAGGACCCTTATGGTGAGTTGCAGAACAATTCTGCAGCATGGAAGAGGTAAACACATCAGGTCATTTGTACCCTCACCTTTCTGCAACACCACCTCCTCCTACTCTGCTGTAGCAAGGGAGCAGATCTAGAGACAGGGATGCTTTTGGCTGCATTCAGCCCTTGTCTTCCTACCTTTGTAAAACAGGATGGTGTCAGCTTGATTGCATGTTTGCAGCAGGTGTGAGTGCTTCTGTAGTCAGGTCCTAGGCAGGAAAAGCAACTTCCATTTAACTTAAAGTAGTACAAGTGCAGTGTTAGAGATGTAGTCTAAAGATGTGCTCTGTGTGAAGTGCTTTTAACCGAGGCCTGATCCAGCCATTCAGTGGGCAGTCCAGGGGTGGCTGGAGTAGGTCCTCCATGGGGTCTTGTGTCATCAGCCATCCCACAGCTCTGTAGGCTCTCTGCTGCCAGGGAGACTGCTCGGACCAAAATGATGATCCAAAGGGTCCAGTTCTCTTCATCAGTACACATTAATTCATCTGTCTGATATCCCATCTAGTTTATAAGCCCTGTAGATACGGAAGGCTCTGTTTTGAATGTAGTTGGTCACCTGTGGAGAATGGTAGCCTTTGAAGGACCCCAAAATTTCTGAGGTAGCTCTCCAGCTATCACAGACTTTTTGTGCATCTATGTACATGTTGTATAATTTCACCTTTTCTTACACATATCAAGGCTTTTTCACATTACTAAATTCCATCCTGTAATGTCATGCTATGCACGTTCTCTCAGTATCCTTTACCTTTAGTATTTTCAGCTGCCTAATTACTCTGAAAAAAATTATTCTCTCCACAGTTTTTCATTTAACTGTACAGTAATTGTCAATACATTCTAAACATCCCATTTTATGCCCAACTACAGAGACAATGTTTTTCACATACAAGAAGAACATGGAAATATTTCAGGTTTCTGCTCTGGTGGCCTCATGTTCAAACCTATGTACAGAAAAAGGGACAGTTGTCAAAAAGAAAGCAAGAATTGCTGATTCTAGTTTATACATTTATGTGCCTGGTTTCTTAGAGATTTTTGTCGCTCTTTCGGAATAATTTCCTTTTAATTTCTACAGAATATTTATTTGCTCTGTAGTGCACCAAATTCCAAGTCTTACTGTACGTCTGTCTTATGTCTGTAACCACAAAGGTGTTTTCCATCTCTCCTGTAATACAACTGTGATAAAGACACAGCAGTTATCAGTAATCAAGTCCTTCTGAAAATTGTATTTTTCCTTTTTTCTGATCTGAAACTGAGCTTGCATCAAACAATGTTAGATAAAGATGAGGTCTCTGCAGGTAGATCATGTAGTAGCAGGAAAAGAACAACAGCACAGGAAACTCATTTAATTTGACATAGCTATGAATATTTAACATATCATAAGGAAATACAGAAATGCAATTATTCTTACTCACTCTGATGCTCTAGGAAATACAGACTATCTTCCATGTGTTGTCTCTGTGAACATGAGAGATTGAGGAGGCTGGGAAGAGACTCAGCAACTCATGCAAAGGTTGTCCAACCTCTATAGAGCAAACCACCTGTAAAAATTGGATTCCCAAAGTTTTTTAATTGGGTGCTACAATATTGAGCTGGATCACACATGCCTTGCAATAGATGCTGAAGTTTTTAATACATGAGAAAAGTTTTCTTCCATGTATGCTTATTGCTTACATGCTCTGTCTTCTCCAGTGTCTCTGAGAGGGATAACAGTAGAGATAAGACATGCTGAGATGTCCTGGACACCACAGGTCCCACTTCCTTTCGGAAGCTGAGAGCACAGACTACAGTAAAAGCTATCTCAAAATATTCTGTATTGAGGTGGTTCTTAAAACACTGTTGTATCTTCATACCATGCTTATAACTCAAAATAGATAACCCAAAACTTCAGAAATTACTCTGTCTCCTGTTGCTTCTCACAGCCAAGTAGTTCTTCTTGTGCCTCTTTCTGATCACAGCTTAAATTTAGATACCTTGAGTCAGGTCTTGCATTCACTGATTTTTTAAGACAGCTGCCATTTTCTCTTTGATTTCTCTTAACATGAAGAAGTAATAAAGATAATACGGAGTAAGTAAAAAGTAAGAAGATACGGACTAATTTTCTTCTTCATTCTTTTCCTCTGGTGGAACCAAATAGGAACAGAGGCTGAGGAATCCAAATCATTTGTTATCCTGGCACTGCTACTCTGTGCAGCACCTCAAAATTTCCTCCTCCTTTCTTTGGGTGTGCCCACCTATGTTATGAGTGGGAGCAGCACACCCTGTGGAGGCTTCCAAGTTCTCAGGTGAGAGCCAGGAAGGAACTGTTGAGTCTTCATTCCTACATGCACCCGTTTTATTGGCGTGAGGCTCAGGAGAAGGGAGCAGGAAGGAGCCCATCTTCATCTCGAGCTGGGGCGCAGCATAGCAAGCAGAGGTCATACACTGTCTTCTAGGGTGCGGCGTTGACTCTCAGTTTTTAACACCCCTTTCTGCTTCCCATTCCTTTCTGCAAAAACTTTCTCATATCCCTCGGGTTCCAAGTCAGATCCTGAGTTCATGCTGCCTAGTTTGTGGGCTTTCTACATGGATTATTACTGCTTTTCTACCATTCCATGCAAAATTTTTTCTTTTAATCATATAAAATTTGTTTTAGCAAGACAAAAAACACTTTTTGCACCATGCTTAAGCTTCATGAAGAAAAATATCACCTTCTGTTATTTCTTTTGCTCTGCATACTGCAAGCCCTGTGATACAATCTTAACTCCTCTCAGAGGTCTGGGATTCTTCTATTAAGTGCCTGCCCCCATCATTGGCAAGCCTAATAGCTTGCAGATAATTATGACCGCAGAAACTAAGTGCTTTGTGACTGGGCAGAATGGTCGTTTCTTTACACAGTTTACAGTGCAGATTATTGAGATTATTGATGGATTCATTCCTTTACAACCTTCGCATTAGAATGTGGCAAGTGTTAGCAATCACTGACTTTATTTACGGTGATGGCTGCAGTTTTGATACAAAACAAGGGTCTAACCAAAAGATTCTCACCTTCCCCATGTGCTTTTATTCATTTAGATACAAAATTGTAACCATTCCTTTCCATGGCTGAGACATACAAATGTGGCAGCATCAGGATGGTAAACAGCTTAAGCTTGTCCTAGATACTGGCTCTTGTCCATTGTGTACTAGAATACCTGCCTTCTCACGTGGTTATCGTTAGGCTGGTTTCACAACGTTATCCCTGGATGACAAATCCTGTCTAAGGGTTACCTGTCCCCAATCTCTTATGATTTCTCATTCCTTAGAGGTTAAAAAACCTCAAACCACCTTCTCTTCCTCCAAACATTTTTTTAAAGTGACAATTAGAAAGCAAAGCAAGATCTCTATCACGTAACGGTGCATCCAGACAAATGGTTCAGCTGGTACAAACACGGGGTTGATAGGGGAGTAGCTGCATCAAGCCCCAGCCAGGGCAGTGGAGAGGCTGACCTCCCTTACATTGCTCGTGCTGCCTGTGGAATTGCAACACAGGATCACAGCCTAACAGGGACCCCCTGCTGCATGACAAATCCACATGTCCTCCTTCAGTAGTGAAAAATGTTATGTGATAAGGGTCAAAATACACAATGAATACTCTTATGCACACCCTTCTTGTGCCATGCCTTTATTGCACTGTCTGCATGTGGAGCATCTGCTGCACCCCTGGATTTTGGTGGTGTCTGGGAGTGTCTGTGCATAGAAAGAATCAAAGCCAGAGGTTGCAAACCTGCTAGGATGAGGTCCTGCCTCCTGATGGGCAGGCGACAGAGTACTGCTGCCTCCAGGTGTGCTATGGAAGCTAATGCTGAACTTTCCATCAAATTACAAGAATTGGGAAAGCACTGCCAAGGCAGTCTCCTTATTCCAATGAACGCTGTGCTCAAACAGATGACCATTAAACAGGAAGTTTGTTTGTTTGTTTGCTGAGTAAATAGATTGCTCTGGTCTCAAATAGCACTCGGTAGCCCCCAATGGAATAAACCCACTTATCTGGGAGAAACTTCTGCTATTCCTTGTTTTGAGTTTTCTGATCAGGAGACAACCAGCTATGCTACATAATTATCTCTTTGGGGTTTTTGATAACATATCTTCTGACTAACAAAATGAGGTGTGGACTTTTTTCACAATGACAGCAATTAAATATTGGACAGACTTATAGAGCGAGTGGGAAATGAACACTTCATCACTTGAAATCTTTAAAACAAGAGACTGTCTTTATAAAAGATATTTTCTCTATCAGCCAATAGTGTGAAGATAGATGCAGGAAACACAGAGAAATTCTATAACTGAGGTTGTGCAGAAGGTCAAATGAGATGGCCATAATGATCCCTTCTGGTCTTAACCTATCAATCAAAGGGCATTAAATTTCACTCACTGAGCTGGACATGTGATTATGCAAAACATAAGTACAAGGATTTCCCTGCTTGTAAACAGAGAACCTGGAAAGAACAATAACCCTGGGATAAAAATATTATGCTGACCTTCTTTCAGAGCATCAACAAAGTTACAGTGGATCCTCTTAAAGTTAGCATAAGAATCCTGGTTACTCCAACTGAGATGAATGCTTAGAATGGAGTAGATTAGGAACGTTTAATTGATTCTATGACCTGAAACAACTGTTTCCTGGTGTTTGGAAACCCTTCTGCATTCAGCTACAGGATGGACAATGAGAGATTGATGTGGAGTTGTTGAAGTATTTTAAAGAAGTTCATATTTCCGTTGTGATATTGGTCTATGCTTTTTGTAACAGTACATTGCAAAAGGGAGCTTCTGTGCTGCCTTCGTCTCACCAATAGCCTCAAGAATTCTTTTTCTTCTATTGCACTGTGAAACAGCGCCTGCTCTTCTGGATCTCTGGGTCTAGAAATTCAAGAATAGGATTTCCCCATGATAAGATGCAGGAAACTGAAAGAAAGCATATTTAGTTTGTTGGCTGGAGCTGCTTTTAAAAACAGAGAGGTGTGTGGGTGGAGGATGTGAGAAGGAGATTTTGTACTGACATATACACGTGTAAACAGCCATTCAATGATTTGTAAAGAGCTGAGTTGAACAGCACCCACGAAATACAAAATTTTCCCCCAAATCTCCAATGTTTGAAAGCTGGTGGGTTCACCTCTTGATAACTGTTTTCACCAGTAAAGCCACAGACTAAATGTTGTTTAAACTGTTCTTCAGCCAGTGTAATTGATTGGCAGTCATTGATTAAACAGTCATGTGGACCAGTGCTGACTACTTCAGTCTGGAAAGGAGTGGGCCAGAAATGGGAATTGCTGGTGTCTGCATGTACATCCTAAATTATATTGTCAATCAGATGGCCAAAGGCTTCAGTATGTTATTTGCTAGACTTGGAACAAAGAATGATGTTTGTGGCAGGTGGAGTTGTCCTGGAGGTTGCAAAAGCATCTCAACTTCTTTTTGTCTTGCTTTTCTATCTACTTCAAACTTTTACTGGGTTTGGGTATTGTACTTGGCACTGTATGTCAAAGGAGAGCATCCCATCACAAAATTTCTGTGTCAGGCTAAGTTCTTTGTGTGGTTGCCACTGTATAAGGGAGTATGAATGTGGTTGTAAGGCTTTAGGAGATCTCTTCATACAGAAATTATGCAGTCTGTTGAGGCACTGGAATTACTGTATCACTGAAAGATTCAGCTGCTCAGTAGTGCAGCAGTTTTAAAGGTTCAGTGAACATGGAGTTAGTCATCTGTAGTCATGGTCTCTCATATATTTTCTAGATCTAAGTCAGGAACAGGACATTGAACCTTGACAGTCCTTTCCAGGGGAAAGTGTTGTGGGCCCATGGGATTATCACTACCTAGGCAGAGCAAGATTTCTCCTGTGGATCTTTGGGTGGTGATGAGATTTCCCTGGAGATGGAAATGAGAGCAGATGTAGTTAAAGCAACCATGTTGGATGACTGTGAGCTAAGGTAGGATTTGCGAGAGGGGAGGCCTGAGAAAAGAGAGGAATGGAAGCGGTAGTTCTCTTTCTGCTAGAATGACCAAGAAAGAAAGAGGTTGATTCACTGAGAAGCTCCTTACTTGGGAGAGAAACAGTATGTATCAGGGATGGTTAGTAGAGGGAAGAAGCTATGGGGTGAACCCCAGAGAACTCCGATTTGAGTCTAAAGGGCATCAAGGAAAGCTGGAAAGCACACTGGCCTAGCACAGTGGGAACCCTTCACAACATAGTCTCATGAAAATCCTTTTTGGGTGACTTTTTGCTAGGGTTGTATCATCTTTGATTTTTCCTTGGGAATCTGCACTGTCACAACTAGCTGGTGAAAGATTTTTGGAGCGCACTGATGGAATTCATTGATTTCTGCCATTGCAAGCAATACTTTGCTGTCAAATCAGACTCTGAAACACTAGTCCCAGAGTCTATTATTAATTCCTGATGTCATTAAGAGATGTCTTCTCTGTCTACAATGCTCTGACATTTATTTTATAAGGCACTGACATGATTAGAGTTTCGATTTGATTTTATAGCCAACATGCTTGGTCCAGGATTCCCAGGAACTATGTTTAAAGTTAGCTTTGCAAATTCATGATTTAGTCATCTAACAAATGAAGTAATTCTTTAAGATTCTTAATGCCCAGTTTGGCAATTACCAGCTTGTCAACTCTTTCTTTGACAAAGCCATTTATTTCAGTGCCCCGTAAGGTTACTGACTGTTGCAACTCTTGGCTATCCTCCCAAGAAGAGCCCTTCAGCACTATTCCACATAAAGATGAGGAAAGCTGGATAAGCTGAAAAATAGGCAATTGCTTTGTCCATAGTCCTTCCTCCTCTGTTTTACTGCAGTGTAACTCCTCTACGTGCAACATTTGTACTCTTCACCTTGGGGGTACAGAGAGTCACCCAGGAACACAGTAAGCATAGATCAAAGGAGCGAGACTGGAAACAGTAAGTGGTCTCAAGTTTGCAGCAGAATCGTTTTCATGAGACTCTCCAAAAAAAGTATGTGTTGCTCTATGCAGTCATTCTCAAAAATATCTTCAAAGTTTTCAGTTCAGTCTGGTCTGACTTTCCAGTGGCCAAGTTTCATACGTACATATTAGTCGTGTGACCTAGTTCTCCTATCTGCACTGCATGGCTTCTTGAAATACAGCTGTTATTTCCACCAGGACTAAGGAGTGAATGAAGAGAGTAACTAGGCTAGATTAGGCTATATAAAAATATACTTCTCATTCTCCAATCTGAAATACTACAGCTCTTTCTGAACTCCTGCCCTTTTTTTCACACTGGGATGTTTACAAAGCATCAGATGATTTTACTCTTTAGATCTACAGTGTCTGAAAAGAGGTGTACTTTATGCCAGCTACAAAGGGCCTCAGAATCAGACCTTACATGTTTAATCTGGATGTGCAGAGGCAGACTGTTCCCCTGCTCATGCTTCAGTGCATTAACTAATCTTTAAAGTACAGGGATTAAGGAGAAGCTTTGCCCATGAACAGGTTAGCCCTGGCTGCACAAATTCATTCAGATTCCTTGGAGGTGTGTAGTACTGATCACTGTCCAGAGGCAGGATACTAGACTAGACGGACCACAGGTGTGAGTCAGGGCCAAAATTTCCAGGTAAATTCCCACTGCAAAATTATACTTTCTTTGGTTGTGATTCCTTCCATGTGCTTCATAAATTGTTCTCTCTGTTGGTGTATTAATAGTAGTGTGTGATAGTTTGAAAGAGTTGGGATTTTTCCTACTCTTATATAGTCAGTTCTCTTCTTTTCCTTGGCACTGTCTGGGAGCCTCTTCAAGGCAGGCAGAAGAAAATGTGTGTCTCTGTGTCTGGAGGGCTGGTGAGAGGAACTTGCCAGTAAATGAGAAAGGCTGATCAATCCTACTGAGTTTTTTTTTATCTTAATTCTGGTTTTATTTAGACCTTTCAATATCATTCAGTACAAAGGGAGAGCTTCTTCTCGCCACCAGCAGTAGAAATAATAATATTTAACACAGAAAACCTTGGTACATGCTCTTCTCTTTGTCATTTAAATTACTAAAATACAGCAAGGGGAAATTCTTCTAATGTTGAATAGCATGAATGGAGCTGATAGTGTTATTTATCTGTCTCTTCCTATATACAGATATATACGGCTTGCACTATAACATTTCATGCATCGGCACCACCTAAGAGCTCTTTGCAACTGCAGCTTGTGCATTTTGCAGAAAAATTTCTCTCCCCTTCCCTTTTCCCTCAGCTTCCCCCGCCCCCAGAGAACTGACATGCTTTCCACTGACAAACGTTGAGTGTAGCTCCTGAGGATTTAGCATGTCAGGCTGTGTCTACACAGCTTAGGTTTCTATTATTACGCAATGGCTTAGAAGGCAGTGCTTTGCACATAATTACAGAGCCAATATGTATTAGGACCAGGAGTTTGGATGCCTCTTTCCATACCAACCGTTCACCTCCAACCCACTCAAGCCTCCTTCGTGACACTCTTACTTGCTTAATAGCTTCTTTCCTCTGGTTTCTGATTTTCTTCCCTTTCCTACGCTACATATTTGTTTATTTCAGAAGTGAGGGGTCTGACCAAGTCGTGCCTGCACAGATTCCTATGCAGCACAAAGCACTTGCTGTACGTTGCATCGCCAGAAGAGGTAAGAAGAAATTCCTGAAGCTGCCTGTGCCTGCTAGTTCTCTCGGGTTTCTCTCGCTCTCTCTTTTTTTTTTTTTTGTATGTGTGTGTGCACAGTGCCTGTCTTACAATCTTACAAGCCGTGCAGGCTCTGCCATCTAGAGCACTTCGTGAGATCACTCCAGTTTGCTGTTTTTCCTTCTCTGCATGAGTGTGCGTGTATCTCCCTGTCTCTCTTCTCCCCCCCACCATACAACTCGATCCCCCTCCCCAACATACACGCACATACACAGAAGCTGGGCTTGCTAGTATGAACTTGAAGACTTGCACTGCTAAAATGCATGTGTTACCTTGGGATGCATTAGGATCTGAATGCTGGAAAAGCCTGCAGGCTGTTTAGTCCTCCAAGACTGTTTTTTTTAAAACCAAATAAGAAAAGAACAAGTTAATCACTTTTTTCTTCTCTTTTTTTTTTTTTTTTTTCTCTTTCTCTTTTTTTGTGCTTTGGATATTACTGAAAAAGGAGTCTCAGGGATTCCCACACTTGGACTTCACTGAATCAGGCTGCATTCGACAAACAATCTAGTCTGCATTTTGGTTTGCTGGAGATCAACTGGGATTTTTCTGATTATATCTTCTTTTGGAAAAAGGATGCACGGCATAGAAAGAAGGTCTAAGTGCCTGTCTGAGACTATTTTACCGAACCTGGGATAAATGTTACTTCTCAAAGGTAAGTGCAAGGTTTTTTTCATTTGTATATATAAACTATGTAGCTATAATATAAACTATATATAGATATATACACAAAATATTTACACACAGTTACCTCTGATGGTGAAAAAATTTGTTGTCATGCATGTTAAAAGCATTGCAGAAATGTATAACTTTATCTTCCTTTTCATGCTAGCCACGATAAGATTGTTCATGTACAGAAATGAATCTCAGTTTGGTATCTGCTTCTCTTGGCATGAAAAGGCAGTTCAAACAGAATATTTTTTTTTTAAGTGTCAATAGGGATTTTTTCAATGGTAGTTTTGAAACAGTGATGGAAAGTAGTTTGAAAGAAAGGATAATAATTTGGTTTCTAATACAGGAAAAACTGAGCAATAGAGTAAAGCTGTGAAAGTTATTTGAGCATTCTGGAGGAATTAGTAAATTCTGCACAGCTAAGGAAGAACTTTGCTGGACAGATCAACTCTGCTGTATATAAAACCACACAGTAAAAGAGTGGAGACCTTGGCAAACGTTGTGAAGAAATGGAAAGCATAGGAACAGGTAGAGAAGGGAAGGGATTGAGGGGTGTGGAGGGGCAGTGGGCACCCAGTTCCGTGTCTGCTGTCACAGAGGTTGCTGTTCTTGGTAAGGTGATGCCACTAATGATGGACATGCAGAATTGGCAAGGTGGGCATGCGAGGGATGGGGTACACAAGAAGTTATATGCTATGTCATGTCTGTGTGATGTCACCAGACAAATATGCTCTCTGCAAGACTGAGAATTTGGGTGGGGGGAAGCATCTAAATGGCAGCAGAGGACAAGATGTAGCAAAATGGAAACTGAGTCTCTGACTTGCATGGACACATGCACACTTTTACGTTGTAAAACAAATGTACGACTGAATAAAACAAGAAAGAAACTAAAGGGAAGAATAGAATTCAGTGATTAAGTCAACAAGTCCCAGTATGATGGATTAGTAAACTGGAAATGTAAAGTGATCAGTTGTGGTAAGGTATGCAAGGAAGGGTTCTTAAACTGGGTGACTCCTTCCTACCCAAAGGAGACAAATAGCATTGATTTAAAGCAAGAATCATTTTTTGCCAGTGCTGATCTAGTCTTTCTGGGGCAGTGCCATGGAGATATTAAGAAGAATAAAGTTTATTTTACCTACCCCATCTTTGGGATTAATAGGACAGAATAACTCTTCTCACAGGCTTTGAAAGGCAAGCAGTAATCATCACTTAAGTTTATAAAGTCAAAGTTAAATAAATTGACACCTCTTAACTTTATTATACAATGCTCACTGGGGATAAGTCCAGCAGACACCACGCAATTGTCCCTGGTATTTTCTGTTCCTCCAGAAAGAGGAAACATTGCCATGCAGGGTATCAGTTTTCCGTTGGACCTTGCTGTGTACAGAGGCTGCAGCAGGGCAAATGTGAGCTTGTGGTGAGAAGGAAGAGAGACAGAGTTACTTTTACTCTTGCAGTGTTTCAGGCTGGTTACCCTTTCATTGTTTACAGCTTGCCCTGGGTTGGTGGTTAGTTTGCATTGCCTACAGATTGCCACTTGAGCACAACAGAGTGCTTTTTGTGTGTGTTCTGCTCACAACTGCCTTGTCGCAGCAGCATAGAGCAGAGCTTCAGACCTTCCCTGAAACGGCTACTAATACTCAGGAAGAGAGGGGATGCAATACAAAATAAACAACAATTCTAGGAGACAGGAAGAAAAAAGTCATTATGCTCAACCAAGCCTTTTTAATCTATGAATCCCAGTGAAGGTCTGTATCACCTCTCATATCGGAGACACTGTCTGTCCTGCTTCTCCCAGCACTGCTCTGTTTTCTCTTGGGCAGCTCTGGACCTGGTGTCCCCCAGTATCTGGCTGTGCCAGATGCTGCCTGGCAGGCAGCCAAGCTGGCAGCCCCAGATGTACCATGCCAGGGGAGAAACGTGATCCACCCTCAGAGCCTCCATTTCTGCTGCCCTCTCTGCCACACGCTGCTCCTCACAGCGCTAACGCCTCTTGTTTGAATTTACATTTGGGACATAACTGGTAATTTTTCCCCAGTGGGAAGTGCAAATGGCACATGTAGCCTTTCCCCACAGTCTCTGCTCTGCCTGCTGCTCAGGTGGACCTGGACTGACAGCTCCTTGGCAATCCCTGTCAAAGTGCTCCTGCTCCATCTCTTTGCAGAGGACTCTGGCCACTGACTGAACCTTGCAATGTAATGTTGTTAGACCCAGCTGAGCTCCTTTTTTAATTTTTTCTTTTGTTCTTGTGAGGTAAAAAACAAAATGTGAAGCTAATTCAAAATTATCAAGATTTAACTGGTAGTAGGCAGGAATATACTTCAGGTGAATTAGAATGAATCCAACTCCTTGATGAGGGGTTGCAGACTGGTAACCCTGGAGGCTGTATCTGCCAACACAGAGGGTCTGGAGGGAGTGATAACAGCTCCTGTTCACCTCCAAGCCCCTTTTTGCATTGCTAATGTACTTCAGTCTTGACCTACAAGGATCACTTGTGGGAGAAAAAGGGTAGCTGGTTTCAAGTGTGTAACTCAGTCTTCTTTCTGGCCTGAGTGCTCATCGTTACTTCCTTTGGGTTTGTCATAGTGTGTTGTCATGTGTTTGTTTTTGTGGAGAAAGTAACTGTGCTCTAGGTGCTGGAATGAAAAGCAGTAACACTACTTATGAAAGGCAAAAGGAAGACATCCATGGTTTCTTCAGCCGGTACTGCTGACTGTGGAATCCATTGCCCAGCACCAAATGGACCATTTCTGTATCCCTTATGTTTCCTCTTTGCCTTAAACATGCAGGCTTCAATTATTGTGACTAAGGATCTCACCAAGGTGCTGGGATCTACTTTGTCAGTGTCCAGAGGCCACGTGTTCTCGCAGGGCGCTGAACAGCTTCCAGTCATCAACTGAAACTTGTGACAACCAAGGCCTGATCCGAGTACACTGGAATTATAACAAAACCCACAAATCACTCAGTGTGATGCACCACTTAGTGAAGGGCCAGCTGTTACTCTCTGCCTATCCCACCTCAACCCAGGATGCACAGGAGAGAGGGAGGCTCTTAAGCAGTACTTCTGCTTCTAGGAACTCAAATTACCTTCTGCCAAACCTTGGCATGAAATTAACAGATGTAAACATGTCATTTAAAAGGCCATGGTGATGCCACATGTAAAACTGGGGAAAAGGCACATAATTTAAAAGTATTTCTGCTTCCCTAGGAGCAGTGGTTGTCTCCATACTTCAGAATGTTTGCATGACAGTGTTTCCAATTTTTCTCTTTTCCTGTCATTTACTCTGTCCTGCCCATGATACAGGTCTCTGATGACATCCTCATCTTCATGGGAAAACATTTGTGACAAATCCAAGATGCTAACTTTAGCATGCAAAATGAGCAGCAGCATCAAAAGTCAGAAAACGTCTTTTCAGAAAAAAAAATGCTAATTTGAAAACATGGGAGATAAGGAAGAGATGTGCTGTCAGGGTCTGGTCCTATGCAGAATCCCTGTTGCCCTATATAGAAGACAGAGCTGAGCTGAATTTTTTCTGTGATAAATGTTCCTGTTTTTCTGAGGAAAATATAGATTTATCAGAACAAAACATGACTGAGAAATGGTTAGTTTTATTAATTTTTTCCTGACTGAGAAAACTGTAGGGAGAAAATTGCCAGAACACCTCATTTTACTTATTTCTGGGAGATAAATAATTTTTCTTTCCTGTTTGTGCATTTTGTATGAAAACTGAAAATAATTCATATGAAACTTGATCATAAAAGGGGCCATGCTCAAATCCCATTTTGCTAAGTGACAAATAAATCTCTCAGTTGAACTAGAACTAAACACTTCTAGCTCATTAGAAGACTTGCACACTTTCTCTCTCAGTTTGGGCCAAGGAAATTTTAAGCACTTTCATTTCAACTCATGGGACCAGAAAGCTTTTGTCTGCCAAGCCCTCCCTGGAAGTCAATTTATTTGGCCAAGAGGGATTATTCCAAGAGCATCTTGCCAAAAAGTGTTGTGAGATATCACGACCTCTGAGTGTCTGCTCTAGAAAGCATTCTTCCAGCTATGGAAAACTTATGTGCTGAGAGGATATTCCAGCTACATAAAAGTAGACATGAGAGGATGGCTGCAGCCACAGTACAAGCAGTACAACAGGGCATTTAGGAGGCTTCTGCTAATCGCTCCTCAGAAGGAACTGGTCTCTAATCCTCTAACAGATCTGCTATGACTGTGGTGTTATGGAAACAGATGAGATGAGGAGAGGGTCCTGGAATAGCAATAAATCCAGGCTTCCAGACCCTGGTTAGACAGAAGGTGAGAGGTAGGGCTGGTGCATCCCAGTGCATACCAAAATAGGTTCTGAGCAGAATAAAAAGCTGGATTAAGGATAAAATCAACAGAAAATACACGATGGCTGAAAGCACCTTGTCTACTTTAATAGAGATAATCTTGCACTGAAAATCCATGGAAAACACGTGTGTGATACTGGTGCAGAAAATTGTCAGTGTGACTCTTTCCCTGATGCCAGAGGTGGCAGGAAAGGGCTGAGCATAAGTCTTCGTGTGCAGGACTGATATAAATTGCTGCAACTGTCCAGTTAAGACTACAGAACTTGAGTTTACTTAGTTGGAAGGACAGACTTCAGAAGACCTAAGTATGATCACACTACATGGACGGTGGGGATCAGACATGTGATACTGGAGGAAATACACACACACTGGTGAGGAAGTAAGGAATTTTTCCTCTCCTGCCTTTAGAGATGAAATTTACTTTGGCAGGCTGAGGAGCAAGGGAGCTCAAAATGGCATCAGGTGCAAAGAGTCTTTAGCCATTACTCCCATCATGTCTAAGCTCCTCAGAAAAGCTTCAGTATACATGCCAGTCAGAATGAGTAATCCTTCTTTTGTTATGGCCTAAAGATAAAAAAATTAAGAAAAAGAAAGGAAAAGAGGATCTCTTAAACACACCATATCCCCTCTTGCAGTGGCAGGATGGGTGGGTTGTGATATCAGTGAAAGGGCAGCACCCATATGTGTGCTAGAAAGCAAAAACTGACTGTACCAGAATTTATATCAGATCCCTCTGCTAACAGCCTTAAAAAAAAACAGCATCTGCTCTTTCAGTACAGAATAAAAACAATGAGAAGTCAAATGGCAAAATGAAAAGTCAAGAAGAAAAATAATGCCTGTCTTGGCTGGTCAGCAGTCCCTGTCTGGTTTGAAAGCAGCCAACAATAATTGTCTGTCTCCTCAGAGATAAAAATCAAAAACTTCCCAGTCATTTTTGTAGTCATTTGATCTCCTTGCCTTTGTGAATATTCCTGTGACTAGATAAATACTCAGAAAGCTCTGCATGGTTTGTGTGTGAAACAAGTGTACTAAACTAAAAAAGAAAAAGGCCAAACTGTATTGATAGAACATAACTTATCTGGACTGAGAATGTTTTGTTGGTTTCCTAAACTGATGGCTGGTTGGCATTTTGTATGAGTAATTTCCAGTGTAAGTGAATGTTATCACTGCAGCTGGTAGATATTTACTGTATATTGGTTTTTAAATAAGGGTACAACATTGATTCCTTGCTTTCCAAATTATTGACTGCACTTTCTCCCTGTAGTCAGGTCAGATAACTTATCTCCTCTGTAAATGTTCAGCAGAAAAATGTGTTAGGTCCTAGAAACTCTGGAAGAGAGGATAAAGGGGATTTTTTTGCATGTTGCCTATAATCAAAACATCTTGTAGTTATTCCTGAAAAATCTCAACTGGCTTGACAAATAACACTGTAAGTAAATATTTTCTAATCCTATTTCATGTGACCAAGTAGCACACCATGTGAGGACTGCTTCAGTCAACACCCACTTTGCAAGGACAGTGTGACCTTTCCTTATCACCACAGCTATATCTTCTGTTCATAGCTCCCCACATGGATTTTGACAGTGATATCTTCTTGAGGTGAGGGGGAGTTATTGAGAGGCTTCACAATTACATGGTGTGTCTCACAGAGTGAGCTTTCCCCTGTCCATGGTCCTCCCAGCACCATACCCTGACTGGACCTAATGGTCCTCCAGCTGGTAGGAGGAGAAGTTTCAGGTGCCTCAATAAACGACATTTCCTTTCAAATCTCGGGGTGGCTGACAGCAGTTTCATGTGAACTGGAGAGAACTGGCCTCACTGGCAGAGAGTCAGAGCAGAGGAATTCAAGAGCAGCTCGATGGCTATTTATGAGAGCAAGTGCACTGAGGACACATTTGGAGAAAGACTGAAGAAATTTTGGTAGGATGAGGGGGAAGAGAGAAAGAATAATCAACAGTGGTACAGCTAAGAAGATGTCTCTTTAGATCTTTGTACAACCCTTTTTGCTGCTGAGCCAGAGTTCCAGGCTAAGCTAAAGAAGGGCTTATGATATATGTCTTTAATCACACTGTACATAGCTGATTCCTCCTTGAGCCACTGTGGAGTGCTTTATTTGTCACATCTAACCTGTTTTAGCCTTTTGGTGAACATGGAAAAAATTATTCAAGCCCTTTGTGCATTTGTTTCTGTTTTCTCCATCTTTCTTTCACCTCCCTGAATCTGTGAGTGGAATGAGAATGCTCTTTATTTATTTTTCCTCAGCACTGAACACAAAGAGTTTTTTATCATCAGTGAGCAGATGAGTCACTTGTTAATAATTGTAACCTCTCCCCTCAATTCTTAGTAGAACCTAGCAACAAGCTTTCAAATTAATGTGAGAGACCCTCTGAAATATGACAGGTCCAACTTCATACAGTATCTTCTCCAGAGAGAGTGTAATTGATGGGCTGAGATCTGTCTCTTCTGTTCTGGACTTCAAATGGCTGCATTTCATAAACATCTTAGGGTTTTGTTTTCCTCTTTGAAAAATTTTTCATCTGTCTTATTCTGTGAGCAGCATAACAAAGGTCTGTGATGACCCTGTGGGTTTGTGCCTCAGGAAACTTCCCTGCATTTGGGACTGTGCCACGAAAATGAAGAAATCCATCCTTCTGCATGAAGGCTGAGATAGGACATGGTGAATTTCTGTGCATTGGTGACTTTTACCCTACATCAGTGTCCTCCCACAGAATGGAAAAATCAAAGTTATGCTACATCCTATCTCAACTATAGGTCTTACATTTAAAAATAAATAATGCCCTCAGGCCAAGGAACAGCTGCTGCAGTTCCTTCCAGCATGGCTCATTGATCTTGTCCTCTCATTTGACACATCCTGCTGCTCCCATGTTGCTGTAGTTAGTGTTAAATCACAGACATATCACGTAGTGACCTAACTGAAACTGAGACCTAGTTGGGATAGACTATACACAGGCAGGCCCTTACACCACCACCTCACCAGACACTGGAGAAAGACCTGAGAATGAGGTCTTTGTTAGGCTGTGCTGTCTCTTTCTGTTACTTACAGGGTTTTTTTACTTATTTTATATTAGTCTAATCACATTCATTTAAAGGAATGCCTCTGAGCTCTTCCTTTGATAGCATGTATTGTTTTATCATGGAACTGTGATGATTTTAATGCATACATTAAAAATACACATTTCCAGAAGAGAACTTCTATTATGGAAATCAAGTACCTTTTAGGAAAACCTAAATAAAAAACTCCCAAGTTTAGCATGTGATATAGTTGCACTCACATGCTCTCACAATCATTCCTTCTTTTTTCTTTATATTGACAAGTACATAAAGAACAAAAATGAACTCTGCATCCAGTTGTTCTTCCTAAACATGTCTCGCTGGCTTAGGTAAAAGGCAAATTGCAGCTTGAGACTTCATTGGTGTGGCAGATCTTAGTCCCTGGCAAATCAGGTCTGTTTACAGAAGCTTGTTTCTTCAGTCACAGTATTTCAAGATGGGAAGCCGGGCTTGTTCGTGCCCCAAGTTGATTATGCCATGTTTGCAGAGTCTTTAGTCATAGGTGGCAAAAACATTTAAGAACAAAAACACACAGTCTTGGACCTTTGTTTCCCTTCCTTTGATTCCTGATTGAATTTTCAGAGCCTTTCTGACATTTAAACAGAGCATTATCTGAGAGCTGTTTGGAAAGCATTAATATGGGGTCTCAGATTGTCATTCTCAGAATAATTTCCACTTTGCTTCAAAACAAACTTTCCAGTAGCTATAAATTTATTTTATAACATATCTTGGGGTCCTTTTATTGTTGGGTTCTTTTTTAAATTTTTTTTTTGTTTATTTCTGCATTCTTACCAGGAACAAGAGAACATTTACCTTGCCAACACACAGTTCTCTTTTGATCATCTTGTAATAGAAAATCAGATATTGCTGAATGCTTATAGGGCATCAGATATTAAAATCATGTTGATGTCAGATAAGAAAATGACATATGAACTTACCAGTAGGTATTTGGAAATTTATAGTCAGGAGGAAGATAAAATCTATAAATCTATTTATAGGTGCTAAGCTTTTAGTGACGTTAAGTGATATTTGACACTTGGATTCCCATTAATTTTTCTGAGATATTTTTGCCTAGTGTGATATTCAAATGTCCATGCTTTCAAGTGCTTTAGTCATTCAGAGAAGCAGCAGCATCCATATCACACATGATAAGGATGACCACAGGAACAGCAATTAAGTAGATCATAAATATTAGTAGCTGGCAAATCGCACACAGCTAGAACATGAGGCATTTGTCTGCCCAAAATATATGAAAGAATTGAGATAAATTAAAAAATAAAGTAAGAATTAAATCATAACAAATATTTTTTGAAATCAATACTTCATCATTAAAAATGAATAAAAATAAAATGTACACTGTATAGCAGTAAAGACATTTTAATACTGATATCCAACAAATCCTGGCATCTCACAAGGGAAAGGAGCAGCAGTACCAGCCCCTGTGATGTAAAAATTGTAAATATATATTCATTTATTGTAGGACAAAACTAGAAAAAAATTCAGAGAGGGAGCAAAACCTTGTAATTGAGATTTTGTCTTAAAGTCAAAGTAGGCCTGTAAGAAACAGTCTATGCAGGACTTAGTAAAACTTTCCAAAGCACACTTGGTTGCAAAGAAAAAAGGAGGACAACTTTTGTGATTACAATTTGTTTAATTTTGAAAATGTTTCCCCCTTTCATATGTTATATGTTAGGTCACTTCTGAAATTGAAATGGTAATTTGAAATGAAATGCTCTGATAAGTCACAATTATGTTTCCACTTCAGAAACAATAAATATTTTGGAAAAGGTTGGGAAAGGATAAATGAGTCCAACTTAAACAAAGTATCTTCTTCCTGTTTAAATAAAACATTGCAAGTCAGAAAAAAAGAACCAAAACATTTTTAATTCCTTTCTATCCCTTTTTCAAATCATTAAATGTATAGGTTTATATACACATGCTGCATATGTGTGTGCATATGGTTTGATCTGTTCTTGGCCATAGGCATAAACTTTGCTTTTCACTTCTGCTTTTGTAATAGGAGATAACACAAACATATGTCAGAGACCTGTCTTAAGCCTAAGTACACAGATGTTTATGAAGTGCTTATATAGTAGTGAAGGTGAAGGGTACACTCAGGGGAGTAACTGTGTTGGTAAAAGGAAAGACACAACTTAATGAGAGCTGGTGAAGTATTTCCAATCAACTTTTTTCATAGAGAATAGGTTTTGTCCAAATTAGTTTACTGGGTGGGGGGCGGGGAGCATTATTTGACAAAATCTTCCTTTGGTTTTTTTTGGTAATATTTTCATCTGGAATGTTTGTGTGTTTTGTTTTTTTAAAAAAATGAACATTTTATCATGTGAAAAGCTTTAAAGTGGCATTTTGTCCTGCTTTTACAGAAAATAAGCTTTCGCATTTTCTAGAAAGCAGATACTATCCAAATTAGAATTAGTCATTCTAATCTAAATAAATCAAACTTGTCTCAGTTTTTTATAAAATCAGGCTTTCTTAACATTTTTAGGATTGCTGATAGCCATACAAAGATAGTACCACCTCTCATTGTAGAATTTTTCTTTCCTCCTTTCTAATTTTTAATTTTTTTTTCCCTGGTAGATCTGTTCTTTGTGGATGATTATGCATAAAGGAAAGATAGTTCAATGACTGCTCCAAATAAAATAAGCTGTAAAAATGTTGAATTTGCTTTAAGGTTTATAGGATGGGTAATATGATGGTAAAACAGCAATGAACACATGGTATTGGAGTGGGAGGCTTGGGCTGTGGCAAAGCAGGCCATCACAGTTCCTAAACTCTGAAGAGAATTCACATCTGAATTTTAGCTGTACATTGTAGCAATGGGAGGTGAGAGGGGACACACACATGACTGATCATCAAGGAATTACAAAGGACTTCACTGCCAGTACTTCTGTGAGAGCTAAAAAGCAAAAGAAGCAGCTGAAAAAAGCAAGAGAGAAAAAGTTTCCCGTGGTAGAGTGGCTGCATGCTGCAGTTCAGTGCTCTTCATACTGGAAATGCTGTTGGCTGATACATGGTTTGTATTATCTTATGCTTAAAAACGAAATTTGTGACTACTCCACTTGTAAATGTGTTAGGGATTATCCTCAACAGGTGATTAATCTTTGTCATGGGAAAGGGGAATGAGGAGTTCCTAATGATTCAAGTCAAAATGTTCTTAGAATGCAGAGTTTTTGGAGACTGTGTATTAGTATGCTGACACTGCAGTAACAACTCCATATACTTTTAGTGCATCTTCCACTCAGGACTCTGAGCAAATATGAATAAATTAATCCTTGGTGCTTTCCATGTAAGTTGGGTTACTACTACTATACTGTGAGAAAAATGGGGCATCGATTTTGGTTTAAAATTAGTCTGTGATCACACTCAGTGTGTACAGCAGAGCTGTTGAAAAGGTCACCCATTAAGCTGGGTGTCATTGTGGTGAGGCTTAGGCAATGGCAAGGTAGTGCTGAACTGGTGGAACAGAAAGCTGATCAAATCCTGGAGCTGTGCAGCAGCAGCAGCAACAGTCTCAGCTATGCCTACATGAGTAAGTCCACTGCAGATCTTCATTTAGATTTTTCATTTCAGCAAGACTAGTATGAAAATAGTACTCAAATAGCAAGCATTGGCTAAAGTAGAAGCTACCAAACCCTTTTGTACAATTGTTTACCTGTTTTAACAGAGTTGAAGAAAATAGTCATCACGTGCATTATCTTCCTGTTTATTTTTGCTGAGTTTATTTAATTGTAATTTAGGGAGGATATGAATATACTGGCACCTGGAATTATCAAACCCCCCCCCCATAAATAGCAATACTCATCTGCCTATCTTGCTTGGAATGCTAGAAACCTTCCAAGTATATGTCCACACAAAACTAATATTCTTCACATATTTTCTACTTATTATTGTGATTGTCATACTGAATTACTGACAAAATTCATACTAGGAGAAATTCTACTAGTATTATTATTTTATTCCAGCGACAGAGTAAAAACTTTTATTCATATGACATAGACAACATTTGATTATTTATTATGCCACATTTAAGATTTGACTAATGTGTATCTCAGCTCACGGCTGACTTCTTCCCTTAGTTTTCAGATGGACTTCTCATCTCCCTGTCCTTATTGTGCAGCTAAACATAATCTCAGCCTCTGGTAGTGAAAGTGGTCAATCTAGCAAAATCAGAAAGTTCAGCTGACTGAAAATCACTGCCACAGTTATTCATTGAGAAAAATACAAACTACTCATAAATGGTTCATATAAGAGAAGCAAGTAAAATTCATCCTCTACAAGATTTGTAATTACTTGTGTAAACCCAGGAAAAATTTCTCAAGTCCCTTGATCACAGTTTTTCCTTGTCACTTTTACAGGGCCTCCTTTAAGTCTGCAGTGGCAAACAAACAAAAATGCCATCAAAACCAAGAAGGTTCTGCACTACAGCTGTCAACCACCCATTTCACGTTTGGTGTCATCTGACTGAATTGCAACTAGTCCCTCATTCTGCAGACTACAATATGGGTCTCAACTGTCTAAAACTCAGTTACCCAAAACAGAGTGATGTTTCTCCATATCCATTAGTTGTACTAATAATTCCCATAATTACTCAGACACGCTCTGTCTCCCATACCATTCAAGTGAACAAAGATGCACTGCCTGTAAAGAACTGTTACTTTTAAGGTCCCACTCTAACTCCCCTCATCACGTAGTCAGCAGCAGCATGTTTAGTTGGTTTTCTTCATGCAAAAGCTTCTAACACGTGACTACAGCAGAGATGAAAAGTGACAATAAATCTTCAAAGACAGTAACTGTGATTAGCACGCATAGTCCAGAAGAGAAAAACAGTAGTAGTCATTAAATATAAATGGTTTACTCACTGTGTCATCAATAAGCTTGTTATTTGTGAATTCCTGGGATTTTTCAGGTGATGATTCATTCGTGATTTTATTTACTTCTCTGTGCAATAAAATAGAATGGCAGAAGGAAGAGATTTTGGCTGATGCCGCAAACATTTCTTTTTCCTGCTGAGATGTCTTCCTGTACTCCCTAGCTCAGGAAATAAAACTTTAAGGGTCTAGTCCATGTAAAACTACTGGACATCTCTGGAAAGTGCTGTGTGAGCTTTTCTGGTTGGTACTACAAGCCCTACTGCTTTGTAGGAGGCAGATGATTATCCAATGACAAGCAATTGGTCATTGTCTTTAGTGCTAAGTATGCACTAAAGGGGGTCACCCAGTACAATTTACTGTTTGTCTACAACAGTCCATTTAGGTCCAGTTTGAGCTGCTAAGTGACTTCAGTGCTCTTTTCAATGATGTTACACAGTTCTGGTGCTGGAAGAGGAACGGGTAAAAGTTTCACAGAAAAGCAGTCTGGGATATACATATGGAGCAGTTTTTGCACAAAGAATGATTGAATGGCCTTTTTACTCAGATCAGAAGGGATTTACTCTGAATTCATATGATAAAGTTATCTGTGCAAGATACTTTTGTTCCTTGTCTCTTCTAATACAAACCTTGGAGGACAGTAGACCGGTCCAGAACAAACAAAATAAAACACTTGGGATCATGAAAAGCTGTGAAACCCTTTCCAGTAGAATGCAGGGATTGCTAAATGTTTGCATTGATTTATAGACCAATTGGAGAACTAAACGAAAGGAAGACACGGGGGTTTTATGAGCAATGACAGTACCTTCAGCTAACAATGTTAGCTAGACCACAAGCACCTAAGAAACTGAGAGAGAGAGAATTCTGGCAAATTATCACTGTAAGCTTGCATTGCTTTTAAGTTTTTTGATTGGTTTCCCTTATTGACTAGCAGCAGCGACAAGATACTGGGCTGGATATACTATAGACATGACACAGTTCAGTTTTGTTCGGACTGATTTGACTAAGGGTACTCTGATTCCTACAGCCCTGAAGGCACAGCCTGATCTAGTGTCTGGCTGAGCCCACAGCTGTATTTCAGCAGGGTGCAAAGAGGTGGTAATTACTCAGTGCTTACAAGTGTGGGCAGAAACAGTGATCTTCTACCAGGATATTGAGACAGAGCTTCACTGCTGAATTTACTAGGTTATTAGCACCCCTTATTCAGAATGATGCTGATATAATCACAGTCTCTGGCTCGAGTAATTCTGATAGCTTTTATAGCGTTTCACTCCTCACTAGGTGAAATTTGTTCTATCAGCACCTTGGGCATTCCAACAGTTGTGGTCAGCTGCATTGGTAGGAGCACTAGGATGTTTGCTGTTGAGCTCTGGCAAGTGGAGCAGGTAGGCCTTCACCTGCTTCTTGGGAAGGAAACATCAAGTTGTCTGAAGTGCTGGGGTCTGAACCCTGAGCCCTGAATTAAGACTGACATATGGGTGGTTCCCATGGTCCTTCAAAAGGAGGGGATTTCCTCCAAGGTGCAGCCAACCTTGCAGGGAAAGTCATTGGGTAAATGAGTGTCAGGTGCCCTGCATTGGGTAAATGAGTGCCAGGTGTCCTGCTTTGGGCATAAAAGCTGGGACCACTTGCAGGAAGGGTGGAGTGTCTGTCTGTGAGGTGGATGCACTTTGCAGAGTTTCCTTGTTGAGGAAGGACTCTTCCTGACTCTCTCTGCAACTGGACCCTGGTCAGGTTTGGTGCTTGTAAATGTGGGCTCTGTGGGAACAGCATGAGTTTACTTCTGTCCTATGTTACTAGCCTCTTGGCTTGGCTGTCTCCCATCTCTTCTATAGGAGACTTTGTTGCTTTGTTTGTTCCACTGATTGTTGGTCATGCTGGGTTGTTCTTGGGGGGTCACTGGGGTTGATGTCTATTCTGTGTAGCCTGATTGACTTGTTTGTACCCCCAGCGGTCACCCATGTACTGACCCTTTTGTGCACAACAGAATCTGGTTACTGGTTTGTTCTACTGCTGGCTGTGTCCTTTGTACTTGGCCTAGTAATTGGCAAAACACTGTCTTACAGGTTTGTTTAAGATGAAAAGAAAGAGAAAGCATTTTGGTTTCTTTCTTGAGAAACTTGATCTGAAAGTCTAATAATGATAATTTCTGGATGTATAGAGGAGTTTGAGCTCCTGCATATAGGGCCCTGTAACAAGTTAAAAGGAATGGCAGATAGCAGGACATCCTTCAAGTAGACATCTAACCAATGAAAAGATATGTGTTCTATTGCCTGTTCTGCATTCATTTGGGATTTTTGGTGTGTGTTTAGTCTCTGACTGACCTGAGTTTTATATGGGCTGAATAATTAATTGGCAACTGCCTTGCATCTCCACGGGAGTTTTGGCTGTTGCTGGTGGAGGATCCTTCTAGTGGGAGACTTCTCAGACAGAAAACAATAGAGAGAAGGCTAAAGCAAGAGGCAAAAAAAAAGATAGGGGAGACTAAAGGACTGGCAAAGAGACAACTGTTGTCAGGACCTGGCGCTCACTTTTTTCTTGAGTTTGATAGATCTTATTTTGTTAAACCTCTTAAGTCATGAGCCGTAAACAAACTTCTCAAGACGTAACACATAAGAACCTTAGAGGACTGGCATATGTATATACAAGAAACATGCTAAATGTGATAGAGGTAGTGTATAAAACTGGTTTTATTTCAAATAATTTCATGGAGTAGTTTTCCTTAGGCTGAGTTTTTAGCACCGTTTTTCAGATTTGTTGAGTTACTCTGAAACCCAAAGGAAATCCGGAGTTATTTTATGAAATAACTGTGTCCCAGGAGGGGATTCTTTAGCCAGAGTTCTTCTTTCTCTGTGTTTTGAATACTGGTTACATAAATGAACTTGTTTTGGGAAACTGTCTACTTGCATACATTGACCATTGTGTTTTGACCTGGAATATAAGGAAGACTGACTACATTGCCCTTCTTACTGGGTTCACCACATTCATTTCAACCCTATTGATCCCTCTCTCTCTTTTTTTTTTTTTTTTTTTTTTTTGAGTTTATGACCAGAATCTTTAGATTTGTGTAATGTGGTAGGATAAAGAAAAATCTGCCCCCAAGAAAAAATTGTTCTGATTCTTTTTTTAATGCAACCATTTACAGAAGTGCTAGTGTGTCCTAGGAAACAAGAAGGTTCAGTTTTGTTTTTAGAAATTGTTCTACAGAGTTATCAGATGTGTTTTTTGGTTTTTTTTTTTCCCTCTTGTTTTTTGCCTGCTCAGTTTCTTAAGAACTAGCTTTAGGCTGAACAGAAAGAAAAGATTTCCTGACAGCAGGATTCATTAGGTTTTGGAATAGTCTCCTAAGGGAGTTGATAGAAACTTTGTTACTTGTGATTTTAAAAGTAGATTTGGGGGAAAAAACCCAAACCAAAACCCTTTAAAATGTACTACAGGACAAAAAAATATGTTAGTAGAGAGGATGGACTAACTGGCTTGATAAGGCTATCTTTTTATGTCTAGTTTCTATAGATATTTGCACAGAAACACCAGCATTGCTAATTAACTGCTCATCTGCTTCATGTGCTTATGGCTTACCAGCTATAGTCAAATCCCATCTGTCACTTGAGGACAATTAAGTGGGCTGGGAAGCATCACTTTGCACCTGGCCATGAGGAGGTGTTCCAGATGGACAGCATAGGAAGCAGGAGACACCTAGAAGAGGAAGAAGGGAGGCTTGCTCTTCAATAGGCAATTGGAAGTTGTTATAAACGCATTCATATAAGAAGCAAAAAATTTTTCTGGGATGGTACTGATAATGCATAGAAAATTCATACATGTGGTTCCAGTGTCCATGTGAGAGCTGTGCAATTTTCTTCAGACTGCTAAGGTTTTTGTCTCCAATTTTATATAAGTTTCATCACTGTCATTGGAGATGGGCAAAGGTTTGGAAATTACAAGACCTGACCAAAAGCAAACAAATGGCATGAAGGATGCTGGAGACGAGGAAGAGATAATATGTACCCATATTACCAAGTGAGGCCCAAAGCTAGGAAGTAGGCAGTAGCACTGCAGTGTAGGTATAAGATATGGGTCTGTTTGGGACACTATCTGAACTGTAAAATAATTGGGCCCACTTTTCCATGGAGCTGTCATTGCTCTCACTTTGTGTATTTTCATCCAGTCTGCTGCCTCTGGCTTACAATGCAAAGGTCCTTTCATTTGAGTCAGTAAATATGTGATGAATAATTAAACTTGTCACTAAACACATTGTCTTCTCAAAACACTTCAAGCAGTGTCAGTGGCTCTTTAGAGGCCATTTTCAAAGCTTACAGCAGTATCCTCTGGTAATGAGGTAATGATATTGCCTCAATTATGTGCTGCAAGGGAAGAGGAAGACTTAAACTGCCATTCAGCTTTAGAATTACTGCTGTAATTTTAAAAGTATCTGCCCTCCCTTTCTCTTTGAGCAAAATCATCCCACCTCATTTGTCAAGATAATGCCACCATGGCCAAGAAGGGCCTCTCCTTGCAATGATAGCTTCCTTCAGAGGGATGACATTAACAGGGTAGTTTTGTAACACCTGAGTCCAGTTTAATCCATCTTAGTTCTGTGTGTTTGGTTGTTACCTGCCATATCTGTCCAGTATGCATGACCAGGAGACTGAAAGGAGCCATCAACCCCTGTGCTGATGCTTCCCAGGAAAGATTTTTATATATATGTATGTATGTATATACATGCATTTTGTATATAAATAGGTGTATGTGGAAGAGAGACTTGCGTCTTAGTAGGCCAAAAATACCACTGCAACTTTTCCTGGAGGCAGAGATTAGAAATCCTGGTTTGGTTACAAATTACTGTGGCCTCTGGAGTGCCTCCCTGCAGGGTTGCACTGTCTGCAGCCCCTGGCTGGTGCTCTAGGGGAACATCAGTACCGCGCTCTGGTGTATGTACCCTGCTTCTCCTTTATTTGTGGGAAAACAGACAAACGTCTGGCTTCTCTCCTCCTTGCATAGTTTCACATGAAGACAGGTTTCAAATAAATCCACCTTTGTTTTGTAGAGCAGGGGGTGCTGTAAGATGGTTGTGAAGGATTGGTAAGAAATACTGTCTTGCTAACCACAAGCATTCAGAAATCATCACTCTGAACATCAAGTGAGATGAGCTTATGTGGCATAATCTGCCTTTTGTAGAGCTATTTTTAGGCTCCTTTCTTCAGTTTCTGAACTATTGTGGACTATCTTTTTGAAATTCTTTTTTAAAAAGTCTTACTAAAAACCAAAACGTTTTCTTAATGCTATGTGGGATTTTGTGGGTTTTCTTGAACTTTTTTTTAACTTGTTAAAAATGGATTACATAATAGCAGCAGGGGTTGTTGTTTTTTGTTGTTGTTTTTTCTCAATAGTGTTTTGTATATTTTTTTATTACTGCTTAAGTATTCCGAGAGCCAGAAACTTGAACACCAGTGTACCTGTTGGTTCAGAAAAAACAGGAAAGAAATAGATTCTTGTAGAGAGACAAAATGATTTGTCTAAGCCTGCTGACAAAGACAGGAAAGATGAAATAAAAGCCAGCAACATAACAGGTAGAAAAAGAATTTTTAGTACTTTCATTCTTGCGTATATAAAAGAATTAGTGTATGGAACATAGGAGAAAATTTTAGACAGAGGTTTATTATTTAATTTGGGCTATTCTCAGTTTAAACGACCTACCTGAATAGATTTTTCTTAACCACAAAAGTCAGATGTAAAATAAATACATAGAAACCCAGGTGTGCTCTGTCTAACCAGTATATCACTTCTCTTTTAGAATACCAATACTAGCTCTTGGATTTTGTAAAAGTTCAAAAACTGTAAAAGCTCCTGAAAGTTATTAGCACTTAATTGTTTTAACACTTATCACTTCCCATACGTTGCTGATGCCTCGTGAAGAATTCGGTAGCTGTAGAGAAACCAGGTTTCCAAATTAAAACATTTTTTTTTTCTCTTCTTTCTTCCTTCTCTCCAAATTTGATCCATGCTCTAAGGCTTTTCATAGTCCTGAATGAGTGATGATGAGCCAAGTATTTTAACAATCTCTTTCTTTTTTAAAAAAATTCTGTTCTCCCTCTAATGCAGAGACTTTATCAAGACAAAAATCACATTTTGATGCCTGTATCTGGCACAAGTATAGCCAACAGCCTGAGATAAAGTAGTGAATAATGGGGAAGAATATTCAGGCGTGTTTTGGCAAACTAGATACCTACTTTCAAATGACTGTGATTACGCTTTTCTTCCCCCTTCCTTTTCTCACTAGCATGACAGCAAGCACATTTCCTTCAAAAAACACATTTTGAGCCTGTCAGAGATAATCACTCAAGGTCAGATTTTTCAAATGTGCTCAACATACTGAATGCAGATGGGGTGCTAAGCAGTTCAGTTTTCTGTGGGTTGTTTTTAGGTTTTCATGTTTTTTGGTTTTGTTTTGGTTTTTTTGGGTTTTTTGTGCTTGTTTTTTAAATGATCTTACAATAGGACTTCTCGGTACAGAATAACTTTGAAAATTCAGCTGCTATGTAATTTCCTCAGGTCTGTGATAGCTGGTTCTTATTAGCCTTTTCTTACTTTGGAAAAAGCACCTCAGCTGTGGGATTTTCAGATGTTCTTCTAATTGGCCAAATTCTGCTCTCATTGAAATTGGTGAAAATAATTTTAGCTGAAATCGATTCAATCTGATGTGGATGTTTGGTCCTGCTTGCCATCTTTACCATCTGTTCATAGACATATATTTAGGAATAAACTTCATTTGAATTCACAGAGGACTAAACCTGTTGTTCAGCACAGGTCCAAGCTTCTTGCTCCTGTACTGGAGGTGGACCAGGTACACGTGGTACCAAGTGACTTGCATCTTAGCCTGCCAACAGGCGTACTTATTCTGACTTTTCCCCAAACCTATAGCAGACATATGGGGTTTAGATGCCTGTGTAGAGATGTTCTATGTGCGATCCTATAGGACTGGTGAGGAGAAATACATTTTCATGGCACAGTTCTGCTCAGCTATAATAGATGAAGCACTTACTAAAGTAAATATCTATACTAAGCCTGATGAATCATGTCCTAGAACTGCCTAGGTCTTTTGATTCATCCATAAAGGTCACCAGATGACTAACTAGTATGTGAATGTCTATATTACAGGCCTTAAAGCTGAGATCAAAGCCGCCACTGGACATGGTTGTCGTTGTGGATGGAAAGCATAGTGGTAATTTAGTGTGCAAAAGCTCTTCATCTCTATCTTAACTTTGCATTCTTCCCTCATTTTTGCCCCACTGATTTCATTCGGGAAAAGCAATTCAATGTTAATTGCTTCTGAAATCTTTACCTACAGCTCAGATACTGTGTAGCTATACGCTCCACTTCCCTTTGCCCATTTCCCTTTAAATTTCTTGTTTTTTTCACTGTGAGACAATTTGTCCCTGGGACTGTTTTAGTACCACAGGCACAGAAATGGAGCAGTGACTGATTCACTCTCTAAGACATCGTGTATTTCATATTGTATCCATCTGTGGTATGATGATATCCTTTTTTTTTTCATTTGACTATGTTCTTTGAACTCTCTAGATGCTAATTTAGGAAATCCTTTGCTTAGCTTATCTGTAAGTTTTTGTGTTGTTGGTATCACTATTATTCATAGAGACAATGAGCAGAAGGAGATATTTGATCTATTTGCTTGGTTTTTTTTTCTATTTATGAAAATATTTTTAGTTGTAACAGATGAACCTAGGATAAAAGAGACCAGATCCTAGCACATAAGTTCTTTCTGGTTCTGTTACTGAAAGTGGAATACATTTTTCCTTGACTTATCACAAATCAATATCAATATAATTTTTCTCCACCTCTTCTACCTCCTGTTTTCTTAGAGTAGTATATGCTGAGGATGACACCCATAGCAGAGAATCAGTGTAAAGCATCTGTTGCAAATTATCCAATTGAGATTGATTGATTTTTCATTTTATGCATTAAACTCTTTTCATTTGGATTTCAACTTAGATGAATGTCAATAATACTACATGCCAGGACTTACCTGCTATAGAGCTTCTGAAATTCAATAAATCTAGCCTTCGTAATTAATTGATATTTAGTCACTGGTTGAACTTACACCTTCCTAATAAACCTCCAGGAAACTAATAAGTTAACATATACAGAATCCGTCTGAAATGTCCCCAGTGGATTAGGCTTCTGAGGTGGTTGGCACTGAAGCTGAAGTTTGCAGCCTTCCTGCACTCCAGGTGGCTTGTTCTGGAACAACTTGTGCTTCTGAGGTTTGCAGCAATCCTTCTCGGATTGTTTAAATAAGATTTATAGCCAAGTGGTAAACCAAACTAGCAGTAAAAATTCTCAAATTATGGTGCTAGGCAATCTCCTAAAATGTACTGCAAACATAATCTCTTTCGCTTATGAGTCCTGATTTATTGTTTCTGAAGGAAGCTCTGTACTCTGGTGGTATTTTAGTCAACTTATTTTGTTGTGGCAATAACTGTGATGTACCTAGTTTTCTTCCTCTATATCTCTCAGTATTTACTGCTATTAGAAGTGAATCTCATTCAGTTCAACAATGTTATCAAGATGAGAGAATAGAAAATCCACCTGTGACCATACCATTTGTAGGAAGGGATAAAGGTTCTTTGTAAGCCAACCAAGTGAAATGGATGGAGTTTTCCTCACCTCAGTTGGAACACTGAATATTTGTCACTACTTCCATTAATTGTTTGTAGATGGACCAGAAAGGGAGATGCTGATGTGGTTAGCAAGAGTTTCTTCTCTAGCCATACAAAGCAATCTCGGAAAACAACAGGTATCACAAGTTTTGGGTTTTCCTTTGTTTGCTTTGTTTCTATGCAGAATGAAAATTTAAGAATATGAAACTTTCTCAGCCTTTTGACTCTGTATCTGTTTTTCCTTCCCAAAAGAGACCAGGTGACTCAAGACTAGAGTTTCCCATGATGTGTTATGGTACTGCAAAGCCTGATGGATAGGCAACCGCAGCCTGTTTACAGAGTCTTGGAACAGAAAGTCACTAGGACTTTGAAACTCATCTGAGACCCACATGTTGAATAACAGATCTGTATAAGCATCTGTAGCATTTTTGCAAACCATAGTGTAAGGAACCGAGCCACATTTTTCTTGATTATGGGACTTTTTATATTTCTGTCTTTCTCTTAAACGAGAAACCTGCAGTTAGAAGCTAGTTGACTGTAAAAAGAAAAGCTTATTCCTTGTGGGACTGTTGAACCTGGGGAAAGACACAGATTCAAAGAACATTGCAGGCAAATACACAATCTCTGCTACCTACTGCAGAGCAAGGGCAATGGGGGCTCTCCCAAAGCACTAAGTTGGCAAGGTAAGTGCACTCACACTACAGGAGGTCTCTGTCTCCACCACAGGAGACAAGCGAAGCAAGGCAGACACACAGCCAGGCTGGCTCCCTTACTCTGCTCTTTAACAGGAGCATGAACACAGATGGCCACCATCACCACTGACTCACAGGGAAGAGGAGGCCTGGGGACATGTGGTCACTAATGCAATATGCTGCTGCCTTTGGCTTCTGACCTGCCTTGTGATGGATGCCTTGCTCTTTTTCTGGTCTTCCAGCAGGTGTTTTGTTTTCTATACCATATGTCATCTTTTACATTGTCTTATGCTGCCCTGCCTATATGAAGGTAAACAAAAAAATAATTGACATAAGTGACTACATGACAAGCACAAGTCAGACAGAATAGGCATTGCCTGTTCTGTTCTTGTGACTGAGATGGGATTTGAGTTCTGTACCATGTACCACAAAAGATTTCATACAGTGTTTGGAGTTTCATTATTTGTAGCCAAAAACTACTGTGACCGAGACAGTTAAATTCTTTGCCTTCTTTTGTGATCTGAATTCATGTTTCGTGACAAGGAAGAGGAAAAAAAGTCAGTTTTGTTACAATAGTGCTATATATCCTCCTTTTGCAATAGCTGCCTGTAAACAAAGACCTTCATTTGAGTTGGGGAATGGTGGCAAAAATAAAGAAGAGGTTTGCACTGAAGTGCATTTATGTTATGCTTTTTTTTTTTTTGAGAAATGGAGTGCAGTGGAGGTGTTTTAGGTTAGAATTATGTCTATATCTAAAATCTTTAACCAGTAACATTTTTTCTCTAAAACTCCTCAATATGAAGAGACACACAATTCACAGCCATGGCCATTTAAGGTAATAAACACTGCAGGATAGAACAGTCCTCAGTGCATTACACTTTCCCACTAGCAGCAGTATTGAAAAGGTGTTACTATAAGTACAGCAAACCTTAGCTTACCATGCATGTAGCACTGTTTGAGGAGGTTTAACACTGGAGATCTAGAATACAAATTGTTTCATCAATTTCTGCTTTGAGGAGGGTAATTAATTCTCTCTTAATTTACTAATGGTACATTGTTGTTTTACTTGGTAAGTCATGCAACATGGTTTTGTTTCACAAATGAACAGGAAAAGGTGTACAGGTTCAGAAGACAGATAAAATGTCCTGACCCTTGTCTTAAACTTCATTCAAGTAAACCTAAACCTTCAATTATGGCTCAACAATGGTTGAATAAGTGTTTCCTCTCCTGAAGTCCCAGCAGGTGTCCTACTTGCTGACAGCAATTTCTGAATCTCGGTAGAGCAGATAATTTGAGCTAAAGCATACATTGTCCTTTCCTTTAGTGTTCAGAAGGCGAGGAGATAAGTGTTTTCTGAGGTGTTTCTGATATGGGTTTCCCTGAGGTTGTGAACGGACTCACTTCTGTAATCAACAAGTCCAGGGAAAAGGGTATTTCTGCTACATAAACTTCTACAGTGTGATTTCACTGCAAGTCAAAGATTGCCTTCTGTCAGAAAGAAGAAACTGTATTAACTTTCAAGGAGGCCCTTGGAGTTAAGGGTCAGGGCAAAAGGCAGCAGTTCTAGTAGAGGGCTAGAAACTATTTTACCCTGCAGAGCAAGCTTTGTGATTTCGGACACCTTCCTGTTGCTTCCACTTGGAAACATGGAATAACCAGACTCAGGTGTTCATTTAGGATCTGCCAGTCCAAGCTCAAGTCCCCATTCCTTTGGAGGTAGGCTAGGAACATGAGCTTCTGTTTCCCACCTTCCAGCTAGATGCTGTTATCCCCTGGCTGCTCTGAAGTTTGCTCTCAGCTTCTTCTACTGCTCACAGACCATTAAAAGCAAGCAGACATGCAGGCTGGTGAGAACAACTGAGGGAGCATGTCTAACAGTAGGGGCACCCAAGATGCAAGAGGTGCTTTTCTAGTATCATCTCTGAGTCAGGAAGAGTGGGGACCAGGTATCCTGCCTTGAGTAAATGACAGTGTAAACTAGCAGGTGACAAAAGGGCTCTGGTTTCTGCCCTTTCTGTGGTTTTGACCAGAGTAAGTGTAGATATCTGCTGTTCTGTTTTATGACCAACCTCTCCCAAAAGAAACAAAGAGCCTTTCCAGCTGGTCCTTCATCAGGTTCCAGCTAGTGAGAGGAAATTTAGCCCAACTGAATGGTCCCTGTGAGATGTTAGAGAAAGCAGTTTCATTAGCTGCTGTTTGAGGCAGCACCTAACACTTTAAAAAAAGACATATTTGTAAAGACATTTAAATATTCAGGGCTGCCTCCTCCATCTTTTTCTTTTTTGTGTTTTTTTTTTGTTGTTTGTTTGTTTGTTTGTGTTGTGGTTTTTTTTTTTAAATCACTCCACCCCAGAAAGTTTCAGCTTGAGAATCTCATTCCAAGCCAGAAGTAATTTGGGGGGGGAAAATATCTAATGGGGGAAATTAAAATATCAAAACCAGGAAGCTACTATCTATTCAGCTGTAGTTATGCAGTCCCACTGTAGATGTTTGATTGTCATTTACATCGCCTTATAGCAAGAGTTAATCTTTTCTTTTTTCTGTAACTTAAAATGAAACTAATGTTTTTAGAAGTTGAGACAAAATCTGGAGTGTAACATTCTCTTTCAGAAGAGCATTGTAGAAAAGATATGAGATTATATATCCTTACAAAAGACAAAAATGTATCCTGGGAATCCTAATCATATCAATTTGGCTTCCTGTTATGGTGCAGTCCTACTTGAAACAAAAAAAGAATTTTTGTGGCATAAACTTGTTCACTGTGAACAGTAAGGAATGATTTTTAAATGTTCATCATGAGTTGTGTTTCTTTAATATCTAAACATTTTCCAGGCTGCACTGGACTTCTTTAGCCCACTAACAGACATTATGGAATCCTTGGCTCTCCTCTCCTGTCTGATGAGCAGAGGTAAATGGACAGGAAAATGTGTCGGAATATTTTTTTCTTTTCCCCAAGTGCTACAAACCACACAATTTACCCTAATGAGCTGGAATATATTTGTTCACAGAAATGAAGGTGTCATATTGAGGAAAATTAATTTTGGCTGCCTAAAGCCTCTCTGTCAGGGGGAAGAGGAGGGCACTTAAGAAAAAGGAAAAAGAGGGGAAAAAACACTTTAAAAAAAATAAACGTATCTTGGTCTGTTCTTGTCTTAGTTGATAGCAAAATTATTTTCCAAAGCAAATGCACAAACTTCTAGCCACTCGGGCTTTTATTGTTATTTGACAGATGGATGTACTTGTTTTTAATGGTCCTGTTTTGCCTTGATTGTCTGCGTTGTGTCATTTCTGGCTGAGCACAATGAAGCCAGTAAATATGTTGGCACGTTTCAATGTGGACTACCTGTCGGTAGGAATATGATTACAAACAATACTGTTACAGCTGGAGTTAGTGTATTAATTTTTTTAATGGTTTGACTGAAACATGACATTTCTTTCTGGCCTGTGTGAACTTACTAATTTCTACAGTCAATGTTCTAGCAAGACAGCAGCTCCTCGCTCCTAGCATCCTCCTAGGGACAAGCAGTGTGAGACCTTAAGATGATTTAGTGCCAGCTTCCTGTCATTAATGGATCCCTCCTACTTGTCACTGCCACCTGCTTAGCTAGAAATTAGTTTGTTGTTTTTTTTTCCAAAGAACTGAGAACAGCCCTGGGTTTCTGGACAAAGTTCCTTTGCTTAGAAATGTGATACCTGTTTATGCCCGTGCACTGTATTCTGTGCTGTGGGTTTTGCTGTGTTAGCCAGCAAAGTTCTCAGGGCTGGCTTTAGGCACAGGCAAAGAGGGCACTTGCCAGCGAAGCAGGCAACTGGAGGGCCACAAAGCAGCTTGTGATTCTCCATGCTGTTTTTCATGTGTGTAGAAGCCTGGAGAGCTGAGCCTGAGAGGTATTATGGAAAAGAGGCAGTAGTTGCTGCTGCAGAAGCACAGCCACCGTATTTGTCCCTGGCAAACAGCAAATTTGACCCTCTAGATCTCTATTTCTGTCCCCTATCTTTATCTTGTTTCTTTCCATAGCTGGACTTACGTACCCCTGTTAGAGGCTTAACTTTTCATCCTCGGCAAAGTGAAATTCTCCCTGCATTCCCCAAAAGCCTTGAGGTAGCCTCATCCATCACCATGCATCTGGATTCCTCTACCCTACTTACATAGCTATGCAGGTTTTGAAAGATACAGGTGCACTGTAGCAAACAATTTGCTTTCCTACATCCACTCACAAAAGAAGACTGAGTGCTTTTTTTTCCTGTGCAGCACTCAGCCCCTGTGAAAGCATCCATATTTCTATGTTTCTGTAGCATCTGGGGACTGACCGTGCCTTTGCCCTGCTCTACCTCATTTTTCTTCTCTCTGCCCTCTCTGAATGGCAGCACAGAAGAAGCTCCACAGCATATGGGGAAGACATGCATTTTGCACATACTTCACAAACACTACCCATGGGGTGCACAGTGGAGCTTTTCCATCCAAAGAGAATGAGGGAGGACTTAACATGGTGTTAAATGTGAGTGCAGACATAGGCACAGGTGACTGATATGAATCCCTCTCTGCCGGAGTACAGCAGGAAGGGAGCAATGACAGCAGGCAGGACCCAAAGCACTGAACAGATGGATTTTGGGGCAGTGCGGGAACCCCTCCAGCCTGGAGCAGAGCAGCTGTTTCACAGTGTCCAAGCAGCACTGAACCAATCAGAGGAAGGGCCACTCTCACAGAAACCTCAGAAAAGTTTGGCCAGCTTTCAGCATTTAACACTGGTGCTCAGCAGAGAGCTGTAATTGACACACGTGATTGTGTTGTCGGTTCTCTGTCTGCTGTCAAAGAAAGTGGTGTGGATCCTTAGCAGCCCTCTCGTCACATTAGCATGCAGGCAGTGCATGCCTGAGCTAGCCAGCTCTCTGGCCTGCCTGACTGCCTGCCATGTATGTGCAGGCTGATTCCTGGATGCTGAGGCTGGGTTTTAATGGGCGGTTTTCCTTTTTCTTTGGGGAATATGTTAATATTGCATCCTTCCATACCTCTGACTGGTAGCTTTGCCATGGTGTTTTTGTGAGGAACTTCCTCAAAACACCTCCATGTGGATGTCTCTGGGCAAATAGTCTTCCACTTTCAAATGCCTTTAGTGTATCTGAAATGAGCTGTACAGTGTATGATCATTCTCGTTTGTTAAAGGAGTGAGCTGTGCTAAGTCCCAAATAAGCAGGTGTCTACATTGTGTGGTCTTTTGCCACACCTGGTAGACTGGTATTTCTCCAGACAGCTTGGCATGAGAGTCAGAGATCAATTGGGTCTCCTTAGGCAGTCTCTGAAGCTAACTCTGTGGTGCCCAATATTAAGGGGTTCTTTAAGGTATTCCTTTGATGGGTGGGTATTCCTGTGTGCAACCTAAATTTGTTTTATCATCCTCTTTTGTTAAAAAAAAATTCCTGTGGATGGTGTTGGTAGAATATTTCTTTTTCTGTTACAGATCAGAAAAACTGAGTAATTACAGATAATCAAGTCCCAAGAGCATGACAGTGTGCTTTACTTTCACGGTTACTGCTTTTGTGTCTGTATGTACATAGAGCAGCCACATGTACCTTGATCTAATATAGTGGTGATCACAAACATTTCTGGAGTTACTTCTCCAGACTGAACAACCCCAGTTCCCTCAGCTGCTTCTCACAAGACTTGTGCTCCAGACCCTTCACCAGCTTTCTTGCCCTTCTCTGGACACACTCCAGCACCTCAGTGTCCTTCTTGTAGTGAGGGGCCTGAAACTGAATGCAGTATTTGAGGTGCAGCCTCCCCAGTGCTGAATATAGGGGCATGATCTCTTCCCTGCTCCTGCTGGTCATACAAAGAAGCAAGAGTGTCTGTTGCTGTGAATAGAATTAATTTTCTTTTTAGTGCAAAGTTTTTTGCTTTGATTTAAACCCAGGGCTAATTAAAGGATTTTGTGGGCAGATTAGCTTCACCAGAGGAGCTCTTACCACTCAAGGTAAGAAAAGTTCCTTGAGAGCCTGCTGATGTGTGCATGGAGCAGCTGTTGTTAGGGGCTGATACAGCCCTGCCACCATTGTGGGAAGGGGCTGTTGGAGAGGTGTTCCTGCATGTGTCTGTGTGCTCATCTTCATGACCAACATGTGGTTTAAGGCACTGAAACTCTCTGAAGAGTCCTCTGGAGTGGGAGCTGCAGTGTTCCTGTGGGTGGGTGGTGGTGGTAGTCTGGGGTCCCGAAGCTGGGGAAGCTTCGAAGGTTAAACTGTGTATGGAGGCTTTTGGAGAAACTCTCATCAAATGAGCTCTGATTTGTCTTGTCGTATCAGAGAAACCTCTTTGACAGGCAAAGCAGTTTATTCCTACAATAGGAAAAGAGAGAAGCAGCTTTCACCAAGATCCACACAGCATTTCAGAGTAGCTTCAAAACGTCCTTCAAGAGCTGCCTACTGAGGGGCATGCTTTAGAGGTGCTGTCAGTGGTAGAGATCAGCAGGCTTAATATATAGATTGAGGAGGATTTTCTAAGGTTTGGTTTCTCCTGTCAAGGAGCTTTCCAGCATATGAATGTCTGTTGGAAAAAGCACTGAGATGCCGTTTCAATGGATGAGTCGATTGGGTGTGCGCAGACCTCTGAGAGTAACCTCCGTTCTCTTCTGTTGCTGTCTTTCTAGTACCTCTTTTGGTCTGTTGATGATAGTTGTGTCTGAATACATGCATAATGTACCCTAATTCTGAGCCACCATCCCACTTGCTGTCTCTGCCCTGTCCTCCTAGTATTTGTAATCCACATCTTGACTATACTAGAGAAAGACTTTGAACTTCTCTGTTTTGGTAGGAACCTTTGTGCTGTCCATCAGGTCACAAATTCTTGAAACTAAATCTTCTTCCCTAACTGATTCTTCAAGTATCTTTTTTTTACTGTTGTTCTAATTTCAGTCTTTGTCAGTACCCCTTAGTCTAAATCTGAAGTATCCCATGAGATCTGCCTTCTGTTCTCTGGGAAAGTGTCCTCTGAACTAGCCTCAGAGTGCCTGCTGAAGTTTCTAAGATAAAAGAAGCTTGTCAGGGCTCTGCAATATCCAGAGAAACTTGATGTGTTTACCAGAGATGCTCAAATGTTCTACGCAGTATTTCCAAAACAAGGTATTGCATTTCTCTTGCAGCATTCATGTAAACTTGTTTCAATACTTAAAGAATGTGGAGCTTTATCATTTAATAATCTTCTTACTTGCTGTTTGCTCAGATGACTGTGATATGGTTAAAAACATTATGTAAATATCTGTATAAACAGAAAGTAATCAGTCTGTGGAGGGAAGAAGGTCAGAGCAGGAATATACTAAAAAAGTCAAGAGAGAAAAATAGCATACCTGAGACTTGAACTCAGAAAATTTTGATCGCTCCCAATTTTATGTGAGAACAGTGCATGTGCTGACTTCTGAACAACTATGATATTCTTGCTTTCTTACGAAGTGTTAACCCAGTGTATTTTCGTGGACATCAAGTGGGAGCAGCTTTATATCTCACTAATCTCTTTCTAGAGCACTTTATTCTTACTCATGGGGAAGATGGTCTTTTCTGTCTGTGATGTAAGATCTAGCCCTCCACTACAGATTATGGTTGGTTTTTTGAAGTGAAATATATAGTCATCAGCAGAACTGAATAAAAGCAAATCTCGGGCTACTTCAGGGAGGAGGAGGGTGAGGGCACCTGTTTGTTTGCATCTCATTTTGAGCATTCAGCTGCTTATTTCATGAGGGTATGAAGTTGTACATTACTAGCAGAAGTCTCTTAGCATGAATGTTAGAGTACTTGATAAAGACATGGTGGTTTGATCAATTTGTAAGAGAGATCAACTTTTATGTTTTAGCTTTATTTTCATGAAGAGGAAACTGCATAATTTCACCTGTTTTGGAGTAATTGAAGTTGCTGTTAGTGGAAATAGAAAGTATTGGTGGCTGAGGGAATTTTGTACCTGGAAAGAAAGTCTTCAAGATTTCAGTCCAACTTGACCTCTGAATATTTTTGATAGAGGAACATGATAGTAGATCAACTAACCCTGCATAAAGAAGCATACACTCTTGGCCTCTGGCAGTGAAGGACCCTAGTAGTTTAGGAGAGGAGCCAAACCCCCTGCTCTAAATTGCAGTGCAAAAGGTGTATAAACATCCTAACAAAACAGTTGTCTATAACTGTATTTCTCTCCTCGGGTGATTAGTTGAATGCTAGTCAGAGCACCACAAACTCTGTATTTGCACAGGGCTGTTCTCTTGTAGCTGTTTTTCAAATGGTCCATAAATCCATGGACTTTTCCTTCTGACATTCAGATCTAGCTGACTGTCTTGCCTTTATAGATTCAGCTAGCTTTACCCAGCTTCTGCTCAGAGAAGTCTCTAAATCAATGTGCATGGCTGACTTTAAAAAGGGAGAACTTGATTTCTGCCCCTAGCCATCTCCTCCCTCAGAGGGCACTGGTACAAATTTTATTGGAAATTGCTCCTGGCAGTATGTGCCACTTATTTTTCTTTAATCCTGTTTTCATCTCACCTCATAATGATTTCAGGAATGTTTTTAGTTTCCAAAGCCAAGGAAACAGTTTCTCCTAGGCAGCAATTGCATTTGCTGTTAAATAAAAAGAAATACACTGTTCTGACTAAGCTCTATAATGACAATTGTACAATCTGTACTGTACACTTGGAAACTGCAGCAACAAGAAGTGTACCATATGGTGCATGTGACGTCCCCTTACCTCGAGTGTTTCCTTAGACAGGCTGGCATGGTTGGCAATGATCTCATTTTTGAATAAGGAGAACTACAAGCGATTTATTTATTTATTTTGGGGGGTGGTGGGGTGTCTCTATGTGAAAGAAAAACAGGGTGAAGAACTGTTACTTTATACTTTATACTGACAGCTGAAACTGTAACTGTGTATAGGGTGAGCTGCATGAAAAGTAAGGGTAAACAGCAGCACACATTTGTTATGTAGTGAACCAAACTAGCCTGGAGTCTCCTTGCAGTTACGCCATGAATGTTGTCAGTGCTGCCTTCCCAGGACCTGGCAACTTAAAGAACTTTTAGTAGAAATGCTTCTGCCACAAAAGTTGTCATGATGTGCCTTGGAAAGTGAATAGAACAAGGGACTTCTCTGATGATGGGTCTTGCTGCAAGGTGATTCAAAGCCCCAGACTGCTTCCTCAAAGGAAGATTTTAGAGATATCCTTTATGTTGAATCTTGGAGTCTCACTTTCATTACTTGTGAGGACAAAGTACTCATAGAAAATGGAGGGAGGGGAAAAATAAGACTACATCCTCCTTGTGGTCCTCTCCTGTTTTAGCTCAATGAAGATTCATGTCAAAATAAATGTTTTGTACTAAAGGGCGAAGAACATAATTGCTAATTTTATGAGTTTGAAGAAGGCATTAAGAACAGAGCAGTTAGATAAAAAAAAATCCTGAATTTTCTAATATTTAACTGACAGATTTTTTATGAAAAATAGATTTATATTGCAATGGATGTGTTAAGAAATAGACAATTATCTGTGAGGTATCAGTAATATTATTAAAATGCAGGCAAACACGAATTCTTTAATTTTTCACTGTCTGAAGTCTCCAAAAGTTCATGAAGATTTAACACAATCACATTAAAAAAAAAAAATAGTAATTGTACTTATATCTATAAATATGCATACACAGGGTAGTAGTCAATAAACACTTGCCCATTTCTCTGTACAGAATCAAGCTTTAATTCTCCACTATTATACTTCTCATCACTTATCTATCTGCAAAGCAGAATTTAAAATGCAACAATCCTTTTGCATTAGTTTTCACTGGTGTTGTTAAGCAAAGGAGAATCAGAACCTGAAACTTCAGAGTGCATCTGTTCAGAAAATTGTCAGACAGGAATATGTGTTCTTCTGCTTCCATGTGGGAGTGGACTTGAATTACAAATCTTAAATTGTATTTACACTGTGGATTTCTATCTCACTTCCTGGCATGCACAAGCCCAGTTCAAGGTCAAGGATCATTTCACTCTCTGAGGTGTGAATGAAAGCAATTTCAGCAATAGTAAAATAGCTAGTCAGGGGCCACCAGAGAGACAGGATCCATGTGTCTTCAAGACACTCAATCATACTTTGCAAGACAGACAAAAGACAAAAGACCTTTAGGGGCTGCACATGGCCTCCTTATCCAAGAGTTTCAGAATATATTATTTTCCTGGTATATAACATATATATTGCACTTCCTGGGAAAAGGACTTTCAAAGAAAGAATCAAACGTCGGAACTACAAGACTGATCCTGAAGACTTTTCACAATATGCTGGCTTCTAGTAGGAGCTTCACTATAAATAAGAAGTTGGTCTCATTTGAAAGCCAAATACCCCATGAAACTAGATTGGTGCTTTTCCTTGTAAAATTCAAGATAGAGACAATATTCAGTTTTCACAGGTATTTTCCTTTTGGGTTTCAAACCGTGTTTGCTTTGAGGGACTTTTGTTATGGAAAATATCCAGCTCTGAGGATGGATAAATGTTTACAAGTTTTTTTTTCTACTTGGGATGAAGTATTTGCTTTCATACCTTTTTCCAAAATCAGTTTGACCACAAGGCTTACCAAGGTATACACTTACCTGCAGTTCAGTGCAGGAAGCCTTGAGGACAATTTACTGCCCTGTAATTGGTTTCACACTTGTAAAGCTAAACCTTTGTTGGCGTGAGTGGATATCTTCCTTGTTACATAGACATGGGTTTAGCTGAAAAATCATTGGATTTACTAGGAAACCTGTTTAAGATGCTGTGTTTCTCTGGACAGTCTCTTGATCTGAGCATATCCACTACTTCTCATGTTGTGTTACATCAGGAAAGAATGAGCTTGAGAATAGTGCCTTAGTTGCTGCTTCCAAAACTGTGATTATCATCTTATTATTGTCACCTTGTTTCTGTTTCATCCTTTTGACACACACTGCTTTGTACATGCATATTGTATTCCTTAATGCTTACTCCAGCTGAAAGCTAGATTTAAAAGAAGGTGGGCTGAACCCCACCATAATCTGCATGTTAATTTTTAGTGTTACCTAGTCCACCTGTTTGCCGACAAGTTTTCATCCAAAGACTGAACTCTTTCTGGGCTGTATTCCACTGTTACAAATACTGAACTACTAACTCTTCTCCCAGCCCCAGAAGCCAACAAACAGACCATGCTAGAATCTTATTTGTTCTTAAAAAACCCTTGATTTTTAACATTTATAGTTGTGAGTGGAAGCTTAGGGGTTTGATTCCTTTCCTCACAGCTCAAAACCCAAAAAGTAATTAATAAAACATCTTGGCACAATACCAGTTTTGAATTTTCTGTCTTTCTGTTGGCTCAATTTATAATTTTTATTTTTTTTTGAGTTGACATTCAGACCTCTGAATTACAAAGATCTTATTTTAGACTTTGTGGAATAAAATTCCCTAATAGCTTGTGGAAGTTTTTGGTTGAATAAAAATTCAGGTGTCCCTTGATAAAAATTGTAGCCCCAGCATTTTATCACTACCTTGAGTAGAGATTCATTTCTTCAAAACTAAATGTGATGACAGTTCTGTGTCTGAGTGAAGCAGGGAATATGGACCCATAGTATAATTATCTTCTGGCTTCTAAGTATCAGCATTACTTTCTCCTCCAACCACACACCTCATCTTTGAAGCCAGGGAATATTTATATATCAGTGATGCTCAGGAGCTGACCAAGCATAAGGGTACAAGCTGTGGCAACCTAAAATCAGCTGAAAACTGAATGCTGTTTTTGGCTTCTCCACAGTTTCCAGGAGCTCCTATTTCTCCTTCTTGCCTGATTCCTCTTTCACCAAAAACACCCATCATGGGTGGCTCATGCAGTGTCTGGAGGAGGCATATTCATTCCCACTATCACTAATGAGGGCCTGTCCCTGGCTGCAAGCAGGTGCCTGCTTCATACAAATAATGACAGCCACAAAACAGCCAAAAGTGGAGTCTTAACACCATATGGTTGTCAGTGTTTACAAATGAGGTGTTAATAAGTTGTCAGTTACTTAGAGAAATGAAGAGGAATAGCCTGGATGAGGAGGGAGGAGTGATCTTGAGTTAATGGATACTATTGTGACACACTATGCAATGAATAATCCCATAGTTAATAACTAGCTCATTCTAATCCATATCCCTTTTCATGTGTCCCTTCTTTTATTACATCAGTGATCAAGTAGTCAGTGCAGATGGCTGGAGGCAAGGGATTAAAAAGTATAAATAACACATGCTTTAACTTAAATCCAACTGTGAATGCCTGGCCTCTGTGATTAAACCTTTTATCGCATGGATTGTCCCACCACACGTGCATTCATGCTACTGAGAAAACTACTTAGGTTTCTTTCTTTTTTTTTTTTTTTTTTTTTTTTTTTAAAAAAAAGACCTGTATTTCAAATATCCAAATTGAATTGTCTGAGAATTTATTTGACAGTAACAGAGAAAGTAGTGTGGATTTAACAAACAAGTTCTTGTGTGTATGCAAAATCCTCCTCTAGTCTCTTCTGCTGAGGCACTGGTGGCAAGCACTTTAAATACACCACCACTGCACAGACAGACTGAGTGTGAGAACTGGCACTAAGTATAATGAGGGTCAGTTGCCTTAGGGTTTTCCCATCCCTATTACAGATCATTAATGTGGTTCATAGGATTTCTAAAATAAATAAATAAATAAATTGGGTTGGGTTAGAGTGGACTTGAATCATCTTCTGTCCTGCCTGCCTAGGGTTGCCTAAGTACACAGGCCTGATGCTGGATTTCTCCAGACTCCCTGCCTCCAGCAAACTTCAGTGCACAGGCTTGATGACGAGGCTGCTGACCTAGCAGTACGACTCCTGGGGGAACTTAGTTGTGACAATAGATCAACATTTGACTGACAACAGGGGCTCTGCTGGTGTCATCCTTTACAAAATGTATAGCAGAGTGGGACCTTGATTACTGTGATAGAAACAAGAATGATAGTGGTGATATTCATTATAGATTACTTGATGGGTAGACTGCCTGCAATGACAATGAATGAATGTTTTTTGGGGAGTGGAGAGAAGACTGGCTGTTGATAAGACTCAAATTTAGGAGTCTGGTTTGTTTATAGCTGCCTCTGGAAAGGATTTTCCAAGCATTATCCAAGATTTACTCCTCTGTGATGCCATAACCAGACTCAAAAAGCTCTGTTCCTGACAACAGTACCCAAGTAGTTTTCCAGTTCAGGTGGCTAACACCTGCAATGTGATGGACTCTCTTGAAAAATGAGTGCTGATATGAACTAATGCCTGGTATTCCATAAATAAAATTATGTGGAGCAAAATCTCTGTGTCCAAGCTACACAAAAAGCTGATGGCTGCAGAGAATGCAGGAAAATAACCTTAAACTGAGCTCACAGCAGTCTTTAGCAGTGAATAACCCTGTTAATGTATTTTAAATTAGTTGGTGAAAGATATTTGGCTTCTCTCAAAGAGATTTATCAGCCAACACAAGCCTTTGTAAAATGTTTTTGAACCTAAACTACATAACAGAGGCCAGTAAACAGCCCACCAAAAGGAGAGAAGGGCTCTGGGAGCCATTAGAGATATAAATTATTTGGTTTTACTGCGGCATTCAGCTGGAAGGCTCTTCCTTGATTTAAGCAGATGCTTTGTTTTCCCCCTTGCTGTCCACCATGTTTGCACTTGTCCTGCCAAATGTCCAAAGACAGTTAAGCCAGGTAAATCACCCAGTTGGTTTGTGCTGCTCTTACCTAATCTGGTCGTATTTCTGGCGCTGCAGCAAATGTGCCAAATGAACATGGCACTGTGTAGAATTCTAGATTGGAAATCTAACTGAGAAATCTTACTTGAGGGTGACAAATGCTGGTAAAGGAGAAGCTTGAAACTAGTAGCATTAGTTCTTCATTTACAGGTGCTAACAAGCACCATGAAAGCTGTTTTGTCCTTCATGGAACACCTGAGGTTTTGAACCTAATCTGTTAGGGCTTTCTTAGGTCTTACAATTTTTTTACTGTATTTAACTTGCTGTAAAGGAGTATGTGTTACATGAAGAATTTCCTTGGCATCTGAAAGTAGATAAATCAATAGGCTAAATCATAGGAAGAAATAGATTAGGTTTTTACACCAAGTCCTTCTTGCAGAAAGGATTCCCTAAAGCCCTCTTCAAATCAGCAGGTTCAATCCCAGGGAAGGACAGGATGAGGGCTCACCTCATTGAATCTTACTCCAGGCTTTTCTCTAATGTATCTCTGTCTGCTTCTTTGAGATTACTTTTGCTTTGAAGGAGGGTAGGAGAAGGCAGAATCCTGCAGGGACCGTGCAGGCAAATCAACTGCTCCGATATACTCTGCAGTGGTTCATACACAGCTGGGGATGTATAAAAGGTGTTTTATTGGCAAGAGGGACGTTGGCCAAGGCACCATGGTTATACAGTAGTGCCATGGGACCATTAGGTTCCATAAGAGCAGATACTGCACATTTAGAGTAACGGTAATTCAAAAGCAAAGTGCTGCCAACAGTGCTGTACCTCCACACAGTGGTTGTTATTCAGCACTCAGACTTTGCCAGCTATTCTGAAGTTCAACTGCAAAGCAGTGTCTCCTCTGTATTTCATGGCATCAGATCATAATAGTTCTATATCAGCCTGACAAAAATAAGAAAAAGACTTTGTCTTATAAAAAGCTTGGTAAACATGAGAACATATACACTGAGAGGAATGATTCTGTGGTGCTGAGCCCTGGACTGCTCAGGAGACTACATATGTACGTTCTGCTCTGGGCCTCTTTCAATAACTCTGAAATAATTTAGCTTGCCTGGAACTTTCTATCTTTGTGCCCATCAGCACATACAGGGTTAAAGGTAAAGCAAGGAAAAGCTATGGTACATGTTATACTGAAAAGGAAATGTTTCCATCTTGTTAGTCTTGTGAACAGCTTATCAAATTTATTGAAGAAGGTAAAAAAAAAGCCACACTGAACCAAACAAATCCCCCAAAACCAACCCTGGGTGGTTTTATCAAACATGACATCCTATGGACCAGAGGGTATAGAACGTCTTCTGTCTAAGTCAGAGTGAAGATTTACTAGAAGGCTTATGATCTATATACATCAGGGTAAGAATAAATTGGGACAATGTACAAAGATTGATTATCACCCAAAGCAGTTATTCTATGCTGCTAACCTACAGGTTTTCAGTCTGTTCAGGCCCATCTGCTGTACAAGTCCAAGCTGTTTGTGACATGTCTTCTTGCCCTTGATGGAAGCATAGTATTCATGGGTCCTCAAAACGTCCTGGAAACCCCTCATTCTCAAATGCAATAGCAAGCTGTGATGTATTAGATAATAAAAAAGATTCACGAGTCCCCTGGTACAGGGAGTGTTGCTAACAGAAACAATGTCTCTGCTTTGAAGATGATCCAACTTTGTTTTTTCTTCCTGTGTGGTGAGGTGACCAGTGTCTTGTGGCACTGTACAACTCCATTGTTGTGATACTTCCTGAAAAATTAGTTTTACATCTGTGTGTAAATTGGTGCCAAACTATCTCAATTTTAGAGTGACAGTCACATGAAGAAACAAAAGAACAAATGCAGTGGGATTTCAAGGACACTTCAACAGCAGGGATTAATTATTATAACTTATTTCCTTTAAAACTGCACCCAAATTCTGGGTGAATTTTGTAATGTTATATTTAACTTCAATACTGTCAGTGAAAATTTGGTGCAACTCTATTTGAACTTATTGTCCAGGAGTTAGGCCAATGTGGGAAATGAAGGAGAAACAGTGAGTTTCTCCTTTATATGCCTATGCATATAAATTACTGAGTTTTTTCAGCTAAATAAATGACTCTCTTTGGTTTAGTTTGGTTTTTTTCCCCCTCCCAATTTCAGTTGAAAACCTGGCTACCTTACATACGTGGATTAGGTCTTGTCAATGCTAGGAAGTTTTACTTTTTAACTGTACTGATATCATTAAACTGGCAAACAACCATAGTGTGAAAACAGTTATTACCAATGTAAAAGTGCTTATGTCAGTATATCTTATTCCAGTTCAGCAGGAGAAATAAATTACACTCCTATAAATCACCTTATGTTATTCAGACTATATCTGCACTAGGGCTTTTATTGCAGCACTTCACTGGCAGTCAGGCTCACAAGCTCCTTTTCTACCCTGACAGTAAATGGGGATGTGCCAGTAGGCACAACATTATGCTTGCCTCTGTTTCAGTTTTCCTTGAGCAGGTAAAAGGTAATCATGAGATCTTGTCAGAAAAAAAGTTGGAGTTTTTTCTTGTCTTGGAAAGTATGAAATTCTTTTGACCTCAAAAAGTAAACATGCAAAATTTCAGCTAAAAAGTTTTGTCTGAAAGCCGAACATTTAAATTCGAAATTCTTCCTTTGTGTCTCTTCAGAGACACTTAGGTTGTTCATGTTGCCTACCTGCTCTGTGCTCCTGACATCCTCTGTGAGACTCATGTTCCAACTACCAGTCTTTCATCCTGCAGACACGTTATAGCTCTTCACTGATGTCCTTGTCAAGGGGCAGAGGAGCCAGGTGGTGAATGCAGCTTGTAAGGAAGAGCTTTTACTGCCTGAAAAGCCATGGAGGTACTTACACGTGAAAAATGAGAGAGGAAAGATATTTGACATTCGTAACTTTTTTACAAAATCATTGGGTTCTTGTTCTCCATAAAAAATTTTCACAAGAAAAAGACACTGCAGGGAAAAAAAAATTCCCTTAAACACACTCTTTCCTTGGATGAAGAGCATATTTCCCATTCTTCTTCAAAAGAAATGGATTATAGACAAAAAGGCACTGATAAATTTGATTTCCTTCTTTTGTTGAAAGGGTGGAATTAAAAAGTTAAAATCACTATTTAGGAGTTCAGTAGTGTGTCATGAGCAGTTTCTGAGGCAGCTGAATATCTATGCGCTTTGTTTACGGTGCTTTTCACCATGATAGCTAAGATGAACATGTAAAGAATGAGCTTCAGGAAGTCTTTTTAATAAGAGGCTGCTGAAGCACTTGTTTTAAAAGCAAAGCACATTAAGCACTACTTGAAATTAAAACACAGCTGCAAAGTAGAAATCCAGATGACTGTTTGACCCATCAGATTTCCACTTCCCTTGATTCTGGGGTTTACATGGTTCAACGACCAAAAAAACATTGTGCTGCAATGTGCTGGCAGAAGGGATAGCAGAGAGAAGCCTGTGTGTGTGTCTGGCCACAAGTAGAACTTCAGATTTCATCCTACACCAGAGTGTTTTAGACTCTTTTACTATGTTGTTAGTGTTTGGGAATCGGTGTTTCTTCTTCTTCTGCCTTGAATTATGTTTACAGGAATATTTTAAATGTCAAAAGGCAATGTTCAAAGCATCCAAAACACATTGTGCACTAAATTCATTACAATTGGAGATCTTTGAGTCAGATTACTGCCAAGCAATTCCTCTGAAATGTAGAGATGTGTATAAACTAGGGACCAAGACTTAAGCATTTACTGTCTTGCAGAGAATCTAAATCTGGACTCAGGCATTTTATTTGATGTGAGGTTGTTCGGGTTTTTTTTCAAAGTCTCTGTCCCTTTAGTTGTGTGTATGGATTCTGATGCAGTATTTGGTGAAAACAAAGTATCTGCAATTTTCACAGCTTAGGTAGAAGCAGGAAAATATTTAAAAACATTTAGAAATCTTTTCTGATTTTGTAGGATTCTTATTTGAATTTTATATTCATAAGCTTTTGGGACAAAAATCTGAGGTTTGCATGCTTGCATGAACAGAGCACTCGCATCTTTTGGAGTGGAGACATTCCTAGTCACAATCTCATCAAACTACATATAGGCTGAGTGCTTATTATCTAAACCTTGGTCTTTTTATTTGCTGATGGAGTGTCACCATGATATTATCAGGCTCTATAGTTTGGAAAGTCAGGATTTGATTACCTTCATTTTCATACAGCTCTGCTTTGGCAATCTAGTGTTCATAAATGGTTTGATGGCAATCAGTCTTCTGGGAGGCTGTGCCCCTAGTTAGCCCAGTAGCAGGGCTGGCTTCTGAATCTGAGTGGTAAGAAGGGGAATCCCACATGATGCCTTTTGCCATATAGCCTGTTAACACAGATCTTTTCTGCTTTCTATCCCTGATACCCTCTCCTGTGTGCTTCATCCTTGAACAGTTCTCATAGCATGGTCATATTTATGCCTGACCTGTGCAAGTTCACAGTGTTGCCCTTGTCCTGCTCAGCTTTACTGCTGGTGCTTATCTCCAAATCCCTGCACTGCTTTGTGCTTCTAAGATCATGCACTGGCCTTGCTCCAGCCCTTCAAATTTCTTTCCCTCAGGGATTCCCATGCTCCTTGGTTTCTGACCATGATTCCATGTTAATCTTTAAAATGGAATTTCCTTGGTTTCTTCTGCTTCCTGACCCAGGCCAAACTCTGGCCACTAACCATGCTCAATGCAAACTTAGTGGTTTGCTATGACTTTTGCTTTCTCTGTGTTCCTGGTTTATACTTGGTTCAAATTTAATACATGGATCTGCCCTGTTTTTACTTTAAGTGGTCCTGACTGAAGTTTACAATTTTTCACACCCTCATGAAGAAAAAGTCTACTATACCAAAGTGAAAGTGTTCACTTTCATTATCCTTGATCGGAAAGCATTTGGGCCACAAGGAGCTAGCTTGCCATGCTCTCACCACTGATGCCCATGATCAGAATAAAGGATTTGCAGTTCTCTCTTTGGTTCAGCTAGTGGCCATTCTGTTGCCCATTCCTGTACTTCACTTTTATGTCCTTATATGACATGTGGAATGATCCTGCAGGCAGGCAATTTATGATAAAGGACCTCACAGGGCATTTCAAATTTTTACTGTCCCCAAGATACATTTTCCAGACAGCTGGTTCAGCATGCAGAGGCTCATAATTCAGTATCTTCCATCAGTGTATTATGCACATTAGGATTGTCAAGGGGATTTTGTCAGGACCATTTGCAGAAGGAGTGGGCTAATAGAGAAATGTTCAAGCCAGTTTGCAAAGAATTTGCCAGGCTACACCTATTAATAATAATGGTGACGATGATTATTATTGTTTGTTTCACTGGGCTGTATGTCATTCAAATATAGATTCTGGTCTGTTGTGACTGTTTTATTTGTGATCTGATTTTCCCAGGGGTGTGAATGGATTACTGTTTATACAATGCAGCTGTGTTTTGGGTAGACTGGTACATAAGCTCTGGACATGATTCTTCTCTGGGAGGCTCTGGTTTTATTTTCCTGTGACAACGTTAGTATGCAGCTTTACAATTAATATGAATGGTAGATTTTCTGCAAATTCATCAGAAAATTGAGGAACACAGAATTTTTAAGCAATTATAACTCATACCAACTACGAAGCTACTGTAATTATAAAGTTACACAAAAAGGAAATAAAAACTGAGTAAAAACTCAGGCACAAATAAAGATTTGTATCCAGATTAGCACTTCAGAATTGAAGTACTTTCAATTTTGAATTGAACGTACCGACTTGTCTTTCAAAACACATCACTAAATTAAACAACACAGGACAACTGGCTGCATATAGGGTATTAGACTCTACACAGAGAATTTTTCTGAATACTGCCATTAGGATAAAAACAGGAAAGAGATTGAAATCCACCTGAATGTATTTAGGCTGTGGGTGGCTCTCCACTCTCAGAGAACAGGGACTGAAAGGTAGCATTCCTCCTTGTGTTCATTGGGGTAGCTTGATGAGATTGGACCTGAGAGCTGATACTATCCCTGGAAAAACTACAGCTCTGAAGTCGCACAAATCTCTAATGATAGAAGGGTCCACTCAGGGGATGCTGGTACTTACATGAGCTCCTCGAAGGGGTAATAGTTCAAAATCATTATCTAATGGTATTATATCCCTTAAGGGAGGATGATAGGGAAACATCTGGATTGCAAGAAGGCAAACCCGTCAGAGATAACATCCTCTGAAAAAGAAAAAAGTAGACACCAGTTGTTCCTGCTCTTTGGTTTAGGAGAGTCTGGGAATGAGACCAATGTATACAAAACCAGCCTCAGGGTTCTTGCAGGGCATCTATAGTTCGTTTTTTTTTTTTTAAAAAGAATTCCCCAACAAACCCCATTACCCCCCGCCCCTCCAAGAAAAATAACCAAAACACCACACTATATGGCATTTTCTGGGTCATATAAAGTGTTGACCAAATTTAGGTTGGCGTGTGGACCAAGAATATTGGACTCAATCAGGAGTCTGGAAGCCTTTGCTTTGGGAGCTCTCGCCTTGTGAGAGACCAGGTTTTAGTTTCTCATAACGTATTTTTAGATACTAGTCACGAATATGCCCTTAGCTACCAGTCGCTATTAAAATCCCCTGGCCTTCTGTTATAATATTCACTCCAACCTCTGCATATGCTGGAATGCATGCATCAGTTTTCCACGCACTTGTGAACAAATGCAGTAACTGCTTCTGTTCTAGCTGTACACAACAGATGGGAGCCAAAAAAGAAAACATTCACACAGTACCCACAGATAGTTGTTTATTTTATTAGTTTATTTGTGTATCTGAAGGTACATCAGAGGAGCTGAAGAAAAAGGAGAGGAGGGGAAAGAATCAGAGATTTGAAACAAGTCAAAGAAACAGGAAAGTAAGCATGAGAAATGCTTTATGAGTGCAACCTGATATAGCACTGAGAGAAGAGGAATGCCATCAGGAAGTAGAATGTTACCTAGTTGCAGAACCTTAACTCTTACCAGAATAATGGGGTTTCAACTTAAGGTAGCTATTAGTGTGCCATCAAAACACAAATGTGTTGCCTTTTCATTTCTATTTCATTTTCTCTCTGGTTCTATTATTTCTTCAAGGGTCCTTCACATCTCAGTACTATTATAGCAGGGCTCTGTGCGTGCTTTCGTGTGCTTGTGTCTTCAGATGCACATACATAGATGGTGTGATACATGAAGGATCCCTGAGTTGGAATATGTAAATTCAGACCTACAGAGTCATGAAGTCAATGAAGACTCCTTCTCTAAGTAGGGAATATCTTTTTCTTATAGGAACTCAATTTATAAAGCAGATCAGATTAGATTGCCATAATCCTATAAATCCATGTGTTGACCTTGTGGATCAGGGCCTTCTCTAAACTACAGATAAGATAGTAAGGATTTGTGGGTGTGGGCTTGGAATGATTGTATTACTCACATGTAAATAAACCAAGTTGTGGGAGTATCTAAGATCAAAAAGAATCACAGAATCGCAGAATAGCCTTAGTTGGAAGAGACCTCTAAGATCATCAAGTCCAACCATTAACTGGACTTGGCAACAGACGTCATTCAGTCTCTAAGCAGCTATTCAGCCTAAAAATCCATAGTTGCATTCATGCTCAAGAGTGGGGAAAGGATTCTGTCAGGCCAGACAACGTAGCAATGGCACCCTTTCATTTGTACCACGTATACAGTTACGCCATTGATAAAGTTTGGGTGGGATCACCCACTAGATGTCTTTTTTTCCTGAGGTACAAGTTGTGATTTTTTTAAAAAAATGCCTCATTGTTGCTAGTTTTACTTCAGTACCTGTACACAAGACATCCTTTAATCTGGCCAGTTCCTTCACCTGGGCAGCATCTGCAGTGTCACCTATACTGGCATTCAGCTGCAGGGAAGGCTGAGTTCTGCAGGAGGTACAGGGCTCTACGTGCACATTTTCTGTTGCACATCTCTTTTCTTTCCCTGGTTTGCACTGTTCCACCAGGCCAAATCTACAGTTGCAGACGTAAGAGCTTTATCCTCTGCTGCGGTGTGCTCAGTGGTTCATCTCGGACTAATCCAGTGTCAGCATAAAACCAGCTTTCTCACTTTGCAGAGAGGCTTTCAGCAGCTTCTTACTGGATCCAGACAGCAGGGACTGTGGTACCAGAAAAAGCCGTGCTGTGGATGGACCCTTGGCTCTTGGGAAAGCAAGAAAATCAATGATAAAGTCTTATATGACCTCTAGTGTCTTCCATCTGTGCACTGATTCTGGCATGTATATCAGCTCAACCACACCCTGCTGTGAGGTGAGGAAGGAAGACTTTACTGTTTATTGTTTCATGTAATTCTTTTGGATGTTACTGTGTAATTAATAATTCAGAGTAATAATCTTTGAATGAGATACTAGTTGTACCTTAGCAGTTGTATCATTGCAGCTGACCCTTGTTAAACTTTCCTATAAACCAATCCACTTGTGGGGCAAGAAAGTTTCTGAACAACAAGTGACTCAGAGGAAAGTCTTATCAAGTCCCAAAACTTTAGTAACAGGGACCTCCCTGACCACATAAATAACATTATTAGTGGTATTGGCTTCTGAAAGGCTTGCAAAAGGTTTTTATCTGTGCCAAAAAAGTATGATGCTGTAATGTGATGGTAACGTGTGCTCTGTTTGCCCCACAGTCTGAAGCATTTCTGGCTTAACCTTTCTAAAAAGACCCAAAAAAGCAGACCCTGAAATTAATCTAAAACTTGAATGTTTCAGTAAAGGTTGAGATTATTTGTTTATTTTTGGCTGTGTAGCTTGACATCAGGTGTTACGGCTCGGGCACTGCATGCAGGGTTTTGAGCCAGACTGTGGGGAAGGTGGACAAAGACCTATGTTCTCTTTGTACAGTCTTCAGTCTGCTGACAATGACATTCGTGCAGTTATCAGCAGGCTGTCAAAAAAAAAAAAAAAAAAGTGCAAAAAGGGGAAACGTACTTAAAAGACTGTGAATCATGTCGCAGGAGCTGCTAATGATCGCCCTTCAGCTGCTAGCACAATGCCTGTAAATGCCTATTTAGAAAAAGAGCAACATGAATTCTAATGCCAGTGATCAGCACTCTTATGGTTAGTAGTTACATGTGTGGTGTCATTTTGTGAGGTTAAATCACATTTCTTCTTTCCCAACCAAGTGTTCAGAATGATTTTGTCTTTTTCCTTGCTCATTAGAGAAATCAGAACTGGGGAAAATCCACTGTGGTTGATGTGTTGCCACCCTCTGATACTAGGAAAGATAGCTGACATGTTTTTCCTGAGAGAAATGTTCTCTCTTGGACAGAAAGCTACAGGACTGAGAGCACAAATGCAGGGTAAGGTTTACTCCAGCCTCTGTTCTGCATTGGTAGCTGGTCATAGTAATTTCTTATGGCCTTATCTGTCTGTCCAGTAATTGTCTTCCCCAGCTCTGTGCGTACTGTGCGGTGTCAAATGGGTCAATTCAAAACAGTTACCATCACTCTTTTCTGTGAGATACTATTCTGCTGTCTCTTACTTGTTAATGCCATTATACTTTTCCTTCTGTTAATTATAGATTTAACTTCATTTGAATTCACACCAACTCCCTAAGATCATCCATTTTTCCCACAGAATTACTCCTGTGATGTGTTTTAATCTACCTGGAGGAATATTTTATATTCTCTGTGTTATTTTCCTCTATTTTCTTCATACAGTGAAATCCTGCAGAGTGCAGCCGCAAGGTCTAGGCAGTCCATAAATCCCACTTAATCTCTCAAACCAAATATAATGAGAATTGTTCTCTGGATTTGCTCCTGTGACTTGGTGTTGACTGGAGAGCTTCCTCCAGTCTCTAGACAATGAATTTAAATGCAGCTTTTGTTGCGGCCTTTCCTCAGAAATCAGATAGACTGTGTGATGCCATTTCATACAGCTGTATATTTTTAACCAAATCCATTCATGATTTTTGCGGATATAAAATTTAAAAAACAACAAAAAAACCCCACTAGGTCAGGAGTTATTAAATTTAGATTGTTTCTTATTCATTCAGAATAGAAAATGTTGATCCATGTTGTTTTCTGAAGAGTGAATATCAGGATTTTTCTCCCAGGCTCAGATCTTTACATGTGGAATTTAAACCTGGAGCACAGTGTACTCAAACCATGTATTGTATTTTTGAGTTGAGTTGATCTGTTTCAGTATGCCAGAAAGAATTAGACCTTTGGGCTCATGTTCAGTCTCATCATTACTATTTGAAAAGCTTGGTGTTTCCTCTGTCTGGGGCAGCAGACTCTGAATTACAGAATCACAGAATGCTAGGGGTTGGAAGGGACCTCTGAAGACCATCTAGTCCAACCCCCCTGCTAGAGCAGGATCCTAGAGTAGACCACACAGGAACACGTCCAGACGGGCTGTAAATGCCTTCAGAGACGGAGACTCCACAGCCTCTCTGGGCAGCCTGTGCCAGTGCTCTGTCATCCTCACAGTAAAGAAGTGTTTCCTTATGTTAAGATTGAACCTCCTGTGTTCCAGTTTGTGCCCATTGCCCCTTGTCCTGTCACTGGACACCACCAAGGAGAGTCTGCCCTTGTCTCCCTGACACCCGCCCTTAAGATATTTATAAGCATTAATAAGGTCACCCTTCAGCCTCCTTTTCTCCAAGCTAAACAGACCCAACTCCCTCAGCCTTTCCTCATATGGGAGATGTTCCAGTCCCTTCATCATCTTAGTGGCCCTGTGCTGGACTCTTTCCAGTAGCTCCATGTCCCTCTTGAACTGGGAAGCCCAGAACTGGACACAGTACTCCAGAAGAGGCCTCACCAGGGCAAAGTAGAGGGGAAGGAGAACCTCCCTTGACCTGCTGGCCACACTCCATGCACCCCAGGATACCATTGGCCGCCTTGGATATGAGGGCACATTGCTGGCTCATGGTCATCCTGTTGTCTACCAGGACTCCCAGGTCCTTTTCCCCAGAGCTGCTCTCCAGCAGCTCAGCCCCCAGCCTGTACTGATCCATGGGGTTGTTCTTCCCCAGACGCAGGACTCTACACGTGCTCTTGTTGATTCCATTAAGCTTCTCCCTGCCCAGCTCTCCAGCCTGTCCCGGTCACGCTGGATGGCAGCGCAGGCCTCTGGCATGTCAGCCACTCCTCCCAGTTTTGTGTCATCAGCAAACTTGCTGAGGATACACTCTGTTCCTTCGTCCAGGTCTGGATCATTTACATTTTTCTAATAGTACAACACTAAGGGAGGAAACCTCCATCCCTACCCACAGACCCAATAATGAGTCACTAAAAGGTGAAGGGAGATTGGAGATGGGGCAGTTTAAACATTCTGTTGTATCATTCTTGAATGCTCCAATGGCAAGGCTAGAGATGCCAGATTTGAGATGTTTATCAATTCATTGTTTGTCATTTACATTTTTTAAAACAAAACACAAGTTGTTCTGGGGACAGCTGCAGGAAAATTATTGCTGGAGGGTGTTTGCACTCAGAAATAATTCAGAAGAGGTTATGATTTATTTTACCTGAAACTAAAGCCATATGCAGTCACTGTCTCTTCCTCTTCACTATCTCTACTCTTCAGCGGAGTCATGTCTCTCTGATGACAACTAAACTCTCCAGATAGTTCACTCCTAAAACCAGGCATACCCCAGCCTGTTTCCTTCTCCTTCTCTACTAATGTTTCTCTGGGACACTCCAGTTTCACAGTGAGCATCCCAGTAAGGTGGATCACAGGTGTGTATTCAGAGGGAGAACTTCATTATCCAAGTCTGTTGTTTGAATAAAGCATATCTCCAGCAATACCATTATCTCACCTAATATATGCAATTGGCAGATGTCAGATCATTACAACACACTTTTCTGCCTCGGTTTATCCCTGGTCACATCACAACTTCATTCTGAAATAAGCCCCTTAACCAGAAAAGGAACTGAAAGATTGCATGGTCAAAGGCCATGCTCCCCAGTGCCAAAAATATCAAAACCAATCCAAACTATTTCATTCTGAATTTTTCTGGCTTTCATTTAAAATGAGAGGAAGATTTCTGGGTCTGTCAGTTGTCACTGTACCAGACTGTCAAGTAGTAAACTCTGTAGTGTCCCACAAGACCACCTGCCTTAGGAAGTGGAGTAGCAGACAACAGGGCAACATTTCCTTGCCAATAATGTTCCTGCAGATTTCAGATACATTAAGCTGGTGTTTTTCAGGATAAAATCATTGCTTGGACACTTCCGTGCAGCTGCTATTCTGACAATGGTGATTGACAGAAACAGGCTGGGAAATGTGTTCAGAGCCCAAAAGAAAGGCTGAGGAAGGCAAAGAGAGTTTCAAGATGGGGTGGGGGAGAAACTATGCAGAGCAGGAATCTGTGAGGAGGCTTTTCTATATTCCTAATACTTTGCATCATAAAGAAAAGCCCCTATCCAAAGCCCTGTTGGCCCCTATTGCTCTTATTTCTTAGTAAAGAACACAACAAACATAAAAACCCCAGGCAAAGTTACAGGCTCGGGGAGGAGTGGCTGGAAAGCTGCCCTGCTGAAAGGGACCTGGGGCTTCTTGTTGGCAGCTGGCTGAACATGAGCCAGCAGTGTGCCCAGGTGGCCAAAAAGGCCAACAGCATCCTGGCCTGTATCAAAAATGGTGTGACCAGCAGGACTAGGGAGGTGACTGTTCCCCTGTACTCAGCACTGGTGAGGCTGCACCTCAAATACTGTGTTCGGTTTTGGGATCCTCATTACAAAAAGGACACTGAGCTTCTGGAGCGTGACTAGAGAAGAGCAACGAAGCTGGTGAAGGGTCTGGAGCACAAGTCTGATGAGGAACAGCTGAGGGAACTGGGGTTATTTAGCCTGGAGAAGAGGAGGCTGAGGGGAGACCTCATTGCTCTCTACAACTACCTGAAAGGAGGTTGTAGCGAGGCAAGGGTCCGTCTCCCAGTGATAGGATGAGGAGTAATGGCCTCAACTTGCACCAGGGGAGGTTTAGGCTGGATATTAGGAAAAATTTATTCAAGAAAAGGGTTATCAAGCACTGGAACAGGCTTCCCAGGTCAGTGGTGGAGTACCTGGAGGAATTTAAGAGACATGTAGATGAGGTGCTGAGGGACATGGTATAGTTGTGAATTGGCAGTGTTAGGTTAGTGGTTGGACTTAATCTTAGAGGACTTTTCCAACCAAGGCTATTCTATGATTCTATATGCGACAACTACTGGATGGGACTGTATCTACCATGCTTTTCACTATGCCAAGCATCACTTTTTTCCTTAATAATGAGTTAATTGAATTTCTTCTCCTGTCCTTTCTCACTTGTTCATATTGTGTTCTTGATTGAATAAGCACTTTCATTTCTGAGCTCAAAAAGACTTTAATACCTTGCTGTTGAACAGATAGGTATGGGTTTTAAAAGCAAATCACATATTTTTGCCTCAGTAGTGGCGTTGTCATGTGTAAAGGCGTGTCTGTGAATGCATGTGGGTAGATAAGTATTTACATTGTGTTTATACTTAAGGGGCTTCTTTATAGTGCTAAGAAATCAGTGAAGGTATCTGTCTGACTCTTAAGAGATGTGGTACAAAACTAACAGAGGGAAGTCAATGAGGATGTTGTTTTCATTCTGACCACTACTTTGACATTAGAAGGTTCCTTATCAGAAAATGCAAATGTCTCAGAAATATTTTGGTAAGTCAGATATTTTGATTAGTCTTTTCTATAGTATGCTGAAGCCAGTGGGAGTTTTTCTATTGACTTATTAAAGTTGTGAAGTAGGAAGGAATCCAGGGTGGGTGTATACACTTGTTCTCAAATTTCTGTTATTATTTCTTGAAGTAGAAAGATCATTATGTTCTCAAAAATCACATTCCCCAGCTCTGAAGTGTTCTCTTTCATATTCTTCAACCTTTGGCTTCACAAAACTTCTGGATGTCCATCAAGGATTTGGCACAATTGCCATCTGCTGTTTGCAGAACACAGCATTGCACAGTAAGGTCTCCTGGTTTTTAATACATTATTTCCTCAGCCTTATTCTGGAAGTCAGGGATCTAGATTGGTCTCCAGTTGTGAGGGTTTGTGCCATTTACTCACTGTGTGTTGCTTTGCACTACAGTAGACTGAGATAAGTACAAAGTTCTTCTCCCAGGGTTTGGCGGCATCCTAGTCAGGTGCCCAGAGTATGAAATCAAAAGGGAGCTTTATGGGCTCTTAATATAAATAACTTATACAGAGAACAACATCCTACTCTGCTGTAAAGGATTCCAACAGAGCAATATAGCTCTGGAATTTTAATGCTAGAATACAGAATTCTGAAGAAAAGAGAGATGCGAAATTAGCTTATTAAAGGTCATTCATAAGCTGTTATTAAAATATGGAAAGTTTCCTCCAAATAATACTATCATCAACCATTTTATTCTTATATACATCCTGAGCCATATTTGCTGTAAATTTAGGCGTTTTTCAAATTAATTTAGGTGACATTTAGCCCTATGATGTGGGTGGCATAAGGACGGTGGAGACAGCATCTCTTGCTGTGTCCTTATTCACAGCCTAAATTTCACCATTGTTATGTTCATGACAGTCTCTTAAGATGCTGGCTCCCCAGAAGTGTTCCTTGAAAAAACACCACTTGAAACAGGGGGATAATGAGAGGTAAGTCTTAACAAATACTTAGCTTCTATTAACATTGAGGAAACCTTCATTCAGGTGTGAAAAAACTATGTGAACAAGTTGCTGCAAATAACAGATCTGACTTGCAGTATTTATGAATGAATCGAGGATCTGGGGTTTTTGTTTGTTGCTTTCTGGTTTATTCTATTCTCAATGGAAATTGTGCTACATGGATGGCTAGACTATTGGAAAGATTATTACATAGCAGCATAATGATTAGAATTTTTGGTCCAGAGAAAATATTTTCCTTGGCATATTCAACAGCATAAACACTTTGGAGATACATTCAGTTTATCTATACACATCTCTAAATGACAGGGAGCCCAAGGAAGATATAATTTCAGACAATGTGTTGAATTTTAGAAAGAAAAAAAAAAATAATTTCAATCAGAAGAAAGAAAAAAAACATACAGTGCTGCTTTTGTGGCTTATGTGGCTGTGCCTGCACTGAGGAAACTGCCTCCCCCAGTCCAGCTTCACAGTTACCCATGGCAGGCAATCTCTCTGAAGTGGGATTCTCTTCCTGCACATTTACTCAGATTTCCTTCCAAAGGATGATGTGCACACCTAGGGACCAGGTGCTTGTAAATACACTTGACATCTGTTTAGATAAAACTAACATTTAACAGCAATCTGTGCCAAGACTATTTCTTCCTAGTAACTGTCTGACATAAAAATTACTAGAGATCACGTTTAACTGAATGATGGCAAAACGGTTCACTTAGCTCCAGCCTTTTGGCTTTGTTGCTGAAGACCTCAGGCTGCATCTGTAGTACAATTTACAGCAAAATATGGGTTTTCATTCACTTATCCCCAGGAGGCTAAGGCAGTTTACAAGCTTTATGCATTTGATAAGATCAAAGGGCTTGAGAATGAAAGAAGCTGTTCAGATTTATTAGCAGTACTATTAACTCAAAAGACAGTTTATGGTCAGTGGTGTTTTCCTCGATGAATAGCAAGGTTTCAACTGCTTTCAGGAATGCTTCTCCAAATATCTGTGGTACAGGTGATTGACAGCTCTTTGAAGGTTTTAAAAGTAAACGAGTGTCCCTTACACAGGATGACCGTGCATCTCGACTGAAGTTTGCCACCTCTTTTTCGTTTTGTTGCTGTTATTCATTTGTTTGTTTTTCAAGTTTCCACTTATTTTCTTACCTGATAGTCTATCCCATCTTTATGAAAAAGAGTCAGAACAGTAATGGAAAGTTGCCTTAATTTTTAACTCAAGTGATAACTGAGCCCTGAATTAAGGTTGACATATGGGTGGTTCCTATGGTCCTTTAAAAGGAGGAGATGAGTTTGCCTTTTGGCTTTCCTCCAAGGTGCAGCCAACCTTGCAGAAAAAGCCCTTGGTTAAACAAGCTACAGGTGCCCCACATTGGGTAAACAAGTGCCAGGTGTCCTGCTCTGGGCATAAAAGCTGGGACCACTCACAGGAAGGGTGGAGTGTCTGTCTGTGAGGTGGATGCACTTTGCAGAGTTTCCCTGTTGGGGAAGGACCTCCTGACTCTCCCTGCAACTGGGCCCCGGTCAGGTTTGGTGCTTGTGAATGCGGGCTCTGTGAGAACAATATGTGGCTGCCTCTATCCTATATTATCAGCCTATTGGCTTGGCTGTCTCCCATCTCTGTCATGGGAGACTTGGTTGCTTGGTTTGTTCCAGTGATTGTTGGCAATGTTGTATCATTCTTGGGGTCGTTGGGGCTGATGTCTCTTATGTGTGATCTGATTGACTTGTTTGTACCCCCAGCGATCACCCATGTACTGACCATTTTGTATACAACAGAATATGGTTACTGGTTCGTTCTACTGCTGGCTGTGTTCTTAGTGCTAGGCCTAGTAATTGGCAAAACAATAACCCATCTTAGAACCTCAGTTAACATGCTGTAAATCTCAAATTGCTCCATGGCTGCTGGAAGGTTGGTCTGGACTGATATCTTAATATAAATTATTGCTAACCTGTTTCTGAAATTCACAGAGAATTAAAGCCTACAAAACTAACTAGCATTTCACGTCAGTGTGATCTAATTATGATGAAAATTTCTAGCATGTTAACTAGCATTTTAGCATCAAAGCTTTGGACTCTAAATTAGGCAAATCCTGCTATAATTATTAGTATGTACTCTAACATATCTGAAAAACTAGCAAAGCTCTATAAGTCTGGTATGCATATGGATAACTAAGGAAGCAATGTGGTAGAGAGGTCTAAAAACTAATCAGAATTAGGGCATGTGTGTTGAATATGCAGCAAAATTATCTTTGCAAGTATTATATACATGGTTTACTTTTAAAAGAAAAAATCAGGAAATGGCAGAATTTCAACAATAATGTACTCGGCTAAATTTGTAAAGAAAACAGGTGCATTCCTGTTGTGTCACTTGAATCCAGTATCATAATCCTTAAGAAGTCAGAGTTTTTTCTTCCGAAAAAGAAAAACAGTCCAATTACCAAAGAAAGTTTCTGTGATATTTGTGACTTAGAAATGCTTTGTTCTTCGTGTAGTCCGAAGAACTGGAATGAGAAGCATTTGGTTTAGAGATTATTTCCTGTTTTCACAGTTTTTACTTCTGCTATTGTTTTGGCACAAACTATATTTTCTCTGTTCCTTCTTGTATGTGAAACAATAACACTAAGTCATTAAAAAACCCTTTTATTTAGTGGTGCTTGACTTACCATATCTTCACAGATGTTTCTGTTAATGGATTTATTATTAACCTTTCTTAAATAAAACCTAACGACAAATAAGTCAAAAATGTTTGTTCACTTGAACACAAAATTAAAATAACCTTGACTTATGGTACATTGTTTTCTGTTTACTGTAAGTTACCTCCTGAAATCAACTTTCCCTATACAGTCAATACACTAGTGCTCACTGGTCTTCTACAGAACTACCATCTGACTTTATGTCAAGGTTTGTTGTAGTTACTTCTTGTCTTTCACTAGACTCAGGAAAGCACTTTTTCCTTTCTATACCTTCCTTTTCTCAACAGTCTGAGAGATTCCCATCCATTTTTACCCTGCAACAAGGGTGAAAGCACCTCTGTAATGAAAACTTGAGTGAGGAGAGCAGCCCAATTTGCAGTGTTACAACATTGACACTGGCATCACAACACAATGCATGAATGCTGTGCTCCCAAGCAAGGAGCACACTACAGCCCTGCTCCTGGCAGGGTGTCAGAACTGCTCCCAACTTCTCTTGTCCCTTGCTGCAAAAGAATACTCACAAACTTTTAATCCTCATTATCCAGCACTATTAGAATACAGGGTGGCAAAAACCAAGGGGAAATTGGTGAGATTGTCTTGAGGCTTTTGAGGAAAATTAGCTGTTTCACTGAGGGTTTTCTATTTTCAGTTAAGAGCACCAAAGTAGTAGTACCCTTTCTAGGGCTTAATATTCGTGATGCACTCATGATGCATTCATGATGTGTTGGTATGGAAAGACTAACTGCAGGTATGCAAGCTCCGTGGAGATTAGGCCTATGCCTGGCAAGTTAGACCTTGCACTGAGGGTTGTGGAGAGCAGGTGGAATATTTTACTGGTGGATGGTTAGAGTTTTGTAGCAGTAGAAGATATTTGGCATGGAAAAATTTTGGTATTGATGATTTTACTGCAGCACTCTCCATGCTATGTCAAATGGGGTGACTACCAGTGGCTGTCTAGCACAGCTGCTGTCACACTTCTACCTTCCATGTCCCCACACTTTGAACTTGTTACCCTGCAGGACAGGGAAGGAGTGAAGACAGAGAAAAAGGAGATGGTGTAAATCTGTCAGTGCTATAAATCAGCCACGTTACACTGAACTCTATGAGGCTGACTGGAGCAACTGGTCTGTGTACAGCACAGGAGTCCCTTTCATCAAAAGCAGTGTAAACAAAGAAATGCTCGGGAGTAACAATGTGAGGGAGAAGCCTTAGCATCTACCTTGAATTCTCGTCACTGGAAATTTTCTAGTGCTCTATATAGTGTGGCTAGAGTGGTATTGCTTATTTAGGTGCATGTGAAGTAGAAAGAGACAACAATGTAGTTGGTTGTTTTGATCAGTGGACAATAAACAGAAAAAAATCCCCTCTAGTATAAACATTTTGAATCCCTGCAGCCATCATTTAAAAGACATCTGTAGAAACTTGATTCTTGTTAATCCCAGTTGCTTCCTAGTTGTTGATTAGCAAACTAACCTAGTGCTATTGAAACTCTTGTCATTAAATGGCTCCATAGAAACCAAGGAGTATCCTACCCTGCCCAGCTAACAGAATGACCAACTTGAATACCTAGGGTCCACCATCTTCTTCTCCACAGGTGGGTCCATTGACTTCTCCATCAGTAGAGAGAGGATGATGTTAATGATTGAGCTTATCTGACCAGTCACAGGTGTTGTTCAGGGCCAGCTCTTGATAGTATTTACTCTCTTACATGACAAATACCTACAGACCTTGATAACTCTTTCATCTGTACAGCTACTTATCCTCTCCAAAACACAAAAGGGGGTAAGAGCTGTGATCAAGTCCTCTGTCACAGCACATTAGCAGGAGAAAGGAAAGCACACTTCTAAACAGTTTGCAGTACTGTGTGTTTATGCAGGAAATGAAAGAACTTGTCTGCTGTTTTGAAAACTGAAGGGATAGTTCCTTTCACAGTTGTTAAACCTCAGTAAAATATTTTTTAAATAATCAGTTATTCCAACCTGAGTGAAATAAAATGTCTTGTTGACTCTGTATTGTAAAAGCACATTTAAGATTCACCTCCTTCTTTTAGATATTTGGGTTGATTTGATTTAGCAAGATGTCTTTAATGTCTTCCTATGAGAAGAGAGGGAAGTGGTATATGGCTGAGTTACTCTGTGTGCCAGGATACTGAGGCTCAGCAGAGATAAAACAACCTCCCAAACAAACAACAGATGGCCAATGGCCTAATGCTTTGCTTTGGGTGAACATGACAGGGATTTATTCGTTCAACCTGGAGAAGGAGCCCTGGAAAGGCTGAAACTGCAGAAATGCATGACATTCAGGCAGACACAGTTTGTTATGGGGATTCGGTCTGAGCAGATGGTATTAGAATACAGATCTATTATTAGGCGTCTGCTTCCCATCTCACTTACACAATGCATAAGATTCAGATTAAATTCCCCAAGGAATGCCTGGATCACTTACTAATTTGTACGTGCACATCTCTATGTATCTTTCTTTGAATTCAGACACTGGGCTACAGCTTGGGCTAGGGTAGAGATGTACATTTGTAAAGTGACAGCAGCGTAACTAGAGACAGCATCTGATCCGTGTTCTCACTGCACAGAGAAATTCTCAGTGCTAAACTATTAGTTAAAGTTTAATACCCAAACCAGACAGAAACTTCTGTGTTGTCTGAATAGATGTGTATGGGTTCACCCACTGAAAAGGCAACAACATGCAAATGTTCTGCAAGATATGCACTTACATAGAAATAACATGGATCAGGAATTCTTTCTGCCCTATCTTCATTTTCCCTGGTGTTGAGGTTTATCACAGGATCGGTGTTATGGATGCCTTCATTTTAGACTCTGCTGGACTTAAGGTAGAAACAATCCCAGGCCCTGAGTAGGGTAGGAGGGAGTGATAGCCCTCAGCACCTCCTGAAGCCAGTAACTCGCCTCATACCAGATAGCTGGAGCTGCTGACAGCTGCCTTGTTGAGAACAGCCCAGGGTGGGTCAAGGATCTGACCACATTTTACCAGCATCCCTCCACTCCCCTCACCTCTCTGTTCCCACAAAGCTACATGGGAGTGGGGCAGGACTATGAGGTGTGAATTTCCCTTAATTCACACTTCCACTCTGAAGCCTTGGAGCAGAGAGAGAAGCGTCATGCCACACAACTCTCCCCTTGACAGCCATGTCCAAGCCCTCCTAAAGACAAGATGACCAGAGTTTCATCTGCTTGATCTCTCTAAGGGACAGGTTGTGTGGAGACTGAGGGAAAACTAGTCCACTGAATTAGATAAAGCATGCTCAACCCAGCATCTCAGTCCCTTCTCTTCTAATATTTAGTAACAGGTATGTTTTAGTGCAGGAAAGATGCTGCCCTAGATGTATCTCCAAGGCAGCTGATACTATTGTGGTATCTACTGGGTTGCAGTGGAAGGGGGTGAAGGATACTGAACTTCAGCACCAGCAAAGTGACTCTGATAAATATTTATAGAAAAATTCATTCAGATCAAAGAAAATAATGTATCTGTTAAGTTGAACTTCTCTGAAGCAACTTCAGGCTGTCACAAGTTGCTCTATTAATAAATACACAGATTTAACAAGCAGTTCTCTCTCCTTATACAGAGAATCTAAGGAATGAAATGTAACTACTGAGGTCATTCTTTTGCCTTTGAATTTCTGCTGTCTTCTGTAAAGCAAAAAAATACACTAATTTGCTGTTCTCGTCAAATTCTTTGCAATGTCATTTATGATCCAAGCTGCTGTACTTAGGAACGGGTGTATGTTACCAAAGCTAGTAGTGCTTAAGTGTGAATGATCTCTTACATCTTGTCCCAGACAGAATGGGAAAAAAGGTGTTAAAAATATGAAGTTTACCCAAAAACGGTGTTCTTACTTCCATGGTGATCTGAGCCTGCATCCTAAGGCTGCTAATGTAGAGGAAAGGCCCATGCTTTGTGGCTGAAGGCAATGTCCAGCCCATTAATAATTCAGCTCTTCAAAGTGTATCAGGATGGGGCTACTGTACCATTGAAACCATCCAAGTATGGGACTTTTAGTAGAATTTAGGGGCTGCACAACTTTTATACTGACTTTGTTGAGCATATAGTCACTGCTGGTCTGGGATTTCCAGGTGTCCATCAGCTTTGTCAGACCTACACAGACAAGTATCTCAGCTACTCCAGACAATGCTCATGGTGTGGGAAGGGAAATTGGACACCTCTTCCCTGTGTTTTCTGTAACTATAGATCAGTCTGGCTCAATTAAACCCAGCTCATATGATTGCATGCGAACAACCATACCTCTTCCAGCTGTAATGTGGTTACAACCCTATTTATTTGCATTGTACTTCATTTTTGCTGACTACTGAGCCGATCTCTTGATAGGTTAGACAACAGATGAGGCATGACAGTAACATAGTAAGTTCTCAGAGAGAAGTTTTTTTCTCTAAGGGCAGAGTGGAAAGGGATGGGTGGAGATCTGAGTTGCCACTAAGTCTTTGCAAGTGGGGAGGGAAGTTAATAGCTAGGGGGCTAGTCAAACTATTTCAGTCCTGCAAAAATGAGTGTCAAAGGACATTGCACTGAAAAATTGATCTGAAAAATACTGTGGATTATTAAGTTTTACGTTTTCATTCTCGGCACTAAAAATCATTCTAAGTGGAGAGAAAAAATAAATACAAAAATAGGAATAGAGAATAAAGCCACTTTCATGAAAAGAGATGTAATGAGCAGAGAAAATTGCCTCGTCTCATTACAGCCTTAAGCTTGACCTCATGCTCTGTCTCACAAGCTGTATTTTTCATTATTATCCTCAGAAATAACTTATATTCCATGCGCTTTTTCTTCCTATTGAAGACATTCAGACAATGACGGTGATGATGGTGATGAGGAACCTTGTTTTATGGGAGCTAACCTGTGGCAGTTGTTCATCTACTCAAGGCTTCTAAAGACCCTAAAAGTGTTTCTCTCCCAGCATTTGTAGTGAATTAACACTTTTCACCCTCAGCTGATGATATTTCAGATTGAGTAAACTGTCATTGCTGAAGTGGAGCTGCCAGATACATGAACCCCAGTTTTTTAAGTTTTTTTTAAAAAAGGAAGGGGATAAGCTTTATGGACAGATAAAGCCAATAGCCTAGCATAGTTTGCAGACAGCATGAAAATAAAATGTCAGTCTTTTATTAATCACCAGAAATAATTGTTTCATATTAAATTTAAAACTTGGCAAGAATGTTGTATCACAGAATTGTCTAGGTTGGAAAAGACCTTGAAGATCTTTGAGTCCAACCATCAACCTAACACTGACAGTCCTCAACTATACCACAACCCTAAGTGCTATGTCAGCCCAACTCTTAAACACTTCCAGGAATGGGGACTCCACCACAGCCCTGGGCAGCCCATTCCTATGTCTAACAACCTGTTCTGTGAAGAAATACTTCCTAATACCCAGTCTAAACCTCTCCTGATGCAACTTGAGGCAACCCCTCATCCTATCGCTTGTTACTTGGTTAAAGAGACTCATCCCCACCTCTCCACAACCTCCTTTCAGGTAGTTGTAGAGGGCGATGAGGTCTCCCCTCAGCCTCCTCTTCTCCAGACTAAACAACCCCAGTTCCCTCAGCCGCTCCTCATCAGACTTGTGCTCCAGACCCTTCACCAGCTTTGTTGCCCTTCTTTGGACACGCTCAAGTATTTCAATGTCCCTTTTGTAGTGTCCTTTTGTAATTCTCTCAACATTTTACTGAGGAGTAAAAGCTGATGGGATAGAGTGGCAGAAGTATTTATACCTCCTTTAGAAAGTAAGATATTTTTTCTTTCCAAAAGCTGAATGTTGCAGTCACTTAATGTGTAACCAACACAGGTCTACAGTAATTCTGTTAGTTTGTACCATTTAGGAATCTGAAGCAGTGTGATGGAGACTAAACTTTTTTTTTTTTTTTTTTTTGCGTGCTGATCTGGTTCATCTCTGCATTGCTTGAGCATGAGCTCTCAAATCTCTTCTAAGATGGGCAGATTACTTTAAGTTGAATAATTTAAGAATTTAAGTTGCTCATAAGAACATGGTTTAGAAGAGCTGACATATTTTCAAACTTGATTGACTGCCTGCATCTTCAACAGAAGTTGACAAGACAGGGCTCCTGCTTTTTTTTTTAGAGTCTCTTTATGTGGTCTTGAAAAAGCAAAATCACCTTCCCTACTACTGCATCTGTCAGGATCAAATATTCATCATTAAAGATGATACCATATCTATTATTCTAGGGGAAAATAAAAAGGTAACAATAAATCCCATAGGAGATTAACACATCCAAAGAGTCTAGCAAGGTTTATTCTCTACCTATGTGCCACTGCCTCCCAATGACAGATTTGTGATTGAAGAGGAAAGATCTTCTCTAGCAAGTGTTTTCCTTATTGACATGATCTTTTATTGTTTATTCATGCTCACTATAGCAGAGAAGACCTATTTTCCTCCAAAGAGCATATTTATACTGCTTTCTAATTTTCCATTTCAATGGCTTTATGACTTGTCCTTCAGCTTTGCAGAGTTTTCTTGGCTAGAGGAGTTTTCTTCCTCTCATAAGCCGAGAGGCATAACTTAAGAAAGAGTACGATGTAGATTTTTTTTTTTTTTCCCAATTAAACCAGGTAAAAAAAAACCCATGAGGTGTGAATGTGCCCTCTGCTTTTTCTGCAGATGTCCTGCTGGCCAGGCAAGTGATTTAAGCCTCAATTTGAAAAGTCTTAATGAAACAGGAGGGAGTAGGAATGCAAAACCATGTCTAGAACATACTAGATTCAATGCTTTTTGCAGCTGTTTTGCAGGTACAGGAGAGCCTGTTTCTGTGCCTATTTGAACTTGGCAAGAGTGAAAGACCCAAAGGACTCAGTCTGAGTGACACTATGGTTGAGTAATCTAGCTCCATATCAAATGCTGACATAGCTTGTTTCACTTTTTCAGCCAAGTAGTTCCTGAAATTTCCCATGAAAGAAAAGTGATACACAAAAGAAAAGTAGATTATTTCCTTCCCTTCAGGAACCACTGTAAGTTAGAGACACCCAAAGGAAACCTTGGGTGATTTCTAGAGCATGCCATATCTAGGTAGGTCCAAAAGGATTAGAATTCTGGCTGTTAAGGGAATTCAGTACTGTTTTTTTAATTTTTATTTTTTTAAGTCTATACTACACGATGGGGCATTTTTCCATACAGGGAAAGTAGAGTTCTTTTCATAGAAGCACTTTGTAAAGGTGATTAAAATGTCTCAGAGAACACAGATATCCCCACTGCTAGCTTTCTTTGTGAAAAGTTAAGGCCAGATCCCTCTGATGCAAACCGTGCTGTCTGCAGCTTGAGGTACTAAGGACAAAAGTCACATCCACTACCTTTGTCATCACACCAGCTACCTCTTTGGTCTCTCATGTACTGCAAAGATTTCTCAAGCTAGTTTTCATTACTCTGGCTGCTCAAAGTTTCAGGCTGCTTAAGGAGCTAGGGGCTGCAAAACAACGTTGAATTTCTGCTCTCTGCTATCATTGTGGCACACATTACACACAGGACTGAGATGGGCTGGTTACTGGCTGCTCTGGTTGAGATCTCTATTTACTCCACATGAAGCTCCAATAAGGACCACATTTATTTGCTCTCTGAATGCCTTGTTAGGCGATGGAAACAAGGCCATAATCAATGTCTTTATCATACAATCATAGAAAAATATAATTTGGAAGGGAACTCAGGAGCTCTCTAGGTTGACCTCCTGCTTAAAATGGGATCAGCTGTGAGATCAGATCAGCTTGATCAGAGCTTTATCCAGTCAGGTCTTGAAAAATTCAAAGGATGGAGACTGCTCCAGTGTTTGTATCTCCTCATTGTGAAAAAGTTTCTTCTTGTATATGGCCTGAACCTCTTCTGATTCAATTTATGACCATTTTTTTTGTTGTTGTTGTCTTATCCTGCTCCTTAATAAAGAGCCTAATGCTGTCTTCTCAATTACTTTCTTGTAGTTATCCATAGGTTAAGACCCCCCCTAAGTTTTTGCTTCTCCATCCTGAAGTTGTGTTGTAGGCAGCTTTCCTCCTTTATTCACTGGTGCAACAGTCAACCAATACTGAGGTTTTGGTTATTGTTGTTGTGTGTGTTTATTTAATAACTAGAAATGTATTATAAGTAAAATAAATTATCTCATGTCATATGATGATAAACAACAGTAGAGTGACCCACAAGTCTATAGGCACTCATTAATCTAGCCCCATTTCTCTGTTTAGTCAGATGGAAATTCTCTGTGATTCAGGCTTATCTTTTTCATATGCAAACTTTGTCTACTGAAGCGTTGGAGGTAACATTACTTTGCCTCAGCAACACACTGCAGGGCCTCTTGTTTCTTTGAAAATGTGGTGGGAGCTGACACAGAATTACCCATTCACTCATGGGATGCAACATCTGTGAAGGGCTGAAGACAATTTTCCTAGCAGGAATATATTTTTGAAGATTTTTTTTTAATAATAATTTCAGGAATAGGGTCATGTTTTGGTAGCTAAGAAATCTGTGTATGAATTTGGAGATATGGTTTCAATTTCCTATTCCACTATGGATTTCCGTTTAGACTGCATGGGTCTAAGTAACACGGCAGTGATCTAATCTTGCTTTATAGCCAAAGAAGTAAAGCAGGCACTTGCAGTGAATGGTCCTAGACCAGACAGCTAGGACAGTTCAGCCCTATAAGCACCCTTTTTTGTCTAATGACTCCTAAGGAAAAGCCTAGTTTTCTAGCTTAGGTGCAGACTCCTACATTTCAGACTTCTAAGGTTAGGTGAGTTAAATCCTACCTTCAGTTTTTTTGAGCCTCAGTTCTTGCCTTTAAAATTTTCAGCAATGCCTCAGGAGGAGCTAATTGGAAGGATAAGAGTCTTAAGGACTTTGAGGTACCCAGGTGCCATGTAATAGAGGAAGCTAGGGATCTTTTGAGGTCCCTTCCAGTCCCTAACATTCTGTGATTCTGTAACATACGCATCCAGTAAAGCATAGGTAATGTAGCTGTGTTGGGTGAAAGCAGTACTAAGAATATAATGGAAGATCTGTAGCTGAGGTCCTCTCAGAAACAGGTGTATCACACCTCCCAGTTTCTCCCTTCAGATCAGGGCATGGAGAAGGTGGTACTGATTCTACATGAGGATGAATATGTCTTTCATCAGCAGCACCGTGCTAAAGAGGAGGAACCAAATTAATGAAACTCAGAATTCACCTTGGCTTCCTCAGTTGCAAATCGTGCTTTAAATTTTTATGTGGAATGGTGTGATGGGCATAATGTACAATTCCATTTCAAGTAATTACATTCTGCCTGCTTAAAATTCTTCCTGTAGTTTCCACTGGGAAAATGATTCTTCATATCTCCCTCCTGCACCCCACTGGGTATGTACTATTGCTGACAGAGAGTGGCTGCTGTGTGACACCCCCATGCCCTGCACGTACATACATACACAATTGCGACGATGTTAGATTGAGCCCTGCATATGCAGCTTTTTGTCCTGCCTGTGACTGAAATTGGTTGGAATTGCCTGGGCATAACTGAGAGCAATATTTGACCTGCAGTTTTCAAACCACAAGGGATGAAAGAGGCTGTGAAAATCCAGCGTTACAGTCAGTCTTTGTATCTAGAGTACAATTTTTTATCAAGGATCTAGAAGCATAGAACTCTTCCTCATTCAGCAGTGGAGCAGATGAATATCACTTGATGGATTGTGAGACCAGGTAATCTGGGGCAGGGAGAGTTGAAGAAACTTGCCAGCTACTGGACACTGCATGGAGTCAGATGAGTTCTTGTAATGTAGTCTGAGCTGCTCAGAAAGGTGACAACCTCCCACCTGGATTATGTGGTTGTACAAAAGGTGATTTATTTGGTCTGTTTTACTAGGCAAACAGCCTAGGAGGACTCATATGGTCCATGCCTACTGAAAGAGGTAGTAACCAGAAGCAGATGGGGGATAGCTTGTCTTAAAGCCCCAACCAAAATGCCAACACTTTTTAACTAGGCACTGAGTCAATGGGGAAGACATGGCTAAAAAGGCAAGTGGATACCAGCTTTTCCCTCTTCTGCCAAACCCATGCACAGAGCAAGTCTTATTCGGTGGCCCTCAAGGCTAGTCCCACAATTCATCTGGGTTTAAAGCTTCCTAGGCACGCATGGTTTTTTTGTTTGTGGTTGTTTTGGAGTTTTTTGTTTGTTGTTTTTGTGCATTTTTGTTTGGGATGATGATTATTATTATTATTTGTTTGTGGTTTTTGGGGGTGTTTTGTAGTTTTGGTTTTCTGTCTCTGCTGCTGTGTCTGTCTTCCCAGGCAGCTGCAGCACTGTGGTGTGTGCTAACAGTCCTGGAGCCTGTTTCCTGATAGCATGAAATGAGGCAAGAAGACTCAGGACTTCACTCTGCAGATTGTACTGCTTCATTCTCTTCCTACATTTCTACAATTGATCAATTTTTCCTTTTTTTGCATTTTTCCCCCCCCCCCAATTCCCTTGCAAATGTTTTCTTCTCAAGATATATTTACATTTTATTCATGACTCTGTCAGGATTAATTTCAGTGCTTCACACTGCCTGTGACTCCTCATGTATAATGAATGAAGCAGCAGCTGCTGCAGCTGACAGTCTGAGCACTCCAAGGGCATATATACACCAGCATCATTGGCAACTTCTAACCAGAAAGGATTTTAATACCCCTGCTGTCTGAACTGCACTTTTGGCCAGGGCACCCTTTAGGAAAGAATTGTGGCAGCTCCAAGAAGAAGGTACTTTTCAAATTATTTCTCGCTCTTGAACTATGTGCATTGATAACAGCAAAGACTTTGGGTTCATCGGTGTCTAAGGCTGTAAGATGCTGAGTGTCTGGACTTGATTACCCTGGTGAAATCCTGTGGAATTACTTAGCCATCTCATTACTGTAAAAAACTAATCCTGGATCTGGAGTAGCACACAGACAGCCTCCATTTTTCTGTTTTTCGTCACACACAATATCTTTCTTATAATACAACTATCCAGAGGCCAAGGGTGGTTTTGCACCCAGTATGCCCTCAGGGAGTCAGAACGATCCCTAGCTCTGCCACTGAGTTTTTGTGTAGCCATTGGCACATAGCTTCCTCACATGCCCTTCAGAATTATATATATTATATATATAATTACTAATATATATATATTATTATATATATAGGCTAATTATATTTTGCCTATTTAGATTAGAAGCTTCTTTAGAGAAGTGTATTATATGTTTGGTGGACCCTAACACTCTGGCATCTTGATCCTCTTTGAGATTCTTGGGATGAGCCATGATAGAACCATTGAATCACAGGATAGCCTTGGTTGGAAAAGACCTCTAAGATCATGAAGTCCAAGCATTAATCCAGCACTGCCAATTGACCACCAAACCATGTCCCTCAGCACTGTGTGTACATGTCTTTTAAATACATCTAGGGATGGGGACTCCACCACTGCCCTGGGCAGCCTGTTCCATTGCTTGATAACCCTTTCAGTGAATATTTTTTTCCTAATATCCAATCTAAATAAGTATAACTACAGTAATAAAAAAGTTGTTAGAGGATCCCTAATTGGGTTGCTGCTCCAGCCATGTACAGCACCCATTTAGAGTCAAGCAGAAAAAGAACTGTAGAAGTTATCCTGAAAGACAGCAGTTTTGAGGTAATTTTGAAAAAGGTATTACAGATTAACCTTTAAAGATATCAAAATATCAATATTTCTAGATGATCAAGTTTTCTTACGTGGAAAAGGTCATTATTTTAAGTTTCAATATTTCTATTTAGTATGGACTTCTTTAGTTTTCACTCCATAAGTACTTCACACAGTTTGTCTTCTTTGCCATTTTTGAGTTGTAGAGCAACTTCCCGTATACCAGACTGTCATCTTAGACTCAAACTCTATTTTCAAACCATGTCAGTCAAAACCTCAGATGATAGAACTCTTTTCCATCTTCATGTCCTCATGCAAATACATCCCACAAGGTAGGGATATAGAATCCCCACTAGTGCTATTGTTAGCTATGATGTTTCTTCTGGCTCACAAAAGTCATGTTTCCTTTAAAAAAGAAAAAAAGAGAGAATCAACATTAAGTCTTACAAGTACTGGCTGAAGGACAGAGCCCAGAGTAGTGGTCAGTGGGGCAGAGTCTAGTTGGAGGCTTCTGACTAGTGGTGTCCCCCAGGGGTTGGTGTTGGGTCCAGTCCTATTCAATATATTCATTATCAACCTGGACGAAGGAACAGTATATCCTCAGCAAGTTTGCTGATGACACAAAACTGAGTGGCTGAAATGCCAGAGAGCTGTGCTGCCATCCAGCATGACCTGGACAGTCTGGAGAGCTGGGCAGGGAGAAACTTAATGAAATCAACAAGAGCAAGTGTAGAGTCCTGCATGTGGGGAAGAACAACCCCATGTACCAGTACAGGCTGGGGGCTGAGCTGCTGGAGAACAGCTCTTGGGAAAATGACCTGGGAGTCCTGGTAGACAACAGGCTGACCATGAGCCAGCAATGTGCCCTTGTGGCCAAAGAGGTCAATGGCATCCTGGGGTGCATGAAGAGGAGTGTGGCCAGTAGGTCAAGGGAGCTTCTCCTTCCCTTCTACCCTGCCCTGGTGAGGCCTCTTCTGGAGTACTGTGTCCAGTTCTGGGCTTCCCAGTTCAAGAGGGACATGGAGCTACTGGAAAGAGTCCAGCACAGGGCCACTAAGATGATGAAGGGATTGGAGTGTCAGGGGAAGTTAAATTGGATATTAGGAAGAAGTTCTTTACTGAGAGGGTAGTTAGGCACCGGAACAGGCTGCCCAGGGAGGTGGTAGAGTCACCATCCCTGGAGGTGTTTAAAAAACAAGTAGATGTAACACTTGAGGCTATGGTCTAGTGGTTAGAGAGATGATGGGATTAATGTTGGACTTGATGATCCTGGAGGTCCTTTCCAACCATAGTGATTCTATAATTCCAAATGAGGAGAGGCTGAGGGAACTAGGTCTATTTAGGTTGGAGAAGAGGAAGCTGAGGGGGGATCTCATTAATGCTTATAAATATCTTAAGGGTAGGTGTCAGGAAGACAAGGGCAGACTCTCCTCGGTGGTGTCCAGTGACAGGACAAGGGGCAATGGGCACAAACTGGAACACAGGAGGTTCAGTCTTAACATAAGGAAACACTTCTTTACTGTGAGGGTGACAGAGCACTGGCACAGGCTGCCCAGAGAGGTTGTGGAGTCTCTGTCTCTGGAGACATTTACAACCCGTCTGGACGTGTTCCTGCATGGTCTACTCTAGGATCCTGCTCTAGCAGGGGGGTTGGACTGGATGATCTTCTGAGGTCCCTTCCAACCCCTACTATTCTGTGATTCTGTGAAGTAGCTGTTATTAAAATGTCTTCCAAAATATTGTGACAATATTACAGTCTTAGGGACTAATTAAATGCTTGATTCCAGAGAAGTTGGACAGATTAGCTAGGTGAAAAACTATTCATCCAGGGAATAAGGTTTTGTGCTCTGACTCTTGCTGGCTAATTTTGTCAAATTGGCAAATTTGACAAACGAAAGAGCTTGTTGATTTTTCACAGGTGGGAAAAGTGAGGCCTGTGATGTGCAGATGGTTTGTCATAGACTCAGTCACTGGAAAAATCAGGATCATCACTCTGAGGGATTCTTAGCCTTGAGCACTGCATACAGTCCAAGATGCTCAGCTGGCATCAGCAACCTGAAATAAACAGTGAAGCACCACCCAGAAGAGAACACATATCTTAATGATGGATTTTGCTGAGGAAATGGCTCTGGCCCTTCACTCTGCCCAGTCCTGTAGAGGAAGGCAGCACCACTATTCCTTACAATGTTTGAACAAGGGATTTTTTCCAGCTCATTTGTCCAGTACTTTGTTAAAGTAGTTACACCCAATTACTGTCACTTCCACTAATTCACCCTTCCCACAGTTCTTCTGTACTTGCATCTGTTGGTTTTTTTTTTTTTTTTTTCCTTCTGCTAGGTGAAGACAACACAAGGTAAATTGTCCCTTTCACAAAGCAGATATCTGTCCAGTCAAGAGGTTCAGATTCATTCAGATAAGCTGCCGCTTAAGTAATTCCTCTTTACTCCTCTGTTGTAGCCTTGCAAATTTTGTAAGCAAAACAAGTCTAAGAAAATTTGTTAAACTGGATAACCCAGATGCTGGCAACTCAGAAGATGCCACTTTCCTCTTTGCAAGCACTAATTTTTGTGATCCAGAATGGTTGTGATCAGGACACTAACCAGATCTGATCCTACACAGGCAAAGCTGTTCATCCTTGTGATTATCAACTGCAGGATAATTCCTCTTTTGTGAGACTTAACATCCTGGCTGCGGTCCAGGCTGCACAGTTAATACATTCAACATACAAGTTCTAAAATACACTCTGCATTTTCATCTGGATACTGTCTTCTTTATTGGCTGCCATAATGGTATGTGTTGTTGCTATGCATGGTTAAACACTGAGGGACTGCTCTGCATTCATGTGGATATTGCTTTTTTTTGTACTGCATTTTCTGCTATAGAAACCTTTAGATTCATAATTCCCAAACTTCTGAAAGCCAAGCCTTTATTTCCTCTTAGGGGAACAAAGCCAGTTGCACATACCCTGACTCCTACAGTATGCTGAAAAAAGGCCTATTTGTGCATAATCCTCTTCTTGAACCTTCACATCCCCCAGCTCAAGATGTCTTTGATTTTATTGTATCTGGTATCTGTCAATAACCTGCATTTATAGAAAGCCATGAGACCCCTCCAGCAGAAGCTGTAAAAATATTCTTAGAAACTGAGAGGGTGTAATCTTCTAACCTTCATACTCTCACATGCAAAGGTCATTCTGGTTCTGAGTGCCTCTGAGAAGAAGATGTTCTTTGTATTGAATGTCTCCCTCATCCTCCTTTAATTTATTCAGAGGTATCTGTATCATAATGCCACAGGCTGTTTGGCTTTTTGATCCCAGCATCAAATAAATTAGATTGTTTATTTTTCTGTCATGGAAAAATAACTGAAAACCCTGGGTATTGTCATTGTAGTCATTAAACAAAACAACTAGTCACAAGCATAGTGGATGTCTGTCTCTGGACTCTCCTCTCAGCACCTGCCTGAGCTGAGGGAGATGTGTGGCTCAACTTCTCATGGCTTGCTTCAACCAGGCCCATTTGAAAGACTTTCAGAAATAAGTCAAACTCAGGAAAAGTCATAGAGTCCAACTGTAGATGATACTGAGTGGGTTTTAAAAGAGGTCACCATGTCTGTGGTAGGTATGCTGATCTCTGACATCTTCTACCCCTGGGATGTTCTATGCCATTAAGCATTGCTCTGAGCAAGGAGAAAGCAGGCAGGCAGGCATATCTGCTGGTCTCAGTTCTGATTCTGCTTCCGTTTGCTCAGTTTATTGTAGTGTGTTTAGTGAAAGGCAACTTATTCTTTTTTACCTTTGAAACTGCAGCTGCAGAAACTTGGTCACCATTGGCAAGACAGTCATTGTCTCAAAACTGAGCAAGAGGGGCTGAGCAAGCCTCACTTGTTGCTGGCTGGGAACGACCCAGGCTAACCTCATATAGTCTCATAGGTTAAAAAGTTGTATATTATGCTTAAGTTAGCAGTGGGTACATGCTCTTCTGGTCCAAAGCCTAGTTAGGAGAAGAACTCGGCAATAGTAATGATCCCATACACTTTATCTGAACTGTGAAAATTGCCCCATACTGTATCAAAAAGCCAAGGTGATATTTGCTTTTGACATGAATGATATCTTCATTTCAAGGTTTATCTTGTAATTTGTAAAAATGAAAAACTCTCTAGCAAGGACTGTTAAGCCCCCCCAGGTAGTTCCAAGTTAGAAACGAGTTTTCAGGGGCACTTTGGGAAAGGTTTGTCTCCCCATCTGAGTGAGTTTGTTCCTCTCCCTCCTTCACATTAAGGAAAGAGGTAATGACTTGTTCACTGATGAAAGAAAGTGTTTCTTGTAGTAGTACTTCTAAATCTGTAGAAGAACAATTCCCCAGAAAGTAATCTAATTCCAGCTAGGAACTGGATGTGTGTGTATGGCTATATACACATATATATTTAAAAAGTGATCTTTAATTTCAGTTTGCTAGCAATCCCTAATCCAAAACGTTATAGCTTAAGCAAATTTTGTATAGCAATGCTGAGCTTATTACAGTTCAGGATTTTAAAAAGTGCCCGAAAAGATTCCTGGGCACCGGAATCTAATTGCTCATATTGCTAGAATGGCTCGCAGAGGAGATTTGGCTGATGTATTATTCCAAACAATCACTCAGGAATTAGCAGGGGCCACAAGCCTCTCTCAGTAGGCAGCCTGAATGAAACTACCCTGTTGGAAGGATTTGGGAATTCAGTAGTACAGATTTACACCAGTCTGTAGCTGTTCTCCTTGTTGCTAAAGTGAGTACTGGCATAATTAATTTATAAGCATGAGAGGAAAAATCAGAGTATCTCTATATTTATGAATAGAGATTTTTTTTTCTTTTTCTTTTCTTCTTTTTCTTTTCTTCTTTTTCTTTTCTTCTTTTTCTTTTCTTCTTTTTCTTTTCTTCTTTTTCTTTTCTTCTTTTTCTTTTCTTCTTTTTCTTTTCTTCTTTTTCTTTTCTTCTTTTTCTTTTCTTCTTTTTCTTTTCTTCTTTTTCTTTTCTTCTTTTTCTTTTCTTCTTTTTCTTTTCTTCTTTTTCTTTTCTTCTTTTTCTTTTCTTCTTTTTCTTTTCTTCTTTTTCTTTTCTTCTTTTTCTTTTCTTCTTTTTCTTTTCTTCTTTTTCTTTTCTTCTTTTTCTTTTCTTCTTTTTCTTTTCTTCTTTTTCTTTTCTTCTTTTTCTTTTCTTTTCTTTTTCTTTTTTTCTTTTTCTTTTTTTCTCCAGAATAGATAAGGTTATTGCTGCATACAGGCTTCATTTGCTATTACATTATTACATAAAAGAATCTAAATTCAGAATAACAAGACAGAAATCAGTGCAAGTGATCCTGATGGGCCAGTAAATAGAGAGCTTTGGCTGGACCTCAGGAACAAAAGGAAAGTCTACGGCCTTTGGAAAAAGGGGTTGGAACTTATGAGGAGTACCAAAATGTAGTGAAGCTGTGCAGAGCGAAAATTAGAAGGGCCAAAGCTCAAGCGGAACTTGACTTGGCCACTACGGTCAAGGACATTAAGAAGAGGTTCTTTCAGTACCTCAATAGAAAAAGGAAGACTGGGGAAAATGTTGGCCCACTGATGAATGAGGCGGGTGCACTGGTGGTGGAAGACCCAGAAAAAGCAGAGGTACTGAATACCTTCTTTGCCTCGGTCTTCACTACTAAAGCGGTCTCTCGTGAATCCCAAACTGTGGAGGCAAGAGGGAAGGCCTGGAGAGATGAAGACTTTCCCTCGATAGAGGAAGACTGTGTTAGAGACCACTTGTCCAAACTGGACATCCATAAGTCCATGGGCCCTGATGGGATGCACCCGTGAGTGTTGAGAGAGCTGGCAGATGTTATTGCTGGGTCACTCTCCATCATCTTTGAAAAGTTGTGGAGAACAGGAGAGGTGCCTGAAGACTGGAGGAAGGCCAACATCACTCCAGTCTACAAAAAGGGCAAGAAGGAGGAGCCAGGAAACTACAGGCTGGTTAGTCTCACTTCCATCCCTGGAAAGGTGATGGAGCGACTTGTTTGGAGGTCATCTCCAAACATGTTGAAGAACAGAAAGTTACTGGGAGTGGTCAATATGGATTTACCAAGGGTAAATCATGCTTGACTAATCTGCTAGCCTTCTATGATGTTATAACTGGTTGGCTGGATGAGGGGAGAGCAGCAGGTGTCATCTACCTTGACTTCAGCAAGGCTTTTGACACTGTCTCCCATAACATCCTCATTGGGAAACTCAGGAAATGTGGGTTAGATGAGAGGACGGTGAGGTGGATCAAGAGCTGGCTGTGTGACAGATCACAGAGGGTTGTGATCAGTGGAGCAGAGTCGAGTTGGAGGCCTGTAACCAGTGGTGTCCCCCAGGGGTCAATACTCGGTCCGGTCTTGTTCAACATATTCATCAATGACCTGGATGATGGGACAGAGTGTATCATCAGCAAGTTCACTGATGATCCCAAGCTGGTAGGGGTGGCTGACATGCCAGAGAGCTGTGCTGCCATCCAGCAGGACCTGGACAGGCTGGAGAGCTGGGCAGAGAAGGACCTTATGAGGTTCAATAAGGGCAAGTGTACGGTGCTGCACCTGGGGAAAAAGAATGCCGGGCACCAGTATAGGTTAGGGGGGGATCTCCTGGAAAGCAGTTCTGAGGAGAAGGATCTGGGAGTCCTGGTAGACAGCAAATTATCCATGAGCTGGCAATGTGCCCTTGTTGCCAAGAAAGCCAATGCCACCCTGGGCTGCATAGGGAAGTGTGTGGCCAGTAGGTCGAGGGAGGTCATTCTCCCCCTTTACTCTGCCCTGGTGAGGCTGCAACTGGAATACTGCATCCAGTTCTGGGCTCCCCAGTTGGAGAGACGGGGACCTACTGGAGGGAGTCCAGTGGAGGGCAACGAGGATGATTGGGGGATTGGAGCATCTCTGCTATGAGGAAAGGCTGAGAGAGCTGGGAGTCTTTGGGCTGGAGAAGAGAAGTCTGAGGGGTGATATAATTAATGTTTATAAATACCTAAAGGGTGGGTTGAGGGAGGATGGAGCCAGACTCTTTTCATTGGCTCCCGGTGACAGGACTAGGGGTAACGGGCACAAGCTGGAACATAGGAGGTTCCATCTAAATATGAGGAAGAACTTTTTTTTCAGTGAGTGTGCCAGAGCACTGGAACAGGCTGCCAAGAGAGGTTGTGGAGTCTCCTTCTCTGGTGATTTTCAAGACTCGCCTGGATGCAGTCCTGAGTGATGTGCTCTAGGGGATCCTGCTTTTAAGCAGGGGAGTTGGACTAGATGATCTCTGGAGGTCCCTTCCAACTCTGAACATTCCGTGATTCTGTGAAAAGAGATCAGAGACATGCAAGACATTTTGTTCCACTTTTCTTAAACTAAGGTCTAAAACCATAATTATGAAGGATCACCTGACATATGGAACATCTAAACATGGGACCAATCACCTTAAATAATCCAGGTTCTGTACAGTGCTTTTCTATCCAGACCTTTAGATTCAGTAAGAGTCCTTATTGAGTAAAAGGAGACTGCAGGCAGTATTTCTGCAGTCAGCCTTCAGAGTGGGCTTGATTGCATTAATATTTGTATATGGTGTGTTACATAAGCAGAAAATGATTAAGATACATTTGTTGAACTATAACAACTGTTGTTCTTACCAGTAATAACAGCCACTATTATGCATGCGAAATGCAATCAGATGCTGTGCTTGAGGATGTCAGCTGATTGCTTCTGTTACGGAAAGTATGCAGAGGAGGGTCAGAAAGCAATTTCTTGTCCTTATATATTGCTATAATTTAAGGGTTGAAGGAAGGTGGACGTGATGAACTGCTGGTCTTATAGAGAATGGCTCATACTATTAAGACCCAGGTTAGACTTGCTATGGTGCTTTGTTGGAGTGACTAGCATCTAATAAGGACTCTCTTTTCTCCTTGTTTTTGCTCTGTCATGAAGGATCTTTCAGAAAACTGGGCTTGCCTCCAAAAGACATCCAGACCTTATGCGCAGTATCCTGTAAAAGTCACTGGATGAGTAAGAGAGGCTAACTCTGGTTTTGGGGCAGAGTAACGGAAAAAATTCTAGCGAGATGAATGTCAATATGGCCTTCAGTAGGCAGCTTCTCTTTCCTGAGCTGTCAGAAAAGTACTTGTGTCTCTGATGAACCATTTCTTCCAAGAGCACCTACTGGGAATATTCTAGCTGTGTACTTGCCCTGCCTGTAAGGATAACCCTTCTAATGTCAGGCAGGTCCCTGTACCCACCCTGCTGCCCACCTGCTTCTCTAGGACTTGTCCAAGCCAGCCACTAAGGCAGGTCAGTCAGCATTTTAATTTCTCTGTGGATGTAAAGATATGCACAGGCCTACTCTTGCATACACCAGAACCAAGCTCTCTTCTGCAGCTTAACTCCAGCTTTGCACCAGAAAAAGAGGGAGCAGATTCAGGCCAAGCAACTGTCTGTGAGTGATTAGAGGCAAATGGGATTTGGCAAATATTGAGTTGGCAGGAGGCATTAGAGAGAAGCCCTTCATCAGTGGGTTCCCCATGGTGCTTTGAAGGGTCATTGTGTGTACTGGTGGCATTCTCATGTTTTCTTGCTTCCTCCTTCCCAGAGGCATTTTGGGGAGGAAGATCATTCTCTGCCACATAATCACTTCTTTCATCCCTCTCCCCATAGCACACTGTTCCTTCACGTGCTTGTTTATCATGCTGAGCTGGCATGCAGGGTTTTGCTCTTTTGTTTCTCCCCTACCCCCCTTTCTCTCCTTACATAAATTTTTGTTGCAGAAGCAGACCCCCAAGAGATTTTTGATCAGTGAAGTACTCAGGGTTTTATGAATTGCTTCTAAGTCTAAACGAACTCTGCATTTAATAGGACACTAGGAAGGAATTGAGTGAATGTTAATGGAGTGCTGGAGGAGGAGTTCCTGCTCCAGGTTTATCCTCACAGGCATCTAAAGCACAGACAGAAAAAATCTTTAACCCCCTGCTGTGACAGACATCTTCCTATACTGAAAGAAAGGAGCAGATGCTCAGGAAACTATGGAGTCTGGGGTGATACAGCCTTTTCTGGTCATTTTCTTCACTCTGTAACTGATCCAAGTAAATTTCTCTTCCTACCTAGGCAAGGACATTCATCAAACTGGGGCTGTGTGGTGCAACAGGAGACTGCCATATCAGACAGGTGACCAGAGATTTGAACTCCCCCTAAATTGGTATATTCCATGCATCTTAAGGGTTAGAAATGTCTGAAGGTATAAACTCAGACAGAGAAAAATATTATCACAGGGACTGGGGTGAAATTTGGGTCATTTGTTTCTGGGCTTTGTTGAACTATTGGTGGTTGTGGCTGTTTTGTATCATTAGCAGAGATAAGGTTTGCTGTGGAGAGTGAGATAAGGGCCAAAGAGAGGAATTAAATATACCGGGGGGGAAGGAAAAACAACTAACGTTCAGGCTTGCAGGGTGGATATTCATCAGGATAGAGCGGAGAGGAAGAACAGGATAGTATAAAAAGAAGTTTGATTTTAAAAGGCTGAGATAGCTTCAAGAAGGCAACAGGTTTTTGCTGCAATGAGGGATATAGTTCCTTCAGACAGAACCATGTGACACCACAGAGACATGGGCTGAGTATTTCAGTGTCTGCAGCTCCACCACACAGATGTAGTCCCCATAGCAATTGACAGAAAGGTTTCCATGGCTTTGATGGAGCTCCCCAGATTCCCTCTCAACCTCCTGAAGTCTGTCTTCACCAGCTGAAGCTCTCCTGGGTCAGGATCTTGAGGGTGGAGTTATGCATATCTGCCCTGTCTGCCAAATGCAGTTGCATTGCAGTGCCTCTATGCTGGAAGTACGTAAGTTATCCATGGGTGTGGATGTGAATATGCACTTATCTCTGCTAACAAAATCCCTGGGTTTGTCAATCAATGTTTGGAGAGTTTATCTTGTTCATACATTAAACTGTCTAGTGAATTATCTGAGTCCGGTTTTGCATGCTTCAGTTGCAGACAGCAAACATATTGAGCAATTCCTAATGAACTGATTATTCAGTTTAGCATTTAAACTGCCACATTTAACATCCTTCAACCCTCATAAATATATTGAACTACTAAAAGGATTATGGCTGCCAGGTTTGCTGTGTCATTCCTAAAAATTACCCTAGGAATTTAATCAAAGGTATAATCAGAAAGAAGAATAACTGAAGAAGGTGCTGAAGATGATAAGAAGTATTTAACTCAGAGAAAAATTTTTTTGTACTGAGGGTTCATTTTCAAGAAGGTTTGCTGAAAGCAAGTGTCAAGGACACAGGTATGATATTTCCCCTAAATGCATGTGGAAAGTAATATACAGTGTTTGGACATTTTTAACAAATATTTTCACATTCTCAGGTGGATTTTTTTCAAATTTTCAAACACCTTCTTCCAAAGTCAGGAATGCTGGGCTCTTTGAAATCAACAGTAAAATTTTCATGGGCAATGGGTATTTCAAACCTTAGTGATGACATTTATACCTAGAGAAAAAAGACTGATTCATTTCCATTCATTGAAATCTTCAGACATGTCTCCTGCACAAAACCAAACTTACCTGCATCTATAGAGGCAACACCTTCCATGAGTGTCTGGGTTTTCAAAGGAATTGAGGACACAAGGTTGTCTCTTTCTGATTATGAGATTTTTCCCTTCTTGAGACAGTGCATTTCTGCTTATAAGTGGTTCCAGCACTTGACAGGACTCAACTCTGTACAGCAAATCAGCACAAACCCTATTTGCCGGAAGCAAGGCCAAAAATGAGTAATCTGTGTCTTATATATAGATAGCTGCATAGGTGGGGCACATTTCTACTTCACAGGGTGATGAGGATCGCAAGCTGGTTCACAAGGGCCAAAGATTAGCCAGTGGGAGACGTAGAAGATCGGAAAACAAAAATAATCCAAGAAGGCCACTTAAAATATTAATTGGTTTGCTGATTTATAAAAATAGCCTCATCTCATAAAATTTACAGATGTTTCTTGGTGTATGGGGAGGGGAAAAAGTTTTTTCATTTTCAAGGAAGACACAGTTATCAGTGGAGACACATTAATCCAAACCATCTGAAAGAAGAGATGGTAATATGAAAAATGCCCTCATTTGTCAGTTGTTAACAAAGATACTCTGCAGCAACTGCATTTAATGCTCACTGGATACCAAGCCTTCAGCAGTGATCATGACTGCTAACACCTGATTGAGACAGCCATAGAAAGATTTCTGCAGACCCTAGTGAACTTTAGCAAAGAATGCTGTTTCTATGTTATGACCTCTTGACACCATGAGGCCACAGTGGTGAAATTGTTCTTCCTGGCAAGTGACTTTCACTCCATGGTTGAAGGAAGTAAGATGTTTCTTTGGTTTTTATATTTTGGTTCATGGTTATTAAGTGTTTCTTTACACTCTGGACATCAGGTTTGTGATCAGAGATGAAAAGCTTTTCTAAGTATGTTTCCTGATATCTTGAATGTCATGGCTGTATCTTCACCAGCTATTTATATAGCACAGTAAAGGTGGATCTATCCACACTTTTCTCTCCCTTCTGCAGCTCTCCTGTCTTCCATCTTATGTGATACATCACTAGATTTTGCCAGAGAGGGGTGGGATATGAACAGTAGAGAAAAGGACCAAACTGGAACCCCCAGACACCCCTAGGTGGCTTGACTATTTGCCCCAAATCCAATTCACATTGCCGTGCTTCATTATTCTCTTTTTTCCCTTTAAGATCCAAGTTATGACAATGACAATTAAAATTGTTACAGGCGTCTCTTAACTTTTGGGACAATTTACTTTCAGATTGTCACTTTACCATTTTATATAAACTTGTTATCTTGGGGCACAGATCTGCTGTTTTCAGCTGTAGACAGAAGATGTCAACACTTCTAGAAACTGAATCGCCAAATGTCATGTTCAACGATCAGGAAATGTTAAAACCACTGTGAACACTCATGCAAATCTTTGTTAGGAAACTTGCTGAACATTACCTAGGAACTCATTGGCACAGGCATAGCCTGAACATAGGTACACAGAACAGTACTCAAAATCAGGTAACCACCCATAGTCCTTCTGAACCTTATGCTCTTTCACAGCAGGTTACTGGGAAAGATAAATAATTCATAATGCGGTTGTCCACTTAATTAGTAACTCTTCTGTAAGGAGATTGCATCATGGCAAATCCCATTAATTAAGTAATTTCCCATTAGCAAAGGGTAGAATGTAGTGGGGTGTTTGTTTGTTTGGTTTGGGTTTGGTTTTTTTTTTTTACATATAAGATCATCTTCATCACCTTTGCCATCGTGCCTCCCTGTCTAATGTTCCTGACTCTAATATGTGTACCTCTCTGTGAGTAAAGGGCAGGACGCTCTTTGGACATCAAAACTCTAGAAAGCATCCACGTAGTCTACAAGAGCTAGTGGACTGAATCTTAGCCTAGGCAACAAAGTTTCTCTCTGAAAGGTTTTATCTGTAGAACAGTTAATTTTATGGGTGAATTATATATTAATTTCTCTGTGTCAGTGCTGATCTGAATGTTAATGAACATTAGAGACTTAACAGATGCTTCATTGGTATTTATTGTACCTGTTCCTTTCAATTGCTAATGTATAAATTGTAGAAAACGAATGGAAATGAATCAAAGTAGAAATCTGGCTCTGCAAAAGAAGTCGTGTTGCTTGGTAACACGGACCTTGTGCCTGCCAGACATTGATCATGATCCCTCTGCTTTGTGTTGGATTTGAGTCAGAAGATAACTTTTATCATGGGACTGCATGAAGTTTATCATGCAGTTGCATAAACTGGCTAAATGACTAGTTACAGATGTTACTGACTCCTGCATCTGCCTCTTGAGTAATTTCCTCTGGAAAGTTCCTTTCTGCAGAGTATGATAATTCCTTATTTCTATTGTGTTACACACACCATTAATCTTCTCTCTTTTCCTAGTTCTTGCTGTCACCTCCTTTTGTAGCCGGAAGGGACTTAGCACTGCCAAACCAGAAACCTCCTGTACTGTAATCTGGTGGCAGCACAGCATATCTGTTCCTAGCATGACAGCTTCAAGGGCTGTGCTCCCTTACGAACGTCAGCTGAGGAAGAAGATTAAGAATGAGAATTTCCCTCTTAACTCATCAGATAGGAAGGTGCAGAAGAAACAAACAAACCAAAAAGAAAAACCAGATAGAAGTAGCTACTGTCTGTAGTGGAAGTAGTTCCTTGCACGTTGATTTGCCGAGTACATTTTTAGCCTTGCCGCATGGATTCAGAGATTCATTTAAAGTGTCCAAGGGATGTCAAAAACAGATCTAAAATGGCTGCTACTGACTAATTTAGGCAGGCAGGCCTGAGAAAGTGCAATGCACTCGGAGAGGTTCCCAGGGTTTCAGTAAAGAAGTCACGGGAGCAAAATCAACATTCTGGTAGCTGTTATGTTTATCTATGCTTTCTTGAAGAAAATATACAATTTAAGCTTGCCAGCTGCTTGCTTATCACAGACAAAATGCAACATCACAGCAAAACTAATACTGTGATTAATTTTAGATAACATAGCTGTAATTATTTTTAAAGTGTTTTTTATCTCTTCCTCTATTTTTCTGGGTTTCTACGTATGCATGATCTCTCTCCCATCTGAGAGCATAGTTGATGACAGCTCAGCGATACCTTACCAGTGTACTAGGAAGTGGCACTGTTGTCAAGGCAGAAGGTATTTTTCCGTGTGCTTGGTGAAGAACACTCTGTACTGTATACATTTCCTATGCCTAATACACCTGCCTCTTGTAAAAAGCTAGCAAAAGGCAGAAATATGCTTGCTCTCTACAAAAGAGGATGTTTTGCTTGGATGAATGCTAATCAAATGATTACATTCAGGCCAAGTTTCTCTTCAGTGATTCAGTAGAATGTTATGGCCCAGCTACAGGGGATTACTAATCAACAGGTTTTGGATGAAAATCAGGTAGTTCAAGACCTCTTTTGACTAATGATCATTAGACATTATATTACTAATTATTACCAATGGGACTGTATATTTAGAAATCCTTTCCCCACTAAAGCATGCCATATAACATTATTTTGGCACTTCAATGCAGACAGGCAAGCTGAGACCTTGAAAACCTCCATGTAAACCAGGAAAAAAAGTTTAATTTTAATCTAGACAAGAGGCAGTGGTATATAAATTGATGTATCAAAGGCCTTAGGAGGGTTTTGTTGCACTGTGCAAGGAAATGCCCTACAGAGATGGTCAGACTCTGACCACAGGCTAGGAACAGTCCTGCTGGGCAAACAGAGTGTTTTATTTGGCCAAATATTCTTATAAATCCAGGTGCATTAGCCTGTGCAAAACACTGTTACCTTTACTCTTGAGCCTGAGCTTGGCTGTTTCTGAATGGCAGAGCAGTGCCACAGCTGTGGCAAACGCACAGCCAAAGGGCTCAAAAGACCCTGTAGGGCCAACTGACACCCTTTCTTGGAAGCCACTTATTGAAACTAAGTTGCTTGTCTTCACCTTAAGAAAATTTAAATATCTAAAAAAAAATCTGATGAAAATGGCAAATGGATCATGTATGCTTCTCCTGAGGCAGAAAGATCATGCATATTTTTAAAAGTTATCTACTCTTAAAAGAGTAGAGAGAGGTTAAAAAGAAATGGTTGCACTTTGGGGCTTGTCAACAGGATACAGAACACTATGTCTGTAGATAATCACTTCAAATTTTGTTTTGCTGAAAGTCAGTGTTACCAAGTCAGTCTGTGTCCAATGAATTGATGGGATCATACATTTCTAACAAATTGTTGTCCTCACTGACATTGACACTAGAAAGAAGATATGCTGGCAGAGTCAGAAAACACAAAATGTCAAACGGGCAGATACTGAATCATTCTTACCCTACTGTAGATATCAAAGAGTTATTTGCTTTAAATATGTCAACCAATCTAAGTAGTAACAACATTTCCATGCAAGGCATATGGAGACAAAGTGTGTGATATTTTACTGATTCTCTGAGGGACAAAACCCCTCCTTCCTGTGGACCTCTTCCAACGCTAATAGCAGCCAGAATGGACCAAACGTACTTTCAGTTCTATTGTTTGGATTTAAACTTGGGTGACAGCAGCCTAGAAAATAAGGAGTTTCACAGAGAGAGTAGATGGGAAATTATTCATGTTTCTTCCAGTACAAGTATTACGAGGCATCAATTTTCTCTCATTTGTTTTGTGTTCACAATAAACTAATGGAAGTCCTTCTTCAGCTTTCAGGTAAGCTGTGGCAGTCCTTGCCATTGGGCTATTAAATATAGACCATACCTTCTGTCTCAGAAAGTCCCTCACCTGCAAATTTTTGAAGCTTCTAAGAAAGTTCTAGAGAAATAAATGCTTGCTCACATCTTCCCTAGACATTTTGGTTTGGCCACTATCAGAGACAGAAAATGGGTGAGGTGGTTTTTTCATCTGGACCTTTCATCTGAGCCAAGATGTAAGGTCTAACTCTCATATGTCCATTAGCTCCAAAGGTATTCAGTTTGACATTTGACATAATACTATTCAGATAAAATCTTTGGCTGCCCATAACAGTCAGTTATTAAAATCCTCTCTTATCATTCTTATATAGGTGATATAAACTATGCTACTTGTGTTATGACAAAGCTTTTTATCCATGTTCTTATCTCTAGGGTAAAATAGCAGTTAGAGCATTAGAGTAGGATGTTGGAAAGCTAGGTATTAGTTTCAGATATGTTACTGGTTTCTAATACAGCCCCAAGCAAAATACTTCTCTGTGCTTTTTCATCTGTAAAATGATGATGATGATGACAGGGCTCTGTGAAACCATTTGGCCATATTATAACGGAAAGTACTGTTTGATAGCTTAGAGCTTATTATTATCACCATGCATAATGCAGGCCTTGCAAAATCAGAGCATTATGAAATGCCTGTTGTCCTCACTTATATGACTTAATCCATAAACTCTAGAGCATTTCTTTCTGAAGATGCACATCAAATAGAAACGAGTTGTGGAAAACAAACCTTCTGTATCTGGTACAGCAGCCCCAGGAAATTATAGCAAGGCTTGTTGATCTTCATCCTGTGGGATACTGGCATAATCCAGCCAGCATCACCCAGAGGTCTGTAAGCCAGTTTACCCTAACCAGCCAAAAGGGGAAAGCTGATCTTCACCTCAGTAACTCCCTGGCAGTCTGACTTCTTCTGCCCATACAGGCAACACTACTGTTGCAAGTCTCCAAAGCTTTCCTTCCTTTCACTCATGGTGGGGACTGAGTTGTCTCTACTGTATTTTCTGTAACTTCCAGGCATCTCTGCTCCGTTCTTTTCACAGCATCGTTTCTATTTGTAGTATGATGTTGCTATTGGGCCAGTGAGGCTATTTAATGAGCAGATAATCTTGTTCCTTCATAAGAAAAAATTACTCAGCATTACAGTTTATTCACGCAGCAAACAGATTGTCAAATAAAATAGCATATTATGCCCTAAATAATTAAATAACCACAGAGATATTTTTCATTCTGCTATTCAACAGCCTAGTGTCAGCTGAGAAAGCAGATATCTTACTCCAAATGATGTTGGCTTCTCTTTTAAAGTGCAGTTACAGAAGGAAAGCAATTGTCAAAATGGCAATGTGGGGTTCCATAATTTTTCTCTCTGTGACTTCCTGAGCAAATTTGTTCCATTTATAAGTCACACAATGATTTTTCTAACTGACAGCATTGCAGCCTCAGAAAATTGCACCAGGATTCCTCTGTTTCTCTTGTGTCACTACCAGAGAAGATAACACAATCCCCATTTAGCTGACAGGATTGTTGATGAACAAAGTAAAATAAGATTTGCTCACTTCTCATAACAATAGATGGGGAGGGAGGTGGTTGTTTTGGGGTTTTTTGTTTGTTTTGATCATCTGTGTCTCAGCAGCAGTGGAAGATATGAGTGGCAGAAGGAATGTAGTACCTTTTTCCCTATGATGCACATTATTGCTTTAATGAATAAAACCCAAGTTTTCAGCTGGTATGACAGAGATTTTTATTTGGCTCATTGTACAGTAAATAGATAAACTGGACAATAGGACATATTTTTAATTTAATTCAAGAAGGTGCTGTTCCAAATATGTAGTAATATATTTATATGTCAATAATGCTTAGAAAGTATCTGTGGTCCTAACATCAATTTCAAAAGTTCCCAAACCTGTATGTAGGTGTGTTTATGTTCTTCCCTGCTCCTGGAAGATTTTCCTTTCCAGTCATTCAAAGCTTTCATTTGCAGCAACTGCCTTCAATTCAATCCCAAGCTGTTTAGATTTGTTGCCTTGCAAGTCATCAGAGTCAGAAACACCTGCTGTGTCCTACTAGAAGGAGGGACTGTGAGGCTGTGATATACCCAGCATGTGTTTTTTTAATTCATGTCAAGCCTTGAGCTGTATGACCTTAAAATCTGCAGCCCCCCTGATTTGTAGACACTCTGGTTTAAGTAATATTTAGAGGTATACAAAATGCATGAGTACTGACTTTCTATCACTTCCTCCAGAACTGTGGACATAACTAAATTAACTGGCTTCACAGGCTTAAGGGATACAAAAAATTCTAGCAATAAAGATTTTATTACTCTGAAGTATTTTTAAAATAACCTTTTCCAATCTCACTTAAATGGGGAGTAAATGGAATACATGATAGTGTGGCAAGAATGTTTTATTGGCATGCTCGAGTAAGGCAGCCGTTTCAAACTCATGCCAATAAAAGGCCAGCGCCTGCCACCATTATTCATTTGTAGAGTCCTAATGACTTTGATATGATGATATGCTTCAGCAATTTAAGCAGAATTCAGTACAAAATATGCATTTCAGGACTGTTTATTGGAAATTAGAAATTTTTATCTATGCCGTAAATAATACTTTGGACTATGAAACATCAATTGATGTTTTAATATCTAATTCACATTGCTAAAATAATAGCAACCTTTCAGGCTACTTGTTTAGTTCTGCCCTTCTGGCTGCTGGGCCTGAAAGTGGACTGTTCTGCTTCATTTTGGATTTTCAATCAATCTCACTTTTCTGTCCTCAGTTCATCGGTGGGTGCATCAAAGTCAAAGCAGTTACTTTCATCAGCTTCTCTTTATGACTTTGCTTGTCACCTTGAAACAGCCAGTTCCCAATAAACCCGAGCCATGGGACATCCATTTCAAATAAATCTTTCACTTGGGGCCTTATCTGCTGGAGTCTTTTCAAAAGAGACTACTGTTGGCCCCCAATTCATCTCTCTGATGCTATCATCTGCACTGTAAGGACTAGGGTGGGGAACATATTGTGCATCTCCAGCTCTGGGGCTGCTGAGACATGATTTGGTTCCCACAGGGGATAAACCATCCCTGCAGTCCCAGAAACACCAACCCATGGCATCACCCAGGTATATGCATTCTCATCATCGTATCGCCTCAGAGCATCTCCTGCTTAGTGCCTCTCTGTGGAGGCTCAAACAGGGCCAGTAGAGCTGACATGGGGCTTTCCAAAAAACACCTCTGTTGTGTACGGGATTCTCTGGAAACATCTGCACAGCTGCGTTACTGTGGTGGAAAGGTGATTTCAGGCAGCTGAGGAATGGACTCATTGGGTTGCTTCTCTCTGTTTCATTCACCCAGTGAGAAGCTGGCTTGTGACTAGGGCTTCAAACAGCTACAGTGGTGCAAACGCTGATAGTAGTAAGGGTTGATGCTCAGGAATTGCTGTACCCAAACCGTTCTGACAACTGTAAGGTTGACATTTCTCAATTGGTATGCACACACATTTAAATGAAGAATCACGTCATTGGTTTCTCTGTCGCATTCTTAGTAACCGATTGAACTCCCACTGTGCCATCATTTCCTGCTATCAGACACTTGTCAGTCATAAGCAATCAGTCAGCTACTTCACAATTAGCAGGGAGAAAACATACAATTTCTTTGTGTTGGTTCCAGATGTGTAAAGTCAGTTGTATAAGCCAGAGAAGTGTTCTACCCTCAGAGTGCTGTAAGTCACCCTCCTGTGGCTTGTTTTCTTGGCTATGCCTTATAATTTTTAGTACTAACACAAGAAGGATGTCCTTGATTTATTTCCTTTGAAGAAGTGAGGTTTAGCCACTACTGTCAGCGGCTGGCTTTGCATAAACCCTGGATTATTCTGTGTATTCAGTTTGCTTACAAGGATTTGGTACTGAGATGCTTCAAAACAAGCTTATTAGAAAACCAAGAAAATAACATCAGAGGGATTTTCTTGCACAAGGAAAAAGTCACTAGTGCAAGGAAGAAGAGAGTTAGGCCCAGAGCCTTCTGCACTGGCAACTAACCCCCTCCAAAACAATTGTTTGAGTATTTGTTATACTTTATCAGGCTCACACCGGGGGTTTTCTTCTGAGTAATTTTGCATCTGCACAGATGGATAACTGAGATTAGAATAAGTGTCTGGTCTTTCTAATCAAATCTGTACTACTTATCAACAGTACTGAGAGCTCCAAATTACAACTGAAGGTCTGTAGCTTGTTTTCTAGTTCACATACAGAAAGAGAGGCAATGCTGTAGAGTTTTCAGTCTAGTTGCGCAAAGCAAAATAGGGCGGAGAGGAGAAGGAGAGAGAATTGTCCAGAGCAAACAATGAACACACTGGTCAGATGAATAGTAAAGAAGAAGAGACCCAAATCTCATGAGAGCTATGATGACTTCATATTAGAGCACTCCACATTATGTGACTTGGTGGCATCCACTGCTTTGTCATGTTTTCATCAAGAACTGAAGGTTTGGGGTTTTTTTTTGTTTGTTTCCCCAAGGTTCTGAAATCTCTCTTCATTGATTTCAGACTTCTCCTGGTCATACCATCACTTTCCACCTGAAAAAACAAGAGCAGGTAGTAATCTACAGGTCTCACCAGAGTGGGGAGCTTACCTCTGAGATCCTTTATCTGGGCTCCAGGAAGGCAGAACGTGTCTGGATGTACTCCTGCGTGGTCTCCTCTATGATCCTGGTCTAGCAGAGGGGTTGGACTGGATGATCTTCGGAGGTTCCTTCCAACCCCTACCACTCTGTGACTCTCTAACTTGGGAGTACATGTCAGTTTACCTAGATGAAGCATACTAGGAGAACTGCCGTGGAAGAGTGACGTATTAGCTTATCCTCTTACGTCTTTCTAGAATGCAGCCCATTTCCACATGTCTGGAACTGCTGTATCTTAATCGAAGAAAACTGAAAATTCCTTGAATCTCAACCAAATACTAACCCTACTTGTTTTGGATAGTCTCTATTGCCCTGATTATCTAATCTAATATTTTATTTCTTTTTTTTTTTTTTTTTATTATTATGGCAATAATATGGAAAGAGTGAATAGGAGCAAAATATTCACAATTTGTTGCAGAAACTTTACACACTGAACAGTTGTCAATAACATCTTCACATCCTGAACCTGGGTCTGATCTAAATTCTTTTGTAAGAATGATGCCTGGGAAAGCTGCAAAGTAGTGTGAGTGATACGTTATTTAATCTCCTCTGGAGCCAAAGTTGAACTTTCATAGGGGGCCAGTGGGCTCTAGGTAATTCTTCTCTGTAATTAATTAAATTAAATATTACATGTCATCTATGATCTGCTGGGTAAAGTGTGTGCACACAGTCACACAGCTATGTCATGCTAGTATTGGAGGGGGAAAAAAAAAGGGTGAAGAACATGGCAGAGTGGTCATTTGCAGCTCTGCCATCTACTGACAGAAACTGTGCCCAGGGAAGCTTGAAAGCAGGGAGATATTCACTTCTCATTACTTCTCTGGAACAGTCAGCATGTTGCACATCCACTGGCACCTAAGTAAAACCAACCTGAGCCCTGTTTGCTGAAGCACCCTTACAGGTCCTACCAATATTAAGATCCACTCTCAGTTTTGATTAGTGGCCTGGGGAGCCAAGAAGTGCTGTGGGAATGCCATGTCCAAAGCACAGGACAGGAAGAAGAGGAATGTTAAGGAATATTAGCAGATTTAGAAAGGCCTCCCACTCAAAGCCCCACTCTTTATGGAATGGGATCTTGTTAATTGGACTCATTAGATCTGTAACACTATTCATAGTAGTAAAAAAATCATGCCGCCAAAAATTGTTGAGTATTTCTCACTGATAATAGACATTTATACGTAAGGTAATAAAACGTAATACTTGTACTCAAAAATTCTTCCACTGACAGTGAAGGTGATAGGTAAGTGGCTTGTACAGTCATTCATAGTCACTCATTCTGAAATAGAGAATTTCCACTTTTGCATGTGTTTTGCTTTGGTAAATGCTGCTGGGTTTATGGTTCAGCAAGAGACCTGGCTATGAGTATTTTGGAAAAGCATAGGCTTTAAACTTGACTTAGAGGAATATTCAATGAACGAGATACAACATAATGGGAGAAACTTGAGAGAAATATCATATATGGCTATCTTAAAAGTTTGCTCATGAACAACATTGCAGAGAGGATGGACTATACGGACATCAGGCATGAAGTAGTGTAGATGCTCTTATGTTCCTAGTGGCCATAGTAGAAAGAGGAAGCTCTCCCCTGGAGCACCTTTTAGTTTTAACACTCAAAATAATTTTGAAAAACTCTTTTTGCGATTCAGCACAAAATATGGCTATTACCACCCTATTTCTCCATTATCTTTTGTTATCTCAGCACACTGCAACAGTGTATATCTGAAACCAGTGTACCAGACTATGCTCTTGGGCACTGCTGAAAGTAAGAGGCACTTTGAAATCCCATGAAAATACTGTTCACAGGAGATGCTGAGTTTATTTTTAAAGAGCTTAGCTGTGAAAACTCAATGCAAATGATTCAAATAGTGGTAAATGCTGACAGGAAAATATTTGTTTGTGCAAAGCCAGAAACTTTCCACTGAGAGAAAGATACTATGACTTTGGCATTTTTCTACTGTCTCTCTTGTCACACTATCAGGGGTTGGCATTTTTTTCACGGGTTTCAATTCTCTTGGAAACACCAGCCAAAAATTACGTTGTCACTTAAAGGTGGGTACGACAGTCATCTCTTTTTTTTTATTTTTAGGGAAAAACTATGCAGAGAGAATTAAATAATTTCCCTAAGGCTTGGGAAAAGGCAGGAAAGAACAGAAGAATCCCAGCTGGGATTTAATTCTGAAACAGATTCTAGTGTTTTGAAATGAGTTTTCTGAGTACCCAAGCCCAAACAGTACAGGAGGTCAGGAGATCTGTGGAGTGGAATCTTATTCTAGAAGGCCAGTTTCTATCCTCACAACTGACCAGTGGTTCCTGAAACCTCAGATATCTGCCTGCCAACCTTTTCCCAGTATCTCCACCAGGGATTTTCAGCTGTGATGAACCAGCATGTTCTGTTGATGAGACATTTTGTCAAAACACCTCCCAAAGGCCTTGGGCGAGTCTGTTTGCACTCTGCTGTAGTCATGAGTCTCAGTCCCCACTCTCAGAGTGAATGCAAAAGGTCCCTTGAAGAGTTTGAGAAAGCATCTTCTCCAACTCCTATTAGAAACCTGTTAACAAGGATTGCAAATATCCGTATAGATTGACCTCAAGGTCAGTAACAGCATCTGGGTGGTTCCTGTGGGCTGCCTTGAAGAACAGTAAAGAAGATTTTTCCCAGGTGACATGCTGAGCAAATTGCCTCTCACAGCTTTACGGCTGGTGATATTGACATTTTATGTTGTATTGAAGTTTATGGCTCTGGACAGGAAACAGGCAGCAGTGTGAATGGGTAGCCAAGTGTTGCTAGTGTGCCTCGGGGGAGGAGTAACAGTGCTGCAGGTCAGATTTTCACCATTTATGATGTGACATTAAAGAAAGATAATTGAACTATGAAGCTAGAAGTCATCAGCTCTTTCTCTACTTGAAGAAAATTTTAATGCTTCTGTAAAGTGGCAGATTGGCAGCCCTTGAGTCTGGATTCCTTCTGTTTATCAAAGAGCAGGTACTGTATGAACAGCAAAAATATGTTCTTGCTCTCCCTGAAAACTTCCAGGGTGATGAGACTGCTTACTTACAGTCTTTTTCATTTCCTTTATTTGCTATTGAGACTGCCTTCAGGGTAATAAATTTTATTGGTGATTTTTGTGTATACATTGAGTGCATAAGTTGAATTCAGGTCTGTTCCAAAACCCACTGGCATGGATGGAGAACTCTTCATTGGTTTGAAAGAGATTAGTCTGGAGCTCTATGAGTGATGATGAGAATCCTTCAACTTATAGTCTATAAACTACCAGACATCCATTTGGCAGAAATTTCCACTTTTTCAAGTGAAGTAACAAAGTAATAAAAGCCATGGGTATGTATGACTTCACTGGACATCGATTTCCTTTATTTTTGTTTTTTACCAAATGGTTCACATAGAAAGGTGAAAGATGTATTCAAAATAACTTGCATTCTGCTTTTCCAGACTATGTAATTATTTGCGCCATATTTTGATATTTTTCTTATCCTAGGTCTTTGGTATTTGTTACTCCATTGACTGATTTTTGACTAGAAAGTGTTAGCTAGGTGAATGAAGGCAGTGTCTCAGGGAAAAAACACTCAGTCCAGCCAGCTTTACTGTGCCTAGGTATCATCATGTTAAATGTTTGCTCTAAGCTGATTGTTGCAGTTTCCTCCATATGGCAAGACGGGCACCACAAAAACCTCATCCTTTCTGTCCTTTTTACTCTAACATGAGCTGAATTATCTACTGGAAATGTCTGTTTGCTCTTTGCTTATAAAAATAGCTTAGACAATTAGCTCTAAACCAGAGACTTTACTTTTAGGCAATTAAAATTAGGTGACATCTTTCCTACTCCCAGTGTGCAATATAATCATTAATATTTGTAATAATAACATATATAAGCAATATTAACCTTCCTTGGCCAAAGTTGATGCAGGTTGTAGAAAAGATTTGCTTTGTTTGAGCTATTCCTGCTTAAGTGACAGAAGGAGACTTCTGCTTCATAGGGGGTAATTCTCACGTCTTAGTCAGGGCACAGAAAAAATTTACTTAGAAAACCTAAACTGAATGAGTTGATTCATATGGATCACTTAATTTGTTGCAATACATTCCTTTCTCAGCTGTTTATTTTCACCTGCTATGATAAAAAGTTTTGTTCTTGTGTTTGGTTAGTTTTTTTACTTTAAAAAAAAAACCCTTTCAACTTTATACAAAGTGCACACTTCAAAGTTTGTATTAAAATTTAAAGGGTTGTTTTGGTGCATCAGAACCATGCAGCTAATGTTCCCTTGTTTAGATTGGTCCTTACTGTTTGAGTTAGGGAGCTTTGATCTTCTCTGTCCTGCTGAGAGTGTGTGTTTAGTTATCCAGAGACATCAAATTTAAAGGATTCCCAGGGATTTCAAGAATGGACATTTCCTAAAATTAAAAAGTCCTGAAACCATTGGTTGGAATTATGAGCTAAAAAGCAAAGGAAGTCTGAGCATAAAATGAAAGAGCAAAAATAAAGAATAGAAGCTTATGCACTTCTGAAAAAGCCTTTTAGTGTTAAAGGTAAAAACTCATTCTATTTCTCCCATCATCTTAGTCTTAATAATAGCAATAACTTAAAAATCATAGCAGAAATCTTACCACACAGATTTGTAGAGAGTTAAGAAAGGTTTTAATCCTTAATTCGTTTGGCTGTGCCTAAATATGAGCATATCACATGCTTTGTGAGATCCCTTGTGTTCAAAATCTAATCTAGTAGCTGGGCAGTAGAACCACAGAGGCAGAAGAATGTGTTACCAGTAAGTCAGATTCACCTGCTTTTGTTTGAGCCAGACCATTTCTGACTACTTAGTAAAAACTTATTTTTCTTTGTTACATCTGACAGACCTCTTTCCTTTTCCTGAGTAGATTTCCATAATTCATAATTTAATTTTAGAATTAAATTTCTCATTTATCTTACCTTTTTCATTTCTTTGTTGAACCTCTTATTATAAATTCTCTTACTCTTCAAGTCCATGTAGACGGTTATCATATTCCTTTTCATACTTTTTGATGGATTTACAAAAGACATTGAGTCTTTTTTTTTTTTTTTTTTTAAACTAACTTTAGAAAAAGGTTTCCCAGAGAGGTGGTAGGTGCCTCATCCCTGGAAACATTCAAGGTCAGGTTGAGCAGGGCTCTGAGCAACCTGATCTAGTTGAACACTGCAAGGAGGTTGGACTAGGTGACCTTTAGTGGTCCCTTCCAACTAAAACTGTTCTATGATTCTATGATTTGAAGTCTTATCTTGGCTTCTAGACAATAATGTGAAATATGAATGTGTGGAGAGGGTAGTATGAGTTACCTTCAGTTCCTAATACCTATAGTGCATTTCCTCAGCCTCCAAATTATATTACATTTTGATGCTGCACAATGAAAAGTATGTGGAGGGAATCCAGGGTAGAAGGTCACATCCCAAACACAATGCACAGAGCTCTGTTTAAATGCAGAGACCCCAAACACAGGTGGATGCAGTGGGTTACAGCAGTAATACAGCTTTTTCTGGGGTGGCAGGAGGGGAGGGTGAAGGAGAGGTTACAGTAGCAGTAATACTGTGCATTAGATATGGTACGTTTGTAGAAAGGGGGAGGGTACTTCAGTCTCAAGTCCTGCAGCTTCAAGTGGTGGCATATTGACTGAGACAACTAGAAAAATCTGTAACAGGATTGTTTTAACTAGATTTTGGTTGGCTGTTTAGGTTTTCTACTAGACAATTGGCTCATCACATGCCGATGCACCAAATTCACTGGGCAAATTTTATCACATAAACATTGTGATTTCTGCACTTGCTGTTTTCCCTCATGCTTAGAAACAACAGCTGGACTTAGCCTAGCTTTGGAGAAAAATAACATACCAATTTACAGTTTGATGAACAGCCCTCTTTTTCCACCTGATTGCCGCAGGTGCAGCTCCACTATGATGGCAGGAAACAATGTGAAGAAGAGTGGAAAAGTGAACATATATATTTTCCTCTTTGCTTTTTCCTTAAGTACTTGAAAGCAGGATTTAAGGCCAAGTTCTAATATAAAGGTCTCATAGAAAGAACACTGGCTGTCAACCACTCCAAAATAAATCCACCTGTTCAGCCATCACTTCAAGAAAGTGTTGACAGCAGTACAGTGAATTGAAGTAGCAAATGATGGTTCTATTCACCTGACTTACTTAATTTTTATGACTGTCCCTAAAGAGGCCCTACAGATCTTAAACTCACTGAGGAGCAACATGATGAGCTCTTGTCTACTGGGTCTTAATGCTTGAATTGAGCTCTGAGTGGCAACACTTGTACAGGAGACAATCTGTCTGTTATTAGGCAAAGTGACAGATCTGAATGCAAAGTAAATAATAGGGGGGTTGGCTGAATTTTGAGGGCTTTTTGGCTAACATAATACACTTCTTCTGGTTCCTTCTAAGATTCTACTTTGGGATTTGAAAAGCTTTGACTTAAGGTTGCAATGGAAATCAACCTAACACATGTGGTTATTTCAGAGTGCTGCGTATAACTTTGTTTTCACAATGTTGTTGGAGAGGAGCAGAGACTTCTTGTGAAATGTAGTGTCAGGAGGGAGAAAAATTAAATTGCTTTCACTCTTTATTGAGTGTTGTCGTTACAACTCTCTTAGCCACTTTTGTCGTGTAACAACAGATGAATATAATCAATTCTTTGTGTGTCCGGATTTCAACCAAAGGAGTCACAGAATTTACCTGCAATCTTTACTCCTGTATGTGCAACCTCAGAACTGTGCAGTGTGACTAGAAGCAAAGAATACCCAAAATGACCAGGAAATTTATTCAGTCAACAATTCATAAAGTTTTTATGGCGTATGTTCAGATTGTCAAGCTTTCACTAGCAAAATATTCACTACAGAAAACTTAATGTGCTTCTAGTCGGTAACGTCCCTGGAACTAAATCCCTTCATAGGCATATTACTTCCTGCAGATCAGTGGAATAGGTAATTTGAGGTGTCCAAAGCTATTTGAATGAATCTAGCCCAAAGCTTAAAACCTCACTGCTGGAGCAAATTCTGTGCCTCATTCCATACTGACCTAAGTGATAATGTACTAACATTTATTTTAATGGATAAAGGTTGTACTTCAGGGCAGTTGGCTGACATTTGTTCATCCTCTTGGGGAGAGTAGAGTAATTTATGAAGGATTTGGCCTTTTTCTACTTGTTTTATCTCCCACTAGGGGATAGAGGATCCCTTTGCATCCGAAGTGGACAGTACTGTTGACTAACATTACAGGGGAGCCACAGTTCTTTTCCCTAGCAGCTTCAGGAGACTTAATGTAAAGGTCAGAGCTTTCCTTTTATGTTGAATTTCTGTTGCTTTTCAGTGGACTCTTGAGGGATTCATTGGCCAGTTCCTATTTGTTAATATTTAAGTCAAATATACACACCTCCTGCTTCTCTTCTCAAGGTCAAGACGTTCTATTCGGGGAGCTACACAAGGAAATACTACAAAGCCCATTTTTATATTAGAAGACTGTTCTGCAGCTGCTCTCTCTGTTAACTAAGGCCCCTGAAGCAGAAAGCCACTCCTAGTAAAGTCGTGGACAATAGTATAAACCCATCAAATTATAATTAATTTCAACTTCTGCAATTAAAACTGCCATATGGACCTGCAACTTTTTAAGATGGAAGATAAGGCAGTTAGAAGGACAATATTAGTTTTGGCACTGTAAGAATAAAATAAAAATATGAATGCCCTGAGGAAACGCCTCTTTACATTTTACTTCCCTTTACTAGAACAAACCATCCAGGTCCTGATTCATCCTGTCCAACTTCTGAGACATGTGAGCACAATACTCACTTGAGCCTGTTGTCTGTTTCCAAAGGATGGAGATGAACACCTCCAGATGATAATTCAGTTTTGAGGTATGATGAAAAGCCCATCTCATTCCACTGACCACTAGGAGTGACCTTAGGCTTACACTACACTCAATCTGACTTCCTAAAAAAGTCATGAGAGTTAGGTGGAGTTATATAGATTAAAGCCAACTGAAGTTTCACCTGATAATAAGTATAAAACAAATTGTTTTCTTTCTAGATGTGCAATTGCTTTGAGTAAATTTGCTGAGGGAAAGACGAGAGAATGTTTTAGTTCTGAACATGAATTCTGGTCTTCTGTCTGCATTAGAGATGCTCCCCATTATCTGCACTTGAAAAATAGAATAGGTGGGGAGAAAAAGAGAACGAGAAACCAAACATTTAAACAAAAAGACACAGAAAGTTGGATTTGAAATAAAATGTAATGAAAAACCATTGTGAACTTTCACTGAACTGAAAACTGATAAACAAGCCATTATTTTTGTTAAAAATATCATGGTTCTTCCCCTCAGACAGCTATTTTCTATTTAAAACTGCAGGAACAGAGCTGACCAATCTTTACAAAAGGTAAGAACTCATAAAGTAAAGAACTATTAATAATAAAGGCCTGGTGGTTAGTAATCTGAAACCACAACACAAATATTAATTTTTGAGAAGTCAAGATACATCAGTCAATCAGAATCAGTACTGGTGGCATATGAGGACAAAAGGAAATGTAGCTGCGGGTCCATCACAAGATGAATGGAGAGATGACTTGCAAAGGTGGGAAACTGAGGAGGTGATGTGTTTTAGAGAAGTATCTGATGTTCTGGAGATTAGAGCTATGGAGAGGTGGCAGGTACTGTGAGACACTGGTGTCTGCCCTTTCTGTCAGACTCAGTGACAGCGTGAAGTAATGTTGGTCCTAGTGTACTGTTAAGTTGTGCCAATATCCAGTCTGTCTGGGGAGAGGACGTGTTGTTTTCCTGTTCCCTTGCCCCCACCATGACCACTAGAAACATGGAACTGTCCATGTCGGAGACTGCTACTAGACCCTGAAATAAGTCAGCAAAGCTCTCCCAGTGACTGCAGGCTCAAGAGGACTGTTGCACTCACACCTCTGTATTTACCATGTCCTCCTTTCTTTTAAAAGCTATAAAGTCACATCCGAGATGATGTAGTTTCATGCTAACTGGCTTATGTATGTGAAAGACCATATCAAATAGAACTGATCAAAGTAACTGGAGAAACGAAACCTGGCAGAGGCTTGTCTCTTGGGCACATTTTGTCATCATGTGCTCACAGAGAGTTACAGACTTAGCTGGCCCCACCTAAGAGAAAGGCTTTGTGAGGTATTCTGCTGTGCAGTGATAGAGACGGTGGTAAACAGCATTAGTGGTGAGTGACAGTCATGCCCTATTTTCTCCATATCACCCAGCTGTGAGTTGGTTGCCTTCATTAGATGAAAGTTTCCTTGGGCTTTGCATGAGGCTGGATTTTGGACTGAATTATGTGGTGCATAGTCAAGGCTCAGGGATCTATACCTGTTGAGGCAATTGGAAATTTTGGGTTATACCCATATGCAGAAAAGAACAGAAAGAAAAGGAAAGAGCATCTGTGAAATCTGGCACACACAGGATTCATACAACTAGACGTAATCCATAGAACGACCGCAAAGGAAAGAGCATACTTCAGTAAATAAACTACTTTATTAAAAATGTAAATGACACTAGAGCTGTAGAATGAGTGCCAGCATTCTAGCTTACTCAGGAAGATGGCAGGAAAGTATGATTGACAATATTTTTTCTGCAGTTCAAATTATCCTTTTTTCAATATCCAAAATGTAAAGCTATGGGCTATAGAATGTGTCTATTAAACCTAAAAATGAACAATTCAAGCACTTGTGTGAGCCATAGTACAGTGATAAATGAGGAAGAATTGAAATAAAAGCAGTACCAGTGGTGATAGCATTATTTTCAGAAAGGGTGAAAAAGGGTGTTGCTTCTATGATCTTAAATATAGGGATTGTTATGCTAGATAAACACTTGAAAAGTCATAGCATGAAAGTGTAGGTGGTAGTGTTGATGGGATTAAATCAGTATTTGGTCCTGGACCTATGAGATATACAATTGAAAGTCTAAATAACTGATGTGATTCTTCTATGTGCATAACTGTGGGTGCAATTCCCTGTGCAAATAGCTTGCAAATGCTCTGAAATATTCTATGATTACTGTCACTAAATAATGTGCACTGTGATCATTATTAATAATAATTTTTTTATTGTTGTAATAAAGCTCTAGGAGTAGACACATCAGATATAAATCAGCACTGTTCTGTTGACTTTTAATTTGGTCATACCAATGTGTATCACCAAGGTATGAACCAAAGTTCAGTGTGTGGACACAGACATAAGGGCAGCTTCCTACAGAGAAAACATGTTTATTTTTTACCTGACATATATTAGTATATCACCTTTTCCCTCACCATTTTTAAAATGTGTACAAAGAAACAGATATATACCTGAAAATACCAAGCATTAAGTTAATATGGATTAAAAAATTAGTAGGTGGTAAAAATGAATTCAGAGTAATCTTGATGTTTTATTATTAGATTTCATTGTATCAGCTTTTCCTGTCTGATGAGCAGGTGCTCTGTGAAACTAAGATAATGGAAGCACGAGATTCGTCTATGTTAGATGAAAAAGCAGTTTTGATTTTCGATGTGAATGATGTGGCTTGTGCTGCCGTTTTGAGATCATTGATCAAACCTGGTCAGAGAGTTGCTCCTCCTCATATAGGAAGCCTTGCAGGAAGAGGGATGTGTGCCAGGAGGGATACTGCCAGGATAGCAGGTGGGAGCCCCCATATGCACCAGGCTTGAGCCAGAGTCCCCAGAAGGCTCCAGGGTACCTCCTACAGCAGCATGGCTGTTTCTTTAGTGAGCCCAAGACACCTTCTACAAGGGTAGAGCTCACAGCTTCTGTTTTCTAGTGATTTCCAGCTCATTTATTTACTTTCTACTTTACTGAAATTCTCCACACAGTTTCCATAACACAGGGTGCTTGCTCCCCCTACTCTAAAGATATGGGGCGTTTTGGGAGCTGGGTGTTGAGGAAACAGCCACATATCAGTAAGAGGGCTCAAAGGGATTATTCCTGTGTGCACAGTATCTGCACTGCCTGGGGATCCAGTTCTTCTGGATGAAAAAAGCTATAAATGTAAGGTATTATTAGCACATGGCTTTGTAGTGAGCCACCCTCAGGCCACATTAAGGTTTTTGATGTTTCTCAGTTGCAGCCTCTAAAGGAATCTTAACACGATTTCAGAAAAGGAAAGAAGAAAAATAAAGAACCTTCAATCTCTTTAAATTTTATATAAAAATGAAAACACTTGTATTTTGATTTCTGTTTGGAGCTGACGTTTTGTTAAGATGCAGGTTGAGCATCTTGATTATTCTCTTTTAAAAGTGACCCTGATCTTTTAAAAATGTAAATTAAAATGAAAGATCTGGTGACCTTTTTATTGAGGTCTCCAAAGAGCTGAGAGGAGCCATGCCTGTCTCCTAGCATTGCAGGAATACCTCCTGCTAAGGAACATGATATCAGACTGTGTTAAAAATGCCCCAAGGGCCATATTGATGAGGGGAAACTTACTCTCCGCGTCCTTTTTAACATTCAACAACAGCGTAACTTGTTTGTTTCCTCTGTGTTGGAAATGTCAACAAATGTCACCCAATTGTTTTCCTTTCTCATCTTTTGACATATTATTTGATATGTGTGTGAGAGTGTACAGTACACTAATAAAGGAGCTTTATTCTCAGTGAATTAGCAAAGTGAGTATAAGGCTGTACTGAAGAAAGGTTCCTTCTATTAATTTTGCCATTAGGAAAAAACCAATGCTCTACACGGGACTTACTGAAGAGAGCGATAAAAAGAAGACCTGTTAGCTCATAGCAGTCTATCCTTCTAGCATGGGGTATCTGTTCATTACTCTAGCATTTTTCTTGTGACAAATTTTTAATGTTTTGTTTAGATCATTTAAATATACTCTTTAGCAAAGTGACTCCCATTGCTTTCCTGGGAGAGTGATTCACAGCCAAGACTTCTTGGATCAATTTTTCAAAAGTCTTTAACTGTGCTTCATACCTAAACAAAACCTTCTTAAATCACTTGGTACCCAAAAGTGAGATTCCTAAAGGTTCTCAATGATATTGAGAGACTGTAGGTGCCTTAGGTGTTTCTGGAAATATGTCTGCAGTTCCTCAACCACTAATATTCTTTGAAATTGTAGCCTTTGCAATTCATTAGGCTGCTGATATTCAGATTAAATTCTCATTTGAAAACAGTAATTTATTATACATTATAGCACTAGGTACATAATATAACTAGAATAGCTAGAATATGACATTTAACATTTATAAGGCACTTTTTATACTAGTATAATTATTTAATTAGGGCAGTGCTGAGAGGCCCCCAAAGCAATGGGGATTATGATTTGCACATACTATGCGAATGCATGGAAATAAACAATTTCATCCCGAACTACATTCAAATGTCTTGACTGAACAGAAAACAATGAAAGGTGAAAGTCTTTTGCTTTCATTGTAAGGACAGAGAACTCATATAGAAGAATATTAAGAGACTTTCCAAAGGACAAATACTAGTTGTCTGTGACAAAGCAGTTAAATTAAGTACCTGTGCATGACAAGATCATCTTTGCTTTTCATCTTCAGCTGTTTTATACACACTAAATTCGGGTGATTTATATACCTGTGCAATGTGTTAAACAGTTCCTTTTCATCTTTAACAGTCAGATGTTTCAACTATTTGTAGACAGTTAGTCATTGCTATATATATTTCATTTTTGTTTTGTTTTTTATTTCAATCTGTCCTCCTAAAAAGAAAGAACCAGTTCTGTTAAAACAGCCCTAGATCCATCTGTGAAATTATACCCTGTAAAAAATTTAAAGACTATGTACCAATATTGTGCTGTCTCCTTAGTGAAATGTGCTCTGATCGCAGCCAGGTTGGGATGTAATGGCAAGGTGCAGTTCTAGGCATGCAGCAGTCCCCAGTCTCCCGCCTTTCTTCCAGTTTCCAGTCATGGAAATTTCCATGAAAACCTCACAAAAGCAAGGCTATGAAAGGCCAAACAAGTACCTCAGCACTCTAGGATTCCTAATATCAGGTATAATCTTCTGAAATAAATCAATTCTTGAAGTACTATAATTTTAAACAATTACTATTATGAGAGGGTGAAAAATCCTCACAGGAAAAATAACAAGTCTTGTATAATTCTTCTATGTTCTATTAATTTGTGACCACTTTAAATCACCTTCTTAAAACCCCATGGTTAACTTTCACCTTTCTTTTGCACAACAGGAAGGAAAAACTGTTTAAAACTTTATATATGATTGAGAGACTCAGATGGGGAATCTAACCTGACCTTAATTCTGATGACCAAACTTTGTTAAACTGATGGAACCAGTATACATTATTTTTTTACTAAATATTTTAAATCACAGAATGATAATTAAAGACTTAAATGCTGAAGACTTATATTCCAGTTACAGAACACCTGCAATTGAGGAGATATAACTAGAGTCAAGGAGTTATTTGCTTTTTTTTTCCATGTTTGCTCTGTAAAACCTCACATTCAGCTCATTTCTGTGCAAAGAGAGGAGGGCAGTTTGGTAAAACCAGATCTGTCATTAAAGAATATTCTCCCCGTGCCAACAATCTCTTGCAGAAATGATGACTTCTTACAAGGAACTGATACACATGCAGTGGTCTGGAAATGCTGGAAAATAGTGAATTAGGCATCTGAAATGAGATGGGACCTTTTGCATATTCTCCCAGCTCTTTGTGCTTTCATTAATCATTTTGCTTGCATTTTGATAAGCAGCTGCACTGTGTGAGTGTATCCAAACCTTGAGATGCTTGTATTTTTCAGTACATTGTGTCATATGGGAAACAGTTTCCAGATGCTTTGTGACTCATATTGGTAAAGAAGTAACTCACAGTTTTACCAGATTTTAAGGATAGTAAATTCCTGGAAAGCAAAGGCTCCTAAGCAATAGACACTTTCTTAAGAGAAAGACACTTTCTTAAGTGAAGTTAGATTTCTTTCATGCTCCAATAAAGCAGCTGTGGTTGTCAGATTATGAACAGCTTGACAGAGGAATTATTTTGGCTGTAAGACACTTTGACACAAGGATATAAACTTTCTGTATTAAAGATAAAACATGCTGTAAATACTTAGGGCTTGTATGTCACTGCAGTGATGGTGCACCCAGTTCCAGAAGTAGCAACAAAACCTGTTTTGTTCTCAGGGCCTCATGTAATGGGGAGCAGTAACGCAATTCACTGGTATTCCTACAAGCTCCAAGGTGTGTCTTTCTGTTGGCAGGTTTCCCCTATAGCTCTCCTCTATAATTTTTCATTGCAGTGTCAGAACGTGTTCTTCAGCATGAGCTGTGGCCAAATGGAAGAGATGATACTTGGGGGAAATATTTCCGTATATCTGGTTAGCTTCAATCTGTTTTCTGAACATATTTCTGTCATCCCTATAGTCTGTGTCTCTTTACGGTGTGCCAGGCATGCAGCTGTGTGTCTCTGGAGATGCAGTTTTTCTTTAAATGTTGGAATTCCTTAGATTGTGTTCACAGGCATTTTATATTCAGCACTTTTTCTGGAAAGATGTTAATATGTGCTATTCCAGATGATCTTTACTTTTCATCTTTCACCACAGAAAATTTGCATGTTCAGGCAAGGCACGTTGCTGCAATGAACCATCAAGGCAGGAAAGATAGGAAGTTGGGACAAGACAGAGGGGCTGAGCTGCTTACCCTTCTTTCCTCTCTGTGCTATAACAAAGCCTATTTTATCACTGTTCTCACTTTCCTTCCTTAGAGTGATGAGCACAAGTCTCCTTTCCTCCTTCATCTCCCCACCCATTGCCCTCCCACTCCTACAATAGGCTTAGGAAAAAGTGAGATAATGACTTCATTGGCTGCCACAGTTTACCTAAACTGGAGGGAAAAAAAAAAAAAAAAGCAAAAAAAAAAGCCGATTTAAGTTGATTTCCAAGCAGGCAATAACCTCAAAAGAGGGAGTCTAGGACACTTGCTTTCCCAAATGACCATTATTTGATTGCAATTATTCTCAGTCATTTTAACAAAGGATTGATTTCTAGCAATGGTTTTGCTATAATTTATCAACCAGTGCAATCTGACCCTCTTTGTGTCTGTAATATTGATCCATGAAAGCTGACTCTTCTCAGCTCTGTCTGATACCTGAGCCAGGACTACAAAGTGTGATGGATGGGGAAAATTGTAAGCCTGTGTTCTGGAGAGAGGTATTTGTGATAATAAGAGCCGGTTTGACAGAATCATCTTCACTAGAAATTAATTTCTTTATGAATAGAGTTCATAATTGCGGAATTCACTGATCTAGTTACTCGTTTCCATTATGTTCAAAGTTGTGTGTGAGAGAGGTAATGTTGCAGACAGCACAAGGGCAGAAGCTTTTAAGGCTCTGCATTGAAATCAGGAGTGCCTTTAGATAAGTAACACCAAAATATGCAACCAGTTTACACCACAGAACAGCTGAGTTTGGAAGGCACGTTTGAAGATTAGTTAGTCTACCTGCCTGCTCAAAGCAGGGTCAAATAGAACAGGTTGGCCAAGATTGTGTCCAGTCAGGTCTGAATGTATCCTAGGATGGAGACTCCTGTACTTCTCTGGGAAACCCATTCTGGTGTTCAGCTGCTCTCATGGTAAAAAAGTTTCTTCTTACATTTAAGTGAAGTTTACTGCATTTTAATTTATGTCTGTTTCCTCTTGTCCTGTCACTCGATACCACTGAGAAGTCTCTGGATCCATCTTCTTTATTCCCCTTTGTCAGGTATTTGTACACGATGATAAGTTCCCCCCTGAACCTTCTCTTCTCCAGGCTGAACAGTCCCAGATCTCTCACACTTTCCTCATAGAAGAGATGCTCCAGTCCCTTAATGATCTTCACGGCCCTTCTCTGAAATCGCTCCAGCACGTTCATGTGGCTTTTGCCCTGAGGAGCCCAGGACTGGATTGAGCACTCCAGAAGTGTCTCACCAGTGCTGAGTCAAGAGTAAGTAGAACCTTCCTTGACCTGCTGACAACACTCTGTACAGCTCAGGAAGCTGTTGATGTTCTTTGCCACGAAGACACATTCCAGATTCTCGTGTAACTTAGTTTCTCCTAGGACAAGTCCTTTTCTGCAAAACTGTTTTCCAGATGGCTGGCCCTCCGTTGGCACAGCTTGGAGTTCAGACTGTTGTACCTGTAGTCCTGGAGAAGATCCAGTTGGTCTCTTTCTCATAATTTCTGATGCTGTGCAGTCTGCCGACCTTCTCCCACAGTTCCATTACTTGGTGCTGCAGACCCTTCATCAGCACACACCTGTAGAAAAAGAGCTCATTTAGCCCCAGTCCCACCATGAGGTCCCAGGCACCTCTGTAGTCCCAGATGTGCAGAGATGTATCTTTCCTTGGGAGCTTGGCCTGAGGTGAGGTCTCTGATGTACTAGGGACTGTTGCTCCAGCAGGTTCTGGGGGGACTGTGCCTTGCCATGTGTCACCATCACTGCAGAGCCGTCATTGGCGTTTCTGGTCTCATTCTGTGCACAAACTGCTGTGTCTACTGCCTGCTCCTGTTCACTGTGCTTGTGGTGTACATCAGCAAAAATGTGGCTTGCAGTTGAATTAACCATGTGAACCCTGACATGCATTTAACACTTCCTATTGTGCTGTCTTTGTTCTAGGTCCCAGTATGTCATCAACAGAGTGTTATTAATCCCTTACATTGAACATTACTTCTGAGTTTCAGTACTGCACACTGGGCATCATAATTTACCTCCTCAGTTGTTGGGGAAAGTAAAGCATAGAGGTGGATACCATACAAACAGAAGTTACAAACAAATTATGAGCAAAGGGGATCAAGTATCCTAACCCTTAGTTCAGTGTCTGCATTATGTTTCCCTTTTGTTTACTCCAGTTTAGTAACTGTTCACTGTTACCAAGGAAATGAAAGACTCCTTGGCATCCAGCACACCCACAGTGCATCCTTACTATTGATGAATAGGAAAGGGAGCATGAGGATACTCCAGCGCATGTCAGAGATCCAAGAAAAAGCAAGCTATTGGAAAGAGAGAAAGTAAACAAGATGATCAGAATGAAATGAAGAAATGCCTTCAGAAGACGTTTCACTGTTCTGATCATTTAAGGCTCTCCAGCCAACTCAGAGAATTATGATGATTCTTTGGGAAAATAAATGTCTAATACTCACTGATGTCCTGGCAATGACACCCTGCAGAGGGCCAGCCACAGATGCTGTATTCACCATACCTATTATTGTCAGCAGGCACCACTGAGTCCCTCTGTACTGGGAGAACTGAGACATCCTTGTAACACAGCTCCCAGTTAACATAATGTTGTACATTGGACAGTTTTTTTTTTTTAATTTTTTGATGCCTTTTTCAAGGATTCTGTGACTCAGAGATCCATGTTTTACAGCCTTACTTGCATTTTAGTTGGTCAAACCTCCCATAGATTTTGAGAATAGAGACTCCAGAACTTAGTCCAGAAAAAGCAGGGGACAGATCAAACTCCAAAATTCAGAGAGGCAGAACATCCTCCTGCCTCAACAGGCATGAGGCAGCACAAGTGGAAAAGTATCAAGCAGGAACTGATCCCTGCAGGATGGACACTTCCCTCCCCTTTCCCATTTTGAGTAGTTGTTACAAGGGTGCATGTGTGTTTGCAGACATTGTTGTGAGTGAACTGAGAAGTAGGAGAATGAGTTGAGTGTGTGTTGGACAGATAAGTTTCATCAGGAAGCCAGGTTGGGCTGGGGTATTATAAAATATTTCCAAGACTGGCAGGTGTTACGTTGTGAGCTGCTTGGTTGAGGTAAGAGATGTGCTTCTTGTATCATTGAAACGTACGTGGGAAATTCAGTAGGAACTCTGAGATAGTAGGACAGATAATCCAAGAGAAATTTTTTATTTCTTTCTGAATTATGATTATATGATTGTTTTAGTATCTTCTTTTATACGAACATCCATCTCCTGGGATGGATTTCTGTGTTTTCTCACAGGGTGGTTATAAGTATACAGATAGTATAAGGAAGGTGACAGTACTTAAAATGAAAACTTCAACCCAAGCAAAAAATCTTCCATCAACATGAAATGAAACATCTTGTCACGGTCATGGGGAGGAAGGAGGGACTGTCAAGTTCTCTCTGGATTTCAGTACCTCTCACATTAAAGTCCAGAAGGCCAGCACCTCTTTTCTCATGGTAACAGATATGCCAACCCAGTTTTAGCCTTCTACTTTGGGGAATGGATACTGTGGTCCAGAAGCAGTTCTGGCTTTATCCAGAGGCTCAGTTTCCTTAACACTTTTCAGCCAGAATCAAGTGTAACAGTTGTGCTGATCTTATTTAGGCTGTTAGCTTTTGGCAGCAGGCAAGGATGACATGTTCGTGATGGTCTACTTAGATTTGGCATCCTCCTTAGGTAGAACCGGACAAAGTGGATTCAGGAATCTGTAGGCCTTGTCAATCAGAGTGCTATATCTAATTTAATCAGTCTAATTCAGGGAGACCTTTGCCACACCTCATCCTCACTGATACTGTGCAGTTGTCACTGAGCTCTGTGTCCTTCTAGACTTCCACTAACTGCAGACCCTATGAAAACAACGAACAGCAGCAATCACCATGGGCATTTTTCCCCTTTTCTTGACTTCCCCTTTGCCTCCCTGGGATAAAAAAAAATTGTATTTTGGCTTTTCATAACTTTTTCTACTGTGGACAGGAAGCTTGTACTGCTCTACTGAAGAATGCAACTGTTTGCTTATATAGGGGAGTTTTTCATGTGTATCAGATTGGTATTTTATAAATATTCTACCCACTTTGGGTGCCATCAAGACAGCATGTTTTGTTTTATGAATGTTCTACAGCACTCTTGTTCTTTCTTGTAACCACACATTTGCCTTTCTACCTCAGACTTGATACATCTTCCTAATTATTTCCTGAATGGTGGATGATAAGAGAAGAATTTAAGAAGGGAAAATATGGTAGTGTTGGGTATTGTTTTCATAATAGCCCAACAGAAATTAAATATACAGGCCTTTGGGATGTGTTGCAATTTACTGAAAAATACAATCTATTCTTTGAGGATGTTTATGAACAGTGAAACAAGTACATCTGTTGTAGTATAAGAATACCTCTAATTGTTTCCCCTTGATTTTGTGCTAATGAATCTAGTCCTCAGGGCAGGGAAGAGTGCACTGTATCCACTACAAATAAATCAGTGCAATTAACTGTTGATATATGCAGACTGACCTTGAGAGATAATACAAGTCTGCTTCTAATATCAGGAATCTAGCTTAGAACAGGTAGTACAGGGATCTGGCCCTGGATCAATGAAGGAAATGTCTTGAACAAATTGGGACCACAGAGGTCAGTCTTCTGAAAAACATAATTAAATTGGGCCTGAACTGGAAGACTCACACGTTAAAGAACTGCAGTGATCAAATTATTAGGGGATGAAGGAAGAGAGGGGGCCACAGAAATAGAGGAAGGAACAGCAAAGAGTGTGTGAGACAGCAGCTGTAGACATGATGTTTGAGAAGCCGAGAGTATTTAGATGCATAAAAAAGGAAATTTGGTCAAAGGCAGATTAAGCAAAAAACCCAGAATGTTTGAAACAAATACCAGGATGTGTTGACACACGCTAGAAAGCAAGGAGCATGTAAGGAAATGAGGAACAATAAAGCATGCAGAAAGACAGTATTAGGAATGCAACAAGAAAATCCTTGGGTAATGGAGCCTGTTGTTTGCAATATAAATTTAAATGCAGTGTATAGCAACTGGCTGCTCTTATCTGATAAGACTGTCATTCTGTGAGTAGTTGGTGAGCAGAAACTGCGAAGTGAAGCAGAATATATATTTGATATATTTGAAGTTTATATGTTTTATTTTATCGCACATTTTCCCTTCATTTTAATTTTGAGAGACTTGTTCTTTTTTGCTGACTTAGTGCCAGTGAAAGGTGCTATATGGAGAGCCTTGGGGACTGAATGCTTTTGTTTACTCATAAATAAACATAGAAAGTGTAGCAGAAAAGCAGCTATCCTCGTCTTGTCTTCCACTCAGCTTCCTCTAGCCTCATGTGGAAGACTTCCCATCCTTCCTGGCATAAGGTCTCTGCAGACCAGTCAGAGTTTGACAGGAATACACTAGTACCTTGTATGGTTTCACATTCAAAAACTTCAGCCTCATCAGCATGACTGAGATGTCATGATATGTTTGCACTATCGTTATATATAAAGTAATAGGCTAGGGGTGCTTTTTATTTACCTCCTGTTTGCTTTCATGGTGCCATACTCATTTGCCAAGTTTTCTCCACAGCCAGAAGAGTTAGAAACATACTCAGCTATACATGAACTTACTAATGGTGAAAGCTGAGAGTCTGAGCTATGGTCACAGAAGAATGTGAGATGTCAGGAAAGTGGGCAAAGCTTCTTTCACGGGCTTCTGCTGCAGGTATGTGAGGCAGCAGACAGGGCACCGGGGACTAGAGTCACTTCAGCCCTGCACAGACATCCACCATCTCTGACTTCTGTTGACTGCCAGCCTTGGGATGATAATGAACCAGCTATTGAGCTAGGGAAAAGGTTGTAAAAGCTGTCTCTTGTCTGCAATCTTCCTTTCTGTGCCATGACAACATACTTCCCTATAAAATGTCTTTCCACACATGCACAGTCTCCAGCTACCTTGCAAAAAATTGATTAGTAGAAGTCAATAGATATATTGATCTTTATCTTACAGAGGAGAAAGAAAAGTTAAGTGAAATTTGTCCAAGGCTACATATCAATACAGTAGTAAAGTCATCCTGGAGTTAAGGCCAGATTTCTTCCTTGCAGACGCAGGCACCACGATCTCTCCTTTCAATGTAACTGTGCAAAGCCTATCCATGCCACTAGATTTGTATTAACAAATTGTACAGTGACATGACTTATGTGTGGAAACATCACTGTGCAAAGAGAAGATATGAGAGTTGAGACAGCTGGGTTTTCTAGGAGGGATTTGGTGAATAATCTTGGGCAAGATATTTGAGGCAGATTTTGCCCCTTAGTCACCTGTAAAAATGAGGTAGTAGCAGTCTCTTTTGTAAAGTGCATTGAGAATCTGATATGAAAGAACAAGTACCACTACCAAAAGTCTGTACCTCCTTTCTCTTTCCTGTCCAGTGACACATCAGTTTGGAAATATGTAACTGCATAACCAGATGCGACATAGTCTACAATGTTTAGAACCTGCTGTTCACACTATAGAAATAATGGGAATACTAAGTCCTCGAGGGAAACACTCAATTAGCCTTCTGCATGGGAATCAGAAGATGAGAGTGACTAGAAAGAGAAATTTAACTGACAAATCTAGTTCTGTCCAAACCAAGTGAAAAGAAAGAAAATATGGTAAAAAGTTTACCAGGCTGACAAAAGAGCCCAGAGGCTGTGGAAGCCGAATGTTGGGTCATGCAATGGCATAGAGGAGTTCTCAGCTTTCCTTCTCAGATCTCTGCTAATTTCTTACCAAACCATGAGTCAATCACAGTGACAAACCATTGGGGCTGTATTGGCTGTAACAGGGGACTTCCACTACCAAATGCCCATGCTAACATATTTAGGAATTCTAATCTCGGGCATTCAGCAAAATTTTGGGGTTTTTTTAGTGTTGACTTCAGTTTACCTTGTCCGTGTTTCAGAGCATCTCCAAATCTTTGCATGTGACTCTGTGCCCAATTAAATTTACGAGAAACATCAGAAAAATATCTTTTTGTATGTATGCCTTTTTTTTTTTCCTACCAGTGCCTCTCTACGTGTAGGTTGTACATGAAGGGAAAACTTCAGTCTATATTGCAAACAAAGAATACTTTATCAGGAATATTGGACAGAGTTTGTCTCTAGGGCTAAATGAAGGATCAATAATAAAAAAGGTAACAAGCCCAGATAAAGAAGAGAATCCCAATTTTAATTATCCCCTTTTTCCTTTGATGTGGAAGGAAATAAGAATGCATAAAAGCTTTTATAAGAATTAAGGTAAGCTAGAGATCAAGAGCTACCTGAGAAGTTGCTGTTATGGCTCAGAGCTGAGGGGAATTTGGATTCAGATGATGAGAACAGGCCTTGAATTGTATTTGCAGAAAGCAGTCGAGTCTGTTGATGGACATTTATATTTCACACCATAGGCAACACATCTCAGAGACGTGCTCCTTAGTACCTTTGCAGCTGCCCTGTGTTCAAAATGAGTAAGAGAAAGAATAAATGATAACTTCTCTATTGTGCTGATAAAGCAAAATGTAGGATTGCTGTAAAGAACTAGATAAATAAATGAACTGAGTGACTAAAAATACCAAAAAGGCTCAGCTTAGCTGACACATGAGTTTGTAGATGAGATTTGATGGAGACTGGTACACAGCATTAAAACAGGAGACAAAGATAAATGGGGGGAGGGGGGGCATTAAATGAACAAAAAAATAATGAATGGACCTGCAAATGATCCGGGGGAAAAAACCCAAACCAGTCCAAGCCATTTCTAATTAGTGTTGTTGACAATATTCTGCATCTCCTGTGTCCCTCTCATTGAGAAATCACCATCCTCCACAGATTTGGCTGCACTGGAAAGCTCTAGGAAACAGGTCAGATAGACCAGTTAATGATGCAACATATCCCCATGCCTGGGGAACAGACTATTTCTTCCCCTGGCCGGGAGCCACCAGGTAACTGCTCAGCTGCTTCAGGGCTCCTCTTACCCTCCCACCTGCAGCTTCTCATCAGTTGGCTCGGGCAATTCAGGGACAGTGTCTTGCTCTTGAAGAAAAGTGATGTTGCATACAGCTGAAGTAAATACAGATGCACATGCATGTATCAAGTGGTGTTACCTAAGTCTGCCTGTTTAACAAAAGTCCATGTTTGGATTTTGTAAATGACCTATTTCTCTCCAATTTTTTTTCATATGCTTACAAGTAACTGTCTGCATGTTCAAAAACTATGGAGGTAGCTAAACAGCTTTTTGTCCAAACAAATCAGGCAGTTAAAGCCTGCTCTTTCCAGACAGTGAAGACAGAATAGTGCAACTGCAGCTACTTTTGCAGGCAAAATCACACTAGTCAACAAAATCTGACTATGGTTATTAAGGTTATAATATGCCATTCACGAGTTCTGGCTAGAGTTATGTAATTTTTTTATTTGGCCAGAAGTTTCACCCACTGATATGTATAAGTCCATATTGGCAAACCCTATTTGTGAGATTGTTCAGGTTTCATGACACCACTATAGGAAAGGTATTAAATGAAACATTCAAAATATTTGTTTCTAGTGTTCCTGGGATGTAATGTTTTCATTTTGAAATGATGTGTTTTGTGCAGATATTTCCCTAAAATAACATGATTTTTAATGAATGAGTAAATCAAATATGCCTATTGGATTCATGCTATAGGACTGAATTAATTTAGTTACTACAAAAAGCATTCAGGAATTAAAAACTGAACCATAAGCTTCAGCACAGATGCAAATGAAACTGACCTTGGCACTGAAGGTAAACATCATTCTAGAGTAAAAATTTCTTCTTCTGCACAAGAGATTTAGGCTAATTGCTAAGTGGAATTTTAAGCCTGAGTTCCTTCTGCTTTGTTCTCTGTGTGTGAATGAAGGCTTTTCAGTCCAAGCTTCAAGTGGCATGATGCCAGATCAGACAAGGTCTAAAGATTAGTCATAATGAAGTAGTGGCACCTGTACCCTTTGCGTGGAAACTGTCTTATTTTGTTAACTAGATCACTAAATAATGCTCAGAAACAGCAGCCCCCACTATAACAGCAATGTAGTTATTTTCACAGAATGGTGTTACTATCTAGTGCAAGTTCTTTAAAAAAACAATTCAGGAACATGGCCTTTCAAGGCCCATTGAAGTAAACTGGGATAGGACATCCAGGTTCCCTAAACAGTTTTCCAGGTCTGCATCCTTATCAACATTTACATCCCTGAGCTGTCTGGAATGCACTTTTCTGTGGAAACTAGTAGAAAGTCTGTCTTTCAAAGGATGTGTGTCCCTGACTGACCTCCTCCTGAATTACACCAGGACTGCAGAGTGAGCTTACTGCCTATTAGACACTGGAGAACCTGTACAGCTCAGACTACCTAAACAGCAGAGTGGACTGCCTCTTGTCTAAAAAGACTGAACTCAGGTTAAAGTCTTTTCAGCAGACAGGATACTAATAATGTCCCGCTTCCATGTAGATTCTCTGATGCTCAAGAGGTGGACTCACCATGCATTATTTCCTTTGCAAAATTCTAATAAATTGAACGAAATCTTTCTCCTCTGCTTTCATTAAATTTACTCTGTATTCTTGAAACGTGTGAATAGTAAATATTTCTGAGGCTTCTGCACTTTGGATTTTATTTGAAGTGATGAAAATGTCCCAAATGTATTGTGGGGAAGAGCTGGACAGGCAGATGCTCAGAAGTACACAGAATGTGTTCACTAAGTTTTATTTTCTCACAAAATGAATCTCAAAAGCTTGAGTAATTTTGTGCATTTCTTAAAAATGAATGGCTTATAATGTCTTCATTTCAGCAAAGTGCTAGTAAAAGTGAGGTGGGATCTACCAGACTTACACTTGGTTTCTTCTCAACTTAAGGTCTCTTGCTGTATTTCCTAGGAACTAGGATGTAAGCACATCCTAGGGTGTAAGTGCTCTAGGGTCACTAAGGTTATTAGGCACACATACTCTCCGGCAGCCAGGAGTTCGTATCTTTGGCAGAGAAGCTACAAATACATTGTTTCTCCTGGATCAAAATCACTGTGAAAAATAAAAATCCTCATGCACGCACATATATGAGCACATACACTTTTCCAGTAGTGCTCATAATGCCCTTTCCAGGTGATATCTACATACTGCAAGAAAGTGACTATAGGAAGGGGATTTTTACCATGTATTTCAAGAGCTCACCTAAACAGCACTTGCTGGTAGTTTGACTATGTCAAACAGAAACAAGGTGCTGATATTTTTGAATGACTGAAATATGTCTGTTAAAATTTAGGCTTACTATTGTCTTTCAATTATTACAGTTATTAAACCTTCATAGAAGTGTCCAAGGTTCATTTTTGGCCTAAGTAACCTGAAAGAAAGGAAAAAAAGGTAAAAAAAGTGACTAATTGCAGGGGTTAACTGTGCTGGAACATACGGAATTGTTCTTTTAGGATGTGTGGAAAGTACAGTTTGTAATGGAAGAAATAAGATGCCTTAGTAAACTAGGAGACACGAACGGATGAAAATATTTACCTGCATTAAAACTGTGAGGCTCCTGTGCCAGACACCGTCAGTGTTATAGCCCTGTACTTCAGCAGAAAAGCTGTTGTGAGGTCAGAGCTTTCCTTACTAAAATTCTGTAGTGAATAGAGGTTTGTTGTGTGTGAAGTAATGTACGTTCCATCATGCTAATAGCCTGGTGATGCAAGGATGCTCAGGTTGTAAGTGAATTACATCTGACCTAGCTCTGCACCTGACTAGCTACACTGATCATTTGGGCTTTTGATAAATGCATTGCTTCAGCCTTGGAAATGGTAAATGAACTGGGTAAAGTTAGTACTTTAAAAAAATAAATAACATGACTAATGTCAGGAAAAAGTCAGGAACAAATTATGAAGAATAAAGAAAAGCTTCCCAAAAATGCACAAAAATAGACACAAGTTTTGACAATGAAAGACTGAAGAAGATCAATATCTTCCTGTGTGAGACAGCCCTGCCTAAGAAAATACTGGGTTATTTCCTTGGGGATCTGTTGTATGGATTAAATCAGCCTTCACAGACTGAGTCCTTTCAAAAATTACCTTTTACGGGTTATCCTTACTTCTGTTCTGGATCCAGTTACAACCAGTTCCTTAAAGACTGCAACCATCACAGAAACGTTCTTACATTTAAGACCATCCTATCAGTCAGTTTCATTTGGAGGCACATACCTCTTTAGCATATCTAAATACTACCAACCTAGGACTGCTTCCAGGGCTGGGGAGCACAGAGCAGGTAGGATGGAACCCCAACTGCTTGGAAAGGTGAAAACAAGGGAACAGCACTCAAATGAAAGAAACAGCATAAATGAACCTCATGATGGTATTCGGGTAGTAAAGTATTTTTGATTGCAACCTTGCTGTGGCTGCTGTATTCAAGAAAAAATTGCACAAAGGCCATAAATTTGTTACAGTTCATCCAGAGTGCCTTCTTTTCTCTTACTGTTCAAGCAGGATCAGTCAAATTAATATGGGTGAAGCTCAGTAAAGACAGCCACAAATAAGTGAAGAAGTGTGTGCTTGTAAATGTTCCCCCTCTGTGATTTGTAAAATGTAAGATGGCTGGAGAAAGCAAGCACTTTGCATGTTAGAGCTATTATTTCTTTTCAGTAAAATTAGCTCCCAAAAAGGCCTAGTCAAAATCTAAGTTGCACTGTACATATGCACACCTATAAGCCGCTTTACCCCAAAGGAGTACAGCGACCTAGGCAAAGACAAAAGACAAAAGCTAAACAAAGGTAGTGTTGTGCTGAGTTTGAGCCTGTTAGCACATAGGTACATAACTGACTTTAAACACCTGGATGGTCTCACAGATGCTCACAAAGCTGGTAGTGGCTTAACACCCAACCCATGTTTCAATGTATGTACTGCTGAGGACAGATTCAGCTGCAGAGGCATTTATGTTCCTTTACTTTCACAGTCACCCCTTGGCATAAACTACTTGCGTGGATCAGGGAGAACACGAGACCTACCTTTCCAACATGTTTTTTGGCAATGCAAGCAATTAAGGAGTAATTTTTATCCTGGTAGGGTCCCATCCTCTTTTGCATGTTGTAGATTAAACTGCTTCAGAGAATATGCATGAAACCTCACCCATCGCTGCAGTACTTCAAGCTTTGAAGCTGGGGGGTAGATTTTCTCCTAGTCAGAGAGGTTCACTGAAAACAGAGATAAGAGAAGGTTAGGAAAAAAGAAAAGGACAGCTCCCAGAAAAGAAAATCAAATTCCTTCACAGCACTTACAAAGCTGAAGAAAAGTATATGAACTCACCCATGCAGTCCCTGGAAGCTAGGTCCCAGGGCACTTGAAGACAGTAGAATCAGAGCCTTTGTCCATCTACCTCTCTTTTTTTTGTTGTTGTGTTTGTTTTTTTTTTTCCCAGCCTGTACACTGCAGCTATAGCTTACTTGTCTGACAGTTACCTTGTACTTGGTGCTGTGGTATGCAAAGGTTATTGGAATTTATATGCAAAGCTCAATGAATATAGAATTAAAAAATGCCTCAGAGACATTCCTGAAATGAGATGTCAAATCTCAGAAGTTGTATCTTTATGAGGAAAATTTGAATACAAACCACCAAGGTTTATGACTCTCGCACATATTAATTCATACCAATCCATGTTATAAGAGGACTAAGGGGGCTATTTTTCATCTTGGGCTGAGACAGGAACTCTGCCAGATTTACTGACCTGCTGTGAGAAATCTACTTTATCTGGCTGATAGATACCTTTAAAATGTAAATCAGAATGGTGAGCTTATCACAAGGCTGCCATTAGTAGCCCATAAGATACCTGCTGTTGCAGGTCACAAGAGATTTTGGGAACAAGGTAAGCAAACTGGTCAGCAAAAACAGACCCTAAACTTGACATTTTGTTTTCCATCTTATATGAAAGTTAACAGAACTGAAATAAAAACAATTTTTATTACACATCTATCCCCTTGGCAACTAGCAATTACCATGACTTTGTGGGAGAGTCTAGATTTTAGAAGATACTTTTATATTTGTGTAAATTCATGAATCCTTACCTCATCTGTGGCCCAGGTGCTTTGTCTCTCAGGAGAAAAAGGAAGCCCAGGCTGCCCTGTGGAAACCCCAGATATTCTCCTTATGGAGCCCTGCCTGACTCTGTTCTCTCCAATGTCTTATAGGTGGCCCTTTGGGTTTGTACCCTGTTTGCTGTGTTGTGGTCATTTCTGGATTACATTGTAGAGAAACTCGAGGCTCAGAAGCTTGAAATAACAATGCTGGCAAAAGATCACAAAGGGATGAAATTTCCTCTGCAGACAAAAAATATCTACATTAATATTTTCAAATGCATTCAATAACTGGAATGGCAGCAGCCATATTTCCATCTTAGTACAGCTGTTCCTGATTTGTCCTCCTGCTGTTAAAAGCACATATTGCATTCTCTGTGTCTTTCATGCACACATGCAAGCACACAGCGGCAGATGATGCACTTTCAAGTATTCCACAGATGGTTTACCCATCAGGGTTTACTTTGCCATTTAGACCTCCTGTTTCACAGCCTCCTCTCAGTGTTGCAGTCCCTATTTTCTGTAATTAACTTCTGTTCCTCCCTCCATTTTTTTTTTTACAAATGCTTTTCACTCTGATGCTTAGAGTCAACCATCTCCCCAGAGCACTGTGATATTTAACAGCATCCGGAAAAAATGTGGTTAGAGAATTGGGCCACTTAAAGGAGACACTGCTCTCGTAAGCGTGCATTCACATTTTTGAATAGATATTCAGAGGGTGGGAATGTAGATGAAGGAGAAGCTATGAAAGGGCTTATTACTAATTAACTGTATCTATTTCTCCCCCTTTAAAACCGCTTTTTGTTTATCATTTCAGCTGGTAGGGTAATACACTAAATTAAAGCTGCAGAACACAATCATAATTAAGATTCAAAAAGCCAATTGCCTGTTAGTAAACTACCAATTGATAATAATGTAAGGGATATTTATAGCTCTTTGCTAAGTATGCTGTATGCCACAGATTTGCATCAATAACATACTTGCTAATCTCCAAACATTTTATTCAGTAGCCTTTTATTTACTATTGAAGGTAAGATTACTCCTCTCAAGCCATCCTTTCTAAAAGTACCTCACTTTCATCTTGTTTGCAGAGTTAAGCAAACACAGATGCTTCAGTCCTTTCCTCTCCTATGAAACAGTATTGATGGCATATAATTGCCAACATCACACCATGCAGAAAACCTTGTCATAAAGAACATACTATACATAGTTCAGCACTCATAACAGCTTGCATTTCTACAGCTCCTTCTTTCTGAGTCATCTCACATATCCTATAGAGGAGAAACCAAACCACCTTACCCAGGAGAGGAACTGTCCACCTTTGGGCAGAGGCCCTAACATGATGCCCTGGTTTTTGTTCCTTTTGTAGGAAGGTGGAGCAAGACCTGTTTAAACAGTTTTTAAAAAAATTACCAAAGTGATAGATTTTGGTTTGTGTTTGTTGTGTGTTATTGGGGATTAATAACTAGCCTTTATAATTTCTTTTAGCTATTATAAGACATCTGTGCAACTGTCATTTCAGCTGTGTGATGAGGTATAAATAGTTACGATATGACTTCTTTCTGAAATGTGTTTCTTGTGTCATGTTTGCTAAAGTTTAAGTGTCCTCATAGTACTAACTATTGGAGTCATTATAACAAACCATGGGTTATCCCATCACATGTACAGCAGTAAGAGAAACGGCTTAGGCACAAGTGACTGTCTGCCATCCATTGCTTAGGCAACTGATGGAGGGGCAATTGATGAAGCATGAGGGTGTCTCATCTCTTATTGTGCTATGGCTGCTCTTGAAACACAAGTGCCAAACCTGCTACATGTATGAGCACCTGTGCAACTGAGAAGAGATATGACATATACTGAGTACTGAGGACAGTGATGCAAAGTTACATGGTGGGATAATGTAGCATAGAATCACAGAATGGTTTGGGTTGGAAGGGACCTCAAAGATCATCAACCCCCTCCTACTAGACCAGGTTGCTCAAACCCCTGTCTAACCTGGCCTTGAACATTTCCAGGGAGGGGACATCCACAGCTTCCCTGGGCAACCTGTTCCAGCATCTCACCACTGATGCAATTTAATGTAGGCTAAATTGAGGCAAAATGGCCATGTTGGAAATTATAGTCTGAATTGTGCCTGTAGCTACTGTCACACTAGACTAGAGCACACTACCTTGGAAAGAAAAGCCTGGGAGATCCCTTACAAAAATATAGCTCTTTGTCAACTTATCCTTTTCCTTGGTGGGAAAATGACGGTTCAAAAATAATGATCTGCCCATTCCTCAGCCTTCTTTCATAGCTGGTTCTGGGTAAGGGAGAGACAGAAAGAAAACAAGTTTACTTATGTCCTGCACGTGTGGGAAGAAGGTCAGCAAACCTATGTAAGAAGATATTCCCAAACATGATTCTCCCAGCCAAAATTGGCCCTCTGAGTCAGCCTGTAAATACATTTTGTTTATTCTTCAAAGACACATACCTTACAGCTCAAGCTAGAAAAGCATGTGAGAGCTGTACAAAAAAAAGGAGATAATGGTGGAAAGGCAAATGGGCAGGATGCAAGAGTGGGCTATGGATGCAGGTGAGAACCTCACTGTCACTACAACAGAAAAGATTGCAGAGTGAGAGAATGAGGGCATCAGAAAGCTTTCCAGGAGCCTAAGGTAACACAAGTTTCCCCTGCATCTCTTCTGTTTGGAGAGTGACAATATCATCCTTTTCATAGGTTGGCTGAGCACAAGATGAATCCAGGTGATGATTATACAAGCAATTTCTGCTTCCTGTGCTGCCTATCATGAATTTTATTATGGGTGGGCAAGTGAACTGACTCACCTCAGGACTGGCCAGATAATTACATGGTCATTACTAACCACGTTACTGAAGTGTAAATATGCAGTTATTTTTATCCATAAAATCAGCTCTTTCAACCCTAAGACTAATTCTACATTATTATGCAACAGTATGTAATTACTCTAAGACAGCTTCTACCCTCAAAGAAGCAGGCACTATTCCAAATTAAATTTTTGAGGGTTTTAAGTAAGCCATGCAACCTGACAGCAGGATTTGTCCTCTACCAGCTACTCAATAAAAACTAAAACTATAAAACTGTAAGTAGAAAATAGATAGTCACAAGACCCTATAACCAGGCATAAGCACTAAAAATTCTTATCCCATTCAGATTTGGATCCAAAGCCACTTAATGATTTAATTTTTTTTTTTTTTAATTTTTTTTTTAGAAAGAAATGTATTATGTGGAGAAACATGTTGCTGTAACACTTAACCTTCCCGTCCCAGAGTGCTGATTGCTTTAGGTATGACTCCTGAAAGGAGGCACTGCGAAGTCTCTCTGTAGGTAGATATTATGTAAAACAAAAGAGGAAAGGTAGCTATGCTATAATTGCTGATGTTCCTTGTAACATTTTTAATCTCTTGCAGGTACCATTGCGTGATTTACCATGGAAAAACTGCTCTGCAGCATCCTGGTGTTTGGAATGGCTGTCATGGTCAATGCTTGTCCCAAATATTGTGTCTGTCAGAACCTATCTGAGTCTCTGGGGACTTTGTGTCCCTCCAAGGGTCTCCTATTTGTACCACTAGACATAGATCGAAGGACTGTTGAACTTCGACTTGGGGGCAACTTTATTATTAATATCAGCCGACAAGATTTTGCCAATATGTCTGGACTTGTTGACCTTACTTTGTCCAGAAATACCATCAGTTACATACAGCCCTACTCTTTCACTGACTTGGAGAGCCTTCGGTCTTTACATCTGGACAGCAACAGGCTGCCTGACATTGGAGAAGATATTTTGAGAGGCTTAATTAACCTTCAGCACTTGATTTTAAACAACAACCAGCTAAGCAGCATCTCTGATGAAGCCTTTGAGGATTTTTTGCTGACATTGGAAGACTTAGACCTTTCCTACAATAATCTCCGAAGCATTCCCTGGGAATCTATAAGGAGGATGATAAACTTGCACCAGCTCAGTTTGGATCATAACCTGATAGATTATATTACAGAGGGGACATTTGCAGATCTTCAGAAATTGGCCAGATTGGATCTAACATCCAACAGACTTCAGAAGCTCCCCCCTGACCCTATATTTGCCAGATCTCAAGTAATTCCATTAACCGTTACCCCATTTTCTCCACCTTTGTCTCTCAGCTTTGGGGGCAACCCACTACATTGTAACTGTGAGCTACTGTGGTTAAGGCGACTTGACAGAGATGATGATATGGAAACTTGTGCTTCTCCTCCAGGTCTAAAGGGAAGGTACTTCTGGTATGTACGAGAGGAAGAATTCATTTGTGAGCCACCTCTTATTACACAACATACTCACAAGTTGCTGGTTTTAGAAGGGCAAACTGCCACACTAAAATGCAAAGCCATTGGGGATCCCACCCCCATCATTCATTGGGTGGCCCCCGATGACCGCCTCATCGGGAACTCTTCGAGGACAGCTGTCTATGACAATGGCACCTTAGATATCCTCATCACCACCTCCAAGGATTACGGGACTTTCACATGCATAGCTGCCAATGCTGCTGGAGAGTCCACCGCAACAATTGAGCTCTCAATTGTTCAGCTCCCTCATCTCAGCAATGGCACAGGCCGAGCAGCCCCACCAAAATCCAGGCTCTCGGACATCACCAGCTCCAGCAAGTCTAATCGCGGAGAAACAAAAGGCCCACCAGAAAGGGCTGTCCTGGTGTCAGATGTGACCACTACCTCAGCTTTGGTCAAGTGGACGGTGAGCAAGTCGGCCCCTAGGGTAAAAATGTATCAGCTGCAGTACAATTGCTCGGATGATGAAGTCCTGATCTACAGGTAAATGCAGTTGCTCTTTTGTCCTCTGATGGCGGCAGGGGGAGGAAAGCAGGATATGAATTCTTTTACTCTTAGGACACTGATTTTCATTAGGACTTTGAGCTGAGGTAACTCTGCTGCGGCTACTGGTAGCATTTGCTGTGTCTGCTAAATTTGCATTGTGTCTGTCAGTTTATCTCGGTCTGTTCATCACTTTTTTGTCTAAGTCATACGTTATAAATCTCTGTAGTATTCATTCTTTAACAACAATTGTTTTCAGTAAAATTTCCAACTTAGGAAAAAATAGTACCACAGCTGATAGCCTCCTTACTAGACTTAGCAAAGAAAGAAAATCTTGACAGGCTAGAAGTCAGAAGTTTCCCTTTCCACCTCCTGTAGGTGGGACTGAAACGTACTACTGAGAGAGGAAGAGATGTGGGAGGAAGTTTGTGCTGTCTACCCATAACACAGGCTCTAATTATTCTGTGATTCAAAATTCAGGGTTGTTAGCAAGAGATTTTTCACCTGTATGAAAAAGCTTGTTTCTTACTTCACTGACATCTGTTTTGCACAACTGTAATGGTTGACAACTTTGGAGTATTTAATGTTTTATATCACGTTAAATGCAAGAAGAGATAGAGATAATTTCAAAAGCAAGCCCTGAAAGTTCATTATGCTCCTCCAGTTATACAACTCCTTCAGCTTTTAATGATGTAAAGCAAGAGTCACTCTTGCAGTGAGCCTAATTGTGCAGTAAATGTTAGGGATTAAAAATGGGCAAGAAACTGCTTAACAGTACAGGAAAACAGTGTTACTGCTTTTTGTTTCTGTCTTGGAAAAATGATTAATGTAGTGTGTTCCTGTTAATGACGAATCCCTAGGAACCACCCTTTCCTGCCTTTTTATTGCAGAGGCAGCAGTAACATCTGCATTGAGCTGAATGAATGAATGAGTCTTTGGATATGTGCGAGCTACTAGCAGAAGTCAGAACCTCAGGACAAAGTAAAACCAAACACACAAAATCCTATAGATTTACAAGCATCCTGAAGCCAGTGGAGAAAAAAGGGATCTGGCAGGGGAATAATAGGATTTGGGTATTGACTCTAATTTGAGAACAGATAGTGGCCAAAGCATAATCAAAGCCACTGACTTCCTCAGTAGGCTTGGGGTTATTGTCTGCTGGCCTGCAGGCTGCTTGGTCCTGCAGTGAGAGCTGAGGCACCAGTCATGACACAGCACTCAGTCTCCAGATCCCGGAACAGACCTTGTTACTTTACTTTTTACCATAGTGTAATTTTCTTTAACCTGAGAAAGTCAAAAGAAGAGGTTGTAAATGTTCATGTGATGTTTTTCACTCACCCTTCTCCTATAATGTAATCCAATTTAAAAGTTGTTTTCAGAACTGAATACATAGTTGCCACAGACAAAAATACTTGTATCAATCAGCTGTAAAGCAGAAATTATAAAGTGGTTTATATAGTTGTTGCAAACTTAGACATCCTTTGCCAAAAGTAGGAATATTGACCAGCAAGTCCAAAGAACATTTTTTTTTTAATAAGGATGTTTATTAAGTACTGAAAAAATCTGAGGAAATTCAGTTCTGTTCACCTCCATTCTTCAATTATAAAAATACGTTGAAATAATCAAATCAATTAGCAGGTGCAAGTTATTTACCTTACTCTGGCTAATGTACAGTGAAACTGATGTGTTAGCTTTGGAACTTGCATCTATGTGGACTTAAGTACAATGTAAGGATAAGGTAAAACTAAGTAACAATAGAGTAATAGGAATAGAATGAAAGAAAATATGCTAGTGTCAGTTTTTCCTGAGGCAAAGCTTTTGGCAAAAACTCAACAATATTTAAGAACTTGAGCCCAGTGGATGTCTGAAAATACTCTGAGGGATGTATATAGTCATATGACACTGTATAGTGAACTTGGTCGAGTAAAAAGGAATATCCCTACAACCAGTAAGAGACATTAGTGGAGGTTGTCATTTGTGATAGTATGTATTGATTTGATGACGAGGAGGAGGATGGCCAAGGTTAATAAAACAAACAATACAGAAGTGAAGACATGCAGTCTAGTAGCTGGAGGGGTGAGAATCAGGTGCCATGGGCAGAAATGAGAGACAGATGGCATCTTGCCAGCCTGGTCTGGAGAAACAAGTGGCTGTTGAGGTGTCAGGCAGCACTAATTCTCATACTGTCCCCAGTGCTGCCCCTCAGTGAGATTTTGGCCCTTTGTTGCTTTATTTGGCTGTGGCTCAGTTTTCCAGAAGTACAGTGAAGACAGTACTATTTCTATAAATCTCCCATTGGGCCTTTTCAGTATTCATCGATGATGCATAGCTCTTTTCATTCACAGCTCTCAAAAGCCCTCCACCAAAGAAAACAAATCTTATTTCTCTGCATTTTACACCGAGGAAAAATGAAGCATGGAAAGATGAAGTGAATTGTCCAGCATCTGAGAGTCAATCAGTGGCACTCATAATATCAAAACTAGCTCTTATGAGTTCCAGCCAGGGAACCACTCAGTCCCTTAGAGTTAATTAACTAAAGCTGTTTTGCTTTAATTGGTCAGATGTGTGTCACTGCAATGAGCGTGTAGAAAAACTTAAAAGAAAAGGATTTCTACAGCGTTCTGCTCTATAAAATGCTGCATTTGTGCTAAATGGGATGTGATACTGCTGAGCTGCTAAAATGATGGGCACTTAATATATGTTAAGATATGACAGTATGCCAGGATTGAGGCACACTGGCTGTGCTCAGCTTGAAGGAATCCTGCCTCACTAGTAAGAACCATGTGCACGAAAGACAAGTTTGCTGCATTCTCTGCTAAGAATTTTTTATGAACAGTGTACTCATAGAGAAAGAATGAAAGCAGAAGTTCTTTCCTCCCCATTGATATGTACATCTCACCTGATCATTATCCAGGACACCAGTCCCATTCCCGTTTCCATCCCAGCTCTGGTCTTCCACTTGCAGGAACTGCAGGTAGTGCAAAAGGGACTGTGATGGGATGCAATAGCCCCAGGAAAATTCAAAGGTGTGGGAGGTAGTGGCAAGTGTTGTCTGTTGGGACTCCTAATTTCACTGAGCTGAAATGGTATCAGAATCTGAAGTTTGGCTCTGGATGCACCAGTGCCATCATAATCAGGAGTAGTGGGAGGAATGCTCTTTGTCTGCTTCTCCCACCTGACCTTTCTTTGTATTTGCTGTCTCAAGGCCATTGCTGAACATAGCAGTAGATTTTTATCTATTTTTATCTTGTTTATCAGCATATTTCTGATTCTGATCTAATGAACATGGTCCTGGATCAGCATTCATTTCCACACAGCTTCCCAGAGTGAGAAGGAGAAGCTGAAGGGAAGGGAGTGATAGCCTGTGCAAATGTCTCAAAGAGGCAGCTTGGTCAATGTCAACTTGTAATGACAGTGACTGGCCCTAATGTTGGCAACAAATCAATAACCTGAGGTGACATGCTATGTTACCTTTTCCACATCATTGATAGAAGGGAACATTCCCTCTTTAATGGAGCATGTGCTTAACTCTTAGTGGTATCTCAGGTGGGCACTTCCTTTGATACTGTGAGCTAACCACTGAAAGAGAAGATATTTTTAACTGTCCCTCTAGAAAAGTACAGTACAATTTGCAAAGGCCAGAGCCGACTGAATTTGTGTGTTTAGACAGTTGCATGGGTTTTAATGCAGCAGCTTTTTCATTCTTTCATCCTTTTGTGTAATATAAATCACCCTTGAACACACATCAATGACAGTAAATGTGTATTGTACTTTTAGACAAGACCAGAAGTTTATTATGAAACTCACAACTGAAAATCACTTTTTATTTGAAGGAAAAACATGCAGGAAGAGTAACCAAAGTCCATCAGAGAAAGGGATGGAAGAAGACCAGAGGTTTACAAAGTAATGTCTGTCCTTAGAGTTAAGGGAGCAAAACTAGGAGAGCTGCTCTATCACAGAAATCCTACTTGCTCCTGGGAAAGTTAAGAGTACATTTTTCTCAGTCTAGACTCTCTTTTCAAAAGTGTTTCAGACATTTAAGAGCATTAGACTTATGATCAGTGCAACTTAAGCACTGGCATACTTAATTCATTTTGAGTAAGGGCTTGAACGGAAATATAAAAATTTGGAAAATTGTATCTTTGGACCTCAGTTTCCCACCTGTAACGTAGGGTGACAGCACCGCCTTGCCTCAGGGATAAACACATCAGAAAATACTGTGCAACCAGGAGCCCACACAAATGAATAGGGAGACTGTTGCTTTGAAGTCATTGTGCGGTCTGCAGCAGCAGGAATAGTCATGACTGATTAAGATGGAGTATTACATGACTGCAACACTTGAATTCAAAAAAGGCATCTAGGGACAGAGTTTGTGTCTTTTTTTTTTATGTGCAGAACACCCTAGATGATATGGGACCAAATTTCAGCTTAGGCCATTGGGCATTAGTGTAGTATATAAATTCACCACTATTTCAAAAGATTAATAAATCTGCAAGAGTTTTGTAGAACTTCCCAGTTCTACTACAGAGCCTAGCGGTTGTATTTTGAATTAAAGCAATGATGCAGCCACTTAAAAATACGTATCTAGAGTGCAGCACTGCCATTAGATTTATGAGAGATTTAGGTCTATTTTATTTTGTGGTATTTCATACTAAGAGTGATAAAAACAACTGTACAAATTAAGAATTACTGTAGCATTATAGTCTCCCTAGCTTATAAATTCAGCACTAGAAAAAAAATAAGTATTTTATATATCTCTGAAAGTTTATTTTTTTGAAATATATTTTATGCAGCCGGCAGTCTAAGCATTAAAACGTGAATAAATGGCTTCACTTCTCAGATCTATTTAAACAATGGTGCCGTGGATTTGATTACTTAAACAATATAATAATGATTTACATTCGCACAGCTCCTTTTGTTGCAAATGCTTTACAGACTGGCTGAACAGAGATCACTCTACCAGCCACTGCTATCCTGTCACCTCTCAGTTAAATATTTGCTGCAGTTTGGCAGTCAGGTGGTAGTGCAACTCCATTATATAAGAAAAAAAAAAAACTTTCAGCATTTACACTTATGGATACTTTAACCTAGGTAGGAAGTAATTAACTGAGGTTGAATTTTCCACGGAATAGTGTGATAGACATATGCACTCTTTTAATCAATTCCGCTTCAATAAGAAAATGCTTTATGACTAAGGTGCTGCAAACTTCAGAAATATCTAAGTTGTATAAGGGTGTTCTCTCAAACAACAGTGCCACACTGAACACCAGGTCATGCAACAGAGGGGACACCACTGTCTAGATTGCTAATGCCTCTTGCGATGAAAGCCTATTGTGTGGAGGTCTACCAGCTAAAGACTGAGAACAGAGTAACCCCTGCCCCATTGCTGTTAGGGAAAAAAATCTCAACATCCTGATGTTGCAGTAAGACGTGATTACATTAATTTATCTCTGAGGAAAGTTAGAAATACATAGTTCTGGTAATTTTAGAGAAGGCAGAGGATAAATTTATTCTGAAAGGCCTAAATATCTATCCTTATTCATGATCTGGACATGCAGATGAAGACTTATGTGTAAATGCCTACCACTCTTCTACCTCTTTTTCAGTTTCACCCTTGCCTCCGTCTTGGTTAGGCACTGACCTTCCTCTATGGCTTACAGCTGACGCAAAAAACCCTCCTCACTCTCAACATGTGAGCTGAGCTATTCCTGATGCATTGTATCCAGGATACAAACCTTGATTTGGTCAAAGCACTTACATATTTAAACACTGAATAAAACAACTATTAGGAGGAAGGACATCACATGAAGACATTAATCATCATGTATTAATCATTTATATTTGACAGGTTGAGACAGCAACTGTATAAAAATAAAAATGTGAAGTCACAGTCCCAAAGGGAAGAAAAAATTATAGAAGCAGAGCAGGGGAAAGTCTGACATGAACATTCGGTATTTCGGTTTTCGAGAGTGGTTTGCAGCACTAGTGTGCATTGACTTCTAGCAGACCCTCAGCAAGTGCAAGATTACTAAAAGGCATCAGCTATAATGAATATACTTCTCAGAAGCATGTATTCTGGGGCTGTGGGGCTTTATTTGCTTCTGGTGAAAAAAATTTCATCTAAGGTTTTCTTTTTATTTTGTCTCTCTTAATAGGAGAAGTACAGGGACAAAGGGTAGTTTAGAGTTGTTTGTGCTTGTTTGCTTATTTGTGGGGGTTTTTTTCTTCTTTGTATTTTCCCCTTTGCAAAATGAGAAGTCTTTGAATAATAAGAAAGAAGATGCAGAGAAAATGAAAAAAAATTACATGTATTGCCAGATAATGAAGTAGGAAGTATAAATATAAATTATGGAATAAATATAAACTAATAAAAATATAAAAATAGGCAAGAAAGAAAGAAAAGTAGCCATACAGTAACGACAGCAGTCCTGTCACTAGAGATGTCCTAGATTGTTGTGACAAACGGTCATCCATCTGATGCTTGTACAGAAACTGATGGAAATTCGTTGGTCAGAGCCACTCATCATGAGTTCATCATGAGCAGAAGCAGGCCATGCAAATGCTACCCAGATCAGTATTTGCTTTCTTGATAAATGCCACAGAAAGGCAAAATACTAAACAGCCACTTATTCCCTACAGGAGATATGTCCCTTTATGTGAGTATGTGAGAAGTATATGTGTATAAGAAGTATATAAAGTCATGTGAGGGCACGTGAGAGGGCACTTGCATTACTGCTGCCCACTCTGCAGTGCCCCAGCAGAGCAGAGAAGGGCAGGATGGCATCTTTCATTGGCTTGGAGTCATTCCTATTTCCTTCAAAGTTTAACAACTGTCAAATAACATTTAGTGAGCTATGTGGAGAGGTTGTACGCTACAGCTCTGCCCCTGAGCACTGCCTCAGGAGCTGAATGCAAAGGCAAAGAGCCTGATTCTCATCTCAGGCCCTGTTACACTGCTGGCAAGTAACCCCACCATAGCTAAGGGCGTTGCACAAGATGGAAAGGAAATCAGAACTGCTTTTCAGCATAAGACAGCAGTACTCCCATTTTATCTCTGCTGCTGATTATTTATTTAATTCATCAAAGGCTCAGCGTTTTTACTTCAGAGGAATTTGGCATGAGCCAAACATCTTGCCCATAACATCTGTCACACATCCCCTCTCTTAGTTGCTCCAAATGCAAATGCCAGGAACTGTAGCAGGCTCTTCTCAGTGACATCCAATGATAGGACAAGGGGCAATGGGTACAAGCTGGAACATAGGAGGTTCTGTATAAATATGAGGAAGAACTTCTTCACAGTGAGGGTGACAGAGCACTGGCACAGGCTGCCCAGAGAGGTTGTGGAGTCTCCTTCTCTGGAGACATTCAAAACCCACTTGGATGCATTCCTGTGTGACCTGACCTAGGTGTTCCTGCTCTGGCAGGGGGATTGGACTAGATGATCTTTTGAGGTCCTTTCCAATCCCTAACATTCTGTGATTCTGTGTTTCTGTATCCACCCATCATTGCAATAATGAGATACTTATCTGATGCCAAAATGAACTGTTGAAATAAAATTTTGATTAAGCTTCAGGTGAGTCAACAATTTGATGTCTAAATGAAAAGTTTTAACATATTCAGATTCATGCCATTCCTGAATATTAAGATGGCAGCACACAGTTGCACAGTAACCACTGTCTTTCCTGTTTTAAATCCAGGGCAGTTATTAACTTAGCAGTTCATGTGCTGCTTTGTGCAAAAAACCTGTTGTCGTTTGCTGCCTCCTGAACAGTAACAACCTCCCATGTCATTCATAGCCATGCAAAGTAATAATAGTTAGCACTGAGAGTTACAAATATTAACTGATCAAATGCCTGACAGAAGGCTTGACTCAAAGCCCTCAGAAGTGAGTAGCCACCATTGACTCTGATGGGATTTATTTCAGCCTAAAAATCTTGTGGTTTATGGATTATCATTGTTTTCTAGAGAGGCAGATGAAGGAAGAAGGAGGTTAAATAGTTTGCTCAGGATAATTTGGTAAATCAGTGGAAGAAAACATGCCTTCAGAATCGCAGCTGGAAGTAGTCCTGATTTAGATTTCAATGTGTTCCCTATAAATCCTTCCTCACATTTCAAATCTGATAATTTACCCTCGTATTCTCATGATTTGGAGAGAAAATATAGCATTCTTAGTGTTGTCACTGTTGTTAAATATAAGTTATACATCTGTTTGACTTGGGAAAGGCATCATTAATAGTATCAGACAAGGTTTCACTGTAAGCATGTACCTATACAACAGAAGTATGTCATCTCCTTAAAGGAATAGTGAAAATAATGAAACTTGATTTCCTCTATAGTTTGTATATGTAATGTACATTTAAGCACCCAAGATGCTCCACTTGATGTTTGCTTTTTCATTTCTTCAAGTGGCGCCTGCATCAGATTCCCATAACTCCTTGTCTCTCCGGTGCTGATCTGTTGAGTTCCAGGTGGTATCAGAGATCCACCCTAATCTCTTCCTCATTTTGGGTAACAGCTAGTGACATCTGGGTCCTTTTAGGAGACACAGAAAAAGTATCTGTGACCACAGAGCATGACAACTACCTTTCTAAATCTATGTCTGAGAACTCCCTCCCTGCTCTCACCTCACTCTTCATTTTAACTGGGACACCAGGAATACAGGTAATCTCTGGACTACTAAGAAATTTCCTTCAAGAGTGGTGACCCTCTAGAAAAATCAGTGGCTGAAAGCTACCTGCTTCAAGAAGAGGATGATTTACTTTTATCCACAGGTGTTTTGCAAGAGAGTTATAAATGAAAAAATAAATGCTTAGAAGCATTTTGTATTCCTAAAACATACTGAGTGCCTAAAATTTGCCTTGCCAGTTTGAGATCATCCTGCTTAACTTAGATCCCACTCACTCACGTGCAGGTTTCAGGCTGTGGGTAGGTGAAACAGGGTGCCTTGATGGCTCCTGCCTCCCCATCCATCTGACGCCTCACCCAGCAACCCATCTGACAACCCCCATCTGAAGTCACAGGTAGCCTTTTTGCCCATTTCAAGTTGTCTTTTTTTAGATTTTTTGGTAAGAGGTACTTGGAGGGGGGCACCTCCTCCTCCTTCAGCAGGCTGCTAATACTCCTTGTCTCTCCAGCACTGACCAGTTGAGTTCTGACTGCCAGTATAGTTTTGGTGTTCATGCAAGAAATAATGTTTATGTTTTTATACAGGACTATTATATCTATCAAATACAAGGAGGGTGGCAGAGGGAGAGTAACTCAAAGTTAGAAACAGTCAAAACCCAGTGCCTTATTTCACTGCCATAGCTGAAGATTCACCTATCTAATTGCTTGTTCTGAATTTCCTATTATACCCTCTTTCTTTCATACCAGGCTTTCTGCTTGTATGCTCAGGCTGTTTGCAGAAAAAATTTACTACTTTGTACAATGATTGCACTGGTTAACCCTAGCATATGATAGCAATGATACAGCTTGTTTCCTTGGAGAAATGACTTAAGACTCATCATATGAAAATATAAAACTGAAAAAGACATAATACTGGAAAAATAAAAAAGAAGAATACACTGAACTGAATAAATTATATTATAAAGTCTTCATTAACTTTAGCTCTTATAAGATGGGTTATTTTGGGATTTGCCTGTAACAGGTAGATTTTCTGAGCAAAATACATGCACTCAGAGTGAGCAAAAATAATCCTTTTCAGGTGATCCAGTACAAGGTGAATGCAACATTTGTTTCTCATTTAAATCTGTTTTGAGGCTTTAATTGAGATGTTGATGAGTCTTTGTGTTAATGCTCTGGTCAGGGAAGGATGAAAGAGAGGATTTCAGACAAGGTGAGGAACTTAAAACTTGAGGCAGAAATCAGATTCATACTCTATGTAATTTTTTGAGTGTTGTAACTTGTAGGCTTTCAAGGAAGGTTTGTAATACAAAGAAGTCATCCTTTCTTTGTTTTTAAAAGGGCACAGGAGAAACCTATTGCAAATTTTCAATGGTAAAGAAAGAAACATGAGGTAATGAATGTCTTTGAAAACATGATACAGGTTATTTCATTGTTGTATTACCCTTTTCCCCAAAAAAGTATCTTGTTTTACTGTCTAACATGAGGGCAGTGCAGACATGCATCTTGTAATCCATAATAATCTCTAATAGGGCCAACCACAAAGGTAATCCAGTCCTATCTAAGGATAACAAGCTAGTACCGCAGTCCTAAGAAACCTTGAAACTATATTGCCCTTGAGAGATTTCTGGGTTTAAAATGAAATATTCTGATTTTCATAGCAGAGAAAAAAGCAGCCCGGCCAGCAGCCTGATCTGTCCTATTGCCAAAGCCCTGCTGAGGTGTCAGGGGCACAGTGTGATCACAGTAGGTCCCAGAGCATTTGACAAGAATCCCACAAAGTGGCGCTGCCCAGAAAGGAAACCAGAATTGGCTTCAGCCTTTGGAGAATGGCACTGTAGAGTGGAAGAAAGATCAGCTGTGAGCCATAGCAACAGAGAGGGACACACTGGTGCTGGGCAAGAGAGAGCAATATCTATCCTGGCAATCTCAGATGGGAATGAGTTTATTCACTAGAAGCTACAGCCATGCTTTAGGGTGGCTGAAAAATCCCTGCAGAAAGCAAGGTAAGGCTATACCATAACCCCATTATGTTCAGCTGCTCCTAGTTTACAGATTAGTTTATTTACAGGGATGAACAGCTTGAGACAGCCAGCAATAGGTGTGAATTTGTGCTGAGTTTGCCCATCTGTCCTCCCTTTCCTTCTCCTTGCATCACTTTGAATTTGCGCCGGTTTAAATTTTGTAATATATTTATTACCCCATAATTTACTTCATTTTGACAAGAAAACAAATAAAGACCCATTTGCTCAACCCGAAATTTTTTTTTTTTTTAAAATTATCTATTTGTTTATTTGGTCAGCTTGGATTATGGAATTGCCTCCTATGTAGATATTCCAAACCGTGCTCTGAATTTTTCTCTGAGTGGGAATTGCACAGACAGTAGCTGCCCGATAAACATATGGGCAGCTGACAGCATCAAGGCACCCCACCAGCAGCTCTGTCGTCTGGCAGATTGCCTCAGAGAGTCAGGCTTGATGAATCAGTCCTTCTGCCAGTGCTGGGAGGGTGGGGGATGTCTGTGCCTCTTCTCCAGAAGGCTGATGCAGAATGAGAAAGATACATACACAGCAGTGTTCACTGAGCCTCCCCACATGTTGTACTGCAGAGTTGGGACGACAACATCCAAGTGAATTTGAATCTTGCTAATTTGAGAATGTAGAGGCAGAATTTCAGCTTGGATACTCTGGGACAAGGATGGGTTGCTAGTCTGGTACCTACTGTTTTCTCCGCTGCGTGCAGAGGTTCACAGCCTGGGAGTGTCATGGGGAGGAATTTGGCAGTGCTGCCAAGGTTTGGCAATGGGAGAGGGAAGGAGGAATGAAGGTAACGGGCTTGAAACTGGCCTATCTCTCTGTGCCTCTTCCCTTTCATCCCTTAAAAGGAGCCAGATTTTCATGTAAGATGAGCAGGGAAGGAAGCCAAAGGGACTCCTGCTTCTCTTCTCCACCCCTTGATCCTTGCAGCCTCTGGTTGCTGTTTCAGTCAATGGCATGACAGTGTCCTGCCCTCTGAGCAGGCAGAAGGAGGAATGGCCACCATGGAAGGAGCTTCCTTCAGATCCTGGCTCCTCCTGTCCAGTGCCTCACGGTGCCCTGTCACAGGCTGCTGGCTGAGCAGAGGCAGTGACAGCCCCATCTTCTCTGGGTAGTGTCAGACAAACCTCCTGCATCCTCAGTAGCACTAGCAAATCTGCAATGTCTCTGCTGAAAAAAACAGTGCAGAAGTACCTCTGATGGATGCTTGGTGCTTGCATGATTTGCTCAGGGAGATGCTCTCATTGAGGATACAAGGCTGTATGTATGGCTAGTAGTTTAAATTCTATTTTCTTTCTCTGAGGACACTATGAGGTGAAAGACTATTTGCAAGGGAAAGGATGAAATAAACACTGGGAGCAGCATTCATGCCTGTGAAGAATGTTAACAAAAGCCTGAGGGACTGCAACAGTCCCGCTTCAGGGCTCAGTACTGCATTTCTGTACAACACCAGGTTGGAGTGGGATGATGAAGTGGCAACACCTTGTGCTGTACAAATTCTGTCTAATGGAAACACACGAGGTTTTAGCTATTTGGTTCCCCCCCCCAAAAAAACATAACATTGTTGTTTGTTTCACCTTTTCTCTTTGTTTTCCCCATCCAGGCTCTCTAATGATAGATAATTATATTGGCTGTGGTTTAATTATCTAATTATGCCAGAGCTGCAGTATTTATCAGAGTAAATCTTTTTATTTAGTTGTTCTGAAACAGCTTCAGTTTGGGTTTTCTCCTAGAATTTTCTTTGTATTTCATTGTGTGGTAGGACAGGTGTTTTTAACTGGTTTCATTGGGGTTTATAAATATGCTGGTTATCTAAGTAGAGTGAAAGGAATAGCACTTTGGAGGTCAGAGGTGGCATAGTCCTGGGAGTAGTACATACAACTTCTTGCAAAATTCAGGTGATATTTTGGCTCTACAGTAGAAAATAATAATCATTATATAGCTTAGCTCCAGCAACCGAGATTTTAACCTTCATACTAACACCTTTAAAGGACATATTTTATCTAGCAAGAATAAGGCTTTTTGAATTTGGCCTTTGCATTTCCAAACAAACAAACAAGTTCTGTTTTGCTTAACAGGCTTAGTTTGTCAGTATATAAATTTTGCTCCTGTTGCTGGTTGTATTGTAGGCAAATATTTAGGTGCTCAATGCAGTGCTGAAATAGAGGTTACAGGTGAATGAAATCAAAACTGTCTGGTCTTTCTTGAAAAAAAACAAAGGCAACAAGGAGTAGCACACAATTTCAGTCCAGAAACTTCCCAAGTTTTTAGGGTAGCAAAGGGAGTCCAGGAAAAGCCATAGAAGAGGAGTCCTTCATACTTAGAGTAAGTTCCTGAGGACATCATCTGCAAGTGTTTTCCTGGTTTCTGCCATTTTCCTCTCTTCTGCTTAATCCTAGTTAAGCTTGTTGATGACAGGGAGGCATATAGTCAAAAGAGCTGGAGGCTGCTTTTCAAATCAGGTCACATATATATATCTTGTTCCCAAACAAGAGATGTCATCTTGGATAAATTTTAAAGCTAGTGCCTCAGTTTACCCAAAGCAAACCTTAATCTGCTGTATAATGGGACAGAACCACAAAGTGATTGCTCCTTACAATAAACAAGGAACAGTTTTAAAAACTAATTTAAAAAAAAAACAAAACAACAAAAAAAAGAAATCCACACTAGTTGGTCTCACAGTCATTGCAGTAAAGTGCAACATCTGTCTAGCGCAGCCTCCAACCACCTGCCTCTGCAATGGCTATGAAGAAGTAAACCATATATCAACTCAGTTTTATTTTCTAGCCCTGTTTAAAATGGAACAAACCTTGGAATATCTGTCCCATGGGAAATTCCAATATTGCAACATCTGCTTCTGTCAAGAAGCAGGGTGAAAATTCTCTGTAACAGTTGTTTTGTTTGGTTATGGAAAGAAAACTTTAAAAGTATTTCATCTGGAAATGTGGAAATGTTGCTATCAATCTCTTTGTGGATGTTAAAGCGTTGGGAGTGACAGCCCCATCTGCACCATACATCATGCCCCTTTGGGAGTTATTCTCCTCCTGGAAGCAAAGCACCCTGAATTCATCACATTCACTTTGCTTTCTCTCCCCTCACCACAGAGGTCTCCCTTTCCTGGATATTGTCCCTGATTGCAGCCCCTTCAGTGGCAAAGGGATGGGCAGCTGTCTGTGGGCGAGTGGTAAAGGAGCAGAGGATGTGATGGGGGAGCAGAGCACCCCTCACAGGTGCCAGGGAGAGGAAGAGCATTGTGGCTCCCCACAGCTATAGTTTTTATTTTCATTTTCCTGACAAGAGAGAAGAAAAAAATAGATCCAGTAGAAATCCCTATTTTAGCACTAAAAATGTGTTTGATTTGAGGTATCTGACCAGCTTTGCCGTCAGAAAACCAAGGTTTTGCTAGATGTGTCTAGTGCTAGTGCCTGTAAAAGCTTTGAACACATGATTTGAGAGACATCCAACTAATGCAAAATACTTGTGCACTTTACACAAGCTCCCTCAGGGAGGGGATGATTTGGCGTGAGTAATGAATCCCTGTGCCAGACAGAAACTGAACAGCTCTGCCGTATGCAGCTGCAGCTGCAGGAGCTGAAAACCTCCAACTGAAGTTCGTGTCCTGGGAGCCATCACATTTTTCAGTTGTTCTCCAGCACTAGCAATAGATACCGCACTTGTCCCATCCCAGCTGCACCCTCCCTACTGCAGTTTGCACTTAGGTGAAACAATAAGCCCCTCTTACATTTTCAGATGTTTTGCTCAATTTTGAGTACATGATGTTTTGCTTTTTCCCTTGTGGTGACAGCACAACTTAGCGGGTGACACACGTTGCTGTTTAACTGCAGTGCTGTCTCTTAGGTGTTGTTTTAATGACAGTTCAAAAAGGCAGAGAGCTGCACAATATTTAGCTAAGGGGAAGGGAATGATGATGGAAAATAGAATATGAAAAGTGTGACAAATATGAACACATAAAAAGGTACATGAAGGCAGAGGGATCAATTTTGGGGAAAAAAATTCTTTGTCTTACCTCCCCCTTTCCCTTCTCAAATATGAATTACAGGTAACTCTGCATAATGCAATCCTTTCTGCAATTCTTTCCATTTTGTTCCTTTATGGATTTTTTACAAATCAAGAGCTTAATAAAGCTGAGTCACAACAGACCACTTGTCAGGACTGGATCATTCTTTTCCACTTGTGATTTAATCCATGACCAGACTGAGATTTCTTCAGCTTTATTTTCTATTCACAATGATCAAGCTAGAGGTTTTGTGAGACTTTTTGCTAAATAGTGCAATTATGAGAGCTATGACTTTTAACTTTTCTGTGCAGAGATTTTTTTGTTTGTTTAAATGTTTCTGCTAGATAAATAATTTGGGACTGTGATTTATGATTTGACTGTCTGTTTATCCTTATGCTGCCTCTTCTCACCCCACTGTTTTGAGATACCTTTCACACTAACCATTGTTTTACTGAGCACAAGTAGACGAACATGTGCTTATGACACAGTTTCATCAGTCAAGATGTTTCTGATAGGTGTATCTATAATATACATAATGCGACTAGGCTTGAGATAATCACAGGTGGAAGCAAGCTGCCACGAGGACTCAGAGATAGGAAATAAAATATTGCTTCCAAGGATGGGTTAGCACACATATTTCTCTAAAAATTTGGTATTTTCTCTACTCCAGCACAGGGGTAACATGAGATTTCTTGTTTTCTTTTGCCATAGAGCAGGCCAGGAATTGAAGCAGAACAGCCTTTTCTGTGAGTTCCAGTCTTATTTGCACCCTCAGAAGCTGTGGAAATTTCACTGCTGTTCAACCATATTTGGATAAGCACCAAAACTTTGCAGAGACTGACCATTCTAAGAAATATTCAAACTTTTCTTAATTAGGCCGTTACTAATTCTAAATATCTATAGGTAGAACAACTCACAAAAATGTAGACCTTTTTCCTCCAAAATGAAAAATGAAATTCCACAACATTTAAGAAAAATATGTAGGAGATAGTATTCTAGTCCATTAAAATTGTAAAGCTTTTCACTGTAAAAAAGCAGTAAAAAAGAGCTTCCTAAGTACTGCTTTTGAAAATGGATAGCTGAAAAAGTTTGGGTTTTTTTCTTTCTTGAACCTGTGAACACTCTTATTAAAAGAAAATATGGAAATAAAACTACTTCATTTTTTTTTTTTTTTTTTTTTTTTTTTTTAAATAAACCACAACTTCTGAGAACTACGGGAGACTTTCTGTTATGAGTCCAGAAAAACTCTGTTGAACTTCAAAGCAGAACTACTATGTGTAGCTGTTTCTACGGTTAGAATTTTGGCAGTCTCATGTGCCTTCTGTTTTGTTTACAAAAAAGTTGAGCGTACTTGACAACCTACACAAACAGACTGCCTGGCTCCCCAGGAGAGGTTTCTGTACCACAGAGCTCCAGCATCCAGTTTAGAGAGTGACTGCAGAGGCAGCTCAAGGAGGGCTGCCCTTCCTCCTCTTGCCAGCTCCAGCGCACAGTCAGAGAAGAGTGACAGCCACTCTCCCTTTCCCTGAAGCTCACATCTCAGATGGACCAGTGAGCTGGACTCACCACAGCCCCAGGCAGCAGGGCTGACCTACCATATTGCCTAGATGGAGGCAAGACTCTGCCTCTCCATAGAGGTAGACTTTGAGCTCTGGCCAGTTAGAAAGGTGGAGCTTTTGTTGGCTGAGCCATTTGAGATGATGCACTAGCCTAAACATACTCCAGCTCTCTCTGATAAATGAATTTGTTTTACAGAACTATCAGAAAGAAAAACTTTTGGTGGCTAAAATCAGCAGATATATGTCTGAATGACGTGACTGATACACTACTCCCACAGGCAGTCCTTCTGAAGGCTGGTTCGTGATGTTATTATGCAGCTGCTTTTGGGATAAGCCCTGTGCTTCAGAATGTGCTTCCTAGCACAATTGCAAATGAAATGACTGCCGTAGATGCAGATACTGTGGACAGTAAGTGATGTCTGCCTCTCTGACACTTTCTCCCTGCAAAGTGAACAGCAAATGGAATATAGAAAGTGCGAATAACCAGCCATAAATTACGTCCCTGATTTCTTCTCTTGGTGATTTGGTTTCCCCCTTCTTGTGTTAAATGTACATATTAATCTGAAAACTATAGCATAACTTGTGAAGAAACTCTCAGAGAGCTGTCAGTTTTTTGGTGGCTTGGAAGGATTTATGGGTTTGTCTGTTCCAAGTGTGTTCTATCATTCTCAAATGCTGAAACTTTGAGTGAGATATTGCCCTGGGGAGAGCGAAATCCCATTGCTGCCAACTATTAATCATTGGCAGCAATGGGATAAACTCCATGGGCATCATGTGCCATTGTCAGTAGATCACAGAACTGCTGTTGACCTTGAATAGAGAAAAGTAAAGGATAAGGGTCATCTTTATTTTATTTACGCAACGGGAGTTTTGAAAATGTCTTGTCATGAAAACATTAAAAATCTACTGCACAAAAATCTTGGGCTGAATGATACTGGCTTCCCCCACTGACTTTCTGATTATCAAAGTGGTGGTAGAGGCACCTTAGAACTGAGCAGTACTGTAGAAACTGGAACTAACGTGCTAAGCCAAAAAGACACTGGTTTTATGTTCTTCTGTGTTCACGTGAAAAAGCTTTTAAATATTTGGGGTTTTTTTCTATGTCTCTTTTAATAGTGTTAATAACACACAGAAGTACCTCACAGTCACATTTCAAGTGGAAGTGTCCGGATACAAAATACACGACCTGTCTCTGGACACTCCAGAGCTGACTTTAAATACCTGGGACTACCTTCTTTTTCCTTTTACGCATGAAATGTCATACTCTTCTTTTTGCCATGGTGTCTTTACATTCCCTTCGATTTCAACCAGTTGTTCTAGGTCTTTTCCTACAAATAAACCCTGGATACATGTTTATCATGGCCTTGAGCAAAGTTCCTGCTGCCACCTTCCTCAGTCCTGACCCACTGACTATTTAGCCAATCATCTTGGCCAATAACAAACCACCCATGGCCCATGACATTATTCTCTATATTCCAAATCTCCACAGCTCCTGCCCTCGTCCCTGAAGTATAAGAGTTCATACCATCCCCTGACTCTTCCAAAAGCAAAATTCACAACTTTAGTAATTGACACCAGCTTTAAATAGGCTGACTTTGTCTCCATTCTGCCTCAAAGTCTGTTGTTTGCTTATTTGATTGCCTTTATACACAGATGTGCAAACCACTCTTTATATTTCTCAGGATGAAGTAAGGTCTATATGTTCAAATTGGAAATGAGCTGTGACATTCTAACCTTGTCGTATGAATCAGTAGGAGGAGGTGGAGTCACTAACTCCTTATCCCGAGAAATCCCTTAGACTGTATGTCCATTAAACCACTGTGTTGGGGCTCAGTGGAATAATTCCTGGATAAATTCCTCAGTCTATACTGGACTCTGCTGTCCGGAAGGTCAGGTTAGATGGTCATGACTACCCGTACTGCTCTTAACATTTGGAGACCAGGTCCCTACAAAGGCAAGAATGTACAAGTGGTCAAACTGCCAATCAAAGTCTTCTGGTTAAAGTCAGCAGGTTCAATAAAACTGAACATCTCTGTGTACACTAATGCTACAATTGTATGCATTAAGATTTCAACTGCCTTAACTTTTGTGAGTGTGAATACTCATCACTTTAACTGGCAGTCAGGTCACAACAGTTGCATGCTGAATGGATCTTCTTAGACTATATCAAAAATAGGTATTACATGGCCTCATCTTCTTTGAGAACTAAGAAGAGCCTTTTTAACTGACATGATAGAAGGCTGTCAAGATTTCAGTCAGTGCTTGCCTCCAAGTACCAACACTCCCCTTACAGTCCTGAAAAGAAGGCTGATAGAAACAACAGACACCGACCATTTCAGAGACTCCTGGTCTAGAACTCTGGTAGGAAAGATCTTACCAAACCTTAAGCAATGTCCACAGGTGCAGAAAGCACATGGCAGTATAAAAGTCTCTGCCTACCATTGTTTATTCCCCAGGTAAGCTATTGAGCTATGGTCCATTAAGTCTCTCCTATCCTGTTCCTCTGAAATATTTTTAATGGTTTTTATCTCAACAAGATCCAGCTTGCAAGAAACATTTGTACTTGTGAGTAAACTGAGAAGAGGATATTATGATACTTTGCACTAGGCTGCAACTGAGAGGGAAAAATACAAAAATGTTTACTTCTTTCTTGCTTGACTGTAGACATGGGCTTTGCTAGCCAGTCCCTCGAACAGTTGTGTCCAAAGATATTTGGAGCACTGCAGACACATCTCTCTGCCTTTCAGCCTGCCTTCTGTGCTGTTAGTCACTATGGAAGAGGTTTGGTCTAGATCTGTCCTTTTGGGTGTTGGCTGGGTTGCTTAGTGTTCACTGGAGTCATTCATCAGTGTCTTCCTCTTTATAACTTGGAGAATTTGTCTTTTCACATGATTACAGGTTGCTCTCTTCAGAGCAAAAAATGGTGGCATAATGTCACCAAATACTCCAGAATCTGAATTTTGTTCTTGTGGGCAATGAATCTAGACAAATCTAGGAAGATGAACACAGAAAGGAGGATGACTTTTGTATATTTGTTTTTACATCTTATGCAACTAGTCTCTAGCGGTAGAGCGAATCCATGTTTGCTAAGCAACAGGTAAAAGGCCGGTTGTAATGGGAGTAAGCTTTTCTCTCTCGAGGAATCATGAGCATGTTGGAAAGCAGTAGACAGAAAAATGCTGAACATGAGCAGTTTGAGAAAGAAAAAGAGATGCTATCTCCTAAATCCTACATTGGGGAATGTGTGATAAGTAATCCATACAGATACACTCCTACAAGATAACCCTTTTTTTAGGATGTACCATATGTTCAGAAGCAGTAACCACATTTTTCTTCATGCTGGAGGGAGGGTGGAGTGATTCATTCCAGGGCAAGGTAAAAAAACCCTAAAAATCCGCAGAGCAGTGGATTCAGAAATACATCTGAATGTTCTGGGATGCTTCAGAGAATAGAGGCCAGTATCTGTAGACAAACCCAGAGTGCACATGGGAAAACAAGGCCTAGGTGAAACCTGTGGCAGGCCACCATGTATTTACACTGTGGAGTGAGAGACTGCACCGGTGGTTACAAAAACATTTCCGTCCATTCATCTTTTCTATGCACTGCAAAAAGTTGCCAGAAAGGTCATTAAAAAGCAACTAATTTTCTGAAACATAGTTATAAAGCTCAGTCATGACAGAATAAATTCTTTTCTACTGCTGAAGTGTTAAAACAAATTAAGCATTCTTCAATATTTCATTGGAATTTAAACACCGTGAGTCAGAGTTATGCCTTTATTAAGTGCATAGCCATATGAATTCAGGACAAGACTATCTTTGACTTGTGACTTATAGTCAAACTAATGTGGAAGGAGGAAACACATGTTTTGAGTGGAATCATTTGGCTCTGTCTGTAGTTTCTGTTGTCTGAGATAAATTAGTTTTAATCTGCCCACGAGGCACATTAGATAGTAACGTCTCCAAGTTACATAAAAGGCAGCATCTTGTAGAAGTTTTCTGCAGTGCCACAGCTATCTCCACTTCATCCCTCAATGTAAAGCTTTTCAATCACTGAATAATGATTTGTGGTGCTGTCACAGTAGGGCAAATATTTCCCAAGTCAGGTCTAGGAAAGATTTGCGCTGAACATAGGGGGACAGTACAAATATACACCTGTGAAGGGAAAGGACTACACCCTAAACATCTCTTCTGAAAGCAATCCTGAATCTTAAAGTGGATAAAAAGCTCCTAAGGTGCTTGGTCACAGGATTTTTCTGACCTTTACCATCTGCTGGGAAAGGCATAAGGAATAAATCAGGGGTGTGTTCTGCCTGAGATGTCTCTAGGGACTGTGGAAACAAAGGCAGCTCCAAAGCAGACTTTAAGATAAAATACAGCTCTTGTTAGACCATTCCCATTTAGTTTCATTTGCTACATCTTTTGGGGGAAATGTCCACATTCCTCTTACGGACACTTAAGTACAAGCTACATCCTTCTCTCTGGTTTAGTCAGCATTGCTGTTCAGCAAGTTTGCAGCTTCATTTCTTCTGCTGGTGCCTATCCTTCCTTCTGTCATTTTGGTGAGGCAGAGAAATAAGGAAGGAAACTAAACTTTTAAAAAAATTATAATTCCCTTCTCTCCAAAGCTGGCTGATTTCCCCAGCAAGAAAGTAGAAAAGGTCATCTCATCAGTCAGGTGCTCAAGCCTAGCCTTCACGCTTTCCTTAAGCAGAAGGACAAACCCTGTGCCTTGCTGAAGTCCTGCCACAGGCTGATGGTAGTGTCTACTCAAATTCCACTTCATGTGAACAACACTCTCTTGGTGTGACCTAGAAAGGGGACTCAAATCATCATTTAGAGAAGGGAAATTGGACCCCAGCAGCTATGTATCATGTGGTGCACAGGCAATTTTAGGACTCCTCTCAACCCAGCCCACTTCAGAGAAGCCAAAATCAGCAGTTCTACTAGTGGAGTACAGCTTTGCAGGACTTCTTAAGAGAGTACTGTCCTTTTCTACTTTATTCGCTTGCTCATACACTCTGAGCTGCACTCCAGTACTTTTGGGGTGATCATTTATCAAGAAAAGAAGGAAAAATGCTTTACTGAGGACAACAGGTTTTGTTCTTTCTTGACTGTAGATATAAGGAACTCTCCCAGCCCATACAATGCTTAAGAAGAGATATGCTTAGATTTCCCCTGAAGGATTACATTGGCTATTAAAAATGTTGAGTTTAATGCCCTTACTGATAATACTAATGATAAATACACGTACAGGAAAACAGAGTCACAGAACTAATAACCCTAGAATGCAGTGCTGGCTGCACTCCAAGAAGAGTGCAATCTTATATATCTATGTAAAGATTTTTTTTAGAGTATTTAACATTCCTTTCTAGGAATTATAAAGTCTGACTTTTTACTCCTTAGTCTTTTTGGAAGGGTCACACTGGGGTTTTGGTCCTGACTGGTGTTATGAATCAATGTTCAGCTCATCTTTTTTGCTCCTAAATATCAATGAACATTTGGCAAATTCCTACTGCTGCTCATTTTGACAAGATGAGGACAGCATTCCCTTGTCTGATAGTAGAGGTGACAAATGATTCTTGTATTCTCCAAGTTGGTAAAATCGTGGGTTTAGTATCATCATGTATTTGATTTGCATTTTATTCCATGCTCTTCTTTTTTAGCTTTCAGGGTCATTTTTGCATGTCCTACTTACTTATGTTATCTAGAGTTACAGCAGAAAAGCTCAGAGAAGATTTTATAGAATGAAGAAGAGAGAGTTTTGCAGGCTTTACACTTGAAACTCTGGAGAACAGAGCAATCTACCAGTCTCTTCCTTCATTACTCACTGCTTTGAAAGTTTTTCACACAAAGATGAAGAAAAATCCATTCTTTCATTTCACTTTCAATGGAACGGGGAGCTCTTACACATATGATTCCACACTATTTATAGAGTTTTTCAATTAAATTCTTCCCACACTGTTTTCCATTATCTGTAATGACCTCATATGGATACCTATAACATGTAGAAACTTTTGTTCTACTGGTGGACAGTGAAATATCTATGTCTACAAAAACCTTCAGGTATGATGAGCAATAATTAATCATGGAAAAGAAGTAATCTATCAGATCTGGATGTAGCTATATCAAAGACTGTTGACATACCTTACGTTTGTTGCAGCTGGTTTTCATGTGAAAGCTTATTAATTTCCTGATCAGCTGCTCATTGTCTGAGTCTGTTTGATCCTAAAACCCTATTGAGTCAGCAAAACTTCTTAACTTACGCTGTAAGTGGGTAAATCTCAGGAGGCAGGTAAAAATTTAATCAAGTGAAGAAGCTGAAACATGAGAAGAAATCCTAGTCGGTTAATGTTACAGCATCAAACCTAAACAGATCAGTTGTGGTTCTTTGATATAAAAGGGAGACACCAAATTAGAGCAGTCTCGTATTTGTAAATTCATTTAATAGGTAAACTTGATTAAAAGTGGAATTTAATTCCTTTCTAAGTACTTCTGAACTTTTTATGTACTTTCCACGATTGAGAAATAATATGAGGAGAGCCAAATATGTATTTGCAAAGTATATAGCTAGTACCCGGAAGAAGAAAAGCCAATAAACACTGCTCATGCTCTCTTCTGCACTATTGGGATGCACAACCTGGGATTCTGGGCTGCTTACATTCAGTTTTTGGGTCATGCCTTTAGCCTATCAGATGACTCATGTCAGTTTCCTTCAGTTTTCTGGGTTACATTTGTAACATGTAAGGAACTAGTAGGCTACTTTTTAGTACACTTTGTTCATGTACTATAAATCTGTGACACTTGCCTAAGATCCTTTAGCAGAGAAACATATTTCTAGGCTATAATATCATGCTACTACTGGAATCTACCATTGACTTCTCCTTTTCTTCCTCCTGGAGTCAATACAAATTAAAACAAATTTACTTACTGGATGGATTTTACTTTTTTTTTCAGTACTGTATTTGTCACTCTTCACACAGTATGGTTTCAGTCCAGGCTCAGCTTTGAAAGGAGCAGGGTGTCTCTGGTTGCTGAGAAATGCTTTTATCTAATTTTGGTATCACAAACTGAAAGGATGTAACTGTGTTCTGGCTTTTTGTAGAACATTCTGAAATTCAACATCTCCATGTCTTTCTAGCCTATCTAGTCCTTTTAGCCTTCCTTTTCCTTTGCTTTATATGCAGTACTCAGAAAGTGGCAAAATGTCAAACCTCTGCCTTAGAAAATGTCTCTGTTATATATCTATGCTGCTTCTTTTTTTTCCCCCTGCCTTTTTTTCCTCCCTAGGAGACAATGCTTTTGACCATTAGTGATTTTTGCACCCTCTGTTCTCATTCTACAATTGAAAACCCCCACTTTTTTCCCTAATGTTATTGCAAAATTTACCCTGAATCATCCTGGTTCTCTTCACCTTGTGCATTGTTGTGCATGTTTCACAGAGATTTTTTGCAAAAGATTTTCTCCCTTTTCTAGCTCAGAAATGCAAAGGTTGATCATTAATACTAAAAGTTTGTTATTCAGACTTTCCCTTATTGTTTTTCAATATGTTTTCTTAGTTTAGAAGAAGCAAGCAATTCTGCTACATCCATTTTAGACAGTAAAAGGTATTTCCAATGTTTGGTGAGCAGTTAGACATTTGGATCCTCAATCTTCCAGTTTTTCTGTTTGCTTTTCAACCTGCCAGTGATGGCAAAAATCTCTCCAAATAAACACCTTTTCAGGTTTCTAAATCATGGCTATGTTCTGCTGTGAATATAAATATACTCTGGCTGTATCTTTGGTGAGTTGAAATTTCTTTAGCTCATTTTTGGAGAATTGGCAAATGTAGTTGTCCTTTTCTTTCCAGTGGGAATTAAATTCATTTTTTCAACTTCATAAAGAAAGAGATGCTTGAGATTCTGGTAGATAAGCATTCCCAATCTCCTGAGACTATCCACAATGAGTTCAATCTCTGAGGTGGGGGAACACTTAAGTGATATGTGATTAAACTTTTCAATAATGAATAAATTGTGTCTTAAGCTGACGTTGAAATACTTTTTTTATACAGACTGATATATTGGTGTATACACAGTTTCTATGGATAGTGAAACATCTGATTCACTCAATAAGACTCTTTTGGTTGGAATAGTTAGAATAGTCCTGTCAGCTGCTAGCTGGCACCATGCTTTTCCCACCAGTACACAAAGATTCTGTGACAGAAGAATCTGAAACAGCATGCAGGAGTTTTCTTTGACCAGTCAATTACAAAACATGGGCGAGCATAACTTCAAGCAGTGCCAGAAGTTTTTGTCATTCCAGCATAACCTTCCAGAGGTAAAATTATCCTGTGTGACAGGACACAGAGTTTCTGCAGACATTTGAGCTGCAACCTAGCATAAGTGCTCTGCGTAATAAGCATGAATAAAATTGCTAGTAAGTCACTGAAGATCCTCCTCTCCCCTTTGGTCACATGAGATCTTACAGAAAAAGGGGACAGGCAGCTGCCAACCACTACAAGATCCCAGTCAGCTCTCTTTGATCCTATCATTATAATTTGCACAGATTTTACTGCCTAGAAATAAGTGGAAAGCCCCACTTGTAGCTCTCAAGGAAGGACAGTCTGTAGCTGAATCACACAGCTGTGTTCTGCCAGGGAAATAGTAGAATCCCTTCTGCAAATTAATTTCCTCTGAGCTGCTAAATATGCTCAGTAATTCTAATGTTGCTTCTCTTCTGGGAACCTCTGTTGGTATGGTGGGATGACTTTTCTGGTGTAGCTGTCTAACTCTATATGAAAGAGTCCAAAATTACTTGAGTCAGAGAGAATAAGCATGACACTTCAGCCAAATGGATGGGTCATTTGTCTATAAAAACCTAGGAAAAGAGTGTCCCAGGTCCCACACTGCTTGGTGACTTGAACACACCTTTCATAGATAACTTTTATCTCTTCCCATCTTTAAAAATGGGGTAGTTGTGATGTGTTGCTGTGACTATGAGTAGAATAACTTACTGATTTTAGATATTTTTTGATTAATCTCAAATTTACTGCCTGGCTTTAAGAAACGTTTCTGTGAATTAAGGTAGCTTTCTAACTCTACATTACCAGGACACAGATTGAACTTATTAGTTTGGATATGCATTGTTTCCATAATTACTTCAGCTTCACATTTACTAACAGAAATATTGTGTGGGCTTTCAATTACTCTGCTAATGAGCTTAAATATGTTTTAGCTGGATTTGAATTAGTGTGAGGATTTTTTTTTCTGGGGCAGTTAGTATCTCAGATATATTGAAGTGAAAGGTGTTCTGTGCGTATCTGAATAGCTTGGGTGTAACTGGATTTATCTTTTGTGCTGTCAAATGTTTCTAGGGTATGTCTGCATTCCCTTTATAGACAAAATTTAAACTCAATGCCTGCTGCTGTCATGTTCACATGAAAAAAATGGTAGCATAGATCAGGGAGCTTGAAAGTCTAATTTTGTGTTGCCGTACCAACATTTACCAAAATGAGTTTGTCCCAGTGCAGTAGCTTGCACCTGGGCAGCTGAACTGAGCACCTTCATTGATTTGGGGCATTACAGGGTGGTTCTGGTGGTCTTCTTTCATCCAGAAGTGCCTCACCAGTTCTGCTTGCCTGCAGCTCCCTATTGTTTACAAGAGTCTGGTTGAGAATAACAGAGGGAGGAGCTTTTCCTCTTAGAGCAATGGCTAATGGAGGGGAGCAGAATACATTGTGGCACAGTTCCACTTTCTCATCCTTGTGTGGTAATGTGTCTTAGAAGTCTATGCTTTGTTCTGTCACCTGCTGAATGACTTCAGTGCATTCCCAGGGGACACTGTTCAGCAGCCTATCAGATATCACCAGAAATGTATATTCTCTGAGCTAGCGGTTTAATGTTTGTGTTTTGGTTTTTTTTTTTAGCTTTCCCCTGTAGCACAAGGGATATATTAATTGCCAGTACCTCCCTGGCTCGCCATCTTGTGACAGACATATCAATTGCTTTTGTCTCTGTCTTCTCTTCCCTATCTCCCACCCTGCTTTGTCAAATGAGCAGAAAAGAGCATAAGCAAATTAGGAAATAATAATGAAACTATATGTACTGTGTGTTTCATTTGACAAGACAGATTCTCTGAAGGGCAGCTGGATGCGTGAGTGATGAGGAAAAAAGATTCAGAAAAGCAGGAAAGGATTTGTGTTTAATAATAAATGTTCCATCTGAAGGCAAAATTATGATCGTATGTCATAAACCCCCCAAAACCTAATAAAATAAAAAATGCAGAAAATTGTTCATGCTGAGTTGAGTTAGTGTTTACTGAACAAGTCTGACTACCTCCTGGTATTATCTGACATTTCCTTGTGTTGACATGACTGACAGAAGAATTACACCCTGTTGCTAATACTAACAACTCTCTTTTTTCCCAGGACAGTAGAAATATAACTGTCATTTTTTTTCAGATGCAGGTCACAGTAGGTCTCTGTCTTTCTCAGATTCTTAGATTAAAAAATCTTGAACCAGGCACCAAAAGACTGTGAGATCTCCCACGGTAATATATTTAAGGGCTTTTTTTAAAAATTGAAGGGCCAGAAATTAATCTCCATTGTTAGCTTAGTTAATTTTTAATAACATTTTACATTCTACTGTCATTCTATGACTGCATAAACTGGGGCTTTCCAGGATAAAAACACAGAAAAAAAAAAAAAAATGACAACATACACCATAAAAATTTCAAGGAAATTACAAAAGTTGGCAGCACAGAAGAATGCCAACTGTGCAGTCCAAATTTGTCAATTACTTGCTCTTGTTCCCAGGCAATCCGTCATGTGCGACATTTTCACTGCAATTTAGATCCTTCTATTCTCCCTCGGTTCTTTTTTTGCCCTTTTCTCAAGCCTTCTTAATCTCTGTCCACCATCTGAACTCTTTCTGTTGCCTTCTTTCACTTCATTATCTTTCTAATTGTCTTGTTTCTACTGAAAGATCCTCACCTATATGATTGCACTCGACCATATATTGAGCTGGTTTTGTGATCTTGGTCCCTGTTGAGTGGTCACCTGGACTTCTTCCATCATTTTGACAGTAGTCACATGCCTGATAGTGCCCTGCCAATTCCTACTTTGAACCTATTTGTTTTTCTATCATTTTCTACTGCTCTGACACTGCCAGAGCCACCAATGTTCTTTATACACTTTTCTTCTTGCATTCTCTCTCACTTCAGCTTTCTCTTTCTTCTTCTTTCCTTACCTATCCTCAATGAAATAACACCTCATTACTATCTCTGTCTGGTAAGAAGCAAGATCTGTGTGCCATTGAGCTACATCCACTGGGCTTTAAAGGATACTTTATATGGTCCTTCTTCAGGTGATGCACTTCTTCCTCTGATTACCGACTTTTTTTACATGCTTTTTAGCCAGTGTTTCTCCAGTATGTCACCAATGATACTTGCCCCCTCTCTTTTCTCTACCATCCTACTTTAATCCCACTGGGACTGAAGGTGAACATTCCACCTGAAAGGTAGAGCTCTCTCAGACCCTTCTGCAATACTTTAAAGGTAGAATAGCTGAAATCATAATTTTTTCAGAATTAGTTGTGAAACTGGAATGAAGCAAAAAACCCGAAAGTTTTTAAAATAGGGGACAAAATTATTGGTGAAATAAATTAACATTTTTGGCTTGAGGTTTTCACTGAAAAATGAAAATTGATCAGATTCTGGTGTTACCATTTTCTGGATCAATTTCTAGTAGATTTCTAGAGAACAATCAGGGTAATATTTTGCATTTATGTGAATTCAGTTCTGTGTAAGAGGAAGTTCATTAGTAATGTACAGTGAGATTGATATTTCCACACTAAGGCATTACTCTACAGGAAAGTTAGTGTACCAGATAACTGGAATATGATTTTACAGAACACTAGGTATTTCACCCTGGTACCCCTTCCCCTCTTCATTACATATTACAGTGCATACTGACAATGTTTCGCACTGCCGTTTAGCAGTTGCTTCATAATAAGTGTATAGGCCACAGCTACACTGGTAGATTAATGAGGTCCCAGAAATATTCCCATGCATCTTAACCCCATCATCTGTATTGTTAATGTCTTGGTACAGTTCCTTGCATGCTTTTTCCAGCATGGTTCAGGAGTTAATATACAGCTTTCTGAAGTCACTCTGGAAGAAAAGAGAATTTACCAGCGGAGACATGGACCACTTCTTGTGAGGTGTCTGCCCAGGGACATGTCATGTAGACATAGAATCTTAATAAATTCGCATGGTTTTCCATTTTAAACTCCTAGCATTCACTTCAAAAGGAGAAATTGTATTGCAATATAGATAGTATATAGCCCTGAATAATACAAAAAAAAAAAAAAAGGACCATGTGAAAACCAACATAGTCTAGTAGCTCAGTATAAAATTCAGTCTTGGGAGCTGCAAGCACCCTCCCAAAGGAGTTGCCTTGACAAGTACCTGCAAGTTCTGTGATTAAAGCAGTTTCTGGCTAAAACTAGATGGTATCATACCCCTCTTTTGATTATGAAAAGAAACAGAATTGCCCAGCCAATTAGTCTAATCTGTCTTTTCTCTTATTTGTCTGTTTTGCATCACCACAGTATCAACCAGCAGTTCACTTCTGCTAATCCCCAGTGCGACAACAAAGAAAAGAACCCATTTGTATACTACAGTGTATCATAATATCTACTAATTTCCTTCTATACACTACAGGCCTCTTTTGAAAGGAGATTGCTGGCATTATCCCCATTTTATAAATGAGGAGACTTACAGTACAGCAAAATGATTTCTCAGGAACTGTGAGTTACTGATAAAGTAGAGCCTGATATCAGTGTAACTGATAAAACAGAGAATAAAACTCAGGTCTCCTAAATTCTCAGTATAGTTCACTCCCTGCAAGCTTCAGTGCACTCTTGCATCTGGGATTACGAGTGAAGTCTGCAGCAAACCTTTTTCTCCTGCATTTCTAAGTAATTTATTTTCTAATTTTCCTAATATCACCACACACTGAATTGAGTAATTACAAAATTGCTTGCTTTCCGTATGTTGTGTCCACAAGGACGTAACAAGGACATTTTAGTGGTGGTGGGAGAAAATAAGGCTGACTTTAGAGAAGGGTGCTAGCACTATCCTTCCCTTTTTTTTGGGAAAGAGTCTCATGGTCTCATTTTGGTACTTTCACAAAATGAAATGTAAATCTCCATCGATTGAAGAGAATGTATTGTTTGCAAAAGCCCTGCAAACTTTCATCTCAGCTTCATAGCCCTTCATCACACATAAACTCTCATAGAATAATCTGTTTATTCCTGTTCTATTTCAGATGCTTATGCCATACCCCAATCCTGGCCATGGATCTCCTCCTCATCCAACGCTATTGTACTAAGGGTGAGAGGAGAGGGATTTTTTGTAAATTAAGAAGGTCAGTTGTAAGTCCTTGTTCTGGTTTCCTAGAAGCAGATCCATGGGCCAGCCATGGCAGGCAGGCCATGAGTAACCCTGAGTCCGCTGGGAGTTTCAGTCAGGGCAGCTGCCCAAGCTGATTCACAGGTGTATCCCATGCCACTTAATCATGCTCATTATAAAATGAGGGAGTTTAGTGAGGGTGGGGCGTTCCTTTTCCTGGGTCTACTGCTTCTTTCTCCTTCTGCTGATTCACAAGGATGAGGCTGAGTATCCTTTATGGTGGTGTTTGTATTAGTTCTGTTATTTCATTAAATCCATTTAAATGTCAGCCCTTGGGGCTTCTCCCTTTTCCCCTGGATTCCTCTTCTCATCTGGGGAGGGGACATCAGGCAATAAAGCAACTGCTATGGTTTAGCCTTGGATATGGGCTAAACACAGACAGACCCCTATCCTCATTTCATTCCTCAGAGGCAAGATTTTTAGAGAGGTCAGAATCATGTTCTTATATGAATAGTTTTACTTGGAATATTTTGATCTTCAGATAGGATTCAGAAGCTAGCTTACTAATCAGGTAACAAAATCCTGGCACCAATGTGGAGATTTGCCTGATCCTTCTACCCAAGGAAAATAAGCCAGAGAAGAAAGATAGACATTACTTTCCCTTATATGTCTGGACAGTGAAACTTCTGTAAGGAGATTTTCAAATGTCTTGTTGTCCTATCTAGGACTACATTTACATTTATGCTGTCAACATATTTGAGCATTTATTTGCTTTCCCATTCCTCACTGTTCCTGGGCTGCTTAAACTGTGCACATTAAAACATATCATAACCTATCATTAGCTTAAAAATAAGCAAGCCTTTTTCTAGTTGATCTCCTCCTGCCGTTAGTCGACTGTTATTCTTTTCTTTCCCTAAAGAAAAGCTAGCATCAAATTTAGATCTCTATTACTCTTCTGTGATAAGAAGCCTCTCTGCAAGATCACAATGCCCTGAAGAGCAGGTGGGTAATATCAGGCTCCTTGCACCAAGCTCCTGCTGCAATTAAGAGTGTTTTCTATCTGAGGGCTAGCAAGTGAACACCAGGATCTTCTGAGTTTCAAAAGCTAACAACTTTTAAAAGCTTGTTTTGATCCCCAATGAACCAGGCTATATATTCTTGCTACCTGGAACCAACTTCCTGTGTTTAGCTGATGAGTTGGGTGAACAAAGCCTTGCAGGATGTCTGCCTAGACATAGTTTTAAGGACCCATTTTAGTTTTGTAGCACCTCCTAGATATTGAGTCCCAATGGTAGGGCAGGGTAGTCCGTGATTAATGGTGCTAGATGTACAGAGCAGCCATGAAAAGCCTCCCCCTGGTAGGCAGCAAAGCAAAGATTGAAGTGGCATCTCACAGCTACCCACGTTGGGGCCAATCAAAGAGTTATCAATATCCCAGAGTGAAAATGTGTCTGCATCGATTTTAGGTGTGGGGAACATTAAGACATGTCATTCGTCATAGCTGACTGCCAGTATGTTTGGGGAGGGTAGGCTAAAGCATGGAGAAATGCCAAAATACTCCTACAATTTGGCATCTTCATGAAAACAAGATCGTCTTTCCAGAAAGCTAGAAAACTGAGTCAGAGATTAATTACTTAACTCCTAGTACTCTTGAATTTGGTGCTTATTCCTATGCTCAGCTGCTCTTTTACAATAACATTAATCTGAATATTTTATAAGAACATTTGAAGTTTATTGGCGGAAATATCCAAAATTCTTCATTTTAAATGTATATGGAGAGTTGATTGCTTTTTCCGTAATTGGGATTGCAACTGTGATCTTTTATAAAGCTATTATTAGTCCCAGTATTATCACAGCTGCAGCTTCCTGGACTGATTGAGTTTAGAAATGACTCAATTTCTTTTAAAGACTAAGATGAGGATTTTTTTGCAAGTTTCAAAACAGTTGACCTGGCCAGGCCTTAGGACTGGTTGTGTCCTCACTGCTGTACATTTAAAAATGGACTGGCTTTACATGTCATGTCTCTACCACTGCCTGCCAGTCCTTGAAATATTCCAGGCAGTTACATTTCCTTGGAAGCTTGTGTGTAATCATATTTGAAGAAAATAAGTTGTTAGTGATTGAAGTTATCAGTATTCACTCTATATAAATTAGCATAGTGTCTTATGCTGAAAGACTGTATTTCTATATGCGTAAGGTATGTGCAAAGCTATATATTATGTAAGTAGTTGTTTGCTGTTCACTTGGAGAGAATATAGGGAGATCTCTCTGTGTTTCATCAGTGCACCGCAAAAGCAACCACTCTAACAGATGGTGCTGTAGCTCTGCTTTTTAAGAGTTATGACCCAAGTCCAAAATCCAGTTTATAGGGCTGACTATTCTTTCTGCTAACAGCGCTGCTTGTTTTTAATGAGGTTTCACAGTGAAATAGTTTCCAAAGGAGTTATGCACTGCAGAATTTTTAAGCACGTGGCTGGGAGTGACGGTGGAAAGTGGAGTATAGCAGTAGGTGATACAGAAGCAGATACGAAGCAAATGGTAAAACTGTTCAAGAGTCTGAAGATCATACATTTGAAGATCAATAGTATTGTTATTCCGTAAACCATCCTTGGTGTGTGCATATGAAATTCCTTGAACAATTCAACAGAGTTCAGGTGTGCTGTTCTCAGAGCCACATGGAGAGGAGAACAAATAGAAGCAACTTGAGACCAACCATTTTGACTATTAGAAACCATTTTAGCAACTGTGTCTGGAGTTTTCCAGGAGGGTTGCTTTATTACCTCTTGACTCATTCTGAATAGCTCGTCTGTCTCCGCAGAACATCTCCAATAGGATGATAAACACGTCAAGAATCTCAAATATAACATTGAGTAAACCTGCCAGGTGATGTTTATATTCCAGGTGTCCCTCACTGATATTTTTTTTCCTTACAGAATTTTTTGGAGTGTTTGTTTGCCTTTTAAAAAGAAGCCACATCCTCGCCTGTGGCCAGAGTGAAGGGTTGTGTAAGTGGCGTGAATGCATAAATGAAAAGATGATCAGAAGCTCATCTTTACAGTGCCTTGGCATTGCTGCTTCTCTGTGCAGGCCTGACCCCTCCCTCTGCACAGAAGGGCCTCTGCAGAGCTGCAATTTATTCTAGCTGTGATGGGGATTTGAGGATAAGGAAACCTGGCCACAAGGACTGTGCCTTTTTCCTCTGGCCAGTGCTTACCTTCCCAATGCGGTCATACTAGCTTGTTGAGTGGTGTAAGTGCCTGTAGGGCTCCCTTGTTGCTGGTGCTAAAGTTCTGCAGCTCTAAGCAGAATGGGTTGGTTTTAATTTCAGCTTTTGTCTCTCACTCAGGCCTGTTATGTGAAAGTAAAGAGAAACATGCACGGGGTATCTCTTCAGTTTTATTCTTAGCTATCCACCAGGCACCGAATCTGGGATTCTCTGCTGTATTCCACTAATGTGCTGCAATTTTCACCAGTTTGAAGTGGGGGTAGACCACGTTCATTCCCATCTGCTAATTTTGAATGCTAGTGACACTCTAATATTGTATGAGTTTAAATGACTGCTCAAGTGTTGTGGCAGCAAAGAACAGTATCCATAAATGACCAAACTTGGGGCATAGCTTGGGCCTCGCTGTTTTGCTTTTGAAAATGGATTTGTATTTGAGTAGAATTTTTTATTTTAAAGAAACCTTCTAGCTTTCATTCCTCCATCTTCCTACCTCTCCTCACACTTCCACAGGCCGTACTGCAAATGCCAGTATTTCTTTTTCACTCACACAGAAGGTGGTTGCAGGGAGACATTTCTGGCAAAGAATACAATATCTGCAGTTCCAGAAGATATTTTCCACAATGGAGAGTAGGAGGATGGGGGAAGTAGGTGGGGGAGTGGAGAAAGAGAGAGATGTGGCTGCCTGCTTTGCATTCTCAGGGAATGCGAAAATTAAATGTAGCTCCTTGTCTTCACAAGGTAAGCAACCTGCAGATGTTAGAGAGTAAATGTTCAGGCATCCGTGATGTGACAACCGCCAGGTTCCAACTCAGCAAGTGCAAGGGTCATTGGCAGACTTAGAAAAAACTGTTCTTTGTAGGCACATATTTTTATTCTGACTTATTTGTTCATGTTTGAATATATTTAAGATTATGGCAGATGCACGTGAGGAGAAAAAAAAACACCCAGACTAGTTTGGTATGCTTTTACTTGTTCCCTTTACAGCACATTTGAGAGATGGCCCTCAAAACATGTGCTTTTACTGAATGCTGGGATGTTGTACCCACAGGAGCTGGGAAGCTTAAATGCTTGTTCGAATATTATGGCTCTGACTCCTCTCTGCTAGTACCCAGCACAGTAAATACCACACTGTTCTTATGTCTGTTCTTTTCTCTTTTCCCTCAGTGTCAAGAGTAACCTTTTTTTTTTCTTTTTTTTTTTCCTTCTTTTTTTCAAGGATGATTCCAGCTACAAACAAAGACTTTGTTGTAAACAACCTTGTTTCTGGAACAGGCTATGACCTATGTGTCCTGGCAATGTGGGATGACACAGCCACGACCCTTACTGCCACCAATATTGTGGGATGTGCCCAGTTCTTCACCAAAGAGGACTACCCTCAGTGCCAGTCAATGCACAGCCAGTTCCTGGGTGGGACCATGATTCTGATCATTGGAGGCATCATTGTGGCAACTCTGCTGGTATTCATTGTAATACTCATGGTCCGCTATAAGGTCTGCAACAATTCCCAGGGGAAGATGTCTAACGTCAGCAATGTCTACTCACAGACAAATGGAGCACAACCAGTTCAGAATGGAGTCTTGCCCCAAGTCAACCCCAAAGTGGTGGTGAGAAATGAACTTATGGAGTTTAACTGTCGGTCTGCACGGAGCAGCATCTCCTCCTCCTCCAGCTCGGCAAATAGCCATGACTGTGATGACTATAGCCTCCAAAGTGAACAGGGCACATTGTCCAGTAAGTGGAGGCCTCCTTCCAGGTCAAAACACAATATTGACAGGCTAATGGGAGCTTTTGCCTCCCTGGAACTGAAATGTCAGAAAAAGGAGGAGATGACAGACTCCAGAACTTCCACAGTGGCCCGCCACTCGGACAAAGAGCCACTGCTGGGCCAGCCGGAGTCCAGATTTCGCAGCCTCCTCATGTTGCCTCTGGAGGGCAAAACTAAACGTAGCCATTCTTTTGACATGGGGGACTTCACCACATCTCAGTGTTGCACCTACCCAAAAAAGATAACAAACATTTGGACAAAGAGGAGCCTCTCAGTGAACGGCATGCTTTTGCAGTATGATGACAGTGACCTAACAGGGGCAAGAGGGACTTTCGGGAGCTCAGAGTGGGTAATGGAAAGCACAGTGTAAATATTGGTGTCTCCCCCAACTCCTCTTCTCCCCTCACATGTTATAAAGTGTGGTTTGCTGCAGGGCCATGCATTTGGAAAGAGGGGAGGAAACATTTGCCACAAAGACAGGCAAACAAATAGGTAACAGGGATACTAAAAGAGAAAGAAGATAATGAAATGTGAATAGGCACATACGGCACCATTCTTGTCTGGCCCCACCTAAACCATGCGTGAATGTTTCGAGGAATTTACTAGTTGCATTTAGCATTGCTTTCCAAAAGTTACTCAGACTCTTGGTGAATGGTCACACAAGATAAAACAAGGAGGATGAGAACACTTTTAACAGCACAAATTTAATTTTACAGGGTTTCATCTTTTTTTTAAAGGGCACCTCTTTATTTTCATTTAACCACAGAAGTACACTTCTGTGGGTATAAGACTGGTGCTAAGATATATCTGATTGTCATTGGAAGTGACTTTTGAGAAAGTGCAGGCAAGGTATCCACAGGGACAGATCAGAGCAAATTGTTCAGCGTAATCTCGTGGTGTTAACTGTGACATCTGGGAAAACAATACATGTTGTTCAGTGGGCTTTTGGTTGAGATTTAATGATTTCTATTCTGTTTTGAGCCTTGTTTTGAGTTGTTTTTTTCTCACAGCAGAAAGTATGTTTCCACACTTTTTGGTTTTGTTTTCAGTCTCATCAAATCTCGCAGATTAAAGGAGGATATGTACAAAGGTCAAGTTTCTGACATACCGTATTACCCACCTTCAATACCACCTCTTTATGTCCTAGCAAAATTTAAAACTAGGGGTTAATAAATTTAAAAAAAAATCATCCTCCTTCTTCCACCTTCTTCATAGTCTCTATTTGTCAGTGCTCAAGGCAGATTGCAGCAGCTATTGATATTTGTAAGGGTGTTGCTATCAAAAATGGGAAAAATAGTAATGAAAATTTCCAATTAAAGGATAAGGAAAGAGAAAACAAAAATGGCTTCCATGAACACTTCATATTATGAATACCAATTGCCTCTGACAAAAGTTGCACTGTCACGATGTTCAACTGACAAAGAAAATACAGACTTTCGCCCTACTGTGACAAAAGCTCTTTGTATGGTCACCAAGACACAGGCTTGACTGTACCTGTAACATCACAGGAAATGTAAGTTTTTGTGTATTTTAGCAGATTGGGTATTTTCCTAATTAGCTATGGTTAAATTTTGATATCTCAGAGCAGGGGGTCTTCCATCTGTCCCCTTGTATTACAGATAGCCCTTCCCCAGTTGCCAATGTACTCCTGCTCCCCTGTCTCACACCCTCACTAGGAACAGGAGCTCTTTAAGACTTGTAAACTGATTCTCAAATTCATTTCTTGGGAGCATTGCTGCAGTTGTGGAAATGCAAATGGCCCACCCAGCTGTCTTCATTTTTCTTGAACAACTTTACTGTGATTTCCAGTATTCTAGTGGCTACTGCAACTGTCCTTTCATTCGTTTATTTATTTGTTGACTCCCAATGGCCAGTCACTGGGAATCATTCTGAAATTGCACATTCTTACTATGATTTTGTAAAAGATAGATGTATGGAGAAAAGGTGCAAGGCACAGAGAAAATGACACATGAAAAAACCTCTATGTATATTTTTTTTAAAAGTGCAGAGATATATTGTGACATGGCTGTGTACTTGATCTTGTATTTGTCACGTTTCCTACTTGGAGTTTTAGAAAATAACATCCCTGTGATCAGAATATTTTTTCCCTTTTTTTTTTTTTTTTTTTTGCTACAAAATGTACAGTAAAAAACATTCCTGGGGAAAAAAAAAAGGTACCTGCTTTTCATTTATTTGTTGTTTTGTGGTCTGCTTTGAAACCTAAGTAAGATGTTGTTTGCTTTCTCTTTTCCTCAAACTACCTTTGACTTCAGGATTTTAGGTATAATGTAGGAATCAAGAAATACAGACCTTCTTAGAATCCATGAGAAAAGATCTTGTAAAAAGTCATTTCACCTCTTTTTCAGTGTTTACATTTATAGGGATCTATATCACTAATGTATTTTAAACCCTGTTCTAAAATCCACAGAAATAAGAGGAAGCCTTTTTAGGCTTAGGACATGACTTTGTAGGTTTTTGCTCAGATTATTGCTCATGGCCAATTTTAACGTACTCAAAAAAGATCCAGCCAAACTTTGTTTGAAATATCTTTCAAAGCCTCTGGTTTTCTCATGGTTTCCAAGAGGAATGGTACCTCTAGTGCCAGAATTCACATAATCCAACTGTCCAGATAGAACCTTCATATTAACCATTAATGGCAATTACATTTATGTTGTACGTTCATATAATTATTTTCTTTTCCTTGTTATGCTGTAATGAGGTTGAACTTTTTTATTATGTCACTGTTTTGCTTTGAACATGACATCTGAGTTAATTTTAATTTAGCCCTTGAATTAATCGTCAACAGTAGTATCATATTCAGCTGTGAATTTTCAAAAGCAATATGCTATACTGTTTTAAAAAGGAGAACATCTCTTTCACTTTCTCATACAAGACCAGAAGAATTAAGCCAACAGATGTTATTTTAAAATACGGATTGTTGCCAAAGAACCCAGGTAATAAAGTCCATGATCTAACAGTTGCAATTATTACTGTTAACCATGATTTTAATTCATTTAGCTTTAATGAATGAGGCTCACTCCACATCAGAAAATTTGAAAACACTGAGTAAAATTAAACTAATGCCCAACAATTACCTTTGGTACTCACAGTATTTGGAAGAGGACTCAGGAACTCCGAAGTGAGGCAAAGGACCCCACGGTGAGTCAGTAAGTGGCCAGCCCTGAGATAAGGATGGAACCAGCCCAGCACGATGGTGCCAGCACCTGGGCACCTGCTGGATTGTGATCATCCCTCAGGTGCCACCAGCCACTGCCCTGCTTACACAGCTGGCCAAGCAGACCTCTGAAATCATCCTGTGGCTTCCCCTTTACCACTTTGAGATCTGCTGAAGACAGCTCTGGTTTTTGGGTTACGTTCTGAATCCATGCCTTAATTGCTAATGCATAAGTGTGACACTAGAGTCCTCCTCAGACAATCTGACCAGTCAGTACCTTGCCCTTGATTTACTTCAATTTTAATGTGTGCACCTCGTTCAGCATATCTGAATTTGATTATTTTTCTGTAGTGCTGCTGTATGGTAGGGACTCTTCCTTGCTCCACTTCTGAGTGCAAATGCACGTCAGTGGCTGGTGAAATGATGTGTATGTATCTCCTTACCTGAGTGTATTAAATATTTTCACACCTAATTGAGGAGCTGAGCAAGTTCCAATGACCCAGGCCCCTGGTCTCACAACCCTACAAAGATAAATTTATGCAGGCCTCAAGTAACAGTTCTGTCTTATAAATTAACATGTGGCAGTGTGACATGCAGCTGCACAAACTAAGCTTTAGATGCAAGTGTCAGGTAAAGCAGACAGTAAGGACCACAATAGAGATCAACAAGAGCCTTCTGGAAAAGAAGCTTGTGAAATTAAAGGTGCTACAGAATATAAAATTAAGCCTGTGGGAATAATTAAAGACAACTGCATATGAGTGTGTAACACCTGTAAGTTAATTTTTTTTGACATCTTTTGTAATAGTGGAAGAAACTTTTTTCCTAAAAATATGATATGCCATTTACTTGAAAGAACAGGATATGATTCCACTGTGAAATTCTGCACACAGTTAGTTCTGCTAACATAACCAACCTGAATCGCCAAAATATCATCCTGGAGACTATCAAACAAGATGACGAAACATAAATTTCTGAAATTAATGATGATGTGGGTTTCATTTGATGTCTGCTAGGAACCAAATAGTTTTATGAATTGAAAATGGAAGTGTATGTGTGTATGCCTGCATACGTACATGTACATAGCAAAGCAGACCATACTATTTGCTTAAAATTTATATCCTCCTTACAGGTTTTGTGAATTGGAATATATTTCTGGCTTCAAATGTCTTTTCTGAGTTTGCCAGCTGTAGAGAACAGCAATCAATTTGCTTTCCTCTTACCCTTAGAGGAAGACAACTTTTAATATGTCTCTGAACTATACCCAGTACTTGGTTACAATTTGGATTAATTTACTTGTAAAGCAATGCATAGCAACAAAGCAATGAAAGGTATCTCTGCTCTGCATGATGCAAGACTGAAAAGGTGGTAACTTTTCTTTTGCTAAACCTGTTTATACCCCACATCATGGGATTGATTCGCTCAGGAAACAGAAGAAAATATTGTTCCAAAACACTTCTTGTTTCATTCTTGCTCTTCATTCAGCAAAGTGTTGCGAAGACAGATGACCAAAAAGAGCCCTTGGAGGCATCTAAGCAAATGCAATAAATGCAGAAACGATGTAAGCACTTTCTAACCTGGAGGCCAATGAATAATTCCATCTGATAACCAAGAAAACATTTTAGTCTTTGCATAGCTTGAATGTCACATCTGTTTGCAATGCTTTGTACCCATTAATCTGTGAGTCACACACAGCACAAAATTTGTTGCACGCAGAACCCCCTTTTACCCCTTGAAGCCTATTTGTCTGGAGCCTTTTCTCAGTAACTCTCCCCTCTGTGTTCAGTGTTTGTAATTCAGTACTTGGGCAATATAAGATGTGTAATAATATTCTAGATGTGGAATTAACAAGTGACATTATTAACATCTTACATATTTCAACTTTAAACTCCTCTAAACATGATGAGGGGATCTCTCTGAAAACATTAAATTAGGTTTGGCTTTAGGCTGCAGGCCAGATGAAAACTAAATCAAAGAGTACCTTGAAAAATCTTGCTTTCAGTATGGGAATCTTATGTTCTGCAGTATGTTTTCCTTGTCCTAATTAATTACTTCTTAATCCCTGAAGGTAGAGCATTCCCTAGCTTCAGCTGTCAAAAGGCCCTACTATATGACACAGTGCCAGATGTTTACTCCTGGTATTACACTCCTAACAGATGGCAAATGCCAGAGATAAAAATATATATCCAGATAAATATATATCCACAAGAGTGTGTGTTTGTATTCATGCATACTTGTTCATGTGAACATGTGCACACATGTACATGTTGTGCTCCTTAACTGTACGGTTTGTGATGGTCAGATTTCCTAGTTTGGTAATAAAGGAACATTTACATTTTTTATGAAATAGTAATGGAAGAAAGAGAACAGAAGCCGCCTCTTACTAGGAAGAAGATTAGTTGATAATCTGCATCTCATCCCAGCTGAGAAAGTTCAGTGCTTCAAATTAATTTAACTGGAAGTGAAAGAATTCATTTGTTTCATATGACCACAGCAAAGGCTCAAACTCTAAATTAGGGCATTTATTCACCTGATTCTTCCATCACGTGCTGCAGATAAGTCTTCTGTCAGTGAGTACTCTTGTCTTGCAGGGAGGCACGCAGCCACAAAGAACTGCTATTCTGTATTCACTGCCCCTTGTTCGTGCTCTTCAGTGAGCTGACAATGTTGTGCTTTAGTTTGTTAGTTGGCTTGTTTTTTGGAAGAGGGTAGCATCACATATTATACTGAGTTATATGAGGAGCCTGGACACAAGGCTAGAGAAACTGGTAGGTAACAGAAACATTGAAAATCAATGGCCTGTACTAAGAGAAAGTAAACCCTGACTTTAAAATCTATAAATCTTAGTTTGGAAATAGGAGAGGAGAATGCTCCATTAGTTATTGGTACAGAGGTGGGCATCAACTTATTCTTAAAGTTGCTCAGCCACGTTTGTCTATGATATTTTTCACAAAATGAGAAATTGAATGGATGTCTTTCCTGACACTTTTCAAGTTCCTTCTTTGGGACTAGTTTATTTTAAAAGTATTAATACTCCTAACCTCTTCCCTGCAATGAACAATGCAGGAATATTTTAATACTGAGCAGTTAATTACCACCTGTATGATTTACAAGTCAAATCACAAGACGAGTGTCTGCACATGAAAAAAAGACTCTCTGTTTCAGGGAAGTCTTTCCTCTTTGCCAATATTATTGGTACATCGGTATGAAATAATGTAGGATCTGAGAAGGTTTAGGCAGGGATACACATGGTGAAATGTCTACTTTTTACCCTGTGGTAATGAGGCTTAAACAGAAATCCAGAGAGAGGACATGTTAATCTCCCTTCCTTTGAACATGATTCAGAGATGTGAAACTTCAAATAATTGAGCTCATTAATCTGATGTACTACAGACAGAAAAATGCGATCCAAGTGTTACTGCAGCAGAGAGTTGCATGCTGATCACTGGTGGAACTGGTGTCACGCAAAAAGTCTGGGCCTCGTGAAGCAGGATCTCCAGGAGGGGATCACTGCACAGGTCACAGCACAGATGGGAGTAATGGCGATGTAGGAACATGTTAGACTTGACTAGTCCAATAAATTGTTCCTATCCCATTATCTTGTGATAGTGTTCAACACTAGTTACTCCAGAGAAAGTACCTTCAGGAAAACTTCTGAGAGCTCTGTCCCAAAGCCTGATGGGCTAAGGAGTCCTTCTCCTATTCTCCATAGAGAAGCAAAGAATTTCTTCCAAAATTCACACCCTGACAATTAAAGAACAACTTAGAACTAAAACTGGGACAAGAACGAGCTCTGAATGACTCCTTCTGTTTTGGAGTTTCTGTCTCTGAGCCTGTCAAGCCTGACTTAAAAAAAAGACAGCCTTTGTGATCTGAGAGTGGGTTGCCCAAGAAGCTTGGAAATGGACAGGTGAGTATTTACAAAGATGATGAGAACATTCTTCATTTGCCAGAAGGCCAGAATGCACCTCCTGTGTGTCTCACTGCCACTAAACAGAGACCAATGAGTACAGAATCAGCAACAACATTAAAATCAGTATCAACTTTATCAAATATGAAACTCTGTTCCATAATGCAAAAAAACCCCACCATCACCTCAAAAAGTGCCTTTCTTACCTCGCTTTGAGAAACAGAAGATCAGATATTCTCTCTTCCATTCAAATCACCCTCTGGATATCTATATAATACAAAATTTACGTAGAAAAGAGATCATATCTACCAAGAGACCATTGCATAGTACCAGGTTGTGTAGTAATATTTGGAAATGAGACAGGAAACACTTGATGTAGCACAAATTTGATCTGAATAAACTGATATCCCTAGATTTAAGATCAGTTGTGTTATCTGTCTTCCTGTTTAATATAATCCATAAGATGATGGCTCTCTGGTGAAGAAACCTCCATGGGATTGTGGACCTTTAAAGTCAGATTACGAGGCCAGTGCAGTGCAAAGCTCAGTAGGTGCATGGAAATGCCAGCAGTTCTGGGGCCATTAGTACAAATGCTTTTAACAGCTGCCAGAGAGCCTCAGCTTGCTATGCGGTTGAGCTGTTACACAAACACACCCAAAATGACTACACAGACAAATGACTGAAATGTAACTGCCCATAATATGCTGACTGTTGGCTAATGGTTGGCATTGGTTAGAAGTCTTGAATACAGATGAGACAATACAGTTTTGGCTGCAACTTCTGGGCTACAATTAATTATCTGAATGCTGCTGAGTGCCCAAATCACTGCACTGATGCCAGTCTTGGCCACCCAGAACCCAAGGGTCAAAGTCGCCTGGATTGTACTTCCTCCACAAAGACCACCTAGCATGATCTTGTATGAGGCTGAAGGACTTGTGCCTTCTTGGGGAATGTAGGTTACAGATCTCTCCAGGACCTCAGTCCAGAAGGAGGCCCCCACTTCTGCAATCTATGATCAGCCTGTGGCATCTTGAGTTTATTTGAGATGGAAGGACTGTACATCTCTAGTCTGGCCTTCCAAGACCCACCACCTTCCCCTACCCCCACCAAGTTTGATACCATCTTTGTTCCTTTTCTTCACTGATTTATTATATGATTTCATATGATTATATGATTATATGATGACGCTATTTTTTATCTGCTGTAAATCTCACCACAGGAGAATGCGCAGGCTGAATATGGCTAATGAGCTTTCCTTTCTCAGTTACCCTGCTGCAACTTTGCTGTTGACTGCAGTGTCTGATGATTACAATTACAGTTGAAGTATTCAGTGTAACAAGATGACCAGATGAACTGAGCTCCTTCATCACTCAGACACTGAGTACCCAAATTTCCTGAGAGGTATCTGCCATCATTCAGTGCTCTCCCAAGAGGTGGCATGAACACAGTTCAATATTGACCTCTGTCTGGTTTCCCAGGCACAGACCCATGGGCCAGCCATGGCAGGCAGACCATGAGTAGCCCCAAGTCAGCTGGGAGAATCAGTCAGGGCAGCTGCTGCAAGCTGACTCACAGGTGTATCCCATACCACTTCATCATGCTCATTATAAAAGGAGGGAGTTCAGTAAGGGTGGAGTTCGTCTCTTGGCCTCCTGCTGTTGACATCAAGGACCAGGCTGAGTAGAACCTTGTACACTTTATTATGGTGATAGTATTAGTTTTATTATTTCATTAAATGTGTTTCTACTTCAACCCATGGGGCTTCTCCTTTTTTTCCCCAATTTTCCTTCTCAGCTGGGGAGGGGGCATTGGGTGGTAGAGCAAATGCTACAGTTTAGCCCTGGGTACTGGCTAAATGTAGACAGGAGCTTTGCTACATTTTCACTCCTGATTATTGGTTTGGGGATGGCCATTTCAGGATGATTTCTTCAGAATAACCACGAAACAAACAAACTAATTGACCACAAAGACACTGTCTAAACAGACCCATTGGTTTGTCGTTGTTCCAGCAGGAGGCAAAGTATAGGCCTTAGGAATATCGAACTGGTGACCCAGTTTTCAAACAGCTAAAAGGTATTACTATGTCAGGTATGTTAGATTACTGTTAATGCCACTATGTTTAAATTGTATCTGGCATTAATATGGATTACACCTGATGAAGAGCTTCAGAATTAATCTCTAAGACAGGTGACCTGGATCTCACTTTAGTGAGGAGAGGATCTCATACCCTTCAGAGGCCTCATCCTCTCCTGGATATTTTTGAGAATATGTTCTGTCTGTTTAATGAACTAATTACTTTATATATTTTTTTATATGTCTATTTAACTTCATCCCTATAAATATAAAGAGCATGGTGTGGCATGTTCCCATCATCTGTACTGCTTGTGGCTATAGACAGGCTATACTGCTGTTCAGAGTGAAATCCTTTATATTAGACCAAACATCCTCCAAAATCCGTCAGGGTAAATCTCCAGTCTTTCAAGAATGGATTTATTTTGGATTTATACCCCAACCACAAACTGGAGTTGGAAAATTAGAGCTAAATATGAAATAACTCTTGGCAGATTCACATATGTTTTCTGCACAAAACACCCACCCTAAATTTGCTGAACAGAGGTGGATCTGTTCTGGTCTCAACCTGCCTCATAATGTCCAGTATAACCTAGCCAGTGCTAGAGACGTGTACAAATTATCGCTGCTCTACAGGTCTACATTTTAATCTCCTTTTCTGTCATCCTCAGTACATCCAGCAGGATTTGTTTAGCGGCTCTTCCCAAAACAACTGGGGATAGTCTTTTCCTGCACTGGTATGAGTCTCCCTTGGCTGTTTTGTTCCTTGTTATTTTTCACCTGGTACAAAGCAACTGATGAGGAAAATGAGGTTCTCATTACCACCTGTTTTAGTGAAAACCCAGCCAGACACAAAGTGTGTTTGGTTCCAGTGTGGTTTGTCTATCCCATGTTATCTTCAACTCATAAATATTTATAGAAGTTGTTTTTCATTCATATGGCTGCATGGGGAATGGTCCTTCTGCCACTGCCTGTATTAGCATACAGTACTCCCACATGAGTACAAGTACTCTCCATTCAGTATTTGCAGTTCATCATGTCTTCTTCACTTGGCCATAGAAAAAGTTATTCTTGTCCATCAAGGGAGTAGAAGTAATAACATTTGATCTACCACAAATAGCTATATAGGGAATGTAACAGCTGAAATTAGCACCGTAATCACAAATCCTAGAATAAAATGTCTTTCTCCAAAATTATCTGCAAATGAGACTAAGATTTGCTAGCATTAACATAGGTCAGAAGCAATTCACAAATGAAAATACATGAACAAAACAAATCAAATTCATTGGATAATTTATTTGTAAAATGTAAATCTAAGAGCTTTAATAGGGAGTTAAAATGGAAATGAGGATGTTTCCTGAACTGTGCAGCATCTACTTCATATACATTCAGAACAAGAAAGTCGGCTGTGAGGCTAACATACAGTTACAGAATGCAGTTTACAGTCCAACACTACAATTTCTAAAAGGGTTGTGAAATTTCTGAGGGATGAATGAAATTACTGGAACTGGGGTTAGCTAACAATAATTAATCAAATTTGAATCCTAATTGGAAAGGTATTTCCTTATGGCAGGGGAAAGGAAGGTACTATATTTAAGTGAGTTTTGAAAGAAGGAAATAGTTTTTAAAAAAGGCTGAGAGTGGCTTTGCAATCCAAGCCTAATGCTCAGTTTTCTCCTAGTCTCCAGATTATAGGAGATTATCACAGATAGAACCCTTTTAACAAAAAAGAACCATTTAAATCCATCTCAGCACTGCCCTTATTAGGAATGAAGGAGAAAGGCTCCTTCTACTGGGAGGAGAGAAGCCCTTAATTCATGGCTTGTCAGAAGAAAGGCATTTGCTTCAGGACTGAACCAGGTTAGTTATGGCCCTAATTTACACAGCAGCATGTCGTCCTGGTGGAAGGGATGACACCTTCAAGTAATAATGAACAAGCATGCGTTGACAGAATAATAATCACAGATCGAAAAGGTTACAGCAGAGAAGGTGGTAAAGCTAAGTGCTTGCTTTAATTCCACTGGGTGCCATAATACCAGGAACTGGGAGCTGCAGTTACAATATAAAATAACATTAGTGTGGCAATTAGGGCTTAATGGTTTGTGGAGAGAAGTCTGCAAGACTTTATAAAAAACATCCAAATTAGTCTGTATTCAAGTTTTACTTCACTCTCACTTTTTTTTTCTGGCTGTGTTGTCATCTTGCTCAGAGTCAGAGTTCTCTTAAAACATACTGAAGAAATGCTAGAGGCATCAGGGCAGCTTCTCAGTTTGTATATTATGGGTATAATCTCAAGGACACTTCTGTCAATTTATCCCAACTGAAGAATCTGGCCTAGAATGCGTATGAATAAAATTGCTGACCTAGAAAAAATCATTTGCTTGAGTGAGCAGACACAAACAAACCACTAGGTGTATATTGACCTGGTCTCTTATTCACAACATTTTGATCTCTCTTAAGCTGCATGAGACATCTAAGCCCAGTGTTTTAAAATCACTACAGACAGCCTACAACACTCAGGAAAACATGACTCAAATGAGAGCCTTCTAAGTGAATTCAAACCTTACAAATTTTGTTAGGATCTTTCCCTGGCCCCAAAAGTAGGAGATGACCCAGATTTCTGGGAGAGAATCTGTAATTTTCACAGTTCTAATGGTTTCTTGGGGGTCCCTACCACCATGATAGCAGAGTGCCAATGGCCTGGCAGGAAGATCTGGAGTGAGAGCATGTGGAAATTTCTCAATGTGTGGGGGATAGGAGGCAGATAAGAAGGAGGCTTGTTTTTTTGTGTTGGCTGCATGGCACAAGATTTTTAACTTCTGTGAAAATATGTTTCTTCAATAGTCTTCATGTATGGTATGCACTCAGCACATCAAACAAACAGTGCCAGAGAGTATAAATCTCTGGCACCAAAGTGAAAGCAAAACAGCACTGTCTCCATTTCTGTCTGACCATTGCATAGTTCTGATGTTGTCTGAAGACTGGATTTACACATAGTCCTCAGATCACTGGTAGCAACAGAAAGATTTCAGCTGATTTACTCAGGCATTTCCTTAAAGTGACAACAAGAACTGATGGAAATGAACTATGGCATTGCCTCTTCATTGATCTCTCTTCCCTTTTCTTTCACACATATACAAATTTTCTGTTTCAATTTGTTATGCTACTTACCTCTGGTACATATATTTATAAGATTATATATTCTCTATCTGAGACTGAAAGCTTAGAGACCAGACAGGCCTGTATTGATCCACACGCTGACAGTGCAACTGTTCTATTAGTTCCAAGGCAGATTTCAAACCACTCCTTTCCTTTTAGGATACTCTTTATCTAGGTTTGGTGTGAGATGAAAAACTATACATATGTGCAGGTTTTTGTTTGCTGTTACCATATGTCATCACACACCTGCAGTCGTGAACTTCTGGGGTCTGAACCCCAAGCCCTGAATTAAGGTTGACATATGGGTGGTCCCCATGGTCCTTTAAGAGGAAAGGATGAGTTTGCCTTTTGGCTTTCCTCCAAGGTGTGGCTGGCCTTGTAAGGAAAGCCCTTGGGTAAACAAGCCCCATGTGCCCTGCGCTGGGTAAATGAGTTCCAGGTGTCCTGCTTTGGGGGTAAAAGCTGGGACCACTTGCAGGAAGAGTTGGAGAGTCTGTGTGTGAAGTGGACTCACTTCAGAAATTCCTGTTGGGGAAGGACCTCCTGACTCCTCATGCAACTGGATCCCAGTCAGTTCTGGCCCTTACAAACGCGGGGTTTGTGGGGAGGCAACATGGGGCTACTTCTATCGTATGTGATCACCCTATTGACTTGGTTGTCTCCCATTTTTTCCATGGGTTACCTTGTATCTTTGTTTATTCCATCTATTATGGGTCGTACTATGTCATTCTTGGGGTCGCTGGGGTTGATGTCTATTATTTGTGATCTGACTTGTTTGTACCCCCAGCGCTCCCCTATATACTGACTCCTTTACATGCAATAGAATCTACCTGCTGGATTGTTTTTCTGCTGCTGGCTGCGTCCTTTGTACTAGGCCTAGTAACTGGCAAAACAAGTCGGCAGCGCTTCTCACAGGCTCCTCGCTGCAGCTCCCTCCACTGTACATCCAAGATGCTGAAGGGAGGGAATGGGGAATTTTGCTAGGTCCAACTAAAATGGAGTGACTTAAGAATGAGGGTTGCCTTTTAGGACAGCTTCTCCCTAATAGCTCTCCTGCTATGCAGCCATGAAGCACCTACCAGGTTACATTTTTTTCAGCTATAGAGAGTGTTTTACAGAGGGTACGAGTAAGGGTCTGCTTGTGTGTCAGACTTGGTTTACATGAAGTTCCTATGACTTTCTTCCCTTCTGCATTGCGAGGCAGAAAAGTGAAATTGAATCGTCTCTAAGTTTATCCCCACTTGGTGCATTGGAATTTGAATATTTAATTACTGAGTTTATCCCTTTCTCAGATATACCTTTTAACATAGTATTCTGCTCTTCATTCTGTCTGCTGTATGGGAAATGTAATCTCTGAAACTGATATATACTTATATATATATATATATATATATATATATATATGGGCAATGTATTCTTTTAAACAGATGCTTCTGAAGCAGGAGGGATTTATGTATTAAATACCAGAGAACTGTACTCCCAACTTTGATCTCTGAATCAGGGGAAACAAAGTAGGTTTGTCCAACACAATCACTTGCAAGTTATCTCACAGGGGAGCAGTGGGGGTTGACTCCTAGAGCAGAGAAAGGTGGATTTGCTGAGTCTGAGAATTTGGATGCATTTTCTTGTTATCCCCTTAGGCATAAACTGCCTTTGCCATTGCTGGGTCATTAGTTGAACACGGTGATATCTGGGTAACACATAGGCAGGGGAACCTGGTAGAGGGGACAGGAGATGCTCTGCTTTAGACCATAATATCATGAGAGTGGTTAGCTGAGGAAAGACAACAAACTCAGTCTGATGGCCCATGCCCGGCCCTGCAGCATACTAGTGAGAGAGGATATTCATTTACAGCTTGAATTTATTGCAGCATTAGCCATTTGTGCAAAAATATCAAAATTTCTTTGTCCAGAGTATCACAAAACAGTGATTACCTGGAGAACTGTCCCCCATTGGGTTAATGACCATATTATCATGTCGTATTTGTGGTACCATAGTACTGAATCCAGTATACTTAGACTTAACTAGAAAGCTAGACCTGGTGCATGGATCAAGAAGCATGAATCAAACCTTATTCATGTTTTCTCAACTTTGCATTATGATCACATTCTTGTTCGGACAAAGAGGGCCTTTAGAAAGGTATCTTAGACTGCCTAATTGTGAAGACGAATAAAGAATAAGATTTACAAAAGCATCTAGATTATTGAGACTGATTGCTTTTCAAATCACTAAATCCAGGAGGTGACTCATGAAGTATTTATTTAACACTTTAGACATCTCCTTGTTCATGTGTATTTGTCTCCTGGTCTCATTTTTCATGTCCTCAATGCTGTAAGAATAGGAGACAAAAAAACTGTCTTGCCTCTTTAGTCTTTGGCCACTGCTAGCATTCCTGTTCTGTTGCAGGAAGGATTATTTTTTTTTCCCATCCAAGAAAGAGATCAAAGACACATTTAGGTTTTGTGGAATAGCTGACCTTACTCTGAATAATTAATGACCAAAATCACAAACTAGCCTGATTTTAGGTTAAAAGCTGATCTCTGATCCTACGATCTTCTAGCTATGACAGACCATATGACCACATTCCAAGTATGGAATCCTATGTGAAAAAAGAGCAATCAGTTCTTCATGGAAAAGAGAGGCTAATTTAACTACTGCCAACAGGCAATGACCTTGAAATTCTTAGTATATTTTAATTTTCTGAGCTGTTCAGGTACCAGATTGATGGGAACAAAATAAGTACCTGGGCCGAATCCACTAAATAATTAGGGCTGATTTCTAGCTGAAAATGTTTCTGTAAAAGGATTATACATTTCATTTAGGCAAATAATGATAGGATCTGCAGCTTCTATTGCAGGCATAAAAATTCTAAGGGCTGTCACTCTGCATGCTTCAGGGCAAAAAATGGATCTAGTGTCCGTGATTTTTATCATGATGCTGCTATATTTGGTGTCTTTCATAAAGGTCCTATACTTACATTATTCTGGTAGACTGTCAGCTTCCATTAAAAAAAAAAAAATTACCCCTCCTAACTGAGACAAAAAAGCCTCTTGACTAAATCCGAAAACCAGAAGATAATTCAAATGCTAAAATTATTTTAGCACTATAACATCTTGTGGTTGGGTTGCAGTAAGTCTTGCTCAAGATTTTTGAAACTTGAGGCCATCCATCCTGTGTACCAGACTGGACCAGACATAAACCACATCCTTCCTCCCTTCAGAATAAAGCCCAGTTTATGTGCAGCCTGTTGACTTTGCATTTTCTAGTATCTAGCAGCATTGACAGACAGCTATAGGATACTGAAACGAGAGATTTCAAGAGACCCACTAGGGCAGTCAGTCTTAGGGCCTGCTAGGGAAACCCATCACTGGGTATTTTCCAAGGGTGTGTTTAATCGAATTCTGAAAGAGGAAAACAGTAAGTTAACTCATTACTGTTGCTTTGATGTCACCTCTCAGCTGAGCATCACATGCTGCACCTGCAGCTCCTTGCCTCTCTGAGAACTCCATGCACCCTAAGCCACTAACTGGATAGCATCCCTCCTCCACAATGACATAACTGGATATTAAGGGACTGAAGAAGGCTTAAGGTTAACTAACCTATTCCAGAAGATTACAAATAATAAGATGAGGCAGGCATGTGAAAAGATGCTCTGGACTCCTGCAAGCAGGGGACAGAGCAGGGGAGCCTCCTGCCCCTGTGGTTATGTGGGCAGCTGGGGACTGCCCTGCTGATGGTGAGCAGGTGCTGGCATGGGGAGGGACAGGCTTGTACTGCAGGTACCCCCACGCATGACTCTCAGAGCCATCTGCTCTGAATTAGACTGGATTAAAGATACAGCATAGGCAAATCCCTTCCTGCTGTTTGTGTGACATAGGTTTATCTGATGTGAAATACGGCTTAGAGGCAAGGGCTGTCTTTCTCACATGCCAGGGAAAGAAGAGCTTCTAAAGCCAGGTAAAAGAGCCACACACACATTCCAAATGAGAGATGACACTCTCTCATTGATGAGAGATGAGATGAGACACATAGCCCCAGCATAAAGCAAAAAATCAGCCAAGTACCAAGCACTCCATGCAGGATTCTCTTCAGTCAAGGAAAGACACAGACAGGCAAAGCAGAGATTTGGTTTCATAATCTCTGTAAAGAGAGGAATGGCACATAAGGAAAACAGGCAAATCTGATGTAAAAAGTCCATAAGAACCATTCCCATCACATCTCTAAAGAAAACAAATATCCGTTTCGTTCTTGACTTTCCTAGGTTGTTGCCTTGGCATGGGAGCAATAGAGGAAAAAAAAAAACCAAACCAAAACTGTAGAGCAAGCCTGTTGTTAAGAAGGTTTCAGGAGCCTGTACTTTTTGTCCAGTTCATCACTATTTTGATTTATTTCTCTATACATATTGATCTCTGAGAGGCTGTTCTGAACTCGGTTGTCATTACCCACCATGGCTGCCCAGCACTCAAGTTTGTAAGGCAGTAGGTGTGCTTACTTATGCCTTCTACACCTATATAATGCTCCTTGGGTGGAGGCAGTGTTTGCTTTTTCCTTTTCTAAACAGCTGTTGCCTCTGCCTTAAAGGTGCCCACTTCTCCTTGTGAATGAGGCACACTGGGAAACATAAGGGAAGAATCAAGTAATGCATATGTAACAAACCTGTTGGTCTCCACATTTAGTATAGAGAAACTAAAAAAATACAATTCCAAGTGAAGTCAAGTCCTGTACCTGCCTCCTCAAATAACATACAGAGGAGAGCATGCTTTTGCATGCTACTTGCACCCACAGTTCTATTCTTTTAAAATGAAACCTCTCCTTGCATTTTCTAATATTTGGGAGCAAAGGAGGGGGAATGGTAACTTGGAGCCATGCAAGAAAATGGAACAAGATTGGAACAAATGAAAATAAAAAGGGAGAACAAACTCTAGAGACAAAGGCAGAGATTAAAGATTCAGAAAATGTCATAGAAAGAAGGAAAAATGCCTATTTTTTCCAGATTTTGGGAAAAAACAGACCTTTATCAGAAAAGATACATCTGTGTTATATCAGGAAGATTAAATGATTTACACAATTCCAACAAAGTTTTGAGATACATGATACTGAGCTCTTTTGCAATAGTAAAAATTACAAACAAGTAAAGACAATGGAATTATCCCAGACTTATATACATTATATTGACAAGAACTGAAAGGATTTTTTGACATTTCTGGTCAGAAATTATTGGTTAATAAAAGAAAAAAACAATTTCTGTGAGTAGGCCATTCCTCCTGACATTTTTCACACATTTTTCAGGAAAGTATTGCAGAACTGTCAAAACAAAGCATTTCAGCTCATTGTCAGAAATAAAAGGTATATTTTTCCATTTTAAAAGTATTTTTCTGTTATGAAATGAAAAATACAATTCAACAACTGAAAAAAATTAAAGATTGTGTTTTATTGTATTCCAACTGGAAAGGAATTGTTGGGGTTTTAATATTAAATTTTCATAGAACAAGAAATCCACTTCCTATTAAGTATTAATAATGACATCTATATGGCTAATCGATCTTATTTGTTTCAATCCCATCATCTTTGACATAAAAAATGGCATACTTCCAAAAGCTCCAATTTTATATGTCCCTTAAGACTATATCAGCCATATGACAGCTTTTGGCAGACAGCGCGCTGTGCTATGTGGTTTGTTTATGCTGCAAAGCTTAATAGAAACTATATATTTAGCATATGTTTTGGCTGGTCCCAAGATTGTTTAAACAGCTCTGTATATAATACAATTAAACTAGTAAGAAGTTGTGCAGGCAAATCTTTTGAGTAAAAGTGTGGTATTCAGATTTTATGATAGACATTGTCTTCTGTTTTACTTCTGTATGGGCTGCAGCAGTGGTACTACCCAGGTTTTCCTGCACATTACTGCACTATAATTAACTGCATTACCTCACAAAATTTGGAGAAAATGCTGTTGTCACATTCCAGCCAAATTCTTAGAATAATCCTGAAAATGATGATCAAAATATTCCTGGATTTTTTCACACTTGGCATCTCTACTTGCAAATCAAAAAACAAAGTTTTTGAGAAAATTTCCCATATTTTATGGAAAGAAGTGAACAATTTGCCTGTTGTGATATTTTAATTGCCTACACAACACCAAGATCATATGTAAGTGGCACAAGTAAGGTCAAATGAGATTGCTTGCGGAGTATAGCAGCATCAGACTAGACCAGAGCAATGTCAGTCTAGCCTTGCTGTATCATCTCTGACAATTTTACTAGCAGTTTTACGGTAGCTATGTCATTGTAAGCTAAATATAACCCCCTTCCTTGGTTTCACAATAAACTCTATTCAACAGGTCTTACATACGTGGCTGAAGTCACCAGTGAACTGCTCACTGAAGTCTATTTAGAGTGGACACAAAAAACCCCACACAGATACATCTTTCCAGCTGATATATAGGAGGAAAATAAAGGGAAGATCAGTTTGTTTCTTCCATTGAGCTCTGTTTACAGCAAATATTGGACATTACTGTGGTCTGCTGCTAATTCTACTAACTGGCACTTCATAATTATATGCTCAGTCATGCGTTACTTAAAACAGATGATTGTCCTCAACAGCTCTTAATACAATTAAGACACACCTTTATAGAGGTCTTGTTTAATTATTAATCTCATGACATCTCTGTACTCTTTTTGATTCACCTCCTCCTGTGTGTTTCTCTGATCTGGCTGTTCCTGCCAATGCTGACTGCTATGTGGCAAAACAGTACCATTGTCACTACCAATTACCCTGGCAGAGAGTTCAGCTGAAGGCTGTCATGGACCTAATGAGGTGTACCCAATCAGAAGAAAAATGTGGCTCCATTTCCATTCCCTGTGTGGTAACTAATTTGTAAGAGTGATCAATTCTTCGTTAGGTTAAGAAGTGGAAATAAACAAACATGCATAATTACCCTGTGTGATCTGCTGCACAGCTGGGGTGGGGAGGGAATTGAGCAGTCAAGAGAATCACAGGGAGATCCACAGGTTGAGTCCTTTAATATGCTCTGCCACTGGGATAGCAGCACCTGTCTTTGCTATTTAATACTCACATTTGTACCAAACAAGAAGAGGCATTAGGCCTGATTCTGCAGTTACAAAAAGCAATCAAAAACTCCCACTGACTCTAGGGATAGCAGAAGCAAGTGCTTGGCCAGGACATAGTGCTGCTACATGCTCTTTAGATGAGGTTAGAGCAGGAGTAGTGTTAGGAAAAGCAGACAATAAAGAGGAGCAGAGCACTTAAGCTGGGATTTGTCTTACTTTTAGCCATCTAAAATTTAGGCTCCCTCTACAGCCTTTGTGCAGAGAGGGATGCACTTACTTCAAGAGGCTGATTAATCCTTACCCCTCCCCCAACAGTATATAGGGGTGTCTTTCATAGAATTAGGATGATGTAGTTTCTCATAAATAGTTCACATAAATTCTCTGAGTGGCCACCAGCAACAAAGATAGTGAAATCCTTTTGGGCATGACCCAAAACCTGACTCTTTTCATTGCCTTTAACTGGTTATGTATTAGTCCATATCAGCCACTGTCAGAGGACCTGGATAGATTACTTTATGCAAAAGACATTTGAACTTGAAGGTACTGTGGAAATGTATGGGGATAAGCAAGCAGTGATGAGAGGAGAGTAAGAAACACTTGCTTTTTTGGCTCTCCAGTTCAGCTTTGATCTTTCCTGGCAACCTACCTAGTGGTACTTGATGCTGTGACTGTGCAGGTTTGCCCAATCCTGCTCTCAAGCTGAAATTCACTCTGTGTAGGGAGAGAAGAACAGAAATGCATGACACAGAATCCACATAAGCACATGAAAATATTCTTGGGTGGCTATTATATCCTGCAATAAGAAAACTCTTTTTTTGGTCAAGTCAGGAAGAGTTTTACAGAGATGTGTTTGTATTACTCAAAGTAAGCAGGCCTTGCAACAAATTATGTTGGCCAACAGCCTTTATTGAATAGTACAATTGTTTGAAAAAGGTGTTGCATGAAGGAAACTGAGACAGTCTTAATTCACAAAGCTTTATTAGTCAAGTCTGGAGGTGAAGGCATATACACCAACTTCAAAGCAACCAAAGGTACTAAAAACAAAAGGAAAAGAAAGCCTCTCCCTATGACCAGGTAGGAGTCATTGCCAGACAAGCATGCCCCTCTGCAGTCTCTCCAGCAGAGCAAATAATGATAGTGATGGTAGCTATCACCACCCTTGTCCTCTAGCACTTCGCACCTTCCATCAGGACCTGCTCCAGATCCTATGGGCTGCTCCCATTCATGATGCTCTTCATGCTGACTGAAGCACGCTTAGCTGGGCACAGACAATGCACACAGATTGACACTAAACTTTTGTGTATGTGTTCCATTGGATAATCCTGTCCAGGTATCTAGATGACAGCTGTCTACTTTGCTCTAAGTTTTGGGTTTCCCTCATATAAGCTAAAAGCCATAAGATGAGCTGTAGGAAAGGGGTAGGAAGGGCAATTCTCCACGCTGATGCCAATTGCATCCCGTAAGAACCATCTATACAACTGGTATGTGGGTTTGCAGGTACACGGCCATGAGGGAAACCATAAGAGACCAACAGAATGAAACAGTAAGGAAAAAAAATACTGCCCTGGCATCTCAGGAAAGCCCTGCCACAAGAGCCCAGGTAAACAGTTACAGTGAGCTTTGGGCAAAGGCAGGTTGCAGACTAGCAAATGGCAAGTGCTCAGCTTCTCAGTGATTATGATACCTAAGGTACTGTGCAAGAACAGAATGTTTTTTGGCTGGAGATTTCTATATTCCAGAATTAATTTTCCTTCATGTTGGAGAAAAAAAATCCCACACCACTGTACTAAACACACTGTGTTTTACAAATCTGAAAAATGCTACAATCTGTCTTCCAAAGTTTCCAAACAAATGTTTGTATTTTCAATTAAATTAAACTGACAAAAGTGTCATATTTTCTTTCCCTCAAAATTAAATTTTGAGTGTATTTTTACAACATTTTCTGTTTATTTGAAGTAAGAAGAAAACTGGAAAATATATTTCTCCTTTTCATTTCTGCACTTCAAAATCAAATCATTGAGCTGAAATCAGCTTTAACAAAACATTTTCTGTAGAGAGGATTGTTATAATGTGAAAATATTGAAACATTTCTTTGAAGTTTATTGTGTCTTTCCAACTTGCATATTTTTCAGTTCATGCTTCCCCTTTACCACCTGCATTAGAACTTCAGAGAGAACTTTCAGATACAACTCCTTCACATATACACATCTTGGGTTTTGTTATGTTATTCTTTTCTTCTGATAATGTCATCTTTCCTTCATTCCCTGCCTTCTTGTCAAGTTCCCTTCCCCTTCTTTGTTGTACTCTCACCCTCTTCTCTTTTTCAACATGTCCAAGTCAAAACACTTGGAATATATAATTCAGAAAAAGCTATCTACATGTGTTGTGGAGATAGGGATCTTTGACGACATTCTAATTTCCATGAGAAATCTGAGCAGATTGATCTACTCCCCTTGAGAAATATGCTGCTCAATGCAATCCTTTGGCTCATAGGAATAAATGTCTTCCTTCTCATTCCCTATAGAGCTAAGGTCACCAGACCTACTGACTTACTTCAGAAGCTAAGTGGCAAAGGTGTGTTATTCTTCCCTTGAACATTTCAGATTTTCTCACTAGAATATCCCTAGCCAAAGAAGAGAGAGGTGGCCATTGGTTAGTAAGTCAAGAAATCATAACTGAATCAAATTATTCTGACTTTGAATGAATAATTAGGTTCTTGGAGACTTCACAGAATGAGAAATTTCGCTTTGCCCAGTGAGGGAACCCAAATTTAATGGCACAGGTGAGTACCCTGATGCATGACATGTGCTCTTTGCCAGTTAAACCCTGCTCACAGAGAGTTGAAAACCAACTCATGACTGAGAGCCAAGATCACACATTTCCAGAACAGCTTTTCTTCCATGTTACTTCACAAATGGTCTGGCTCTTCAACCGTGTTTTTGCAAATTCTTTTGCTGAGCTCTGAGTATGGGAAGACATTAATTGTGTTTCAGGTCCCACAAAAAACACTCAGTCATTTTCAGACATGACTCAGCTCAGCTGGCCATAATCCACTGAGAAGGCACAATGCAAATAAAATCTGCCTCTCAGTTTATACAAGAAAGAATGCTTGCTTTTTAGTAATGCATTTAAAAAACAATACCAAAACAAAAAGAGACAGAGATTTCCAATTAACAGATATTGTATTCCTCTGTGCTCAATGTTTAAAATAAATTTGTTGGGATTATAAACTGCGCACACAGTAATAACATTGCTGATGCTGACCTTGCAAAGCACAGCTATGCACTTTGTGAATCGATTGTCACTGCATCAATCATCACTGCCTGGAGCAAGAGAGAAAATAAACCTGCAGAGAAACCACCGAGAAAGCAGGTGAATGAGGAGTGCCTGAAAGTATATAAGGACAGCGGTACCAAATTAAGCAGATCTGTCTCTACACCTACAGTATGTCAACAGAGAAGCCCGATTCACATGTAAGGTTACCATCTCCTGACAGTACATAGGTGTATTACATCATAGAAAATACGGTGCAGAGTGGTGCCTCTTAGTGGATGCTTTGCATATTGCAAGGTCAGGTACCATGATTTGTGTCATGCCTGTACTGAGGGCTCAGTATCAGTTTGAATGCTGAGTTTCTGCCCCATGGTGGCAGTTTGCTCGGTTGTTCTCCTCACTATATATGTTAATCTATACTAGATGAACAGATTCTTCACCCCAGGGATTATCACCAGGTACGTTGGCTCACCTACTCCTGTAAGGCAAAACAATGAAGATCAGCAAAGCTCAGGAATAGAAATAGTCATTTTGATTAGAAGAGGTTAGAAATCAGCACCCAGTAACTAACTCAGACAGCTGCAAGAGCTGAAGGGAAGAAGGAAAGGTTTTAATGTGGGGGAAGGATGTCTCTAGGTGATCTGGTCCAGCCAAAAGGGCACGTGAGATGTTGCCCTCAATTTTACCTCTAAGCAGGAAGAGAATCCCATGAGCCCCTTGCTCAGTCACTGTCACAGTGCTACACATGCATGGAACCCTTCTGCTGGAGTTGCCTACTTTATCATTCTAAATGGCTAGTGTAGGAAATGTTTCTACATTTTTATGCTTGCAAATTTTCCTGTTCTATTGGGTGTTCAGACAGACTCACAAAAGCAGCCTTAAATGAATTAGCAGCCAAATTGCTCTGCACATTGGAAGATCAGAAAGAAAATGCAAAAGAGGAAGAAACATTAATGCTGGGTTTTCCATAAACAAAGAATTGTCTTTTTCTTTTCATATCCTGAATGACTGTTACGGGGTAAGACAAAAAAAAAAAAGAGAGAAGACAAGAAAACAAATCTTGTATGAAAAGGCACACCACATGCCTTTCCTCTGCAATATCTTGCGTCTGAAATGAACATAAGATGTCATCTCCTCCAATAGACAGCAAACTCATAGAAATGCAGAGGAGCAAATCACAAAAAAGTGGTCACACGTATGACACCGTAATACCCGGGAGTTATTTACATCAAAATAATTGAGGAACTACTGGTATTCATAAAACATGCACAGACTTGCCTCTCTATGTTCAGGAAGGACATCTAAAATTAAAGAATTTTTTCACCATTAATAATTATTATTATAATACAAAGATTTGCAATTTGAAGTGTTTGAAACAAGAAATTTCAGAAAGCTTTTGAAAGACTAATAAATACTTAATTTTTCCAATATACTTGTGAGACAGTTAAATACTGGTTAGCCTTATTTTTCAGGTAGAGGAAACAGGTGTAATTGATTTGCTGAGTACTGCTAAGAATGAAAACTTCTCAGTCCATAATTTATTTACAAAGTAATTTTTTGTTTTTTTCCTTTTGTCAGCCTCCTGAACAGTCAATCTTTCTGATTAAGAGTTTAAACTATGAACATAAAAAAATACTAGAAAGCAGTAGAACACATGCTTAATCTTTCATTCTTTGCAAAAAAAACCCCAAAACTAACCCCCAAAAAATTCAAGCAAATTTCATTAAAAAATCAATTATTCTAATCGTCCAGTGTTCATTTCTGCAGAAAAGCAATAGACAAAGTATCCTTTGTATCTGTCCAAAGGGAATATTTAGGTTATCTGAACCATTACATTAGCGAGGGTTCTATCAGACAGCCAAACAAGTGGTTTTATGTTCATTGTGCTTCATACATATTATCTTATATGGTGATGGTAAGGCTCTAAATTTTTATGTAGTCATTTTTCCACAAGCATAAATTTTTCTGTACAGTCACAACATTTGATAGCACTGTACTTTTCACCCGCATAGCGCCAAACACCTCAGAAGATGTGCAAGTATTACTTTCATTTCACAGGCACAAAAACAGAGTGCCCAGAGACACAAACCAACACAGACAAGAAGAGAACACAGTCCCAATAACTTCCAATAGTGATGCAAGCCTGGACTTCTCCCAGTTAATTTTCAGATTTGGCTAAGAAAGCTAAGTGAAAACTCTCAACAGGGGAGGAGGGACTGGGGAAGAGAGGAGAAAGAGTGAGAGATACATCTGGAACACAACTGAGGCCAGTGCCTCCAGGATCAGATTTATCTCACTGATGATATGCATAAAATGGGAAACTCTGAATACCAGCCACTTTCTTGCTTTTGACCACACTCTTGTCTAGACCAGCATCTAATACTTTTAGCACATTGAGAACACAAGTGGTCACATGAATGTATTTTAATATAGTCAAACTGGATAGCTCTCTCCCAGGTAACTGAAATCTTCCTCCTTCCTAATCCTGGTCACAGGTCCTGGGCTGAGGACTCAAGTAATCTTTCCCTCACTATTGCTCTTAAATGCACCTCTCCATACCTCTTAAAACCAGGCCAGGGTCTACTGTGGGCAGCGCACCATTTCAAGTGCATTGACATCACTTCTGTGATGTTTGCAAGCCACACAACACTTCATTTGTTTCATTCAAATATTAATATCTGGTTTATTTTAACATCCATTTACTGATTTTTACATTCTGAGAAAGCACTGAAGTGTCAATCACAGGTCTCCACAAACTTTCAAGATATGCAACTTCCAGGAGATATCTGTAAATTGGAACATCCAATCACATACTCTAACAGGGATTCTTCTCATTGATTTGTTACTAATGAACATCATTAGGGTGCTGAAGGAGCTCACAGTGCAAGGTCAATCTCTGTCATCTTTGAAGAGCTGTGGCAGTTGAGGGAGGTGTCTAATTACTGGAAGGAAGGCAAATGTTACAGATGTCTTCCAAAAAGACAGGAAGGAAGAATTAGAGAAGTTTTTAAGGACAAAAGGAAACATAAGATTTTATCTACTCTGGTCTGCTAAAATAAACCCAAACCACAACAAACCAACCCACACCATCACAAAACAAATCAAAAACCTCCCAAAATACATACAAAGACATATACACAAACACTCAAACATGTCATAGGTTTCAATTCAGTGGTTCCTACATCTAGCCTTGCTGTTAGAGAAATAAATCTGTTTAACCAGATGGAACCCCAGCCTCACCACCCGATTTAACACACTAATGCCTTTTGGACTAAGCTGGTACAAATGCTCTATTCAGTGTACTGAAAAAACATGATAGAAATACTTCCTCCAAGCAACAAGTTTGATAGAAGATTTGTAGACTTCTTTGCACATATCTTCTTTGTCCACATTACAGGCCCCTTACTCACAACTAGAAGCTACTGTCCACAAGTATTTCCAAAAAATGGAACCAATGGTTGTTCTTGGTTGTATCATGTCTTTTAAAGTTATAAAAGCGAAAATTAGATTTTGCTAAAGACAATAATAGCTCTATTAAATCATGATACATTTTGCTAACACAAATTTCCTATTGGATGTTTGCATTGTTTATTTGCTTTCCATCTTATCACTTTTAATTCAAGGATAATGCTACAGATTGGGCATTTCAATAAGATGCTGACTAATGCTTTATATGCAAGAGCAGAATAACTCTTTTGAGTCATGTGTGGACCAGTATTGTTTGGTTCACATAGTCAGTATCACATGTTTTGATTAAAATCAATAATGAAGTCATACTATGACAATTTATTGCCCTGGCCATTAGCTATTGGTGGCTCAAGACTCAAATATTGTAGTGATAACCACAATACGATTTCACAGCAAACCAAATTCTGACAACTATGTACCATTTAGGAAAGCAGCCACCTTAGAGAACCTAACGTGAAGCTCTGAGATCAGATGAAGACCTTGAAGATCATGTGAAGACAGTCCATCTTGTAAAAGTCCTTGAACTTTTAACATTATTCCAATCCAGGAGTGTCCAGAAATGGAAAGTGAAAAGAGCAATTCTGAGCATGTCAAAACCATGAAGAAATAACGAATTTGATGTTAAAAGGAATTCCTTCTCTCAGGGATGGTACACTTTGCAGGATATAGAAAACTGGTCTGAGTTTTAGAGACAGATGCACTTAAGATGATGCTTTGACTTTCAAACCCTTCTTTTCTGACTTGTGGATGTTGTTTGTGGAATCTAAGGAAATTAAAGTTGCTTTATCTCACACGCTAAGAAAGGAATGTGTCAACAAATACAAATCAAAGTGGGCTGTAACCCATTAGATCATTAGCATACATACAATCATTACTATATGGCTTGCTGGTTTTCTCTTTATACACACAAAATATAAGCACATTGTTTACAGATAAACACTGTATATACAAAATCTCAATGTAGACACTATAGGTACATACTGCATATGTATATTCACTATATAACACAGTAATATTTCAACAAACACGAAACTTGGAATCAAATAGTTAAAAAAACTAGAAGTCAGATGTTGTAAAGCTAATGGGGAAGCAGATACCTGACTTTGCCCCAACTAAGGCAATAATGCTGTCTATATGTTACAGAGAATCAGGTGTTTTGGAGATTAAGAATCTCTGTAGACAACAACTGATGAACTCTAAAAACAAGATTTACATTCCAGTCTTGTCCTGACACAAGGTTTTTGAAAGTACTTTTACACAATTAGATATTCTGAAATGGCAAGTATCATGTACATCATCTCCCTTTCCCTGCTTTGTTTCTACTAAAGATTTGTCATTTATTCACTGTTTATGGGGCCAGAAAGAAGAGAAAATGGGTAATTCAGGGAGCATTCTTAGAGCTGGTGTCATAGAAATGTTTTTTCTTTAATTTTATTTTGTGTGTGCAGCAGTAATATTTCCTAAAGTGTAAGGCTGAGACAACAGAAATTTCTAACTTTTGAATGCCCAGCTACATATGAAGTATTTGTATGGGTCTGGCAGACAGGATGTGAGACCTATGCGATGCCATGCCTTTCTGGATTGCCAACTGGGAGGCAAAAATAAGCCCATTTTACCTCCCATACACTTCAGTTGTTCTTGGATACAGCTGGATAAAAAAATAACAGACGTCTATTCAGCTAGCTTTATTCAGGGTGATGGGGATTAGGTACTGGTTTTAAGTGCCCATCTCAGCTCACTGGGACATGAATGGGCTCATTTGGCTTTGTGACAAAGCTTAGCATCCATAGATTTGATAGTTCAGTGTAATTTGAACATTCTTAGTTTAAAAGATATTTTATTTTCCTGGATCATTAGTACGTTAGTTGCAGCAAACAAGGCTCGTGTATTGATCTTTTGAGGTCCCTTCCAATTCCCTAACATTCTGTGATTCTGTGATTCATTAGCTTATGGATCACTACAAACGTAAAGGATAATTGCTGAGTAAACCAGACCGGCTTAACAGAAGACATCTCTGAAGCTGGGATGGAGTTATGCTTAGAAACCTGCATATCCTTCATTTGCCACAGGGTGGAAACAATTCCAGGAACTCATCTCGATAACATAGCTGCAACAGTTTGAATGTAATAGTTAAACACCACATGCTGTACACGTGAATACAGATACAGCTGATAGCTTGGAACAGTTCTGAAGTAAGCACATTACATGGTTTTAAGTAGCTGCCTTAATGCCTTTTTACACCCAAGAGAACAGCATGGCTCCTCAGGTGCTCTTGCAATCTAGTATTTAAACAATATAACAGTTCTATACAATTCTATGCAAGGGCTGTTTTTCTTAACAGACTAGATAATGATAAAGAGTTAGTGTACTAATAAAACGAAGAAGGGCTCAAATCCACAAATGTGTTTAGGTACCTAATGCCTCTAGGCATTAGTCACCCAATAGATTTTGAAAGGAAGAATTAGGACATTAACTGCACTATTGAGTTCAGGCCAGAGGTTTTCTCTCCTAAATCACTCGTTTGGGAAGATTTTCCAATGATCAAAGACATCTGCCTTTCTATAGACAGTCTTTAATAGTAGAAAGAGGAGACAGCATAACACATCCCTTTTTGTCTCTACTGACTAGAATAACTGATTTGAAGAGAAAAACCTACCAAATGCTCCTGCTCCTCCCAAATTAGGGACTAACTAAAACTATTTGACTCAAGGCAGTGGTGTATGTTGCAGTGCTGAAGCCTGCTGCTGGTGTGCCAATCAAGTGACCTGTACAGTCTCCCTTTTCCCACTTGCTGGAAAAAGAGAAGATTTCTGTTCCCCGGAGATGCCAGTTCAGTAATGGGACAATCACTTAACATTCAGATTTGAATGAGAGAATGCTTTTACACTTTTTTGACACAAATTGATCAAAAGCCATAAAATCTTGTCTGTTAAACATGATGCACACCCACACCAATTCAGCCTATTTGCCTTTTTATCCACAGCTTCTTGTAGGCACTTCCTTCTTTTTTTAAATATGTCATAGGAGTAATGCACATGACTTTTAGTAAAGTACATGACACTTAATCTGAGAACCATGTTCAGTTTGTATTTGTAAGTGGCTGACATTTCCAGTACAACAAGCAGTGGGGTTTAATCTAGACAAGAACTTTTTCTGAGAAAACAGCAGATTAGTAGCAAGTGAGCTAATTTGGAGCCTTTACAAGAAAACCTGTAGCTTCAAAACCCCCTGGTTTTAGGCTCTGTCTGCTGCAGGACCACCTTGCAGGATTTTCTCCCAGTTTTAACACCAGTACAAACCTGGCAGCATTTGCAGTGCATTTGAGCCTCTTTGCTGCTGCTGGTATTTTGGGGGCTGCATAGAAGAGGCCTGGTAAACAGTTGACAATAGAGGCATGTTGGAACACTCTTTCCTGCCGCTTTGCCATTCTGCTCCAGATATGTCACATTTCTTGGGAGCAAGGCAGAAGGGCTGTGGGGGGCTGGACCCCAGCCCTGCTAGGACTGCAGCTGACTGCCCAGGAAGCCCTGGAGGATTGCACAAGGGCAGGCAGCTGGCGGTGCCAAGGGCAAGGAAGCAATTTATATCATAATTTTCTGAGTCCACATGTCCAGATTGGGAAGGAACTTCAATGTTTGTAACTGATGGTTACAAGTCTAGCTAGGTTCAAGCCAGAAACCTAGCTTGGGAGTCTTCACAGACTCAAAGATGCACAAAGATCAGTTCATGCTTCATTCTGTCAGTAATTTAATTTGAATGAAGGGAAAGCCAGACAGAAATGAAGAACAAAAGCCCCCACTGTGGAGAGCAGAGGATCTTCTGCAACAATGGCTATTTGAAACGAAAACAAAATGGCAGCAGCCTCCAGCGAACACTTGGAAGTTTAAAGGTGCAACATACAGAAAACGAAGTCATAATTGTTCCCAACAGTAGCAGCGTAAGCCATAGCTAGCAATCACCTGAACCATCTGCTCCCCCATGTAGCAGCTCTTAACACAGGCATGAGATTGAAAGATCCTCTCACTTCAGGCATATACTCAATTCATATCAGAAAACAGCAATAAAAATCAAGTGTTTTCCTCTGCACTTCGACATACAGGAGATTCAACAGCAGGATTATCCACAAAAAATACAAAGATAGAAATTGTATCAGTCATGAAAGTCTCTGCAGCACAAGCTCAGTCCTGTTTCACACAAATGCTGACAAAACTGATAAGCACATTTTCTCCTTACAGTCAGAATTTATAACCTGAAGTGGCTGTTATAATGGAAAAGTAAATGATCCCCTAATACTCAAATCAATCTTGTGAGAAATAACCTGAATAATGAGTTACAATTGCAAGAGATGAAATTAAGACAAGAACAGTTAAATAAGGATCTAAAGAAATGGATAATATTTAGTATGGTGTTGGGAGCCTAAATTAGACTTTAAAATGTATGCAGAGACAGAGGAAGAAGAGATGAAAATAAGAAACTGGAGCGGAGGCCTCAGATAAGGATGAGCCTTTTGATGAGAAATAATCAGAAGAAATGTCAGATTGGCATTATTTGAGGAAAAATCCCCACTTCAAATAGAATTTTTGATGCAACTAGCTTTCAGAGCTTGGAACTATAGGAGGATTGCCACTTACAGTATAAAATACTCCAAAATACTTACAGCTCAAATCAATTTGTTGCAGATGTGATCAGAAATTGTCTTTGAGAGCATGCCAAAGCACAAGATGTAGAACCAAGCTAACAACATCTCTTTTGCCTGGTACTGTTTGGTGCCTCACACTGATGGATGGACTTCACCCTCACAACAGTACAATTAGAGGACAGTATTACCCCCATTTTAAAGGAAAAGAATGGAATAGATGCATAATCACCTAGAACACTAATGACTAACTTAAAGCATTTATTGTAGAGGAGGGGGATATAGGATCCTATGATAGGATATTGACTACAAAGCCAAATCTGAAACACAATTAATTTCAATAATAAGACATCTTAGTGTTTACCATTGTTGGGTTAGGTACCATGGTCCATGTTTTCCATCTAGTTTTAGTAAAAATTTGAGCCTATAGTCCTACCAAAAGTTGGAGCATATGAGAATCATAGAATGTATTGGGTTGGAAAGGACCCTCAAGGGTCTAGTCCAACCCCCTGCAGAGAGCAGGGACATCTTTACTAGATCAGCTTGCTCAGAGCCAGGGGTTTATCTCATCTGACTGGATATGTCTGCAGAGTGACCATTTCACTGATTAATAAAGCTTTATAACCAATGGGTAAAAATAGGTTGTGATCCAACTTGTGCTAAATCAGATATATAACTCAGGTCAGAGGACTGATGTTATTGAAGCTCCTTTTCTCTCATTGTCCACAAAAGGAACCTGGTGGGATTAGTTCAGATGTTACCTCAGACACTTCTGCTGCAGATGTCCACGACATTAAAATAGTGCCTCAGGCACTTGACAGTGAAAATTAAACCCTAGACAAGATGCTCTGGTCTGTATTTGGATTATGACACCACTACCCTATCTCCCTCACAAGTTCTCCATATGTTTGTTCAGGCCATTTTTAATTACATCCACTAATTCAGAGCTGAGGAAATACAAGAGGGAAAAAACCCATGATCATTCAGACTTTGTCCAGAGGGTAGAGAAGAAGTGGTCAAGGTCCTCCTGCTCAACATTTTAAGAATCACAGAAATATTAGTAAGAATCTTAAAACAAAACCTATTCTGCATTGGCAGTGTAACAAATAATAACATCATAAATATATCCTATCGTTTGCCTATTTACCAGTTCATCCGCTGACTATCTACTTATTTATCTGATTCTCTAATATTTGCCTATTTACATGCTTCCCTATGCAGAGGATTTTTAAGGAATCTCTCAGGTCATTGATTGCATTGGTGTCTCAATACTTACTTAGGCTAACTCCTGCAAACCACATGATAAGTGAACTGTGAGGAGACAAGGCCACTATTGAGAGGTTAGACAGTAGGAATGAACTAAGGGGAAGTTTCAATAGATTGTTGCTCTCATGAGGCCAGTTACACTTACTTTAAATTTTGCTGTTTGCAACCATAAAATGTGAATAAGTTCTTCTTTGCAATGTAATGGAGAACATCAAAGAAAAACCATGAAAGAAGCCCACTAGTGTCCAATTTGAGCTGCACAGCTTCCCTTTAGGAAACACTGACTTAGAAAACCTATAGTATTGCCTGCAGTCTTTAGTGCCAGAGTTTACTTTGCCATCAGCTGTCATTGGATCAGGTCCTTCTAGTATAGCCTTGATTATCATGCAGGACCTGAAAGTTGTTGGAACAATCAAGCTTTCATATAATCAGGGACATATTTAAAGTATTAAATGCATACCTAGAGACATGATTAACAGCTAACAGGCAGTTACAGATCATTGGCTTTGGAAAAACAAATAGAGAAACGAATCTTTTATTTCATATTATTATTATTTCAGTGATGTTCTGTAATCACACCAAAGCCCTATTAAAAAATAATTAAAGAAGTTTTTATCTTAGTTGTATTGTGCTCTTTAATTATTTTCATGGCATCTGGAGAAACTCTCCTAGCTGAATATGATTATTAAAAATAAAAGGCATTGTAAATAATAAAGCAACCCATAATAGCCATCTTTTCATAAATGGTGAATCTTTAACTATACTTGGAAGAAAACCTGGCATGTTGCAAAAACAAAACTGAACATCAGAAAATTTTGTAACTTTTCCCCAGTAAGTTAGTGACAGTAGCATCACTACAACCTAGACCGTCTGCTTCACAGACTCTTTTTTTCTGATTAGGATACAGTCCTGAAGTGAGTCCATTCCTGTTATTAATGACAGTGTTAAATCACTTAAGCCTCAAGTCTTAAGATACTAATTAAATATAAAGAAGTAACCTAATCCCTGCTTGCTTTTAGATCAGTAGCCAAAAGTCTGTGTAGCACTGGATGAACAGACACAAGTCATTGATACCAATGAGATTCAAGGTGTGGCTTAGGTTTTGCACAAAAAATAAGGCTTGCTAGATACCATATGCTCATAGCCAAAATCACATTATAGTTGGCTTCCAATTAGCTAGGGTTCTCACTATCTGATGACTATGGTGCTTGAGTTATAAATGCACCAACAGATGAAAGTGCCTCTTTGGTGTGAAGGCAAATAGCATTACATGAGAGGTGACAGATTTTGGGAAGAACAAAAAAAGAAATCTCTGCAATGTAAATGATATTATATATACACTTTGTGAGTGTGAAAGGGACATAAACATATCCGCTTTGCAAAATAGTTGCTCTGCATTAGAAGAAGGAAGACATCAATACATATGAACCAAGGCCAGTGTATATGGCTTGGGGATTATGGCATTAAGCTTCTGTATTTTTTCTGTCTGGTCTGTGGTTTTTTTTTTGCTTTGATACGGTTTTTAGTACTGAGAAAACTATCAGGAAATAGTATCCTATTCTACAGGACAGGATTGAGCTCTGTGGACTCAGAGCCCTGTTTGTGATCCCACTAAGATTTTTTTTCAGCGACACTGGGTAATTTTCTATCTCTTTGTCAACATTTAGCCTGTACTCAGGGCTAAAACTGCAGTTGTTCTACCACCCTATGACCCCTCCCCAACTGAGAAGGGGAATGAGGGAAAAAGGGAGAAGCCCCATGGATTGAAGTAGAAACAGATTTAATGAATTAACAAAACTAAAACAATCACCAACATAAAACATACAAGCTTATATGCAGTCTTGTCCTTAGGATCAGCAGCAGGAACAGAGGACCAAGATGGAGAAATCCCAGGAGCAGGAACTCCCCACTCTCAGTGAGCTCCCTCCTTTTGTAATGGGCATGATTAAGTGGTATGGGATACACCTGTGAGTCAGCTGCCTTGATTGGATCACCCAGCTGATTTGGGACTACCCATGGCCTGCCTGCATGGCTGGCCCATGGGTCTGTTCCTGGGAAACCAGGACATTCTTCTTAAATTCCTAACTGGGTATCCTGGTGATAGGTATGAAATATGCATTGGATAAAACAGGCAGTCCTTTCTCTGAAGACTTGATATCTTAGTAAAGCAGTGTAGACAAAGGCAAAACAGATGAAGATTCCAGGCCAAAGTCACCCAGGAGGCAAAAGGGGAGATTTTGAATCAATCATAGTGTTTTGCCAATTACTAGGCCTAGTACAAAGGACGCAGCCAGCAGAAAAACAATCCAGTAAGCAGATTCTATTGTACGTAGAGGAGTCAGTATATAGGGGATCGCTGGGGGTACAAACAAGTCAGATCACAAATAATAGACATCAACCCCAGCGACCCCAAGAATGACATAGTACGACCCATAATAGATGGAATAAACAAAGATACAAGGTAACCCATGGAAAAAATGGGAGACAACCAAGTCAATAGGGTGATCACATATCATAGAAGTAGCCCCATTTTGCCTCCCCACAAACCCCGTGTTTGTAAGTGCCAGACCTGACTGGGGCCCAGTTACAGAGAGAGTCAGGAGGTCCTTCCCCAACAGGAAACTCTGTGAAGTGCATCCACCTCACAGACAGACACTCCACCCTTCCTGCAAATGGTCCCAGCTTTTATCCCCAGAGCAGGACACCTGGCACTCATTTACCCAGTGCAGGGCACCTGGGGCTTGTTTACCCAAGGGCTTTCCTTACAAGGCCGGCTGCACCTTGGAGGAAAGCCAAAAGGCAAACTCATCCTTTCCTCTTAAAGGACAATGGGAACCACCCATATGTCAACCTTAATTCAGGGCTCAGGGTTCAGACCCCAGCACTTCACATAGTCAGGCCAAGGCCCTGACAGTGCTCTCCCAAATGAACATGTAGGCTGCTTGTGCTCTCCAAAGGTAGGAGGCTAATGCTGAGGAAGGCTCAGAGATTATGATGAGCTTCATAGAAATGACTCAAAGCTCTAGCAATCATTATAGTTGAGAGTTATATATTCAATTCACAGAAGCACAACCATGGGAAGTCCCCAAAACCTTGACTGCAAAGGTAAATTCCCAGTTTAAATCTATTGGCTGTGTGCTCTTGCTGGAAGAGGTAGCAATAAGGCACACTAATATCATCTGCTTTTGTGAGTCTCCAGGAAAACCTTGCCAGCACCAGTAGCCTCTTTATGTTGGAAGCTTCAGCAAAACTGAAAAAAGCATAAAGGTTAAAGAGGACTGAACAGCTCACAAATCCTCAGAAGAGGTACTTTCATCCTGGGAATAAGCTCTTGTTCAGTATCCCCCTGATTAAAAGGATATGTAAATCTTCAGCCTCTAGTAATCTTACAGATGTAAATCTTTCAGTGCTCTAGTGATTACAAAACAACCATTTTAAACTGCTCAGAGCAAAGGACAACAGTAAATGTGCCTGATGTTTTGAAAGAAACACCTTGAAATAATCTGAAAAGGACTAAAAGTAGCACAAAAATCAGATTTGAGTTTGTGCAAAAAAACCTCAAAGCAAAACAAAACTAAACCAAACCCACGGGATTTAAGAACAGGAGGGGAAAAAAAATAAAAAGCAATTCTAAATAGACCTTAGATGGTAAGTTGGATACTGTCCTTCCAGTCCTGCCCATAGGTGTAGGAAGACTGCATCAACCATGCCTGGACAGTACATGACACTCCAGAGATTACTGAATTTGAGGATAGGTAAAATGATTCCCTGGGTTCTTGGGCTTTTTAGGATAAAAGATATAGCTAGGACTATTCCCCCATATGTAACTAAGTACTAGCAAAACAATCAAAATTCCTGTTGAAAGAAAGAAGGAACAATAGAAATTTCTGAGAATTCCCACAGGGGAAATGCAAGTGACTTGAAGGGGATAATTATAATTTACTTCTATTGCTGAAGAATGAACCAGAGGGAAAAAAATGCACAGGAAAAGGTCAATCAGAAGAAAAAATTATGCCCCATGTATCACAGAATCACAGAATCACAGAATGTTAGGGATTGGAAGGGACCTCAAAAGATCATCTAGTCCAATCCCCCTGCCAGAGCAGGAACACCTAGGTCAGGTCACACAGGAACATGTCCAGGCGGGTTTTGAATGTCTCCAGAGAAGGAGACTCCACCACCTCTCTGGGCAGCCTGTGCCAGTGTTCTGTTACCCTCACTGTGAAGAAGTTCTTCCTCATATTTATGCGGAACCTCCTATGTTCCAGCTTGCACCCCTTGCCCCTAGTCCTATCATTGGATGTCACTGAGAAGAGCCTGGCTCCATCCTCATGACACTCACCCTTTACATATTTATAAACATTAACAAGGTCTCCTCTTCTCCAAGCTAAAGAGACCCAGCTCCCTCAGCCTTTCCTCATAAGGGAGATGTTCCACTCCCTTCATCATCTTTGTGGCTCTACGCTGGACTCTCTCAAGCAGTTCCCTGTCCTTCTTGAACTGGGGGTCTCAGAACTGGACAGAATATTCCAGATGCAGCCTCACCAGGGCAGAGTAGAGGGGAAGGAGAACCTCTCTCAACCTACTAACCACCCCCCTTCTAATACACCCCAGGATGCCATTGGCCTTCTTGGCCACAAGGGCACATTGCTGGCTCATGGGCATCCTGCTGCCCACCAGGACCCCCAGGTCTCTTTCCCCTACGCTACTCTCCAACAGGTCAGTCCCCAACTTATACTGGCACATGGGGTTGTTCTTCCCCAGATACAAGACTCTACACTTGCCCTTCTTATATTTCATTAAATTTCTCCCCACCCAACTCTCCAGCCTGTCTAGGTCTCTCGGAATGGCAGCACAGCCTTCTGGTGTGTCAGCCACTCCTCCCAGTTTTGTGTCATCAGCAAACTTACTGACAGAGCACTCTATTCCCTCATCCAAATCATTGATGAATATATTGAATAGTATTGGTCCCAGTACCAACCCTGAGGGACTCCGCTAGATACAGGCCTCCAACTAGACTCTGTCCCATTGACCACAACTCTCTGGCTTCTTTCCTTCAGCCAGTTCACAATCCACCTCACTACCTGGTCATCCAGACCACACTTCCTCAGTTTAGCTGTGAGGATGCTGTGGGAGACTGTGTCAAATGCTTTACTGAAATCAAGATAGATCACATCCACTGCTTTACCATCATCTATCCACTGGGTTAGGTCCTCATAAAAGGCTATCAGGTTGGTTAAGCACGACTTCCCCTTGGTGAAGCCATGTTGACTGCCCCTAATGACCCTCTTATCCTTGATGTGCCTAGAGACAGCACCAAGGATAAGTTGTTCCATCACCTTTCCAGGGATGGAGGTGAGGCTGACGGGTCTATAGTTACCCAGGTCTTCCTTCTTGCCCTTTTTGAAGACCGGAGTGACATTTGCTTTCCTCCAGTCCTCAGGTACCTCTCCCGTTCCCCACAACTTAACAAAGATGATGGAGAGTGGCCTAGCAATGACATCCGCCAGCTCCCTCAGCACCCGCAGGTGCAAACCCATCAGGACCCGTGGATTTATGGATGTTCAGGTTGCTTAACTGATCCCTAACCCAGTCCTCATCAACCAGGACAAACTCCTCCTGTATCCTGACTTCCTCTGGAGCCTCAGGGGTCCTGGGCTCCTCAGGACAGCCTCCAGCAGTATAGACAGAGGCAAAGAAGGCATTCAGTAACTCTGCCTTCTTTTTATCCTCTGTCACCAGGGCACCCACCCCATTCACCAGTGGGCCTACGTTGCCTCTAGTGTTAGTTTTATCTGCAATATATTTGAAGAAGACCTTCCTGTTGTCCTTGACCTTTCTTGCAAGGTTTAATTCCAAGGAGGCTTTGGCCTTCCTAGTCACCTCCCCCCATGAACAATTATGTTAAAGATCATCTAGTTCCAACCCCCCTGTCATGGGCAGGGACACCTCCCACTAGACCAGGTTGCTCAAAGCCTCATCCAACCTGGCCTTGAACACTTCCAGGGAGGGGGCAGCCACACTTTCCCTGGGCAACCTGGGCCAGTGTCTCACCACTCTTATGTCTAATCTAAATTGTCCCTGTACAGCAATTAGAGAAATGGTTTTCTATTCAGTTTATTCACTCTGTCTTATTACTCAAGAAAAGGGAAAAAAATCAGGCTGTTGCCTGACCTTTAAAAAACACTGGTTCCCAGTGAATCATCCTGCCACTGACATCATTTGATTGTCTCCTCAAGTCTCTTTGCCCACATCCAGAAACTGTCAATAACAGAGCTGTGGGCCTTGTGTTTTCATGAAGCAGCCTTTTTCCTTTGCTTCTTAAGGTAGATAAAATATATCAATTGGGAGCAACTGAAAGAGAAATTTATCATCATGTCCACTGTTCCTGTAGAGAGTAAATCAGTAACAAGAATAAGTTCTGCATGAACCTCTATCTGAAAACTCAACATGGCATGAAAACATTACTTTTTAAAGTATTGAAATATTTTGTTTCTTTCTCTTCACAGTTATTTTTAATGTGTTGTTCTGGCTTCCACAAAGATAAAGTGTCCAACCACCAGAAGAAAACCCCTCTGTACTTACAGCTTGAGCTGACTCACAAAGATCAGGAAATCTCAGAGAAACACACGTTTAGGAATATTTCCAGAGAGATCCAAGAAATGGACACACCTTGCTCCTCTCTGTTTGTCCAATCTCAACATTGAACCCTTTTCTGGATTAGAATTCACATACAGAAAGCTTTTGCCATGCAGATATGACAATGATGTAAAAGAGAGATTCATAGTTATTTGTGAGCACTAAAAGGTTCGTAGTTAGACTGGGATATTATGCCAGCATCAAAAACTAAGAATCTTCTAATTTTGTTGCACCATTTTGTGCCATAAACCATTAGAAGAGTAGACAGTAGCAAAACATAAACTGGATTCTGCACATATCCTCCTTTTCACCTTTACTCTAACCATTTTTTAGGCCAAAGCAGATGATGCAGAAAAAGTAGTACAGGCGACCTAAAATTTATTGCCTTCTCTGGAGTCTGAAAAGTAAGGAAAAACATATGCTTTGGACTCTCAAGGTAGTTTCTAGAGCTATGATGTTGTTATGTAGTCCTACATATTTGACACATGTAGAACACCATTATCTGTCCTCCAACTTTGTCCAGAGACACTTCAGATTCTCTACTGACTGTATATGGAATAGAAATGAATATAGGAACTTAGGGCAAGTGGAGACCAAGAAAATACATTGTATAGAAGAATGTCAAATTAATGCCTCTCTTGTCATTGACCTTTGTGACTGAACTTACTGAAAATCGATTCATCTAAATTGTCCATTTCGGTCACTGGCTCAAAGCTATCAGAAGTGGTAACCGCTTATAACTAGCAAACAGCAGCAATTTTTGTGCCCCCCAATAATTTCACTAATAATTTCTCTCATCTTGCTCTTCTTATCATTGCTACTGCAATCTTTAGGAACCTTTTGCTCACTTGTAAATTAAATTTATACAAAGAGAGTTCGTATCTATTTATTGTCATACCAATGTTTTGTTTTAGCTTAAAATGGCTCTTCTTCCCTGATCTTTATTCTCTTCGCATATGTATAGAGAATAGCATTATTTCCCCTCCATCTTTATTTTTCTAGTCTGGGTAAGGCAAGTTGTCTTCTAGTGTCTCTTGAGCAACAAATTAATCATTCCACTACTCATCTAGTATCTCCTTTTTCACTTGTTTCAGGTTGATTTAATCTTTCCTGACTATGGTTTTTCAACATTGTCTGTGTTGTGGAACATTATTATTGACATGATTGGAAATGATCTGGCATATATTTAATTGTGGGAAATGAATATCTATTTTATCCTCTTGTCAACACTGTCCTGTAGTTTAAATAACTCTCTTTCTTCACAGGTGTTTATCCTTCTGTTTTATTCCTAGGTAGCAATCATCTGACGCCTCTGCTTGTGTTTAGCTATGCTGAGCAGCCTACGCTATTTTACTCTTCTTTCACAACTGGATATCCATTTTCTTAATCATTTTACCAGTCTTCTTTTTCTTTTGCTCTCGTCTGAATTAATCTTTCTCGCAGGTGGTGAGACTCACAGTATTCCAAGCAACACCTCCCCATGACTCTGCTATTAACACTCCCATATGTCTCCTGATATATCCAAAGAGAACATTTGACTTTTTAATGATGGCGTCATACCGGTGGCTTACAGTAATTTTGGAACTGACAGATATATTCAGATAGTTTTTCTTCTCTTTCTGCTCTGGCCAGTGAGATCCCAGGGCACTGCAGAAATTCTTGGCATTTGTCCCTGGGTGCACAATGTTAAACTTAAATGGTAGTTCATTTTGCCCCTTTCCCATTATCTGAATCTTCTGACACCTAATTCTTCATGTGTAATATTCCAAAGCTGATTTCTGAAGCTGGTATCCCTTGTGTTTGTGTCATCAGTTCTTCCTTTTCTGTTCCAGAATCAGGATCTACTTCCCTTCCCTTGAGGGCATTCGACATCGAGTTTAGTTTCCTCTCAAGTTCAGTTTCTAATTCCAAACTCTCATCCGCATTACCTCTCCTCCGTTTCTCTTCATACATATCATTGGCCATATTTAAAATTGTTTATTCAATGTCCTCTTCCCTCTGGCATTTCTTATACAAATTGGGAGACACCTAAGCTTTCAGACATCCTTTTTTCTGTTTGGCCAATTTTCTCCACTTACACCCTAATGGCAATTTTTGAGAATGTATTTTTCTTTAGACTGCTCAGACTACAGAACTCAACAATATTTTTAAACATGCACCAAATCCTACTTCATGTATCTTGAGGGAAAGTTGCCTTTTGAAATTTTCCTCTCTGTCTGGATTTCCTTGGGTTCTATCTTTACAAGAACAAAACATGCCTCTTGCCACTCATGCTCAATCCTGGGAGTGGTAATTCAAAAGGATTGTGTCCCAGCAAAAATAATCTGAGGAAATCAATGTTACTAGCAGTTTTCCCAGCTTCAGAAAAAGACTTCTTATGATATGCAAGTAATGGAAGTTTTGATTCACTGCCATGGCAAGAAAATTAATGAATAAAAGTAACTGGTTCTGGTTTATGAGAACATTTTGTTGTTGTTGTTCTCTTTTACTCCAATAATGCTTAAATGCCAACTGAGAAGTGGGTCGTTTTATGGTTTAGGCTGTAAAGCATACAATGAATGACAATGTCTATCCTCTAAAGGCTAATCTTATGCCATAGTAAGGTACCTCCAGTGACTTCACTAGGATCTGAAAATTCTTCCACACCTTCTGGTGCTGAATAACAAACATAGCCAAGGACCGGTGGGCTGGGCAAGTACTTTTCCATGCAGTTTTTTTTTTTGAAGGAGGAAGGCTGTAGAACAGAGGAAAGTCAGGCATATGCATATGTGTGAGACAAAAAGATAAACTTTCTGTAGCTTTAGTATAATAGCATAGTGAGTTTCATTTCTCTACAGGCTTTTTAAAATCTCATTTTAGTTTCCTGTATCTGCTTATGGTAACCTGATCAAACCAGAGGGAGCTCTGCAGAGTTTTCAGTACCACATGGGGCATGAAAGTCTCCAGTTTCATCAACATGTTCTTTTCCACTGACAGCACTGGAATGGTTTAGGAAATAGCTTTATTTGTCAAGAATTAAAACCTTGGTTTTTAAACCCCTTTATTTCCTTGAATCTCTGAGTAGGTTGGACATTTAATTACAAAGAAGAAAATAATCACAATGACCTATCAGCCTTTGCAATTTCCTTATCTGTTTTGATGACTTCCAGGGGATGGAACAATTTATTAGGTTCTTTCTCCAGCTTTGGCAGCATATTATTCCATTTTCATCAGTGTTGCATAAATACAGATAGTTATTTGAGAAGGATTTCTGGAGATTGGGATAAAAAATTACTTGTGCAGTAGCCACTAAACACATGTAAATGAAACTAATTATAAAGTGTATTGCTCCTCATGGACCAAATAACATCTTGTGTGGCTCTACTGGCCCTCTTTGTTCATTTGTGGAAAATCTATTAATGAAAACATATTTTAATTTGTGAATCATTATTTCCACAGCTCATCTAGCACAGAAAGAATGGAGGCAGCCAAACCAGTTCTGTGTAATCCAAGGCACTGCAATTCTGAATGAACCCACTTGCTAGCTTTGGCCTTATTATAGAAAAAGAAAATGTATCTGCAAGGCATTCTGACACTCACCTGTCCATTTCTCTTTTACTACAAATGGCAAGCAGAGACTCCTGTCATGTCATAGCACAATGCCTAGATGCCAGTGTTTCACAAATACTTCCCTACTCAAGCAATTATTTACTGTCATGTTCTCTTAGTCCTTCTGAAAAAAAATCCTAATTTCATCTTGTGAGGCAAACTTTACCCTCTTTATCACAGATGCGTCTGGTGCATTAGAGTTTCAGGGAGGGGGAAGAAGCCTAGTACGAGATAGCAATTGAAGAGTTTGTCAGCTGGTGGATGTTTTAAAACATTGGCCCCTGTTAGGTAGCACTGCCACTTCTACCACTAACACAGTAAATCTGTCTAGCACATGGAACCATGCAACAAAAGACGGGTTGTGACTGGACTTGCAAATATTTATGTCTATATGCATTATTTCTATATATATTATCTATATAATTATTATTATATACATTATCTTTATATATATTTGTCTATATTATGTGTAGCTGTGGCAGTCCCCAGCAAAGAGACTGTGATATTGACCACACATCTGTGATATCTGTCATCAGCTTTCATTTTAATTTTGAGTCTGTGACTTGATCTTCTGAGACAACTCATTTTTTCTCTAGTTATAGGCTTGGAGTGTCCAGAGTTTTTAAAAATGTCTGGGGACCTGTGTTTGTTTCCTTCACAAAAGCTAGGTGAAGCACTTTCTGAAGGGTGGTTTTCAAAAGGCAGACTCAGAATCTTGTGGAAAATGAATTCTCTTTATTGCTTTTCAAGCCAGACGGCCAAACTTCAGGCATCCAAAATGTAATGTCCCTTTTAAAATATTCAGACATGTAGTTGATTATATCAAATGATCATCTATCTTGCTTTCTTTTTATAAGAGCACCTATTCTCAGCCATGGCAAGAAGTACGTGATAGAATTTTTCTTCTAATTAGTCACTGAATTGGGATTTGAGTTCGGGTGAGGGTCACAAAAGCAATTTGAATTGATACAGTCAGAAACACAGGATAGTGCAATCAGTAATTTTTACAGTTCTCCCAAACTTCTTTAAGCACCTGGGTTCCCATTTAGCAGCTCAATTAAACAGCTTATAATATGAGTGGTTGTGTTTTACCACAGTTCAACAAAGGACCTCCCAGAAGCACCAACACAGGAAAAAAACTTTCATAGACAATTACGGTCCCCACACCTTGTGGCTTCAGATATTTTATCAAGTTCTTAAGAAGATATTTATATAGTATATACATATATGAGTGTGTTTTTGTCTATGTGTGTGTGCTTATCCTTGTCTAAAATAACTACAGAGCAAGCAGCACAAGAGCGGGTATCTGATGCTGCCCAAGTGAGAAGCAGCATATGTACATACCACATGGCATAGGAAGTATTAATGTCCAAGATTTCTTTTGTTAGCTAGTGAATGGTACTGCACCTCAGGAACCAAAATCTACTTTGGGTCCAGGAAACAAATTAACTCAGCTTCCTCCAGACTACTTCCTCCCTCTGTCCTCTCTCCTTGCCCACCTACAAGTTTCGTAATCATAACACTACTGATGTTTTTTACCATTAACATGATCCTTTGTGCTTTCTTGTTCAACGTCTACCTTGCCACACCTCCTTATTTTTCCAAGGTCTAAAGGGAAGATGTCGTTTGGGCAGCTCCACTGAACAGACACCTGCATGAAATGGCAGTTTATAACAATTAATTAAATGTTAGGATTAGTCTCGCTGCCAGATGATGCCACTGCCTAAAGAAACACCCCTGATGCTAGTGACAAACAATGAGCTGTCAGCAATAAAACTATTTGAAGTGGAGAACCTGCATGTCAACCATTTACAGTCTTATCTGTCCACAGGACTTCTTATCCCAAAGCACTGAAATTCATAAAAACACAGATACCCGCTGAGTTGCTGATATGATTCAAGCTGTTGTAGACTGATACTCTAAACTATTCAGCATAAGGGGAATGGAAGAATCTCTTCAAGGGTTTATCTAACTCTCATTATGTAGGGCTATATCACCCCCTACTCACTCCACTGGAGGAATGATTTGCCCAATGGTAAGTACTCCAAAGTCACCTGGCAGTTTGAGATCAGCTCTCCTGTTCCTAACTTGACCTATAGTTGGTCTCCTGTGATTCTCCTCAAGAATGACAAATTATTTATAGATCTCTCCCAGCTTTATCAAGGAGATACATCTCAGTGCATGGGCTGTGATGAAGAGAACAGATTTTGTGAAGGATGGGTGCAAACAAAGGGAACAGATAAAATATTGGCAGATTAAAAGAGCCCAGTGGTACAGTACTGAAAAGGGAAGTATTGAACGAAGTGCTCCTGCCACCCACATGTTAGCTGAGGAGAAGCACTATGAAAAGAAAAAAATAAAAAAAAAAAAGGGGGGGAAAAAGTAAATACATGTAACAAATTCCTCTGACATCCTGACACCTTGGCTGAAAGGCAAGATAACTTATAGGCACTAAATCATATTTCCAAAGAACTGAAGTTCTTGCACTTGTGCTAGCTATTTGCTGGCTGTCATCATGGTAAATCCAGAATTCAAAAATTTTAGTTTGTTTGCAGCTTCTGGCCAATCTGCCTTTTAGCTCAGCTTCCTAGTATTTCCCTTCCCTGCTTTGTTGCATATCCAAGAAATTACTACCTGGGAAAACTCTGGAGGCAATGCGTAAGGTGAAAGAATGGTCCAAGGCAGTCAGAGGTCCACTGAACATAGATATGTCAATGGATAGAAATTTGTGCTTCTTGTTTGCAAAGCTGTATTCTGTAGTCCTCACCTGGAGTAGGCATAGAACACTAAATTTGTGATAAATCAGAGAAATTATGGTGGTTGTTTTCACTCCTACTGAAGCTTCATTTTATTTCATTCAACAGATTGATTCAGAGATGAATGTCCTGTCATTTACATGGTTGTTGCCTGCAGCCGGGACCATAACAAATAATCCTATTTCATGCAAGAAACACCTAAAGCTTATTACCCATCACTCATTGCAAAAAATTACAGGCTGTCAGTATGTGTTAGATGAATCCATCCGGAGAAGATAAAAGAACCACAAATGAAACTGGGTTCAACATTCCAGATAAACTGTCTTTTAAGGTTAAAAGAAAGAAAAAAAGACTGAAGATTAGTTGCTCTCTTCATGCAAACCAGGGAAGAGGGCAAAGAACTATTAAATACTGCAATCAGCTTCATAGCTGTTTCAGAACAGTATTTCTGAGAGGCTTTTTCATTTAAGGCAATTCTTCCTTGCCCAAAGGGTGGCCCCTCTTCTATTATTTATTACAGTATTCTGACCCTTGTCTTTTAGCAGGACAAAGAGGTGGAAGAACTGAAAAATAACAACAAACTTGGTCTGGCTGGAAACTAAGAGTATTAATGCTCCTGGGGAGAAAATCTTTCTCGTAAACTTTACAGAAAAGTAGGAAATACTAAGAAAAATACATTTCCTTGGATAGAAACTTCAGACCTACTCTCATTCATGTCTGTAGGTCTGAATGTAATAATTAATGAATACTAATACCCCTTAGTACCTCTTTAGGAGCGTATATATATACAGTAAAATTGTCTTAAATTAGGTTTGCACCTGTTTCAAGAGCCTTTTACTGAGGAAAGAAATGTAAAGGCACTGTACTGTGATTAACAGTCCAGCTCTGTGCAAATTTTCCTGTTTACTACTGGGAAGAAGAATGGGACACTTGGATTAAGATTTTTGAGAATCTGAGTTACACCATTAAATATATGATGTTAACTAAGAAGTTAATCATAATCATAAGACTTGTCTAGGTCCTGATGCATTAACAAAGCACTCAGCTGTGTTTTGTTCTGCTTGTTTTTTCTATTTCCTTCAAATGGAGATGGAGGAATCACTTTTAGACTCACAGAGTCTTGGAGTTAGAGCAACTCTAAGGTGTAAAAATATAGCTCTAATTCTTGGAAGCACAGAGCATGTTTCTACTCTGTAGTCCTTCTATTCCCACTCACCCACCTACTTATGCCTTGTGTGCCTCATATCTTTTCTCCTTCATTACTTCCCTTTCTTATGCCACAGGTAAGAATACAGAGCCATTTTAAGATCCTAGAAAATGTTATTCTTAATATCTATTAAAAATATATAGATCACACTATACAAAGATGGTAAAAAAAAAACACCCAAAAGCAAAAAAAAACCCCACCACAACATGAAAGGCACACAATTCCTCTGTACTTAATATGTGAAGCTGATATATGTGCAAATCATGCTCAAATCATTTTAGGACAGGAGCCTTGGGTCAGTTCTGATGTGGGTAACAAACAGCAGATTAAACATGAGCCTACAAGGAGAAAGGCATTTGCAGTCCTTCTGTCAGGAGAATAAAATAATTACTACTGAGAAAGTTTTAAAGTATTTTAACTCCACTGCATGTGATAAAGGAGCTGTGGAGACCAGAGAAAACTTCCCTTCCAAACAAATGTTATAGAAGAAGATTTATTTTTTTTTTTACAATTAAGCAATGCTGTCTCCAACTGAGAGGCAATGTGGGGTGAGAGGAAGGGGATTATCCATTATCCAGGCACATGTATGAAAACAGGAGGAGGTGTAGGAAGAGTGTGTGGGTGTGAGTGCAAGAGATTGTGTAGATAGGATTTTTATGGCTCTGGGAGACACCCCAGTGCAGTGATCAGCACATAGACAAGAAGTAAAGGGGTTTGAAATAGACCCCCGTCTCTGTTCCTGACCTGAAGCGTGCTCCAGGGTCCCACATAATGACAATCATTCTACCCAGAGCAGCGGTGGCACTCAGTGGGGCAAGCTGGTAAAAGCTTTTTTGAAATTCAGCAAATGAGAACATACTCAAAATGGCCTTTTTTTGACCAAGTCTGCCCACAGGCAGTTAGTGGATCAGAAAGGAAAAGAATACTGTATTTGTTAAGTAACTACTGTTGCAGGGGACTGCGTGACCTCCACTTGGATCACTAGATCCCCACTTAACTGGAGAGGAGTGAATTACCCTCATGGTGAGCCATACAACATCCTTATTTCCTGGAGAAATGCCTTCAATTTCATGTTAGAGTTTGCCATAATTCTACAGAATTGGAGCCATAATGCTTTGCCATAATACTTCATACTGCCAGCACTGAAGAAAAGGCATAGATGTCGGGCTTGACTATATCTTACTGAACATCACAGTTAGCAAAGGATAACACACCTAAGTCCAAGGAGCCTGCCCTCAAAAGCAGTCGTATGTTAGAGAGGAGAAACACCTCTTGTGCATTTCTAATGAAGATATTGTGCCTAATCTGAAAAGATCATGTCAAAACATGATTTCATTTTTGTCTCACCGTTTGCTTTTGGAATAAGCCACTTTTAGCAACCCGAAAAAATGAACAAAATAGAGTCTATTAATACCATTTCAATTTATTTACAAGAGGAAACCTGGGATGGGAACAGTCTGTGGTGAACACAGTGCAGCGAAGAACAGAGCTGGCCAAGAGCAATCTATTGCTGGTAAGCAGTAGGACACAATGGGGCATGTCATATAAACTGTGTTCATTACACCATTTACCCACTAGATCTCCACATGTAGTATTAACAATGCTCGCAGGAACTCTGTCTGAAGAGTCAGAAGAGCTGAAGAGGTCATGAGCTTTATATTGTAACCTGGACAAGTGGGGCCTACATCAAATATCTGTAGTATGGCTTACTTTAAGAAATCTATTCTACCAGGTACAATGCAAATACTGTTTAACTAAAACACTAAGCATTTAACTGCCTGACTCTTATGCTCCCTTCTTGATTTTAATAGCTAGCATAGGCCCCTAAACACTGGGGAAGGGGAACAGAATTATAAACAAATTGAAATTCATAGTCACATGGGTACAAACTAAAAAAAGAAGTCAAAGTACAGCAGCACAGCAGCCCTCCATTACAATCTAAAGATACTGCTTAAGCCTCATTAAAAGGATTATGTACAGATTATAAAGACAAGAAGGCCTAAAACAGCTATTCTTTTCATTTCAAGGCTATGACCCTGGACTCTTCAAAAGCCACTGTCAAGGTGATAAGGAGAAAAAAAAAAAGACGAGATGCACCAGCAGAGAACTAGAAATGAAGATTTCAAATACGGCAGAGAATGAAAGAACTTGGATGATTTCCTGTATAAATAATTCTCTTATAGAATCATAGAACAGCCTTGGTTGGAAAAGACCTCTAAGATCACTCTTGATTTCTTTTTCCCTTCATAAAAAAGACAAATTTCTGCTGCTAATCCAACACCAGCCCACTCAGTGGCTAAATTATAAATAGACTCTCCCTGTTATGTTGGCTGACACAAGCCTTTCACTGCTGGGTGCTACAGGACAGCAGGTGTGACATTCCTAAAATTAACAGAGGTTCATTTCACACCGTTGAAAAAATTCCATGACATTACTACTGTCATGCTAATCTAAACCTGATATTAATATTATAATCAAAGTCCCTTTCATTAACTCAGTGAAAATCTCTCTTCTGAATTATTTGGATATTGGTTCAGCCAACAAGTTTATAATCCAGAAAACTCTTTGAAGACTCAGGAATTCAATAGTGCCTTAGACATAGAAAATAATTATTTACTACTATATTAATCTGGAAAATTATGATCTTTGATATATTATTCCTAGCAGATCTGGGCTCTGATTGTTAAGAAATACACACATTAATGACAATTTTAAGGGAGATTCAGGTAAGACATTAAAAAAGCCCCCTAGTGGTAGAGTTCATGACTCATCAAAGAGGGTATGGAATCTTAATCATTAGACATTTTTAAGAAGGACAAATTTGTGTCATATAATTACAGTTAATGTTACCATAGCAAGAGCATGGGTGATATGTCCTCTCAAGATTCCTTCTAACTCCTTCTACTGTGATTTGAAATTCAACATTTTTTATTCTCACAGTAGGATTTTTCCCCCCTTATTTTTTCTCCTTTATTTATTTTGTTTGTCATAAAAGAAAATAAAAGGAAGTTTTCCTATGGAAAGATAGCCTGGAGAAGAGGAGACTGAGAGGAGACCTCATTGCCCTCTACAACTACCTAAAAGGAGGTTGTAGCGAGGCTGGTGTTGGTGTCTTCTCCCAAATTACTAATGATAAGACTAGAGGAAATGGCCTCAAGTTGCATCAGGGGAAGTTTAGGTTGGATATTAGGAAGAAGTTCTTTACTGAGAGGGTGGTTAGACATTGGCACAGGCTGCCCAGGGAGGTGGTGGAGTCGCCGTCCCTGGGGGTGTTCAAAAAACGGGTTGACGAGGCACTTGAGGCCATGGTCTAGTGGTCTAATGGTTAGGAGTAGGATGGGATAAAGGTCGGACTTGATGATCCTGGAGGTCCCTTCCAACCATAATTATTCTATCACTCTATGATTCTATGATTCTAAGATGGATTATTTGTATCATAATTAAGCTATAGCTCCTTTGGGACAAATTTAAAAACAAATTCCTGGTTTGAAAAAATTACTGGGTACTGCCTCAGCATTCCAACTCAGTTTTATTACTGGAATCAATCTTTTTAAAGATACCATTAAAAACAGCCATATAGTGGACAAAGCAATTAGCTAGAATAATTGTTCAAATAAGATGTTGCTATACCCAAGATGCCAGAAAGGCCTTAAAAAAGGATTTACCATTCTGAAAGGACTTCTTTTCAAGTGAAGGCTTGCATCAACATCTCTTTTTATAGATTAAATTTATACTTAAAATATATATACAGACTTTTCTATCACTTAAATTTCAGTGCATGGAGAAACAGATTTGGGCTGATCATCTATGTAAAAGGGAGATTCACCAGACAGACAAGAGGATCTTTACATAGCTACTTTCAATACTCTTTCTCCTGTACTGTAAACAACTATGTGCTCCATAGAGGAAACTTGGGTATGGGGAAGAGCTTTGAAAACATTCCCATAAACTGTTGCCTAAGAGTTTGTTGGGGTTTTTGCTTTGTCTTGTTTTGTTTTCCCCCTTATGTTACACTTGCTTGTACTGGTCATGACCAGATGAAATAGTATTCAGATCCCACATGCTCTTGACATTTTTGTCATGAATGCAAGACACAAGTTGCAAAAGATTTGAGTTAATATTTCTTACTGGGAGACTAGTCAGCTTTGAATTAGGAAGTTTTGATTTAAACTCAAAGGAACAGCCAATAATGGAATATAAACTATACTACAGCAATATGTTATGTCGTCAATCATATGATATGTGGTTCAAAAAGTGGTCATAGAAATACACTGACAACCACCTATGGGCTACAAATGGTTCATTCACATTAAATAATGAAAACCTGCAAATTAAAAACACAATAGAAAAAAAACGTACGTTAGTTCATGAATGATGTATTAACCCGACTCTGGAAAAAATCATAAAACATAATTGGGCAAGAACTATTCTTCATTTTCACAGATTGTGTTGTGTCAAACAGACTGTGAACCTGGGTTGAAAATTCACCCACAGAGCATCGCAGGGATCAAACGGTGTCATGATTCCACAAATGGAGGAGAAAAGAAAGGGTAAGGAATGTGGAAAAACTCTTTAAAAAAACAACTGCAAATAACAGGATACCTTAACTGCAATTCAATAAAACTAATTCTGCAGCTAAGAAAAAGTAATGACCACATTTCTGAGATTTGTAATACATAGCAGGAGCTGGGCCTGAGGGCAGTGCATACTCATTACTGGTAGTGTGTATGCTCTTTCAATACACATAAAATATTGTAAAGCTTGATCTGACACAGTCAGCAGACAGTCTGCACATTATGTTGTAACAATAAGTCTAATTTCAAGAACAGCTCAGAGCCAGAAATAAATAAATAAACTAAGGAAATAAATAAACTGAGGAACTAAGTAGAACAACTAAACTTTCACAAAAGAGAGAGGAAAAAACAATGTGGTTGTCAACAAGACCAGCTGTATTTCTGCAGCTTCATCTTTCTCTCTGAAGATCATCCCACCTGGCAGAACTTGTTGGAAAACATCAATAGCAGCAAATAAACAAGAGAGGGAGAGATTAAAATGTGTGTGACCATCAGCAGCCATGGAAAGAGTAACTGAAATGCAATGTTTTTCTGCAAAGACCATCAGAGTGTGGGCTCAGAACTCCTGCTGATAATTTTGGAGGGTGGGCTCCTGAGCTTTTTACATGACAGGGGACAATGTACTGTTAATAACACTATGATATGATGCAGAGCCTCCTGAAATGAGTTCTTATAGCCATCCCCAGTCACCCAGGATCTAAGAACAGCCTATATCTCATAAATATTAACAGATAGCTGCTCTGATCTGGAGCTTCTGTGAGATGGACTTAAAATGCACTTTGGTACTTTACAAGACCTATTCCAGTTGTGAGATGATGGCATAGGGTAGTGAACCTGTTCTTGGGAGAGACTAATAGCAGTTCACACTTCCATACATTTGTAATCTTCTGACTGTCAGAGTGGAACTGTCATTGTTTTTTTGGGTCCTGCCGGTTCATCACCCGGTCACCCTGAAAAAACTGATGGTTCATCAACCTTCCCTGGGATTACTGGGCGAAGGTATGGCACAGCTGATCACCTATTAAAAGGAATCTAATGCTCAAAGGAAAAAACATCCATCTTTCACTAAATTATACCAGAATCATAATTTAAAGATCTTCTAAAAATTCTGGTAATTGAGGATTTGCTTGAAGATTATTCTGCAGGATGTCATGGTCCAACATCCAAGCCAATTTGAAATTTACAAAAGCATCAAGACTGGGATAAGAAGTATACTTCATAGCACATATCAGCATCTAAAGCCTAAATTATGAGGTCTTCTATCTTTGCCCATTACCTTGGAAACTCAGCACACCTGAAACTGTTAGGATTTCTAGTCTGGCATTGATAATAGGCAAAATTATCACATAGTTGATACTAGAATTCAACTTACAAAAGACAGAGGAAGACAACGTAATTGATGCCAACATTATATTGTGGAAAACAACTGGTTCACAAAGTTGAATAATAAGGATAAAAATTATTAGGAAAGAAAGACGTCTATAAAGCAACATTTTGATTAAGAAACTGAATTAATAGTGGAAACATCAGTGTACATGTTAAGAGCAATAACAGATCCCTAAATATAACTTAGGTGAGGAATTATCATCACATGAGTTAATGTCACTAAGAGATTCTGCAGATACCCTTTTTTTTTTCTGGCTTACACTATTTAATAGTTACACTTGTGACCTGGATCAATCAATAAATGAGTGATTTTTCAGATCAAACAAATATTAAGTACTGGATAATAACAAAGAAGTTACAATGCTGTTCAGAGTAAACCACTGATAAATGGCAGAGGTAAGCATATATCTAGGAGTAGTTTTCTTCCCTGAAAGGATGGACATGTTATTCCATGAAGAAATGACTGAAAATAACTTAAGAGGTCACAGCACACAATTCATTAAGAGTAAGTTTTAATATCATATCATAGAAAAAAAGCCCCTTAAATTAATGTATATTAGAAAATACAATAGGTTAGGTTGAAGAGGTAGTAATAATTTTGTATTTGATACAGGAAAAACTAATTTCAGAACATTGTGACCAAATTTCAAGAAAACTATTAGGAAAAAAATGAATAGAATTTCAAAGGTATTTCACAGGTATGACTTAAGACCAGTAAAATCATGGTTGGTAGTGGAATACTCCAGAACTCTATTGAGCTTGTTAAGGAAAATGTATAGAATGATTTGATCACAGCCATTTTGCAAGTAGAAATTTTGTATATGTTCTTCAGTTTAGCCAGAAAAATTATAACTCAATACAATGGATGGATACTGAAGTCAAACACACCCCAATTTAAAAATTAAAGCACTAGTTTTGGCATGAGGACATTTAACTTTCAGAATAATTTAATAAAAATTTTCATGGGTCCTCTATCAAGAGAAACATCAAAATAAATATTTTGGGGAAATAGCTTGTTTTACATTGTATTATTGGAGTTGTCTGCTATAGCTCAAAGAACAATTATTTTAATCAATGTTTATGTCTTTTGCAGAGAAAGTCAGAACAGCTGATCAAGGTGATTCTTTCTTACTAATCTTATCTAATTTAGACAAAACCGACAAACATGTCTAGCTGTCTCCTCATATAAAAAGTTACCTTCTGAAGCTTTTGTAACCATGGAAGAAAATCCCACTGTGTTGGTGTCAGCTTTTCTGGAGGAACTGAAATATATAGAACTGAAGTGACTTAGAAGTCTCTGAAGTTAAATTGCACTTATTAGGCATCCATAAGTACCTTTCCCAAAATGTAAGGTTGAATTGGTGCCCCCCAGGACTAAAGAGTCTGATGAGTGTTTTGCATCTTCTGCCATGTTTCACACATTTAGAGGTTTCACAGGAGCTGAGTGCAGTTTTGTTGTCTCTGGGCAGGAAGAGTGTTTTAAGTTTCTTATTTCAGTTGTTCACTGGAAAGATTGCACCCTTCTAAACCAACATACAGAATTTACCAAAACTAAGCTTGGTTATAAAGGGCTGCAAGGAAAATTTAAATCAGAGCCAAAAGGTTGAGAAAAAGCATACAAACAGAAATGAATGAAAAAATGTCTTCCAAAGCCACCTGGGCAAATACTAAATGAAGTGACAGAATGTGAATGACTGATCCAATAAAGAATTTGCTATTGACCCTAGTGACAACAAATCTTGACTTCCCTGCTGTTCAACTTAACCACTTTTTAGAGAAGTACTCTACTGGGAAAAAAATATTCAGAGATTACAAAGAGACATTGATTTCTCTCAACTCATTCAATCTGACTTGGGAAAGACAAATGGCAAAGACACTGAATGGACAAATGTAAAAGGACCACAATTGCTCCCCACACCAGGATACTCTTTTCAGGGTTTATTACTAGCCAAGATGAAGGATGTAAGTTGAAATTCAGAAATTACCCACCTAGCAGTCCTGCAGTTTTAGGACTTGGAAAAGAAAGTCACAGCAGGCAGAAGAAAATTACCTTAGGCCTGTTCAAAGTCTAAGACAGTTTTAATGCAGGTTTCCAAGTGCTCTGAAAATCCCCAATGACCCAGCTAACATGAATAGGTAGGATGTTTATAGACAGTGACTGCTGACTGGGGATAAGACAAGCAATTGTTCCTCACCTTTTATCTTGCCCTCCAAAACCTGTCATCTCACGGTACTAGAAAGCTCTGAGCTCCATTATGCTTAAATTGCTCTATATTACTACATCCTACTGTGGTTTGAGGTGTTTTGTTATAGTTACACTCCTGCCAGGCAGGTATAAGGAAATAAATGACACATTTTGATACAAGACTATTTTTCTGAACTGAATGGATTAAAGAACTCGTAATAATTTTCTTTTTTTCTCTTCTAGGCCACTGGTGCAAATCCAGTCCAGTTCAATAGTGACCAGAAGTTATTGACACCTGACAACAGATCGAATCCATGTGAAATAGATTGGCAGTTCTTAGCCCGTCTCCTAGTAACTTGGTCATGAAATTACCACCACTTCTGACACAAATTGGACCCAACTAAGCTGTATTAGCATCAGCTTCCGAGGACAAGTGGTGTGGAATACTCCCTCTGCTTTTTATGTGCCAGGGAGAGTCAGGTCACTTTTTTTTCATTTAAAAAGCTTTCTCCATTAAAAAAAAAAAAAGGCAGTTTTGTCAAGACTGAAAGCTTTTATAAGGGAAATGTAAAATTAAACACAAAATTTATCTTTTTGTGGGAAGTGTCAAGCTGAAATATTTTTCATTTTATCTTTAAAAAAAGTTGCTCTGCCTTGGAATTTTATTTTAAAAAATAAAAGGAAAATAGATTACACATTAGGTTCAGTGTATGAGATGACAGCTAGGGTGGGATTCATTTTACACATCTACGGTGTAGGCATCAACCTCAGAGCCAGTCACCCCAAGTTTCCTTTATAGTCAGTGGAGAGAAATAGGTACATTTAAGGTGTGATTCATCTGACCTATTTTAAACATCTAATTTAAGATTCCTAATGACCTCAAAATTACTCTCTCTCCACTGGTTATGGTATGAGACTACAGAGACTATCTCAAACAGAAATCTACTAGAGGCACCTACTACTGGTCAGATGAGTCCTCTCCCAGTTGTCTCATTCTTTATTACATACCATTGCTTTTCATCTTTTTAATACTGAAAATGTTAACTAGTAAAACATTCTCAGTTGACATAAAAGGCAAGCTGTGTGTTGTTTCAGAATTTTCATTTGAAGAATAAACTTCTTTTCCAAGCCAATTCAAAATTTTAAGTAGAAAACCCTATTACCTATGTATGAAGCTGAAGATACAGTAAGGGATATTTTAGTAGGTAAGGATGAAAAATCATAGGTTCTCTGAACCCTGTGTCTAGCATCTCACCAAATTTCTTCCACTTACAACTATTGAAGTCAACCGAAAAGCTACAAGGCAGTTCTGTGGGATGGAGAATTCAGCTATTTTGCTTTCTACTCAAAGCTGCCATGAAGGAAAGGTGAGGGAATAAGACAGCCAGAAGAGCAGAGGGGAGAGATGAGGACAGGTGGGACTGGTCATGGGAAGTATGCAGTGGGTGGAGAAAGCATGGAGAAATAAATGTTGTAAAGCATGGCTGAAAAAGAGAAGAGGCATTTGTGAAGGAGCAGAGAATGTCTGAAAGGAAGGCAGATGTAAGAAAGGGTATAGAATGGGTAGCAAAAGAAAAGGAGCTGTAGAGACATTAACACTTTGCATAAAGGTTAAAAATCAAAAATGGGGATAAGTATTTTCTCAGTTCTGATCATTGTTTCCTATGTTGCCAGGCACACATCAAACAAAGTAAAGAAGTGCTGTGGATCCTGCACTTCCTTCTATATTTAGTGTATTCCCATTCAGTTCCAGAGCTGTTCACAACCCTCTTCTTCTCTCTCATCTTATAATTCCACAGATCCAAATCTTTCTGTTGCAGACTTTTGGTTGCATTGGACTCTGCCCAGGTTCAGCCACACAGCTGGGAATATAGTTCATTTAGTTCAGGAGAGGCAAGTGTATTGATAAAACCAAATTTACATTGATTGCCTCTAACACACAGACTTCCTCCACCCCTCTGCCTAAAAAAGCTGTGAAGGAGACTTTTGGCTTGCCAATAATCTCATGAACAAATTAGCTTGATTTTTAACTCCACTGCTCAGGCTAATGTCTCTTGGATTTCCTAGCATTTACACAGGAAATGGTTCATTCATTATAGATGGGTTTGTTACATTTAGCTTTTGTAATTCAAGTGATGTGTTGGGAGGTTTGTGATGACATTTTCCTCAATAATGTGGGCAACACTAGAATGTCTTTCTCTAACAACCATTATCATGGTGGACACACATTATTTAGATAGGAGACAAGAAACTTTCTCAGGTGGTTTGCAGGTACAAGAGAAAGTATCTACTGGAAAGTTTAGGAATAAAATCGATCTGTTCCTTTGCCTAGAAAGGAATCCCAGACTGAAAATGTGGTTTCGTGCAATTACCTTTTAGCAATCTTCAGTTTACTTCCTTCTCTTATGCCTTTTCTTTCAGCTAGGAGGAAAAATTAAAATATAGGAAGCTGTGCAGTGGCTCAAAGTCAGACCAGGAACAGGGAAGAGTTTTAAGTATTTAGGTATTTAGGGTCTTTAACACACCCTGTAGCTTCATGCTAACGCAAATCCTCTGCTTCGGTGGAACAGGTCTCTTAGGCGATGTCAAATTAACCACACTTCTGATCCTGCACTCAAGCCCACACACTGCTACCATCACGTTATTACTATGCAAATCTGCTCTAAAAGGCAGCCTTAGCCCAGAGCCCAGAAATCTGCTGGAAATATAACACAGCAGAGAGAAAACAGTCCAAGAAGTTCCTGCAGTGCATGGAAGATAACTTCCTGACTCAGCCGGTAAGTGAGCCCACCAGGGAAGGTGCCTCGCTAGACCTGTTGTTCACAGACAGAGAAGGACTGGTAGGTGATGTGGTGGTCGGAGGCCATCTTGGGCTGAGCGACCATGAAATGATACAGTTCTCGATCCTTAGCCAAATTAGGAAGGGGGGCAGCAAAACTCTCACCATGGACTTCCGAAGGGCAGACTTCAACCTGTTTAAAACATTGGTTGAGAAAGTCCCTTGGGGAACTGTCCTAGAGGGCAAAGGGGTTCAGGAAGGATGGACTCTTTTCAAGGAGAAACTGTTAGAGAAGCAGGAGCAGGCTGTCCCCCGGTGTCATAAGACAAACTGGTGGGGAAAGCGACCAGCCCGGCTGAACAGGGAGCTTCTGCTGGGACTTAGGAGAAAAAAGAGAGTCTACCACCTTTGGAAGAAGGGGCAGGCTACTCAGGAAGAGTATAGGGATTTAGTTAGGTTGTGTAGAAAGAATATTAGGGGGGCAAAAGCTCAGCTTGAACTCAGCCTGACCACTGCTGCAAGAGATAATAAGAAGAGGTTTTACAAATATATTAACAATAAATAAAGAACCAGGGAGAATCTCCATCCTTTATCGGATGCAAGGGGGAACATTGTTACCAAGGATGAGGAAAAGGCTGAGGTACTTAATGCCTTCTTTGCCTCAGACTTTAACAGTCAAACCAGTTCTCCTCATGGTATTCAGTCCCCTGAGCTGGAAGACTGGGATGGAGATCAGAATAAACCCCTCGTATTCCAGGAAATAGTAGTGAAGGACCTGCTGAGTCAATTAGACACCCACAAGTCTATGGGGCCAGATGAGATCCACCCGAGAGTGCTGAGGGAGCTGGTGGAGGAGCTTGCCAAACCGCTCTCCATCATCTGTCAGCAGTCCTGGTTATCGGGTAAGGAACCGGACAACTGGAAACTTGCCAATGTGACTCCCATCTACAAGAAGGGCAGGAAGGAGGATCTGGGGAACTACAGGCCTGTCAGCCTGCCCTCGGTGCCAGGGAAGGTTATGGAATGGTTCATCTTGGGGGAGATCACGTGGCAAGTGCAGGACAATGGGGGGATCAGGTCCACCCAGCATGGGTTCATGAAGGGCAAGTCCTGTTTAACCAACCTGATCTCCTTCTATGATCAGGTGACCCGCCTAGTGGATGAGGGAAAAGCAGTGGATGTTGTCTACCTGGACTTCAGTAAGGCATTTGACACTGTTTCCCACAGCATTCTGCTGGAGAAGCTGGCGGCTCATGGTCTAGACAGGTGGACTCTTCGCTGGGTTAAAAACTGGCTGGATGGCTGAGCCCAGAGAGTTCTGGTGAATGGAGTTAAATCCAGATGGAGACCGGTCACAAGTGGTGTCCCTCAGGGCTCGGTCTTGGGGCCAGTCTTGGGGCCAGTCTTTATCAATGACCTGAATGAGGGGTTCGAATGCACCCTCACTAAATTTGCAGATGACATGAAATTGAGTGGGAGTGTCAATCTGCTAGAGGGTAGGGAGGCTCTGCAGCGGGATTTGGACAGGCTGGAGTGATGGGCTGAGGCCAATTGTATGAGGTTTAACAGGGGCAAGTGCCAGGTCATGCACTCCAGTCACAACAACCCCATGCAATGCTACAGGCTTGGGGAAGAGTGGCTGGAAATCTGCCTGGTGGAAAAGGACCTGGGGGTGTTGGTTGACAGCCAACTGAACATGAGCCATCAGTGTGTTCAGGTGGCCAAGAAGGCCAATGGCATCCTGGCCTGTATCAGAAATGGTGTGACCAGCAGGAGTAGGGAGGTGATCGTACCCCTGTACTTGGCACTTGTGAGACCACACCTTGAGTACTGTGTCCGGTTCTGGGCACCACAGTATAAGAAGGACATTGAGGTGTTGGAGCAAGTCCAGAGAAGGGCAACGAGGTTGGTGAGAAGTCTGGAAAACAGGCCTTATGGAGACCAGCTGAGGGAACTGGGGTTGTTTAGTCTGGAGAAGAGGAGACTGAGAGGATACCTCATTGCTCTCTACAACTACCTAAAAGGAGGTTGTAGTGAGGCTGGTGTTGGTCTCTTCTCCCAAGTTACTAATAATAGGATGAGAGGAAATGGCCTCAAGTTGCGTCAGGGGAAGTTTAGATTGGATATTAAGAAGAAGTTCTTTACTGAGAGTGGTTAGGCACTGGAACAGGCTGCCCAGGGAGGTGGTGGAGTCACCGTCCCTGAAGGTGTTCAAAAAACGAGTGGATGAAACACTTGAGGCCATGGTCTAGTGGTCTAGCGGTTAGGGAGATGATGGGATAAAGGTTGGACTTGATGATCCTGGAGATCCTTTCCAACCATAGTGATTCTACGATTCTATGATCACATTGTTTTAGAAATTGGCTAAACTTTCCTTTCTTACTCAATCAAAGAGCTCAGTAACTGGCAAAACAAGTGGGCTCTAGACATCTCAGACAGCCTCCTACCTCCATGTTTTCCTCACTGAGCTCCAAAGACACTCTGGAATATTTTGGTCATGGGTTGCTATGTCATTTTGAGTTCTTTCACTCCTTCTCTTGTCCTGCAAATGCACTTGTCTCCCAAATCCACAGGAGAATGATGTTAACATTTAAGTATAACAACCAAACTTTTTGATGTTGTAGATTATATGACTTGCCAATGACTTCCTTTCCTGAAAGCAGAGGATACCAGCAAGACCATCAGCCCTGATTGTCTTTTTGTTCACTTTTGTCATTCCCACACCAAAGTTTTCCAGCTTTTCATTGTCCATTAATGATCCAACTGTTCTTCACACTGCACAGAATGAATAAGGGACATGTGAAAATTTACTTGGGAAAGATGTGATGCGTACTTTGCTCTAACAATGAAATAAAAGCAGATCAGAGCCTTGAACTGAAAGTTATGATGGATAATGTGACAACAGGAAAGCCCTGGAACACGAATGACCTTTCCTGTTAATCTATAAACTATTTGTAAAGTACAATTTATTCTCTTTGGCTGGAAAAGAGGTTAAAAAATAGCTCGAGAAGAATGGTAGTAGCACAGAGGACTAAGCAAACATAACATGATTACATCAGAAAGTTTTGTTAATCACTCCCTTCTGGTCTTAAGTACCAAGAGATGATATGACCGCCACTAAAGATTTACAGTTCAACACTCAGCACAGACACACCTAAGTAAAATATTCTTTTCTAGGAACAGTAAATAATTAACAGATTTTTGTGTTTTTGCAAAAAGAAAAAGGGTAGAGGAGAAGGAAAAGCTTCTAGTTACTGCAGGAACAGATAAAAGAGAAATTCCTTTTCAAAATCTACTGACATGCTTCTTTCTAAACCTCAATAGATAAAGCAGAGTTTCAACCTAGATTAGGTTTAACATTTATGGGGGTGACAGCCCTATTATCAATTAATGTTACAGAAGATAAATGCTGAGATCACTTCTGGCCTGAGTTTTCTCTGGCATTTTTATCATGATCTGCCTCTGTTGTCTCTGTTGAAAATTCAGATAAACTAAGAAATCAGAATTAAAAAAAACCCAAACAAACAAACAAACAAACCAACCCAAACCTTGATAGGCCAGGGCCTGGATAGTAGGCCTCAGACATAAGTTGACCTTTAGACAGACCCTGGACTGCTATATTGCCATTATATTTTTGCCACAGTGTGTTGCTATCACATGTTATAACCAGACAGTTATCAGCAATTTCTAAGTCCATAATTCTATTTTGTAACAAGACAGTTAACCAATGATTTCTAATTTTTGCAATGAGAGAGTTGTAAGCAACTTTTCACCAACCATCAACAGAAAGGTATCCAGAAATAACCTGTTGGTTTCCTGTTCAAGGCCTGGCCAGCCTTGGACAGAACCCAACTTGGGGAAGAAATATGCCAGATGTTTCCACATCCATGAACATGCAAGTCGTCTTTACTTGCCAGATTTAGGGTATAAAGCTGGGACCCTAGTGCAGCGACTTTGGAAGCCTCACCTGTGGGTGGACGCACCAGGCAGGACTTCCCAACTGCTGGGAAAGGTTCTCCAAACTTTCGCTGCAAGCGGGGCTCCCCAGTGATTGCGGGTCTGGATGATGGTAATGTATAAGTGTCGCAGATGGTGATGTATCTTTTTCCTAATCACTATTGTTAACCTCATGTAGCAATGATTAGATGCATTGCCTAACTTTGTATTGTTGCTTTGTATTATAATTGGCTTATTCCCCACTGCTTTATTGCTATTGTTTTATATTATCCTACAATATTCAGTAAAATAATCTTATTCATTCAGTTGGTGTTGGCATTTTTTCTGTTGAACCCAGCCGAATGGTTTTTTTTTAAACCACACCTCAAAACCACAAGCAATACAAAACTATTTGGCTAAATTTGGTCATATTAACCACACACTAAGAGTAACTAGTTCACAAGTGGACATCTGTCTTTCAGATGTCTCAAAACAGAGAAATCCAGCACAACGCATTTGCTCCAGAGTCCAGTGAAGGCAGATTTGCAGTAGCTCATAATAACATACTTGTATAAAATTACTTTGGCTGTCCTTAGTGACGGTAGTGACAAATATAAGTCAGCACAAGTTACAACACAGACTTTAACCAGAAGCCTCCAAAGCATCCATACGTTGCGTGTTGACACACGCTGAAGCCCATATTGTTATATCTTTGCAGATATCATCAAACATATTAGCTAGATCACAGCAGTGCAGACAAGATCACAGAATCACAGAATGTTAGGGATTGGAAGGGACCTCAAAAGATCATCTGGTCCAATCCCCCTGCCAGAGCAGGAATACCTAGGTCAGGTCACACAGGAATGCATCCAGGCAGGTTTTGAATGTCTCCAGAGAAGGAGACTCCACAATCTCTCTGGGCAGCCTGTGCCAGTGCTCCGTTACCCTCACTGTGACAAAGTTCTTCCTCATATTTATGTGGAACCTCCTATGTTCCAGCTTGCATCCCTTGCCCCTAGTCCTATCATTGGATGTCACTGAGAAGAGCCTGGCTCCATCCCCATGACACTCACCCTTTACATATTTATAGACATTAATAAGGTCACCCCTCAGTCTCCTCTTCTCCAAGCTAAAGAGACCCAGCTCCCTCAGCCTTTCCTCATAAGGGACATGTTCCACTCCATCATCTTTGTGGCTCTGTGCTGGACTCTCTCAAGCAGTTCCCTGTCCTTCTTGAACTGGGGGTCCCAGAACTGGACACAATATTTCAGATGCAACCTCACCAGGGCAGAGCAGAGGAGGAGGAGAACTCTCTCAGCCTACTAACCACACCCCTTCTAATACACCCCAGGATGCCATTGGCCTTCTTGGCCACAAGGGCACATTGCTGGCTCATGGTCATCCTGCTGTCCACCAGGACCCCCAGGTCCCTTTCCCCTACACTGCTCTCCAACAGGTCAGTCCCCAACTTATACTGGCACATGGGGTTGTTCTTCCCCAGATGCAAGACTCTACACTTGCCCTTGTTATATTTCATTAAATTTCTCCCCACCCAACTCTCCAGCCTGTTTGGGTCCCTCTGAATGGCAGTACAGACTTCTGGTGTGTCAGCCACTCCTCCCAGTTTTGTGTCATCAGCAAACTTCCTGACAGAGCACTCTATTCCCTCATCCAAATCATTGATGAATATATTGAATAGTACTGGTCCCAGTACCGACCCCTAAGGGACTCCACTCGATACAGGCCTCCAACTAGACTCTGTCCCATTGACCACAACTCTCTGGCTTCTTTCCTTCAGCCAGTTCACAATCCACCTCACTATCCAATCATCCAGACCACACTTCCTCAGTTTAGCTGTGAGGATGCTGTGGGAGACTGTGTCAAATGCTTTACTGAAATCAAGATAGACCACATCCACTGCTTTACCATCATCTATCCACTGGGTTATGTCCTCATAAAAGGCTATCAGGTTGGTTAAGCACGACTTCCCCTTGGTGAAGCCATGTTGACTGCCCCTAATGGCCCTCTTATTCTTGATATGCCTAGAGACAGCACCCAGGATAAGTTGTTCCATCACCTTTGCAGGGATGGAGGTGAGGCTGACCGGTCTATAGTTACCCGGGTCTTCCTTCTTGCCCTTTCTGAAGACCAGAGTGACATTTGCTGTCCTCCAGTCCTCAGGCACCTCTCCCATTCCCCACAACTTAACAAAGATGATGGAGAGTGGCCTAGCAATGACATCCATCAGCTCCCTCAGCACCTGTGGGTGCAACCCATCAGGACCCATGGATTTATGGATGTTCAGGTTGCTTAACTGATCCCTAATCCAGTCCTCATCAACCAGGACAAACTCCTCCTGTATCCTGATTTCCTCTGGAGTCTCAGGGGTCCTGGGCTCCTCAGGACAGCCTCCAGCAGTATAGACAGAGGCAAAGTCCACTGATCACTCTGAACGGAAACCATTTCCCTCTCCTGGAATCAGAACTGCCCAACTGTAAGCCACATTGCCTATAGTTAGCACCAATCACGTCTCTACCAGTCGTGGTGATAAAAGTATGCGTGTAGAATACCAAATGGCCCTGTTAAGTTATTTGATGGGTCTAGAAACTGGGACAGGATCTTCTGTATGTTGCTCTTCATAGAGCTAAATGTGTTTCTTTCTCATAAACAGTTCTTTTTTTTCTCTCTTCTTTCACCAATTTTCTACTCAGTTCCTTCCCTTGAAGATATACACATTTGCTTGAAGGCAATTCTCTGCAAAACATTTTATCATGAGAAACATTTTCAAACAAGAGAAAGTTGAAATGTTTATTTTTGGTGAATTGCAATTTACTTCCAAAGGTCATTCATTCATTTACAAATCCATTCTAACCATGCAGTTAATTTTACTTTCTTTCACACTCATACTAAATCAAACTATTACCCAGAGTTAAATAAAATTACTTCATTGTGACTTTTTTTTTTTTAAATGAGAAAACTCCGCCACCTCTTTCAGCTTCTATTATTTCTGGTACCTCTCTCCTGTTCAGACTTCCCATAAAAAGGAGCTGAGTGCCTTTTAAGCCAATCCATCAGTTACGTTTTCTTTGTGTTCATCACACCATATCTTTGCCCTGCCTTTTGGTACTCGTTACCACAAAGTGATCATATGTGTTCATGAGAAATTACATCTCAGATCAGCCAAGGTTCTGTAACAAGGAGACTGCTAATGTGCCAGCAAGAGAGGCAGCACAACTCATTGAGGAAAGCACTAGAATTTGGAAGTCCCGAGTTCTGCACTAACTCTTTATGCAGTTTCATGTACAGCATGCATCAGTTTCCACATCAGTGAATTGGATTTCCGGGTATTTTATTTCCTTCTTAAAGTATTTTGTGATCTTACAATTCAAAGTGCTAAACATAGCAAACCCATGTAATCCTACTAACAGTGATAATATTTTTCTACTACCATGAGTTATTTCTTTAACCGATTAAAACCTACATACAGATAGAACTGGCTCAGAGAATTTCAGACAACGAGGATGATCATCCATAAAAGAAATACTGGTATAGACTGAAAATAAAGATAATATTAATAGACTAAGAAAGCTAGATTATGTTGGAAATTAAGTAGCATGTTAAATTCTAAGAACCCATAAAATTAACATTTCTGAGCTTGAAAAGTGGTCAATACAGAAGTGTCCTAAAGGTCAACATTGGGACCAATTTTTTTTAATGCATTACTAAGACAGAAAAAGAAATAGACAGCAAGTTATTGAAAAATGATAGAAGGTTAAGTTATTTCGGCTAATAATAGCCTGCAGAGGATTGCAAAATTCCCCAGCTGTACTTAAAGTCATTGGAGATCTGGGCAGCATGATGGCAGATTAAATTAATCTTGGATAAGCAGGAAATATTGTACATTGCCACAATACAAAAATCAAAGTCACTAACAGTCTCTAAACCCAGCAGCTAGCTACTCTAGTGGACAAAGAAGTAGAGGAGTCAGCACAAGCAGTTCAAAAGCTAGATGATGAGCACAGTTATAATTACTTAAGTTAGACTTAGCATGGGGCAGACATTTCCTGTAAACTTGACTGCAAACAGGATGTTTGGTATCGTAAACCAAGGACAGAAAACAACAAGAACATTTTATTTTATATGTTTTGTACAGTATAATATGCAGCTTGCTCAAGTGTTTCAATGAAACTGGTTGTTCACCTTTAAGAAATGTAGGACAGGAATGATACTTAGAGGGGCAGGTTCGGGGCCTGGCTGCATTCATAGATAATGAAGAATATTTATGCTGGAAGGGAGCTGTTTGAAATATTTTTAGAGACATTTAAAGGGAACATTTTAAAAATTTGAAGAGTTCAGTGAAAAATAAATTACTTTCTCTTTAACATGAATGGTTAAGAGGACAGGGGAAAGAGAAATGAAGAAAAATATGAAGACAAGCAAGCACAAAGCTTGCAGTGCAAGGAAGAACTGTGGAAACGTGTATGAAGATAAGGCAATTAATGTGATTTGTTTCAAATGGGAACCAGACAAGTTGTTAACCAACAACTACAGCTGTAGTTAAGTAGTAAAGGAAACTGAATCCTATGTTTCACAATGCCAGCTAAACCAACCAATTTACTATTTAATGAGCACCAGTATTCAGTGGGCAAAAAGCAATTGGGGTACTTTCTGTACATTTTAGTTTTATTCCCTCCCTCAGGCATCGTAAACTCTATTCTCAACAAGTTTGATCGTTCGGCTTTAAAAAAATCCTAGCAAAAAACTTCCCTGCTTGCCCTCTCTGTGCCTATGGAAGCCAGACAGGTTTCAGCTACAAATGATCTCTGATATCCAGCCTACATATTACTCTCCACAGTAGCTGCCTGTCATCCTCCATTCAAGTCTTTCGATACCTCCTTCTAAAGGACTTGGTTCTCCTTCAACTCAGTCAGAGTGATGTTTTATTCCACAGGTTGCTCATTGAAATCAGTGGCATTCATCACAGAAAGTTATTCTTTTACAAAAATAGGAGAGGCAAGAGTGAATATGAAAAAGTTATCATGGTTTTTTGCCCTAAGAGGATAAAACAATTATCCTGTTACAAAAATACGCTAAAATCTGTCCATGTCAGAAATACAGGAGAATTTGCCTCACTGTTCCTTTGTCCTTAGGATAGCTATGGTTAAGTCATTCCTGTACTTGTGTGAGAGATCTGTAAAATAAAGTCAGTACTGAGCTCCAGGATCCCTGCTCAGGAGAGTATATACTCCTAACAGAGAAACCAAGAGTATAGCAGAATTTAAGCTTCAGTGTTCTTTCTGAATGGAGGTAGCCTGCTGAATCACAGCCTTATATTAAACATTTAACCTATTGGCTGCCACTCTTTTATAAAACAAATTCAGATACATGCTGGTAGAGCAAGTTCCTTGAATCATCTAAGGAAAAGCTGCAATGACATTCTCTATTATGCTTCACAATAGGAGTTTCTCTTGTCTCTTCTTGCTTTATTTAATTCCTCAAATCAGAGAGAGAAGAAAAACAGAAGATAAATTACTTTTTTTTCTTCAGGTTGACTGATATCCAGAGGATGTCAGGTCTGGTCTCTCTTGCTTTCCTTAGGATTGCCCAGATGGCTCCTTTGAAATGGATGCATCTAATTTTAGAGCAAGAAAAGGAATTAAAAAATAGAGAGTCTAGAGCAAAGTGACTTTCTCCTGAAAGCTTTGATTTGTTAAAATACTATGACAATATTTTTCACTCTTTCCCTTTGCTTGATTCTCTCTCTTTTTCCCCCGCAGAGATGCACATGTGTTAAGTTAAAATTAATGAAGAACAGAGATATATCTGGTGAACGGTTCAGATTTTAACATATAAAGAACACATTTGCTTTATTGGATTTCTGTGGCCAATCTGAGGAAAAAAGATATGTTAAAACCACTGTAATACCATATTAAACTGGAGTAATGGAGCAACACAGGGCATGAACTTCAGGCTACCAAGAGGGCTGCCCGTGGAAGTGAAAGAATGAAATACATGTTAATTTTTCATGTTATTAAACCTGGATGCATTTTGTTTGCTGTTTTTTATAACAGTTGTGTTCTTGATGTATATATGCTAATTTATAAATACTGAGACTTAAGATGTGTCCAAATGACCTGTCAGTTCAGACTGACTTCAGACACAGATAATGCAACACAACACGGTGTACATAAAGAAAATAATGAAGTATATAAAAGTAATTAGAGCTAAAGAGCTGAAACAACTGCAGCCAAAGGACACAGATTTCCAGTGAGCTTGAGTTAAATCTTTAACATATTTGACTTTCTTCTTAGTTTACTGCAGAATAGCTGGCAATGGTTCTTTGCAATTGCATACACGGTGCTTTAGATAATTTATTGTTTAGTTTGCACAGTACTCTGTAATAAAAACATTCTGCTTTCAAAGGCAGGGTCTATTGTGTTGGATAGGTAAAAGCCTAAAAGAAAAATGGGAGATTACACACATGACAGGAAACTAAACTAGCTTTGCATACGCCTGTCATCCAAAGAATAAGATCTTCACAACAAAATCTTCTAAGGTCTTCTAAATTTTTACAGTGTGAAATACTTCTGAGGTATTAAAGAAATAAATAAACTAATGACTTCATAGCAAAAGATTGTGTCTGTTTCTATAAACCTGGCTCATTTGGGAGCTTGATGAATTTCAACAGGCAAAGTAAGGAGCTCAGGCAGTGTCTCATATTACTAAGTTGAGTTTGTGCAATTAATTGAAATAAAACTTAGTACTACCTAAGGTTTCTCTGTTCCGCCTTCAGTACTCAAGTTGTATCAGGGGAAGTTTAGATTGCATAGAAGGAAGAAGTTCTTTACTGAGAGGATAGTTAGGCACTGGAACAGGCTGCCCAGGGAGGTGGTGGAGTCGCCGTCCCTGGAGGTATTCAAAAAATGAGTGGATGAAGCACTCGAGGCCATGGTCTAGCAGTTAGGGAGGTGATGGGATAAAGGTTGGATTTGATGATCCTGGAGGTCCTTTCCAACCACAGCGACTCTATGATTCTACCCTGGTAAATTAATTTTCTGAAGTCCTCTTCATTCAAACAAAGGTATGTTACAATAGATGATCATTTTTCCCTATGTTACGTCAAAACAATGTATAAGAGGTCTAATGGAGGATACTGCTGGAACTGACTGAGGCTTCTTGGTTCTACCTTATGGGTGTAAAGGGAAAGCTGAAGCCTGAACTTAAGGCCAAATTGATCACCACTTTGTCATTGCCTTCAAGAGCATCATTACCTTGCATTCCCGTGTTTTTTCCTTCCTGGAGATGGATGGAAACAATGGCCAATGTTTTTCTTTAGGTAATGTAGCAAAGTTCAGTGTAGTGGATCTTTGGAGCCCTGATGATGCATATTTTAAAAAGCTTTTGAGAAAAGTGTATCTTAGCACCATATGTCTGCAGAGTATTTTCTATATATTGTGTTGAATGAATTATTCTTTTTGAGTAAGAAGAGGCAGATAGCAATGTATGCTTTGCTTTTAACAACTGTGACATTCCACAGGTAGACCAAGTAAAGATCCTGCTCTCAGGATTCTGATTTCAGTGGAAAAGACAAACCCTTTGCTTTCACTAGTTTCATTAGCAAATTCAGTAAATGCTATCTTTGTCTGATTGTCTCTATATAACAGACATACATCTTGGAATAAATATTTGCATACAAATACCATCTAATCACACTTCTAGAGAGCAAACTATTTCCAATAAACTGAAGATGTGATGAGACTTGGGAGTATTAATATGCATAATATTACAGTGAGGCCCACTTACAAGAATGACCTGAATTATGTATTTGTAATTTAATGTCCCAAGCTTTTTAATATACTCTTGAGAATAATTGCAGCTGCAGTACAACTGATGCTAAATACAGTGAGCACAGAATTCTTGTTTCCCTTTTTTTTGCCTGTTTTTTCTTCATGAGAGATTCTTTTTACTTCAGATGCTAGCTATGACTGTCCCAGACCTCCCCAGTATACACCTGTATTTCCCTATACCAGCTCTTACATTTAAAAAGCACAGAAAATAACCTGAAGAAAGATTCCTTTTGGGGAATTGTTTTGCCAATTACTAGGCCTAGCACAAAGGACACAGCCAGCAGTAGAATGAACCAGTAACCAGATTCTGTTGCATACAAAAAGGTGCATGGGTGATCACTGGAGGTACAAACAAGTCAATCAGATCACACATAAGAGACAGCAACCCCAAGAATGATACAACATTGCCAACAATCACTGGAACAAACCAAGCAACCAAGTCTCCCATGGCAGAGATGGGAGACAGCCAAGCCAATAGGCTGATCATGTAGGATAGAGGCAGCCACATATTGTTCTCCCAGAGCCCATGTTCACAAGCACCAAACCTGACCAGGGCCTCAGTTGCATGAGGAGTCAGGAGGTCCTTTCCCCAACAGGAAACTCTGCAAAGTGCATCCACCTCACAGACAGACACTCCACCCTTCCTGCAAGTGGTCCCAGCTTTTATCCCCAAAGCAGGACACCTGGCACTCATTTACCCAATGTGGGGCACCTGGGGCTCGTTTACCCAAGGGCTTTCCTTACAAGGCCGGCCGCACCTTGGAGGAAAGCCAAAAGGCAAACTCATCCCCTCCTTTTAAAGGACCATGGGAACCACCTATATGTCAACCTTAATTCAGGGCTTGGGGTTCAGACCCCAGCACTTCAGGAATGTGGTGAAAAAATGTCAAAAGGTAGCAACTGTCACAGCAGAAGATATTAAAGAACAAAAAAGCTAGCATAAAAGAGCCCAGGTACTGAGCTGACAAGCAGTAATATTGTGAGGAATGGAGCCAGATCTGTATCCATCACTTACACAGAGAAACTGAGGCTCTGGATTCAGCCAACATCCTTGTATGAAAACAAAAGACAGATTCCCAAGGCTATCAGAAAGAAGTCCTCAGTTTCTATTTTTATGTTGAGGAACAGATTTTCCAAGGAGCAGGGTAGCATAGTTAGTACAGCCCTTGGCACTGGACTGAAATGTATCTGGGCAAATGACTGCTCTCGCCTCTGCTCTCTTCCACCTCCACAGCCTACAGTCCTGAGGTAGGTAGTCCACCTGCACATTCCCCAGGGACATCTTAAAGCTTACAGACCCAATAGGCCCCCAGAGCTGACAATCCAGCTGACAAAGACATCTGCAGAGCCTGTTTAGAATGTCTGGTCCTTCTGTTCTTGCCAATATGCTACAAGAAGGTATTCTTTTGTCAAAGTATATTTTTCTTATGCTAAATGCTATTCTTGCGTTATTTTTCTACTGATAACAGATGTGTTTGAATGTGGGAGAGAATAATCAGGCAAACAGCTTTGGAAGAAGAGATTTTCTCAACATAGCTCAGAGCTGGGACAGTACACATTATTTGATGGCAGCTCTTCATCTATTTGCCTTTCTATGAGAACAGATAAACTTGCATACCACTTTCAATTAGGGACACTGTTCTGTTACCATTTATGCCAGTAAAATCCTCCAAAACTCGGTGGAACAGCACTGGTAAATGGTCTTGAACTTAGGTAATTTACTTTTGTGAAGAAGAACCTGATGAAAGAGAGAGTACAAAAAATACAGTCCACAGGGGTTAAGAGCAGTAGCACCACAGTGTTACACATCAGTGACTCTCACTTTGTAGGTTGTGGACTGGTGGCAGTCTGTGAGACATGGGCCTTGAAAAGTGGTCTAAGAGATGACCGCAGAGGAAAAATTAAAAAAAAAAGGTGCTCTCTCCCACAGTCATGCAAGTGAGTAAACAAACAAAATAGGAGGAAGTAAAAGGAATAAAAGAACAAAGCTCAGCCTAGTTTGTATTTAGTTGTAAATGAAAAACATTGTTGGTAACACTACAAAAGGTGTTACATGAACCTTCCTCAAACAGGGTAAACCCCCATCAACTTTTTTTAAAGGCTAAATGGTGTTTTGACTAAAGAAATTGATCAATATCATTTTGCAACACATTCAGAAGAATCAGTAGCACCTATGTTGTGATTAAGTCCATGATTATTACAGTTCAGGACAAAAATGTATAGCAATGACTGATGCAGAAAGAGTGTAAAGAGACACAGGAGATATATTAACAGAGCCAGGCTCCAACCTATTTATGACAGGAAATTCTGCTTTAGAAACCAGGGACAAGATTTGCCACCAATGTTATTCACACTGCTTCATTGACACACACGGAATTACACTGATTTACCTGTATAGGTCTCGCCTCTTGCTGTGAAAGTGACTACTATGCTTTTGTTCACCAGTATATGTACTGCTTCCATTCAAAAAATGCAGTTTTAGCCTATCCTGTATTGTAGCATATCAGTCAGACAGTTTTCAATGAAACATTTTTCATAGGGAAATACTAACTCTTGTTTGCCAGAAAAAGGTCTGTTCTGAAGTATTTTAAATTTTAAAACAAGTAGTGAAAACAAAGTTGTCAAATTATGTTAGATTTTTGTGAATTACATAACCAAATATTCCTTTTTATTTTAACATGTAAATGAATTCGTTGTGAGAAGGAGGGAAGAAACCCAAGAGTTTGTCCTGATTTTTATTTCACAGATATATATTTATCATAATTCAGGACAGCAAAAAGTGTAAACCATCTTGAAAATTTCCTTGGAGCAGAGAAAACAGCTATAATCAGATGCCTCTCAGCTCAAAACTTATCCTCTGTCTTCCACATCACAAACACACTGTCTCCCATATTGCCATATGAGGTTATTAACCATAGAGGAAATCATTGTATCAGCCCCTTCCTTTTCTGTCACTCCATTAATTGCTCCAAGTCAGCAGCTTAATGGTTAAGAAAGAAACTTTATCACGGACTTTGTCAAAAGAGTTTTCTGAGAACTGTTAATTTGCAGCATGCTATTTAGAGAAAAAGTCTGCTCATCAGACGATAATCTCAGAAAACTGTGGGTTTGCAAAGTGGCAGGTACCCAGCTCTCCCTTGGCTGAAAACAGCAGAGAATTACTTTCATACCTACCTCCCACATACAGGAGCTTTTTCCTGGGTTTTTCTGTTCCATTCCTCATGACAAGGCATTTCAGGCCATGCATTTCAACTTCATTGGAAGTTTCTTTATACCTTTAAAATGAAGGATGCTGAGCCAAGCGCTAAGGCTTTCAGTAGAACTGAGACATAGGTACGTGCTGTCAAATATGATGAGAGGTTGTTCTGGTGGCTTGTACTTGTGATTTCCAGGCTTAAATGTTAGTCTTTTCCATTAGTGCAGCCATACCATCCCTTCAGTCATTCCTGTTGTCCTTCTTTGAACATTTCCTGGCTTTGCTAAATACCATTTCTAGCTGAGAGAACCAAAGTTCTTCAAGTTTTTCAAGTCTTCAGTTTTTCAAGATGTAGGAATACAAGGGATTTATGCTTCCACGTTAGTTTAAAATCCAATAAATAAATAGTAAGGTAAATTAATGGTGATGTGTGAGTCAATACGAATCAGTATGGCGGTGATCACCGACCTGTGGCTGACATGCCAAAACTTATTAATGTGCTCAAATGGATGTCCTTGTCTGGTTCGGATGGCTCTTGGCTAGCCAAAAAACTGGAGACTAGTTATGTCTGTTATTTGCTCTCTCAGGCCTGCAGGTTACCCCTGATTAATTTTACCTCTGATATTTAATACAAATCTCTGCTCTTGGCAATTACCTGGAAAGAGCATAGTGTTTATCATGCAAAAATTTGATGAGATATTTTTAGGCATTCAAAATCATAAAACTTGTGTTTGCATTTCACTAACCTAATCACCTTATCTAGTGACATGAGCATACTTTTACTCATCTATCTATCATCTTCTCTGTTTCTACCCAGATGTAAACCGAGGGTACAATTCTGCTGTTATTAATGCCAGATCTCTGCACTTCTGGATCACAAAACATACAGAGGCAGTTCAAGCAGGGGCACATTTCCATACTCTGAATGGTCACTGCCAGATCAGCCAGTCTATAGAAAAGGACTTTATCTCTGCACCTGTCACCTGCAGCTGTCTCCTGTTTCAGGTTGCCATCCAGTCTTCCAGCCAGCTTTCTTGGAAGCCGTGCTGTTTCACATCAGGTGTTCTGCTCCCCAGAAAGGGAGCAGAGATGACCCTGTTCCCAAGGTCAGGCAGAACCCCAGGAAACTTCCTCCTAACAGCAGTTGTCTTCTGGCTTCTGTCATCATTTGCACCTCAGCCCTGTCTTTTTTATTTCCACAAAGGGTAATCCTTGTAGGAGAACCAGAAGAATGGACCTGGGCTTGTTCAAGCCCTACAAAGCCGTATGGAAATTACCTGCATGAGGAATGAACCATCTTATTCACTGTAAGCCACACTCAGCTGGAAGCAGAACATATGGAGATGCAAGACTGACCCATGTCTCATTTTTTTTTCTTCTTTCTCAGTGTAACCAGCAGTAGCTTGCTTTTTTTGTGCCAGGAAGTAGCACTTGCTGGAACTGTTCCCCTCTGCCTTGCTGAGAGCTTTATATTCCTGTTTGCACCTTCTTAGCTGATTGCACTATGAGAGGAAAAATTATGAAGGATGTTACTGGGAATTCTGATGAGTTTGTACTTTGCAGTCACCCGTATCTTTGAGAAGTGTTCAGGATCAGCTCAGCTGAGGATAAGGACAGAGTGACTTTGAGTTCTGTTTCAGGCTTCATCTACAATGGCCCTGTCTTTGTTGATTGAAAATTATTCCTGATCTGCATGATGCCAGTGTGAGGCTGGCAGCCCACAGGAAAAGCACTTCACCGAATGGTTATGTTTGACTGCTTTATATTTTTCCCTCAGTAAGCTTGGCCAGAATCTCTGCCTTCTAAAGCAGCAACAGACAGATCCAATCACTGAATTGAGGACAGATGACTAATAACTAATAATAAGCTCTGCAACGCAGCAAGGGGCCTGAAAGTAGAAACCTCTGCATCAGTGGAGCTGGAATGGAAAATTTCGTAAATGAAAAATTGGTTTGGAATTTATGCTTGTCTGTGTGAGCAGCTGGGCTTGCTGGAAGCATGGGGCATGCAGCTACTTTGTTAGACCTTTTCCTCTCCCCTCTTTGTTTTAATTAAATGAAGACACTTGATATGAAAACCTTTTAACACCTCTCCGAATCACCCGTAGGTACAGGCAGAAGCTCATCCTGTGCTAAGTCTTGCTGGCAGTCACTCAAGGGCTGTTTTTTGCTGCTGTCAGCAGCAACACGTGTCATGAATTCAGGCAGGCTTCTGTTCTGATGACTGCATTTGCAGGCACAAGAAACTGCACAGAAATCAGACAGCACTGTAATAAATTTACTTGTTCCTGCCTCATTTTTGCTCTCAGAGCTTGTCAACTCATTGGAGTAAGTCAACAAGGTATAATATGCTTGAAGACACTAAAAATATACACCTATATAAACAATTGCTTACATGTATATAGGTACATGTATATACATGCATTATAAACAAACACATGCATAGTATTTTTAAAAATGTATATACAGAGAGGATTTCTGATGGCATCTACCCTCAAATACCTGTTCAACACACATGTTCTCCACAAGTCTTTGCAGTGTAGACTCCATAGAGTTCTTGCTCTTCCAGTTCATTGCAGTACAGTAGGTGTCATTTTTATGTGGTAGTAAATTTGAGGAATACTTAAGAGGATGGCTGCTTCTTCCTTCTACATAGTAAATTAAATGCTAGGTCTTCAACACAGTTCTTTTATTGTGCTTAGTTACAGACTTGAATCAGAGCAACTGGCCCAATTGTCTCTAGAACACAGAACTGACATGTAGTAATTGTGTCCTTTTCAGTTTTTAAGTGTTTGTATGACACCCTACTCTGTCAGAAAATCTAATAGGAAATAATAGGCCCAACTGAGCTCTGTGTAGCTGCACTGAATTTAAATCAAGCTACCTCAAGGAAAAAATAGGGGTTTAATTATGATTATTACTCTTTCTTATTATTTTCTCTTCATAATATCATGGTGATTTTAAAACATACTCAATAGACACTTGTCTGGAATCCTACTGAGTTTAACACAAGCACAAGAGGGATAGGAACTCCATTTGTACAGCAAATGTACAGCTCAGCAGAGCACATAAATCCACACAAAACTCAAGACATACAATGATATTCTGTTGCCTTCTTTGGTACTTAATGGGTATGTCCGGGTAAATTGCCTACTCAAGTCCTGTGATTAAGTCAGCACTGTCAGGGACAATGAGGTATAGAAATGTCCTAGTCCTGCTCTAAACCTGTGAGAGCTTCTGGTTCCTACTGTAACCTAGAAGAATCACAACTGCAGTGGAAGAATTCTACCATGATATTTGGTTCACTCAGAAATTGCACAGGAAAAATCTGATCATGTTGAACATTTAGTCCATTTTTTTTCAGATATGACATTTTCAGATAAGTATTGTGTGCCTGCTGCTCATCCAATGTACAGTAAAGCACCTTGAGAAAAGTGAAACAGTAACATGACAATCGTATTCTGTGCAAGTAATTGGGAACTCCACATAAAAATTTCAAACAACATTATTTTTTGCTAGGTTTATGCAAGAGTGGAGTCAGACCTCAGAAATGTGGGATGTGATACTTCTATTCTGATCTGTGTGCCTATTCATATGATACTGGCATTAAACCATATTAAGTTACAAAGCACTATCCATTCACATTCTGAATTCATCCAGCCCCATCTGTGTCACTGGCATGATTCATTACTTCCTCTGGACCAGAGACTGGCAGAGGGATGTACCTGTTTTTCATACAATAAATTCTATTTTCAAGCAAGTTTTGTGGCAGCTGGGAATATTTTTCTGCTACCACAATTTTATATAGATACTGAAACAGTTGAGAAAATAGGCCATACAAAGGTGTGTGATTGTCTAACTCTCACAGTTCATAGGCAGTTTAACAGAACTGTGGGCAAGTATTTTTTGTAAAAGTACTTCCTCGATCATGTGCCACAGGCCAGCAGTTACATGTGAGATAACCCTTAGTGGGTTTAAGTGCTCGGATGCTTGGCACATTAAGAAAAAAATCCTTTTCTTCATTCTGGATGCATATGGTGGTAGTGGAGTCAGTATCAGTGCAAAGTTCCAGAAGTTTAGGAGCTTTTAGTACAACTTTAATAAAGTGTTTGTAGGTTATCTGTGAATAATGTGAAATCTGAGACTATTTCACCACTGATTCACAAATTAAAAATGGGAGTGTGAGCTAAATGCATCAGGTGAAGTATTCATAATGTATAATTCAAGCACTGGAAAGGCAATATTTTCATCAGTTTCAAAGCATTGGTTGTGTTTGGGTTTGCCTTTGTTTTTTTTCCTCTTTGCCTTTTCTGTTTACATTGCCATGTTCTCATCACTAAATATATAACGGCTTCCATCGCTGAAGAAATAACAGTCAACCCCAACCTACATATCAGCAACCATTGGTCAATGGACTGATTTAACATTTCATGGTACCTGCACTCTTAATCGATGATTGCAGGGAAACTGGGACAGAATCCCTTTACAATGCTCTGGTGCTGTTTCTATAAAGAATCTTTTTTTTTTTTTTTTTTTTTTTACCAGTACTTCTCTTCTTCAGTGAGAAAATAAGTATCATATTTTATAGGTGCTTATACATATAACCCCATATTCTCAGTGGGGCATTTCATATCCTTCCTCATAGCATTATGAGAAATGACTGAAAAAACCCAGCTGGGTTCATAGATCCTTATGAACCAGATTTCCAGTCTTCAAACATACCAGAAACGAACATGAGTATCCTGTTATTACTATGTATGGGGAAAACACTGAAAAAATGGAGATCTGGGTCAGCAATTGTGCACATGGAAAAACACTCCTTTGTGCTTCATATGTAATCATGCAGATCCCTCTTAATTTCTTACTTAAAGTGATTTTTCCAATCATTGCCATAATTAAGTAGAAGAGAAAAATTAAATCAGACCCAAATCTTCTGCCTAACAGAGGAGTCTGTAGAATCTACAGGAGCAGCTCACTGCAAACAGATTTGGGATCAGTCTTCTATTATGTTTCAGCTTGCTCTCTTACGGTTACAAATAGGCTTAAAGTTTAATGTCCTTTTCAAAATGTGATAACGTTCACTGTTACAGCTCTGGCTGTGGTTCAAGATAAAATTTGCAAACTTGTACTCATGCTTCACCATATCCTAATACAATATGAAATTTATTTGGAAAATATTTCCAACGTAACAAGGTAATTTTCCTAAAATCAACCACTTTCAAGACTGCCTTTTAGTTTTCAAGTATTTTTCCCCACAATTAAATAGACATTTTTTCAGTTAGTCATTTCCCTTGTCCTTCTCCCCACTCTCTGCCTTCCTTCACCACTCAAAAGAACAAGCAAAGAATAAATGTTTGATTTTAGACTGTCCATCTGCAGCCAACAGAATGAATACTACTTTGATTTTTGTGAGAACTTATGACTCATGGTCCTGGTGTGCTCAGCTAGAGAGAGGGAGAAAAGAAAGCATTGCTCACCTCCTCTCCCTGATTTTTCAACCAAACACTCTGTATGGATTTGGGAGGTTCCTCCTAGGCAGCAAACCTCCAGAAATGTCCCACCTCCTGTCCATGTATTTGTCAGGTGAGGATGGTTGCCCAAACAGCTTAAAATTTCTTGTTTGCACGTTTACCAGTGATCAGTCTAGCAAACATTCTTTCAGTTTTTCTATATAACTGTATTTTATTGTCTTGTACAAATAGGAAGAGCAAGTGAATTTTGATCAGACATATAGAGATTACAGTAGTGACTGTAATAGCTCTTTCTTTACCATTGTCACGTTTCTACCACTGACACAGGAAGTGTGGTGGGGATAATCATCACGTACAAGCTGCGGCTCAGATCACTCATTTGGGGCCCATCAGAGCACCAATCTGCAAGGTCCCAAAGTTTGGAGCAGAGATTGAAAATGCAGGGCACTAGCAATGGCCAGGATTTTGGTAGAGCCCCAATTAGCAGTGTTCACATGCACATCTTGACCCAGAATGAGGCTGACGCACACAGCCTAGTGGAAGACAGCCTGACCTCACTGCATCTGGGTCTGTGGCTCACTCATATCATATGCCAGTGTGAAGTGACCAGGCGTGAGCCTCAGCAGCCAGAAATCACCACAAGAGGAGGATGGGCAGTGCTCTGAGCTACCCAAAACCACAGCTCAGGAACTGCCAGGAGCCCTCACCTGAAGAATGGATGCTCTTTACAGCAGGACCCTGCCACATACATCCCTGGCTGAGCTCCTTGAGAGCTCTGCAATGACAGCAGACAGCTGGGCTGTATAATTGGCCCCAGGAGAAGGCTAATCCTCTCTGTTCAAACAGCTGGATGCACAGTACTGATGTTGTACTCAGAACAAAAAGGAAAAAGAGCAAAGGATTTAATCTGTTCTGACACAGTAATGTCCTTTTATGTTCATTTGGCTACTTGTTGATGAACAGAGGTACTGCAGAGTGATGGCTTCTCACTCCCTTAATTTTACCTATAATTTATAAATAATGTGTGGTTTCAAGATAAAGAACAGTACTGCTAATCCGAGGAAAGTACATTTTTTTGCACAGAGTGATGTCTGACCTCTTGTGCTAAATATTAGTAAGTGAACACGTATCCAATACACCATATGGGACTTCAGAAGTTTAATACTTCTATCACCAGTAATACATATCAAATGATACATTAAAGTAACCCAAATTCTTCCTCCAGGGTAAACTCTGTTCACTAAAGAAGACCACTTCTATTTTCTTTCCTCCAGTATACAGGATTGCAAATCTGTATCAGTTCATTACAGATAAAAGAGTCACTTTCTTCTGAAGCATCACAGATGTGCAACCGAGAGAAAGTACTGATCATGATAGACTATTGGTGCCTAACAGGGAATGAAACAAAACATGGGCCTAATTGTAAAAGCTTGGGAGCCAACAGATTTGGCATTTCTCCTGAAATGTTTCATTTCTCACTCAACCTTTCATTTTCTGTGACTGGAAAAGAGATTTTTGCTATCGACTTCCATGGCAACAGAACCAGGCTGCTGATGTCTTTTGACTCAGTTTCCCAGACAATAAAATGGAAAAGCCTGTACCTCTTTCATGGGCGTATAAACACACTAATGCTGGCCCTGCACACTGAGATCTGTGTATTCGATTCCAGAGTGTTATTGAAACTGATTGATGCAGCTCATTACTGGGCTGTAGGCCAGACCAGCTTTTAAGTCCTTTCCATGGCAATGAATTTTGGCTGTCTAATAAACATAGCCATGCTTGTAAGCAGGTCTATCATAAATGCAACACATCTGCGATCACAAAATCATAAGTTTATGGAGCAAAGCAGAAGAAGAGGTGAGAGGGAGGAACTGGACCCCTGTCATTGTTGATGGTAAGCCCTGGTCAGTAGGGCACATATCCTTGTTCTATGTGAGAGCAGACCTCTGCATTTCTTTCCTAGTTATTAGACTGCTGCTGTGTCTATCCCTGAAACATCTAAGCAGGAACATGTCTGCATGACTGTGCATGAGAGTGAACACTTATCCATGGGTGGATTGCAAAGAGGCTTGAGGGGAACACAAGCACTCAGATCACATTGTAATACCAATTCATACTTGCTTTAGGTAACGATTGTTTCTTCTTTGTTGGGATAATTTATGTATTCCACTCAGTTTAAATGAAAAAAAGAAAACACAAGGCCTTTCAAAATTTAACTAAGCTTGAAATAAACAAGGTCAAGATAAAACTTATAGTCAAAGATATTGGCAGGAGATTCATGTGGAGTAAAAGACTGTTGGTTCACTCTGTCTCACTTTCCAAAACATTTTTATTACTCCATTAGTTTTCCCAGTTTCTATATCTTCACACTTGCATAATATAGTTTAAAGAGTGGAATCTAGTTTATTTCAGCCCTAGGGCCTCACCCTGTCATGTTTCATCACATCAGGTTTTATAATCATCATATATATTTTTCACCCTAATCTTACACAAACTGTTCTCTCCTGCTATTTAACATTTTAATATACAGTTTAGTTTCTGCAAGTTTCTTTCAACTTCCTATTGCCTGTGTTTATGTAAGACTTCCAAATATTGCTGTTCTGCCACGGAAAATTCAGTGGCACAGGTATGTGATGACTATGATAACTAAGACCTTGTCCTAGAGCTGACACAATACAGAAATCTGACCTTCACTTATGCTGCCACAGAAGGTCTCCCTGATGATGAAGCTTTAGCAGTTCTCAGCACAAGTAATAGCTGAGTTTTTCTACTCCTATGTGACCCAGAGCTCAACTATAAAAAATGTGCCATCTGCTGAAAGGTCGTGCTCTGATTTAACATCCCTGAGGACTACTTTTTCCATTCAAGCTATGCCCACATCTAAAGGCATCTTGTCTTGGTGAGCTATCCTGAGCAGCCAGGCATAGTACCATAGAGTGGCTCATATCCAGACTGCATAGCACTGCCATCTTCTGGAGAAACTAAACTTATTTTTATCACCTATTATGAGCCCCATATATTCCTGGGTCCTCTATAGGCACCCTAGATGTAATGACTATTTGCATGTGTGATTTATCTATCTAAAGTGCCTGAAACATCATGTCATGCCAAATGTGTTTTTTTTATAGCATGGCGTAAGTAAAAGCATGGGAAATGGAGGGTACAAGGCCTGCTGAAGTAATGCTGAAAGACTGTATGCAGTAGAAAGAACTAAGTCCAGTGTGGAGGGTTCTAAACTGCTGTTCAGTGAAGGACCGCAAAGGTGATTCCTGGAGAAGAGAAGGCTGATGGGGAGATCTAATTAATATATACAAATACCTGAAGGGAGGGTGCAAAGAAGATAAGCCTCAGCAGTACCCAGTGCAAGACCAGAGGGAATGGGCAGAAATGGAAACTTGGGAGGTTTCCTCTGAACACCAGGAAACACACCTGCACTGTAAGTGTGACTAAGCACTGGCACAGGTTGCTCAGAAAGGTGGTGGAGTCTCTATCTTTGGAGCCATGTGTCATCTGGACATGGTCCTGGGCAACCTCCTCTAGGTGGCCCTGCTTGAGCAGGGGGTTTGGATAAAATGACCTTCAGAGGTCCTTTCCAACCTCAACCTCTCTGTGATTCTGTGAAACCTTTACTAGGATTGAATTACCTGAAAACACCTGAAAGTTACCTTTTTATGTTCAAAAGAAATTAGGTTTCTAGACATGCAGAAGAAATAAATAATGATGCTAATTAAAGATGAATCAATTTAAAACTTTTATGTACATAACTCCATACAGAAGGCTGAAATTTTACTCTAAAGTTTGAATGTGAAAGAAACCATACGAGTTAGCAAGTTTTCAGAGGATTTCACAAATCTGGCCAGAGCTCATATTTTTCTTCTGTGGGCCCGGCATGCCTGGCTAAAATTAGGACTGATTTTTCTTCACCTCTGAAATAATGAGTCATATGTTGTTAAAGTAAAAATTGAAAGCTTTACCAAAGAAGAATAATGACTCCACACTTGCAGCAAAACTTTCTTTTAAAATCAGTAGTTCATGGCATGAACTACTATCTTGATTTCGTAGGGAAAGATGGAACTCATCAAAACGAAGCTGGTAATCAGTTTAGTCTTCTGCAAGGAAAAGAAGAACAGAATGAAGGAAACACAAATAAAAAGCACAACCACTTAGCACTGATTGTGCTGGTAAGACTTTTCTCTGTGATGCTCCACACCTGTCAGCACCCTCTTTGAGCATAAAACATAAGAAGAGTAATGTATTTTTAAAATGCTTAAATTACATTTTATTTTATCTTTCTGTGGAGGTACAAAGTTTGCTGGCAATTGCTCTCTACCCACAGCTTGCAGGATTCATGCCAAAACCCTCCTTCACATGGGGAGGCATTTCAGCTCTTTTTACTGAAATCAGCACATTTCCTTTAAAGCTGCTGTAACTTTTTACTGAGATATCTCCTTTTTGTATTTTGTTTTTGTTAAGCTGACACAAAGGGCAGAAGTTCAGACCACTGTATGAGAAACTTTCCAGTTTTTCCTGAGACAATTTTGTAGTCACCACTTTTTCTCAGTACGTGCAGCATTATACATCCATCTATCTATTCATCCAGCTATTCATATAACTCTTTTAGCTATTCATCCATCCCATACACATCTACTATGTTCACCCATTTATTCACGTAAAGAGGCATTCATAATAAAAAAATCAACATGCCTTCCAATGCTAAAAGCTTTGACAGTGTTTCCTCTCTCATATTCAGTACTTCAGAAAGCTGCGAATATTGGGGCAATTTGGCTGAGGTCTATGTTCTCAGATTTCATGAGCTGAGTAATATAAACCCTGATGGACACCATGTAATGTAAGAATCGGTTTCAGGCTGATATCTCTATTTCCACTGGGCAGTCTCGGTGATGTTAAAAGCTTTCTTAATATCAGCTTTCTAAGTGAGGTGCCACAGGGCATGTAGAGAGTTGTTGATGGGAAGAAGGATGGAAACGAAGACATAGGACACAGCTAAGCAGTGTATAAATCTCTGCTTAAAGTCAGCTAGCTAGGATTCAAGGGCAATCACTCTTGCAAAGTACTAGTGATGGGCAGCTGGCTAACATCAAGCATAGAATGGCTGTGGAAAAGAAGCCTCTTTTAGTGAAGCACTTTTTTAGAGTGTAGACCAGCATAGACCTAACAAATCCTGACAAAGGACCTAAAAGAAAGACAGTGCAGAGAGCACTTACAGATGCAGTATCTAAATGTAAAAGCAGCTAAAATCTTGGTGCTGGTCCAGAAACACTCTTCTGTGAACATAATGGAGAATCATTTCCCTTAAATTGAATCAATCTGTTCTTAGAAGAAAACTAAACAATATAATTTACAGAACTACTCTTTATCAGTCTCTGTTGTACTGTCCATTGTCTACCTAGCAGGTTCTCCAGCCCTCCACTGTCAATTTCCTTCAACATATTTAAAGATATCATATATATATATTCATAAAACACAGTTTTCAATCAAAGGCATGTGGTGAGAGGGAAGATATTTAAAATGCAAATTCAGAAGTGGTTCATATTTTCTGCAGAAGTAATATGAAATCCAAATTTAAAACTAGCTTTCAGTCATAAGTCATCCCTGTGATACAACACAGTTAAATGTATTACCAGAGATGAATTTCTGTACCACTGGAAAGAGCTTGAAATACAAACCTGGATCTGAAATTCAAAACTAGATACAGGTGTTTAACTTTCAGCCCTCTTGTCTTCTTACTGGCCAAGAAACAAGAATGAGTCAAACAATAATGATAAAATGATAGAAAAGAATTGTGGTCCAACACCAAAATTATTCTTTCCTCTTCTTGTATCTTCATGTCTTTAGTATGTCTATCATCTCCTACTGCACTTTTCATAGTAAGTACCTATTGCTTCCAAGGGGCATCCATCCAGGACTTCCTTCTGAGCCCTCTTCTTTACAACTGATGTCTCTCTCTCAGACCCATACCCTTACAGCATGGATATTCTTCACATCATCATGACTGCTGGGGTGATTTCCTCTGATCGCCTTTGAAGTAATTGTCTCTGACTTTGTTGTTCAAGAACGAAGAACCACCAAATCGTTCCACTATTTTTTTTAATGTTTCTGGAAACAGCAGGAATACCTGGGAATGTACATAAATATGGGAGATTAATTGCCCTAGAGGGGAAAAGGTATTTGCTGAACAGCGATGTTGATGGCAATACGTATCTGCAAGGGAAGAAATCAACAGTCAGTAAAAGCTGATGCCTGAGCATGCAATCCAATAGAGGGGCAAAGTCGTTTACTCCATTGTCTGAGATTGTTATTCAAATGACCTTATCTCTACTTGCCTCCAAGTTTGTGCTTATCAAAAGGAGGCGCAGTATGAGCCATCTACTGAGGCAATCTCAAAAAATGTGTTCCAAGAGAATAATCATACATTCCTCCAAGGAGGGATTTTGTTGTAGTGGTTCAAGTATTTTTCGTTTCTTAGATGAGACACATTTTTTAATAGCATAGGCTCTCTTGGAAGAGTAACGCCCATTTCCTTATGTCTGTAAATTCACATGTTCTGTAGTCACAAAGGACCACTATAATAATCTAGTTTGAAAACTTTCACACAGAGGCCATGGTATTTTTTTCCTAGAGACTGGACCAAAGGGTGTCCAAAACTAAAGTTTTGCCTGAAAGACTCTAGGCAATGGCAAATCTATTACCTCCACCATGGAAATTCTTTCACTGTTTAATTAACCTTAGTGTTCAAAAGTGTGTTTGATTTCAAGCTTGAATTTGTCTGACTTCCAGCAAATTGGATTTCATTATATTTCTGTCTGTAAGACTACAAATCTTCTCATTATCATAGCTTTCCATGTCTAAGGACCTCTACAAAATATTCAGGTAATCCTTCAGTCTTCTCTTTGATAAACTGAATAGATTAAACTTCTTGAAATTCACATGGGAAGACTTTCTAGTCCTACTTTCTTTGGCTCTTCTTTAAATGTAAAGGTTGTGTAGCTAAAAGTGATTTCAAAGGGGCTGGCAAACACTGGGTATTCTCCTAGCAAGCAGTAAACTTAACAAAGGTCACACTGAAAATTTCAAGACCCCAGCTCAGGCATCACTAGGTGCTAGTGACCTCCTCCTCTTAGATTGCAAGTGCTGTATCAGAAGCTGTAAATAGGAGCTATGATTGGGGAGAGAAACCTCCAGCTGACAGGCTTTAGTTGTGGAAGTATTTGCTTGCCTAAACATGGATGTGTAGTCCTGCTCAGATTGCTAGGAGACATCCCACATAGCCCCAGCTACTCTTCTAGAAAGGTCTGAGTTTATCCTGTATCATGCCTACCAGTCCTAGGCAGCTGAATCCAACTCCTTAGGATACTTAAAACAGCACCTTAAAATAGACTTTTTAATTTTATTTTTTTTTAAATGAATTGAATCTCACCTTCTGTGTCATGTCAGAGTAATTCAGAGAAGTTATTAAATTTAAGAGTATTCCCCCAGTTTTTTTAATTCTTCAGGCTTTATATCGCTGGTGAATTTTACCTGGAAGATATAACAAAATAACCAAAAGGAGTAGTGTTGTACCTTTAAATTATCTTACTAGTAATGATTTTGTTTGCTGATAATCTCTATTAAATATTGCATTTTCAGCTCCACTAGAGAGAGTTTTAATCCACTTAAAATGTGCCCTGTTTATTCCATATATTTTATTTTTTTTTCCCTCAAGATGCCATGTGGTACTAAATCAAATTCCTTGGAGAAATCAAAAAAATCCTCTGTATTAACAAAGTTGTTTCCATTAACCTGACTTGTGATCTTGCCAAAGAAGATTAAATGTTTGTTTGACAAAGCCTACTTTCCACAAAACTAAGTTCCCTGATACTATTTATATTTTTACTTTCTAATACCTCATTAAAAAAGTCCAAAATTAATTGTTCCATTAACTTCTTCACCACTGAAATAGCCCAAGTGGTCTGCTGTCCAATGGCATGTCTCTTTTTTCCTCTTTTAACATATATAAAGTATATAAACGGGAGCCTTCCAGCAATTTAGATTTTTTTTCTTTTTCAAGAGGGATTAGATATTAACATAAGCTGTTTACAAAACTCCATAGCTTATTTACTGTTCTTACAGAAATTATCTCAACCTGTTGATTTAAAAATGTTTATTTTGAATACATACTGTTTAATACTGCCCTTTTTTTGAGGAGAAAGCCTTATCTATCTCAATTTTTGCATAAACCAGGTGAATCTCCCTGCTTCAATCTATACTTTCTCAGGCAAGAACAAAAGTCAGAACTGAGAAAAACAGTTTACGCATGTGCATGATAGATGTAATTCTGAAGCGTCTCAGGGGCAGCCAGGGACCATTCTTGAGGTTTTCTCTGTTGTCTCTCAAGTCATCACTGCTTCTGAAAACACTTTCATGAGAGTAACAGCATCATGAGCGAGCACTGTGCAACAGTATGTGTTGCACTGTCTTATACCTAAGGCTATGAATCTAAAATTCTGGATTCCATTCATATCTCTCTGACTAGCATGGAAACTATCATTGCCTCATTTTAACTCCTTGTGCTCATTTCCTCTCTCATCTTTTTTTCTGTCTATGCATTCAAACTGTAAACTCTCTGGGACAAGGGTTGTCTTCTGTAATCAGTACTGAACTCCTGTTAAAATTAGGGCCTTTATACAGTACCTCCACACAAATAATTGATAATACCAATGACTGACTGATAGGATAGGCTGGTGGTGGTATAACTCAGATGAGCTCCCTTAGATCCTTACATCTTTCATCTCATCGGAGAGCTCTTGAAACTTCATAGCCAGTTGGTTATGGACAACATGCATCTCAGCTGCTTGTTTGAAATTTTAATAAGAATGTAAAGCAGATGTGATCCTTGCTACCTACTATGTATTGGTTCTGGGCAATGAATTCTGCCTCTGAACTGCAATCTAAATACAAAGTGTTTTACAAAGCTCAACCACATCTGTAATTTATTATTTTAATTTTATTTCCTTCCCTTCTTTCTTGTATTATCTCACATATAATATTTTTCTTTTCCTTTTTTCCTGTGTAAGTGGAAAACTGAATATATTACTTTATGTATAAATTATATATATGAGAAAGAAAAATGGTGTATACAAATTGATAGTTAACAACTCCAGCTACCACAATTCCTTCTTCCCCAATGTATTAGCTGCACTTTTCCCTTTTCTCTATACTGCCCCAAAGTGCTGGAACACTTACTTCACCCAGGATATTTTTAAGGAACCTCTGTACCCAAACACATGGTTCAGCCACAAGTCTTTATAAATAAAGGACTGTGTAGGCAGCAAAACTGTCGTGCACATGTGAAAATCAAAGACAGCAGATATGAATATACGTATGAGTGTGAAGGTCCCATCTGGAGATGACAGGAGAGGTACTGTACAGCCACATACTGATTTCTCAGAACATGCACAACATGCTAGTTAGTGTGCTACAAAGGCAACTTTAGACCTTGAACCCTTTAAAAGAAGTGGGACTTGTAAAGCTAGTATGAACTCTTCAGGAGGTAGAGCTAACCTCCTCCCATATCTTCAAATGCTTTTTTTCTCAGTCTTCTCTCTTCTAACCCTTTGGCTTCAGCTGTGTTTGCTTCAACTCACTACTTTGAAGAACCCAGCAGGACACATGCAAAGGTGATGTTTTAAGTACAGAGGATGTGAGTGGCATGCTAGGAGGACATTATGAGTCTAAGAACTGATCTGTACAACCTTATTCATTGTGAAGATCTACTGACATCAGTGTGATTACTTGCATGGTTCAAATATTCACCAAAGTTATGGCTGCACATTCCAGGCCAGGACAATGACATCATTCTGTCCTCTGACCCATGCTGAGAATTGCTTTGATATAAGATAGTTACATTAAGTAAAAATGTTTGTCCTGATAAATAAAACTGTCAGACTCTACATCCCTATAGCATCAAGCCAGCCCAGTCACTTCTGTGGGTTGGTCCCATATCTGATTCTTAAGACCATTGATTATTCCAACCTTAAGCTTGTTTTAGCTTGCTGATGTTCCTTAATCGTAACATATAACACGTATAATCCTACACTCCTGAACAAAGTCTGTCTAGAATATTAATTTCTAGCCATTGCAGTTCTAGCAGTGTGTTTGTGATGTGAATGAAGATCAGTGATTCACAAGTGCCAAAACTGATCAAATGTATTTTGACGACAGAATAATTTGCTATTTTTTTTTTTCCTCAAAAGCATTTAAAAATATGCAAGTTATCAACAGATCCAAGACAAAATTCAGATGTTATAACTATGAGAAGATAATGGTGTTTGGTGTTCAATTTGTGAAGTAGCAAAAGCAAGTTCTTAGAGAATTCCCAAAACAAAGGGCAAAAATAATGGCTGAAGACGAGACACTACATGGATGGATAAAACCCAAAACAGTGGCAGGCTGATAAGAATAGCTGAAATGAGCAGAAAGGAAAACAGAGGTCCCTCTGCTAAACAAAGTATGACACAATATTGATATGGAGTGTCCTGATGGACATTCAAGACTCTTCTTGTACGCTACTTGCAACAGCTGGAATTAAATGTTACAGGTTACCAGAAAAGCCAAACACAGTGGCTGGTTTAGGAAATTCCTATGCTGGAAAAGTTGCAGAACCCTAAAACATATACTGGATGCGGCAAGATTGCGGTATTGAGCAGGACAAGATATAGTGGGCACTAGAAGGAACTTAAGACTATATCCTGGCTTCAGAGCACATTTACCCTAGTCTTCTGTCTTTAACAGTTGTCCCTAGTGGAAATCTAGGAAAAGTGAGACCAGGACAAGCAAGTAAGATACTTTCTACTCTATTACTTGTCCATGGATTTCTTTTGCATTTTGTGGTTCATTTATTTAGCAAACACCAATGAACACCTTCACTAAGTTATTCTCCCATCTTCCATTGAGCCCATGTAAATTCCTTGTACCTGCAACATCCTTTGGCAAGGAGTCCCACAGGCCTGTTGCATGGAGAAGCTCTAATTGTGGAGAAACGTTTACTCTTGGCATTGCACCAGAAGTATCCCTGGCATATGTCTTCATAGCACCTTTTATCAAGGAAGAGGTGGTTTAATCTTCCATAGTCATGCAGAAGTTCCTAAGAGTGGAATGATGTAAGAGATGTAGGTTGTGATGAGAGCATCTACCTCACTAACAGCACACAGCAGTAGCAGTACTAACAATCCCAATAACTTCATGCTTTTGGAGACTAACACAGATTTTTTCTTCACTTTTCTTTGACATTTGAAAAACTCAGCAAGCAATAAGGCCTAAAGGAAATTACCTTGCAATTGGACTGGGGCATCTTTATCTGATCTGTGGTTATCACAACCAAAACTGACTGCCAGCAAACTAATTTTTCCCCTGCTCATTGAATTGCATTGCTCCATTTCTAAGGTCAGTGATCTCAGCCAGGGAAAGGCTAATTGCTAGTAGCTACCACCAGAGATAGGAAACATACCCCGACAAGTAACCCAGTTATGTATCAAATGGCCAAAGAAAGAGAGAACCCAGTTAGCATCAAATCCTATGAATCTTCTGTATCTACAAAATAGTCAGTTGATTGACTTTCAGTGCTCTGCCTTAGACAGCAGAGTCAGACAAGTCAAATATTGTACGGCCATAACACAGCAGAAATGACTGAATGGCTTTTACCTGAACTTGATAAATTGAGTTACATGGTAGGTAAATGCAAACAGTTCTGGCATTACCAGCACAGTCTGAAAGCAGAACAAGAAAGTTTTAGTTCGCTCGTTGCAAATGGTCTCAATGGGCATTGTGACCATATGAACATGCCAATTTATTCCATCTATAACTATATTGACCTAAATCAAAGTTGTTCTGCAGCAGTCTGACTTCAGCTTAACCATTTCCTAATACCAGTGGTCTGGTACCATTTAGTGAAAGCAAAATCACATATAGCAATTTTATTTCTCCCCTCAAGAAATTCAAATGTGTTTTCACACTTGATAGTAACCAATAATAACAGAATATGATGATCATTTATGAATGAGGCAAAGGAGCAAATAAATAAATAAATAGAAGGGTTTTTTTAAAAAAAAGAAAGAAAAGCTAGCCAAAGTACAGACGGATATGAAACCTCATCTATACAGTGGGTCGAGCACACAGACTCTACAACTTAGCAGGATCTGGACCTGTGTGTTTCCAGCTTGTTCTGTTAACCGAATAAGCTCTCAACCTTTCCCTTCAATAAATCTTAACCACAAAAGCAAGAGCAAGGAACTCCATGGTACCCACTTGAAGTGACTACAAACAACTCATTCATCTGTCTGTACAGCAGCATGAGCATTCTTGAATCCCACTAAGGACTAGCACGTCAGAACAACCAACTTCTGTGTGTCACACGCCGGGCACACAAAGACCACAGCACGCAGAACTGGACACATGCCGAGGTCTCCCGGTAATCCTCTTCAGCTCTGTCTGTTTGGTATACAGAAAAAATATTCTAGCCAAAACCAGTAGATACCTCTGAGTATGCTGGCTTACATTTTTTTCCTCCCAGCTCTCTTAGCGTTTTGCCAGTTATTAGGCCCAGTACAAAAGACACAGCCAACAGCAGAAAAACAACCCAGTAAGTGAATTCTATTTCGTGTAAAGGGGTCAGTATATGGAGGATCGCTGGGAGTACAAACAAGTCAGATAGACCACAAATAACAGACATCAACCCCAGCGACCCCAGAAACAACACAGCATGACCAGCAATAAATGGAACAAACAAAGACACAAGGTAACCCACAGAGAAAATGGGAGACAACCAGGATAATAAGGTGATCACATACGACAGAGATAACCCCATGTTGCCTCCCCACAAAGCCTGCGTTTGCAGGTGCCAGACCTGACTGGGATCCAGTTGCATGAGGAGTCAGGAGGTCCTTCCCCAACAGGGAAACTCTGTGAAGTGCATCCACCTCACAGACAGACTCTCCAACCCTTCCTGCAAGTGGGCCCAGCTTTTATGCCCAAACCAGGACACCTGGCACTCATTTACCCAATGCAGGGCACCTGGGGCTTGTTTACCCAAGGGCTTTCCTTACAAGGCCGGCCGCACCTTGGAGGAAAGCCAAAAGGCAAACTCATCCCCTCCTCTTAAAGGGCCATGGGGACCACCCATATGTCAACCTTAATTCAGGGCTTGGGGTTCAGACCCCAGCACTTCACTCAGGCATTAGGAAGGGTAATACTTAAAGCTGTGAAACTTTCTAAGCTTTGCAGAGCTCTTTGGGAACCTCAAACAAAAAGTACTAGACTAGCAAACAGGACAATTTATGCTTCTTGCCTGTACTGCTGGAGCAAGCTTGAGTAAGGTTGCTCACAAGCATGAGGCCGTTCAGAAGTTAATGCAGGAGGATTAGTCCAAAAATATCACTCATAAACACTAAGTCTCATCCTCCTATCACTTACATTGCTGCCAGTGCAGAATAACTTGGACAACCTAAAAGAAATGGAACTGTAAGTCGAGAATAATTTTCACCGAGAGCAAGTCAAAATACCAGCTCTGTCTTCAAACATCCGTAGCCCAGATGATTTTATTGACTATAATCGGATGAAAAAAGAGCAATATTGTTATGAGAAGTCTGACTTCATGCTCACTAATAGAATCCTCTTTGAGGGGTGCCCCACTGCTCCTGACAGATTGTGGCTCCTCCAGGAGCTGTGCAGGAGACAACCCCTGCAGCAGCTTGGGGTTTGGTGGCTTGCTTTTCTTGTCTTTATTAACACAGTGCCACTCATTAAACTGCTCTAAGATGCAAACAAATGGATTATTCTTATTACATCAATTATATATTCCCTAATGAAACCAGAGAGAGTGCAGCGACCAGAAAACCCTTTCTTTGCATAGACTGTGTAGCAGTTTTGTTTTGGTGTTTCTTCCTCTCGTAGATATTATTTCTTAATGAGAGTTCTCCATTCTGGGTCAGTAGTGACACCTGGCTAGCGGATTGCTAGGGCAAAAGTTGTTTTATTTCATATTACTCCAGAGTTTCTGGTCCCTTCCAACTGAGAATATCCATGTCCATCCATATTTTTGCTTTCTGGAGCTAATCTTGCAAAACTGATGCATCTCAATAAATCTATTTTCTGACAGCCTCACTGACTTCAGCATTGTTACATGAGGAATGTAATCCTCTTCATGTGCTCAAGTCTTACAAAAAGAATTACTTGAGGTACATTGTTGCTCAGGCAATAAGAAGGGATGAGGCGGGCATCCAGACATCGTATTGTATGCTTTCCCACTTTTCTTGTCTTTAGCACACTGCAGTACATGAAGGTGATCTGAATTGCTGCCTGGTATTTGGGAAAGCTATGGGATGGTGTGGCAAACACACCAGCTCAGGAACCAGGTAGGTGGTGGCAGTGTGATAAGCAGATAGAAGGAAAATTTTGTTTACTCCACACATAGGGCACCTGCCTATATGGAAGGAGAGAAGAAAATATTCTGCATCCTCCAAATGATGCTAAGCATTGCCTGTTTCACCCTCAGTGCAACCAGGAAGCCCAAGAAGATCAACTTGCTGTACAAGACATGATCCCTGTGGGAAGTGCTTGTGTATACAATCCCTTACCCTGGAGAACAGACTGCACACAAAGAGCATCTCACAGCCCTTAGCTTCTAAAGACACCTGATGTGTGCCTCCTTCAAAATACCATTCTCCTATCAAAAGCAATATGAACTGAAGGCTTAGTTAAGCTGGACAGGTCCTTGGAAAATCTAATTCAGAACTACAAACACTTAAGATCATTCAGTTTTCAGAGGTCCAACTGACTTTTCATTTCATAATACAGTTATGTTGGCCTCTAGATTAGTTTGAGGAGTGTTCAGAATTTGGAACCAAAGTGAAGGTGATTTACTTTAGTAAGAGATTCTTCTTAATTTATCAGTGTCTAACTATTAGAGGGTGCCTCTAATTTGGTCCATATTTTCTGTCCACGTTTGATTAATTCTGACAACTCCATGAAATTTTATGAAATGAATCACTTATGACACATTGCTTTCATTTTGCCTTTCCTCTTTCTACATCTGCCTCTAACTTTAGGACTAACTCTTCTGTCACAGTAAGATCAAAAGAGAGTCAGCCAAAAAAAAAATATAAAAAGAGTTTGATTCTTGGTGACTCAATAAGCTTTGCAAGGCTCAAGACAAAGGACATATGAATTTAAATCTCTGTTCTCAAGCAAAGCATTTGATTACTTTGTTCCCTTGCTTTGCTACTGATCCTGAATAACACTAAATCCTCCCAGTTACAATTTTCCAAGAAACAAAGTAGGGTTTGCTGTTTTTTTCTTCAGTACCAATATGACTTTACATGACTCTGAAGACTGCTGGTTCGCCCTGAGCAAAGCATAACTTAGGCAAAAAGAACTCAGATGGTTACTCAGGATCCTTATAATTTTGGTTCTTTTCCTCAAGATCATGTACTTTGGCAATTGATCTGGAAGGACTGACATGGCACTGCTTATTTCTGAAATACTTCACTTGGGTTTAAACCTGAAACACTGCACTAGCTATAATGTACCATTTTTGTATTCTCCAACCCACTTGAAAATCCATTTATTTATTTGTTTTTAAAATAAAACTACCAATTGAAATACTTAATGTTATAAAGCTATTATATACAAGTTTATTATTATAAGCATATATTAATCAGTAACATTTTAATGGTTCTTCTCCAACACTTGTTGGAGATCCTTAGCATTCATGTACTTTTTCCACTGTTGTGTTATGGGCCACCAGGACCTGCGGTCAATGCTAAGTGTTAAGGAAGAGCCTCCTCTATGAAGAAACCCGGTCTTGCAAATCCTGAGTTGTCTTGCAGAGCTTGTAGGGGAATAGCATGTTATTTATAAATCACCACACCTGAAAGGGAGGGCATCTTATTCTTCATAACTCATCTTGAAGACAGCCTTAATGTAAGTCACATTTAGGCAAAAAGAAAAAAAAAAAAAGCACAAAACCTAACAGCGAATAGATGAAGTTTATAGACACATGGTTCATTTTATATCGCAAACCCACTGTAGGTTTCCATTCATATTAAACTCCCTTCTTTGTCCCTGAATGTCCTTGATGCAAAACTTAACTTAACTTCATTCAGAAAGAATTTTGTAATATAGTTATACTGAGCCTTTAGACCGCTACTGGTCCACACTTTTGCAGAAAAGGAGGACGTGATTGTCATCCACTTAATCCAACCTCCTCCCTTCATTCAGCCAGGTGGAAAACCACAATGAATAATAGATTCAGGTAAAAGCCAAACCTGTAAATGAAAAACAGAAGTAAATGGAGTTTTTCCCCACTCTGATCACCATAGGGCTGCACAATGCTGACCAAGGCAGAAAAGTTGACAATGATGTCCAGCACTGGTGGCAGGGATAGGAACAGGGATGAGGCTGAGCCTGTTGCTTTCAGAGCTGTGGAAGATGACTAACATACTCACGTAACCACTACTTCAGTTTCCTCCCAACTGCTGATTATCTTGGGCCCATCTAGGGTTCTAACAAATGGTTAGATCTTTGTGAAGTTATGTATTTCCAGCCACTGGAAAAGATACATAAATTTTAAGGTGAAGCCTCCCTTGTGCTCTAAAGTCACAAAGATATGACATTCATTTACAGTCCATACAAACATACAACTGATAGTTTTGACCCATGCTCATGGCAGATAATGTAAATGTTAAAATGAAAAACGTTGATTCAAACTGAAAAGTCAAAGTGTGCTTTTTGAATTGTTGAGATAAAACACGTTGGCATTTACAAGAGAAAATAGTTCAGTTGTGAAAAGGACTAAGGGAAATGCTCTTGCCATATTTGAATAGACTCCTTAATTTAGTGATGACTGAATCTTTCAACTAGAGCCAAATGCATGCATAGTTTCAACCTCTCCAAATGAATTTTGCCAAGTTTCTATTTATAAGAAAAACAGCCTGAGAATGTGTCCAGTTTTACTAGCTACCAAGCTAATATCTCATCCCTTTGCCCAACACAGCAGCAGGTAAGAAGTGGGATATGAAATACCCTACACTGCTCAACAGTGTTCAGTCCCTGAAAATTGGTGTTTCTTTGACAGCAGCTTTTGTCCAACTGTCTCTAAGCTGCTCAGAGGATGCTTAATTAAGGTTCAGAGTAACTCTGTAAGGTAAGTAAATACTATGGTCATTTTGAAATTAAGCCAAACCAAAAAAAGAAGTAAAAGTACTGCCTAACGTTTAAAAAAAACCCAAAACAAACCATGTGTGCAATCCAGGAGCAGAACTGTAAGAATCAGACTCATGAGCTTCAGGTTCTAACACCAGAAGAAGCTGACAGTCTATACGAAAATGCTGGTGCTCATTAGGTTAATCACCTGTAGAAATCTTTTTCTAGTAGATTCTTTCTCTGATCATTCCAGTTTTCTCTTTGCCTGGAACATTGTGTGAGTGGCCTCTGGGCATAATTAGTGGTTTGACTTACCACTAGAAAATTACCAAAAATATTTTTTATTAATTGCAAGCTTTACCAACCTTGCACACACATTCAGGTGATAAAAGCAACCCACTTTATTTTTATTTACTGGGAAGCTGATAGGCAGGCATTTAAATGGGGTTATTTACAGCAGGTTTGGTGTTCTCTGCATTGCTCTACTGCATCACCCAGATCATTCTGCCTCTCAAAGACTAAGGGCTATTGGCAGCCACCAAGCTCTAATTAGAGACAATTTCGGCCAAGGGAAAGTCAGCTTAGAAACTCACCAGTTAAGATGTTTTTTTTTCCTCTGGACATACGCATTTAGCTTTTCCTTTCCATGGCCTTTAGGTTCTTTATGTTGAAAATATTCTTTATGTTCTTTGGGAAAAAATGCCTAACAGATAGTGGAAGCTGCAGAAAAATACACAAGAAATATAGCTCTAAAAAAGTAAGATTAATACACGAACACTGTTTAGCGGGATGCAGGTTCAAACCAACAGTTGGGCTGATCAGAGGTGTGTGCTTGGCTATCTGGGATTTCATATTCTCAAGCCACTATGTTGCTGTTGTATACACGAGATACACACACACAAAATTGTTGTCTAAGGGTTCATTGCTGGTTTGATTCACTAACTTTCCTCAGGCTCCAAAATTTGCAGTGGCTGTGGGTTCACACATAATAAATGATTTTTGTCTGGTATTCTCTTGATAACAAAGACAAGCCTGAACCATGCTTGGCCATGAACACCCTGAACTTCATTGGAGTAAGCTCAGCTTAGAATCCAGATTCAATCATGTTGCTAAGGCACAATATGTTTTATATCAGCCTTCAGATATCATATCTGTCATTCAATGCACAGGACTCTTGAAGTGCTTTATTGACATTAACAAACAAACAAAACCTACACAAGTGTAGTGTCATTGCTGGCATTTCAAGGGAGCTGTGGGAAAACAATTCTGGGCTTTGGCTGGCTGTTGGTATCATTAATTGGTTCTTTAGTTGTTTTATTCTCTTTGTAAGAAACAAAAATAGGAAAGAACAAAAATAGGAACTGAAGAGTTACAGTAATGGATCTAAGAGCCAACAAAAGAATTTGTTTTATATGACCATTAGTAAAGCAATCTGTGAAACCATCTTTTTGGGACGAGAACAGAACAATACATTTCATTAAATTTTAGCAGATCATTCACAATAAGAAAAAGTAGGCTTACAATGATTCTCAAGGTTCATAGCACCAAGTAAGATCTGAAAGTGGGTATCCACACACAGATGTTCATCTGGATTGCCCACCACTCTTACAGGTATGTTCTACTCACATCATTCACATGCCACTCACACGCTACCCATATGTTTATATTTTCATTCCTTTCATGAAGGGCTGCTGTAGTTACTCAAGAACAAAATAAATGCACACAGATGAGAAACTACACTTGGGAGACCAAGCAAGATATAAAACACCTAAAGAATAAACTACCTCAGTAAAAATGAATGTAAAAAACCCAAAAATAGTTATTGCAAAAGTAATTAGGTGAAGCAAACAAGGCTCAAATAAAACAGACCTAAATGAGCTGTAGCTGGAATTGCTGAAACGTGCCAAGACTTGTGTGAATAAAGATAGCAATAAGAGGACAAAACCTTTGTGCTTAGTTAATAAATCAAAGGGAAACACATTTCCCAGACATATGCATAAACCACTGTATCTGTGGAGGAAATAATGCCATATGAGAAATGTGCTGCTGAATATATTAAGCAGGGAAGAGACAATCCTGCAGACAAAAAAAATGGCAAATATCCAGTTGCCTCCCAGTTAGAGATATTGACTTTGTCCAAGTATACATCACAAAATGGAAAGGAGTAAATAAACAAGCACAGCTCTTGGAAACAAAACCAACTGCATTGTCATCCAGAGATTACCAGGAAATAGGTGATGCCGAGTGATTGCGCTGGTTTGGGAAGTCAGTAGCAGATCTATAACCACAGGCCTAGCTGAGTAATGATAAGGTCTCTCATAATGTGGGCACATTATTCTTTGATTGTTTTAAGGGCTGAAGGGGGAAATTTTGGCACTGGGAAGATTTCCATGATCTACAGATTAATACCATACATCTAAATACATTGTTAGTTCAGACAAAACAGAGCAAATGCCCAGCCTTTTGCAGCTTAAGTTACAGACTGATCATTTCAGACAATTTGAAGCAGGGATAGAGGGAGCATCTGGGGAACAGCAGTAGACTAAGGCATGGGACAGCAGCTGAAGACTGAAATATGGCATTTCTTTGTATCCAAGTGAGTAGTAGCCAGCCTGAAATCAAATTTCTTCCTTATTGTCACCTCTGTGAAAGGTTTGGTGCTGCCAAGTTCTGGCTGTTGCAGAGAGGTCTCTGTAGGCATTGTCATCCCTGGCTAAGGCTGCAGTTATACACCATAAAACCAGTGATTCATTCTGTGTGGTGGCTCAGTGAGGCAAGAGTATGTCAGTGTTATTCCTGGGTCTCCAATAAGGACCATTTAGATAATTCTACTACTGAACACTATCCATTCTTCTAGGCCGAAGATCTACAGATTTTCAAGGAGAAATAAAACACCATGATAGAAGAGTTTCTATAAACACATCCAAATTGTACTTATCATGTTAAATATGCTACTTATAAAAAAGGGGGTGGGAGGAACAATGTAACAAAAACTGTTATTAGCAGAAATGCCTCAAATAAATATATTTTTAATGTCTCTGGAATTACCAATTCTGCTTTATTCAAAGCTTTCCCTTCATAATGAGTATTTAATCGCTCTCTGTTTTCTTTCTTCCTGTACTCATTTCTGACATATTTCTTCTCTTCAGAATGCCCAGCATCAGAACCAGAAATTTAATTATCACTCTCACAATCTAAAGGCAGGAAAAAAGTAAAATAACTGCAGCATTTCTTGCAAAATAATATCTCATTGACATTATATTCTGATTAGTTTATTTAGTTATCTCTAGCTACCTAAATACACAGGTTTCATGGTATTTCCATACTCTTTCTTGCCTGGTTTCATACCTGTCTCTACTTCCTTTTGTTTGTTTGAACTTTCTTACCTTTTCTCACTTACGTTGCAGCCTGACTTTTGTTTGACTTCTGCAGGAAATTCCATATCAGATATAACCTTTCTGCAACGTGACAGTAGGAAAGATGGCAGCCATAGCACAATGATTTTTGATTTTTTTAATCCAAAACCACACTAAACTTGTTCCCAAGTTTGGCAAGGCTCAAAAAGAAAAAAAAAAAAAATGGCTCAGGTGCCCATTAAAGAATCCTCCAATCTGACAGTTGCATTGGACTTCCTTTCTCTGAAGCCAAAGGCATATATTTATGTGAAGAAAAAGATGTAGCTCTCAGATTCAGGCAATAAAATTTAATTGAAATATTTTATAAGTCAATAAGGGCTTCTAGGTAAACAGAAATATTTCTGAAGCCATATTTAATGGAAAACTACTGCTTTTTTTTTGATCTAAACTACATAACCTAACACCTGCTACTTTAGCTTGCCAAACTTATCTTTATAATTGTAACCATATGCAAAACCAAAATATTTCACCAATACAATGAAAAAACAAGATTATTTTTTTTTAAAAAGGGAAATATAATTTCAAACTAGCTGTAAAAAATTAATTCCAGACAAGATTCTGCAAGTAAAAACAGTGTTAATAGCAAAAATTCAACTGTGTACTGGTTCTCCTCAGGAATGCAGACTTTAGCCTATTCAAGGACCTGCTTGGACGAAGACTATGAGTAACTATCCTGGACAGAAGAGAGGTCCAGCAGAACTGGTTGATCTTCAAGAATCAGCTCCTCCAAGTGCAAGAACGGTTCATCCTGATGAGCAGAAAAATAAGTAAAGGTTTCAGATGGTTGAGCAAACATCTCCTGACTAAACTCAAACATAAAAGGGAAAGCTATGGGAGATAGAAGTAGAGTCAAAAACCATGACAAGAATACAGGAACTCTGTCCAAGCATGCATTTAATCTGCATTGCTTTTAATCTGAATGTCAGTGTGGAAGTACTTAATTGCAGTGGGAGATGAGAGAGAATCTCAAAATTAAATGACTTCCCAAGAAATAAATTTCCAGATTTCGGACATTATTTTTTTGTTTTGACTGTGGTCTGAACTTTTTTATGTTCAGCACAGTTTACAGGTTGATTTTTTCACCAAGAATTATTCCAAAACAAGGGTTAAAATATGTAGCTAATTTCTCATGAACTTTCAAGAGTTCCATTCCTACTGCTCATTTGGAATAATACTTCAAACTCGCAGATTTTAAGTACTGCAGAATGGGCTTTTTGTCACCCCCAAGAAAACCCATCTGGCACTGGATAAGTTGCTTGCCTTTGGAAATTCTAGTGTGAGACAGGTCATTAGAGACTTGCTAGAGCATGGCAACAAAAGGTCATGAAATGACAATGAGCTGGACTTTCCTCATGTACAGCTCAGTGGTCTCAGGGACCTGCAAGCTTTGCTGTGTTGCATAGGGCAGAACTGCCTGGTAAAAAAACAAAGAAGAGGAAGAGACCTGGGTGCTGTAAGAAAGGGGCAGGACATGGTGCTGGGAATGTAGGGTTCAGCAGAGAGCTGTAGCTCATGTTTATGTAATGAAAAAGCCTGGGAAAAGGAGCCTGAGGAAGAGTTTCAGCCTGGAAGCTTCAGGTAAAGGATGTATAAGTATCAGAGACATGACAGCCTAAAGTCCATTGGACTTTAAGGGAGAGTTATTAAAATCATAGAGGAAACTTAAATTCTATAATTTCCTAGTTGTTGAAGTGACTGATTTAGCAGCCTGTCTTTTTGGAAAATGTTTGTCTTTTTTCCTACAATGTAGATATTGTGAGCACAATGTAAATGCAACCAGAAGCCGCTACATTTTAGAAAAATGTTGTAAGTTACTTTAAAATTAAGGCCTCAGCACTCATAACTCAAGCAGATGATCATAGCATAAATTTAAGGTTCAAGTGTTGAAAAAGTAATAAAGATTTTTTTCTCATTCTGAGTGCAACTTAAGTACAGCTTGTACAGTTATAAAGTTGGCTTCTGAGTAGTTCCATGTGCAGATGTATTTACAGGTGCGCACCTCAAGGTTGTTAAGTTTTGTCTTCTTAAAATAAGATATCTCTCTCTTTATTCCTTAAAGTTAGTTTACATTGTGGAACAGATTTAAAGCTTGTTGCTTCAAGTCTGCTGATGCAATAAGCATTCACTGCTTTTTTTCAGATGCATGCACACCCAAATTCACAGTCTCAAGTTCAGCGACACCCTCGTTCATTCCCATTTCTTAAAGGTCAGGAAATGATTTATTAGAGCAAGACAGCTCCTCTGCAATAAAAAGGAAGATATAAAGATAAAACCAGAAATCATACTCATCTACTAAAGACCAAAATATGAAAAAAAAGCAAGCAATTGCAAAATAGCTACTTACATAATGACAAGAGGTTTTCATCTGTAGCACTGAATATATTTTACAAAGACAGCCAGTATCTTTATGCCCATTTAAAAACAGCTAAACAGAAGGACATACAGAGGTCAAATGGAGAAGGCCACAGCAGGCATGAGAAACTGAGAAAAGAACTCATGATGCAATCACTATGTAATGTTGTCTTTTTAATGTGGGGATTTAGAGGTGTCAGCTGAGCATCCCTACCATCAACAGCAGAATAGCTCCCGAACAGGATGTGAGGTAAAGGATGTGCCTTGGAAAGAGCAGCTTCTCATTTGGGATTAGATAGGGGTTAGAAAGTGCAGCCCACAGAATTCACAATATTACCTTTTTTGTGTTTTTAAGAAACTCAGTAACAGCCGTCAGTTTGACAGTGCTTTGGGGATGTGATGGAGCAGGTCAGGCCGCTGTCTACAGAGAATCCAACATGCCTGTGAAATTTCAGCATAAAACCAGTGGTGCTGAGGAAAGAGCTTCTCTCATTCATGGACAAGACAAGAACTTTCTCATCTCTGTGAAGAGAATTTAGTACTTGTAAATAATACTTGTATGTTAGTTTTTCCGTGCAATAAACACTGCAAATCAGCCCAAGAATAATAACAATGTTTATGTGTACACAAAGAGTAGCATCTGCATGTAGTAATTTCTATATGTGACTAAGATTTGTCACTCTAACCTGTTTCCTAATAGATCTTTAGAGCATTACTAATAAAAATAATAGCATTTGATTTGTACTGACAATATGCTTAATACAGTGTAAGAAAGCATCCCTGTCTTAAAGAAGACAGAAAACCAAGACATATCAGAAGTTCCATACTGGAAGGGTTTATTTTCCCTTTTTCCCCTCATCTTGCTCCACTATTTTTAGATGCTCTTGCCTTAGGCCTCATCAAAAGAACAGGACAGGAGAACTTTTTTTATAGGCAAAAACTGAAGTTCCAGCTTCTAACCAGATCTAGATTTATTTAATGAAAAATTGCACTGGCTTTATTCTTCAAGGGCTCACTTTCTCACTCAGCATATGGACAAGCATCTCACACATTTTTCTCACTTCAAACAATCCCCAACGCTGCAGCTTGGCAGCCTGATAAACCCCCAATCTATTCCTCCAGACAGCTATCTCTGAAAGCCATCTTGCTGTTAACAATGACCTCATCTTCCACTGGAAAAAAATAAAAAACAAACCATAATTTGCTCCTTGCTCCCTAAAACTGTGTATTTCTTTCATTAGCATTTCTACGTCCCGGCCGCAATTAAATCACCTTGGCTTCCAAAGCCACATACTAGGGATAATGTTTCTAACAGAGCAGCAGCCTTTATAAACTGAAATCAGAGATTAGCATACCTTTGTCCAAATCAGTCGTATGTGCCAATTTTTCTTTTAAATCAAGCAGTGATGAGGATGAATGTCAGAAATGAACAAGATGATAAAGAAGTACAGACTCTCCGTGGCTCACTGTGGTCACAGGCAATGAGATTGCTTGAAGTGTCAGTATGCCGTTGCTTGTGTCTGAAAATTATTATTAACTACATCTACCTGCCTAACTAGGTAGTCCCCCCTCACAGAAATATGTCAAAGACTCATTTTCAGTGGTGTGTTTTATTTACAATGTCCTGGGAAAGGATTGATCCTTTGGCAGTAAAACTCCCTCTTGCAGAAGTGTAGAAGTTGACAGAATATAGTAAGGGAGTCATCCAACACCACAAAAGGAAATCTGTTGCCAAGTCAAAAGTTGAACCCAGGTCACTGGGATAATAGTAGGGTATTTTGCAGATTGATCAAATAATTGATATTTTCCAAATAAATTTGGTGAAAGAATAGAGGAAAGAAGATAACAGAGAGCAAATTCAGCAGATGTGAGGGGAGATTAGGAAGGATGAGCTAACTGATACTGATACAGCCTGATGTTCTGCTATCAAACACTCAAACTTCACAGTGAAAAGTACTATATATAGTAACAAATTGTGGGAACAGAGGTGAAGTAAAGCTGCTAGACCTGTTGTTATTCAGGTCCTTTTCTGAGTCATTAACTTCAAGAAATATTCATGGCTTGACTTTTGTCCCAAACTAGATATGCAACCAAGTTACTTGCCACAAGGATAACTGTGTGCTGACTGTCTTGCTGTCTTAAATATGTCGTTCTCTAATCATACCTGTGTGAAGAATTTTCATATGCCAACTAGACTGAACCATTAAACCCCTAAGGCTTTAGTCAACTGCAGCTCGTCATTTCTCCATACATGTTAGAGTTTCTTTTCTTTTTTCCTTTTTTGAAGTACTGTAGAAAATCATTTTGTGATTTCTGTTCCAAAGTTCACCTTGTTAAAAGTCTGCATTGATCCCTCCAGAGAGAGAAAGAGCATGAGGGAACAAGCTTACATAGATGAGAGAAAATTCAATAAAAAATCATTCCTTAACACCACTTGGAGATATGCAAACTGTTTCTGACATACTTGTGCGGACATTTAACTTTTTCTTCTTTCGGAAGTTGTCATCACAGCAAAATACTTTTGGCTTTTATAAAATTCTCAGGATCTCATTCTCTCACTCGGGTCAATGAAAGATAGCTGTGTCTTGCAGAGAGAACAACAGTACCATTCCTCTCCTATGGCTCTAGAGGGGTGGACGTGGGACCATTAACCACCACCACTTGTTTCATCCCAGAGTTATCAAATGCACAGGTGGAGACCCATGCTGCTGCAGTTCTGAAGGGTCTGTCTCTTCTGGGGTGTGACAGGAGGATGAAGAAGGAACGTCCATTAAGTAAACCTTCCTTAGAATTTCTGTTTGCCTGAAAGCCCTTGAGTCCCCACTAACTGAAACTTCTGCATGGAGTTTCAAATATTGGGAAAAAACAAAAACCAACCAACCTAACCTACACAAAGAGTGAGTCTGAATGGCTAGCTTCGCAAAGTGATAGGGATCTTTTATTTTAATTGTTTTGCAGAACTTAGGTTAAATTCTATGTCTCAAAATGCTTCCCAGAATTATACAATATACATTTAAGTAGGAATTGTGAAGAGAGTTAAGAATGAGAGAGGTTTAAAGCTGTTAAGCTGGTGAGGAAGAAGTCTTTGACTGTTGTGCAAACACTGGCCAGCAGCATGTAGAAACTGATCTAGATAACTCTATAATAATCTTGATATGAAGATGTAATCTGATATTTCATCTTCTACTGAAGGAAGTTTAATCTACTTAAACAACCACAGGTCAGTGTTGAGGTAAAATGATCCACAGGGGTTTGAATTGGAAGCTCTCTCTTTGTGGCAAACAACTGTCAGTGTGGGTTTTGACTTGCATTAGCTGGACTTTCCCCATCTGTTTTCCAGTTTTCCCATTTTTCTACCTTCCTGAACATTTGCTTTTAATAAGGCCTGGGATGTTTGAGTGCTTCTTTGTGCAAGACCTCAGTGCTCAGAGGACTGGGCTACTGCACGAACAAACCTTATCTCAGCTCCCCACCAGTCGCCTCGCAGTTCAGCTGGGAGATACATAGAGCTTTTCCAATCATTGTCACAAACTTGCACTTCACAGCAGCTCTCTTTTATTGCTTTTTTTTCCCCCTTTCTTCTCCCAGAAGTGAAGTGCACCCCTAGCGAATATGGATTACTAACCCTCAGATCTATGTTTTTTATCAAGTGGCTACAGCATTAACTAGAGAAGCTATTGTGTATTGACCTCAGTCAGGTGACAGCAGTTTTAATTAACCTTTGTCACATTGACTATGTGATGAGATCAGGGAGAGGAAATTCAGCTCATTCTCACCCTGATCTTGTGTCACACCTTTATGAGAGTGGCAAATAGGGTTTGCAGTGAAGAGCAAGTTCTCTGCCAAGCAGATAAGTTCTCTATCCAAGACTTAGAGTGAACTGGATCACTTTGTAGAAGTATCTGTCACTATCAGTGGATATAACTGTGGAGATACATTTTCAGTTTATTTCCTACAGTTTGAAATGTCTGGGATTAAAAAAAGAAGGTGGAGCTCTGCCCCCATAATTCACTTGTTAAAATTGGCAAAGAATATTGTTTTATGCAGCTTTACCACTGCTAAACAGAACTCTGTCTCTTAATCCATTCAGTAAGGAACAGCTGTTCACAGGAAGCAGAATAGTCTGGGATACAGATGCTGGATTTATTGTTTGTTCTTTCACAAGTTTCCTTGGGCATCACTGGTCAAACCACTTAAGACTTTGTGTGTCTTAGATCAGTAAAACAAGGACAAATATGAGTTCCTTGTTTCTGGGAGGGCTGGTGGAGACAAAAAACCTGAAGCTTCATGAGTTGCACAGTAATAGCTAGGATACATTTCTCTTATAGATACTAAAACATGTAATAGTTTAAAAAAAGAATCACTTATGAGCAGTTCCAGCTCTTCCTCTTCTGCTGGCAGCAATAGCAAAGATATAATTGGCTAAATGCACTACCACCCCACTTCCCCCTTCATCCTTTGGGCTCTTCAGTTCATGCTGATGCGTGTATGAAGATTCAGAGCTTTTAAAAGCAAGGCAGGAAGAAGAGTCATTTCTCCTGCTTGTGTGGTGGCTTAAGAGAGAGCATTGCTCCTCAAGGTTGTCAGTCCTGCAGCCTCAAGTCTGTTCCCTCCTTTATTTCATCTCGACTCAGACTTTCCTTTAAGGCACCAAGTGTTTGCTGTATACCTCAGCCTTGCACACCATATTTTAGCCTGGAATTTCCCAGACCCAAAAACTTGCACGGAGAGAACAAATTGAGCTGTCTGCTCAACCTTTTGCTAGAACTACTGTATACATGAAGTCTTTCTCTGTAGGAGCCACAGTGTCTGTAAGACCATAAAATTAGAAGATATCTAAGGGGCACCTGTGCAAGCTTTCACCATTGCAGAAATCCACCTTTTTGTCAGAGCTGCTATGCCTCTTCAGAATCAAGCTTCCAGAAAACCCAAATGGTCAAAATTGTCATATTTGTCCAAAGCAAAGAAAAAGGATTTGGCTGGGAGCATTTAGTCACACAGCTGCCACATAGCAGGCACATTTTGCTCTATCATTCTTATTTAGTTAACTTTTTTATTTCCTGAGTTGGGGACCAATAATGTCCGTCTGGAAGAGACAACTATTTCTTGAGTTCTTTTAATCTCCAGAGGTCAAAAACTGTCTACTAATTTTAGCTTCATTGACTTCCTTGATTTAGTTTTAGGGAAAAGAATATTGTGTGAAATTCTTTGATCAGCTATCCTCATTGCCAGAAAGCCTTAATGCTATGTCATATCTTTTCTTTTGCCCTTGGATATCTTGCTTTCACAGAATCACAGAATCACAGAATCACAGAATGTTAGGGATTGGAAGGGACCTTAAAAGATCATCTAGTCCAACCCCCCTGCCAGAGCAGGAATACCTAGATCAGGTCACACAGGAACATGTCCAGGCGGGTTTTGAATGTCTCCAGAGAAGGAGACTCCACAACCTCCCTGGGCAGCCTGTTCCAGTGTTCTGTCACCCTCACTGTGAAGAAATTCTTCCTCACATTTATGTGGAACCTCCTATGTTCCAGCTTACACCCATTGCCCCTTGTCCTATCATTGGATGTCACTGAGAAGAGCCTGGCTCCATCCTCATGACACTCACCCTTGACATATTTATAAACATTAATGAGGTCCCCCCTCAGTCTCCTCTTCTCCAAGCTAAAGAGACCCAGCTCCCTCAGCCTTTCCTCATAAGGGAGATGTTCCACTCCCTTAATCATCTTTGTGGCTCTACGCTGGACTCTCTCAAAAAAGAAAAAAATGCGCGTCCTGGAGAGCGGGGCGCGGAAGTTTACAGCGGGATAATAATATTATTTGTTTTTCCTTCCAACGGAGGAAAATCAACCGAACGGGGCCCCCCAGGCGGGCGAACCCCTCTTCCCCCCGCCGCTCCGCTCCTCCCCGCCCGGCTCGGCCCGGCCCGGCCCGGCCCCGCCAGGGGCTTCAGCCGCGCGTCGGCCCGGCGGCGAGGTGAAGTTTCCACCGCGGTGGTGGAGGCGCCCCCGGTGTGCCGCGCCCGCCCCGCATTGGCACCGGGCACCGGGGCACTGCCGCTGCCGCCGCCGCCGCCCGGACAATGTGCTTTCTCTAGGTCCTTCACAAAGACAGGAGTTTGGCTCAGAAGCCATAGATGTAATATGTAGTTAACATTCCTTTTCCAGGGAAAAACAAAACAAAACATCTTTCCCTCAGTGACTAGATGATGAGTTAAAATTTTTATTTCTCACTAGATGTTCCTCAAACTGTTCAAGGCTTCAGTTCAGATGGGAGAATCTGGGCTTGAAACATTTCACAAAGCAAACCTTATTTCATTTTCAGTGCCACCTGCTATTTCCCCATGGTGCACAAATAGTTAGTTACATACTAAAAATTATGACAAACTGTATCTAGAGAAGATAAAATGTCATCAGGTTATACAGCTGAGGGCCTGATTCGATAATGAGCTTTCCCTGTTCCACATCAGAATACTAAATAAATACATTTTTTCAATTATTTTTAATCACAAAAAAAAAAAAAAAGTCAATCTTTTTCTCTATGCTAGAATAACTGTCAAATCTAAAGTAAAAAAAGTACGCTTTTCAGTGGGCTGTAAGAAGAATTTATGAATAACCAAAGAGTTTGAAGGTGGTTGGCCTCCTTTCTTTGACTAGGAAAAGTCTATAACTATTGTCAAATCAGTAAAATTCCAGCAGGCCAACACAGATATATGTGCCTACAGTAATTTTAAGTAGGCACGTTTTAGTAGGCACACTCCAGTGGAATTTCCAAAGTTTTCATAACTGAAACAGCAGCTTAAAACTTTGGGGCAGAGTATGCACCCGATTTAGCAATATATTTAATCCTATTTATATATCTTTTAGACATATGAATGACCCAAATAAATCAGTGAGATTATGACTATGTTTAAGACTCAATGTGTATTTTAACTGAGTCAGTCAACTACTCACCTTATGAGGACCTATGTGAAAAAGACCAGACTGTTGAGGTTTTCTTGTTTGCTTGTTTTTTTTAAAAAAAATAGATAAATCAGCAGGGAAAGGCTGGCTCAGCTCTTGCAGCCTCCAGGCAGAGCTCACTCTTGAACACAGCAGAGTTCATAAACTAACCTTCTGGGAAAGATAAGGAACAATAATCCTAGAAGAAAAAACAAACCCACTATCTCCAAATATATTTCTGAAACACTGAATATTCATTACGTTTATTTTTCAGTAATTTAAAAATTCATATATTTAATTAAAGTAAGAAAAAGTCTCCTTTGTCTATGATTTTTTCTTCATAAAAAAAGATATTTCTGAAGCTGAGTAATTGCTGCTATTTAATATCTCAAGACACAATGTAAGTGCACTTACGACACATGATTACCTCATCAAAAAGCAACTAAAAAGAAAAGCAATAAACAGCTCTCTGTGAACACAGTGAACACAGGAAATTTAAAAAAACCCACAGGAAAATCATATATGTGATGAATAAAATCAACATACATTATTTTAATTCTCTTTCATACTAATAATCAAGTGGTTCTTCTAATAAAGCAAAGCCCTTAGTTGTCTTTAAATTTTCAACATTTGTCTGCCATGATAGAAAGCAAAGGACAGATGTTAGTAACCACTTCTTAGAAAGACAACATGTCACATTTGGTACTTTCATGTGCATTTCTAAAGTGTATCCCATCACCCACCTTGTCCACTCCCTAGTCAACTTCTCTTCAATTTGACTAGCAGGATGCTATGGAACAGTGTGTAGAAAGCTGTGCTAAATGACATGTGCTTGCAAACGACATAAATGTCTCTCCCTTCATCCACAACATCGGTCATTCCATCATAAAAGGCACAATTTGCACCTGGTAAATCCATGCTGGCTTCTTTCAAATTACGTTCTAGTACTTTGTGTGCCTGGAAACAGCTTCCATCAGGACATTGTCTACAACCTTTGGGAGGCTGCAGGGAGTCTGACTTGCCTATAGCCCAGGCTGTCCTTGTTACCTTTTTTAAAAGATCGGCAGGATTTCAGCTATACACTTTACAAGATTTCCAAACTCACACACCAGTGCACTACAAAGTGCCCCTCCCCCCACCACCCCCAGTTATAAAATATTTGCAGTCTTTATATTGAAGTTAGCCATTATAATACTTATTTTCCCATATTATTACTCTCCTTACAGAAACAAACAAAACTTTTAGCTAGATCTCTCCAGAAACCCAGAGTGGTTTCTGGTTATATGCCTATTTTTGCTAAGAGCTAAGCAGAAACAAGAAGCAGTTAAATATGGGTCAGTACTGCATAGAAAGTCTGATACTTCTCCGAAATGCATGACTTCTAAAACACGCTTTGAGCAACAGCGCAGGTTACACGCTTTATGGTCAAGACATTCTGCAGGCATGACACTCATTGGCATGTGCCACACGGTTCATATATATTGCATATATGAAATTCCAGAAGGAAGCACAATAGGGAAGTGTTACTTGATCATCAGTGGGACTGTGTAATCTCCATCCCCTATGGGATTTTAAAAGACAACACTTCGTCAAATGCCTCCCCAGGAATGGTGGGTACATTCAGGTTAGGTACAGTAGACCCTGAATTAAGGTTCAGATTTAGAGGACTTATTGAGTTCCTCTCCAAGGGAACCTTGCTTAATCATCAGGACTCAGTGATGAGATTCAGTGGGGGGAAAAAAAAAATAAATAAAAATTAAATGAACGACATATTAGATTTCCAAGAAATTACACACTTCCATTTCAGTGTTTCAGGTAGGATGTAAAACCTAGATCATAAATTCATAAAGTTAGCAATTTCCTCCAATAAGTGTTTTTATTTTCCAAAAAATTGAATCAATTTCTTTCCCTGCTGAATCCCAGGTTCTGTCACTCACAGTTTGTCACATGCAGCTACAGTTGGACACACTGTTCTTTCTCCTTTTCGGTCATGAACTGTTGACTCTCAAACAGCTCCTGCCTTTCAGAAAGTCACAAAGTAATTGCTCAATTGACTTCATTTTTAGAGGGGACAAAGTGATTCTTGTGTACTGCTTGCAGAGCACTGGTTGAAAGGAGCTTTGAGAAGACAAGGTGACATTATTCTACAAGCCAAGGAGACAAAGAATGACAGAGTCGGCAGACAAAGAAGTAAGTGCCTCCAAAATCTGATGTACTTTATGCCCATCATGCGCTGAGACATGCACTAAAGGTACAAATCCAGGCACTACAGCAAAAAGTGTTAACTTATAGTTTTCTGGATGTTACAAAACTTCAATTAGGTCTCAGAAGAAGATGTTTTATTTATATACTGAACTTCACCGTGGACCAGTCAATGTGCATCAGTGGTATCAGGGGTGAGGTTTTGTAACAGTGGAATGTACTTCTAAATCTCTTTGGGTTTTAATGCTCATTGACTTAGACAGGTAATCAATTGCTGCATCTCCAAAAGCCCATAGATATTGACTTTCGTCTCTAGAAGACTTTATAAAGAGTCATTTGGGGGATACTTTTACTTCAAATTGAATTGTGGACCATTAAATCTCTTTAGTAAAATACTGGAACTAACACTAGATGTCAATGCTCCTTCTGCATTTTTAAATAGAACACAAATGCTCCTGGCTGAAGACGAGGTTCCTAGAAGGATCTCAACTTGTTCTTTTTCTCTGGCAGATTCTTTAAATTGTTATAGATTTTATTTCCCCTACAGACAAAATGCACTAGCTTTACAATACTCACTCTGCTTCTCCCACAGGACAGTAACACAGGTACCTCCTTCATATTAGATCAACTGTGCAAATTCTGGACAGAAGGCAAAAATGATATAGTAATCAATTAATTTGATACTTATCTCTTGGTTTCATACTCACACATTTGATAAAGGACCTGGGGATGAAAGGAGATGGACAAATCTTATTTTAAATAGCAGCTTTTTGTCACGTGTTACCTACTATGCACCTGTACAGAAGATTAGATTACTTTTTTTTCTCATTCTGATGAAAAATGAATGACACTAACAGAATCTACAGGTTTAATAAATGTGGATGACTCAGCTTGCTTGGCAGTAGCCAATACATTGAAATTCCTGCCATTTTGACAGATTACTTTTATGAACTGTCGTAATTTGTCTAAGTAGCAAACATTCTAAGTAGCAAACACAAGTAAAAGATACTTTTTCAAAAAGGAAGTAGTGTTTACAAAGAAGAACGTAGTCATGCAGCAATGTAGACTGTAGTAAACTTTCTGTGACTCATTAATATAGTTCTTAGAATGTTCTATACGAACAAGGTTAGGTATTATAACAGGCAACATGAGTGCTATGTAAATATTTTGGGTAAGTATACCAGCCATATTTTTCTTGTATGCAATGTATTTACTGTGACATATTTAATATGTCCAAGTTCATATATCCTACTAGATATTTTTACTTCAGTAAAAATACAATGTGCCTCAAAATCCTCTGGAGCTCCAGTTTATTCCTGTGAGTCAGTATCTTCCACACCTCTGTAGCCTTCCCACCACCTGACACTGCCCATTAGCTTCCACACTGAGCCAAAGTCCTACAGCAAGCCAGTATTTGTGAGGTTCAGGACACAAGCCTCTGCACCATGATCCAGGCAGGGGTGAGTGAGCAAGCAAGATTCAGTATCACAGTGTCAGACAACTGAGTGTAGCTCTGGTTTACCAGCCTGTTCTTGATTCTCCCTAGCTGTCCTGGCTTCTTTGAGCCCAATACCAGGTATAAGTGTCCTGCACAACATTTCCCTATTCTATCCTTTTCAGGTACGAGACCCAGGAACTCCCTCTGCACCATGGAAGGCTAAAAGTTGGCCTCAGAACATGCAGAGGTACTCCCTGCTCCAAATTAGCAAGGTGGTACTAGTGCTACAGGTAGGTGCTAATTCAATGGAACTGGCAGAGGAAGGTGTGTTGAAGGAAATGCGTTTCACAAAGGGCACCGAGACCTTCATGCATTGTGAAGTATAAAAATGTGATTTTATTATCAGGAATAAAACTCCTTTGTCGTCCTGAAGTTATACCGGCTTCAAACAGACAGGCTGTAGGGAAGAGGAGTTCCCATTTAGCAGAAGAGACAGGCTGTCTCTTTAGGAGACTTAAAGTAGATAGATAGATAGATCAAAAGGCAGATAGACAGACAGGCAGGCAATCAGGCAGAAAAATAGAAAGACAGTCTGACCTGCCTATCAGTCCAAGTACTTAGAGTCCATATTAGAATATATTTCTGCAGAAGTTAATCCAACAAAATTAATAAACAAAGAATAATCTTCATCAGGATGCACCCCTAGAAGTATAGGATCAACAGCCATCTCTGCCTACAATCCCCATCTGAGACTGGACTTCAGTCCCTGGATCCTTTAATCACCAGTAAGGTCCACTGCTGCTGACAGTGAAGGATGCACACACCACTTTCTGTTGAAATTGAAAAATGAAAACAAAACCTTCTGAAACGGAGCCTCTGATGCTCAGTTCTCTGTGAAAAAAAGCTTTGTGTCCTCATCTGCATCTTTTAGCCTCTGCTGAACCTCTCCTCCCAGACTGGTCCCATTGTCTTGGCCTTGGGAAGTGGCATGGTTTTTACAGTATGACATACACCAGACCTATGACCTACATCAGCTGCATAAACTCCAGGAGAGAAAAGGCCTTTTGCAAGGAATACTGCAGAGCACAGAGCCCCTTTTAATCCATAAATAAAATTTGTAATGACACACTGAGGAGTGTGGCATTACAAATGCCCTGATTTTAGATATTTAACTACTCCCCAAAAAATGCACCCAAGGAGACTTACACACACTGAATAAAATATGTATTCCTCTCACCAAGCAGTGTAGCAAGTGTTTAAACCTATCATCACTCTTATTACCATGTTATTTGTCTCTCTGGTGTTTTTATCTGACAGTATTTGATTTTCTTTTATAAGTGTCTCTCTAACCCTACTTCACAGGTATTTTTAATCTTGGGCATTACGCTGGTTTTTTGCATGCTAATTTACTTGAATGGTCAAAGGTGATTTGTGATCTCAGTGGCTGAAATAATTTCTTGTTTTTCCTGTCTCTGCAGCTTGTTTTGTGCCCCTCTCATCTCTGTACCCTTTACCTGTTCTTTCCAAGACCAGAGCACCTTGCCTTTTGTCCAGCTGCCATCTTAACTTTCTTCATAATTCTTACACCTAAGCATGATGTGTTGAGCCATTACATTTATCAGAACTGGCTGTAGTTTCTTCTCGACACAAAAAAATTACCCCACTGTGGCATTTCAGGACAGAAATATCCACCATAAAGACAGACTACATTTAGTGATGCAATGCCACCTGCCTCACAGCCAACCAGAAAAGACTTCCACATAGTCCACAGCTCTCAGACAATATTGCATATATTGATAAAATTATTTAGATTGTGGCTGTCATCACTCAAGTTCTTTGATTTACTGATATTCCAGAAAGACTTGCTGTTTAATTGCTTAATGTGGAGCTCTGGTGGTAAAGCACTTAGAGACGTAACCGCATATCATTTTCTGAGAAATCTTTCCATATATTTCATCTATATTTGCTTGAAAAAGAAATATAATTTTTGTCCCAGTTGTGAGAAACAAAATTGGCATACCTAGCAGTCAATAGCTTTGTTTTGCTTTTATTTGCCAATTTGATTATAATTGTATTTATTTTGCTCTTGGATTCACTTTGAATTTCCTCTGATAGGACATGCAGTGTTTTTGTACATACATCCTGAAATGATTTGAAAGCCTTAAATATCAATATCACGTGTAAAATACAAAGAAAAGTTTCATGGATAAATTTTAAGAGTGGATATCTTTTTTCCTTTCCTCCTCTACAGAGTAGATCAAAAATCTCACATAAGCTATTTCTTCTTGGGAATTTTATCTTACTTAGAGCATTAAGATATCTTTTATAAAGACATTGAGACTTGATTTAGAAGCTGTCAGCAACAGAGAATCTATCATAACTGGAGGAAAGTTGTTCCACTGATTAATTACTCTTTGAATTTACCTTACTCTAGTTTCCAGCTCCTGAATTTTATGGATCCATCTTTCTGACAGAAATTCCACCTACAATAAGCCATCTCTTCCCACTATCACCTTTTAATTTTCTCTTTGATGTATTAACCAGATTAACTTTTCTTGGTTTCTCCCAAGAAAAAAATATTTTCCTGTTATTCTTTTATGAACCTTTTTCATTCCTTCATCAGTTTTTTTTTTTGAAGAATGACTATTAGAACTCAAAACAAAAGCATATCATTAGTGCCAGAGGTTCATGACTCATAACAACAGTTATAACTTTCACTTAAGCAACTGAAATAGATTGAAAGAAACATGCTAGCTCCTCTTCATGCCATGACAACTGCAAAAATAGTACTCCCTTGTTCATGTGTGATATTTTCCAACTACTTCTTCAGAAGTTGTATTGAGCCTTAATTACCTCAGATTACCCACTCATGTTCAGTTGTTTCACTGTTCTAATGCTCTTCAGTTACTGATTTGAAGGATGAAGTCACGGTTTCCTAATACTGACACACTTTCTGCATGTCTGGAAATATAACCTTGTAAAGTGACCACACTAAAATGTTTGTATTGACGTACCTGCTTGTTTACTTCTGCAAGTGATCCTGGGCAGCCTCTATACCCCATATGCAATTTGCCATTATTATTCATTTACTAACTCTGTGTCATCAGAAATTTACAAGTGTGGTGTTTCCAGATGTAGTCCTCCTGGTTTACGCTGGGCCAAGAATAAAGAGCAGCAGCATCTGCTCAGAAACCAATCCATGGGACCATGACTTGAACTTCTACAGTTATTCTCATGCATTCACCATCCTGCTTCTGCAGGCTCTCTTGATTTTGTTTACTGGCAATTTTCTCATCAGAATATTGTTCCAGCATATCACCTGTCTCAAAAATACCTTAAATATGTTATATCACAGAGACACTTTCACTGAACATATCTGAGATCTCTAAAGTGATACTTGTTTGCTTGACAGGATCAATTTTCTATAAAAACATGCTGATGGCATTAATTATACTGCCATTCCTTTCTGCTTTCTCATTTCTGTCCCATCACTGACTTTCCGTGATTTTGCCATGAGCAGTTGCCTTATCATTTCCTAGGCAAATTTGATGAACTTTTTAAGTAATTAAAATTTTAATGCATGTGATTACATACTGCAACATTCCCATTTTTTTCAAGATTTGTTTAAAAAAAAAAAAAAAAAAAAGCAAGCCAGGATGTCACTGACTTTCTTGGCCACCTGGGCACACTGCTGGGTCATATTCAGCTAGCTGTCAATCAACACCCCCAACTCTTTTTCCATCGGGCAGCTTTGCAGCCACTCTTTCCCAAGACCTGTTTTTCAGGTTTGAATTTGAGAAAAAGGAAGGGCACAACAGAAAAATTAAAATGAAAATGTTTTCTCAGGAAAAAAAAATAATTGCGGAAAACAGTAAGAGAATAGAACTAAACTTTTCTTTGAAAACTTCACATGAACCATATTACCCTCTTTTTGATTGACTCTAGTTGTCATCCAGAGCAGGAGCAGAAACAATCACCACGTGATAAAATAGGACACAGTTTGAATGGCAAATCACTGGAATGAAACACTCAAATTAATACTAGCTACATGAGTGAAATGGGTTGGAACAAACTATTCAAACAATTTCAAATAATAAACTAATTAATGCAAATTGTAATGTGTTCATGGAAAAATAACAAACTCAAAAAGGGCAAATTTCATTGTCAAATGAATTGTTCTCAGGGAATAATTCATCTAGCTGCAGAAGATAGAGAAAAGAGTTGAATGCTAATGTGTAGGAATGAGGAGAACACAGCATAGAGAAAGAGCTAATTCGTAGATGGTTGTGAGTCTACTGACTGCTTGGGAAAAAAGGGAACTAGATAGGTACTGACGAGTCTCTTGAGAAGTTTGACATACCTTAGGTTTAAGCCCATGTGTTAGATTTTGCAAGATTAATATTTCAGACTGTAGGCTCTCAGAGAAAATATCTTAAAATGGATGTGCAGCATGCAATAGAAAGCAGCTCTTCTCTCAGTCAGGTTAACTAACCTTAAAGGAAGTGATAACAGTTATTAATAATACACGGTCATAGAACTATTTGCTTCATTCTGCTAAATTTTGTAGCACCTCAATAAAATAAAACATTTCATTAGAACAATCATATAAAAAAATCCTGCAGAGTCATGATACATTCATTTTAAATACAGTCAGTGATATTCAGTTTTATTTCTTTGTCTATTTAGCAGTATTCTCACATTTGCTTGCTGGACACTGCAGCCCTGTAGAACAGCTCCTGTTTCGGTAATGCAGAGCTGTCTGGAGGGTTCCAAGTCATCTGTGCATTGAGCATCTCCTCAGCATTTGCTGTTTCACTGTGGCACTGCAGTAATACATGCACAAATGTATACACACAAAGACCTGAATGCATAGCTCACTTCTTTCTGGACCATATTGATTAATTTTGGAGGGGGGTTAGAGAGACGGAACTGTGATGTCAGTTGTCATTGATTTCCAAGATAAATGAGGAATTGACCAGCAAAGTCCTGCTCAGCCAAAAGATAACAACACTTAACTGCAGTCCCAAGCAGTCAGCAAAGGACTGTCTTTGCTGAAGTATCAGATCTGCTTTTAGTTAACATTAATTTGAGTAGATGAATGTAGATACTTTGCTGTTTCAAGGCCATGAATACTGATTTATTTTTTTTTTCCTCTTTTTCAGTTTCAACTTTTACTTGTTATATCTCTAAAGGCCATTATAGGGTGCCCCACGCTTTACTACAAGCTGAAGTTCCTATACTAAAAATGTCTGATTTTGTTCTGCATTCTTGATCAAACCTGTTTTAACAAGGTAATGATTATATGCGTGCTCTTCAGCTGTCAAATATATGTTAAATGGGGAAACATTTATAAAATATGAGCACTAACACCAGGAGAACCAGCTACCCCAACGTTTCTTTAAAAAGAACAGAAGAAGCTGTTCAACACCTGCATACTCTGTTTTTTACCAAACTGCTCTAATTAGCACATTTTGAGATATGATTAGAGCACTAGAGGAAGCTTTCCAAATGCCATTAATTATGGATGTGATCTTAAATTATTCACTTTGAATATTTTTTCTTGCTATGCCCCTTTTATCTTCCACCAAGTTTTTGTTGCATCCTAGAACAGATCCAATTAAACCTCAAATGGAAGTTTGTTACGCTAAAGAAAAGGTAAACTGGAAATTAATCACTTTTTTTTTTTCTATGGTGCTTGTACTAAAAAGGGAAAATGTGGATGAGAGTCAGTTTTTTTCCTCTCGCACATTCATCTTTCTGTGCCTCAGCCTCCACTGGAACTGGAAGAGAGATACTCATGCAATCATTAAGCACAAAAATTTCCATCTCTCACTAAAACAGTATTACGGAATGCAACATAATATTTGTGTAATCATACATTCTTATTCCTTTTAAAGTCTGCTATATCAAATCAGTTATACAAGCCTCTGGTATATCACAGGTAGTGTCATACATAGAGTCTAATAGCTTGTGATCAACTGAAGAATCTTTTCCAGACTCACATGCAACCAGACCTGTCAGGAACAAGTCTGTGCAAAGAAAGGAGGATGTCACCAGGAAGCAGGGAGACACAGAGAGAGGGAAGGGTGGAGTAATAATATAAAGAAAAAGGAAGAAGATGTGATGAACAAAGCTGAACACAGTCCAAGGTAAGAAGCAGACTGACGCAGAACGATAGATGAAGAAGGTAGTGAGGGGAAGGGAGACCTTTTCCTTAAAGTAGCAAAAGTGACTGTGTTCAGATTGTAGGTGATGTCCAAGGCACTGTGATGGCCAGGGCTGTGATCCAACACAGTTCTGAGGCTGATGCTCCCTGTACTGGTATTGGTCTAAGAAAGATCACCTGGTCACCAGTTTTTTGTAGCTTTACACAGATACTCGCTGGAACATTGGGTACCTGGCCCCAGGTATGGTACTAACTCACATGCTTATAGCCACATGTCCTAAATGCCTATTCAGTGAGAAATGTGGACAGCACAGTAAGTAAATTGCTTTTGCTCCCTCTTCTCTTCTTTTTTCCCTTCCACACATCAACCTGATTTGCTGGTGCCTTTAGCAGAAAGAGAATTCAGATACATCTGTTTAAAAATAAAACTTACTTCTACCCATAATACATGGAGACATAGTAAAAAGCTCCCATGTCTGTCATCTGGACTAAGCAGAATAGTCCAACAACCTTAGCACATGCAATGACTGAACATTGCCCTGGATTTTATCTTTATTCTAGGTTTAAGTTCCTCCTTTAAAGCTTCCTCTGGGACCCATTAAAAGCTACTAGCACATACTTGTTTTGTTAAAGGCTGTTGGCAAAAACAAGTGAAAAGGAATAAGAATTCTGTTAAAAGGTGTTTAAAACATGTGGCTGTAGAAAACAGACAGATGAGCAATACGCCAAACTGGAGTGCTGCCACTTCACACAATAGCCACACACTTTTTTAAAGGTAAACAGAGGTGAATTTGGTCTCTGGATATGAAACCTACAGGGAAAACACATCTAGGAGCAATCATTCAGAAGTCTGTCCTCCTGGTAATTCAGTGATGTTTGGTTGGTGTCATGTGCAAGCTGTCATATTACTGATAAGGGAAAATTTCTCTTGCATTTGGCATCATTAAAGCTCCTTAGAGAGACTATTTCTGACATCCTGAATCAATATCTAATGTGGCTACTACCCTGAGTCTACTGAAGCACATCTGATGTTTAATGTTTTACCTTGTCTTATTAAGTTCCTTTTGTCTTTAAAATAACTCCTGTGATCTTGGCATGGGATGCTGTATCCTTAGACATCACCAAGAATTCACTGACATGCTTGAACAGGTTAGGGATTAGCCTCAAAACAGGTAGACATCCTATTCCTTATCCTCACTAAATCAACGGAGTTTGCATCACCTCTCATTGCACCACAATATCAGGTCCATACCAGGTAATCAGAAACCCTATAGAACTAAGTGAAAATGAAAAACGTAATCTCCCAATCATAAGGATGGGAGAGAGATTTCTATTAGGTGAATAAAGTACATTTAAAGGGGTTTTATTGTCCTTTGAAACCTTGTAACCTTACTCACTTTATTTCTCTATGTTCATACCTTGTCCTCCATGATCACTTGAGACTCTAAGATGCCACAACAAGGAGATTAGAACCTTCCTGGAGCTAGTCATTCCTTGCCCTCAGGGTCTTGGCATTGTACAGCAATGGCTCTGTGCAGCGAGCAAGATGCTTTCTGCCACCTGGAACTTGCTCAAAGTCACCATCAAGTCACCAAAGATCTATGAAAAAAGATAACTTTTCTAATTGGTCTACCAGCAAAAGGAAAATCTCATGGAAGAATAGAATCTTACCTTTAGCACTATGTACACACTCTTCAGCTTATACCTTTAAGTTTTGAAAAAAAAGAAGTTATTGATTTTGTAAGTTTATGTTGCCTTTGCAATATTTCCAGTTACCTGCAAAAGCGTACTGGGAAAGAAAAAAACTGAACAAAAGGCAGGAAAAAGAGGAAAAGCTGAATAAAAGGCAGGGATATATAATGGAATCCAAACCTTTGTGCTGCCTTCTCTGCCTAGAGTTACAGATGCATTCAAAGAACTGTAACTCCAAAGAGTTAACTCCAGCAAACTCCAAAGAAATAACACCAAGAGAACTCAGAGTAACTTAATGACTTTCTCAGTAAAACTGAGATCAACAGAAGAATTAATATCACCATAAGAAATATCTTACATATGATATCTCACTCTTGGATATCTTAACATTGATTACCATCATTAATATTGTCACAAAACATTTCCCTGAGGGTAAGTCACAGAGACATCCCAGTAGAGGACTATTTCAAATGCTCTCAAATATCACCATATACTATATTTCATGCACAAAATAAAATTAACGTGTCTTTTACACTCATTATATTGAATATTCAGTGCATATTTTCCTGGCACCTTATTAGGACTGACATTAGGGCAGGTAAAAGAGAATTTCAGACACCCTACACATGACACTCCTAACTCATTGTAGAATTAAAATTACTTACATGTAAAATGAGTTTTATCCAAGTTTACTGTACCTTATTTTTGTTGAAAGCTTTGGATTTCCTGTTCCTACAGCCTACTGCAAGTATGGCTTCAGATATACCAATGGCTCCAAATCCAGTGTTAATCAAGCTGCACTCTATATGAAATGAGCCATAGCAAGTCCTAAACAGAAGCTGTGTCACATAAATGCTATTCTCTAGTTGACCCAGTATGAAACAGATGGACTAAGGCATCAATAGATGAGAGACTGAATAACATCCTTATATTTGACAGCTAATCCTGAAGGTCTAGAGTAGGGTATCTTAGAAAGTAATCATTCATGCCCAATCAATTTTACGTGTATGGTGGATTTTTTTTTTTTTTTCAGTTGAGTATTGAACAAAAATCTCTTTCCAGAATCAAATATATTGGAAAAATTATAAAAAACATTAGCCCTGCCTTTGCCCATTTTCAGCTGCATTAGGGGGCGTTCTGCACACTTCTATTTGCATTAGGAGAGAATGTGAGCAGGAAGAAATGAAGATGGATACCAGTCAGTACTGTAAAAACAGATCTACTGATGCAAAAATGACATATCTGGCAAATCTTCAGTTAATCAGGAGACTTTCTGTAACCACAGATCCTCCATGATACAGGTAAATTTGTAGTCATACAAGATTTTCCCAAGTAGTTTAAGACAGATTACCTCTCCTATCTCCCTTTTACTCTTCTCCCCTCTGAAATTCCAGGATAATTCAGTATGCCCAAAAGGAGGAAGGTAAATAATAAAAGAAGAGCATGAGGACAAAGGGGAAACACAACACATTAAAATACCTAACCTTGTATTACTGGTTAGAGAAATCCTGTCAATCTGTCACTCTGGAATAAACTCCCAAGAAAGTAACAATGGATGGTTTAGGAAACTCCAGCCAGGGTGTGTCTCTCTTGCATTCAGGAAAGACTAGTAATGATAAAAGGCAAGAGAATTTTCATTTATTCTAGAAAGAAAATTTTAAAAGCCTGGTGTGCCTTCAGACTGTGTTCCCAGCAGAATGTTTCCTGGTCACCTCTCGGAGTACATTACTCGGGGCCACCAACAGGAAGGCTACAGGAATATCTTTTGCCTCACTGGGGCAAGGTCAACAATAGGAAATAATGAACATGGTACAAGCAATATGATAGTTCCTCTCCTCATTGCTTGGTTTTTCATCTTTTAATGCTTTGTACGTTCCCAGGACACCCTCAGAGTGGCACAAAACTCCCAGCTGGTTTTCAGACTGTTGCTAACTATCAATACCTAAAGGGAATCACACACAATAGTCGCAGGCATTCATAGCCAGCCTACCACCAAAGAGCTAGACTGGCAAGCCCTATGTTAAGGAATGAAAGGCTTGTAGATCCATGGGGACAGCTGTTTGCTGCTTTCACAGTCTTTTCCCATCCAGCCAGGCTTGTTGTTGTCGCCTGCACTACATCCAAATTGCTGTTCTAGATCTAGGAAAATGCACAAATTACATTTTATCCTAATGGACTTATCGTGTCCCACTGGAATTTGCTTTCTACAAGTCATTTAAGGCAGCAGATGACAGCTCTTCACAGCAATATCACCATCATCTGTTTCACAACTGTTTTTCTAATGACATAATAGGTGACATTCTCTTCTCCCTCTTCTTTGTGTGGAAGCAGTTCTCAGGCATGGCAGACAGGCGTGGTTTTAGTAGAAATATTTTTTTCATATGCTTACTTTCATCTCAGTTAAAAATTACCATTCACGTCTTCTGCAAACATTAAAGATCACGTTGTGAGGTTTTTGTTTGCTCAGATTCATTCTTGTCTGTACTCCAGAACATGTTATATATTGCAATTATGAAAGAGAACAAGTGTGTACTGGATTGATATGGGATAAAGCTAAAAAAGATGTAGACTCCAGCAGCTATAAAATACATTAGCTTATCTGCCTCTTACTACAGTGACAAGGGATTTTGCAACATCTTATAAGAGTACTTTTGCAGTTTGACTAATAACCAGTAAATAAATTGATTCATATCTTGTCAATTTGAAGTGTAGTAATTTTCTCTATATATGCTACTATCACCTTCCACACTACATACTGTATTGAAGAATTGCTTCCCTCACAGCAGTGAAATTCATCCCAGTTAGTCATTTTTGTGCTCAGGAAGTGACAAAGGCTGCCAGATGCACACAGAGAGAAGATTCTAGGTAGACCAAATGTAGTGGTCTGTGTTTGAGCTGGACTAAGATGACCAGGTTACCACATCTACTCTTACAAGGAAAATCCAGTTGTGGTTCTTCTAATCATCAAAATTGTGAGGTTTGGTTTTATATTTCATCTTTGACTGTGACTCACCTTCCAAAGTGACCCAGTCACTCCTTGTACTATCTTGCGTAATAGAATTGGTATTGGGTGCCAGGAATGGGAAGAAAAAAGTTAAGACACACTGATGACATGAAAAATGGTGAAATTTTTTCAAGTCACAAAACCCAACTTCTATTGCAAAGGAAGCTAGGCTTTAGTCCAAAGCATCTAAAAACATACATTTAAAAAAAATAAAAACATGTATTTGTTTCCCCTTCTACTGTCTGCATGGATGCATAGGTGCTGATACAGCTATTGCTGAAGATGATGAGACTCTGCCTGTTGATTCCGTGGACATCAGTTGCATTCCCCATGCAGGTAAAAGGTAAAAAAGCTGTGTCTCATTTATGCTAGGACTCATTCTGTCCTGAATACATAAAGGGATTTTAAAAGGCACAATTGCAGTCTGTGCTTAATTTTAGCTCCCTCCACACCAACCAGAATGGTGAAAAAGAATTTATACAGAGGCATGAATCAGGTCTAACATCTTCAGAGATTAGAAGTTCATTTAATGGCTGGCCAGGATTATAAAAACCTAAATATTTAATGGGGGGGGGGGGGAAATAAAAAAAATCTGTTTTCCATGTGACTGTGATGGCAGTGCTAAGTCTGCAGCTTTAATTAGAGGTGACAATAACCATCACTTTAATTTCAGTATTGACGAGGACATGGTTTCCTGCCAGTATTGAGGATTCTGAAGGACAAGGAAGTGGGCAATTAAAGCTATCCACATCATGAAATGCAGACAGTGAAAAAGCAGAACCCTAACATAAAGTACAGCTCCTGCCCACTTTTTCCCCCACTGTAAATTTATTTTTCTTAGCAACATAGTTTACACTGTCTAAAAAACACCATGCTGCTCTAACTCAGTGACAACTCCAATTACACCTATTCATCTGAATGTATAATTTGAGTCATATTATGAAAATTCAGATAACATCACAGTCCATATTAAGAGAGCTGCTGAATTTATCATTTAGCAGAACCTCTGAACTATGCTTTGTTTTGTATTTAATATTTTCTCCATTTCACTAATGAGAAACTGAAGCAAAGATCATGAAATATATGGCTTTAAAAAAATTCTAGCACATTTTCTTGGTCAGGGTCCTATGGCAAAAACTTAAGTGGTAAAATACCTTTAACAAGAGGACACAAAATATCATTGACAGAATTAAAAGCCAGAGCTCCATGTTCTGGCTGCTTTTCCTATAACCACCTGTAGATCTTGCTGTTGAGAAGACTTCTGCAGTCTATACACTTTGGCTCTTTTGCTCAACTTGTGAACAAAGCTTTTGCCCCCGGGAACAATGTGATAACTCCATCTTCATCTCTTATGATTTACAATCAACATTAAACATGCTAGAGTTACTTAAATACACAAGTTATAATTGGTAATGGAAAGGCAGGGACAACCTTTTTTTTTACCCCCCTTGTTTAAGACGATTCACAGCTACTGCAATTATACAGTATGCTGTATCTATTAACCCAGCAGGCATCATCAAATGTTTATCAAGCATTTGCATGTAATCTTCAGTAGAAAAATTGCGCTTTTTTATGGCATCCAGCAGTGATAACCAATTTCTTGCATTGCAAAGCCACCTTGAGTGACAGGATTCCACAACAACCTCATGAGAACCAAAGGATGTGGGGCTTAAGTGTGCCGTTCAAGGAAATCTGTCATCAGTGAGAGTACCATGAACATCCTTGCTGTCACTTGTTTTCAGTTCCACTGCAGTTTCTTCACACCATCAGTTGAAGAAACTTTAGGAAGGATTTATTTCTGACCCAACCAGAATCAGGGAAGTACCTATACTCTGGTGACAGCTCTCCCCTGTGAAACATCATATCTATATTGACTATATTTCTTAAAAAATACTAAACTGTCTCCTTACATGACATGTTCATTTATTTGCTCATATATTCAAAGGCAAACTAAACTAACATTTGTGTCTGAAGTTCTTCACGCTCTTGAAAATACATCTGTTAGTCTCCAAAAATTGCTTGCATATATCAGAAGATATCTATAGCCCCAGCATAGTATAGAACAGAATAAGTACATTGATTTCAAGGAGTTATCTTCATACATACCTGTTAAAGTTCCAAATTAGAGAAAGTATTGTCTGTGATACGCACAGATTAATGCCTTATTGACAAAATTAAAGTTACTGCAAAAGTTTGCATTGTTCAGTTGATATTTTTTCCCTTCAGTAAGAACATTTTTGTATCATGCCATAACCCAGATCAAGCACCACATCTGTATAAATGCCTGCACTAAAATACTTGCCCATTTGGTTCAATGTAGTTTTAAGTTAAGACAACAGTCCTTGTAAATGAAGGCTGCATTTACGTCCTCCTACCACTAACTTTTCTAGCACTACTCCAGAGTAGTTCAACAGTGCTGATGATGTTGATGAGTATGACCTACAAGGAATATTTGAAAAAATGTAGAGTACGGAATGTTCTTGCAAGGCACACGCAACAAAAGAAGTCAGAATGAAGAATTACCCAAATGCCAGCAAAGCCAATGTATTTAAAGCAATTATCTTTGAATAATCTTCCAAAAAGAAAAATATAAGCACAAATTTCACATGATTATAGCTTCATGAGAGGTAGGAAATTTCCATGTTGGTGAAATATAGGCCTGAAAGAAAAAAGATAAAACTACTTGTTTCTGTATGAGATAAAACCCTCAAATGCCACTGGTACATTTATGAAGACATGTAACTTCTATAGGAACAGGCACATTGTGGTTCTCAGCCACTTTGCACTACACTAGTAATGCAGTGTTGAGCTTCACAAACTACCTTCCCTTAATATTGCATTTGTCTGGAAATACTTTCTTTCCAGCTAGTCTGTGATGTATTATACAGCAGGACAGGTCTGATCATATAACAATGGCATATTTTCTGTTAAAAAGGATTTATTCTAGGTTAAGAGAAATGTCTTCACTTTGCTAGTGCATGATGACAGCTGGAAGGTCTTAGAGGACCTTTCACAGTAGGATAACCTGGAAATGCTGTCCAGAAGTTAGTGCCTGACTGTGCTGTCTGCCTTCAAGGAGTTGCTCCAAGGAAAGAACCCTATTCCCCCTTTGGTGGGTTTTGTTTTCTTTTATTATTCAATTTCCACAAGTGATTGCTTCAGGTCTTAATTTTCCTTTTATATTCAGCCCTTACCAGAATATGATTCTTGATGTAGACAAGTGGATTGTCATATAATGCTAAAGGAAAGCATTGCAACATCTGTGCAAATAATCCAAAACTTGGTATAGGCTCCTCTCTACCCTTCACTAGTTACCATATATGCCATAGTGGCTTCATTTTACAGACAGGGCAAAAAATCTACTTAAAATTAAAACATTGCAGAGTTTTAATTTTGAATTTTGTATTAGTTAAGGTTGTTTTTAGCTAGTTTTTATACTAGTACTAAACTGAAATTTCCCATCTGAAAGGAAATGTTCAGCTTCATTCTTAGGCAAGGACCTGTCTTCATTTCAAACAAATAGTCTTTCTAATCATTGCCTGCTAATGAGCATATTAACCCGCATTTCTGTTTGCATTATGATTCCATTCAGCATTTCAGCCTAGTCAGCTACTATATTACTAAGTAGGATCATTACTGATGCAGTAATATTTATGAATTCAGGCTTATTGCACAGATACAAGCAAAAGACATCTGTTTATTTTAATTACTTTCTAAACAGATAAAGGGATTAAAATCTGATGGATTAAAGGAAAAGCTATCACAAAAATGATTCAATTGTCTATAACAATAGGCAATGACAATGAGGTAATACAACAGTATGATCATTAACCAGTTAGTCAATACTAGAAACAGGAAAAATACAAACCAGAAGGCCAAATGACTGCTGAGCAGCTCCCAGAAAATCCAGAGCTATGATGGGAACACAGATATTTCTGGTGCCCTACCCAGCACCCTATGCTGTACTCCCTGCCTTAACAGTGAGCACTGCACTTTTAGCCACTGACATCAGCAACAGTCATGTTTCAGGAGGTCCATCTGTGGTGAGGCAAGTTTAGCTATATAGGGGTTTTCCCCCACTTTTCAGCACTATGAAGGGTGTGTTTTTCAAAACTCTAACTGCAATACAGGAGGCCAGCAGAGAGATGGCTTCACCTCTAGGACCAAACAGAGCTTTTTTTTCACTGCAACTGACCTCAGTGCTGAAGATGCTCTATTTTAGCACACGCTCTGACCCAGAAACTCACCATGACAGCGCAGAGACAAATGAATATTTTCTAAATTTGTCATTGTATCTGCTTTGTACTAAACTCTAGGGTAAAATGCTTTGTCATCTTCCTCATTTCTTTTGCCCTTAAGTTCCTTGCCTTAGTCTTCATTTTGATTTACTTTTTTTTTTTTTTAACTTGCTTTACAGGCTGCTGAACTTTCTCTTCTATAAATCCATAGCAAGATAAAAAAATAACTTATCCCCTGGCACCAAATAGGCCACTTACTTAGAAAATTGGTAAGCATGAATGGAGAACAAATTACTTAAGGTGCACTCAGGGATGACACATCTCTCCCTCATCCTGGGGGTTTCTCTGCCTGTGCTTGGGGCCAACTCTGAGCTGATGCTGCTGGTGGCCTTGGAGAGCGCTCCTCCAGATAGCACTGCTCATATGGGGTGTCCTTTCCCCTAGGACAGGGATGTCCCTGCCCTGTCCATCCACGGCCCCATTGATCCAGAGCCCAGCACCCACCCATGTGCTCATGTACCAGCCTCAGCCTGGTCCCAGGGAGGTGCTTGATGCCCAGGACTGGGGCTGCCCCTCAGCTGTCCTGCTCTCTGGCTGTGGTGGTGGGACAGCCCTGGCTCCCAGCCACAGGAAGCAGTTTGCTCACTGGGTGCTCCTCTGTGACAGCATGATTCAAACTGTGCTTCTTCCAGTGAATCCAAGCTTTTCCACATCCACATGAGCATATTCTATGCACACACGTGTTCCCACACAATGTGATGTTGTTGTTTTGTTTTTTTTCCCTTCTTCTGAATAACACACCGAATAATAAACTTAGGAAAGCACTAAGAAGAGCTTTTCTTTGCCTAATTATTCAGCTGTTTTCCCCACTATATTTTTAACATATGTGCTGTTTTCTTTTTCCAAGCTAAACAAGAAACTGTTTTAAAACATGTGTTTGATCTGAAAGGATGTGGCTGCACAGAAGAAAAGGAAGTTTGTTACAAAGATATTTGTGTTCAAATACCCTAACAGGAACTCAATGTATTGCCATAGATTTGCAAGTAGTCTGCCCTCAGAGAGTGTACCTCAAGAAATGATTATTTACTAGTTGGCCACAATGTAGAAAACAGGTTAAATATCCACATTTTGGTGACAGCTATAAGATTACAATTGACTTCTCTTCCAGTCTTCTTTTCAGTCCTTCTTTCAAAATACATTTCTAGAAATCTACCCTTATAAATGTTCACTGAAAATGAATATCAGACTTGTTGCCTAAATTCACTGTATCCCAAGCAAAAAGTTGTTCACAATTCTATTAGCCTTGAGCAGAAAATTGAGTAGTTCATGAAGATCAAGTTCAGCTAATAGCACTACCAAAAAGGGGGGGCTGGGGGCAAAGGTTATTTCCCTGATTTCCCCACAGGGAAAATATTAACAGATATCACTGAAGTAGATTTATTTATTTATTTATTTTTTCACACAAAATACCTATTTCTGAGGTCTAATAATTAACCAACTATTGCAAAAGCTTATGGTGAAAGTTCAGTGATGCAGTGAGCTTGGACTTGATCCAAAGCCCTTTAAAACACTGGAAATTTTTCTTTTGATGCAACTGTGTCTTTTGATAAAACTGTTTTGTATCGAGCCCTACTATGCATCATTCCTGACACTCTTACTCTCAACAGCTAAATAAATATTCTTTATACAAGCCCAGCATCCTAGATGATGGGAAAAATAAGTGGTTGCCTTCAGAACTTAGAAATCTCTGTGCTTCCAAGTACTACTGATCAGTGCTAAAGCTTTCTTCTCTGCTATAACACCCTTTCCCACAGGTCCAGACCCTTTTTCAGAATAATTCCACAACCCCAGATGGATATATGAGTTAACAAAGCTTTCCACATGCTCAATCAGGAAACAACTCCATCCTGCTTGTTTACCAGAAGAAAGCGGTACAGAAAATGCTGAACCTAATTTGTACATTTCTGAAAGCCTTCACTTCATGCTTTCTGTCAAGAATATTTGAGTTCTGTCGTGGTTAGAAAATATGAGCAGGTAACTCCCCCTTCCTACTGTCTTAATTTTTACACTACCCATCATTACTACCTCTTTTTAGACTGTCTACTCAAGCCCTCTTTCCATAAACATTGTATACAAGTTTGGGAATGTATGAGTTTAAAAAGTTGTCAGTATATGAAGTTATATGTTTAACATCTTCATTCAAAACTCCAGTAGGAAGCTTCAGAGCACAATCAAGACACAAGAGCTAGGTAAGCATATACCTGTAGGGAAGAGTCCTTATTTCTGTCCTCCTTATCTCTAATAAAATCATATTCTACTGGAAACAGAGTTGACTTTCCAAGTCAGGCTCTTGTCAGTCTCAAGGGAGGCCATTAGATGTAAAGCAAGCCACCCGGTATGACAGTAATTAGACTCTAGATCTGTTGTTATCAGGACTCAAAGCTGCACTGTGAAATTTGCTCAGAACTTTAATTAAACCTGTAGTAACAACTTACTTTGATTTCTTAATTATTATTTTATTGGGAACACAGCTGAACAGAGGGCTGAATGGCTCATTGAACTAGTAAAAACTGATATAGCTATTTCCCTCTGTATTATCAGTAGAGATCAGAATTACCTTAGCTGTTACAAAGTTGTTATCACAAGTATCCCTCTGGTTCTTTGGCATCTACAGAGAATTAATTAAAAGGCCCAAACTGGCATGTAGTTAGCATTTCATGCTGTCAGTTTAGATTCCATGTAGGCAAGCAAAGTAATCATCGACTGTACCTACATTAATATTAGCATTACGGTTCAGAGCATTTTGGTGACTTCTCAGTATACCCATTTGCCAGGTACAGCTTGCATTTACGGAGCTTATTTGGTGCAAACAAACCCGATACTTTCAAAAGAAACTGAACCAGAAGGTCTGTTTCAGACCTATACCAGACACATTCCAAATCCGACAAGGACGTAATGAATCCAAACAGCTCCAAACCCTCAACACAGTAAGGATGTTTGATCCAGGGTACCAGACTAATTTTAGTCTGACCTGCACCCCCTACACTTCACATTATGTAAACACAAGGTCTTCAGCACCAGCTCCTTCAGTCCATTGAACCAGTCCTGTTGCACCAAGTTTCTCAATGCAGATGCAGTCATGAGTAACAATGGGTCACTGGGATTTTACAGCACATTAAATACAAAGAGGGAATGTAAACAAACCCAAGAAAGTTGTCTTCATTTTAATCCAACTGTGCATGGCACTTTGAAGACAAACATATAAACTACCACCTAAACAAGGCCCCCCATACACATACTCTTTCTCAATGCAAAGTTAGAACCAACACATAATACATACAAAGCTAAGCAACATGAAGGATATTACTATTATAATGTCATTTGTTGTGCATTGGTACTTCATTCACAGCTCTGAGCTTGGATACTATCCATCATCAGTGTCTTCTATAATGTGTAAAATCTCTGTACACACTTGCAAGTACTACTAGTATTAAGTATTAGTTTCCAGGCTTTTATCCCACAATATCAAAATGAGATGATAGAAACAAGATCAAACGATCCCTTCTGACAGATGAATGCCACTGAGCCTAAAAAGTAGCTCTGCCAGTGAATTCAGTAGGATATTTCATTTGTAATACCCAATGGCATCTGGCATAACATCCCAAGAAAGACAAGTATTCTTGGAGAATACACTGCTGTCATATTCACTTACACAGCTGCACAAGAAACCAAAAGGCAATGGACACTTGCAAAGGCAGAATTTTGTTTTTAGTTTGCAGCCAACCTTAGCTGTAATTCCAAATTTTGTATATACTAAATGAAAACTTGTTCTATCTACCATTGTTAAGGAGTGCTTTTCAAAGGTTATCATTTACTAGTAATGAGCTCAGAACCAGAAGATACACAAATATTAGGAAACTTCTGGGATGGGCGAGGGGGTTCTCTTTCTGGAATTGCACCTTCATACAGGAAGGATTAGTTGGCCATTCCTGTGGCCAAAGTACATTCCTGTGGCCAAAGTACAATTGTTTCCTGAAGTACATAACCACATACTCTATTTCAGTATGATAGGATTTTCTCTGTAATGCTTCTGATTGAAATAGCAATAGCATCTTTAGCTCAGGTTTTAAAACAGGCAGAGTGTTCATTAATCTAATTTTAACTTTTCATCATTCATGCTCTTAGCTACTCCTAATTTATCTCCCTTAGAGTAAGAGGAGTTGCATGATCTCACCAAATACAATAACAATACTGATGTGTGTGGTTTTTATCTTTAAACTTGAAATCTACACATTACTACAATAATATCTAATAAATATTTTTGCTTTTCAAACACTACAAAGAAATTTTAAGTAGCACATGAAATCCCTTTATTGAGAGGAAAAGATCAAATACACTGATATCAATAGCAGATTGTGTAAAACTTAGAGCAAAACAAAACTCTAATAGTATTTAATTGGCAACCAACAATATTCTTTAAGATTTTGGAGAAAGAAATCAATCTTCAGAAAAGCTGTGTTTACTAGACCAACAATCACAGCTTAAATGTTCCTTTTAACTCCACAGATAAAGGTCTTCATTATATCTTCTAATGACTACCTCTATCATATTCAATGCATATATTTAAAGGAGAAGTTACTAAAAAAACCAACAACATTGGTGACTTCTGAAATGTTCAAGAAACATTGAATGTACTCAAGTTTATCAGTGAAACATGTTCATACATACTTTTACCCAGTTATATCTTCATTTCTCTACTTTGTCACATATTTTGATGAGTTCTTCCAGATGACTAGAACCTGCCTTTTACATCTATACTTCAAAAGACAAAAGTATCGTTTTCTGACCTTGTCATCAATCTCACAAAAATCCTTGAAGAGTTTTGCAATGTTCCTGGGCAGCCAAACACCACTATCTCCAAGAGACCAGTCCTGGAAGCAAGAGACGAGATTCTCCTCGAGCAGAAACCCAAAGTAATATGGCATATTGACAGAAAAAAAAGCTGTTCCAAGGTACTTCAAATTTCAGCTCGTGAACAAGCCAAAATGAACATCCTGCATGACTATACTAATAGAGATGGTGACAAAAAGAAATCGCTTCCAAGGCAGCCAGGTCGCAGCTTCTCACGGGTACTAGTCAGGTCCCAGAAGCACATTCAGAAACCGGTTGGGAGGTAATGCAGTATATGGACTTGACCCATAGTATGCTCCCCATGGGACATGAAACTGAGCAGAAGGTTACAGCTATCCCCTGCACACATTAATATTTTTGTATGGTAGCTTTGTGAGCATGCTGCAACATGGGTGTTATAAAAGAGTACATTATTAAAGCAAGAATCCCTAACTAAATAGAATCACAGAATAATTATGGTTGGAAGGGACCTCTCCAGGGTCATCAAGTCCAACCTTTATCCCATCATATTCCTAACCATTAAACCACTAGACCATGGCCTCAAGTGCCTCATCAGCCCATTTTTGAACACCCCCAGGGACAGCGACTCTACCACCTCCCTGGGCAGCCTGATCCACTCAGCAACCCTCTACCCATTGCTCATACTCCAGAAATTAGAAGCACCAGTCGGCCTCCTGGGCATGAAGTTTCTGTGCATCCCTGTTTTCTCCTCCTCAGAAAAAGAAATGCTACAGTTGAACTTTCTCACACAGCTTGCCTAAACATCCATTAGAGCCCACCTACACTGTGCTGTATCCCGTGCAGAACAACTCACATCTCCAGAAGTACAAGGCCTGTTAAACAGTGACTTCTAGCCAGCTTCTTTCTGTGAAAGAAATACTAGGAGCAGCACAGTTCTCCATGACAGAAATATATCACTTTAAGCGCTTGACAGTCATCTCTGGAGTACATCTAACAAAATCAATGAAGAGGTGAAAAAACTCAGACATTCACAGCAAAAGGTTTTATATATACATATACACATAGGCTTTCCCTTTTCCCAGGATCAGATGCCAGCTTAGTGTAAGGAAAAGACAAGATACTGAGGAACTGACATCAGCCAACTACATACAGCTCTCTGTTCCTGTTCTGCCCAGCCCAAGACAAAATTGGAATAGTTGAGGTTATAGAACTCCTACACAGTAGATCTGAGCTGATTTGTTTTTTAGCCAAAAGCTCTGTGTGTGTGTCCCAAATAGTGCATTTTTCAACAATGAACTGTTTCATAAACTCTTGCTGTTTTACCTGATTCTTCAACTCAGAGTAGCTAGAACAAAAACTGTAAAAAATTTGTTTCATCTCTTATTTTTTACTTGCTACTGCATTTTTAAATTCAGAGTAATATTGCATCTACTATTTTACCACTATTTTAGAATTATATATATTTTTTTAAAAAAAAGCAGTAAAAGTGAAAAGATTTCTTAACTCAGACCCAAACAACTATGTGTAATCTTCAAGTTGTCAGCTAAACTTAAAATACCTAAAGTAGAATTTTTTTTTTTTTTTTTTTTTTTTTTTTTTTTACTTTAATGGGAATTATATGCAAATTTTGAAATTATAAAGCGTCATGACTACAGGGACAGAGGAAATTTGAGGCTGCTGGACAATGGCATAGAGTAGCTCTCTCCTGGTAACTGCAAAATCAGTCACCTGGTACAGTGTTTGGGTATCGTGAATTTGTACCCTCCCTGCTATTCTCCCTGTCATGACAGGGCAGGTCCTCACTAGCCATGAACCTGGACACTTAAATTATCTAATATCTACACTTAAATTATTACCCAATATCTTTAACAATCTAAAAGCTTGTTTAAGAATCAGGGTCATATCTCAGTCACACTGATGCAAAGCAGATTGTCATTCTTCATTTCCATAATGCTACTATAGATCTACAGAGATGTAAGAAAGAGCTGAATTAGGCCCACCATTTTCTGAAGGGAAGTACCTGCAGGGTCCCAGCACTACTGTTACTGTGCATAACAACAGTAGTCAGCATTGATACAGCTATGAGGCTGACTTCTCAGCTCTTCACCAGTACAGTCCAACTGGAAGCCCAGACAGACATATAAAATGGATCTCCACTTTTCAGTGCATCACAAAAAGCAGAGGGTCTTCCGAAGTTATTTTTGGTAAATTCTATTATTTAGATGTGTTATATGGAGTTACTTGCTCAATGGTTTAACACAGCTGCATTGCTACTGTCTGAAAATACGTCAAGCTGTCAGGAATGCAGCTTCCTAATAGCCCTTAGAGCATCAATTTCAGAGCACATTACAAACACTACTGATTCCCTCAAAATCCCTCTAAGGTACACAAGTCAATATTATTATTATTATTACTTTCTTTTTTACAGTTGTTGAAATTGCAGTAGAGAAATATGATCAGCTTTCATCAGCATTACAATGTGGAGGGTAGGTCCTCATGAGGCATAAAACTTGTTAATGCCATTGAAATTAAAACTGGAATGAAAGTATTATATTATGTGAGACTCTGCCCTTATAAAATGAGAGTTTCTTAATTGTTATTGTGGGTAATTTTATTAGGAGATGGGAAGCTTACAGAGAGCAAATGAATTGCAAAGACTAAGATCTTTCCTATCTAACAGCTACTAAATTACATTTCAAAATAAATAGTATTTAAATACTTTTCAACAGAAGAAATTGCTGTGATTGCCTCGGAGATGTTACACAGAACTTGCTGCAGCTGTGACATGCTGGAGGCCTCTTCTGTGCTGTATCATCTTCCTTACAATGGAAAACTGCATGAATGAAGTTCTAAACCCACCAAAGAGTTTCAGGTAAGAAGTCTAATGACTGAGTATAAAAGGAAATTCATCATTAAGGAAAGTGAATGGAAATTCACCTACTGAGTCCTGTTTTCTTGTCATTGACAAGATATGTGTAAATCTTGTTTATCTTTCACCTGTAGTCATTTGTGCCCACTTGGTTGACATAAGTGGGTACTAGTTCTCTCCTTGTAGTGTGAAGTAGCAGTGCAAGGGCCAGGGCAGAACCAAGTCAGCCACGTTTGCATTTTCATTCGCTTGCTACGAGGCACAATGTGGGTAAAGTAGAAGTAAACCAGTAACATGGACCTGAGTGGAGGCAGGAAAGCAGTGATGGCCAGGGTGGGTTGTGTGCTCCGTATTTCTAAGCTTCTGAAATAGAATACAGAGGCAGTGAACTGGAACAACTCCAGCTTGAATTGGGAGCCAATCCAGTCTTAAAGAGTATTTTAACAAGGGTACTTCTCTTCCCCCTGTATATCTGCACCCAGGTTTTCCCCAAAATCTAAGTCATGCTTTGGGCACTTCACTTAATTTCAAGGAGATGTCCAGCCATTGTGAACGCTCACAATAATCCTGCTTTAATATGTAGAAATATTTTGATATATTAACATATGTAAATATCAAGAAACACAAGAAGGACCCAACATAAATAAGCCTCCAGGCCTGTCACTACATATAACTCAGCTGATTTACCTTATACAACACTAAGTGGCAGAGTTGTCAAACCATCAGAGTTAGTAATGATGACAACAGGGTGCATAAGGAGATAAATTACTCCCTGCTCTTTGCTGGCCTAGCTGGGCACTCTGGGAAGAGAAGGGAGATCTGCACCTGAAAAATCTTCTAAACCTTGCAGGTTTGCTAAGACAGCCCACAGATCCCAGGTGTGGTGATGTCCCAGGACTGAGGCAAAGTCAGCACACTCTTTCTTGTGGAAGTCACTGGCCCGTCTTTTCACAACAACATTTTGAGTGTTGCTTTCCAAAGCAAGGTTTAAAATCATATGAACAAGAGGCAAAAGCCTCCCTAATCCACCACTGACTCCTTGTTCTGTCCAGTGCTTGGGTTCAGAATTTTACAAAAAATAGGAAAGGTTTATTGACTGAAAGTATTGCTTTCGAGACAGTAAGAAGCTCAAAAGTCTTGGATCAGACTTCATTTCTGAACTGGCAGAGGCAGCACAACCATGGGAATAAATTTACAGGTTGGGATGAAGCCATCTCTTTGAATCATAAATTGTCTGCATCAGGAAAATCATAGTTCTCACACACTATAGTGTCCAATGATGCTTTAAAGACCCCCCATCCCCAAACACAGCCTACCAAGTGTTAAATATGGTATCAACTGGAAGTAAAGCTAAAATAATTCCTCCCTAAATTCTCCTTAGGGTAGTGAAGCTTTATACTGTCCCTAATATAAGCAAGTGCTTTATGGGTGTAGTTCAATCCTGTACCAAAGCACTACCTATCAGAACTGACATTTAAACACCTTTTGTGTTGTAGGATTTTGGAGGAATAACACCACTTTCAACTTCTAGAGCAATTTTATCCAAGGATCTCAGCATAGTTTAAAGGCAATAATTAATTTAATCTTCATGAGGTAAAGAGGTTGTGACAGCCCTTTCCACACAACGTAAGTTAGGCAGATCCCCAGAGACACCACACAGGGCTGCACACAGGACAACAGAGCTGGCAACTGGATCTCTGAGGCACCATGTATCAGAGCCCTTCATCAAGCATCAGGTATCACCCTCCCCCAGTGTACATGTGCTCTTCAGAATGTTTGGTAAATTCTCATTATAATGAAGATAACACTGAAGTCTTTTTAGCACTTGTTTACTGTAAATGCACATTACTATCTCTAGGTGGTTTTGTTTTGTTTTAATATGTAGGGTTGGTTTTTTTCTTCCCCCCCCCCCCTCTCCCCCCCCCCCCCCCCCAAGTGAGCTCTTCTTCCTTATTACTAAACAGCCAGCAAAGAAGTAGAGTTACCAAGGGCTGACTACATTAGTCTCAAATGTCTTTTCAGTGTGTTAAAGTGTTTTCAATTACCTCCTAATACACCTCCAGGGAGCCTAGTAGAATGGAAGGATTAGTAGAATAATGAGTTTAAATTATTTAAGGGTTTGGGCTTTTTTTTCCCCCCCTCTTATTATGTGTCACTGTTGGATTTAATCCTAGACCAGAAATATTTGACAGTACAAGCCAGGTTATATCTTGATCTCAAATCAAAGGATTACAAGAAAAGGATATAAAAATGCAAATCTCCCCTCTTTCTCCAAGAAGACACGGTAAAAAGGGTAGGGAGGTCTGTTTTATTTTGCATTGATTGAAACAAGGTGACTATTTCAGCAATTGTTGAAACTGGTTGATAAGACAGTCATGAATAGTAGGTGAATTTATCAGGCAGGAACACCCATGAGGAAAGAAGCGCAAGTGATCCACTCTTATCTTATTGTATCACGATATAATAAAACTTCAAAATTCAGCTAGCTGAATTAAGTTTCAGGAGAAATGAACTGAGATTGTCTAGTTCTCTGATAGCCAGTGACATGGCTGTCACCACTCAAACACCTGAGCATCTCAAAGCTATTAGATGTATTCTAGCCTCATAACAATCATCCTGATGAAGTACAGAAATTTCATTTTGATTGTGTTCAGGAACTGGAGATAGGAAATCACACACTAAAGGTCACACTGAAAGCTCAGAGAACACGAGGAATGCAAGCAATATCTGCCGAGCCCTATCACATCTCTGATGGACCAACTGTCTACACAAAGCAATAATGTAAAATAAACAAACGAAAAGCAAAACACCAAAATGAAAACCAGACCATGGTTCTAGAGGGAAGAAAACACATGCTCTACAGGACAGATGATGTTTATCATGGCAAAGCCTTTTCATTTCCAGTCTGGTATATTAAACTGTGGTCCTGCCTATGCTGTAGGCTGTTTTTCAAGACTTTCCATCTTCCTACAGTTTTCTGGTCTACCTTGCCATTGTTTAAGCCAAATTCAGCTGCTGAAAAATTAGGCTACGTGACACTTCCATCATGATGGCTGTCAATATCTTCACTAAAATTAATACAATTTCCTTCACAGTGAAGCTGGAATTTGGCTTCTGTCCTATATGGTCTTGTGAATTAAATACGGATTTGCTGATGATTGGTCCTAACACCAGAACTTTAGTGATCAATTTAAAATTAGAACCTAGATATTTTGCTTAGCTCCTACTTTCTTTGAACAAATACATAATTAATATGGATTACAAAGTGCAGCATATTGTCAGCAACAGAAAATATGACCAGACCTTACTGATCTTAGACCCTACATGTTGTCAGCATCACAGCTGTATCAGAATTTACAAGTGTCCTGAATTTTAATGTGTCACCTATGGAAAATACCGAGGGTAATGAGAAATCAGTCAGAAACAAAAATGCATGTGAAAGATATTTCAAATAAAAATATAGATTATATTATGGAAGAATATCAATCATTACTGGAGTTTAAGAAAAGAGCTGTTGGAACTGTGGTAGGTCTGGGTATTTTTTTCAGCAACATTTTACCCCTCCCTGGAAGTAGTTATTCAAAATGTAAACTTTAGGAAAAGAGTTTTTGGGTTTGTCTTTTCTTCCCTATACTTCCAGATCCAATATTGAACTTCTTGGAAAACAAACTTGTGACAGCTTATTAAAGAGATCCAAGAACTAGCATCAAGAAGAGCAAAAATCATGATTTTGGAATTCCTTACACTTAGGCAAACCTTTCATCACAAGTGGGTGGCTCTCCGATCGGTGTTGATTGTATATTTGCTTTATTTTGTTTCAATTTTTCTCATCCACACTTTAAAAAAAAAAAAAAAAAAAATCTACTGGAGAAGTCTTCGTTCATCCCTACCAAAAGAGGAAAAAATTCCATAGGTATGCAAACATTTTTTTTTTGTCTCTGCTCTTGTCATGAACACCTGACTTGTTTTAGTCTTCTTATTCCAAAACTATTATAAGGGATTCTCTGTTCTTGCTAACAGATATAATAATTATTGTTAATCCAAAGAGAGCATTTTTCTCACTCACACTTTCATAAGACTGACTAATCATAAATTAGTAAGTATATGTAGAGATTCAATTTGAAGTTAAAATCTAAAATATTTGCCAGATACATGAGAAGATTAGAACAGAATACACAAAATTATCACAGAAACAGAGGAATTAGCAAAATGTACTCAAGCCACAGCTTCCATTAAACTGATACAAACGCTACATAATCTTAAACTGGAGATTTTACCCATTATTTCAGCACCAGGACTAGTCCAAAACCCAGAGCTGGGCAAAAATATATTCATCTCGTACGGTACCCCGAAAATGTATTTTCCCTTGCTTTCACTGTTACTGTGATATCTCATGACAGATTCAGCCTTCAGAAGACACCAGTACCTTATGGTGGACGCAAAGAAAAGTGATCAGTGGATTTCAAGGAGCCTTCATCCATATCCATCTTCAACCTACTCTAGGGTATCATTAGTTAGCACTTAGGAGTGCAGGGCCTCTATGTCCTCATCAGCCTGGGATCAGCCAGCTGATGTTAAAGAAATCTGAGACCTCTAGCACCTTATCTTCATCCCAGGAAGTGCAAAATATAAATTCACTCTTCAATACGTAACATGAGGATAGCTCTATCAATGATCAAGTAGCTTAATTTGCAGTACTAATAGAAGTCTTCTCACAGTGAGACAAGATGCCCAGTCACCTGACAAAATTAATCCAAACTGCCTTAAGTATTACTGCCTTTTAAGCATTATAGTGTAGTTTTAAGTGGAGTTGCTAATAATTTTGAAGTAGCTCACATACAGGTGAGAGCTCCAAAGCAGGACTGTAGATGGAGACACCCTAGCACTGTTAATCCTCTTGCTAAAACCCTGCCTGCATTCACACACAACCCAGAATTTAACAGACTGTAAAATTATACCTGGGAACCCCAAAGCAGCAGCAGATGTATGTTAAATACTTCCCCACATCCCCAAGACACTACCAGCTCTGAATTTCTACCTAGCAGCACAGGAACCCAGGGCTGTGGGGGGGATGTGCATTTGTCATCCAAGTGCCCTTCTCCTGTTCTTTGTAAAATGTGTTAATGTGAATAGACTGAAAGTATTAGCCTGAAGTCAATTAACTACATTATGTATAATGACAAATTATGCAGATTTATACCAGATAATCAGTCAGTGTGCTTGCCATTGGAGACAGCTGATGTCCAAATAGAATAGTTTGAACTTGAACAAATAAGTTCAGATTGTTCCCGTTGGGCACATCACCAGCCTCCTAGCACACTACCTTGTGACTGTCGTTAAAACTAGCATTTTCAGTTATGTTCACATTTCCACTTGTTCTTTTTGAACTTTGATGCATTCATCCACCTCCATCTTTCAATCCCTTTACTTTGGACAGAAATACTCGAAGTGGTTGCTCAAGTGTATTTTCAAGCTAAATACAGTGCAGAGTGTGCTCAGGACCCACTTCTGGAGCATTACCACTTTGGCAGACTAAGGTGTTAATGACAAGGGTTTTGGTAAGGAGGGGAAAGTAGAAGAATTATGATACTATGCTTGATGAGAGGAAAAAAAAGCAGCAACAGACAACCATGGGCCCAAACAAGGCTTCCCCAAAGAGCAACAGGGATTTGAGTCAGGCTTCTCTAAGAAAACTTCCTTTTCCTTCCGATACACCAAGAGGAATAGTGGCTTCTTACAGGATGATACGCAAAAATTCAGTGAGAATAATTATAGCCTTGAAACTAACCCACTGGACTCTGACTTTGAAAATCTGTGCTGCCACAGACCACCTGCTTGAAGCCAAGTCATTTCTGGTACCTGCATCCCTCTTTCCCCATCATTTATTCTCTTGCTACATAGAATGTAACCATCATGGGGATAAGGTGCTTCTTTCCATGTTTACACTACACATAGCACTGTGGAGACCTTGTTTTGGTTGGTGCTTGGTGTTAGTGTAATCCTGTTTCTGCATATTCACACTCACCTCATTCCTCAAGAAGGGTAGAGCCAAACGGCAGGCACTAAACACAGCTGTTTCCTCCAGGAGCCTGCACACTGCAGAGTTTTCCTGACAATAAGGTACGGAGATCAGTCAAGCCCTTCTCAACAGTTACCAGGGAGTCAAACTTGCAAGAAATCTGGTCCTTACCTGAATGATCCAGGTCAGGTACCCAGCTTAGAGGGAAGATCTAAAGAGCCCAGAAGGAAAGCACTTGGAGCCCCAGCTCATTCCCTGAGAAGAGGAAATTTAAACCCCTTCAGAGCAGCAAGCCCATGACACTCTGGTCCCTAACCCCAGAAGAGGCAGTTCAGCAAAAGCATCCAAGCTGGGCCCTCAGGGGCAGTCCCACCACCTGAGCTCAGAGGAGGAATGATTGTGGACACAGCAGCTGAACTAAGATCAAGAGAGGCCCGCCAACTTTGTTGCCCTAAATTATCAGGTACAGCTGAGCAGCAAACACAGAAGAAGCTACAAAATGACACTGTTCAGCCTTTCTGCTTGCAAAGACAATTTCCTGATCTTACTGAGTAATTGCAAAATGTAAGAAATTCAGGATTCTTTCTCCTCTTTCTTCTTTTAGCAGTACTATAAACTTATGTCTGCTTGATGGGCATGTTGATTTTTGTTTCATGCAGGGATACTGCAGCTTGTTAGGAATAGCCTAGTGAAAGAGTATTCGTTTTAGTCATTTAATCTTCATGTTTTGTTTTGGTTTTTTTAAATCCATCCTAGCACTGCAGGTGCTGGTACTAGTGCATTAACTGCTCTTTACTTGACTTTAATGCTTACACAGGAAGTCCATATAAAATGGTCCAGATTTATCAGGCAGGATTACTGGCATGTTGAAAACACATAAACCATATAGTGGTCTGTCAGTTGTACCCTGCTACTGCAGAGAGAGTTTCTAGATTGTTCTGGAAACACATGCATAGTCTGACCATGTTTATACGCAGTAGATAAATATTACATCAGCCTAATAACTCTTCTTATTAAACTTTTCACACAGACCCAAATTGCTTGCTTATCCCTCCCTGGGGAGACAGTTTTGTCTGATCTTGCAATTTACAATAAAGGAAGATATTGTACTTATGAACAATCAACCAACTATTGTATTGTTTGTGAATTCACTGTCCTGGGGTTTATATCTGAACCTCAGTTGCCACAGACAAACTCTATAGTACTAACAGCACTAATGCCCTCTGCTGTATACAGTTGACACTACAGAGCAACTACAGCAGGGTTCAACATGTCAGCTGCCAAACATTTGTCAGCTGCATTTTGACCCAGCATCTCAGTAAACCACCCTTCTTGTCCTGCCTTAAGCCCACCACAGCTGGGAGATCAGGGAGGGATGAAAGGTCCCCACTACTCAGATAGGCAGCTGCTTCCCCAGACAGATCTTCAGGATCTGATGAATATGCATATGGGAGAGTCAGGACCATTGCAAAGCCAAGTATGGATACGCAAGTAGTGGTTACAGGAGTTGTCATTTCACTTTGAAGATCTGGGAACAAGTTAATAGCTGCATGTGAAGTTAAGGGGGCAGACTAGCCTTCCAGATAAGACAGTACTAGAGACAGGTATTTGCTTCTCAGTGTTTCCACAGGGTTATTTTGTGATCATAGGCAATTCATGTCAACTCTCCAGACTTCTATTTCCTTACCAGTAACAGAGGTAGTGATATCCATCTCTCAGGGCTGCCATGAAGTCAAATTCATTACTATGTGTTCAAGGTACTTGGCAATCACTAGTGCTCATCCTAAGCACACCAAAGGCAACAGAAATATCCCCACTGAGTTCAGTGGGCTTTGGGGACAAGACTTACAGAGGAGCAATTCCCTGTTACAGTATGGCATAGCATGAATCCTGTTACCTTTGAATGAAAAAGGTTACAGGATAAATCTCCACCTTTATTAACAGCATGTTAAATTGAAGTACCTAAAGAAAGCAAAGGGAACCATGGGAAAAAAATCTCAGCAAGAAGGGAGATCCCTTGAGTGAGTTTGGCTGTAGCAGCCCTTCAGAGCCAGAGAAGACTGCAAAACTCCAGATCAGAAAAGTCTGCTTAAAGCAGAAGCTTGTGATGATGGGGAAAGTAGACTCTGTTGGCTACCTGCCTAACACACTTCAGTTTAAAGTAAATGGAGGATTGCATTGCCTTACTGACTGAGGCTGCTCTTAGCAATATGTTCTCTCTTGCATTTTGTATTAATTTGAACCTCTTCTCAAAATTACAACTGTGTGAAAATTTTTTGCCTTAAAACAAATTTTAGAACTGTCAAATTCAACAGTTCCAAAATGTCTCTTCTATATCAAACGGCAGTAGAAAAAAAGGCCTGAATACCACCCTTAGTCTCCATTGTTTTGATAATACCAGTAAATTAAAAAGTCTGAGGATCATTATCTAGATATAAGGTTTACTGGACTGCCACAGCTTGCATCACGCAGCTAAACTCCTATCATGAGCTAAACAGGGCAGATGAGAAGCCTGTATTTGGACAAATATCATATTTCTATTTTGTTTACTGTTTTCTGTCCCCCAGTTTATACATAAGGTAATAATTCATTATATTTTTTTTTACAAAAACATTTAAAAATTTAAAACATCTTTTCAATTCCTTTGGATTTTTGTCTGAAAAAATTAAAACAAAAAAATTTGATCAAAATACCGAATGAACTGAAATCTTCAGAAAAGGAAAAATAGGATTTTTTTTTCTTTACAATTTCCTGCATGTGTTTCTGAAATTAAATGTTATAATTATACTAGGGAAACTTGAAGATTAAAATTCTTGTAAAACTTCAAATTAGGAGATATTTTTTACTTATTTTGTTAGTGTTATTTTCCCTACGTTGTCTCTTTTGTGTGTTCTAGTGTTCTCAGTGGAGACAGAAAGCACAATATGAGAAGTAAATGACATTATTTATGGGTTTTCCCATGGTCCTTCATTCCCAAGAGATTTACTTTGCTCTCTCATCTCATTTTTGCATGTTCAATCAATACCTATATTGGCATAGTATCAGTACCAATCACTGGAAATTTAAATCCTGACAAGGCACTGGTTTCTCAAAAAAGTGTTGCCCATGGCTGTATGTACCATCCCCTATAATTAATAATCATGTGTTCTGTCAGATCTTAACACAGTTTTGGCCCAAGCTTTTCCCCAGTGTATTTAATACTACAGGGGTGCTCTATGTGCTACATTATTTCACATGATTTCAAAGATGAAGAGCTGTTCAACAGTAGCCTTTCTTTGCCTGAATAACGATGGCAGTACTGATTACCCTTAATAACGTTATTATGCTGTGTGCACAAATCAAACACAAAGAGCAATCAGGTGGAGAATTAGATTGTTTAAAAAAAAAACCCAACCCTGATCTTTATTCTTGCTGCATGTCTACTGGACCTTGAAAACAGTAATAAGATGGCCTTTAAATTAGTACTGCTTTGATAAGGGATGAGAGGTGAAGTCAAATACATTTCTTCTGGTTTGGTAGCTATAGCTTACAGGCACTGCTCAGTGCCTGGAGGTTACTTAAAGTGGAAGTTATGAAAGAAGGACTTGAACTGCATATGTAGTTGGTACAAATAAATATTTTAATACAAAAATGACACATTTTATGCAGCTGTAGCTGTACACAGAAATATAGAGAGATTAAATCTGAACAATCAGTCCAAAGAGCTCTCAAAGGAAATTAGAAGCAAAAAATGTAAAGGAAATCTCAATCCATCAGTGGCTGAACTGGTTCTGGATTAGTCAAGAATCAGTCTCATACTAGCTCAAAAAAACTTTCAAAAAAAAAAATCAGTGAATGTGATATCATTTGTCTGCAGCCCACTCCTGATAAAAATTGATTAAACTCAAAATCTGGTCCATGAGCAGATTCTCCTTGTAAACAGGTCATTGTTGGACTGAACATGGACAATATTGTATTCTGGTCCCTTCCTTGTTTGGTATTGTGTGTGAAGTACCTAGATAATGGACATGCTGTCAAATATAAGCAAACAGTTTCTTGATGGCCCTTTCATTTTATTCTCCCCACCTCATTCAGCTATTCAAGGGGTTTTTTTGCATTCTTTCTTCCTTATTTCTCATCTCTTACAAATCCCTTCCAGGCAAGGTAACTTAGCCTCAGGCAACACACTTGTGGAAACGACACAAAGAACATAGGTATTTGGTCTAGAAAGTCAAGTAAAGAAAACTTTAGATGACTGCTGTTGCATCAAAGAAAAAGGGCATAATTTAGTGCAAATCACAGAAAAGCTGTTTATTCTAATGAAGAGAAATTGAACGAAAATAAACTAGAATTTTCCAGGCATACTCATAGCAATATCTTCAGGAGACTATTTTACTTTCTAATCTATTAACCTGCAGCCATCACACCTGGAAACTAAGTCCATCATTGCCAGCATGCTGTACATGGCTTTATGTGATGGAGTGTCTCTGCTATGTACATTTCCGAGTGTTTCAAGTGTCCAAAAATTTACTATCTCAGTTGCCACATCAGGGCATGTAGCTGTTAAGTCTTTATATGCACGGGGTAACCCACCTGACTATGCAGTCATAGAGGCTGGGTGCACAGGTAGAGATGGAAAGCATATCCAAATCTCACTGGTTTCAAATTTTGTCTCCAATCTTTGGGCAAAATCTCCAACTGTCATAACTCAAAGTATAACCATTAAGTAGGACCTATTTCTTAAGGCAGTCTAAATACTTGCCAACACACTGGGGATTCATTCAGTGCTGTGGATTACACAGACTAGGTTGGTTGATATAATTGTTTTCTCAGATCTTTGTAGATTTAGGCTGACAATAGACTTGTTCAATGATGGCATTAACATTTAACAGTGGACCCAGAGACAGGCAGAAAACATCTAAACCTCCCTCCGACAGCTCCATACCCTCCACAAGGGGTTTGCTGTTGCCACAAGACAATAGAGATGAAGATTTTGCTGCTGTCCTGTGGGACGTCACAGTCGTGTGGGACTCTACACCTGCTCAGCCATTTGAACACAGAGAAGAACAATGCCAAGTAGCACCACTACTTCCAACAACGAGAGAAAAGTTAAACTTTTTACTGACTGACTTTCACGTGAGACATTCAGTCACTTCTCTGGAAGTAAACACACCAGGACTCCTCCTCAGCCTGTCCAGATCAGCAGACAATCCCAGACTGGCCTTGAAGCTGCAGCAACACGCAAAACCAGAGACACCAGGTGCTGAGTACAGGATAGCTGAGGAGATGACTCAGAAAAAAAACTTCACTAATTGCATAAGTCTGCTCCTGGGTCTGCTGCCAGTTGGCAGAGACTGTAGCAGCCTCATTAAGTTTCACTCACTGTGCTGTTCACTTCTAGGTTGGGAAGAGGGGACTGGGGGCAGCTTCTTCCTCTACTAGAGCTAAAAAGAAAAAAAAAAAATCATAAAGAGTTTTTCCACCCACCTCACTGATGATGCCTGGCAAGAAGCAGAGATGTCTCTTCAAGCCTAGTGCTATTCAAGGAATTTTTAAGTTCTTCACTTCAATTTACATCTAAAGGTTTGTGGAGGAAATCACCTTTCTGGCTAAAACAGCACCAGACTGCAGCATAGGAAGTCTTTTCGGGTGGCTGAGAGCCAAATAACATAAGGTGAAGCATTATGAATTCAAACAGTAGCACCAGAGCTTCTTTATTCCTTCAGCAAGCACAGATTTGCTGTTTTGTAGTTAAATTAAAAGGCTGATGATTATGCCTCAAATCTTTAAATAGAGATGGAAATCTAAACCGCACCTGATCTTTCCCCTGGGATAAACTGCAGAGAATTAAAATCAATTTTTTTTTTTTTTTTTTTTTTTTTTTTTTATCAGGCCAACATTCCCTCCCCCCAGTAACAACAAAGCCAAGATACTTCTAGGTAGGATGTTTTTAGGCTGGTGGGATATAGATCTCCTGAAGACTCTTTCTTTCACTGTGAGGGAGGACAGGTGTGGGACATGCTAAAGACTGTATCCCACATTCTCGACATTTTCCTCTCCATTCTTAAAGACTGAATCCTGATTACTTTCCAAACCTTCATTTTCCCAAAGCAGTGCTATAACAGTTTTATTCAGAAAGTCACCCTTCAAAATGTCAATTCAAAATAGGTTGCAGATGTTTTACATGAAGACATTTTGATTCCTGTTACTCATTTCTTGCTTTGATTAGACATAATTCTGATGGGTCTCAGTTCCCCATTTCCTTGTCCTGTTTTTTTCTCATAAAGGAAAATTCACAAACTATCAGGATGCAAACTACACTGAGTTGAACCATCTTTCTCCCTCTGCATCTGGACCTAGCCCATAAAGTCCTGATATATGAAGATGGAATAATCAACAATTTTTGTTTCTTTGTAATAGACAGAAGCTTTTATAAACTCTGATATCCATTTTTTCCTGTCCATTTAAGACAAAAAAAAATAATAAATCTATGTACAAACATGAAATATCAAGGATAGGACACTACACATATAGGTACTCTATACCTAACAAATGGATTTTCTCATTTTGCTTAGCAATCCAGAACCTCTAGTTTTCTGCCTGCCCATCACTAGATTGATTTAAAAACTCTGTATAATGTTTAAAAATACTCATCAACTAGGCACAGAAAATAAGGTACAGAGAGAATGAAAGTGATCTGTCCCAACTTACTCAAGACAATGGCAAAAATCACAGAAGAAACAAGGAACCTCAACTCCCATTCCCCTGCTTTTCTTCATCATTCAAAAGAAAAGCTATTCTTGTCTGCAAAGCTCCTGCCAAACAGATGGCAGCACCTGGGCCATTTCATACTGAAGTAGGCAGGGACCTTGACAGCCTCCAATGCCCCCAGACCTTTTGCATTCTCCTCACTGCTTCCCTGGGTGCCAAGCCATAGAAGTGTGCTTGTGACTGAAAGCTCAGGAATCTCAGTGTCAGCTCACTTCTGCTTAGCTTAGCAGTCACATCAGGATCTGAAAGCGCTGCCTTCCAAACCAGTACCTGTGTCTATTTGATTATGGAAATGAATGCAGAGGCCCTGTTAGGAAAAAATCCTGGTCTGTCTGGCATATTAATGGGAAAACCCATCTACCCTGGGAGGAAGCGTTCAGTAAAGCCTGCTTAGTAGATATTCAGTAGTTTTAACCCTCAGTGGTGATGCAGCAGTCAAGGTTTGTATCTGATACATGTACTTCAAAACATGTCACCTAGTCTCACAGGATGCAGTTGCAGGGAGGCAGATTAGCACAGGTGGAATGCAGCAAAGAAAAAGAGTGCATGAGACAGGTATCAAGCAAGATCCAAGATCTCCTTAAAGCCATCAAAACTTCATTCTAAGGACTGTCAGTCTGGAATAAAAGATGGCCTGGGAAGGACATAAAACATAAATGAAGAGTGATTCAAAAGAAGGGGGATTAAGGCTGATTGCAGTGCTCCTTGCCTCTTCCACCACAAGAACTAACAGGCAAATAAGGATTCTAGGAGTCACGTTCAGAGTAAATGCAGACGCAGCTCACTACACATAGCAGATCTGTGGAATTCCTTGACAAAGGAAGCTAAACTGATGCTAGACTTCAACATGCACCAAATGGAGGGGAACTTATAAAAAAAAAATCATTAGGGATTAGGAAATGCACAGAAAAATAGGAGTCATGTTCTAAAAGTAATTAGAGGTTTGGAGAGTAACAAGGATAACAAGTGTTAAATGTGTTCACCTTGTTCTTGCTCATTCATAACCACCTTGTACAGCTACAACCAGTTACAACTGCTTATCTATATGTAAAAACAGTATTAAGTAGACAAACATTTCATTTGACCACTATGGTCATTTGTTTTATTCTTATCACAACCAAAGTTTTCCTACCTAGGCCTGCCACAAACTGTTCACAAATAGGTTTGCTGTAATAGGATGAACTCTGTTGATCTCATCTGAAATCAGAATTATTAGGAGACCATTGCTTTCATGAGTTGCAGGGCAGAATGACGAGACCTCACAGTTTGTTGACCTGAATATTTGTGTCTGTGTGGTCTCCTCACCTGCACTGACCGCAAGACTCCAGGACCTGCCCCATGGCTGAGTCATATGGACAGACACACATTATTTATGTTTGATCCTGATGTATCACCATTTAGTTATTGCCATTAACTAGTTGTCTTTCATGAAAGAAATGTATTTTTTTTTTATTTAACATAGTACTCCTATAGACAAACTAATGTGACAAATCAAGAGACCAATATTGGCTGTTCATGTAAAGGCAACGATGGTGCAGGACTTCACTTTCCTATATACACATAATTCCTAGCTAATGTGTTTTAATGGGATTGTTACTAGTAAGGGAGAGTAATTAATTTTTCATAGTCTCCCTCACCTCTCAACCTCTCCAAGTCTGACAACCAAGGGAGACAATTAGCAGCTATGGGGAGGTGGATGCATATTTTATGAGTCAGCTAGCAGAGAGGACACACTCCATTTTCCTTAATGTATTTAGACAATGAGCTGGGGTGGACTTGAACTGCTGACCCTGTGCAATAAGCCACCATGTAGTATTAACACCCTCTAGAGCCAGCTACTGCCTCAGGAGATTATTTTTGAAAATGTGACTAATAGCAGTTCTTTAAGGGAAAAAAACCTAACAATCACAACACTTGTAGAGAGAAATTACACATCCAAGGGCTTGATTTATTTTTTCCTTAAATATAGCTGCTACTGTATCATTAAACTATCGAGTGAATCTGAGTAACAAGGCAAGTTGCACAATATTAAAAAGACATCAGTGGGTGGAGTTCAAATGTCATGAGCTGCATTTTAGTCCTACATGTACAGATACATACAGTACCTACACATATAGTAGCAGTGTGATGGATGTTCTCCTTACAGAGCTATAATGGTGACACCAATAAGTGACAAGACAGTTGCATTTCTGGTTGTGCCTGAAGGGGTGCAAAATGCAGCTGGAAAAGTGTTAGAAACCCAAACTCTTGTATGCTGAGATGATAGAGTATGAAGCCTTGAAGCAAAAGTTTATTTTTTTTTTCACCAATAAGACTGCATATTATGCTGCCAATTTCATCTTTCATACTAAATAAATTATTTTATCTGATCAGACCAAGAGTACATGCCACAATCCTCAATATAAATCCAAGTGCATGTGAACGAGATATTAACAGTATTTAAGAAGTAACTTTTATTGATCAGTTAGAGCAGAATATTTTATAATGATACAATTCAAGTCACTGTTGACATTTTGAAAACTACTGTCCCCTGAATAGTTCAAGTGAGGAAGTCTAGATCATTGGTCCAGCCCCATGTATGTCTGCTTGGCTGCATCTACAAATATCTGCTTGGTAAACTCTGGGAGGTAAAACTAGAAGCATCGTGTCTTTATTTCGAGGTTATTTTAAGTAACTAGGACCTTCAAATTTCCTTGAAAACAGCTTCAAAATTAATTTTAAATATGGACTGCAACTGACAGGCACAAATAGGTCTGATCTTTGAAAAGTACAGAATTTGAAACGAGCTCTACACACAGCTGTGCTGTTTTTCCTTTTCCTTCCCCTGCTCTCCCATCCCCACTTCCCTTTGATTTTTCATCTTTCATGTATCCCTAGTGACAGTTCCAGTAGAGAATTCATTTGTTCAGGAAACTTCACTGAAACAAACCCACTAACATCGTGACAGTCTCCAGCAGCAAACAACCTTACTACAGAAAACTGCTGAATTGGTCATCAGGTGACTCATGCATTCCCACTCAGAGAGGAAGCTGCAGATTGAACAAGTCCTTGATCATTCATATCACAGACAGAAGAGCTTTATTTATTTTACCATTGTGATAGGCTTCCCATCCAAAGGCACCAGCAATATAAGTAGATAAACATGTGAATGCAACTTTGTGCATAGCAATTCCTACAGTTATTATTGAAATATATAGTTGTGCTTTAGCTCTGGAGAGGTTCAGGCTCCCAAACAAACAAGAATGGACAGGGTTTAAGAATATTACAGAGAACAATCTTAATCTGACCCATGGGGATAGCCTGGGTGATTTAAAGCAATTTCCATCTCTAAAATCTACAAAGTGCTCAGCAGAACAATGTGCAAAAAAGTGCCTAGGAATCAGAATAATTGACCTAACAAACTTCATCTTTAATGTCATTTTATTTACAGCAGTTACTGTTTTCTCCTTCATATAGCAACATCCGATTAGCATTGAATCCTTACAATGACAGCAGCTATTCCTGGCCAGTGAGTCTCTTCCATGTGGGCATGAAAGAGCTCTGGATGGTGGGTAAATTACTTGCAGATGTGTTTCTAATTAGCCCTGGCAGCCTGTTCCAAAGCTTAAGCACTGAACAAGATGAAAGGACAAGTAAAGAGAGGTAAGGAAGGGTGAAAAAAGAGGTGACATTAAGGAAAAATAGCCTGTTTTGAAAGCAGTTCAAAGTGGCCAAAAGCCCTAGAACTGTGTCAAGATGTACTGCTTCAGTCATTTCCATCGTGATGCGCATGTGCTCTAAAGGAATCCTTACTAAATCAACTTTGTGTACAGTCAGGGAATCATTAATAACTCAGTCTCATTCAAAGCCCATGGATTTATTGGGAGGTTAGCAGGTGAACAGGGGTAAGCATTTGTTTCAGTGCCGTATTAAATAGAACTTTTTCCCTAAATGATAGCCTCAGAGTTTACAACACATAAGAGTGCATCTGTAGCGAGAAACTCCACAATATAGTTAACCTTTCCAGGCAGGAGAATAGAGTTATACTATTCATTAGAAATCTGTGGGAAGAGTCCCTGATAAGCTGCTGGTCCACACCAAATAGCTCTTTCACATATAGAGCCTAAATTTTGCTCAGCCTTATAGCATCTGAGGGATCACTCCCAACATGCAGTCTCTGCACACTGCCTGTGTAAGTATGTAAAAGCACATTAGCATGGCTGAAAAATCATTCCATGTGAGCTGAAATCAGTGCCTGCAAACTTTCCCAAGCACATTGAATTTACTACTCTGCACACAGCTAGACAGTCCTGTTGGATTCACATGGGTTTACTCCTGAGGCAAATGAGGAGTAAATTCACCTGCCTGACCTTGCATGGGAGAAGTTGAAGAGAGCTCCAGTTAGCTGAACTAAGGAAGCAGTAACAGAAAACCTGGGAGATTCAGGAAAATATGGTACCCTAAATTGATATATGTCAAAATTACTTGCCTACTTAAAACCAGATGGCTCAGCATGCTGAAGCTAACTGTATGCTAGACCTCTTCTCCTACAACATCAGAAATCCAACTCATGCCAAAAGAACACCACCATCCCTACCCAGCACTCTGCTTCAGATTCCACAGAGTACTTTCATATCAGCTTTTTTGCTATGAAGTAGAATGATATGTTAACAAAAATCCAGAGCAATTCTTCTGATGTTGAAGGACCTCTGTTTCCTTCCCATTGGTGTGCTCCCCAAAGCGGTGACCTCTGACCCTGCTCTTGTCTAAACAGATCCATGCAAACTACCTTTTATTTCACTTCTAACTGGCAGAATGCTTTTCAGGAGCAGAAATACACTCATACTGACCTACAAAGTCAGAGACCTCCAATTTCAACCTCCTTAGTATGAGGATACTTCACTACCCATTCAGACCCAGGCCCACTGTCAAAACTAAAATAATCACATTGTTTAAGCAGACACATACTGCAATTACACAAATATTCGGTGGATTCTTAGCTCGCAGTTGATATTAAGTAGATTTGACTGATTTTAGGGCTTTTGCCTCTCTCTACTTGAATTGTCAATGAAGGACTGAAGACATTAGATATAATTCCCTCATGTACTTCAGAAATATTATGAACAGATCAATCTATCTATGCTTTAGTCAAATCTATCATCCAGCCAGCTTTCCTCAAGAAAGCTACCAGCCACAGCTGGGACCTTTTACAGAACATCACATCACTCTAAGTCTGTATTTCCTTCTCTGATTTAAAACTGCCTTTCTGATCTACCCTTGTGATCTCTGCTTTATTTCTTCTCTTTTAAAAGTCTTCAGAATAAAAGTAAAGGCAATCCCAGATGCTTCAAGTGGTTTTATTTTCATTCACTCCTTATCTTTTTTTTCTTGACACAGCTGACAGAAGATTTGGGCTTATGGCTGTATACTCCTAGATTATTCTCAGATGAACAAAATAACATCCAGAAAAGCTGAGAGGTGAAAATGCCAATCTATGCAGCTGCAATGCAACTGAGCCTTCAGAATGGAACACTTCTATATTCTTTTCTAGATTTAGAAAAAAGGTGGAGACTGGAAAGAAATAAAGACCAAAGGCAACCACGAATTGATATAAGAACCATAGCATAAGCCACACAAGGAGCAAGTCAGAGTTAAAAATAAACCAACAAGGAGTAAGATTAGAGTCTAATGCCTTAAAGAAGATATAATACATTAGGGAAGGAAATGAATTCATTGCCTTAGAGGATAGTAGGACAGAAAGAAATAGCCAGAAATGAAAAAAGGTAGAAATCAGTCCTGACTCAGGTAAAGGCTCTTATCAGTCAGAATTAAGACAACAGCTGATTATATTCTCCAGGTAAATAATCAAGAGTTCCTCATTACAGACATTCCAGAGGTTAAAATACAATATCAATAAGAACATAAAACCTAAAAGCTCTGTGACAAGCACAAGGCTGACAGGAGGTGACCCATAAGGGTTGCTTTTGTTTATTGTACCAAATTCAGCTTTTCTTTGAACTGATGTGTCAAGAGTAAGAGTATCTGGCATACAGTAAGCCACACAGTGGGTCACTCTGAACTGGTGGAAAGCAGACTAGCAACAGCTCAACCAAAACAAAATTCTCCCTAAACACCCAGTTTAATATAGTGTTTCATGCACAGCCACTCATTCTAGGTGAAAGAACAAAAGATAAACTTCAACCTTATTCTACCTCCTTTCCTGAAATGCTCTACCAGCTTTCAAAAATACAGGCAGGACATATTGTCATTACAACCAGCAGTTCTACAGACTAGGGGCACTTGAAGTAAGGCAAGCTTTTTTCATTTATGTTTTCGTTCATTTTCCAGGTGGAATAAAATTTGTTTGCTTTGGCAAAAATAGGTTAGGCATTGAGTGTTGTATTTACACAGGTAACTCCCCTCTGCCTCCCAAAACGCTACATGGCTTGTTTATCTGGTTAACATAATGGTGTCATCTTAAGTGATGTTTACTAAGCCCTGCAGTCAGGACCCAGCAGTAAGGATAAACTGAAAAGTGAAATGAGAGGGGAGAACACTAGCATAGTCCAACTGCTATCAAGAAGCAAAACTTACTTATTTTTAAACTTTCAGTTTGCTTATTTCTCTTTGGGGGTCTTAAACTGGATTTCATTTTGGTTTTATTATAATCAGTCACCCAGACCCTAAGGCTCTTTCCTTCTTTGAAATTGTAACACTAACTTAAAGACTGTGAGATCTTAAAAGTAAATCAAAATGGATTTGCTTTTGACTTCCGCTTTCTGCTCCTTGAGCCAACACACAAGCCCTGACTTAAATTTTTACTCTCCTATAGCTGTGGCCAGCAACTGCATTTCATTTATTTGTTTTTGTAAGGTAGCAAATCACATTTAATCACATGCCTCCAGATGCCAGAACTTTAAGAAAAGAGAGGAAACATTGTGAGACATGACAACATGTATCATTCTGATGCCCAATATTGGCTGTTGTTTATTACCCTAGTTTGCAGCTTAATGCATAATAACTACAAATGTTATTAGTTTGATGACCCTCTGCAGCAGAGAGACAGTACTCTTAAGTTCACCAGGTAGAGAGAGAAATTTTCTATCATCTTCACTTTACAACTCCTAAACAGAAGGAGACATCAAAACTAATTCCCACATTCAGAAAACTGCTTTACTAAACTGGATGAGAATTATTCATGTCATTACATGCTTTGATGACTGGTGCCATAAGTGATACATCATGGAAAGGAGGAAGGAAATACAACAACAAAACCACAGCTTTTCAGAAACCTGGTTTTCAGCACCTCTGGCCAAAGTCTTCACCTCCTCACTAGGTACTCTCTTAGGATCTATGTTTGACAATTATTTCCTGTCAAACATTTTGAGATCGCTTATAAGATGAAAAATGCTCACTACAGTGATCTGGTGAAATATCTATTTATGTAATTAAAATTACAGCCCCAGCAAGATGTTTGCCAAGGGAGGACACTGCATTTGGAGTTACAGGCTGCTTTCAAGAGAAGGCCAATTTCACTGGGAAATTAGAATTTATGCTCTTAGCTTATTTTGTATCCCATTTCAAACAACACACAGCTTATGTCTGGTAATTACTTCCAAACATAAGTTACATGTTGAATATCAACACTTAAGCCTCTCATCATGGTCTCAGGTATATTACACAGCTAGATTACTTTAATGGAAGCTAAAAGGACTTTTTTGTGGCTCAGTCAGACACATTACTCAGTCGGCTCATTCTGAAAGTATAGAGTACTGCCATAGGCTGTTGTCTTTGATGTTTCCCCCCTGCCCCTCAAAGAAACAGCATCTCTTTAACTCGTGAAACTTACAAAACAGTACCAACAGTCTGGCACTGTCCTAAGCTAGGGAACCCAGATGCCTCCTGAAGGTCACTAGCACCACACATCCATGGCCTGCCATCACACCTCTGCACACAACAGACCCTTTACCTCTTTCATGGTAACCTGCTATCAATATGCCATGGGGTACAAGGAAATCCAACTAACAAGTACACTAGTTACACCCAGATTAAATCAGCCTGTGTATTCCTCTTCCTCCAAGCCTTACCCAACAGGGTGAAGCTACAGCACAAAGCAGAATCGGGAAGTTTCTCTTAAATCTCCTAGGCTTCAAATCCCTGTTGCCATCACTGATGGTCCCTACATGTCCCACCAGGCTGCCTGCTCACCCACCTCCAATATCCACTCACCCATGGGATTAGGTCCTGCTGTCTGCAGCCTCCAGTCTCCTCAAAGAAATGCAAGGAGGTGACAGACAGACTTCTCACTTAGGGAAAGGCATTGATACAACTTTTGTAACTTTATCTTCAGAAATTGATACATGTTACTCTAAGATCTTCATTGTATATAATTTTAATAGGCAAATGGCCTGATTTTGGCTGCCTAGCTGTTCCATACTTTAAATATTAACTTGAGGAGGTATTAAGTATAAACTGAGTGCAGATGAAGAAGGGAGGTAAAGAGAAACGGACAGCAAAACACAGATTGCTTTGAAGTGAGGCCAAAAGCTGCAAGCCTCTAGTCTCCAAAAGTACCTCCAGGAAGCTCCTCTGTCCAGTGGTCCCTCAGAGCACATCTGACTAACCCAGGTCTTGTAGCTCAGTGGTCCAGTGTACCTCAGTTCCTAGTACCTTTATACAATAGGAAGCAAGTTTTGTGGGTGAAAAGAACACCAGCCAAACAAAAGCAAAGGCAGTAGCAGTGTCTAGCATATTCCCCATAGATACATTTCTCGCCTTTCTCAGGTATGAACCAAAAATAAAGATTTTTCCTGATCTCTTATATTTTTATTCTTTTTCAGCTAAATATATCAAATATGGCAGCAATATGTCTGACTGAAATACTTGCTACCACAGTTCATCTCTCATACTTGGAAAGTTTTGCCTCTCCTAAATTCTATATGGCATATTTTATTTGCTTTCCTCTAGGATTATTATAGTGTTTTCAGCACTGCTTAACTGCCCATGAACTGCATATCTGCAAAGTCATGGCCCACAAATTAAGATGTATTTCTCCCCTCAGGAACAGTGAAAGTTTCTCTTTTCCCTTCCTTAAACAGTTAAGTGCAGGGGCCAGACAGTATTCTTCAAGGCAAGAAAAGCAATGCCAACCAGGAGGGTGGGACAAAGTGATTTAATGGGTCCTCACCACCTTTGTTTCTGACAGCTGACACAGCAGATGTAACCTGTCAAACTGCATATATACCTTGGTGTTTGGATGTTAATGCATCATGGCAGAACTGTCTCCATATAATTAGAATGTGAGCTAGGAAACAGTTAGTAGGCTAATTAATTGTGGCAGGAAGCACACGCTTCTCCATTTCCTGGTGATTAACTGGTGCTGGATTTTTATTTTTTTTTTAAACTACACACATTTTTAATTTTAAAAAAAAAAAGTTTGTAGAAATTCCACAATCACCACCATCTATGACAGAAAATATCCTCCAGAAGTAAAGGATGGTGTCAAGCACTCAAGTTTGCTTATGTTACTTTCAGAATCAGGCAAACAACTACTGGCTTCCTTACGGATATAATAAAGAGTCTACAGACATTTTTCAGATCACAAGCCAAGAAGAGGGAAATGACCAGAAAGTTTAGATTTGAAAGAGTCTGCAACTTAAAGGGATTTTAGATTTTTCAGAAACAAGATTTATTTTTATGAGGAACAGTTAACAACTACTTATCACACTGAAGATTTCCTATATATGGATAATGGATACACTGTGATCTGCATAGATAAAGGCTGCTCAAACTCAAAAACTTTTAAAACATAGAAACTTGCAAATTTATTTGTAACAAAGTAAAAAATGATCACATAATGAATGATTGGAAACTTAAGATTGGCCACTAGGAAATCACCTGAACCACTTGGCTTTCAATTATTTTTCTCTCATAGAAAAAACTCTACAGGTAGGAAGAAATAAGACATTCACTGATGACAATAAGGCTATTCCTGTATGAATAAAAGTGAGATTTTGCCTACTGCTGGAATTCATCCCTGTTTACTAGCTGCCTTTTTAAAAATCAGGAATCATACTCCTACTTGCAAAGATGTGACATAACCACACAGCTTCCTGGTTCTTATAGCTGCTTGGACTATAGAACAGATGGCTAAGAGGAAGAAAACACAGCCTAAGTCTACTTTTATCCCTTTTTACAGTTCTCCAGTGCACACATCCCAGAGGGACTCTCCAATTTGACCCAAAGATTTGCATGCTAACTTACTACAGTTTGGGGGGAAGAAGTCCCAGAGGGCTTAACTCCAGGCTTTGAAAGCTTTATATAAAATGCAGTAACAAAAGGTCATAGCTGAAATCCACATGGGTCCACTAGTGTGTTTGTTGTGGCATGTTAACCAAACCTCCCAGAAGGAGGCTGCAGATCTCATCTTCAAAGTGCATCCACAAAGACACGGTCCAGGGAGAGGCAGAATGAATGCCCACAGATACTGCTGTAAAATCATACAGAGATTATGTACATTTTGAGAAACTAAGGCTGATATTATATTTTGCTTATTACCATCTGGTTAGCCTAAGCACTTTTAGCTTGCTTCAGAGTCATAGTTAAGGCAGTATCCTTCCTTGCGTCTTCCTTAACATTGAAGTTCACCATGGGTAAGATGTTTTTCTCAAATATACAAAGCCTCTTGAAACCACAAACAAGAGTCCCTCTGAGAGTATTAAGAGCTGGCTGCTTTAGGGTTTGCACTGCAGCACTGGTCAGAGGATGGTCCCCAGAAGCTTCTTTTTAAGGTTCTCCTATTCCTACCGCTTCCTGAGTGGTCCATCCTGGACAGGGAGTGGGATAGGATGTACACAGGTGTACTCCAGCCCTGCTAATCACTGACACAGAAATGCTGAGCACATACCCTCCCTGCTGACTTGGCTCGCACCATCTCAGACCTAGAAACACTTCCCTACTAACAGGCAGGAGTATCTGTCCTGGGTGCCATGTACATGCTGCCAGTGTGCTTCCAGAGTTAAGCAAGACTTGGTACTGTGTTGAGCTTTCACTGCATCATGAAAAATTATCATTTCATCTCAACTTGCCCGAGGGTGTTCGTTTAGTTTTCTATCCTATATGTGCAAGCCCATTAGAGAAAGGCATTATTTTCAGGAAAGAATCCAAGAATTTTATTATCATAGTCTATTTCTGTAGAACATTTTAGTACATTCATTCATTTCTATTCACATATGAGTAGGAAAAAGGGTTACATTTAGTTCACAAAGAACATTGTCTCAAATTAAAGCATTCAGTTCTGGAGCCTGTGTGCCTTCTTAAACTGTACCTCCCTACAGTCAGAGACACAAGGAAGCCACATAGATAAATGCGTGCCCCTGCCGTCCACTTCTCTTGATTCCCAAGACACCACAGAGCAAGGGTGGTAAAGGCATTTCTCAAGTAATGGAAGAAACATCCTCAGCTCTGCCAGTTTGGTGTCATATGGTCAGGTGGAGCTGAGCAAGTGAGCATGTCAGTGATTTTGCTGCAAAGGAATATTTGATAAAGAAAAGCATCAAGAAGATGAGGAAGTCAAGTCCTGTGGGGTTTTGAGACTTGAATGGCCTTTGATTAGAGTTCCTGAATTTTCAGAGCAGAGTGGCTTTGAAACAATGTAACTGTCAGGTTACAGTGACTCGGTGGCTTCCTTTTCAACCCTCAGTGGTTTGCTATTGTGGAAATAAATTGACATATTTGCATGTAAAAGCTATTATCATCTCTGGGCTCAAGAATGGATTGAGAACTATCTGGCCTGGAAGGAAAAAGAGACTAGTTTGCCCTTCAATAAGTGAAAAAAACAATTCCGCACCTCAGTTGTCCTCTTCCCCCTGCCCCACCTCTGGAAAAAAAAAAACAAAAACCAACCAAACAAACACAATCTCACCACCTCCTTCTCAGGGGTGAGGGGAAGAGGGGGAAGCTTAATGCTCAGTCCCAGGAGTTTTCAGTTTGTGTCTCAAATCTCAAACAAAATGTAAAATAACAAAGTTCTTATTCTCCAAATGGACCTGGATCAGCAATATAGTGTTTTTTCTATCTTCTACTATTTATTTATCACACACACTTGCTCAGTGTTTCAACTTACTAGGATCTATGTGTAGGTGATATTAAACTCATATGCCATCTTTAACTGCTCATTTTACCCCCAAGTATGACTTTAATGCAAAGACCATCTTCCCTTTCTTTCCACTCCATGAATGACAGCTCAGCCTGGTGTGAGACAATTTGCACAAAGACAACAGGACAAATGAGGTCCTTCTTGAGCAAAGACACCATCATCTCTCCTTGCAAGGGATCAGGACCTGTTCTGAGCCTAGACAATGTGTTATAACAGTATCTTTTCTCTTTCCTCTCCCCAAAATAGTGATCTTTCAGGAAAAGCAGGCCTGTATATACGTATATAGTATGGAGAAGAACAATTGGCAGTGCTAGGTTAATGGTTGGACTTGATGATCTTAGAGATCTTTTCCAATCAAGGTAATTCTATGATTATCAATAGCCACAAATTCCCACATTTCAAACCTTCCTCTTCCTGAGTCAAGAACAAAAGCTTCTGGCTAAAGCTGGAAAAAGACAGCATATGCCCACTTTACATCACATTGTGAATCTTGGAACTGGGACACTATTTCAGGAAGGCAACTGGACCTTCTATACTAGCTGGACAAAACAGCAAGACTTTTAGTAACAAGCGTAGATGCCAAAATAAATCCCACCAAGATAACATTGATTAAAAATGTCAATTGGACCAAAAAAAGGGCAAAAACCACTTACTGTATTACAGCAAGCTTCTAGTGAACTTTCCAGTTTTTTCAGTTGGGCAGGAGCTTCAGACTGTGGATAAAGCAGCAGATCACAGAAAGTACCTGAAGAACCCTCAGGTCACCTCTGTCCAGGTTAATCTACCTCTCAAACACCCACAAGGACACAAAAAGAAATAAAAACTGACTGTCCCCTCCTATATATTGACTTCCTGATTACTTCTTTTTCACCTTTCAGGTGCAAAGGTGCTAACAAGCATCCATTTTCCAGGTGTGTTGGAATCACAAGCCACACCAACCTCTCTAAAAGTTCTTAGCATAAAGAAAACACAAAAAAATCCAGGCTGAGGTTACTGTCAGAAACACAACAGATTGCTGTTGGAAACAGAAAACCCTTATAACAACTCTGTGTTCTGTTATTCCAAGAATTTATTCATTAAAATATGGTGTTTATTGCTCCAGATCCTGTACCATCATCCTTTACTATCTAAGTCAAGCTGTGTACTCTCAGCTAAAAGCACTGTCTTCCACATGTTTTATTCCTCCTGGTAACCAGCCGTGGTGAACTATATATGCAAACAATATTTATGGGGGACTTGAAGATTTATTTTGCTTTTGCCAGAAGTGCTGTACTTTGCCCTGCATGATTCTGCCTCGAGTGCCAAGCTCCTGCTCAGTTGCAGCTACAGAGCAATACAGGCTGGCTATTCTAATGGCTTGTGACTAATGCTGCTCATCTGAGGAGCTTGAACCAAATACTGGAAAGATACCATGCTATTTCTTCCTCCTATGGAGAAGATATTTTTCTGTATTGGTAGAGCATACTTGGAAGATTCTGGTGAAAAGTGTCAAAATAAAGTGAGCAGAGAAATAGGAAGGGGTTTGGTCTTTTAATGAGAGGTCATTTTAAGCCTTGTTTGAAGTAGCTTTTATTTCTCCTTATCATCAATAGTACCCAAGCCTTGGCTAATGCTTTATAATAAATAAGACTGGACCAAATTATCAAATTTTGCCTTTTGTGCAGGCAAAGCTCTCAAGAAAGACATGATCTGTGCTTTTTCTGACAAATTATTAAGGCTAACAGCATGAGAACCTGACTTAGCCATTTATACAGCACCAATTTTTCAAACTATTCAAGCACCAGAAACACTATTCACCCTATCCAACTTTAGATAAGAAAACAAAGAACATTCACAGTTTGGAGCCTCTTTCCTGATGGACACACAGAGCCATCTCCAGAAGAAAACCCCTCCACCATAAGTCCAACTTCTGAAGACGTCCATCATTACACTAAAAAACAGTGCAAATTCACCTTCACTGACCACAGTGACCATAGTTGTTTTCAGTTAGCAAATAAATAGTACTGATATAAAGCAAGATTTGTAGCCTGGACAGGAAGTAGCATTCTATCAAAAGCTGAACAGGCTGTCTGAAGTTTCTTTACAACACAGAGTTAAATTTTCAATACTTCTGAGGCTCACCTCATGTACCAAAAGGAGGAATTATCCAGCCACCTTGCAGAGGGACCTAACTTCAGGCTACATTTCAGGTGCTTGAAGACACTGGCCATCTAGCAGAGTGCCCAATTTTTCTTCATTGAGACAGAGACCTTTGGGGTGCCAAAATGGATACTCTCTCGTGATTTTCACAGATATTAGTCCCATTCCCTAAATAACTAGACATCTGCAGCACTTGCCTCAACATTACTTCACTAGCTAGCTAAAATGCAGGCGGATTTGTTTTAAGCATAGCAGAGCCCATCTGAAGTTATCTAAATGAAATACTTGGAACTGACAAAAGGTTTTCAGATCTGACATTACACTGAACTTTAATACTGCCCTGAACCTCAGCCTTTTAGAAGCTTGAAATAAACATCCTTCCATTCTAAAACTTCAGGCTTTCATGTTCCTTCTTCTTTCAATTAATCTGAAATCAGAGTCTTTCACATGCAATTGGTGCTTTTCATATAAGGAATGATGAAACCTTGTGCAAAGGGTACTTTAAAAATCTTATGGTGTATAATTTACTTGTTAAACCAACATCTCTAGTGAAGGTGGACTGAGCTTGAGACAGCACTGAAGTTTTAGGTTCATCTTCTAATAACTGCAAGTTGAAGTAAAAATTAAAAAGCAAAACCAAACCAAACCAATCAAACAAAAAAACCCAAATCCCTCAACTAAATCTAGCCCATGTAGATGGGAAGCAATAATGGATGGTATTGACCCTAGACTAGGTCAGCTGCAATGTGTTAAATGTCAAATAGCCACTCGGGATGATTACAAAGATGCTGTGAGGCTATGCAGGGCGAAAATTAGAAGGTCTAAAGCCCAACTAGAAATTAATCTGGCTTCAGCCATGAAAGATAACAAGAAATATTTCTATAAATATATCAACAGCAAAAAGAAGATCAGAGAGAGCCTCCATCCCCTGCTAGATGCAGGGGGAAACATGATAATAAATGATGAGGAAAAGGCTGAGGTGCTTAATGCCTTCTTTGCCTCAGTCTTTAGTAACAGGACCAGTTGTGCAGAGGGAATCCAGCCTCCCCAGCTAGAAGACAGAGACTGGGAGAATGACCACCTCACAATCCAGGAGGATATAGTCAGTGACCTACTGCACCACACAGACATACACAAGTCTATGGGCTGGATGGGATACACCTGAGGGTGCTGAAGGAGCTGGCAGGGGTGCTCACCAAGCCGCTTTCCATCATTTACCAGCAGTCCTGGCTGACCGGGGAGGTCCCTACAGATTGGAAATCAGCCAATGTGATGCCCATATATAAGAAGGGTCGGAAGGATGATTCGGGAAATTACAGGCCTGTCAATTTGACCTAGGTGCCAGGGAAGCTGATGGAGCAGATCATCCTGAGTACCATCACACAGTACACACAGGACAACCAGATGATCACGCCCAGTCAGCATGGGTTTGTGAAAGGCAGGTCCTGCTTGACTAACCTGATCTCCTTCTATGACAGGGTGACCTGTTTTTTGGATGAGGGAAAGGCTGTGGATGTTGTCTACCTTGACTTTAGTAAGGCCTTTGGTGCTGTTTCCCACAGCATTCTCCTGGCAAAACTTCCTGCTCATGGCTTGGATGGGCATTTGCTTTGCTGGGTAAAAAAACTGTTGGATGGCCAGGCCCAAAGAGTTGTGGTGAACAGAGTTAAATCCAGTTGGCAGCCGGTCATGACTGGTGTTCCCCAGGGCTTGGTGTTGGGGCCACTCCTGTTTAACATCTTTATCGATGATCTGGATGAGCGGATTAAGTCCACCCTCAGTAAGTTTGCAAACGACACCAAGCTGGGTGGAAGTGTTGATCTGCTCAGGGGTAGGGAGGGTCTACAGAAGGACCTGGACAGGCTAGATCGATGGGCTAAGGCCAACTGTATGAGTTTCAATAAGGCCAAATGCCAGGTTCTGTACTTCAGCCACAACAACCCCCAGCAGCATTACAGGCTTGGGGAGGTGTGGCTGGAAAGCTGCCAGGCAGAGAAGGGTCTGCAGGTATTGATTGATAGCCAGTTGAACATGAGACAGCAGTGTGCCCAAGTGGCCAAGAAGGCCAATGGAATCCTGGATTGAATAAGAAATAGTGTGGCCAGCAGGGGTAGGGAAGTGATCTTACCCCTGTACTCAGCACTGGTGAGGCCGCACCTTGAGTACTGTGTTCAGTTTTGGGCCCCTCACTACAAAAATGACATTGAAATAGTTGAGCATGTCCAAAGAAGGGCAATGAAGTTGGTGAAGGGTCTGGAGCACAAGTCTTATGAGGAGCAGCTGAAGGAACTGGGGTTTGTTTAGTCTGGAGAAGAGGAGGCTGAGGGGAGACCTCATCACCCTCTACAACTACCTGAAAGGAGGATGTGGACAGGTGGGGATGAATCTCTTTAGCCAAGTAACAAGTGATAGGACAAGGGGTAATGGCCTCAAGTTGCATCAGGCGAGGTTTAGACTGAATATTAGGAAGTATTTCTTTACAGAATGGGTTGTTAGACATTGGAACAGGCTACCCAGGGCAGTGGTGGAGTCCCCATCCCTGGAGGTATTTAAGAGTCAGGTTGACATAGCCCATAGGGATATGGTGTAGTTGAGGACTGCCAGTGTTAGGTTGATATTTGGACTCGATAATCTTCAGGGTCTTTTCCAACCTAGATGATTCTGTGATTCTGTGAAATACCCATAGGGTTAGACCTACCAAGAGGTCGAAATAAGTGAGTGGAGATTTTTGTCATCTTTGTTTCTTCAGTAGTAAGTATCTGTCCCTAGACACACACCAGATTAAAAACTGGCACTAAATGAATTATCAGTTGCTGGATATGTCTACCCTTATTAAGATAGGCAAAGTAAAGCATATGCTGTTATGTGCAGCAAAGATGCTGCTATTGATTAACACTCCTGTCTGCAGGTGAAGGTGGAGTACAGCCTCACAGACTGAGCCCACTGAGAAGAGCAACGCTGCACAGATCTGTATGGTTCAGCTGCTCCCCCAGCTCTCTCTCAGCAGCTCAGCAGTTTAACCGAGCAAGTGAGCTGGAGTGAGAATCCAGAATTATACCCAGAGTTAATGTGTATGTAATGAAATTGACAAAACAGAAGGAAGCTTATTTCCACAGCTACATAATACAGACAACATGTTTGACGTGATGGCACTCATGCAGAACAGGAGAGAAGGTAAGAGGTGTGTATGCTTTGGGGAACGAGTGGATTTAATGGCTCTGCAGGACATCTCTGTGTTGTTACTATTAAGTGTTTGTTGCATCTCTATTTTTAGAGTGCCAGTTTGATATACCAACAAACTAAGTGAAGTACAAACTTTTTCCACAGAGCCCTGAATCAGCATGTCCAATTTCTCCTCTTGGAAAGAGCACTTTCAGGGTTAAGAGGTTACTTCAGTAACCTGAAATTGTCACTGGAAAATCAGAGTAAATGTCAGTGTGGTGTCCTCCTTTAATCACTGCTTCACTAGAAACTGACACTCTACAGCCGCTAAAAAGAAAGAATATTTTGCTAAAACAACATTTGGTAGCAGTGACTCACAGTGCAGGCCTCAGGCTCAAATCCTGCCATATAGTAGGTTTGTTACAGATTCTACCTTCTAAACACTGGAAAATGTAGTTTCAGTTCACTCCACCAAAAAGCCCTCGGATGGCAATGATGATGCTTTTTGCAAACATTGTCTAGATCTGAAACACTGCTGCAGAGTAACATGCAGCACCACATGCTGAGTTCTTGTTTGCCTCTTGCTTATGCATTTGCTCAATGTTCAGTTTTAGGAGTCAGCAGTCATCAGAGACCAGGAACCTAAACAGAACCAGTTTCAAGTCAGATCAGACATACCACATTTACCTTGCTTCAGCATGTCCAATTCTATAGGGAAGTTTAAGAGCTAAAGTTACTGATCCTCTCAGAAAGCTAGAAAAAGCTTCACTAACTTATGCAATACTCACTATATCAAATATTAGGAGCAGATGAGGATTAGCACAGCTGGGAGAAGGATTCAAGGGAGGTGGTAGACCACAAAGGACCGTAAGAAGCAAAGGGAGAAGTGGGGATGAAGCCTAAGAAGGCTCCTAAGAACATAGAGAGGTTTTACCATCTGAATATAAAATGACAGATTGACTGGGCAGATTGAGAAATACTTTTCCTTTATAGCAAGTGGCATATAAAATAGCACACTGGGAGAACATTCCTCTCTAATCCGAAACATAGCATCATTTGCACCTTAGTCACATAGGCAGACAGCTTGAACCTCAGCATGTGCCTGAACAGCAGAGTAGAAAGAAAAGAGGGACAGTGAAAGGTGAAAGGACTTTCTCCAGGGTGCACAATCCATCAGCAGCACAGAAAGTATCCAGGCTCCCTGTTGTCTTCACCAATAAGTGGTGCTACCATTTGATTTAGGATTATCTTTAATTTAATGATTAGGTGTTTAAAATGCCTCAAAATGTCTTAATGTTTGAAGTCATCCTGAAATATTCAGATCTCTGGAACAATTCTGAACATATTCTTATTTTGTCCCCACGAGTTTTCTTATCATTGTGCTCCATAGCTGTCCTTTGAGGAGCCTCCAGAGCCACGTGGTTAAGGATGGGGCAGGATGGGGGTAATCCTTTATTCTCAGCAAGCATTTAGTCTAGCAGTGGAAAATGTAAAGATAAAAGCAGCTGCCATCAGCACATTTTCTTCCATATCAGCACTGTGATGCTGAATTCACTGTGGTTCAGTAAGAGCTGGGCCTGGGTTGCTTTTCAAGGATGCAATGAGCAGTGTCTAATATGCTCATTATGATAACGGTTATCAGACATATTTCTGCATCTGAGCATATCATGGCATTACAGCCAGTTTTATGTCTGTGTGCACACGAGGCAGGCAGTTGCCAAGCAAACACCCTTAACGCATGTGCACCTTCCTTTGGGTAAAATGGGCCCACACTGATCCCCTCTCCATCAGCTTCAATAGTCTCAGAAGACTTTTGCTCAGTGCACCTCTCTCCCCATGAGACCCTCATTAAGGTGTACACCTGCAGTGGCTTCAGGCCAGCCTTCTGCTCTGCAGTCATTAGCTCATTCCAGTGCACTGTGATTGCACAGGTACACAGCAGATGTCATTATCGGAGCTGGCATTTACCACCAATTAAAACACAATAGCTGTAGAGCTTATCAAGGCATTTTTTTTTGGAGGATTGCTTGGTTTATTTCCATATTCATAAGCGGAAATAGCTGCAATCCCTGTTGACAAACATTGACATCTCACCGACTGCATTAGCTGCTTTGCACCTTGGAGTTTTTTGAGCTTCCCAAGCTGTCTTTGCATTTGCATTATCAAATTATCTGTTTCACAATATTTCAGAAATGTTTCTTTTCATCAGAAATGAGTCATATGCCACTTATTTGCCCCACACTGGTCCTATCTACTACAAGTACAGAGTGGCTAAGTAATGCTATTGTAACCCCAGCCTTCTAGGGTTTACTTTGCTGGGGGTGAAGGGTATGTGGCTGGGTTTGGCATGTCTTTTTGACAACCTGTCACACATGTTGTGTAACATCACATGTATCTCCCTCCCATTCCTCAATAATCATCACAGCTGAGAGGGGTTTATTTTAGTCTTAATAGGAGCATACTTTGAGGCAGATATTTTGCTCTTCCATAGTCTTACAGACACAGTAATTTTCCATTGGCTCAGTTCTCAGTGAGAAATTGTGTCTTTGGGGGAAGTCATACCTCTTGTACTATCACATACAAAAATAACACTTACTGATTCTCCAGGAAAGGTTTAGAACCTGAAACCCACCACTAGAATACAGTCTACAATTTCTGGCAGAAAACTAACTATCATTACACATGGAAAAAACTTATGGAATGTATCCCATGTTTTTCTTTATCTGCTGTAGGCCAGAAAGAGGTTCTCCCCCTCTACTCTGCCCTTGTGAGGTTGCATCTGGAATATTGTGTCCCTCTGCTCAAGAAGGACAGGGAACTGCTTGAGAGAGTCCAGTGCAGAGCCACAGAGATGATGAAGGGAGTGGAACATCTCCCTTATGAGGAAAGGCTGAGGGAGCTGGGTCTCTTTAGCTTGGAGAAGAGGAGACTGAGGGGTGACCTTATTAATGTTTATAAACATGTAAAGGGTGAGTGTCATGAGGATGGAGCCAGGCTCTTCTCAGTGACATCGAATGATAGGACAAGGGGCAACGGGTGCAAGCTGGAACATAGGAGGTTCCACATAAATGTGAGGAAGAACTTTGTCACAGTGAGGGTAACAGAGCACTGGCACAGGCTGCCCAGAGAGGTTGTGGAGTCTCCTCTGGAGACATTCAAAACCCGCCTGGACATGTTCCTGTGTGACCTGATCTAGGTATTCTTGCTCTGGCAGGGGGATTGGACCAGATGATCTTTTGAGGTCCCGTCCAATCCCTAACATTCTGTGATTCTGTGATTCAGACTGCTGGATGTGAATTGCTTTCACTGCTGCATTTGTTACTAAATGCATCTAAGAAGGAATGGATGACAAACAAGCTGGACTTTCAGAGCAGAGAATCCCATTCAGCAATTCTGAGATAACTGGAAATGAAGGCAGGAATCTCCTTCAGATCCATTGGACTCTGTGGCTGGGCCAGGAATGGAGAGGGCTAAGGATAATGTTAAAAAAATAAAAAAAAGACTTCTCACTACTTTTAATTAAAGCCTTAAGGACTCTTCTTGGTCCAGCTGGCTCTACTGAATCATCATCTTCAGTTTCTCAGCATAGCATCAGTGCTGCATCATTTATGGAGGTGTATTTGCTTAAGAGTCGTCCTCGTTAAAATTCAATTACATTGAAACTATATAATCCCTCATTGTAATAACCTGATAAAAAGCCCTTAACTGCCACACCACATGCCCGTTTAGCAAGGAAATTATCTCAGCAAAGAACATAGTCCTAATTTACCAATTAGGGTGTAGTTTGTATCAGGCTATTTCAATAAGATTGGAAGGCAATTTACAAGGTAGTTTTGCTCATTGCAAACTATTAAAGGCTTGTCAATAGTGAACAGAATTCCCAGTGCATGTCTGGGTGGAGAATGATGTCTGTGCATTTCCAAAAGTGAAAAAGCTATCACGAACAGGATCTTCTATTTGTAGTCACATTGGCTAAACCAATATATTATAGTTTCTTTCTATGCTAAATGGTGAAGAAGATACATGTTACAAGAATGTATTACAAGATGAACTGTATTCCTATTGTCCAAGGGAATTCTCCTTGATTTAGAACTCCTTGATTTTTTGAAAGTTTACATGTGAATTTTAGGGTCAAGTTCTCCTCATAGTATCTTAGAGACATCCAGTGGGATATAAGATTTCTTGACTTTTCCCTGAAGAAAGAGCTGTGTATTGAATGTGTTTGTGTTAGGATCTTCTTGTTGCTCTGGATCACTTTCCCAGATTTATTAATAATGAGGAGAAGATCACACCCTGTACAGCTTTCCACACTTTGACTCAATGATGAAACTAAGTTTTGGTTATGCAACAAGAACATTTGTTGAGGGGTGAGACTGACAGCATGAACTACATTCATGTAAGCTCCCAGAGAGTCAATGTGATATTCTCTACTTTCTCTCTGGAGTTTTTATCATCAGATCAGGTGGTAAAAAAGCACATCTATGTAGTTTGCACTCAGTACCCAGCAGCAGTAGCTTTTAATCACTGTAATATATTGGAAGCAGTGAGCCATTTCAAATCAAAGCTAAAAGGTCCCCTAGAAACAAAGTCAGTGATGTGCTCCCAAAGTTTTCAACCCATGGAGGCCTACTAGTGCCCTTTGCCAGTGTAGTGGAGTAATGAGTTTCAAAGACCATGGTTCAAGACAGCTCTATGACTCCAGATGTAAATTGGGGAAGTTACAAATCAAGACTGGTGGGGAAAAGTCCAAGGGAAAGCAATGCTGTCCTGATATTTAGGCTCTGGCCCCTAGTATAGTCAACATTTGTTTCAATTGGGATCTGATGTGATCAAGACAATCTGGTTTTACAGTTTCTCTTCACTTTGTCCATTATTAGACTGTGCAGAAGTTGGATTCTTCCCTTGTTGTATTTTTTAAAAAATATTTTGGGTTTTATTTTTAAATAACGTTTCATGTCAGTTTTCAAAAGCCCTTTCACAGCAGCCAGTCAACAAAACAGAGCTCATTCTCACTGGAGCTATTTCTAATCCCAAAATATTGCAGGGAAAGTGGCATGAGAGTGCTTCAGGAATGATGATACATCTCTGAGGTCACTGAGTGCTTTTTCTTCATGTTCCTTCTAGCTGTCTTTCAGTTTATATTTAAACCTTCATTTTTGTCCCTTGCTGTTCATTTTATTATTGTTAATGGTTTCTCTAGAATGATATGTCTTTTATTTTACGAGTGATTTTTATCTCATATTAAGTCTCTTATTATTAGCTGTAATTAATGGAATTAATAGCTTTATTTCCTTGGTGTTTTTTAATAGCAGAATTGAAATTCTATTTCTTTATAAGTGTTTGTGTAGAAACATAGATAGACTGACACTTCTGCTGTCCTCATGTGTAATATCAGAACAATAAAAAGGGTTACCATAGTAAACTGGTACTGAAACTACCCTAACTAAACAGCTAATTAAATTAAACCTTTGTGCACATTTAGCTACACATACATTTTTATGTGCAAAAGTATTTTACATCCATAAGTACCCTTTTTGCACAGACAGGATTTTATGTGCAAAATTATCATGTATGTAGTGTCTGTTGGGAGGCAATGGTTATATGTTTCCCTCAGAAAAGATGAGCTGCTTGGTAAACATGAAGTGGATTTAGCAGTAAGTTAGTGGTATACTACACAGTGATTGACTTTGGGGCTGACTGGATCAGTTTAACTGAAACTTTAATTTAAAAACACCTAAAAAAACAAAATAAAAACTTCCCTTTGTCCTTATAATGAAAAAAAAAAAAAAATGCTCTTTTCAGGCTTTTGCTGTGGTTTTACTCATTTTTCCATCTGAAACAGTAACAGAAACAAAAGCATAAGATACATCTACATGATTACCCAAGTTTTGACTGTTATGAATCAGGTCATTGTGGTCGTACAGTGCATCACCCAAACTACAGAAAATCAGGGGTCTTCAGGTGGACAGTCTTGCTTTGACACAGAGAAAATCATTTATCAATGGCTCAGTGAACTCCTGTAACCACAATTCTAGGGATCTCAGCCTCCCAGGATCCCTGCTGAGCTCCTGTGATAATGATGTGTGACAGTGCCTTTTGAGTCTTTGCTCACGATCTTTCAAAGTTTAAGTGATGTTCTTGGCAGTTTGCAAGTGAAGACTAGAAAGACATAAAACAATCTGAAAATAGCTTATCAGAAGCCATGTAATACACAATTTATCTCCACCCTATAGGCTTTTTTCGTACCAGAAATTCTCAACTGCATTACTTTGTCTCCAGTGGTATAAGGGAGGTTGCTTCTATTGCATCCATTCAGTGACTGGTCAGAACTGACTCATAACATGATCTGTTAGGGAGTATCAAGAGTGGGATACTCAGTGAGGATGCCAGTAAAACTAGCAAGGCAGTGCCCTCACTGGCTAGGACGCAGTCCCATAATACCATAGGAATAGAGCAGAGCAAGTCTGGTTGTGGTGGCCTTGAACAGGCAACCAGGCCACTGGGAAAGTGAGAGAAGAGGTTGCAATGTCTGTGGGTATGCTCTGTCTCTGCTCCCAGCCTGTATAAAGAGCACAGAAAGAGCATCATCCTGGCTCAGAGGAGGGTATCAAACTGCATCGAGCGTATTTTGTTTGCCCTCATGTGCTGCTGTGAAATCTCACCTATGAAATAGCTTTGTCTCTTCAGCCTCTGGGCACTACATAAACAAATACAATGAGTCAGCAAATAATTACAGGTTGCCCTATAAAGAACTGCAAGGTTTACTCTGCCACAGACCTGTGATAATCAGCATCCAAAGCAGCTGCATAGTACTCCAGTCTTTACAAGTTACCAGCACACCACTGATTGTGCTGTAAAATACTGCTAGCAACCTGAGTTTGGGCAAATTTTTTCCTTAACCTTGCATATACTAGCTTCTCCGTCTACAAAATGAGGCAGGCAGAAGGGTCGAGAGCCTAAACTCCTGTATATTTTTAAATGGCTTTGAAGACCACAGGTGAAAAACACAAGTGAAGGGCTTACTTATTGGAAGCTAGCATTTGATGAGATGTGAAGTGGAAAGATCTGGGAGCTGGACAAGAGACAGGGAGATGCATAGGCTGGAGTGGGGAATGAGAGAAGACCTGCAACTGTGGTTGTTCTCTTTGATGAGATTCATTAAAAAAAGGAGGAAAACAAAGCAAAAGAAAGGAAGTAGGAGGCTGCCGGAATGGGCAGGCCTAACTGATTACATCAAACAAATGACCTCCTCACAGTGATTTATGGGCTAATCTCTCACCAAGGGTGCAATTTATCAGTGAGTAGCCAGTACAATTAGTGCTGCTCCATGAATCACTCGCAGTGCTGGCTCCTCTGCAGGACTTTCACACACCGTTTGTTATTACAGCAAATGAAAGGTTTGCCTGGCCCTTCTTTCACCCGGCCCAGGAATTGCTGCTGAGGGCTGAAGATCACATTAGCAGGTTTTTGCAGCCTAAGCAGGGCTCTACTTAATTGCCAGATCTGAGCCAAAGAGCCTTACAGAGGGGCATAAACTAAGAATAGGGATTGAAACTCCATGAGCAGGACAAGTGACACACCAGAAATGGAAAACCAGTTTTGGCTAAGAAGCAGTGCTAAGAAGGACATGTGATCCACTGAAAACCTACCCAACTCACTTTCTGTGTTGTCCCATCTTAACAAAATGGGGCCTGAAAAACGGAAAGTATAATGTTTTTGAACTGGAAGAAATGGATATATGTATTTACTGTTCACCAAATTAACAAAGAATTAATCTTCTATGATGTGTAAATAGTGAGTCTTAAAATGCTTGAGATACCTTAGAAACAGTAACACAGGTACATGTGGATCTATATAGAATTCAATCTAACGTTTTAAGGCATAAAGGAATCACTGCAACAGCAGTGAAACAGTGTGCTCTCCTCCATTCTGGCTATTATATATGCTCACAAGATTGACTGTAATTCAAAAGATCATAATGCCTGGTTTACATTCCTTGAGTCAGACACAAGAGCTGTTTTCACAGCTTACGGACTGGTGGTTATAAACTTTACTATGCATTATGGTTTCTGAAGAGACATTTTCAATTACATCCCTTTCCTAGAAGAGGTATATTTTCTTTCTAGGAGGCTCTGAGCACATAATAATGCCATTAGTAAAATCAAGACCTAAGTCTGTATATAGGGAGTGTTTGGATGATAGTTTACCTTACAGAGATAAACACCACCCTTAACAAACAACAGAGCTCCTCCCTTTCACTTTCTTTCAGCTCCATTAGTGTCTAAACCCGCCAGTCTGAAACAGATTTCTTTGTCAAAGAAATATAGCTGAAGAGTATGATTCGACTTTGTGCTGCACATGAAGTAGCTCAGAGCAGCAGCTCTGATGAAGGAATCAATACAAAGGCATCGATAACAGGATGAGTGGGAAGTCTTTCACACTTTGGAGGTTTCCCCTGGGAAATGTGCTGTTGCTGCTGGGGAAATGATTGTTCATACAATGAAGTTCACTGCAAGCATGCAAAGCTATGCAGAATTTATCCTGCTTATTCTTATCCTTCCTTATAGCTTCACAGCTCCATACAGTCTGTAGAGCAGATATAATGGCCTCCAAGCACATAATGGACCATCAGCAAAAACAGAGGCTTTGAGCCCAGTTCTCATTGCACATGAGTGGAAAGAGCAATTTAGAAGTCAGCAGGATAAGGGTTTTGTCTCCCACAGGAACTAGCAGGTAACACAGACAGTGTCCAGAAATAAGGTCACCAGCAGGACACACAGAGAGTGCTTACTGAGAAGCTTGTCCTACAGAGCTTGATGAGGGTATCTTTTCTGCGGAGGAGGAAAAAAATATCCATTTTTGTTGCAAGTTCCTCCCAGTCACTCACTTTTTGCCTGGATCAGAGCAATCCTCCCTTGGCAATAACATTTTTTCCTATTAATTTTTGCAAAGCAGAAACAGTCTGTATCTACACACTACAGTCAAAAGTGTGCAGGGGACAGGGATCCAGCATCCTGTTTGCAGTTAGCCAGAAAACTGGACTTAAAACATCTTGAAGTGGCATGGCATCCATTGACACCAGAGCAGGGCTCTACATTTCTACCATCTGCTCATTTCATGATATTAAGTGGGAGAAGCTTCCTGAGATGAGTGTGGTGTTTCAAAGAGCTCCAATTTCCAGGCATACTGTACAAAGGTCTCAAAGACCAATCTGAAGAGGTGTTGCACACTCTTCAACCACAGTCTCATCCCATAATGCAACAATTCGTAATTTATTTCAACATGATTACAAGGGATACTGAGTGAAGTCTGTCTTTGAGTTCACATGGCAGATGATGACAGGAATGTCAGCACTGAAATCACTGACCTAAAGTAAATGAATGCCCTTGTAAACAGCTCAAGATTGAATTAATCCCTCATACCCTCTCATAGCTTCCACTACTGAGTGGGATCTGTTCGGCTCTCACAGTATTTGACATCTGGATCACAAAAAGGAGAACTCCAGGCTCCTTTTTAAGCCTGTAAATTTCCAGACTTAAAATGTTTTTGATAAACATTGAGGTTCCATTTAAATATGAGGAAGAACTTTTTTTTCAGTGAGGGTGCCAGAGCACTGGAACAGGCTGCCCAGAGAGGTTGTGGAGTCTCCTTCTCTGGAGGTTTTCAAGACGCCTGGATGCAGTCCTGAGTGATGTGCTCTAGGGGATCCTGCTTTTAAGCAGGGGAGTTGGCCTAGATGATCTCTGGAGGTCCCTTCCAGCTCTGAATATTCTGTGATTCCGTGATTCAATGATTCTGTGAAAAATATCTTGTGACTTTCAACCAGGCATCAAGGAAAATGGCAGCAAATCTGTTCTGAGGCTGCAATGATAGGGGAAAGGGAATATAGATGAAATGACTGCCTATAGCTTCTAAGTGTAAAACCATCATCTATACATGATTTCCATTGCTAATTAACATCCATGTCCCAGTTCTAACTCTGCCCTTGAGATGTTGGGGCATCATCAGCTTTTCAACACTTTCGTAAAGTGATTTTCGATACTGCCTCAGTAACTTCCCTCTAGTCCCAGCTCAGAACAACTTTAGGGAAGCAGAAAGAGTTTGCATTCGAAAACAAAGCTATGCCATTTGTTCCTGAGGATATAAGTCACGCTAATCTTCACTGAATGCTTAACATGAGGTGCTTCGAAACCTAAGTCCAGTCTCTGTGTGCTTGTATAATGCATACAACCACTGCAGTCCCGTAAGATCACAGAAATCACTTAGAGCAGAATTTGGCCTTGCCATCAAGACGTACAAATTCAGATATCTGGAAATATCTTCACTAGTAACTCCATAACAATAATGAAAGTGATGAATTAAGGAATAATTATTCAATAACTTATACAGCAAAGAAATATGTCCACCCAATAAAATACCCAAACACAAGATTTAATACAAACAAAAGAAGGAACTGTCCACATACCTCAAAATAAACCTGCAGAACATCATGCTGCAAGATGTTGTAGGGGACAAAGACAGGTTCAAAAAGCAATGAGACATATTTATTGAACCATTTCATTTTAGGTCTATTAACCATCATGGTCTAGATACAGCACTCAACTCAGTAAGCCCTTAAGTCAAAGTTCATCGGCACTTGGGTGGGTATTTTCCAGGAAGAAGTGAGCCATACCGATGCTCTTCTGACATGCATCAGGTGCTGGAAATGGGGTAGTGACTTAAAAAAGACATAGGCCTGACTCAGGACAGTCAGACTTGTGCACTGTAGCTCCTAGATTAAGTACTTAAACATCCTTGCCCCTGCCAACTTTGAAAATGCCAGATATAATATTTGTGGTTTTCTGTTGTTAGACAGCTGCTGCATTTTTTCTCCAGAAAGAATTTTACTGTGCTTTGAGGCCATATTTTGGGCTGCTATAAGGGGTTCTAGCCCTGAGAGTAGCAGGAATTACTCATTGTGTGCTCCAAAGCCCTGCATTTGCCAGCTGTGTTCTGTTGCTTTTCCTCCACTGCATTAGGAAAATATATCTTTTGGCCACTGGCATTTTGAATGCAAATCACTGAAAATAATCCTTGTCCTTAAGGGAAAAAAACCCAAACAGTTAAACATGTGGTCCTATAATCTTCAGTATCCCTAGTCATCAGACTAAAGAGCAAAGGAAAAGCCATAATTTGTGCTGGAAGTGGTGTGGTGGACAACACAAGATCAAAATTAAATGAATTCTCTCTTATTAATTACATAATACCAAATTCTAGACTACAGACCTATTTTGTAGGCATGGTGCGTATGCACTGCCTTTAGCTCATATCATCACACTATTGGTCTCTGGAGTTTATTGCCTCAGAAGATCATGGTGCGAGGAGGTGACAAATAGGCCCATCTCAGGGGGAGTTAAAAAGTGCCTTTTTCTTATTTGATTACTTCTTTTCCTTTCACAGAGAGACACTAAGCACAGAACTAAGTGAGCGTTAAAGCATGAAATTAATTTCTGATTGTCAAATAAAGAGGAGGATGGGACTGTATAAGAACAAAGTGTATTCACAGTGAAGAAGGCACTTCAGGATACCTCATGTGGTTCTCCTCTGTCAGTGCCATTGCACCTACATGACCACCAGCTTTCCCATAAAGCAGAAGTTCATCCAGGCATCAGTTCAGACTGCATGGCCTGCCTGTGGTAGCAATCAGACCTCACTCTGGCTCCAACTTCGAAACCCTTATCTGGAGACAAGAGTCTGTTACCACTCACTATGACAACTATGAAATATAGATGTGGCAGATGGTCTAGATCAAACCATCCTTGAACGTGTGTGGCATGAAAGATCTCAACAGTACTGCATACCTGATTTTGAAAAGGAAGAAGGGCTGGAGCTTTTGTGGGAGAATAGAGGACACACCACAATCACAGTTTTGGAAATTTCCACACTTTCCACTCTGTTTCTGTGCCAAAGAGATTCAGCAATCTTTACTCCAGACGATGAACCCATCCTTGCTTATAACTAAGAAGTCCAACTTCAGTATATTGGAAGCTTTTTGTGTGACTCAGGCTGCAAGGTGTGTTTCTAGCACTATCCTAATTTGTGTTCAGTTTGTCCTACCCAAATGTTTTTAAGATTAAAGAAAGAGTCAGTCAGGGACCTGTACTGAGCATCCCTGGATTTTTGTAGTTTCTCTGGGAAAATGCTGTCTGTGAGCTCGACCTTCCAAAGCAGCAAAACTTTCTAAATACAACAATAGTAGTACTTTTCCATCTGGATCTAAATGAAGTGGATAGAGTGACAGAAAATAAGCCACTGCAGCTGTGTTGAGACAAATTGCTTGGCCTCCAGGTGGTTTTCAGAAAATGTTTTTTGACAGCCTCCCTGATCGCACCAATCCAATGAAGAATTATACACCAGAACAGTCATCCCCACATTTTACTGGTAAGGTGACTGATGCAGCTACTGCTGCTGATTTTATGTTGTCCAGATTGTACATTTCCTTTCCTTGTGAAGCTGCTGCATCTGTGCACAAGCACTGGGATCCTGTAAGGCTAAGGAACCTTTGTCTATATTGGAAAAAACAGTGGTCTCCCACTCTGGTCCCACTCAAGACTATCAGCAGGTCTGCCGAGTGTCTGTGCACACGCTGTGTCATTCACTCTGAAATTCATTACATTCTGCACAGCTGGCTGGTGACTACTTAGCAGCAACTGAGAATTCAGGCTGCCTTCTCAATATCCAAATCTGAGCCCTTAGAAAAACCAGAGATGGAGCCTCACAGTGCGTCTTCCCTATGAGAGAGTATTATTTATCCTGGTTTTAGACATGAAATGAAAACTGAAAAATTAAGTCATTCATGATTATTTACCACAGGTAATGGAAGAGTCAAGCAGAGAAGCTGACTTTCTAATTTTGCCTTTTGCACCTGCCATCACTTCCCTCCCTTCCCTATTCTGGTGGGAATGTTCCTTCCCTAGTGCCCGTGACATGTTCCAAAGGAAGTCTGGATGTTGAGGGGTGAAGCTGCCAATTCACAGTGGGCACAGGGCTGTGCTAAGCACTCTGCTAGAAGCTAGGGTTCAGTGACAGTTTGTGGAGAACTCTGCTTTATACAAGAAACCCAAGGAAAGGCATACTATCAGAACACCGACTCTTTCTTCCATGGCATGGGAAACACTCTACGCTTGAGGAGTATCTCACACTGATTTTAAATTCAGCCAGAAACCATTTTTATGAGTGATCAGAGACAGGTGGACATCATATATGCAGAGTGTGCAATAAGCAAACTATTTAGTCTCTCCTTTCTGGAGCAAGTGCAAAAGCAATTAACAAACGCAACATGAGTTTCTGCCTGAAAAGCCAATTCTTGAGTACATAAAGCAGATGAACTCCATCTCCCTTTAGGGTTTTACTGGAGAAGGGCCAGTGATTTCTCATAATTAAATACAATTGCCTCGGTTGTGTAGACATTATCAATAAAGAGCCACGTTCCTCCTGCAAAACTCATTGATGTAGGTAAGCCCACTGTGTTTTAAAAAATATGTGATATTATTAAAATCATTATTATTTGTGAGATTCCTTTGTTGATTTTGAGCTTAATCAGAATTCAATTTTAGTAGGTTTCTTCTGAGATCTCCTTATAAAATGTGTTTTGTGAAAAGTAGCTACAATATGTCTCCTTTGAAAATATTTTTGTCAAGGTTTTTAAAGCCATAAGTGTGATTTGCTGTTATTTCTTCAGCTTCAGCACTGAGCCAGTGCCTCTCACCACTGATGCAGTGCTTCACATCAAGCTGGTTTCATTTTAATGCCATGTAATGCAAATTTTCTCTGAAGCAGTTTCACTGTGAAAGTTAGCATCTCATATAAATACAGCATTAACTATCCATATACATTTTTAGTGTCAATAGTATCTTATGGCTTGACAGCTGATCAGACTTACCCTGATACAGTTAAATTTATTCACGGTTCTACATCATTCCTATCCCTACCCTTAAGAAATTCCTCATTTCACTCCATTTTATTTTTATCTGGGACTTTGCTGATTCCATCAATCCCTATAGCCAGATGACTTAAGCTTTAGCTATACCACATACCTGAATATGTGTGTTTCCAACACTGTAGAGGTTTCCATACTCTCTAAAGCTCCTTTTTTTTTGCTTGTAGAAAGAATAAGACTGCATAGCTACAGGCTCTGCTCAGGAGGCAAGGTATAATTGGGTTTTGTAGTGTTGATGGGGAGAAGTCTATAAAGAATATGTCAGGAATATTCAGTGACTCTGAAAATTATCCTTTCAAATTTTTTTTCATTTGTGTTACTTGTTTTACCCTTGTACTTAACAGTAAATTCAGTCTTATGTCTTGCAGTTTGTAAACAGAATCATACAGCACCTAACTGAACACCAAGCAATTTCAGGTCAACATAACTACAAAAACTATATGACCATTGTATTTAGCAAAAGGGTGTATTTTCATAAGAACAAGTAAGCCCTTCTGCAGAAATTCTGTATATTTTAAAACCAAGCTACCACTCACATTTTGTCATCAGTTGCTTATAATATGAAGAGATTTCTTGCTATCAGGAAAAATGTTCCTTCCCAAACCTAGAGGTTAAATATTTAAAGTGCACTTCAAAGGACAAAAGGTAAAGCTTTAAAAGATCTGTGTGTAGAAAGAAAAAAATATTCTGTGAACTTCTGACATGTGGAAAGAACTAAAATAATTGTTTCAAAGCCCAAAACACTGCTTTACAAAACATTTTTGTAAGATGATGATGTTTGTTTTGCCACACATTTCATTTTAAAAATGCATTATCAAATCAAGCAGCTGAAACTGTTTTGTAGAGAAGCCTCTCTAGCCCCACCACTTCATTCTGTTCCCCTTTGAAAACAGATGCAGAACGAAACAGCCTGGTAAGTCAGTTTGTTGGCGATATTGATTGCATTTTAGAACAGCTGATAGAAAGCCCATAATCTTTTCAGGTTTCTATTGGCTTTTTGTTTTTTCTTCTGGCATTTTGTCACCTTCCAGACTCAGAGGAACATTACTGTAAGAAGACCTAGGTGCAGGGTTTTTCCAAAACTAGCTCAATCTAGATAGGAATTGCTTCTGGGGTCTATTTAGTCAGTCTGTTTGTCTGGTTGTCACTGCCAAGAAGTTTAATAAAGCTCTGCTTCACTTAAAGAGAGTGGAGAAGCAAAAGTGACTACACCTCAGCAAAGACCTGAAGCTAAATATGGAATACAAACAGGTCACCTTTTTGCTCATTAATATGAGTGATTAAATTATCTCTAAGCAGTCTCAGTCCATGGTGCTCCTATGCCTCTCTATATGTCCCCTGCTTACTACTATTGTGCTTGCTGGTTTTAGAGTCTGTGTGTCATATCTCTGCATCTGAGTTTTACAGCGACTTAAATTACAGCAGTATTCAACTCATGTAATGTTCAATATCTGCAGTACAGATGGCTGGACTGAAGACAGTCACCCTACAGTCTCCTCACAGTCATTGGACAAAAGTGCCACTGGAGATTAACTACAACGAGCTCATCTATAGATGTCTACACTGCAAATGTTAACATTTGTCCAGATTAATTCTATCTATCTCCAGGGTCCAACAGAAAAATCCTTCTTTCATTCTGTCAGTTTTCTACTTCATTTCCAACTCTATTTCATTCTCCTTAGTTGTCAATGAAGGCTATCTTCTCCACCTATCTGCCCTCTAATGTCCTACCTGGTGTGGACACATACAGCCATTGTATTCTGCAGGGCCTGGACATCTCCTGGAACAGAGGTTAATTATACATTTTCATGAGCAGTCTTTTCACAGACAAAAAGACTCCACGCCTTCCTGACAGGATACTAAAGTACAAAATGACTGAACAGTTTGCCACTTATACACATGAGCTCAGTCCTGAGCTGAAGTTAAAACCAACTGACTATTACTTTTCCCTTATTGCAGGCATCATATTCAGGAGCTAAGATACAAAAATCCAGACAAAACATTTCACTGCAATTTGGTGCAATATTTTACTTTCTCAAATGTCACTGTTTTGCAAAATGGTTAGTGCAATATCAAAAAAATATAATTCATTTCCCATCTTGTACAAGCCTCCTACTGTCCCAAGAAAGTGTATGCTACAAGGGCTACTGTTTGCCCGGTACTAGAGACATCAGGACAGAGATTTTCAAAGCTACCTATAGGACATTTAGACCTTCAAAAATTCCATTGAAAATTCTTTCTGCAGGGCATTTGCTGCACTGTAGGATTACTTCTTTTGAATAATATTAAGTCCCATCCAAGGCCTCCATTGAGCTTCCTCAGGACAGGTGGAATATTAAAATTATAGGACTGTCCTATATAATCATTGCTCCAGGGGTAAATAGGCAAAGCCTGGGTCTGCATAGGAATAAATGTATTAACAATGCAAAACACTGCCTTGGAGGAAAAAATTAATCTTAGTTTCCAAGATCATACACCACTTGTTTGAATTCCCCTGCTGGGAAGAGCAGATTCCCAAAGTCCGCTGCTGCTTCTGCCTTTTGTAATTTGCTTTGCTTTATGTAAACAAGGCCTCCTCCCACATGGGAAGGAGATTTTTCCTCCTTTCCTTTTCTTTCCTACCTTTATTGAAGCCACACTTACAGATCAAAGTTTATTCTCTCACTCTTGGTAAAAATAAAAATCTCTCTGTCCCTCGCTGTGTCTCTCCATATATATGCATATATACCTATGATTATAAAAAAAAATATACGCCTAGAAATATAATTTAATTTATCTGGGAATTACTTTTACAGTAGATGAGAATTTTTTTCTATAAAGAGGAAAATATAAAATTGTTATTCTCTCTGCATAAAATTGTTACATATTGTTATTCTGCAAGACTGCAATTCACTTTTGTGCAGTGGGCCCCAGTACATGCTGTGCATACCTTCATTCCTAAAGGTCAGCCTGAATGTCTCTACCATGATGTCTAATTTTTAGTCTTCTCCTGAAGGTCATTTCTGTAGCTCTGAATTCTTTATTATGTGTGACAACTAAGCGACCAATAGGGACATATTCTGAAGTAAGAACTGCCTTTGATATTCCAACTTATCTCTCATAGGTTACAAATCTTCCAGACGGCATCAGGTTTTGGTAGTAAGTGATCTGAGTCTTCAACCACTGAGCTGAAATGTAAGGATGTGGCAGATACTTCTGAGAAATCCAAACAATCTGCTGCCCTTGGAAGTGAAAAAGTTTTCTAATCCAAGGGCATAATTTAGATTCTTTATGCATAAAAAAACATGAAAGAAAAATCACTTGGATGCAGAATGAGAAATGCCCAACTGTGTTCAGGCACGTTGCATATGGATTAATAACTTGGATGCCCTTCAGAAAGTTCCTTTCAGATCAGGCTGAAAGTTTTCAAGATCCTCTGAAAACTTGAGAAACCTCTTGGTTAAAGACATTCTCCAGCACTCTTCATAATAAATGCTTTTTATATACCACAGGAATTTTTGTCAGGTTTAAGTGTTTAATTTGTTTAAGTGTTTAATTTGGGTCAGGAAACCCAAATTAAACACTTGGAAGAAAGGGCACCTTGTTCAGACCCTTGTCAGGGTGGCCCCAGGAGATGCTCAGCTCTGTGGTCCAGTGGTGGCACCATCAAGATGAGTTAGTGGGTGCTCTCCCATCTCTCTGAAGCACCTTTCAGACTGAGGGGGTCACTGCTCAGGGGTATGGGACACATGGGATGCAGGGAAAGAGCATTTCAGAATAGCACAAGACTCATTATGGGGTGCTTAGGTGAAGAACCAAAGGTAGGGAAAGGGATGGATCTATGTGATTTAGGAACAAGTATTGGAAAACAGAGGGAAAAGGGAATAAAAGGGGCTGGTTTCCTGTATCAGGCAACTGGTTACTGGTCAGTGCACTTTTATGACTATGCATGGTGTCTGATCAGTGCAGTCTGCCTTATCTTATTAAATATGCTTTCTAACTATTTTTCTATTCTGTGTGCATGCATGTGCAGGGTTTAAGTGCCAACAGCAGAGTGGGATCAAGGATCAGAGGCCCATGTGTCTGTGGTGCCAGCAACTGAAGGGAGTGCAGGAGTGTGAGTGTGCGAATGCTAGCAAATACCAAGCCATGCTTGTCAGTGAAGTGGCCCAGGAGTAAGGTGTGCTTGTGTCTCTGAGGGTGAGACCATGGGAGGAGCTGGGTACCAGAAAGACCAGGGGAGTCCCAGCCAGCTGCCTGTGACCTCTGTGTGCGTGCATGTGTGTACATGTACATGTGTTTCTGTGAGCAACGTGTCTTTACCAGCAGCTGGAATGGGGCTGTGGACCTCTGGGGTTCATATGTCCAGGTGCCAGGAGCTGGGGAGACTAGGATCCAGGGAGCAGGTACTGCCTAAGTCCAGCTGCTGGAGGGATACACACTGTGTCTTTATTCACATGTATACATATATATGTTTCCCACTCATGGACCTTCCACCTGATCGGCCAGACAGGGGAACAGGGTGAGGCCGCTGAGGCCATTTACGTTTCTGTCAGTGCTGAGTTTGTCTGTGCTGATCTGTGTCCAGTTGTCTATATATGTGCTGTATATGTGTGTTTTTGTCTGTGTGTACCGGGAATCCATGCAGAGTCATGGGGTACAGAGCTGCAAAAGCCTCACCTCTGTCAGGCCACTAGATTTTACACAGACACCCCCAGCTAAAAATTTGCATTTTTTTTACTTCAGAAATGGGACACGAAGTAATAAACTTTATTTTCTCTCTGAGTTTCTCTTAAACCATTACCACTCCTGCTGAAGTTTTTGCCAGCCCAGCTTCTGGAGTGAAGTAGCTGCAGCATTCACTAATAATAATATCAACACAGTGCTTACATTGCAATCTATGTCTTAAAAGCTCTCTGAAAATATCTGCTAATTAACTCAATTAATTAAAACAATTAGTCTGTAAAAACACTACACACTCTTCAAATCATCCACTTGTAATGTATTTCCCTTCTAACTTTTAAGAACTAAAAATAAAAGTGCATTGAATTCCCTTAATACCTGTCATTCTTACTCTGCACCAATTAAGAGCTTGCATATTTCTACCTAAGAACTAGAAATAGAGAGAGACAGAGTGTGAGAAAGAAGATTGTTTTAAGGTATTAAATGCAATTTAATTAAATATTTGTTCAGGAGTAATTGTGCATAAATTGCATGAGAATTAAGTTCTGTATCATTAGTACATCTTAATTAGTATCTTTTCATGATCAATGTTTGATTTACTCACAGTTGTTTTGCTTTATTTTAAATTAAGTACGTCTTTGTAAGCCTTTTTCTTAAATCCATTACCCATGATTTTTTCACTTGGTACTAGAACTGATGTTTTGATGTTATTAAATGTCTGCAGGTGCCCACTGTGATCCCGTTGAGTCATAACATCTCAACTTATTCCTCATATTCATTGAAATTCATTTTAGTATTTCTTGACTTAGTTCATAGTATATTTTTATATATCTATATTAAAAAATACATGGATAAAGAAGGTTTGTGTACTTATCTGGAAGCAGCAGTCTTCTCCTTAACTTTTGGAGCTCAAAGGTTAATTACATCATGATGATAAAGGGAAGACAGTATTAAATAATAGAACAGGAAGATATGAATTAAATCAGAGCATCTTTTGATTCATATGACAAAGCACTGCTAGAACAGGTGCATCACAGCTACCTTGGCTGCTGGAGGTCATCTAGTCAAATATTGCTGAATTATGCAGGAACAGGAAATTTTATGGATAATAAAAACACTGTTAGAGTTTTGCATAAGCATATTGCTTCCAAGGAGGATGACTGACTCACTATCTTCAGAAACACCAAGTTTTTGGCAGCTCCTAAAAGTAGATTTCCAATCTGTAACTAAAGTTGCAGTTCAAGATAGAAAAGTCTGTCTTGGTCACAGAGATGTGATGAATTGCCACTATAAAGTCTGTAGGAGGAGAAATAAGTAAAAAAAAAAACAAACCCAAAAGCTACAAAACCTACCCAGGTCAGTGTACTCAACATAAGATTTGGAGGATGCTTCTCTTTTCACATGTAACTTTCCATATGTTAACCATATATATCCATCTCCCCACAGATGATACATCACATCTCCATTTCTATTTTTCATCCTTTTAATAGAGAAAACACGTGTAATCTTGGTTCTTTACTGAAAAATTGTCACAACAGACAACTGTTAACAATGCTTTAGGAATAACTATATTGACAGCTCTTATTAATGTGTAGCTTTGCAAGTCAATCTGACATAAGAACAGGTCTAATGGGTCAGACCACTGGTGCATATAGCTAAATACTCTGATAGTGGTCATAGAGGACAACATCTAAGAGAGCAGAGGAATCTGGGTTTTTCCTTTAATCCATTCTCTTTGTATTTCCCAGTATTCATGCTTGTTGTATTAAGGATAGTAGAAGATATAACCCTGCCAGACAGCATGAGCCTGCTATGCAATTCTGATTGAGAAGATGATGTGAAGGCAAGAGCAGCAACAATCTCCCCCCCATTCTCGTTGTGAGTTCACTGCCCTGCTGCATTCTGCTCTGATTTCTTCAGGACTAAATCTGATACCTGTGAACATTCATTCTAAGAGTATCTTGACAGGTGCCTGCTTCTCTACAGACCTCCATGAGAAATAGTCTAGTGGCTAGCAGAAACTTGTTCTTTCAAGAACTTTAAGGACTTTAAAAGCTGTTCATTTGATAAGAGCTGTTATTTTAATTATAACTGAAGAGACTTGTTGAACATAAGAAAAGATAGTTCTTTGAAGGCCACTTTCTTTTGGCTTACTTTGGACTTGAAAACAGATAGACATGGCAGAGCAAGAAAAGTCAAGTTAGGAAGGTATTCAGAAATTAAGAACCAGCCTAGTTCTGAACTGAGCTATCAACAAATAAAAGTTTGGTAATTTCTACATCATATATTATATTGCTTCTCAGCCTTTTGGCTAAGATCAAGTGTAGGGTACTATTCTACATGCTGTGATGCTGTAAATATGTCTGTCTTTTTGCACTCTGACAAAATAATTGTGCTGATATGTTAACATTTTAAAAGCTAAGTTTCCTGAAAATTTTTCTTTTAGCCACATTTTCAACTCACCAAGAACACAAAGCCAAGTTTACATGTCTATATGGTCAGCAGCCAGACTTTCCTATAAAACACTTGCAGATATTTTTTTAGAATAAATCAGAGCCCGTTCATGTGGTTCAGTTATGGCCATATCTTACAAAATGTGCAGGATCCAGTAATTTGTAATGTAACACTTAATATTAAGATCTCAGAAAAGTATAGCACTGTTCTATTCATTAAAATATCGTTCAGCTAGGGACACTAGACTGCTGAAAATTGGTCTTTAAATCAATCTGATTATAACTTAGAATCTGATTATAATTTAGAAGGCTCAGTTCTACTTTCAGAGTCAGCTGGAACTTTAACACTGACTTCAGTGGGACCACAATTTATCATCAAGACAATATTCAAAAGCAAGTAGCCAAAGCAGCATTTTTAACAGGTAATACTTGATTCAAAGAAAGGAGAACAGGGTATGCATGAGAAAGTGTAAGAGAGACAGAGATATAATTGCCAACAGGAAAAAAGAAACAGGTTTCTGAAGGTGATATTAATGAGAGAAGTGAGAGGAAAATTTCTGTATTTTGCCAGTGACAGAGTACAGTAATTTTCTAATGGTGGATGTTGAAACCCCATCATCACCAAGTGGAGTTTAGATAAAACACCTCCACACAGAGGATAATCTCACAGTTGTGTCAGGATGGAGGATGGGATACATAATCTATTCAATACTTCAGCTCCCACATTCTTCCATTCTATCAACGCTGTTCACTTCCCTCTTTTATGAGGTATATAATCATTTCATTGTACCATGCACTGTTAATCTCTTGCTGGAATTTCTGAAATTTGTGAAATCACTTTTTATGCAGTTTAGATTTCAAATCTCTTCAGGGTAGAGTTGTGGCTCTGCATAATTCTTTTTTCCCTTATATGAAACACTTCAAAAAACAAGATACAGTCACAAACTGGTCCTTTTACTGGATGACTGTACATGTTCATTTGATTTTCATCTTTCTGAAGACAAACATATCATCACATTCTCCCAGGATCTTGCAGTGAAATACTTAAAATACTTTTTGTGCATTTTATGAAAGTTGTGATAACATTCATACAGTTGAAGCATGGCTATGTCTTAACAACCAAATGAAATACAATGTTCCACATGCTCAGCAAGATTATTAGTAGGGCATGAATAAATAATCTCCACACCTTGAGCTAGTGGATTCATGCAGCACCTTGTCCCATTGATGAGTCCGTCCCCTAAAATACAGAGTACAAAAGGGAAGATTTAATATAAGCATATTACTACTGAACATTGATTTTACACAAAAGCCCTGCCCCCTTCTTCCCCCAAAAAAGGCTGTTTCCACTTCCTCTTAGGCACATACCCAAGGCAAAACAGACAAAACACCCTCTGAACATGAATTGTTAATTTTTGTGAAGATGCTTCTGGGTGATGGCATTAATGCAGTCACAGACTTCTTTTGAGGTATTGCCTGCACACCTCTCAAATACTTTAGATTCTTCCCCACAACACTTTGAAGAAAAGCCAATCCTACTGAGGAAGAGAGAAGCTAAGACCCATTTGCGTCTTGGTCTCACTGATTTTACTGAGAAGCAATTGAGTTTTCAGTGTTTGGGCTTGCACATTTTTCCTAAAACACTTTGTACACATCTGGAGTAGGCCTCAGACAGCCTAACTATAACCTTGTCTGGGCCAAAATCTCCTGCTCCTCAGGCTCCACAAAGCTTTTAAATTGAGTGTAGCTGTGTCATAGATACCATTATAGAGATGGGCAGAAAGTGGGTTTATCCTCACTTATGAATTCTGTAGACTTAAAGAAATGGATGCTGAAGAGAAGACAAATGTAGACATTCATAGACATGTGGTATTTTAGGTTTTTTATTTTACGTATCAGTTTCTGTATGTCTCATTCTGGGTCGTTCTTTCTTTTACAACTTCTGTATGGTAGTCTTTTAGCCTTCTTTGGAATTCTGACACTACCAATATTAGCAATTATTTACCATAATGTTTGAGTTTTTCTTTGATGCTTAGGCTACAGCATAAAAAGAAACATTATCAGTAAAATAAAAGCAATTACTGTTTTTTAGCAATCCTTTCTGTTTCTGGACCTCAACTAATTAAAAAGATTAATGTACTATGTCTACATAGTGGTCCCTACTAGGTGGGTATAGGGTGCACAACCTTGGAGCTGAGCTGCTATTCTGAATTGTCTGCAGTGTTCTGCTTTTAAATTTAATCAGTCCTGACTATTTGCTGCAAGTGGAAAATGCACTTAACCCACCCACTAGGAAGGAAAATCTGAGCCTTTTATCTCTTTCACTCCACAGGTTAAATTAACTAGGGTGACATAGCACTGACCATCACGGTGAATGTTTTAGCTCTACCAGTTCTTTGACAGAGAAGAGAAAATTATCATTTTTTTCCTTAAATATATTTGATAATGGACTATATCCTAAGAGTCTTTGTTAATGAGGGTAGAGAGAGCAATGCCTGGCTCCACAATCTGGGATTCATGAGTGGAAGCCATGATGCTGAGACACTTTCCTTTGTATGGCATTCATGGGCTGAGTCCTGACAGCTCTGCATATATAATACCAATCTCAGATCAAAAGTTTCTTCATAATAGATTGTCTTACAACTCCCTGCAAACTAAATGGCAATTTCCTACAGCAACCCAGTTCACTCATTGCCTGTTCATACTCTGTCGTAAGGTCTGTGCTTATGTGCAGAAGACACTGATAATCAGTTGCACATCTTCGGTTTTGCTCAGATAGCAAAAAAGTAAAGAAAGATGTGCATTACACCTTTCTCCAGTGAACTTTGCTCTTGACTTTTCATTTTCAGCTTCCTTTTATCCCAAGAAGGCAGGAAATACAAAGTGAAATTATCCCTTGGGGAGGAGGTCAATACATGCAATTTGCTCTCTAAGTAACCAAATATTAATCATCCATGCAAATTGTGCTATTCAGGTACATTATTTTTACCCTTATAATTTATTCTTTAAAAAACTTCAACAAAAACAACCTATAAATGTTGCAAAAGTCATTTCAACACAAAGCTTCTGTAAGTAATATCAGAAATTGCAGAAAATCATAGCAATATTTAAAGGCCAACAATTTTTCACAGGAGAGCTAGAAGATCAGCTTTAATTTAACTGGCACATTTGGTATGCTAGCATTGAATTTTGACAAAAGGTAGTAATTGATTTATGTTTTTAATCTATATACGAGTGCTTTATGGAAATAGTACAAGTTGTTGACTACTCCTAAACACATCTCTGGCGACGGTAAACTTAAAAATCATACACATAAAAATCCCCTCTGTTTCATCTTTTCATATGAAATTAGCATAAGAATGAAAACACTGAATGCTGGTGATATGATGATAACCAATCTTAAATCATCTAAAATTGCAGCAGCAGACAAGTTATTTGGTCTTTTTTTTTTTTTTGCTTGCTTAGTATTCTTTTTCTCAAAAAGTTTAAGGTGTCCAGTCAGAGTGAAAAACAATTATCATACAAAACAGATGACTAATCCAGAACTATCTTCATGAAGCAAAATGAAAGGGTTGAATTATCTATAAACATCAAAAAAAAAAAAAAAAAAAAGAGAAAAAGAAGTGTTTCCTGTTGCAAAGAAGTTCAAGTTTTGCTAAAAGGAACATTCTGGAGAGGCACAGGTATTCGTATACATCATTCACCACCAGAAAGCAAATGTTTGGTGATAGATTGTGAACTGAAGGAATTTTTTCAGCAGGAATTAGTGCTTGTTGCAATATTTAGTCAGTGATTACTCCGCAGGTAGCAATATTCCTGAGCTATTTTTGAGTGCATTTCAGGATTATTGGGAATCAACTATAACAATTATGCACTGAAGTTTCCAGAGCAGGTAGCTACAACCAGGAACAATAAGTACAAAATCACCAATGTACGTCCTAAATCCACAAATACAGAAAGTTTTGTGATGTGACATTTACAGTTGCTTTAAATCCAGACAAGAATGTGGTGTGTGCCTCTTCCCACCTCTCCTTCAGATCTATGCACTGCACCCTCCCGCTACCATCAGCATTTCCAGGTAGCACTTCCTGACTTTTCTCTTAAGTCACTAGCATCCTGGGAAATTTGAAGACCGTAAATCTCTTCCTTGAAACAGCAAAAAACCCAGACACAAACAAAACCAAAAGTGCAGGGCCCCATTCAATCCCAACTCACGTGAAGAGGAACATAAGACACCTTTGTAGCCATACTAATGTTAAATTAAGGTAAACCAAGATTTAAATAATCCTAATGGTGCTTCTCTATGGTGGAAAGGATTTTCCTGAATCTGTTTTCATCAGTATGTCTAAATGAGGACAAGAAAGAGCTTTTGTAGGCTCTAACTGCTGGAAGATAAAAGAGGGGTAGCTTATACCAGGTTCCATGATCCATAATGAGGACTTCTCTTGCATTTGTTTATGATATACATGATCAATCACTTCTTTGATATTTGCAGATGTGTACTGCAGCTGATCTGAGTACATCATCCTTTGCCGGCTCCTGTCATTGGAGTACAATGTGCTTCTTACCAGCTACAACAGTGGTCTGAGACCAAGGAGTCCAGAAATCAGATTTAGTTCACTGTGACCCTAAGCAAGACTGTTGACTCTATGATGCCTCAGTTTCTCTTTTCCTGTATAGAAAAGTATTAAAGGGGTTTCAGAGGCAGAAAATTGTTAAAGTAAAAAGCCTGACTGCTTTGTCCTATACCAAAAAATCTGCTTCTCATCTTCCCTCGCAAAGCGTGCTGAAGGCAATGCAGGACAGGTTGGTTTTAATTGTTCCTGCTGTCTGCCGTAAAACACATTATGCCATTTTTCCAGCTGAATAATGGAAGCAGAAGCATGATTGATAAAGAGATAAGTCAGGTTAATTGGCTTTATTTCAACAAACATCAATTAATTAAATTAAACACCAGAGGGAGGGCATCTGTTCACTGCAGTTCAGCCTGGAGTTCCTCTTTTCCTCTCTACTGATCATGAAAAGCTACAGGACTCCCTGGAATACCTCCAGGAGGGCAACCGAATAACAAAATTATTTCAGAGTTGTCACATGGTCTATATTCTTAATCTTTTTGCAACTCAGTTATCTAAGAAAGGCATTCAACACAGTCCTTCGCGATTCCTCAGCTCTCTCAGCAGGAATCAAAAAATTAAAATCTTCTGGAAAGAAAATTCTGAGCAATCTGTCTCCTGCTGTTTGGCTTACAGGGTTTTTGTTAATTTTCTTTTTAATTATGGTCTACAGTCATGGAAGACATTTATTGTTAAGGTTCATTCCATCTCCTACCTGCCAATGAAAACCAAGTTTGATAATTTCTGATGAAACATTATTTTTCATCACAACATATCAGTTAGTCAAAACCGAAACTTTCCTCTTTTTCTCTGCATAAACTTACTGATGAAAAGCTTTCTTAGAACAAAGAGGAAGAGATATTCTTCCTTCCTTCTCTTACTTTTTTTTTTTATTATTTGTTTCTAAAGGTGTTGTTTTTGTCATGATACGTGCAAGATAGATAAGTGAGATAGCAAAATGGATAGAATTGTCATTGCTGAATTTACATAGGAGTATGAAAGCTCTACTGGATCACAAAAGACACACACACACATATGAATGGATCTATTCTGTAAATCTTACAGACAATTCAATTTATCTGTCATAAAATTAAAATAATAGAAAATGAAAAGACAATAAGGAAGTCATTTACTTGAAACTACTCCAAAAATTAGGATCAAAATACAAACGCCATCCCAGACAGACACTGGCCTACTCTGTTCCTAATCCAACATTTACACAGAATAGCTTTGGTTGGAAAAGACCTCTCAGATCATTAAGTCCAACTGTTAACCCAACACTGCCAAGTCACCACTACACCATGTCCCTCACCACCACATCTACAGATTTCTTAAATACCTCTAGGGATGGGGAGTCCACCATTTACAGCCATTCCTCCAAGATCATGACTCAGATTACTGTTATTCCTTCTAGTTCTTCTCCAGACAGTCCACATCTCTCCCAAAGAGTTGTGGATAAAAGTGAACACAGTGCAGTCCAGCCTAGATCTGGGCACATTGGTAGAATTATTTTGAATGTTTTGTATGTGACATTCATGATTGTATATCCTTATATTGATTTTGCTATTTTCACCTCATTAAACTATGTTGGATTACTTTTAATTTGTCATTCCCCCTGCCCAAGTCCATTGCTAGTTATTCCCCAGTTCACTTCTGTGGAGCTAGGAATTCTTACTGAAGCACTTTACTTCATTCTTGTCCTTATTAAGTTGTACCCTATTTATTTCAACTCATTAGTCCAAATGATCAATATTTTTTAATGATTCTAAATCTGTCTTTCAGTATGCTTCCACCATATCCCTTCTCTAGACTGGAATTAAATACAAGTGAAGTAATGGGATTATCTTTTCCAGTGTCTGATTAGTTCATGAAAACACTAGGTAATATCAAACATAAGAAAACCACACGTGAACCCGCCTGATAGTATCTTTTCAGTTTACTCATGTCCCACTATTTATTACTCCCACTTGTGAGGCTATTTTCCCTAGCCAAGACTGTCTAGCTTGATCACATGAACATCATTGAAGACAGTGTCAGTAACCTCAAGATATACAATATCTACTTCTCTATCTAAAAGTCCCCGTTATCTACAGGATGTAGTTTTTCAGCAGTAGTAGCAGTAGTAGTTTGGCCTTGAGCAATAGCATTTGATCAACGACTCTATGGAAAAGAGTAAGGTCTTTCCATGAGCTCCTTTGAGTTCTGCTCAGGTTTTATACGTGTCTTCTTTCCTTACATCATATACTACAGAGAATTTGAAAATTATACTAATTACAGCAGTGAATCTGAACACTTTAACACACAAAAGCAGAGAAATTTACAATCTATGATCTCTACCAGTGTTCACTCAGATGAATTACAAATATAGCTCTTTTAGGTACAAATTATTAGCATAAATATTCAATAAAAATCTTGCTGACTGTTCTTCGGCCAACTGTGATATAATGTTCGCTATTGTGTTTATAAAATAATATTTCCTGTCATTTAACTCCAAACATTGTACACAGTGATAGCAATATGAGATCTATGACACACCCCTGCGTGGTCCTGATTCCACACTTATAAACATACATCTTGAACATGCACCCACATATCAGCATGGCTTTTTTACATTGCCTAGTTCTAATTTTACTGTGCTTTTAAAGTGCTTGCACTGTACAGAGGAGACCTGTCTGTATGTGAAATACTGGCTCATGTGTAGGCTAGAGTCTGCCGTTCCCTCTGTGTCCGTGTTGTTGATCTCATGAGTTTTGTGTTTCACCATGGTTTGCCTGCAGAATTCTCAAAGCACCTCCATCTTGGGTACAGGAGTTACACATGATGTCTCTCCTTTCTTGACCAGTTTGTGTTTCCAACACTGATCTCATAACATTGCTTTAAGGCCTTAGGAGAGAGATGGTGATGAACAACAGCTTTGTATATTTAGTTATCTGTGACCTAGCTGCACTACCAGTAGGAATACCTGAATTTGTTCTAATGAGTAACACAAATACAGTCTTTAATCTAGACCTCAGCTATACCTAGGAGTGGGACAGCAGCCAATCAAGTGGGTTTGGTCTAAGGTAAGCTTTGGTCCAGTCATCACCAGGCATGGAGTACAATCTGCAGCCAGAGAGAACAGAGAAAGAAGAGTGGATTTACTTGTGGCACTGTCACTTGGTGTCAGTTAAGCAGAATCACAGAATCACAGAGTTCTGAAGATCATCGAGTCCAACCATCAACCTAACACTGGCAGTCCTCAACTACACCATATCCCTAAGGGCTATGTCAACCTGACTCTTAAATACCTCCAGGGATGGGGACTCCACCACTGCCCTGGGCAGCCTGTTCCAATGCCTAACAACCCATTCTGTAAAGAAATACTTCCTAATATTCAGTCTAAACCTCCCCTGATGCAACTTGAGGCCATTACTCCTTGTCCTATCACTTGTTACTTGGCTAAAGAGACTCATCCCCATCTCTCCACAACCTCCTTTCAGGTAGTTTTAGAGGGCAATGAGATCTCCCCTCAGCCTCCTCTTCTCAGATTAAACAACCTCAGTTCCTCGTTGCCTTTCTTTGGACATGCTTAAGTATTTCAGTGTCCTTTTTGTAGTAAGGGGCCCAAGGCAATAGTTCCAAATAAAGCAATAGTTAATCATGTCAAAGCAGGAAAAACACATCTGCTCTTTGATCTACCATTGATTCAGTAAGTTTTCATAATCTTAGTGTTTCAAAATCCTGGCTGAAATTCACTCAAGATGCTGATATAGTTGGGGAAAGACATGTGAAAGGAACTTTCACAGTCCCTAAGCTAGTCTGCCACTACACCTGAGCAATATTTTTGGCTCATAAATATATCACAGGCTTTTCATCATGGCCATGTGTCTTTGGAGCTTCACCTTGAGCCAGACCCAACATGAGAGAAGCAGAAAGCAGATGAGCATGCAAAATGAAAAGGAAAATAAAACCACTGTGGATTTAATCTATCTCTTTCATTGTGGTAGGCAGACTCTGGCCTCACAGAGAGACAAATAAATAAGGTCGCACATACATTATTAAATGTAATTGTATTGTTACTTATCTGTTTAATTAAATACCTATGGAAAAAAATGTAACAATTCAAGGCACAATATGAGCAGTAATGAGATTAAACTTTAATAATAAACTTTTCCTTTCTCACTGTGGAAATGACCATATTAATTAATAAAGAAATTATTAAATATGAAGAGTGTGAACAATGCCATGAATTGCCTCACATGGGCACCTTTAAAGGATTAGCTGGCATTGCATCAAGCACACCTTGAAAAATGCATTCAGGAAATTTTATTACTGCTGGCTGCAACCTTTGGGTGCTGCAGGGATTCTGCAGCCAGGAGGGCTAAACTAATGGACTGCTGTTTTGGTAAATTGAATGATCTAAAACAATCACAGCTGGACTGTACTGCCATCCTAGAAAATCCTTTGACCTTGACAGCCCTGCTCCCAGCTAAACTGTGTTCCTCTGCTCTGTGGAGACCAAAATCTCTCCTAATCCTGAAAATCACATTTCTCAAAGTACAGCTGATTCTCTTGGCAGTCTCTTTAAAGGTACAAGCACATGAGTGCAAATTCTGTGTTGTCAGGGGTACCTCGGATTTAGGACATGCCGAATAGATGCTCTTTGCGCATGCCAGAGTGTACGGTATGCTGAACTGGACAGATAAGCAACAGTGTAAGATGCAGTGTGCTTTTTGCACTCCTCCCACTGAAATGTATAGAGTCTTTCTCGTATCTCCCCTTCCAAAGGCTGCCAGTCAAGATCCTCTTCACCCTAATAGTTCCTTTCTGAAGGACTGCAGTTACTTCACATGCCTTAATTATTCCCAAGGTTATAAACACTCCTCTAATAAAAGTTGTTTTCAGAGGTTTGGTGCCAAAATAAACCAAGACTGATGTGATAACTGTGCGTGTATGTGTGTGTGTGTGCATGCTAGCACAAGGCTGCTATCTGATTTCCTGACATTTAGGAGGTCTTACAGTCCCATTTTAGACCATTAGACTACTCATGTGTTGGCACGAGAGACAAGAGTTTGAAACAACATCAAGGGGAAAATTCCCCTTTCTAGAAATGGACAGCTGGAGCCCAGGCTGGTTACAACATACAGTTTGAAATGTCACAAAATGCCTTCTGCAACATGAATTGCTCCAGGCAATTCTGACATGTTTCACAGGACAGCTGAGGTTGGAAGGGACCTCTGGAGGTTATCTTGTCTGGCCCTCAAGCTCAAGTAGGGTCACCTGCAGCGCTGCCCAGCACCATGTCCAGGTGACCAGTTACACCCGGGTGATCTGAAGTCACCCCCTGTCATCAGTAGGATGATGCCAAATCTACTCTAACATGACTGGAAACAAGCTTTGGCATTAAGAAGAGGTTATGTAAAATCCTCCCCATTCTGAGATGTGTTTTCCCCCTCCTAGGAATCTCAGGCTATTCAGTGTCACCCAGTGGAGCTGAAATGCTTATAGAGAGCACAGAGAATTTAGAGATTCCAGTAGTGCTTCTATGCATTGCACTCTCCCATAGGATTGCAACAAATCCCACTGCCTAATGCCCACTGAAAATCAACAGTAAAAACTCTTTCCTCTCGTTACAGACACAAATGACAGGCTATTATAATGATTAGCTGGAAATTGCCTTTTCCATCAGATACTAGCCCAGAGGAAGGAGGGTGCCAGAGAAAGAAGATGCTGATATGGGCTTCTTTGTAATGCAAATGCAGGAACATGCTTTTTATCTTCAGACAAGTGCAAGTGCTTCACAAAGATTTTATTTAAGGCCTGTGTTCTCATGCATTACAAAAGTGAAGCAAAGAGACATGCCAGCATTAATGAACTTCTAGGGGCTGTATTATTAGTTCCAAAGAAAAAGAGAGAGAGCACACACAATTTAATGTCAGGCTTATTAACAAAGAGACAAATGCTATTCATGCAAGGAAGATGGTAGAACTGAGTCACATCTCTATTTACTCTGGGGACCTCATATAAATACAAAAACAGTTCTATCTCTATCAACATCTAAATCACTCCACCTCATCCTTAAAGATCCTTTTTTTTTTTTGCTGTTTTTCTCACATTTCCATATCATAAGGCTCTGATAGTTGTAGTGACAGGAAGATGCAGTTCAAGGGAACACATCTGCCTACAAGGCACTCTGTTGTGTACTTGCCTGGCATTTAACAGTGATGTTGTAAATGCACTCACTTTCATTTCTGCTCAGAAACATATGCAGACTGGGCTCTGCAGAATGGGCAGAGTTTCACATGCAAGTCAGGAGAGATGAAAAGAAGCAAAAACCAAAATGAAACTAAAAAAAACCAAAACAAAAACAAAAATCAGAAAAAGAGTTAATTCTATTCATACCACTTTTATACCCTCACACTGTCTCCAGGAACACAGTAACAAATGCCACATGTCAATATGTTATTTTTTCTTCACTTCTCCTGCTCTGCTTTCACAGACACCCTATTTCCTCTTAGGTAGTGGACTCCAACTAGGTGAGAAAGAGGAGGGCTGACAGACTTCTAAGGGTATCCAGAAGAGGAAGTGGAGTAATATCAGTTGCTCTATGAAGCCCAAGTTAGCTAAGTAAATGACATAGGTTGCCCTGGCAGATACAGTCTCCAGCTGTAGAGCTGGTCCAGCTTTGGACTCAGAGGAAGGATCAATTGACTTTGCTAGGTCCTTTACTGTCTTGTTTTCTACAAATCAGAGGTTGCATGAAATGCAAGCTGGAATTGACTGACTGCTGACAGAGGGAGTGAGAAAGTTAAAGATGTCATATTAAGATATTTTGAGGATCATGTAGTCCACAGCACCCTGGTAGGTAGCTGGTCCAGGTATTATTCCAGTTCTCACTTTCCAAAAGTACCTAGCAAGGTACAAGATCTCCTCCCAGTGCCCAACATCAAGAGGCTGCTGCATAGCAAGCAGTTCACTTATCCTCATAGCTATTTGGCCATCCTTGGGAAGACAAGGATAGGCACAGCTCATTTAAGATGTTGGCATGGGAACCTGCACTGAAGTACCTAAAACTAGTTTTCAAAAAATGCTGCATTTTGAGAAGTCCTACTCAGGAAACAACCTTCACGTAAATTAAGGTACCTCTGTGAACAGCTTTGATTTGTACATACTGTTATTAAGTCATTTAGAGAAAAGAAGGGAAGGAAGGAAAGAGAAGGGCCACTTTATTATAGAAAGAACTGTTGAAAAGATTTTTGCAGCCTGAGAAAATACTGATTAGAGGTTTTCAAGGGCACTCATAATGCTGTATATCTGTTAGGCAAAAAAAATTTCTCATTTTACTAAAGATGAGGATGAACTCCTAGAAGCTAATAATTCAAGAGCTTTCTTGAGCAGACTGTTTCTTAACAGACCTTCTATTCCCATTCAGACCCACCCTCCCAACTATACGCACTTTGAGAAATTGTTTCCAATTCATCTGAGCAATACATATGACCATCTTCAACATATGCTCAAAAGCATACGCTCAAAAGCAGAATATCATTCTGGTTATCTGTATCTGGTCATAACACTAGATATTCCATTCAGATGAGAAGAAAAAGACAATGTTGTTTCCTTTCCATTATGGAAACAGACAGGAATGCCTTACACATTAAACTGCTTCTCTCTGAAAGCATGTGACTTATGCAGCTCCTAAGACATGTAATTCTCAAAAGATGGAGCACCCACAAAGCCCTACTCTAGGTCTTCAGCAAATGATAAAGCTCACAAATAGATGAGATATGAACTGCTTATCCCCCTTACTCCTTTGACACCATCTGCTCATCCTCCAAACTCCACACTTCCTCTCATCCTGCACCCAGCTTTCAGCCTTCATGGACTGAGAACCTTTCTGACTGTGTCAGCACATTTCACAGCTTGTTAACGGTGGGACTTCATCTTGTATTCTGAACTTGCTGACTGCTGGTTGTCCTAAGTGGAGCAACTTTTCCCTTGGCAGTCTTCCCCTTCCCTTTTCCCTCTTGGTACGCTTTTGCTCTTTTCTTCAACCTATTGCCCTGGCACAGAAGCTGACCGTGTTGCAAAAGCAAGGGGAAGCACATTGCACCTATTGAATGGCTGTGAAATGGGATATAAGAGGTAGAAGTAAAAAGCAGAGATTGCATAGCAAAGAAGAAAGCAGTTTCTTAAAAGGAAGAGCAATGCAAAGGAATCATTCCTCACCTTCCTATCTTTAAAAGGCATTAACTACAAATGAAAAAAAGTGGGATTTAGAACTCTTGCTGAACTTATCTGCTGAATAATTCATGAAAACCAATGCTAGGTCTGCTTAACATCTTCATTGATCACCAAGGCTTATTTGACTACTGCCAGATGGAACACAAGTGGTGGTGGGGAAAAGTAAAGATCTTCAGAAGAAAAAAAATATCTGCAGGTAACATGCAGCTTCCAAGTAATTGGAGTGACTTTTGCCTTCCCTCAAACTCCACCCTGTGGTCAAAATTCCAACTATATTGCAGAGAACAAGAGTATTAACTATCCAGTCTCATTGTTGTTCATTGAAACTCACTCCCCACAGCGGGAAATCCCCTGCAGAGGAGTGGAGATAAAAAATCCTGAGTTGGTACCCAAGCAATATATAAAAGTGGGGAGTATATAAAAAGTGGGGAGGCTTCACAGTGAACTCTGCAGTGACCTTTTCTCAGGTAATTGAGCACCTGGAGACATAGTGAAGTGAGAAGTGTTCAAATGGTTGCACTGGGGATTTGGGAAGAGATTATATTTCATGCCTCAATCTCAAATGACCAACTACGACAATGCACTAGAATATGACGAAAATCACCTCAAATCTTAATCTAGTAAATCTTTTACATCCAAGACAGCTTGGAGAAAGTTTATAGAAACAAAGAAAATATGTTGAGACAACTACATAGAAGTGGATACAGGGTTTAAGACAAGAGCAGGCACTAGCCGATGACATTCTTGCCAAGTGCTCAGAGCAGGACATCAGAACAAACCAGAAATCTGCAGGACCCCCTTCCAGTTGTGTGCTTTCCAAGACAACAGACTTTGAGAATAGGTCCTCAGTGCAGTGTATGCCTTCTGCCCAACAGATAGAAAGGAGTAGCTGTAAAGCTTTAATATCATGTTTGATTTCACTTAGGCATCAGGGTATCCTTAAAAATCTGTAACCTAAATCAGGGGCCTAAATACCATTTTTAAATCCCTCTTCTGAGATTCTCATTATGTTACCATGGAATAGAACATGGCTAATGCTGCGAACTGAAACTCTTACGGAAAAAAAATGTTAATTATAAGTATGTATTTATTGCCTAATTCAAGTCCCTGTTCAGGATGGGGTGAGAGGAAGGAAGAGATAGGCGGAAAAGAAATTTGCGAGTGATGTTCACTTGTTCTTCATTTGTTCAGGGGCCAATACAATTTCTTTCTCTTTAACCATACACTTTTACATATCTTAAAGACTCCTTAAAGAGGTTCATATTCTCTTGTCTATGAAGATTTAATATGAAATTAAGAAAGAGGTGAGATATTTTTCTTTTTATTCCAGTATTTCTCTTTACATTCACTGAAATTATGAACCATAATTAAATCAGTTAAGTTGAGCGGCAAATAGCAAGATTTTACAGACTATGGAATTAAATCTCTACCTTGGGTATTTGTTCACAGAAGTGGGAACTGCTTTATTGTCTGTGTCAAGAACATATCTTCAACTACGTAATTCTCTAAAAGGCTTACAACTGAGATTTAGCTATATTCTCCAAGGAACACTTTCTCTTATGGTATTCTTCACACCTCTGTTTTTGTACAAACTCAACGCTAATAACTTGGATTTCACAGCTAAAAGCCATTGAAATGTTGTCAAGCCCAAGGAGCATTTCCTGGCAATTCCCTCCTGGAGATTACAGTACACTATTTGTTGTGCTCTGAATGAACAAAGAAGTGAAAACAGCTGGATCAGCAGCATGCAAGACTGAAGTTTATCATTGTATTGAGATATTTTTAGGAATGTGGCAAGATGATACTGTCTAACAACCTGGAAACTGAGCACTCTCAAATAGCTGTGTCTGCCTTTCTGAAGCTGAAAATCAATAGCTTCTCCCCATCAAAAGCATAGTTATGTTATATTCCTGCCTCTTGCTATACCTTACCTCACACAAGGGAGAAAGAATGCCACAACACAATTTATGTGCAGATCTATAGGTGCAGAAAGAGTAGCACTGCTCCTGTACTGTGCTTTCAATGTGCTTCATTTCTGATGATGAAATGGAAATCTCTTGAGGAATACAGGAATAATGAGGAAGATCTTCATGGTTCCTTAAGTTTTTGGCCATTTCTCTCAGCCAGGATTGTCCATTAAAGTGCTGCAACAGCACCAATGGAGTACATGCACACGACAGACACAATTGTATCATCAACTAAGAGAATTTAAATTGGTTTTGACCTAGAATAGGTTTAAAACTGGACCTGGAAGCAAGAATTACTCAAGATGCTCAGTTCTGAAGAGCAACACTGATTTTGAAAGCTCTCAGCTACAAAACTCTGATCTCCTATTTTATCAGCTTCTCTGTCTACCACTGTAGCACTACAGGTGTAGTCACACATATAGGAACACAAAAACTTCCAGTCCAAAAACAAATGCCCTCTCACCTGACCTGTTTTCTGGCAGATGCTTCAGAGCAACGGCAGAGGCTCCACAGTGCATCTATAGTAGAATTGATGTTGACTGGTCAAGGAGAATTAGTATCTTCACCCCTTCTATTGCATTCAGAAGTAGTCAATCTCATTTCATTGACAAAATGGCTAGTAGAAGAAAAGGAGATCTCTAGTGCTACCAATGCCAAGCTTATAATGCTACTAGAGCCAAGCCTTATTACTTCAAATTTCAGACCCCATAAAACTGCAGAAAGCTGTATTGCTTAAAGGGCACAAGGCAGGCAGGCCCTGGAGGGCTGCCTTATTAAGGCAGCAAATTGGTCTTTAAGATAGATATTATATCATCAGTGATGATGAAGGGCAAGATCTCATCAGCTGATTGCGGTTTTTCTAGCCCATTATTTATTTACACATATAATTAATTCCTCTGAAGTGCAAACATTTATCAACAATTCCATTACCTAACTCTTCCTTCTTAGTTCTTTGTCGGACTAGGCACACTGACAGCTTCAGCAACCACCATCTAATTAAAGTAATTGTTGGACTGCATTTCTTATTCTGTTTCATGTATAATTATACTCCATGGGAAATCTTGTGGGATTTGAAACAGACTTTTAATCTATTCCACATGAATCAGAAACAACTCCCAAGAAAATAGTTTAATAGTCATGTTTAACAGTGTGCCACTTCATTTGCACCAGAGATTTCACAGACTCAGTGTTACTCACAGACCTTTTCAGTCACACAAGGACAATAAAAGGCTCTTTCAAAAGGGAAACACATTCTAAAATTTTTATATGTTAATTAAGTTGGTTTTAAAGAGAAATCTTTGCTGGATTGTTTGGACAACTCTCCTAGAGAGACTGACAGCTGCTTATTCTGAAATTTTACGGACAGTTGGGTTTTTTTTACTTTGTTCCTTAGATTTACCATGACTCATTCACACTCTCATGAACTCCCTTTCCTTATTACCTGCCATGACAGCACTACCAGTTTTGGTGAGACACTGGCACAGGTTGCCCAGGGAAGTTGTGGATGCCCCCTCCCTGTAAGTGTTCAAGGCCAGGTTGAGTAACCTGATCTAGTGGGAAGTGTCCCTGCCCATGGCAGGGGAGTTGGAACTAGGTGATCTCTAAGGTCCTTTCCAACCCAAACCATTCTATGATTCTGTGATATCTCTGCTAGAGGTGAACAGACTTCTTTTTCAGTTTCCTGTTACAGAGCTGGATATTTTGTCTGTCTACTGTGAACAAAACCCCTTCTGTGCACGTTACGCAGCCTCACCTGCAACTCGGATCAGTTGTGAGGTATTTCCGTACCAGGTCTCACCTCAGCCTCCTCTTCAGCATGTTCTAATATTATACTGCACCCCTCAATACATCTCTCAATAACAGAGATGATTTATAAATCAGTCACACTCAAGTTTTTAATCATCTGTTTAAATATTTGAGTAGCATGATTTTTGAAAATGCTGAGCATTAGTCTTGGTTTCTCTGAGCGTACTTCGCTGTCCAGCTCAACATCTTACATGGTGCGAAAGCTAAACATGGCATTAAAATTGACTACACTTAGTAATCTACTAATTACTATTACACATCAAACTGTGGAGAACTTCAGTGGAATCTACAGACACTGATTTCTCAGAACACAAATACAACTCTCTCAACACAGGCAAAATCAAAAGTGAGTGATCAAACATACTCCACAATCTGTATTCTCCTAGCTTGGCTCCACACCTACAACAGATCGCCACATCTAGAATGTGTTGATTTCACTCCATACTTGCAGATTAACAAATCATGCAGTGAATCCAATGCATTTAAATATATCAGACTCATTGTATGTGATGCAGAGCTGTTTTCTGTGAACATTTGCCTGTGATTGCTGGTGATCCTTCAGGCCCTGCTGCCTGGCATCTGAAGTGACAAGATGATAGATTACTGGTAGGCAATCTAAAAGATTACACGAACACAAATTTCATGAATTCTTGATAAAACAACTTAAACTTACATTCCCATAACATTTTTTTTCTTGTTACTATATCAAAGCATCCCAAAAAGGATCAGATCAGAAATCATGTTCTATGCTACTGAAAGGAGTAATTTTATACCTGAATAATAAAATAATCTTTAAAAACACTGTAAGTTAGGAATACAAATAAAATATGACAAATTGAAAATTTAGGGGAGCGCAATGGTGGTGATTTTTTTCTAATGTATATGGAAAAATGTAGGATGAGAATATAACTCCTGATCCTCACTGCAGTACTCTGGGATACAACCCTGAGAATTCACATTTGTCATTCTTGCCCAAAATTAGAGACGTTAATTGCCACTGGGATGGGATTTTCAGGCTGTTCCTCAAACAATATATACCAAAAATAACATGAAGATGGGGTCAAACCAGATCTCATCTGCATCGTCTTGTCAGTAGTTTCCATTTACATGGAAGAAAACATCATTTTTGTGGATAAAGATCATTGGTGCTTTTCACTAGAAGAGGTGATTTACCAAAGAACTGAAAAATCAAGAAAGATCAATGAGAACTAACTTCTCACATGCTGAAATTTCAATCACATCTTTTAGTAAGTAATGAAGATGGTTCTGTTATTTTAATGAAAGACTGACAGGGACACTTGCACTTCTTCTTCAGAACACATTTTTCAGAATAAATTAGGAGATTCATATGGCTCAAGTACTGGACTGACAGATCCTGAAGCCTTACCATCTCTTTGATTCTTGAGGATTTATCTCTCGAATTTCACAATGAGCAAATGAATTATTATCTAATTAGAGATATCTATGGGAAGTAAAAACCAAAACAAAACCAAATTCAAAAAAACCAAAACAAAACCAAATTCAAAAAAAACAAAACAAAACCAAATTAAAAAAAAACAAAACAAAACCAAAAAAACCCCACCAAACTTACAAACAAAAAAAACCAGGAAAAAAACACAGAAAAACATGTCCTGAACTGGGACAGATATTTTGTAAAAGATTTTCACTAACGTCTTTCACTGAAATGTTTTGTACTTTATTTATAGAGCTCCTGCTGTATGTGAGTGGAGGTTACATGTAACACTATTGGTGCTGCTTCCTACTAGCTGAATTCCATCAGGAAAAAGGCACTGGGAAAGATAAGGAAATGTAAATATCATGCATGCTTCTCAACTTCCAAGTCATGCTCCAAAGATATTATTGTATATAATTACAAATAATTCCAAAATACTTTCCATATCCACTTAACTATTTTACTTGTAGCTGTTCCCTCCATCCAATGTACATTTAGTTAGACAATATTGAAGATACCTATGTTTGAAGGAAGATAGTGAAAGCAAGGTGAAAAACAAGTGTTCAAATCAGTTTGCAAAGATCTGGATCTTGTCAGCCTTTTGTTTTGGTTTTAATTTCTATGTTAGGTTGGTTGCCTATGGTCAGACTGGTTTTGGATTCATCTCCTTTAATTCCTGTTTCTGAAAGTGGGGCATCTAAGCCTGCAGATCACCCTGAAGTACTCACCATATACAATACAGTATAGATGCTGTTCTGCTGGGGGCAAATTCTAGTCCTTAGGGATGATTATATTGCATTCCAGTGTCAGATGACAAAAAAGATGAAAAGTATGGGATTTCTACAAGGGTCTTTAGGGCTAACCCCGTTGAACACCCCTCTGGCAATAACTGAGTCAAAGACAGAAAAGAAAAACATCTGAGTGGATAAAAATTGTTTTCAGAAGAGGATTTTACCTTGCTGAAAAGGCTTATTTCCTTCACCAACATCAAAGAATAGTTTAATTTAACAAAACTTTACTACTATTAAAATAAATGCCAAGTTCCCCGGTGAAAAACTGGACTGTAAAGAGCATGCATATGAAATAATACATGGCTTGATTTGTTGACCTTCTCTCCTCCTGATAGTCTGAAATCCAATCTGATAGTTCTCCTGATAAAAGCATAGTAGAGGAAGGGGTGATCTACACCACATGCCTGGAAATTGGTCATAAGGTCTGCATCATTAGATGCCTCTCACTGGTGCAGGAATGATGTCAGAATTTTCATCAGAGACTATTGCAGAAAGCCACAGAACAGAAAAGATCCCCAAAAGGCTGCTGAAGCCAACAAGAGGCAAGGTAAAGCTGGACCCTAAAACATGTAGTTGTTTTTTCCTCCTTCTGGACTGCTAAAAACATTTTATTTGTGATGCATTCACCTCCATAAAGAACAGGTTAATCACTCTAACTATCACAGCTCATTATTACCAAATATTGTCAAGCCCATGAAGTAGTTTAAATAAATTTACCTACTGCAGATATATAATTATAGGTACAGATGCATATATAGACTACACAAATTTAAAGGACTTTTATTCTAATAAGTACCGAAAATTAAAAATCTAAAATAGGAAAAAAATAAGAGTAAAGTCTCTAAGAGGCTCCATATCACAAAGGGGTATGAGGAGAGGGGGGGGAAAAAAAGACAAAAAAAAAAAGGACAGACATTACAGTTTCACAGATATGGGCATCACAAGTTCATGAACATATCATTCTGTGCTCCCTTGCTGATTTGGAAATACAGTCAAGTAACTTTAATGCAATGATGCCAAGTTCTAAAAGCTGAAAGAGCTATTACAACATCTAACATCAATGGAAATGTTACCATGAAATGTGTTGCAAAATTTCTGTGGAAGCCATTTACTTTTTAAAGAACAACATTCTTCTTCCCTGGAAAATAACATTACTGCATGCGGAGAATTTATAACAACCAGGAAAGAAAACCTACTATAAACAAAACTGAAAGCAATGTGTTTCATTGCTCATACTAAATGGAAAGCAAAAATAAATAATTAAAAAAACCCAGCCTAATCAGGCTTTTTAACATTATTCCAGTATTAATCCAACATACTGTTCATAGTAGAAGCAAGGTCAAGTTTAAAATTTATGTTGGGTGACTACCTTGATAAAAGATTTTTAATCCACTTTTTCATGGTAAGGCTGACTCATAACTTGGCCAAAATGTTTAGAAATGATTGCTAATTAGATTCCTAAAGTTTACTCATATAGATGTGATATAATCAAAAACACATCTATTACTGCTTGTTCTATGATTATACAATAACTCACAGTAGTCTATGAGAGTGTAATTTGCAAGCCCTCAGAATATAACAACAGGACATGTTCAAGATCTAGACATTATAGGGGCAGGAGAATAACTAGTGCTAGAACATGCAGGTATACTGTCTATGAGGCTACCAAAGGCCCAGGGGATTTTCTCAATCATGCACCACCATCCTATTCAGAGGAGAAATTCAAGAGGTGTTCACATTAGAAAAGCATACATTTCTTTCATGAGAGAAAGAAGATTGCTGCTTTCGAGAAGCAAACAACCAAACAGCAATTACATTAGAATCTTCCTGAAATCAAGCCAGAGGGAATAAAGGATGTTTCTGCCAAGATAAACCAAAAGCACAGGTGTCTGTGACCAGCAACTAAAAATCCAATAAATGTAATATGTCCTGCAAAGTCATGAATCCTGAATGCCCCTTAACCATGTTGCTTACAAGCTTTATATTGTATGGTAAATCTACTCAACTTGAGTGCTTAAGTACTAGTGTTGGGATGTCTTTTTTTTTGTTTGTTTTGAAATGCTCTTAGTTATTGCATTTATAATCTGCCTTTCCAACCCAAACTTTTTTTTATTTTCCTGTTAAATGGGTAAACTGACTCTCAAAGAGCTGCTGGCCATCTACATACTCGCTCTATTATTCACATCTTCACACATTCAATTTGCAACTTTATTGCCCCGAACATGACAGCAACCTACAGTTATTCCCAGGAAGTGATGAATATCCTGTCCCATGCTTTGCTAAGGTCCGTATAGACACTTCAAGAAAGAGTTATGTTTTTCATCTGCCTCCCCATCCTGGGAAGACTGTAATGCCTTTGTTTGGCAAAAGTGTGGGGCCCCATTAACCCTGTTCCCTGCACTGTCCCCTAACCCCTAGACTCTCCTTCTTAGGCTAGACAGTCTGTGAAAGACTACCTGAAACTGTTTTCAACAGCAGTTTCACCTACTGCCATGATTCTGCACAAGAACAGTGGGCTATCAAGAAAGAAAGTATTCTTTAAAAATCTGTATATTTCACATGGTAGGGGATGGAGACAGTAGTGAGGTCCTCTGACCTTAGAACTGCATAATTCAAAATTTTGGTCAGTCTCCCTGTTGAGAGGGACAAAGGCAATGATTATACCGTGCCAACTCAAGTACCATATTAGTGAAAGGTGCTGGTATAATACAGCTTCTGTTAAGAATACATTTGAAGTTGTCTAGAAGAAATTCAGGGTATTATCAGTAGGATGTAAAACAGAGTGTGCAGGTATGTGAGGCAGTGACAACAAACTAAGTTTTACCTGTCAAACTCTGTGGATTGAACCTTTGATTATGTTCCCCAAGCCCTTCCCTTTAATTTTTCTTTTGTCTCTAAATTCTGTGGGCTCTAGCTGTAAAACTGCTACAAAGAAAGATGGTCTTAGAGCATTTCCAGCTGTGCTAACACCTGGAGAAAGAAGATATCTCAGGAGATACCTGCAGTTGAATATCCACATCAAAGGAATTAGAGAAACTTCTGAACTTTGTTTGCTTATTCATATCATATCCTTGGCCTTTCCCAAGATATAACTATGGAATTGAAAAAAGACTGAAAGAAAACATTTTTCTATTATCTTTGCAGTGTCTTTAAACAGGCAGAAAATTCTACTTCATCACTGAGTGGGAGCTGCCATTTTGTGCATCAGCTGAGAGAGTCTTTCAAAGTTAGCACTGCACTCATACTGTCACTCAAAAAGACTTTAGCATTTTTTTCCTTCTCATGGAATAGAAGTTAGTAAGAACAAGATAACAAAATAAACTGCTTTGCCACAGAGACAATCAGACAACAGGTTTTTAATTCTCATCTTTGGTTTTGAGGTTTTCTAAGCTCAACCTCTAGACTGCAGTTTTTGGAACTGGACTCTCCTAGTTTCTGTTTTTCATAGCATTGAGCACTCCACCAAAATCAATCTATGTAACATTTAGCAATCCCCATTGAAAAACTGGTTGTGAAAATGGATTACAAGTTTGTTTGCTTTGGTTTCTAATCCTTCCCGACACTCGGGGTATTTTCAATTTCTATGACAGCTGGAAGTTCTCCTCCCACCTCCATTTTAACAGAAATTTTCCTCCAATCATCTGTGTCTGCAGCTTAAAGATAAACTTCAAATATCAGAACCACCATGATAAAATTTCCTGAATTGGAAGCACTGTGGTGTTGAACAGATAATAAACAATTATACTGCAAGTGGCTCCATCACAGAGCTACAATCTACAGTTTCCAATGGAGCATTAGATTATTAGTGGTTGCAAACTTTATACCTAAGCACATCTTTGACTCGGAAACCAAGGCAAAGTTTTTGGAACTGTGATGGATGGCTTAGCTTTGCCTCTTCCAGGGTTTCCTTTTGTGAGTCAGAAGGGATGGTTGGAGAAGACATCATTCATGCTGTCAGCAGGCATCAGGAGATCTGGAAGAAAAGTTGCTCTTTTCCCCTGTCATTATGCACTGGCTCCATTATGTAAAAGTGGTCTCTGAGGGTGAATCACTTGGTCTCCCACTCAAGCTGTTGAGATGATGATGTCATTTACTGCAACGTATACACAGTATGTCAATGGCAGCAAAATGCCAAAAGCTTCCCTGGTACAAATATTTACTCGCTGTGGGAAAGGTTGTCAGATGGATATCAAGAACTTGCCAATTTGCATTAAGTATGTGGTGCATGATAGTTTTTTCACCATCACTCTGGATCTCCATTCCTGGCAACGATCTCTTCTGATCTCATTTTGAAGACTTGCAAGACCACTGCAAGAATAGAAGGTGCTGTAAGAAATAGGAAGGGATCCGGTACCAAACTAAAACTGTAGTGTGAGAACACAGAGCTGTTTACACGACATTTTGGAGTGAGACTTACAATTAAGCAAGTGCTGTTGCAGAATTTTAATCTTGTCTTCTCTCATTAAAAAGGACCCTGAGTTGATTTTAACAGGAAGCTAGAAGTTAGGGTCTTTATCTTGGTGAGTTGTTGTACGTCGCAACAGATGGATCCAGATGAAGAGCCGGTGTTTCTTAATGAATCCTGTGTCATTTTCTTCTGATAAATCCTGTTCAGCCTCAGCCCACTGTGAATAAACTATTCATACCCCAAACAAGCACAGATGATGTTTGCTAACCACTATCAAAGCTCAGTATACGGAAGAGTGGACTAAGACAACAAAGCTTCTCAATAGAAGCAAGTACTATGTTAGTGTATGAGTACAGTCAGGTCTTAAGAGTCAAATTCTTTGGACAAGGCAGTGTATTTTCATTGGCAAGCACAGAACCATATACTGTAATTCTATCTAAAACCACTGCAAGCAAACAAACAAACAAAAAAAACCCCACCTTAAACAATTCCAGGAATCTGCTCAACTTTCAGTTAGAAAGTTGACCCAGCTCCTCCTGTGCCTGAGCTCCCCCATCTGTGACCACGTAATGATGTGACACGACTTCCTCTGAGTTAGGGATAGTTTGCTCAAAGTTTCCAGAGAGATTACATGCTGATCACAGACACTAGCACTTGCATAGATAACTTTCATTTGTTTTTACTTGTCAAGATAGATCTGCTGTCAAGCCAAAGTCTTTTCACTGCTCAACTCAAAGACTGTTATGTTACAAAAATGAAAAAAAAAAAAAGTGACATAGGACATAAAATTACTCATTTTGGAGTAGGCTATAAAAAACAAGCTGTAAGAGAAGTCAGTCTTCTGATGAAGAATATGAAAACATTCAAAGGAACAGAAAACAGGCAAAACAGTTAATTTAGCACTTTTAATTTTCAAAAGAAGATTTTGACATACAGAGAAAAACATTTAATAAAAGCCACTGATTTGTTTCTCTAAAAAAAAAAAGTCTGTCCGCTTAATGCCAGTTATAACCGAATGTGCTTGATTTAATCTTTTCATGTTAGCAAGAGAAGGGCAAGAGATAATTAGTTTACCATCCTAAGATACTCTGAATGACTCCAGCTTGTGACAATATGTCAGAATTCATCAGAAGTATAATTTTTAGAGAAGTACATTTCAAAATCTTCAGACTCACTAGAGACTATTAAAATGGCTATTTTCTGAGGAAAAATAGGGTAAGAATGAATTTCAGTATAAAGCTAGATTTTTTTTAAACACAGAAATGAGTTTAGGAAAGTGGTTAAAATAAACATACATAACAGTGAGTAGAATACAGAGAAGCAATGTGCATTCATTCCATTTACAATGTATTGTAAACATGTTATTTAGCATGAAGATAGATATATAACAAGCATAGGAGAGAGTCCCATGGGCCTACAGCCTCTCCTGTATGACTTGAAATTTAATATGGATGTAGACTTGGAATTGAAAAAAAGTGTTAATTTAGTGTGAGTATGCCTTGCATTCAGAGAAAGAAATTGGAAGAGTACAAGGATACGCAGCAAGATCACAGCTGGCTTAAAAATAAAAAGCATGGTGTGTAACATTCATTTAACAATATGCTTTGCCCTTTTACTCCTGATTATTTTAGGTACACATATACATATATCCAGAAAAAATTATTCATGTTCATTGTGTAGGCATATAGGGAAGAAATTAACAATTTAAAACATTTAAAATAGATGAAATTGGTCCATGAAGATTTCCAGTGCTAACCATCTATCTTAAAATAGTGGCAAAGAAGATCTAATAGACAAAAAAAGGCAAAAGAGTGAGTCTGAAAGTAATGGAGTGTCCTCCATCACTATGATTCTTCAAAGCTTAGCAAAGCAGAGCATCAGACCAATGGATCTATTTCACAAATCAGTTATGAAATACAAGAATGAGATTACTTGAAGTAACTATTTTTTATCTTACAGTTCTCACTCATTTACATAAAGCAACACCACAGATACAGGGGCTGTCATGGAAGACCTGCTGCCCAGCATATGATACAGGATACCACACACTTTTGCCTATGAATCTAGCTGGCAAATGTGCTAGGTCAAGGAGTATCGAGTGCAGGAGGAGTGTGGGCATCCCATACTTGTCAGTAATCATCCAGGTTTGACATCAGAGCCATTTAAAACTAATCACCTCTGCTTCCTTCATTTACAGTGATAAGACCTCCTTGACAGGAAAGACACCACAGGTTGGACTCCTCTTCTGTTGAGAAGAGTGATAAAATGGGGCCCACTAGACCTAGGACACCTAGGACTCAGATAATCACAGATAAGATAATTAATATTCTTTAAATTCAGATCAAGTCATATAAGCTATCTGTAGTTCTGTGACTGCAAAAGAAGAACAATGAATCACATAGCATATATGCTGTAAAAGTTTAATCCAGTAATACTGCCATGTACCTGTATGAATCTGTCCTGCATTTAAGTCAGCATAATACCAGGGTACAGACCTGCCATAACAAAAATTCAGATGTCAGGCTGGAAAAGAATTGTGTCACACTCCAGCTAGTCTCTCAATAGAGACATCTGGGAGAAATAAAAAATACCAGGGAATATATCTGTCACACAGACCAGGCTTAGATTCATCTCCAAGGCAAAAACTAACATGAATGAAGTGGAGATGTCTGGGAGAGCTTGGCTTTGGGATGCACCAGGAAATGAACCAAATGCACAAGTCGAGGCATCTGTTCTCTGGTGCAGATTGGGTTTCCCAGTGAAATACACGATTCCTGAAGCCCCTTTCTAGAGATAATTACTGTGTGTTTGTATTTCTTCTTTACTTGGCAACTGGACACAGAGGCCAGAGATCAAGAGCTTAGTACATTCTGCAGTCTAAGTAGATAAGCCACACAATAGTAGGAGGAGGGAAATATTTTCAGTCAGGTCTGGCTAAGGACAGATGATGAAAGCACCATTTTCCAAAGCTAGGAAAGTTAGAGCTGAAAATGGAGAAAAGTCTTATTTTATTCTCTTCAGGCTCAACACTCTTTTATACGTCAGACTCCTCATCCATGAAACATGTCTAAGGAATTCTATGTCCAAAGATCCCTGTCTTATTAGAGGAAAGAAGACTGCAACATCATGACACATGCACCTCAAACACTAGATTACATCCAAAAAATATTGAAAATCTACTGGTCTTAGTAAGTATGGATATAGACAGTCTTTCAATTTTAATCCCAAAGTTTAAAATTAAAAATTGAGGCACAACTTGTTTGGGTTTTTCCCAAAACTGGTATTTCTGATTATGTACCAATTGGTCAAGATTTTCAACAGAAACATATTTGATGAAACTTTTCTTCCTCCCACTCTTACTGCCTTTTTTCCCTAAGGAAAAAGTAAAAGAACAAACACACAAGAAAACATTTGCTCAGCCTCACTCTTGGACAAGAAATTAAAGCCAAGCACTGTTAAAAAACTTGCCTAAGACATCCCTAGAAGCCTAGATCAAATCACAAACCTAAATTCAAAAGGTGGAAAACACAGAAAAAAATACATCATTTTAACTAGTGACTGCCAATCCAAGGTAAAGCACAACAAGCAGAGCAGCACTCAGAGAATGCATTGTCTGTTCAGGCTTAAAAGACATTTGGGATATTAAACAGAGAAATCTTAGTTGTATGATATGTTTGAAATTCAGGGGATATAATAAACTTCTCCTGGGTTCCAGTAATACTACCTGCAAAATTAATTACACTTTTTGGCTTCTAGAAAGAGTTAAGACCCAGGAGAGGAAATGTTTCTTTAGAATGGATAAGCTATTTAGGAAGAAATCTGCATGATTGTTTGTCTTCTGCATTAGGAACAGGAGCAATGCTGAATACTCATTGTTTCATTGCTGGGATTCCACTGCACTGAGGGGTATTTAAGAGATCTCTTGAGACAGCCAGAACCCTAAGGCCCTTTATAAGGGGTAAGAAGCATGAGAACCTTGAACTAGTTGATCTGCTGTCAATTAACTAAATACATAATTATATGCTAAGGCCTTCAATTCCTTCTCACCAATTGTTACTGTCAATATTGGAATTTGGGGAGAATTCAGAAGAATGTCCTGTGACTAATGCTCAGCACTTCTTTGTCTTAATGTTTAGTAGTGGTTCTATATGTACAATGGCTAAATCTGATCATTGGTGCAAAAAAATATACAGTTCTAGTTCTCTTCTTTCATACCAGTTATCGTATCTTTTGTATCATAAAGTGAGACTCCCATTCATGGCAGTGATATTCTTTACAAAAAGCAATTTCTTAAGACTCTCAGTAACTCTCTGAAGTCTTATTCTTGACATTAGTACTAGGGGAAATTATTTGTCTATATTTAAATTGCACACTTGCTGCTGGCCTGTGAAAAGAAACCAGATCTCCTGAATACTAATCCTGTCATGTAATCATAGGTTGTTCCTTTTACTTTCTTTTCCTTCTTTTCCTCCTCACATCTTTGTTGTTTCTTTTTTTTTTTTTTCCTTTCTCTTTAACATCTGGACTCCAACAACAACAAAAATTTTTGAACTTGCATTGGAGCACTCACAGAGACTTAAGACATCAAGTGTGGACTAAAATGTTCCTCTTATCTGTTTAATTTTTTCCCTTTTCTCCTGGCCAGGTATATTTTGCATCTGTATCATTGCTATTTATAATTACTTTACATAAAGTCCATGCAATATATATTCTATGGAGAAAACTCACCATTCAGAAAGCATTACAATTTTTACAGAATAATTATCAATCATAAACTGAATATACAACCAAGACTCTGACCTTGCTGGTTTGCCAGCATCAGAGTTTGAGAACTATTAGACATAGGAGTCATAGTTATTATTATAAGAACAAAAGCCACGTATCCCTTACAGGATCACGGCATTTTAAATGTTGTTCCCCTTCGATCATCACACACTTCAGCTCTTTTAAACATACAAACTATTTATCCTCAGAAAATTTGACAAGAGGGGAAAATACAGTCATGTTTCTAATCAGTTTAGCCGATAACATGCTGGCATACTGCAAACTGCCAGCTGAATGAATCTGGAGGATGACTGAGATGAATAACACATTCACAGGACTTTAAATAGCTACTGTTATATGATTTCCAAGAAGCAGGAAGTAAAGTTTTGCACATTGGCTTGGAGCTCCCAGCTTCCACTCTCACTTTCATCTCTCTTCTGGTTAATGAAGTGGAAAATGGGTCTACATTTTCCCCAGGTTTTAAAACTTCATTGACAAAAACAAATTAAATAACTTCTATTTAGGCTGCCCTATCAATTATGATTTCTTGTGTTCTTATTTCTGCTTTCTCAGACTCCAGTCTGATACAAAATGGATACAAAAAAAAAAAAAAGTAACTACAGAAAGCTTTGAATGCTGCTGGTACTTATATATAAAATTAATTGCATGAGACTTCTTAGAGACAAGCCATCCAAAGCAACAGTGTTCACCTCTCACATCCTGTATTATCAATCATTTGACAAAGGTAATCTATAATTAAAGCTTCAGGGACTGCCTTTGGGAGGGTGGGAAGCCTCAAGAATCAGAATGGAAAGCAAAAAAAACAAAACCAAAAACAAGTACACATTTTTCACAGGTTGGGATTCTGCAAAATAAGGCAGAGAAAATGGATTTTTTCTTTTTTTTTTTTCCTGCACAGAGAGCAAAAATAGAATAAACTTTTCAGGCTTACCTTCTAGTGCCTTCATTTTCCATTTCTTCCTGGAAAGAAATTTTCCATTTCTTCCTGGTCCTTTGGCTCTCTATCTCCCCTCATGACCCACTTGTAGGAAAGGGAGATTGACCCACCCCAGCCCCAAAGAATGAAGGCAAACCAAGAAACTCCACACCTTGCAGGCAAGCAGGCAGGGAGCTCTTTTACTGCTTTCCCTAACAAGAAAGAAAAGTCTTGGGACCAAACTGAAGTTCTCATGAGAAATTTTGAAGCGCATTGTGAAGACTTATCATCCAACATTTGTGTCAGCAAATTGGGAAGATTCCCAGTTAATTCTACTTAAAACTCTTGCTTTACAGCCCTGTGTTCAACTGTTCATAGTAAAATGAGCATCGCAGACTACTTGAAAACTGTGTTATTTTTTACCTTTTATGAAAAAGGACCCACAGGATACTTACAGGAAATAATAAGGCAGAACTAAAATCAAAAACACTCTGCTAATCTCAGTTGCTGTTAATTTTGATCAATTTCAATTCAGTTTATTATTTATTGTTTAAAAAAAACCACCAGATTATGACACTTAACACATAACCACATTACCACAGCTCGTAAATGGGATGAGGGCTGCAAAGGTGAGTAGTAATGGACTTTCATGTGGATGCTGTGTCGTCTGTTACAAAAGACGCCTCAAGAATTTTACCCAAATCCTGCAGAGAAGCTTACCCAAACCTCAAGTAAAAAGGAAAGAAGAAAAAAAAAAAAGTGTTATATATGCACAGACAGAAAAAACAATCTGTCAGTCTTCCTCTGAGTAAAGTTTGTTATTAAATTCCTCAAAAATATCTATCGCATTTTTGTAAAAATCATTGGTTCCTTAGCCCTATACCTTTTTCCAGCCCCTTTATCACTAGTTGAAGGAAGAACAAAACCAGAGACATTTCCAATCTACTGATTTTCAGTAAACACAACTCAGATGTTTACTTGTTACAATTATGCCTCTACTGTTTGTCTATCTGGGGACAGTGCAGAATCCTGAATAATCTGCTACCAGAGGAAAAAAGCAAAAGTAGAGGAACATTTATCCCTTGTTCCTTTCAAACTCTTGCAAACCTTGGGCAGACAGAAATTCAGCTAGGAATAGTACTTGCTTGAACCAGCCAACATGTAATCGCAGTATCATTCCAAAAAAAGTAGTGAGACTAACATGTAGCTCCTCAATGCCCGAAAGACAAGACTAACACTCTGCAGCAAACATCTTTTCAGCACTAGTTCTTTAGGTTTTTGGGGGCTGCTACTGGCACGCAAGTACTATGCAGGATCAGCCATCACAATAACATACTGTTTCTAAACAGTTGCTGTGGATGCTCCATCCCTGGAAGTGTTCAAGGCCAGGCTGGACAGAACCTTGAGCAACCTGATCTAGTGGGAGGTGTCCCTGCCATGGCAGGAGGGTTGGAACTAGATGATCTTTGAGGTCCCTTCCAACCCAAACCATTCTATGATTCTATGAATCACTGGGAACCAACTTGTGTACAGTAACGCAATAGTCTTATTTCTCATTTTAGTGACAAAGCAAGCTCCAGGATTTCTTCTATCTCCTGGTAGGTTCTTTTTGGCCTCATCAAAAATGTTTTGGAAGCCCGGCTCTCCGGGATAGCAATTCTTCACTACATTTCTCTCACAGTAACTTTTCTGATCTTCTGTGAGTTGTTCCTCAGTCTAACTATTGCTCCCTGAAGCTCTGTCAGCCGTAGGACTACATCTGTGTTTTCCTCCACGCTGTTTTCCTTCAGCTGTTCAAAGGCCATCTTCCTGTCCTTCAGCTCTTGTCTGTTCTGGGTATCTATTCAATATATCTGGATAACTATGCAATACCCAACAAATACCTTTGTCTTCTTCCACACTAAGATTTTCTAGATCAAAAAATTTCACTGTAATTTCTTTTGAAAAATCAGTGTTTTCCTTAAACCACTAAAAATTCGTACTTTGCCCCATAGACAAGCATCAGGAATTTTCAGATGATCAGAACACTTAAGCATGTGAAAAATAATAGACATTTAGTCCTCACTGTTGACTACACTGTGTCATGTACTCCCCTAAACCTTGAAAACATGAACTGTAAGATTAAAAATATAGACAAGGAAAAAACATAACTGAATTGCTTTACTGTAATAAAAAGTGTTTGTTTTGAAACTAATACCACAATTTCTAATGCCCAAAGAGTCAATTTTTAAAACCACTCAGGGCAAGGTCTGCATTTTCCATTCCCTGCAGATACTCTCTCTCTTGCTTCTCTTTCAGGCTAGAGGGACCCCTATTAAGTGCCCCAGCTGCATCTGGTAGCAGCACTGGGACAGACTCACATGTGGTACCTCTGCTTTATTGTTTATATGATCCCACAGTGATTCCCATGGCAGCAGAGCATCTTGGAGCCCAGCTGAACAACTGCAAGTGTGTGCCTTCCCTCAGGGGAGGGTGAACCTTTTCCCAGCCACTAGCTCCAGCCCAGCTGGAGAGAGAGAGAGCTTGGCTGACAGTTCTTCTTGCTGCCAGTGCTGCCTGTACCTGCCTCAACAAATCCCAGTGCTACAGAAAGCACTGTTGTGATGTGCTTCAGTACCAGTAGCAGTGGTGGTATGACTCCTCCCAAGCCCACACCACTGCAAGGCACAAGCATCTGCTGCAGTTTTCCTAGCTCTTGTCTGCTTTTTGTTGCCACAAGTGTTTGTCTTGTACAAGAATCACATGGCAGACTGTAATTTATCATTAGCAGCTCTAGGCTTCTAAGTCTGAAATTTCTGCTCCTTCAACCTGCAACCCCAGGCTGACTTGCTGACAGGAAGTAATGACAAAGTGTTTGAGTTCTTGTCCATTTTAGCTACAATAAATCCTAAGCAATTCCAACTTCTATGCACTGCATACAGCACCATAACAACCTCTGTTCACAAAGACATGTCTTCCTGGGCTGGAATCTGTGTCCTTAATAGGACACGTTGAGGTGGATGTCATTTTTGTCATAAGGGGAAAAGATTCTTTGTCCAGATAAAGACAACTGTGTTGTCATCTTTGACAAAGACTGTGTCTGGGAAGCAGAATCAAGTTGAACTCTAGTCCTTTTAACACATGGGAGTTCCTTTTTTGAGCACCAGTGTGGCTGTCATCATTATCTTTGGCTTTTTAAGGCCTTGGGTCCTCGTGCTAAACAGCTTCTCCTGTGGACAGGGCTGGAAGGCAATTAGACCACCTGTCAGTAGGAAACAAAGCTTAAAACTCTCTGCAGAAAGGTTCAGTCACTTGAGATCTTTGATACAAAGTGGCAGTGGAGAAATTAATGAGCAGAAAAAACAGCTCGCTGATGCCTTTTTCCCTGGCTAAGTAGCAAATAACATGTAGAAATATCAGCTATATAGATTTTTTAATTATTTTTTTTTCCCCTAGCTCCATAATTTTTTTCAGGCTTGAACAGATTTACAAAGCAGGACTTCGATTCTAATCTAGCAGGGAAGCACCTGGCTCCAGGTGTGATATGAGAAAGCCAGCAAGGTGCTTCTTGCACATCTGTGTTGAGACTGACCAGAATCCCAGATTCTTGTCTCTCCTCGCCCACATAACTGCTACACAAAAGATGAAGGATGAGTTGAGGCAGTCTATTTTGCTCACGGGGTCCCTTGTCTTCCCTCTCCTAGACACACATTGCACCAACTCATGCAAGTGCTCAAGTGCTGAAAGATGAAAGCCCAGTAACAGTTCTGATTTCATTAGTGGAATAGTGCCAGTTTCTCTGTGAAAGAAGCGCATCTGAGGTATCCAAGGCAGAATCTTAGCTATGTGTGAAACTACATGGATTTCACCACAAAAAATGCAGTCAGCTCTGGGATGGTACAAAGCAACACTACATGTCGATTTATGGTAAATACAAACATGGACTTCATAACTAAAACTGCTGGGAAAAAAAGTGATGTGGATATAATGGACATGTTGTGCCAAATTCAAGATTTTGCCAGGACAACAGAATTTACCCCTCAGCCATGCATCTTTTTACAACCATAATTGTAAGGAATTAATACCAATTAAACTTTTCTGAAAGATGGCACTGTCATTTTCTGTTCATCATTCTGTAATGCCATATTTTAGCCCTGGTAAGATATAAACTGAGAATGTCTCCTTTTTAGTCCTCTATCAAGACAAATAACAGATGAGAGCAAGGACAAAAGCTGACTGCATTTGCTTGTTCTGATGCATCTGGTTTACAATCTTACAACAATGTTATTCTTAGTATGGAAATCTCTGTGGGATTTACCAGGGATAAAACCATCCAACTTTTATAAATTAAAACCAGTTCTGTATTTTTATGGAACCAACAGAGAACTGTATATATCGCCTGCCACAGAATTACATCACATCTAGGTGTTGGTGATATTTCTGTCAGGTTCTTAAGAGAAATGTCAACAAGTTCTCATTTGCTACCACTATCTGTAGGTACTGCACTGAGTAGAAAAACAGGTGGCAAAGCAGGAGAGATCTAAACACAGTGACATCATTGTTTGGGATAACACACTGAATAAACATATGTGTAAAGGTATATCCTATAACGCCTCTATGCAGGCTTCCCCCTCAAGCTTTTTATTGTCCCCAGTGAACATGTCTGTACAGATGATCCTATGATCCTGGTCTATGAATGAAGTGAGAGTCTGTTTCACATGTTCCTTTGATTTTGTAGAACCCTGGGTAAGAGAGTATTGTGTAGGTCACTTCTCACCAGAGGTGGCCTGCAATTGTCTTTCAAAATCTTTGAAAAACAAAGCTACTTTTTACCTAAAGAATCCAAAGAGATAGGCAAATGCTATTAAACAAAAAATAGTGCATAACTTTTCATACACAGGCTGGGATTGTCTACATATTAAATATCCTCTTAAAATACAGTGTGGACAAATTTTGTTATAAACATGACTTTGGTTTTTGGGTTGTACAAACTGTGTCTAGGTTGCTGCAAAGAAGAGATATCTCCCTTCTCTCCCACTCTTCTTGCTGATTACATGTTACTAGGCCATGTTTGGGGAGAACTGCTAACTTCCAAGCACTTTCCAACTTAATAATTCAGATGAAGTCTTGTCTACTGGAAAAAAAATCCCTATAGCTACATCAATTTCAATCCACCAGACAGGTATTTGGAGTTAGTGTCACAAGGAGGGAGGATTAGGGATGTTAATAGTCAGCATGGTACCATGTGAATTCTAGAGTCCTGTCTCAAGCAAAATTCCCAAACTCAGACTTTGCTTTGCACAAAAAGGAGGAACTGTGAGGAAGCACCAGGATTCAGGATACCCCACACAACAGGATTCTGCAACCCCTCTAGAAGGCTTTGCATTAAAATCCCTATCATGAAATAGATTGAAGTATATGAAACCATGTCTCACAAACTGTAGGTAAGTGCTTCAACAGCTGGGCTTTTTGTGTAAGAGTCAGGAAGACATTTCTTCTTACTAATTTTTCCTTCAGCATGCTCAAAGCACATCCACAATGTCATTCCCAGAAGCTAAGGTAGGCAAGAGGAAACCCAAGCACTTATTGAAATAATCAACATAAGTTTAAAGGCATGAATAACTGCGTGCATAGTGGAAATGACAGAAATGTAAGCATCCAGAGACTTCAGGGTTAGGTTGCAAGTAATTGCCAGAAGTGGTTAGATTTCAGCAGACACTTCAATTAGGAACATAACTTCCCCCATCCTCCTTATTATATGAGGAAGGGTTTTTAATACTCTGCCAGTTGCAAAGGGTTTAGAATAATACTATAATAAGAATGTCTACTGCTGAGGTGATCATAAAATTATGATACATAGCCAGTAAAACTAATAGCTGTGAGCTATGCATAGGTGAACTATTGCTCTTTTATTTCTCAGTTCTGCATAATATGGGGCTTCTTTGGTTTTTAAGACTCAAGAAGAAATATAATAATACAGTAGAATCAGAGATCCATCATAAGAATTTACCTGCAGGTTTATGAAGTGGCTAGAACATGAGAACAAATAAAATGCCACCAATAGGAAGATAAGTTAATATGCCAACTAAACCATCATCTACAACAATAGACATCATTCTGCTTTGTTAAGAATTTCCTCATTTCATTTTACTTACTTTCTCTTTTCTTTCTCTCAGTACAACATAAAAACACTTCAGAACATGAAATATACAGTTGGTGTTTTGGGGCTTTTTTTCATTCTCACTTTCAGAAGGCATGGCAGTCGATCTTCAGCTTACATAAGCCAGAACTGGATGATCTCCTTTGATCTCCTTCAGGGATCAATGGCCTCGCTACAGATGGCCAGATAAGAACAGTAAATGTGCCTGAAAACTTCAATATAAGCCTCGATTCCAGCTATGCACAGCTCACCTGAATGCTGCTTCACCACCAGTCCCTGGGTCATTATGACCCTGGCCACTTTCAAAGTAATTTTTTTTTTTTTTTTTTCCTAATAGTTACCCAGCTCAGCTTGTTCCATTCTATTTCCATTTTAGATTCTACTCAAAATCAGCCCATAAGACTTTCACAAATACTTAGTGGCTGAGGTTCAAAATTCACTCCAACCTGTTGTTTGTATGTCAGTCCATTTCTCCCCTACTTTAATTTCTGGTCTGTAATCGAATAGTTCGACAGATTCCCATTGCTTAATGAGTACCACTGCTGTTCTTATATTTGTGAGTTTTATTGAGCTATCACTTAAATGAAAATTTCCAGTTCAGAGCAAGCAATTAAATTAAACCCTAGTGTAAATATCAGCAAGTTTGGAAAAATAGAACACATGGTCTAAATACACAGGCTCCAAGGTCCTTATGGGCTTGCTCCACATTACCAGATAGCCATGTGGTCATGCTGCACTGAGATAAAGCAATGTTCATGAAAAAAAGGAAGGTTTATTTATAGAATCATTTCTTAAAAATAGTAACCTTTATCCTCTCATTTTTTTCTTAATAATGAAGAGATGCAACATGAAAAGAATGCAAAATAAAGTAATGGAGAAAAGTGTCCCATGATTTTCCTGGTATGAATGCATGACATTCACACATCCTACTGTGCAAACTGACAAGACCATTAGTACTAGTGTAAGTTCCTTTCAAAGCACCTGTCTGGTACTTGTATGGCAAAGAACACAAAATCACTTTTCTGCTTTGGTTCCCTCTTGTCCTCCCTGCAGATATTTGAGGGGATGACATTCACAGCATTATTAATTGTACATTATATTAACAACTGTATAAGTCCTTTATTACTCAAACCTGCACAAAACAAAACAAACAAACAAACAAACAAAAAAGAACCAGTAAGAAAACCTGACTCTTATACCAGAGATAATCAGGATTTGCTCTTCTGAGGATAGGAAGGTTACGACAGTATAAATCAAAGAAATAAGTACTGACATCTTCCAGGGTATCTGAGAGAGAATAACTTTAAAGCTGTGCGCATATTTTGAGACAAGAAGTTGTTCTCTTACAACAAGAATTTGCTGGGAGCACTTTTACCTTGGCGTGACTTTCCTACACCACATCTTCTGTACTTCCCTTTATACACAGATTGATATTAGATTCAGAGGATGAGCATGATATACTCAAGAACTCAGTAGGTGTTTTCCTCTGCAGTTCTCTGTTATATACAACAGTTCAGTAATGCTGTTTACAGGATCTCTATACACAGTCACTAGTAGATGCAATCTACCTGTATAACCTGTAAGTACTCAGGAGCATATTTAAGTCTTTTGCATTCAGATAGACCTTATTCTTATCAGTGTTGTTCTATAACATTCAGAACTATGCAGAGATAAGCCTCACATGGTAGAAATCAGATTAGCTTTGACAGGTTACACCATACAAGGACACAGGCCAAAATGTATTATATCTTATATATAGCAAACCTCCAAAGCTCTGTGTGAGTCACTGCAATTTCAAACCCTCACTCTCTAAAAGAAGGCATTGTTTTCACAGGAAATGAGCATTAGCCAGTGGAACTTACCCAGCACAGTAGGAAATCTCCAAGCTACAACAAGTTTTAAGACATGGTTCACCCCACACTTGTCTGGTACTTAATAATATGTGGTTTTCCCTACCTAACTGTCTGGATCCATCCACACTGCAGCTGTATTCTGTCTGGATGGAGCTGCCTCACAGCCCAGTAAAACAGGTGTCTCATGAGTAGCTGTACCTGGTTCATCTGGCAGTAATTTAGCAATTTTGCTTTTATTATTAGCACTCTATAATCAACTCATTGTGTGATTGCCAGTCTGTCCCTCCTGCCATTTTCTTATAGAAAACACATTTTCTTGTGTGTGTGTTTGCATGTTTTCATATTTTCAATATGAAACCAATCTTTTGTGCCTTATGACTAGCACGCAACTGAGACTTAGAGAATGAAGGCACACACAATGGGCCAAACAGCTGGCTTTGTGTTGCCTTAGTAGAAAATGTCTAATTACAGCAGAGTACACACGCCACCATTGATGGCAACACATTTGTATTAAAATGCCTTTGTTCTGGGTAGAGTCCTATCATTTATCTAAATGACTATTATTTTCCCTTTCTCCTCAGAGCTTTTATTAAATCTCTGAGCAATTTAAGGCCATTAGCCTACAGATACAGGCTTTATTCAACAGGAGTGCTTTACTAGGAGAATGGCTGTCTGCCTAGCTGTGTCTGGCACTAGCTAGTCATGTCAGGAGTCCTAGATCCAAGGGGCATGGCTCTTCTCGGTTTGATTGATGCTCCACTCTCTTTGTGTTGCTGCCAAGCAAGGCTGTAATTCATGCCTGGGTGGTTCTACTGTCATTTATTTCTGCATACAGTGTCTGTTTTTTTCTGGGTTCATTTTAATTTCTGGGGTTTATTTCCATTTATGCGAAAATCTACTCAATGCTGGAGAGATTGGTTCCCAATATAAACTAATTGAAAGACATGTGTAGGTGGAGGAGGAACAATGTTAGGAAGTAACTAGTGCAGCTGGCCCTTATACTTAGACCTCTGCTCTTCATCCTGTGATTGGTGGTGAACAGGGCACACCTGCAGTCATTTCTTCTCCAGGCTGTGCTCTTTTCAACCTACCTTGACAGATAAGATCAATCACATAATATGTTCTTTTTGTCTACTAAAATAAAGATATTTCATCTACGAGCTGCTTTTACCTGCCTGTATATACTATACCAGATGTAGTACAGCAAACATAATGACACTGCTAAAATGAATATATTCCCTACTGTTTTATCTCATTAATGATCTTATAGGATGTTTAGAAAAACTGTGGCAGCTGGGCTGAATCTCTACCTTGCAGGGTCAAACATCACTGCCCCCAAGAGAGGTTCAAATTAGAGTTTTGAGAAAGCTAGGAAAGACTTTCACACTGGGGACAAAAGGTCCTCTAAAATAAAGTGAAGAATGCAGCTAGAATTCCTCTTCCAACAATGTAGAATATGGATACACGGGCTAGAACCTAGGATTAGGGTTCATTTCAGGGGAATGGGTTAAGTAAAGGGAAGACAAGACTGAGAAAGAAAGGGGGCTCAAAAGGGTTTGCAGAAATAAACATCAGTAGAAATATTATGCTAGCAATAATTTGGGAATGCACACAACCTCAGTGGAAGCTGGGATTATGTCTCCAACAGGGGTTAGGGTTTGGAGAATGAGAAAGCCAGGACAGATGATAGAAACAGGATTTGAATAGCCAGGAAGGGTAAGATTCAAGCAAGGACTCTTTGAAACCTCTGGACTAACTTTTTTCCCAAGGTAGGAAATGTAGCAGTACCCTCTAGCTTACTGTGGCAGATTGCACTCTCAGTATAGCTCCATGCTTTTTCCTTGTCAGGACCTCATCTGCTACTTTAACCCTTCCTATGAACTGGAGACGTAGCCCAGGACTGCCACCAAACACCTGTACTATTTAATGTTTGGAGGGGAAATGTCATGGTTTCCTAGCTGTAGGGTTAGGCTCAGACCAGGGCCAGCATTCAGCAGAAGTGAAAGCTGGGAGAGACAACCAGGCTTGCTTCCCAGCTTAGTGTGGAGGTCTGATGCCATAATTCTCTACTGTACAGTACTTTGAAAGATTTAGGGGAGACTGCCCTCTCTTAAACAGCAGTTTAGTTTATCATTATGCTTCTGAGAAGACAGGCAGGACCTGTAGTAAAAGAAAACTATGACTGTTTTTTCAGTTCTTCGAGCATCATTCTCTCTAGGGCTTTTAAGATCTGCACACCTCACTCTCAGACAAGGGATTACGTTCTTTCCTTAGCTCCATATTCCTACAATGCAATTGCCAAAATTACATTTTCTTTTAAACACTGCAAATGGCAAGCCACTCTGCTCTTCAAGGGCCTTCACATCTTTCCTCCAGTTTATTTACTTACTCTACTTACCCTCAGTCTTTTTAGAGATCTCGCACATGTCTACTAGTTCTCTTATACACTCAAATCCTCTGCCCTTTCCTCAGCTTATTTTCCTAGTCTGCAGATGCTCTCATCATCCTATCTCTGCACACTTTCATTCACATCTTCTTACTGCAAAAGATAGATCTCCTCTCTAAAGAAAATGCTGGCAACATTTTTCTGGTCCTGAAAGAGTGTGAGGTTTTATGGTGTGTCAGAGCTCTGATTCAAAGTACAGTTCTTGCTCACCATTTTTACTCAGAACAGCATGCACCTTAAGAGGATTTATTGCTGATATATTTCACTAATTTTCATTAGTTATACATCTATCTCTGTAAATGCAATGGATAACTTAATTAGCTATGTTGTATTTACTTCCCTGTCCCCCAAAATTATAATTTTAAAAAGGAATGCACTGAAAAACATTGAAAAATATTTGCACTTAATTTTCTGCAAGAGGCATGGAGTTATAAACAAAGCCAGTTTCCTTTCTCAGTCCTGTACTTGCCTGCTGTTCTTCCTCGACATGGAAATGGGAAGGGCAAGTGGACAAAGAGAAAGGCTGGAGCTTAGAGGTCCAAGGCTGAGATTTGTCCAGTGTCATACATATTCTGTGTGACTTTTCATCCTCACAGATGAAATGGAGAAAATAAAAACATACTTCTCTTGCAGAGACGGTATGGGAGTACAAGTGCAATAGGGGCCAGAAGAGCAACTAATAGAATGGTAAATTAAAGAAAAACATACTGACTCATCCTTTCCTTTGACCTATTTTACAAGATTAAAGCAGATAGTTTTCATAAATGTAAAGGGGAAGATAAGACACACATAGGAATAAGTTTTGCACCTGTAGTGACACTAGCTAGAATGAGATTATAATGGCTGCAAATCATACGTACTCCAAAATTAGAGATACAAGACTATTTTATAGGTCATCTAGTCCACCCAATGGCAGGATTTCCCATGGAAACTGTTCTCCAATACCTTTATCCAGCCTGCTTCTGGAGTGTTTGTGGCTTGAAGCAGAAGGTGATCTCCAGATGAGGTCATAAATAAATTTTTCCCTGTGGCACAATACAATTTCCTAAGCGTGACTGAATCAATTTATTAATTTCCATCAAGAGACTCTGCCATTTTTTCCCCACCAATTTGAAGCAGACGGCCTCATCTGAAAGTTAGTGACCTGAAGATATGCATTTTTCTCCACTTACAGGTCAACTACTCATCGGTGACCTTGAAAAGAACAAGTATTGAAAGAATTTGTTTTGCTAAAGGAAAAATGAAAATATTTCAAGTGACTGGTTAAAACTATCATTCTAAAATTGCCCTGTGAAAAAATTAAGCACTTAACAATGAAAAATGCTCCATGTTATCATTCCTTACAAGGGATTTCAGGCCACCTGTAGCCTTATGTGACAGTTAACACAGGCTGTAACCTGCTTCTGGATTCCCTTTTAGAGGTCTCAGTCTGAGCCAACAGCAGTTTGCAGAGGATGGATTTTTCTGAGGGCAAGAGGCTACCTTCCCCTGATCGTCTTTTTCTACAACACGTTAAGTGTATGTGTGGCCATACATTGCAAGACGGACTGAGGGAACTAGATGGTTGTAAGAAACCGACAGTTTAGAAAAGATGTCTCAACGTTGTCAGGATGTCTCAACATCCAGTGCTATGCTACTGCAAGTATAGAGACCGATGGTTACATCTCAACATTGCCTGTGCTTTGCTTCACCCACCCAGCGCTGCGCTATTGTGGGAAACCACTAGGCTCAACATCCCCCTTCTTGCAGCTAGAGAGAGACAGGCATGGCAATCCACACGAACATCACAAGCTATGGATTAAACCACAAACAGAATGCACCTGTTCAGATCAGTGGTGCATGCTCTGCAACAAGGAGGTCTTCAAGAAGAAGACACAGGAGGGATGAAGATCACTCCTGACGACCCTCGGACAACCCCCGGTGTGACACCTGATGTATGCGCTGGTAGGCAGGACTTACGCAAAGCAGCTTGAGGCAGAAACACCTGCCCAGAGTAAGTGGGTGGAGAAAGAGATTATAAATGACAACAACAGCTAATGACTAACTTTGAGATCTTCCCCACCAATCAATGACTGGACCTGAGAGACCTTGCTGGATCCATGAACCCCCTTCTCTGCTCCGTCTCTCATAATACTGCTTATTCTTATATCCCCTTCTTTCCTATCACTCTTTGATTTTAAAGTACACACAACTTTGTAACAAACAATAGTAAGTGCGTGACATTTGACCTCGTTTGTGTCTTAATTTCACCTCTGGCATCAAAACAAATCTCCCTTGACCCTAACTGGGTCAAGACAGAGGTAAAAGAGCTCCCAGGCATAGACTGTTCTTGCATTTCACTATCTACTCCCTGTCCCAGTCGCAAGAGCAATCAAGAAAAGATGTAGCTGTGAGTGAGCTGTATTAATTGCTTTACTCATGGCATCCTACACATGGAAACCATCTTTCCAGGTCACTTCTCAAGCCCTGCAAGCTCTAGACAGGCCTAAACACAGCAGTAGTTCTAGAAATGAACTGTACAACTGGCACTTCTTTCAATTTACTTTCTCCAAAATGCAAGGCAAGTATTATAAATAATCAGTTGCAGTTTTCCTCATTGCATTCATGAGGACAATATTTTTTCCTTGAAATCCCTGCTTGAATCTCATTTGTGTTATTTTACCATCTTGTGCCGAATCACTCTGCAGTGCTGATGGACTTGAATTTCATATCTCTATTTTCCATTTGCTGTGCGTGATGTTATTGCTGAAGATCTGGAGTTTTTTTGCTTCTGATTTATTCTAGGCTACTGGTGCAGATTCTCAGCTTCCTGAAGAACCCAAGAGCACATGACAGTCTCTCACTGCACTATTTAGTTCCAGCTAGTCTGTTTTCCAGAACAGCTTATCCAACAGTTCGTTGGAAGATATGTTACCACAGGGAATGAGAAAAGACCTTCTCATGAGAATGCATAAAAGATGGGAAAGAAGAGGTAGACATAAATGGTTAATTATCACCATGGAAAGATGGTCCTAATGTTTTTCAAGATATTCATATAAGATGCAGCACCAAGTTACTCAGAGCAGTGAAAACTAAAATCGATAGCTGAGAGCTGCAGACGGCTCTTAATCATAGAATCATAGAATAACCTTGGTTAACTGAGCAATAAAGCATCAGATGAAATTCAGATGTCAATAAATAAAAACGGAGGCACACGGAGAATAACTTTAATTAGACACATAAAATCTTGGCCTGTAAGTTAACTCTTACTTCTCAAAAAATGATTCTGGAATTCAATGAAAGCATCAGGTCAGTGCTCAGCATCAGCCAAAGAGGGAAACAGATTATTAGAAAGAGGTGAGAGTGAAACACTAGGAAAAAGAAAAGAGAAAGTGCCTTATGCCACGCTATAATGCCTTGGAGCAGTTAAATGAGGCCAATAAAAAATAAGGAGCAGATTTCAGGTGGGGAAAAATCAGAAGATAAGAGATCTTAATACTGAATATAAGACAGAAGAAAAGGATATTGCAGGCAACAAAAAAATCATTACTGACATGCAGTAGGTGAACAGGGAATAATTTTTTTGCCATTTCAAATAACACAAGAGCTAGAGGGAGCCCAATACAATGACCAAAGAAGACTCTTAAGCTAAAGTCAGTATTCTCTTCCTATATCATTGCTTCAGGACAGTACAGGGTCAAAGGTACAAATGGTTAAGAAAGTAACTAGATTTATTCATGCAAGAAATCTTCAAGGGCACTTAAACATAAAAATGTGGTTATAGTACCTGTCTCAGGAAATCCTTACACTATGAAGTTCCAGAATCTGGGAATAAGAATGGGAGAAAATACCATTTTGTACTGTTTTTTTCATAAACTTTTTCCTATTTATTGTCTACTGGACACCATAAAGAACAGTGTACTGAGCTAAACAGACTGTTAAATTACTTCATACAGTCCATTTACTAGTATAGCTGTTCTTAGGTCTGAACACCTTAAATCTCATCCACTCCATTATAATTCCATGCTTAGCAGACGAGATTTATCGGCCAAGTGCTCCCGTGCTAAGGCAGAATGCCTTTTTGTGGTCCACCATGAAGTGTGGGCCTGGAGTTCAGACTACATAAATTCGTGTGTGTGAAGTTATATACTACGTTCTTGAATTAAGATTTGGTACAGATTAAGTGGCATCTCCCCACAGCAAAAAAAATTGTTTTGGAATGTATCTTTGACAATCTCTGATATTTTTGGCTTTACCATTCAATCAACCTGTTTTGTTTAGCAGTTTCATAAAGTAATTGAAGTTCTTGGTTTCCATGGTAACACGTGATGCTCCTCTGAAATCAGTTATGTGCTCTTGAAAGAACATTGTCTTCTCCCAGTTTTATGAACAGTAATGTTATATGCAACTTAATATAAAGTACCACTGTTTAAACATGTAAAATATACCTTATAGGGTTTTGTAAAATTGCAAGTATTTTTCATAGTCCATCAGTATACCTCATTCTCATTAAATAACACTCTCCACATGAGAATTCTTATTCTGTTCAAGTTAAGAAAGTGCTATTCCACATCATCAAAAGCAGTAAAATCTGACTCAGAGTAAATATTAATGGCATTTTACAAAATACTAGAAAGTAAGGATACACTAAGTGTTTCACTAAATAAAAATCCAGAGTAGTGTTTCAATAACTAGAGAAGATAAGTACAAACTGTTTTGCAAATATCAGGAATAGTAAACAGACCTGTTTCAACTGTTTATGTGTTTAGTTTGCCATCTCTGTTGATTTCAGTATGTGAGTTTGCTGGATTAAAGAAAAGCTCTAGGTAACTGTTGCAGAATGTTTTCAGAGAGTTGACCTTAATTTCATTAAAACCTGAAAATCAAGAGTGATTGGCCCATAGTGCTCCATGGAGAGTTATACGATTGCATATTCTTCACAGGAGCAGAAAAATATATATACGTCAAATTACTTTAGATGTTATTTGTTCACTTCTAAAATACACATAAATAATAATATAACTGAAGGGGAATGTCACTCTGAAATAAAGAACTCATTCTAAATACAGACATCAAAAGGTGTAAGTCCTTACTAGAATCAGTACCACAGATCAGTACTCCAAAGTCACATTTTCATTAATATCAATAGGCCAAATTAGCAGCTGATGTAACATGAAGCAGCTCCACAAGGAAGAATGAACTTATAAAGCTTTTCTCCAGGGAGGAAGGGAGGTAAACACAAATACTTTGTATTTCATTTCACAGCAGCCAGAGAACTTCGCAGTACCGCTTCCTCCATCTGCTATTATCAAATGCTGGGGAAACACATTCTGTTTCTGACCTTAGGGGCTGCAATTTACCCACTCACTTTCCTTGCAGCACTCCCCATTACAGGTGGGTAACTGATTTACTGAAGCAGTGGTAACTCTCTCACTAGCAGGCACTGCCTTCAAACAGGTTGATTATTCATGAGTGCAATATGCCCCTCAGTGCTAGTACTTGACCTCTTGTTTGTTCTTTTCCTCCTGTATCTGGACCAATTTATGCTCATAAAATTACTTTGGGCCTTCTCTGTCCTCCAGGCTTGTACATTTCCATCGCATGATTGCTTCCTAACATACTGGGCTAGTAATCAGTAATTGATGACTTCATATTTCCCTTTTCTAGCTAATTAGCTTCCTGATCACAGTACTGCCATCAGGAATGTTCAGGTGCCATAGACTAGGATAGCAGTCAGGGCTCTTAACCAGGAAATATCTAATATTTTTAGTGCTGGTAAGTGTCATCATTGCTGGAGGTGTCCTTTTCCAGATGTGATAGGAAGTCAAGGTTTGTGCTACACTGAGGTGCTAGATGATGGTGTGTCCATATACTTTATCTTCTAACTCTGATTTCCTTGCAAAAGTTCATTTGCAGGTTTGGGTAAACAGGTCTTACGTATCACAAACTTATGTTCAAATGCACCCAGATGAAAGATTTTGTCAGGAGCACCACTGGAGACAAAAGAAAGAAGTTTTTTGACTAGTAATGTATTGCTACAGGACTGATATACATCATATTCTCCAAGTAAATTATTAGATTGATGTAGTTATTCCCAAGAATTTCCCATTTACCTAGTCTGACCATGATACTGATTCCCTTTGATGAAGCACTGATAGTAGAAGAGATCACAGGATCACATAGTGGTAGGGGTTGGAAGGGACCTCTGAAGATCATCTAGTCCAACCCTGCTGATCTCTTCAAAACTCAGGATTGAAACTGATCCTTGTAAAACAGTTCCTGTTGGTACCTGCATTGTGTCAGACTTGGCATTAGTACCGTGCAAAATTAATTTACTTGTGTATTGCTGCATCACTTTTCTTGTGTGTAGGCTTTCATTTAGAATGGAAACCTGTCATTAATAAAATGCCTACAATCAAAACCGACATAATTTTTCTATTTTCGATCAATAGTAATTTTATTTTTCCTAAACGTAAAAATTCTGCTTCTAAACCTCTTCATTCAACTTTGATAACACTAATGTTGATGGATTATCTTGCAAATCACCGTCATTTATCTCCAAAAGACACCATAATACCAATGTTTATGGCATTGGAAAAAAGCTTTTTTCCCATGAGAGCTGGTCAATATACTTGATAACTTTCTTTGTAAACAATTGTTAGAAAAACTTTAAGCTCAATAACTTGGAAAAGTAGAAGACAGCACAAAGGAGGTTGTGCTCTACTTTCTACTTGCAGGAATAAAATAGGCATGGTAAGCAGCAATTTATATTTTAGAGGCAGCATTTCTATAATAACCAGTGGATTATTTCATTCATCATGAAGCATTTTATTATGCACTCATGATAAAAACCCTGAAAAGATCAGCAAAATTCAATCTGCCCTGGTAAACACAGTGCGTCTGTACTGCCATACACAATGTGTTTGAAATTCCTAAACAATCTAAAAATATCAATGAAGGTCAAGATCATGGCAACAAAAGATGCCTTTATTTAGACAGAGGTTGCATTTTAATCATTACTTGCAAACAGAATTAAATACCAGCCAGGAATGTATTAACTTTTTGAAGGTTCAGTTTCATACAGTGAAAATATTTGTAAAGTACCTGTAACTCACTAAGCTAAATCTCATGAAAGAAATAATTGACATAGAGAATGACAGCTAAGAAGTGTTTAAAATCCTGGAAGATCCCAAATGCACAATCAGGCAAGACAGATAAAAATCAGTAATAAGAAAAAGGGGAAAAAAAAAAAAGAAAAAGCTGGTCATAAACAGGCACAAATAAGTATCTTTATGTTTTTATAAAATAATGTATGAATGTGTGAAATAACAGGAGAGAAATGGTAGCTGGACAGTTAAGAGTACATATTTGAAGATATAATTTATTAAAATAAAGGTACATTACAGTCTGTGAATTGTATAAATCATCCAAAACTTGATTACAATGTGAACTCAATAACAAGCAGAGTTTGAAGTGCTTCTGGCCAAATGGCAGAAGTTTCTTCTGAAAACAGAGTTTCAGAAGCTCAGAAACCAATTTTCTCAACAGGCAAGAGATGACAGAGGAGAGAAACTTCACTTTCATCTGACAACTGCTAAGTGCTCTTCTTTATTTATCCTTCTATTCAGTTTCAGTTGTAGCTATATATGTGAGTACTCAGTTCAAGGTGATTCTCTAAAACAAGCTCATCTGTAATGTTTTCATTGCTTTCTAATCTAAATCTACAATCTATATTACCTTTCACCTGGGAAAAACTGGATCCTAATTTTAATAAAAGCATTCACTTTTCACTTTATACATAAGAACTTGAAACTTCTCACAATGTCAGAACTCCTGTTTGTACATATTCCCCTCAGTGTTTCTAGCTGAACTGGTAGTGCTGACTAACAGTGTCTTTTCACCCCCATTCTGAAGTAGGTCAAACAATATGGGAAGGGAATATCAGTAAATTTTGTGAATGGAATAATACTTTCCCCACTTTGGAGCTTGATTTAAAGTCATCCAAAAGAGGTTAGAGGCAGAAAAGTTCACTCTGAACAGAAGGATGTTCTGATCTCAGAACAGAGATGCAACTGACACAAAACTATTCCTGAGAAATATATTATGCAAATGAAATAAATAGGCTGACCTGTCCATAATCCTGGGCAGAGATGATCTGTATAACCTCTTCCATTTCAAGTCCATTAATCTGTGAAAATAACAGATGCTATACTCCTAACTTTTGTTCATGCTTTGCACTATTGTCAGCACAGTTTACTACATAGTCCATCTCTTCAGGTTTGGAGAGGGACAGAAAGAGGTTGGAACAACCAGACACCAGCACATTCTCTCATCATGGGAAGGAGTGAACAGTTTCAGTCTTCTGTGATCATGAAACTATGGTCTAACACCCCAAATCCAGTTTTATAAAGTCAGTTGTCTTTACATAGGAAATCTCACAGCTCCTTAGTGACATCAGCTCCTCACCCCTGCCTTGGACAGTCTACTCAAGAAGCTTGATAGCACATGTAACACAATCCTTGCTGCTCATCCCATCATCCCCTTTAAACATAGAAAGACAGAACCCACACAAAAGGAAAACATGAATAACACGAAGCTATATATATGATAGATCCCGAGAACTTTGGCTCTGAAAGCAGGTTTCTGTAGAAAGCAATGAGCTACAACAGCAGCCAGCAAAACTGAGTTTGGGATGAGTGGTGTGTACTCTGTGCCTCACAGCATAGCAGCTGGATGCACCCAGGGTGGGAGTAGCTCAGGACCTGATTAATCCACAACATGAACAAAAAATGACAGAATCACGGTTAGCAACCTGTGTGTCATGGTGCAGGGCACAAGACACATAACAAGAGGAACCAGCAGACATGCCACTGGTGTGAATGTATTCTAGCTTCATGTTCTGACACACAAAAAAAAAAGAAGAAAAAATGTTAATACCTACTGCAAAACTGCTTCTACCAAAAATATATATACTTTGAACTCAGTCTGTTTTGTGGCTGAGGCTGACTGGAAGGAGCAGAGGTTCCTCAGAATTGTTTATTCTTGTGAAGGGAGCAAAAAAACACTATAAAAATGTCTAGCCCATTTTCATCCTATCTGTGAAGAACAAGGGATAGACCCCTTTCTCACTTCCCACGGCAAACCCAAGATAGCAGATGCAGTCACTTTCAATGGTTAAGCCTTGCCATGCCATCGCATCTCTTGGTACGCCTCGGAGTTTCCTTTTGTAAACATGTGTGAACAAAACCTTACACATGCAAATGTTTATGGAAAAGAAGATAGAGAAAACATTTGTCCTCAGCCAATTCAAAGTTGTTTTATTCTTGAATGAACTATTCATGGAATATTTTCCCACTTTGCACTAAACTCCAACTTTTAAGCAAAGGAGTGTGCCAAGCACTTTAAATTATATCTATCTATCTGAACATATCTAGCTCAGAATTCATCCTATGACAGTCAAGGATAGACAAGATGAATGAATGCATCACATCTCCATCACTAATTTCAGTGATTTCAATGCAGCCAGACAGCTATTTGCTGGTGGTGGCAGCATCTCCATGATGTGTTACTTTCCCTGACTTAATGTTTTTCTTGACAGAAACATTAGAGGGAACTGAGCAGAGATGTGGAACTCTTAAAGCAGAATGAAATGACATCTGGGAAAAAGTTTAATCAAAACCCCCTCTGTCCACTCATTGAGAGTTCATGGAAATATTGTCAAATTCAACCAAAGGCCAAAAGTATTGAATGAATGAATGAATGAATGAATGAATAAATAAATAAATAAATAATAATAGCAAGAACAAAGAGTGAGACACACAGCTCTAGTGCTCTACTTCTCTACTTCCTTACAGAGTTTAGTTGTTACACTATTATCATTCAGACAAATCACAGAAGACTGAAACTACAGATTTTGCCTGAGACATACCTTCAGATAAACTTAGCAAGTGTAGTTACTGGCTTTCTAATCAATTCTTTGAGATTTCCATGGATTTCTGCCCACTGGTGACTGGGAGGAAGGAAATTTAATCAGGATATTTGCCATCTGTAGAAGTGTTTCAATATAACCAACTATAAATGTTAAGGAGTCAATTTCTACTCTCATTCCAGGTCCACAGATGGAGACTCCAGTGATACTGATATAGATAATACTGATTTACACTTATAGAAGTCATAAAGCAGATACCAGTGAGTTTACATTTCTCTCTGGAGTTTTAGTACCCTTTTTAAATTTTATTTGTAGTGTCACTACTATTGTTTGGGATTTTTTTCCATGTTTGTTTTTATTGAATTACAGTATAATTTATTCTTGGGAAAGCATCATCACCATTTGTAAGCTACCTCCACATTTCATTTACATTTTTATTCCTTTGCTTCTGAATAAAAAATATATTCTTTAAGGCTAGCTGACAAAATGTGACTACTTTTCCCATAGACACTGCAGTCATGAGACTACAGTGAAGTGTTACAGCAGTTCAGCTAGAGAAAACATACTTTGTCACAGGATCTGGAGCCTTGCCAGTAGAGAATAGCAGCATGAGATATCAACATGGGGCATTTTAGTGATATGGGGAGATGTGTACTGATCATGAATGTATCCAGAAAGTAAAAATTTCCGTATTTTGATGGCAAAAAGGAACAGTTTGATTCCCATCAGTCCAATGAAAAATTCTAAATGTAGATATTAAAATGCTAATACACAAGAGGAAGTTTATCAGGCAGAAAAGGATATCACAGCACAGCAGCATTTGAACATTATTTAATGAAAACTGTAAAGGGTTTTTAACCAGAGGGAAATAAGCTACATTGTTCCACAATGATAAATTGATTAAAGAGATACCAACTCTCATATTCTGGTGCTCTCTGTCAGCAATTACCCCAGCTCCTTCCTTTACCCCTATGGCCTTGAAAATCCTACTTTTCTCTGAAATACCTCCATGTCCCTTTTTTCCTTTATCCCAATACAAGGGTGAACAGCCTCTCCACACTCAGCCTAATCCCTGTACTAGCTGCCCTCTAATAGACTGAGGACATATGCTCAAACAGCTTCCAAGCTTTGTGTCTGCCAGAGGCAAGCCAAGCAGAAGAGTCAACCATTGAGTTTACACTGCAGCCTTTCCTTCTGTGGGAGCTCTAATTTAGGTCTCATTCCCCTCCTCATCCACCACTTTTCACAAAGCATATATGAATGCAATTACCTTTGATCCCTCTGCTTTCTTGTGAAATGTAGTTGAAACTGGACAGAAGATATGACAGTTAGGTAAAGATTAGGAAACAAACAGTTGAACCAACAGGTGGAAAGCCAACATAATCACATAATCTTTGCTTCCAGCCAAAAAAATAATTTTGGAAAAATTGCATTTGTTGCTACAGAAAAGGTTTTGTGCGAACTCTTCCATGGGAATGTAATCGGTTCCTCTATCAACACTGGGGACCATCTTAAACTCTCAAAAAAACAGCTTTACTGAGCCCACAACAGGTAGAATAGAAAAACCTGATACTGTAGTCATGCTTTTGCTGATGAAACACAGTGAGTGGCCTAACAACATGGACTTAACAGAACTGCTCCCTTCCCGAAACCAAACTGAGTCACACTGCAATAGATTAATGGATGCAATCTTGGATGTACTATAAATCACTCAAAGCTGTTTCTCTTCCAGTTCACTCATCCAAATTATGTTCATTTTCAAGATAGAAAATTTTAGAGATTTCTTTTCAATTTTAACTTTTATACATTCCACTCTAAGCAAAATAAAGCAGTCAATGCACAAGAAAACCAATTAGACAAATATTATTGTGAATTGAAAACTCTGTGGATTAAATTTTCATGACCATTATTCCTTGACCTAGCACTGACATGTGCAAATTTAAAACAGTTGCACTGGATTTTTTCTGTGCATCTTTCATCAGTGTTTATGGGAGGTGGATTAAGTGCTCCCTTGAGATTCAGAGGGAATTCAGCATGCTGTTTTGCTTTGGCACCGAGATCTTTCACAAGTGCTGGTGCTTTAATTGTTTTATCATGCAAAATTTTATCTGCTTTCTTTGACCTCCACTAAAGTTGTCACCAACTTGCAACACTGTCATCATTTTAGAGAAATTCAATCACTTCTGAAAAGTGAAGAGTACTAAACTGCCTCTCCCCCAAGGTAAAACGAGATTCTTGACTTTGTCTTTTGCATTTTCATTAGTGTGCTCTGTAGCTCTAAGCAGGAGTGTATTTTCAGTTCTGAATGCTGACATAGAGAACTGAAATAATGGTCATTATTATAGTCATCAGTCACTTTATTCTGAGCTATGCCTTGAGGGTGCTTCATATAGTATATGCAACTGTCCCTTGCAGACATCTGAGTCTGTGCTGAATTCTAATCAGGGTTTCTAATACCTTTTTTTTCTTTTTAATTGCTGCATATTAATTTCTCCCCATCTCTCCATCTTTATATGTACCTGCTCTCCCCATTCACTCTTTCAACTTATTAAAAATCTTTATAAAGCACCTTCACTGTTTCTTAGAAGGCTTTCACATTTGCGCATTTCTCTTTTATGTGGACTGTCCTCTTTTACCTGCCTGGGTGTCTTCTCTTCTTTGTAATCACAGAAACAAGAAGGGCTCAGAAACTGAAACGCTCCATTGCCCTAGATCAAAGGTGGGACTGAGCTTTATGGTACGCTTTCAAGACTTGTTTCTGGAGGCAAACAGCAGGTAAAGGTTACACAAGTTTTGTGTTGCATCTGACATGCTAGGAGTTGTACACAGAGCAGGCCAGGCTTCAGTGCATGCAGATTGCTCTGTCCCTGTTAGCTCCAGTGGGAACTTGCTCATTTACACAAACAGAGTTTGGTCCTCTTTAGTCCACTGTCCTCCTGCCTTACACTGCCTGCTTGCATACTTCAACTACACCTTAGATGATACTGGCATCTCAATTGTACATTCACTAGTTTATGGCTAAGTATATGTTTATACATCTCATGCTAGCAAAAAGGCCACACATAATTTGAATTATCAACCTTGTACCTTGATAATGTGATGTTTGGTTTTTTTGATCGGAGAATAACATTGGACTCTCATACACTCTAATCTCAAAAAATGGAGGCAAAATAATAAAGCCCTAACGCACATTATTCTTGTGGGTTTAAAATTCATTATTTTTACCACTGTCTCATGATTTTCAGGGGCGTGACTCAACATTCTAGAATGCTTGGAATTAACAATACCAAGTGACAGTAAAAACAAGACTCCATCATAGCATAAGCCTTTAGGCAATACTGTAGCAATACAACAAACACTATCTTATAGATAGCAAGCTATTTCTAGGTCCCTCTGGGTGTCAGAAGGACTTAAGCAGAGCAAAAATAAAATAAGTGAATTTCACAATGCATCTAAGTCTTTGTGATAAAACAGCACAGCTTCTGCGGAATTAATCCTGCTTACAAGGAGAAGTTTCCACCTCCACAGTACAGCAGAATTATCTGAGGAACAGTGTTATTATGAAGAAACTGTCAGGTGAGATTCTATGCTGTGTTTCCACCTTTTCTGTTGCTATTGTGGTTATAGGCATCACCTCCCCAAAGAATTAATTAGTGTTCTGTGTATCATTATGAACGGTGAATTGTAACAGAAAGCAGTTTTGCTGCTTGATAAACTAAGCATCATTTGAAGCTCTTGCAGTTTTACTTAAAAACTCATAAACACATGTTTGTTTTGCTAGGACAATGAAATGCCATTTAGCTACTGAAATCCCAATTAACTAAAATTCTGTGCTGGTGGTACTGATGTAAATCAGGCCATCAGACAGGCAGTTCAAATGAAGATGCAGAATTGGTTCCAACCATTTAGCTGCTGCTAACTGAGATGAAACGGAAGGCAACACATTGAATTTAACACTGCCTGTATAGACAGCTTAGTAGTCTTTTTTCATTGTGAGAATTTATGGACTGTGCAATGATAGCACCAGTGAAAACATGACAATGTAATAGCGCAACGCAATGTAATGCTTTATCCTTTATTGTAAAACAATTGGGAAATATGGAGGTGCTGGAACATTACCTCCCACATTTTCCAATGCACTTTTCCATACTGCTGTATCTCATGGGACAGCTGAAACTAAAAACAATGGAAGTCTTACCAAGGGAATCTGGTCACAGGGGAGGGGTCAAATTATAATCATTAATAAAAGCAGTTTGAGTCCAGATTTCCACAGGGGAATCTCTATAAAGCACTATTTACCTCTCCAACACTAATATGTAGATGGATCACCATTCTGGTGCAGATCAGAGCAAAAAGGCCTAAATAACACATAGGGAAAGAAAGATACCTAAAATTTAATTCAAGGAAGTTGATAGCTCAGGTACGGAAAGGCAAAACTCAACTGAGGAAAACTATTAGGGAAGAAGTTATCTGAACTCTGCATCCCAAAGAGTTGTGTTTGACAGCTGTAAACTGCCTTACAGAGTTCAGGGCCCAAACCCAGTCAGTCCTTAATTTTAAGAAATCAACAACATCCACTACACAGGAAAGTGCCCAATATGCCACCATGTGCAATTTGAAGTGCAGCTTTCTCCTTCCCTCCCACTGAAGCCTTCCCATTTTGTATCAACAATATAAAGTGTTGTGTTAATGGCAGCATAAAAATGACCGAGCTGACCAGTAGTTAGGATCATAGGTAGTTCAGGTTCTGTCCCAGTGAATAGTTGAGTATTTTTGGTATAAATTTTTTAATGGTAGAGGTTCAGAGTGCTTGACATCAGAGTGTCTAATAACCCATCACACTGGAGTGCTTTAGGGTTAAGACTTCTTGGAACAGTAGCAGTCTCTCCTTCAAATCAGGATGGGTAAATTGTTGAAAAAAACTGCATAGTCAGTGTAAACATCTGGTCACAAGGACCTACATTGATCAGACAGATTATTATTTTTCTTTTTTACTACTTCACCAAGAAACTGAATTATGTTCAGAAAAAATGTTCTCCTAGGATTCTTTGAGAGAATGAAAAAGTAGATCTCAATGAATACCTGGGGATAAGGTTTAATTTTAGGCTAGGCAACTTGGTTGCCATTTAGGCACCCCTGGATGCCTAAACTTAGCTGTTCCCTGGCTGAGACTTATAAAGTTAGGTCCTTCCACAGCTCAGGAAGTGCCCTATTACATGCATTATTTTTTGAAGGGGCCTGAGGACAGGAAAAGGAGCCAAGGAAAGGCATGACCAGTCAATATCTCTAGCTGAAGCTATACCATTCTGCGTAAAACAGTTGGGTCAGACAAAGAAAGATGGAAGAGCTTATAAAGCTTAGGAGATTAGTCAGTCACTGAAGATAAAAAGAGGAAACCTAAATCTGTTATTCATTTCAATAAAGAAAGTCTTTTGCTGGAAAATTATTCAGGCAAAAGCCGAGGTGCTTAAAGATTTTTGGTTGTAACTGAGAAGATCTTTGGAGAATCATAATTTTCAATGTAGTGCCTGTATGTTCATATCAATGCATTTGTCTTCAGTGATCATTTCCCATAGCACTTCTATGATTGAGTTTCTCTGAAATGAATATTCATACAAAATATACATATTAGCCTGCACATCTGAATGCTTGTGTGAAAAAAATTTAAAATGTGCTTTCTGCAAGCATTTACATCTGAAATGAATTACAGTCAGTCAATCATAAAGTGAAAGCCATATAGCATGACTCATATTATCAGACATATGAAAGTGACCTGTTTCCTTCTGAGTTGCAAGCTGGCATAAGTCAAATGGTTGACCTGCAGAAAAACACAAGACATTCAAGAATGTTCTCAAATGAATACTGTCTTTAGTGCAGTTGTATTCCTTTCTTATATATTATGATATTCCTTCTTTCAACAAGAATTTTTAAAGACTGAAATTATCCTAGTGAAAAAAACGAATTGGGCCTTGCCAGGAGCCTGGCCCCATCTATATGTATGTGTTCCTCCTAGCCAGAAGTACCAGAAATGAAAATGCTATGGAGCTCATATGACGGGGTAATGAAACTTTTGGCTGAAATATGAGTTTTATGAAAAGGGATGCTTTCTTCTCTTTTAGGTGTGATGCCATGAAAAGTTGAAAGAAGGAACCTGAAGGTTTACAAGATGTCTAGTTTAAGAATAAGGGTTTAGAGTAGCAGATGCCTGAGTCTGAAGAAAGTAGCACTCAGAAAACTGAGGAGCACCTTTTGGAGATGCCTGTTTTTTTTTCTTCTGGTCTCAAGACTGGAGCTTGAGGTAGAAGTAGTAAACAAACTTCCATATAAACTTTCCCACACCCTACTGTTAAATATCAGGTGTTAAACATCAGGAACCAGAGTCGAGGATAATTACAAAAAATGTTTAAAAATCATGAAGTTTGTTTATATTTTAAATACATCAGCTCACATTCTGAGTCTGAGCCTTTACAGGCAAGTCTTCAGCTTTTCTAAACTAGAAAACTATTCTACATCAGAATCTCAAGGGAGAGATTGGTTTGTCAGTTACTTGCTTATATTACATGTTTCCAGGAGCAGGCAGGAACTATAAGATGAAAAGCTAAATGTCAGTGACTCAATAGCTGGTAGTATGTTGATCACATAAACTAGGAATAAGGACAGCAGAAAAAAAGAAGGATTACAGTAAAACCTCGTAGCAAGGGAGATTGAAAGACCTCCTAAAGTATAAAAAGGGACTATGAGCACCACTGAAACTTAATAAGGGAGACTTTAATAAAAAGTAACCAAAGACCAATACTTTGCCATAAAGAAAGAGTGACTAGGGGGAACATAGATTTCATCCACAGCTGTTCTTGAATTTTGTTAGCCTCTCTAATTACCTTTGAAACTAAGAATGTCTGGTCTGTGTGGTCAAGAGCTTCCATGTACCAGACTGTCCCACCAGCAGCAGAGGTTGCAGCTCTGGAAAAAAAATGGTGATGCAAAGTAGAAAAATCTCACACATGCATATCTGGGCACCAGTGCAAATATTGTGATTTCCTTTAATGTAGTTTCTAGAGATATTTGAAACAAGATTTGAGAAACATGCATGTCTTTATATTTTGGGTAGGGTGTGATCAGTGTACCTGAGTAGAGCATACAGACGGTAATGCACTTGCAGCTCAATCCTACTGACATCAAATTTTGAATACCCCATTGACTGCAGTGGGGTTTGAACCTGGTCCTCTGAAGGTTACTGATTTTCGTCTGTACCATGTATTGAATGACACAGCACACTGCTGAATGACCCTTCAGAGAAACAATGGCAGGAACTCAGGAGGAGATTATATTTGTTCTTAAAAAACTTGTAGGATACTTCTGAACTAAGGAAAAAGGAAGAAGAAAGCTTTAATGACTCAAAGACCTGTGCATCAAAAAAACTTGAGACAAAAATACGGCAGACTTCATTTTTGAAACTGTCTTACAGAAAGCTCTTTGAAAAGTCAAATATTTCTTTACACCTCAACTTTTCTTGTCTTTAATGAAGAGGGTATATATGCTGAAAACACAGGGATAAGCTGTAAGATCCCAAAGGATCAATACCAGAAAATCTGAATGCATTTGAAACGGAAAACATGATAAACTGGTTGCAAATATATCCTTTCTTTGCTCTGCTTAGCACTTTTTTTACCCATCACTCTATCCTACTGCACTCAAATATCTATACCAGTGCCAGTGACAGGCACAATCTGGGGAAAGGGAGAGGACAGAGGGCAAGACAAAGACTATCCATTTTTTGCCAGTCCTGTGTGGTCTTTTAAAGCAAGGACTCAAGCAGTGACTGAAATGGTGAATAGAAACTGGATTAACTGAATCCTACATAAAGACAATAAAGAAAAAATTGCAAAGAAACAAAATTAAGTAGAGGGGACATGGACAGATACATTGAAGAAACTGTGTAAAAGCAGAGGACACTTAAAGAAAGTGCTGTTAAAAAGGAAGAAAAGAAGAGGCAGACTATTTTAAAATGGATAGGTATGTAAAACAAAATCTCATTAAGATTTTACAGAGCTTCATGAGACAGCCCTGATCCTGAACAGTGAAGTTCACTACTCTTGCAATGTGCAGGAGCAGCTACCCTGTCCGGGAATGTTTGATATAGTATTGGTCATGAGGATAACACCCCTTGCATTTGTGTCTAAAGAACCTTCACTAATTGTCACACAACACTAGTGATCTCAGCAAAACATCTGGAGGTAGAGGTAGAAATAGATCAAAGGAGTCCATTCAAAATACAGACCATTGCAATACCCACTAAAAGGGGGTGTTATCTTATATGCAGCAACCAGTAATGTGACTTTAACAGATTGGGAAAAGAATATGGTTAGTGTATGAGCTTGGGACTTCTTAAGACGATGATTTTCGATGTTTACTGAGCCTAAAGCAGCTTAACAAGATACCTTCTCAAGAATTTTTGTTCATGTTGGTTCAATGCTTAGGCTGAAAAAAATTCCAGGTAAAAAAAAAACCTGGACAAAAATAAATTACTAGTTTCAAAAGCAAAAAGCACAATAAAGGTGAGAGAGATTCCATTTTAATATTCAAGAACATCCAGTATTTTAACTTAAAACCTCATCAAGTCAGATACTCTTCACCTGTTGGTGGTATGCTTCCCCACCCCTCTCTACAGTTGGATGCTTAAGTATTGCTGTGCTTAAAATATCAGAAATAGGATGCCTTGGGATCTCAGGTTTAATCTTTCTGAAGTGAAAAGTTTTGTGATGTTTTCAGAAGCTTTTCCAAGACTGTATGCAGGCTTTGGAAGAAAACTTTGGAAATAAAGAATTTCTTTTCAGTTATTCTAGTTCTTGTCTATTGGAGAAGCCATTTCTCAACACAATAGTTTTCATTTTAGAGAAGTTTCTTACCTTTTATTTCCCCAAAGCTGCATGACCAAGAGCTATCTTGCTAACAGATGTGGTTCATTGTGAGCATGTAGAGATGTCATTGGGTTCACTTAGTTACAGAGGAGACTGCTGAAGCTGAGGCTAAGATGTTGCAAGGAGTTACTTTTTGCTTTGGGTCAAATATTTCAAGATTTTTCATTTTTCCTCACAGTATATTACTGGAGATGCAGATCAGTTAAAAGAAAGTCAATGCAATGAATATTACCACAGATCATTTTAATGGTGTTATCTTAGGCTATATTTATTTGGAAGGTTGATTAATTACTACTTGAAATACTAATATAGAGATATTAAGCAGGAGGCTTCAAGGGTGACACTATCATTTCTGATTAATAAAAGTCCTACTAATGTGCCTTAATTAACTACAATATGTGGTTCCTATAGCTCGAAGGTCTGACTCTTCTAAGCAATTTATTGCCAGTAAGGTCCAAGGCAGTGCCCAATATAAATTTAATTCATTAAAATGCTACACTTAATGAGAAAAAGGTTAGTCTACAGAATTCAGACTGGGTGCACATATTAGCTTTAGCAACTCATATACCTTTTCTAATCTTGCAACAAATTTTAATGTGGAATTCTCTGCAATACATTACTCCTCACTGTAGTTTCAATCAAATAAAAACAGAGAGGCACATCAGAAGTAAATCACAGACATAAAAATGAGTCTCCCTCTTCTGCTAGAGGATCTCTAGAAGGCTTTCTTGAAAGTAGTAATATGTGTGGTTGGGCAGGAGGAGTAAATGATACTGTACTATTGCTTATTTGATCATCTAGATGGCACAATATTTATGCATTTATTTTCCAGTGGGAAAACTAACAGTGTTATAGTGTATAAAATAATGTTATAGAGTGTAAAAGAGTATATAAAACTGAAATCCAAGAACTACTTAACTGTATATTCAGGCCAGACAGGACTAACATTATTAGTCATCTAATTCTCTGCATAATATATGTCACAGAATTTGACCAAGCAATTCCTGGATCAAACTCAAAAGTTTTTCTTCAGTTCTGTGGGGCCAACTGAGACCTCTTCTGAATTATATGTCATGTGGTAGCTCACTCTGCATCAGCAGCTAGTAAAAGAAAGACTAAAGGATCTCAACCTCCCCACCTCTTCCTCCCAGTATGTCAACAACTGCCACAATTTTCCTTTTGTATTTGAAAAGTTTATTTTCAAAGAAGACTAATTAGACCAAAATAAAAATAAATTTGTCCCACTTAACAAAGAAGAAACTGAGGTTCAAAGAAATGAAGCAAACTGTGCTACAAAGGGAATCTCTAACAGAAATAGGATTTCCAAAAGGGAAGAGCATTAAAGGAAAATACAAGGCTACTTAACTTTTGCCAGCCTGATTATAGGTTTGATACCATTTTGAATGCTTGATGTTTAGGAGGAGCCTGATTCTCCAGTCCCTGACACCACCCCAGTTCTGGTAGGACGTAGTCAATAAGAGTTTTCACACTCCTGAATAAGAGATGGTCTTCTATGTAGTTTCATGATCATGTCATGATGAGGGTAAATGTCCTGAGATTAACTTGTGAGTGTAGTCGATGATCACATCGACTGACATGAAGCAGTGAGCAAATATACTTCCACACAGAGGTATAGCTCCAGGAGAGGTCTAGTCTGTTCTGGACCAGTTGGAGCTTTATGATTTTCATATGCTTTCCAATACAGAAAGAGTTAATTGGATCAGTAAAATGGACAGAGAGTGAGGTACAGAGTCCCTTTCCTAATCACAGATGGAAAAATGCCTTTTTGGTATCAGAATAAATCTCTGTATCAAGAATCAAAGAAGTCCAGAAATACTCTTAGGTTATGAACCAATTTGACTTTTGGTAGCAGAAACCATCAATGCATACGCGTTACAATGCCATCAAAACACTGTCTGCCTTCCTGTCTCTAGAATCCCCTTGCATGGATTTAGGTTTAGCCAGTTGCTTCACAGCCACTTTCTGATTTTAGCCAGATAGCAAGACAATTGGATAACAGAGAGCTGGGCTCTGCCATAGTGGATTTTCCCATAGACAGCCAAGAAACCTAGGTGGTGAGACCTTGAATTGGGCAGCAGAAACCTCTCTCTGTAGTTCATCAAATTTGCTGGATTCTGACCACAATCACATAAGACCTAGATTTCCCAGAGAAGTGGTAGAGTCACCATTCCTGGAGGTATTTAAAAGACTCATAGATGTGGTGCATAGGGACATTATTTAGTGGTGACTTGGCAGTGTTAGGTAAATGGTTGGACTTGATGATCTTAAAGGTCTTTTCCAACCAAAACAATTCCATGACTCTATAATTGCTTTTACATGATATGTTGATTCAAAAGGTGATGCATTTCACAGTGGAAAAGAGCTTCCTGACACTTCTGCAGAGCAAATGGTCATATTTCAAAATTATATTTTGGTATCCACAGTTGCAATATTTGCAAAATCACCCCCATGCATCACTTCTAGTTCTGGAAAATGAAGGTCTATTTCTGAAAATCTCACTGTCACCTAAATACCTTGAGAAACCTGGCTTTTCTGGGGCAACAAATATCATCCTTGTTTCCTCCACTACACAATTAACAACCTGAAATGCCAGTAGTTGACAAGGAACACAATCTCTGAAACAGATGGCCTGTTTATTGTGTGTTGTTGCTTTCCTCCTAGTCAGGCTAATTTGAGCCAGCTGTCTTTTTAAGAGATCTTTTGAGAGGTGTCTGTGTTCATGCTCAAGCTCCAAGAGTTTTCTAAGAAAATGAAAAGGCTGGGGTAGAGTGTGAGTCAGGTTTCCTCTTGGGCACAAGTAGGAACTGAAAAAACTGTTGTTTCCAGTTAGACTACAGCTGGGTCTTAGAGTGTGGAGAGAACAACCTGCTGACTCATCAGCTCACTTGATGTTATGTTCCCCATTTTTTCCTCTCACCTTTTCAGTGAACATTGTACAGATTGTGTGTATTATACAAGTACCTAAGAGGGGTAAACCAACCTTGCCACTCAATATGTTGAGTAATTCAATAACATAGGGCTGTGGTGAGAGACGACTGTGGGCAGGGAGAGATTTGGAAAAAAATAAAGTTTTAAAATAATGTTTAAATTCCTGTGTTTTCTATAGTACTAGGACAGAGCTAAGTGGAGGGCTACAATTCATTATGTTCTCTCAGTCATGTGCTCTTTCCTGTGACCACATCTCCTTGCTTCCTCAGAGTTCTGCAAAGATATTGTGCTCTCATGTGGTGGAGAGCTGGGTTGCAACTAGTCATTTTTCTGGGTATAAATTCATAAGTGAGGAACAGCAAGACAGGTGGTGATAGAGCATGTATACAAGAGACTATGTTTATGCAGGCAGTTTGCTCAGATTACTTAACCTCGTAAGGCAGAATTCTGATAGAAAAAAGGTGGTAGGTAAGAGAAAATGTGTCCGTGTATTAAAGCAATCTCCCAAATCAAGCTGAGAACTGCAATAAATTTAAAACAAACTTTCCAAAGACCTTCATCAGACACTGAGCAGCATTTTTTAAATGATTGATAAACAATTATAAAGTTACTGTCACATGTCTAGCATCATAATTCAAGTTATGTGCCTAGAGTGCTGTTTAAATCACTGGTTTGTGTCAGGAAAAATAAATGAAGTCTCAATTCTCATATGGCACTGAGTTTTCCTCCTTTGCTTCATTTCTACTCAGTATTTTCCCTCAGCTATTTGAACACTGGTTAACAAGCCAAGCAAGTTTCTTACCTACAAGTTAGAAAGAAATGGCTGGATAACCTCTGGGCATGCTTTCTGGATTGGCCGCTTAATTGTTGTTCACATGTGCTGAATACCCCAGGGAAACACTTACCACTGAGGAGGATTTAGTAGCAGCCTCCTGATGAAAATATTGACAGCTTCTTCCAGGGAAGCATGCAAAGAAACATGACATTTGGGGACTAATATTTATTGCTCAACAGCAGCTGGCAAATTGCTCTCATCTGATTTGGCTGGCTGCTTCTCCTTGGAAATCAATAGCAGATTGGAGATATTTCACTTCATCTATTAGGTACAATAAAAAAATATATATAACCATCATTAAAGTCAGAGATTGCATAAAAGCCTCATTTGAATGTGGGTGGTATTCTATAAGCCAAGTTACAGCCCAGACATTACATGCCTGTAATACACGTCTAGCTGCAACAATAGGTGAAGTGTATTCACTCAGCCAGCTGTGCAGCTACTGCTGCAATTCTGGAAACTATTGAGCATTGTATTAGTTTGTTAATATGTTGTCCAATTACAGGACACCACAGCATATCTACTACACAGAGGCATCAGGGGGCAGCTCTCATGAAAAAACCACACCAAGAACATGTCATGACTGATCTGTCACACATTCCAGGGAAATGCATTACAGAAAAGAAAAGATGGAACCCTAATGCTCTTCAAACAAATTTACCCAGAGCTCAGAAAATATAGTATTTGAATGTAGAATAAAGAGAGTTTGAGGCTGAGCAATGGGGTTCTTCTTTCTAGTTCAAAAAAATATCTGGTAGAACTGCTTCATAGAAAAGTTCTGACCTAAACAATAACCCTAGGGTCTATCTTCCCAAACTTCAGAAAACCACTGTTTAGATGGCGGCATTACTACAGAGTCTCTGCATACATAGTACTCCAGTGTAAGGTGAATAGAAAAGAGGAGGATTCACAACCAACTTCTGCTCAAAGAAACTTTTCCTTCCACTCAGAAGGGAGAAAAGAGTAGGGGAAAAGAAATTTATCCCAAGCAGGTATATCTGATGCCTCCATGAAGTTAAATCCCTGTGGTCTCCTAGTCTAAACAGGAGGCTGGGAGTAAGGACTGAAGTTCTCCTCAGTCTTCAGTTACTTTGCTAATTGATTGATTCCTAGATACCTTGTGCCAAAACAGACAGGATTTAAGATTTGTGTTCAACCTTAATGACACAATTGTCTGGGATGTTAATTAGAGGCAGAGGGCTACTTCTGATTTATCTTCATCTTAATTTGTGCACTGTGAGCAGTAGTAGTCATTGTATAAGGTCTGGCTTTAATTTCATATCCATTGTTTCTCTGTAGAATAATTGTCCTGCAGAAACAAACTTAGAAAGGTCTGAGATTTAGATAGCAGTAACTCATCCAAGTTATCAGGGACCTCCAAGAAGCAGTTCCTCAGATCTTAGCTGAGTGAAAACAGTGAATGGCCATTGTGGTGACCAAGCATTAGGCTGAACAGCAAGAAAACAAGCTGGCATACTGACAACTGTGACTTAATATGCAAACTTTACTTTTTTGATGCAAAGATTTGATCATTTGGAATAGCCTTGTCTTGAGTTCTGTTTGCATTTCAATATAAAGCAGATGTAGACTGAGTGTTTTTCAGTGAGTTTGTATAATAAGTCATTTTTCTGCTTCCTTCCTCTTGGATCCTCAAATTTTCTCAATGATAAATGTATTAAATCTTCCCTGAAATCAGCAAAAGATATATGGAAATGGGGAATAGATCAAAGGCTTGAATGAAAGAGGCTGTATTTTTTTTTTCCACATTCAATTACCATAAAGATGTACTGGATCTTAGATTGCCAATTTTGTTAATGTTCTGACCTACTATTAAAAATATATTATTAAAACCTGAACTGAATAAAATATGTGAGTGTGCCTTTACCATAAATTCAGTAAGTTCAACTAACCAAACAAAGATGGCTAAACAAGCCATACACTACAGTGGAAAAGTCACTACAGTTCATAGAAGTCTCCTATGTCATCAAATGTCCATTCTGGTCTGTTCCAGTCTGGATTCAAATCAATGAAAGAGCAGCTTCAAAGAAACCTTTATCCCTTCACATCTTTTGGTCAGTCCTGGAGTTATATTACAGAGCCTTAACTCTATTGAAGTTCATTGATTGCACTTCTTCAGCTGACAAATGAGACAGCCTCCTAGACACTGAATCTGCTTTATTTAGGCACTTACCTAGTATTTCTACCTGTACATCTACATCTGCCTTTTAGAGCTCTCTTCTGAGTCTGAGCACAATTTCAGAGCACAGTTTGTGTGCTTGAGCAGACCCTTTGCGCACTTTGCACATGTTTTGATAAACAATTAGAATATATTTTCAAAATGAGTTTGAAATTATTTATTTTCAGCATAAGAAACCTTAAAAACTCCCTGTGGAATATTTTCTTCACTGAAAAGAGACAATTACAAACAATAGCTGGAATCTAAATTGGAAAACACACAGGCTTGCAAGTACTTCCTAATTTTTAAGTGGAAGGAAAGGGAAAACATCTGGAAAGGTTGAAACTGATGAGAGAGGATGTCAAACTCAGTAAAGAATCTCTAGATTAAATATCTTCTCTACTACTTGTGTGTCTTTAAAGGATGTAGAATATTGAAAGTGTCTGTCTTTTCTATCAGACAGGCAAATAACTTACTCAGTTACTAAATTAATCCAAAGTAGGCAGTCTTCAAAAAGTGTTCAATGTCATTATGCTGTCTCGGACTTCCAAAAAAAGAAAAAAAAGAAATGGAAAAAGGGAAGGGGTAGAGAAAGGAGGAGAGCAATAGGAAGCAGAAGGGGACTTCACAGAGAAAATCATCACCTTTCCAAAGGTCTGTGATTCCAGTCACAGGCAGGTTCTGAAACTCTAGTGTGAGTAATATTCATTTGCAGTTCATGTTGGTGAAGATTGGCTGTGAGTCTGAGAAACTGTTGGGTTTGCTCTGAAAGTTGTGAAGTCCTCTTCACTAGCCCAACTTACCAAGTTCTACTGACAGAATTTTGCTTATATTCTGGGCTAGTAATAAGGGAAGGCTTGACTCCAGCTTCTAAGCCTCTGGAAAACTTCTGGCTTTGCTCTAACGTTAATCTTCTTACTGCTATTGTGGCAGTAAATCAAGTACTCCAGGCAGAAATCAGCAGAGCACTCAACAAGAGGTGTTGGTCACAGCTCTAAAAAGATTGTGGCTTGCTATTGAGATGATTCACAACAGTATATGCAAACTTAGCTTGCAAGCTTTTTTGAGATGTACATCTGTTCCTGCATGCCTTGTCCACACTTGAGAAATTACTGATAATAGTTTAAGCAGTAATAAATTATTAGATGGGCTAAGCTAGACCTTTCAACAGTGTCAGTCAAAACAACAAAGCCCCAAAGAGAAAGCAGCTTTCACCCCTCTTCGTGCCCCACAGATTTCAGGTTGCTGCTCACAGTGGTTCTCAGATAATAATCCTGCCTCTCACCGTATTTGTTCCACTAGTTTTAGATCTTTGACAAGTGGTCTCATCTTAGACACAAGCCTCAGTGTTTTAAAAATTCAGCTGTACAAGTAGAGTTATTTTCATTTTCCATGCACCTTTATCTCTTTCACAATTTCAGATCAAGGGACTATAGAGTGGCAAAGAAAACACAGGTTTCAATTGGGCATGGGGAAATTACTGTACTATCCAGTCTAGTTTAGTTTCATTAAGTCTTACAACTTTGTGCAAGTGTTACCATTTGTCGTTTTGTGGGTCTTCCAGAAACACTTCTCTCCCCCAACAGATCTTGACCATTTTAGAATCAAATGTAATTGGACTGACATTTCCTAGGCAACTGTACTTTGGCAGCCCTTCAGTGCAAACAAAAAACCCCAAACCCACAAAGAAAAAAAAGGAAATTTGCATTTAGATGATGAAGTTCTTTTTTTTTTTTTTTTTTTTTTTTTCTTCTGAAGAGCATAACAAGCAGCAAACCATAATAACTTCCAATTTCTGAGATAACACCCGCTTGGAATTATGCCAGCCCTGATCAAATTAGGGGTCTGCCTCTTATTTAAATACATTTTCCCATCCCAGGCACAATATGTTCCTTTTTTTCAATTTTATTCTTTGCCTGTAGCATGTGGCAACAGAAACAAATCAAATCAACTCACTTTGTGCCAAATTCAAAGAATGAATTGCTTTCAGTAATACACCCACACTTCCACACTTTAAAAAAGTAAATTGTTGGCCCCATGACTTTTAAAGCTCTAGAACATTTATTTTGTTCATTAAGAAGCAGCCAGCCATCTAAAGGTACTCAAACTGTATTGTCAAAGAAAAAACACACTTAGTTGCTAAATGATGCAGCTGTAAGTGAAATGATTAAATAGAATGATGGTTAAATGCTTCGAAGCTGGCTGCCACAGGAGATACGCCTGTTGTACAGATTTTGAGAGTCAGGATAGAATCAACTGGAAACTATCCACTTTGCAAGCACACTTGCAGTATAGACATAGACTGAATGTCATATCCATACCTGACAAGATTCTTGGGGTCTACAATCCAAACACAACACAAAGGCATTAGGTGCAATAGAAAAGAGCCGATAAAGATTCCCCATATTGGCAAATTCTGGTAGAGAACATGAGTGACAGGCTGAGCTGGGGCAGTTATCAAAAATGGGAAGGGGTCAGAAATGCAAATTCTGTGATCTTCTACGCTAGTTGATCCCTAAAGCAGAAATTAGTTTCCTGGAATGGGTATTTCCCTTCCTTGACTAGCATAGGGGCAGGGGAAATGTAAAGTCTACAAGAACCACTGCAACCCCCCTTCACCCAACTCTGCCAAAGAGTAAGTTAGGGTCAGCCTAGCTCAGGCTGTGCTCAGAATATGGTAATTTTCAGCAATCAGTATGTGTGGCACTGATACTTGGATAAAAGGGAGCAAAATGCCAAAGGACAGTCCCTGGGTAAGTCTCAGACCACAATCAATAGAGGCTGCATCTGAAACAGCTTTCTGAGTTTCACTTGGTGCTTCTGTACAAGCTTCAGTCCCATGATGTGTTCTGCCTTTTCCAAACAGCTAGTTCAGAAGATGAAGGATAAAAAGCACTGTAATTTTTTTTTTTTTTTACTCTACTAAGAGGAGAAGAGATGAAAAGTGCTCTTACCACAAAGATAATTCTTTCTAGTAACTACTTAATCCTGCCATTTATTTCAATTTCCTCCACTTACTTATCCTAAAAATAAACTCCGCATTCTCTCTGAAAGTTGTATTCTTGGCATTGCTCATTCTCTTTTCACTCTGCTCTAACTTCAGCTCTAACTTTGTCTCAGGTCAAACATAATACTTAGTGCTTAGAAAGTGATTTATCTTCGAAGGCTCAATTTGCTTTGCAAACATTAACAAACTCATTCCATGCTATTTCCAAAAGTCAGGTACTATTTGAGGAGTTCAGGAAGTTAGTGACAGAGCCTGAAAGAGAAAACTGCTGTCCTCACTTTCAGGGCTCATATGTTAAACAAGACACAACCTAGTTCAACCTAGTTCGTTTGGGATTTTGGTGGTGTTTGTTGTTGTTTGTTTGGTTTGTTTTTTTTAATGATAAAAGATACATTGTGCCAAAACTGAGACAAATCACCTTTCATTCTGTTCTTGTAAAGGAAGAGAAACTGCATACCAGTGCTAATCAGAAACAGTTCAATAGCATTTCACTGGTAAAATGCTGTCTTGTCTGTTTTTATTTAATTATTTCTATAGAAAAAAAAAATTTGAAGTGATTTGACATCAAAATGTGGTATTTCATTTTTATTTTCTCATTTGGTCCTCTTCTGACTTTTTTTGACAGAACTGAATGTTTAAAATAGTTGTCACCTCAGAAATACAAATTATTAAGACTTAGTAGTTAAACAACTAGTTTTAATACAGACTTTTTGACATTTCAGAATTAATTTGGTTTGTATTTCTTTCTAAATTTTATCACTTCAAAATTCATAATTTATGCAAATCAGGGAAACATCATTGCAAAATTAGAATTTCTTTTGAAATACAAATTCTATCTTTAAGATAGCCTTGTGGTCAGGTCCGATAACAAACTCGCATGTGCTTTGCCTATTGTGATTCTAAACATGTTGTTTACAATCATGCACACCTGTCTCCATTCCAGACAGTCTCTGCTCTACAGATAGAATAGCCTTCATGATATCCTCAACACAAAAGGAATAGAGACAAGACAGGAACAGGCTGAAGACAAAATGGAATGTGTATATTTTATAACTTCCAAGTTAATGGAACAACTGACTTGTATTCTACAGAACAGGTAAGGATTTCCCAATGGTATGTACTAGATGATATGTGATCCTATACAGACAGCCACTACAGAATGTAATGCATGTGCAAGTATCATGTTTCCATAGGCATATGCTAAAACTCTGTAAGTTTCTATCAAGAAAATGTTTCTTCCTATGTATTTTTGAGAATTTCAGTAGAGATGCTTCCAAAACATGGATATAAACTTCTATTAATACTAATTCTATTGAACAAATATTTGTGCGATTTTTACCTGAGAGCATTTGGTTTTAGGAAGATTTTTCAAATTCACATGATTTTAATAAAGTTAAAGTATATGCAATGAACCAAGCTAGTACAGGTCTAACCCTGGTTTACAGGTGCTAAAAGCATTGAAATGGGGTCCATTTGGAAAAGTGTTCATTGTCCACTACTCTTCCTGCTTTAAGTGGGATTTACATTATTCCATTCTCTTATAATTCCTACAAAACTGAAATCTTGAATACTGTGTCAAAGACCCTGTCAAAATAACAATTATTAAAAAGGAGGGGAGATCACTTCAATTTTGTATTGGAATATAATGGGTTGGTTGGTACAAAAGGAACATAGCACATTTGTTCATTCAAAAATCAGTGACTTAAAAAGGAAATGGCTTGAGAATGTTACTAGTAAATATGGAACTAAACAGGGCTGTCAGCCAGTTGAGACATTTCTGGAAGTAAGTGGGTCAGACAGCATCAAAACATATGGGATCAGTATAAAGCATGAGGTATTTATAATCAAGAAAGAGATGAGCTTCACAGTACCTCCCATGTTCACCAGGGATCACTGTGTGACTGGAACTGACACACTGATTCTTGACAGTTGGATAATAATACACAGTGCATCAAAACACAGCAGGTACAGATATGTGTGGGGAAAGTGAATGCACACATCAGCAGTGTTATCTTTTTCCAGAGTGCTGAATAATCACAGATGTCCTGCAAGTCAATGATGTTGAAAAACCTGGGTCAGATAATAAAGGCACCTGGATTTACAGGGAGAGAAGTGGATGCCAGTTCTCTAAAAATGCCTCTGATACTTCTACTGACATATTTGGAACAGAAAAAATACAGAGGGGGTGCTTCCTCACAGATAACTAAAAAGGTTTGCACAGAGTATGTCTGAGATTTTCTGCCTAAGTCCACTTTTTCTACAGTCATCCTTCCTATGGTTTATTTTCTTTTACATCAACAGCTTTAAAATCAGAACGGCCTTTTCTCATTTAAATTCTTATCCAGTGTAGAATTATTGCAAAGCTCATTTTTAAAGGTCATGGTTTATCAGATAAGTATCAAGTGGACACAGTCAGACGTGAGGTATCCATAAAGATAGCATCACTCAGAAAAGGTGAAGGTTTCCATTTTATTCCTGACCCTGACATGTCATATTAACCCCAGTTAGAGACCAACTAATGCTCAGGTAGGAAGGAGCTGAAGCCATGAAAGTGCACAGATGTGACAGAATGCATGGCTCAATACAAGACTCATTTTAGAGCTGAAACACTGTTTTTTCTAAATAAAGGAAAGACTAAAAAAGAAAAGTGGAGGCATGGGAGGAGAATAAATAATGTTTACTTGCAGCTAGAAAACCACAAACAGGGGATTTGTATTCAGGCAGTAGAAAGCAATAAAAGAAATTCTAAAGAAAACATACATGACTGTTTCCTTCTTGTTATCCTGTGACACAGCAGTAGACAATTCCACTGAGCTCATCACCCTACAGGATGATTGGTAGCTTGTGTGACAATTTGGAATTCTAGAGCTTATATTGATAGTATAAGTCCCCGTGCAAATGGTCAATGCTGCTCATAATGCCCTTTAATATCTGCAGGTTTTGTTCAAATGTTGGGGTAGTGATAGGAATATCTGAGGGTCTCTTTCAGATGCCCTTACTTTGGGAGCAATAAAACATGGAATGATAGCACACATTACTCACAGGTATGTCTGAGGTCATTGCAAGCAGATCACTAACAGCCTGGAAGGGATAGTGCTTCCCCTTGCAGAACATCAATAGATGGAGATAAATTTCTGTTTTGTTTTTGTCTCTGGAGCTCTTCTGTACTCCCAAAACACTATTCCTTGGCCTGTCGACAGTGTTAATAGTGTTCCCACGTAATTAACAGAGGAAGATCACCCAAAGATGAAAAAGAGCATTCTCATTCAAGACAACTTTTTAAGACCTTGCATCTTTCTCTATAGGAACTTCATATTGGCTTTCTCAGAGGCAATCTTAATCTGAAAGATGGTATGAACACTTTGAGAGATATGGAGATAATTTCAGCCTCCAAGAGAAAAATTCCTTGGTATAAACATAGTGTGAATAAAAAGTCTGGGGAAGAGGGGAAGCCCCATTAGAAGAGTTTGATTTTAATAAGCAGATGATGAAGTTAATTAAAGCTCAGTGCCTGTGAGCAAAGAGAAGAGAGCACTTTGGGGTTTTTCCTTTTGCTTTGCTCCAGCTGTTCCTATCTCCAAGCCAAATACATGAGCCAAAATTATAGGAGCTGGCAGATTTTTATAGCAAGGGGATCATCTGTTAAATGGTTAGGTTGGTTTTATTTTGCCATAAGAAAATGGGAAGTGTAGTTTCAAACTCTTCAGCAGGAATTTAGCCAAGCAGTTTTTATTGCTTTTTTAGCCTCTCCATTTTTCTGCCCATAAATTACACAATGAAATCCCTTTCCCTCAGAGCACCTCTCATGCCTGGAGTTAGTCATCAGTTTCTCCTTTGCCTGCACCAACTTTAACCTTTCTAAGCATTTTGTGAGTTCTGTGCTTTCATTAATGAGATGATTATGAATTTAAAAAAAACCTGTTAGTGTCCTACAAAATAGGCATTTTTGCATGCAAATTAGTTAATAATTGGCCAGGCCCTTAAAGATGCTAAGATCCAAAATGCAATGGGAACATAATAAATCTTCTGGTATTTCACCTATTATTAATACTTTCCAGGCCACCCACTTTCCAAAGATTCAGACCAAGAGCCTCAAAGCATGGGATGTAATTCTCTAAAGCCTAGACTAGCTAGGCTAGTGAATCTGCACTTAAGACTCAAATTCTCCCTGATTTTCCCAGTAACTGTCTGTTAGTTCTCAAATTTGGCTTGTTTCTGAAATAAGTCCTTTGGAGAACTAGCTAACACTAGGTCTCGTCCCTATGGATAGTGAGAACACCACACATGTGACACTCTAACCACCAGGTCAGGTAGCCAAATACTGTTCCTTTAATAAAGTCATGCCACAGACAGGCTGGCATTGCTTGAAAGTTTCATATTACTCTATATTTAAGATCCATTTCTTCAGTGTTGATAATTTATTGAGAAAACCTGAATGCGCTGAGACTTACTTAAGAGAAAGAGCGTCAATCTATTTACTCTCATCCCACATGCACTTGGTCCCATAAACTGATTTGATGTTAAAAGAAATTCCTGACATCAGTGGATTTGCTGCTGTTTCACTTCAAAAAATATAAGGTAAATCAGGACTACAGTCTGTCCTGCTGTCTCTTCTCTCTTAATGAATATTCCTCTCCATCTGTGCTTTGTTTGACCAAGACAGTTCCATCATAAGTTGGAATTCACAGTCAGCACCTCACTTTCCCATGTTTGCCTTTCCTGCTGATTCGCCTCATTCTCACGCACTCAAATCTGAGGAGTTTCAAGTGCTAGGACACTAAACTATAGCCTCCAACAACTGCTGGGAGAAACACTTCTACTAGCCTGTGTCTTCATATACAAGCCATTCAACCAGTAGCAGTATAACAAACAAACTGAATTATTTACAGTGGCAACATGTCAGGATCTTTAAGGATTGCATAGTGAGGCACCTAATTCAGTCTTGACTAGGAGTATTCCCTGAGTTAATAACAGGAAAGAGAAGAATCAAGAATTCCACTAAATTCTCTTTCTGGCAGTCCTCAGTTCCAAGAGAAGTCAAAGTGGAGAACAAATATCAGGCGAAGCTGGTTGGAAGAATTTAGAGGGATGATTCCAAAAGGATGGCAACCAAGAAAAGCAACTTACATACCCAGGTGAAAACAACCTAGCTAGCAGATTAGTTTGCAGTACTACGCAGGAAATCAGTTTCTCAACAACACCTTAAATATCAGAGCTGCTAACATTTATTAATGTTAGTTATGTTAATATTAATGTTAATATTAATGTTAATAATTAATGGTGATACCTTTAACCCCCATAAACTGCACTGGTAACTATTAGGTTTCTGGGAGAGGAATGACTAGTCATCATGGGTGAAATGGCAAGACGACAGCCTGTGCACTAAGCTCTCAAAATATTTGGAGCTCTAAAGAAAGTCACTGAAAGTAAGAAAAGTACTTTGCTGTGCTGAAATTTTTTTTAAAAGTATCACAACAAACAAAACCAAAAAAAAGCAACAAGGACAAACTGTTTTGTCAATTACCAGGCCTAGCACAGAGGAAGCAGCCAGCAGCAGAACAAACCAGTAGTCTTTATTACCTAATCTTAATGAACACAAAAAGGTCAGAACATAGGTGATAGCTGGAGGAACAAACAGATCAATGAAGCTGCTCCTAATGGACATCAGCCCCAGCGAACCCAAGAAAGATGTGACATGGCCAACAGCCGGAGGGACAAATAAAGCAGTGAAGCCTCCCATAGCGGGAGGCATGGCAGAAAAGGGAGATAACCAAGAAGCTGACAACATAGGGGGGAAGCAGATACATGCTGGTCTTACGGAGGTCACGATCACAAGTGCCAAACCTAATCTTGATCTAGATGTCCCATCTATTGTTGCTGGGTTCCCCAGTTGCAGAGAGAATCAGGAGGTCCTTCCCACAACAGGAAAACTCTTTGAAGCGCGTCCACTTCACAGATAGATCCCCCCCTCCTCTCTGCAAGAGGTCCCAGCTTTTATCCTCAAAAGTGGGACATCTGGCACTTGTTTACCTAACGTCTTTCCCTCCAACGTCGGCCGCATCCTGGAGGAAAGACAAAAAGCACGTTCATCGCCTCCTTGTTTTCAATAAAATGGGCTTCTTCCCATAACATGCAGCTGCCTTCCTGGCAAAGACATTATCTGCCTTGGAGGACTGTGGGAACCACCCATATGTCAACCTTAATTCAGGGCTCAGGGTTCAGACCCCAGCACTTCACAATGAAGCACAAGAGTGTTTAAATAAAAAATTGTGACAAAGTCAAAGCGTATAAAGACAAGGGTATAAATAAGGAAAGCAGTGTTCTTGCCACACAATCTTCACTCAGATCTTGGATAAACCTCCTAATTACCCTGTGTTTTTGTTTCCACTTCTGTAAGACAGAAAGAGATCAACAAGACATGGATTCTGGAAGGTTTCATCACTTAGAGTTAATGAAGAGAGTTTGAATAATAAGATATATCAAAAGTGCAATATCTCATCAAAAACAGACTCAACTTTCAGCGAAGTCTCCACTCATGAATTGAAAATAACTAAAATTTGAATCAATTTTCTCTCACTCAGGACATTGCTGAAAACACAGCCCATTCTGGAAAAAGAAATCAGGGAGGTTGTGGATGCTTCTTAGGATACTTTTTTTTTTTGGATGGTGAATGAAAGTTTGAGTCTGTGAGCATAATGCAAGAAGAAATCCCATTGTCAGGAACTCATTGGCCTCAACATAAATATTTACAATATATTACTAAGCCTGCCCCTTTGCTGATTTTACATCAATGCTCAACCTTTTCAGTGATAAGTTAACCACCTACCTTGAAGTACTGTAAAGTATTCCAGGCAGTTATAATGAACTCCCTCCATCAGATTCAGAAGTCACACAACATCATCAGCACCAGTAGAGTCATACCAACATTAGATTTAGCTGGTAAACCCTCCCTCAAAGAACATAGAGAGTCATTTCCATGATACAGCAAAAGACTGATCGAGGAGATCAGGACAGAGAAAGTCAGATGAGAGTATAAATAACCAGTGGATCGGTTTGTCCCATTTTTCTGTACTTAATGATTCCTTAATCCTAACATTATGACAATTTAGAATTTCAGTTCATATCGATCTAATGTGCTATACAGCTAATATACTATTTGAGAACTAGTAATTCATAAGCAGGGAGACAACACCTGGTGACTTAGCTTGCCATTCTGTGTTACCTGTTCTTACTTTGACAGCTGTATTAGAGAAATTGTAAGCCTCCTTTTCTCCATATGCCAAGATTTGGATAATTTTATGTCATAGTTCCAAATGTGTAGGGATAGGAGATCAAATGCTGCTTCAATCCCACAACCCACACTCATTTTTTGCAATGTTTCCTTTGACCTATAATTCATAAGGTATATTCAGTTTACTTGAAGAAAGAAAAGATAGTTTTATTGCTATAGAGGACTGTCTTTACAGACTTTTAGCCATAGATCCTCCAAATGGCTGTCTGTTTCCATACAGAATATAAAATATCAAAAAAATCTGACAGACTGCAAGTTATCAACTCATTGGTTACCAAGAAATCAAAGCAAGATCAACATTGCAAATAACACATTTATACAGATTATCGATACTCTTGAGCACAGCAAATAAGGAAGCAGGTACAGCTCTATTTTATTCCATGGGTTTCTTCCTTATATGCAGCTGAAGCAGCTAATGACAGCCACTGCAGACTGATGGCATCACCAACATTTTTAAAGGTCTTCAAGCAAACAGTACTCAAAGGTACTAAAAGAGCCAAATAGTCTGCGTGATGAGAAAACATTCAAGTTCCACAGATGGAGTGCTATACGTTGAGCGGTTAAAACACTGAACAAGACAACAGAGTAATGCACAAACCCTTCATCCAGGACATCCCATGACCACACAGACTGGGAGACTTGCAAGAGTATCCTTGCTGTCATTCTGTCCACACAAGACTTTTTTTTTTTTCCCCAAAAAGAAAGGTGTGAAGACAAAGACCCTGAATCTTGAAGATGGGAAGTATTCCTGCATTCCACAGTTTAGATGTAAGATGTCTAAGCCAGTTGGATATGTATTAGCAACCCCAGCAGTGAATCACCAGCTAGTTTTGAAACAAAACTCTGACCAAGATTATATGGTTCAGAATAAGAAATAAAGGTCAGCGCTACTCCTGTTCATCATATTTACATTAGAGCGTACAGGATACCTACACAAAGACACTGAGGTCATCAAAGTCTAGCATGAAAGTCATTAATCCTCACCCCTTGACCTGAAGGAGCAACTCTATTATATGCTATAATAGCAGGCTATTATAATTCAGTAGGCCAACCTTTGGAAGTAAACAAAATTACATGCACTGAATCAGAGAAAGAAAGAAACAAGCTCTGCTGAGGAATTAGCACTAGGCACTGCAAAGTAACAGGTCTTGCTCTGAAGACTCAGATTTATTGCAGAATTAACCATGCCTAGTCCAAGGAGCAAAACTTGGATCTTCATGGCTCCTTCAAAGTTTAGGTACTTTAGGAAATGTTTGCTCTCCCTGGTCAGACAAGCACCCCACAGAAGATGTACGTTCTGCCTTTCACAAAGTGGAATATATTAGGCTTTTATAACTTAGGCAAAGAACAGCATTAGGTGCTCTGCTCCTACAGTATTGTTCAGCACTTTTCTCATCCTAGGACTAAACCTTTTCTTAATCAGAAGTCACTTTTTCAGCAGAAGTAATGGACCGTGCCCACTAGTCTACATTTAGCCTGTACCTGGGGCTAAACTGTAGCAGTTGTTCTACCACCGATGACCCCTCCCCAGCTGAGGAGGGGAATCATGGAAAAAAGGGAGAAGCCCCTTGGGTTGAAGTAGAAACAGATTTAATAAAACAACGAAACTAATACAGTCACCAACATAGAGCATACAAGGTTATACTCAGCCTGGTCCTTGGGATCAACAGCAGGAGCAAAAGACCAAGAAGAAGGAGCCCCATGGAAGAAGAACACCATCTTCTGTGAGCTCCCTCCTTTTACAATGAGCATGATTAAGTGCTATGGGATACACCTGTGAGTCAGCTGCTTTGATTGGATCTCCCAGCTTAGTCGGAGCTACTCACGGCCTGCCTGCCATGACTGGCCCATGGGTCTGTTCCTGGGAAACCAGGACACCACGGAACTCCTTTGCCAAAGCAAAGAGTTCCCATGGAACATGTGGAGCCCATTTGCAGCAGTGTCAATTCAGTTATGATAAATAAGTAATTCTCGATTAACACAGATGGGCCTCTGAAGATTTCCCTCCACAACACTTCAGTGCTGGCCACTCCATCAATTAACCAGAAAGAGCTAACTTAGTGTCCTCTCTGAAGAAGTAAGAAAACACAAAATAACTGTTACCTTCTTTCTCAAGGCACACATCTGCTCAACTCAGCTGGAACATAGGAGGTTCCCAAGAATTTCTTCACAGTGAGGGTAACAGAGCACTGGAACAGGCTGCCCAGAGAGGTTGTGGAGTCTCTTTCTCTGGAGACATTCAAAACCCGCCTGGACATGTTCCTGTGTGACCTGACCTAGGTATTCCTGCTCTGGCAGGGGGATTGGACTAGATGATCTTTTGAGGTCCCTTCCAATCCCTAACATTCTGTGATTCTGTGATTCTTGGAACAACACACTTTAATCTCCTGCTAGGACTTATGATCTTATTACAGACTGAGTTATAACACCCTGGGCTATAACTTCTATGTCCTCCACTAGCAGAAACAACTGCTTCCGCAATCAAACCCTTGTTTTTATTCTGGTTGCACATATTCTGTGTCTGTAAAGTGAACACAAGGTAGAGATCAGAAACTAATCCTGCAAGTTAAGAGGCTTGAATTTCATTCTCAGCTCTGCCACTAGTTTACTTCATGCAAGTTATGGTTGCTCCTCAGCCACTCTTGTCACCATTCCTATAAAAGTCAGCTTCCGTGTCATAAAGCTGACAGCAAGCCTGCCCAACAGTCTAAGCCCACACAGACAGACTGTGAAAAACTGGGAAAATGACACTTTGAGTTCATTAGCCGTTGGTCAGAGCTATTAAGCTCCTATTTTCTACACCTATCACTAAGGACAGATTTAAACTGACATAAACAATTCTTCTATTTTCGAGTATCATTTAAGTTATGATACATTAAAGTGTTTTACATGTGTGGCCCTTCCTTAGCATGAATAATTTCATCAGCTTAATAACACAGAGAAGAGGAAGATGTCCACATGCAACCCACTGCTTGCTTTTTAACAGTCACACATATCTGATATTTTAGGAAGTCAACTGATTTGGCATCCTTATTCTGGAAAAGATCTGTCTGTGTTTAATCACTGTCATAAGTAATGTCTTCCTTTTCGGTCTAAATACTATTTATACAAGCATGAAAAAACAGACATACATAAAAAAAGATTAGAAGCTCACATTTTTCAGTTATCTGAAGGTCTTATTACAACTGACAAAAAGCCAGGAAACTGACAACTAAGAGCTGACACTTTGTGTATCATGTTCTGTCAGGTTTTATTTTGTATGTGCATGGTAGTGTGACTCACCCTTTCTGGGCTTCTTTAGCGTTAATTTTAAAAAGGGACTCATATGCTGGAACAAACTTGATAGGTAATAACATGAACACAAACAGACAGTGTCCTTATAAGCAATAAAGGCAACACCAGCAGGCACCATCCGCTGTAATTATCCTGACATGGTGCTGTGCATCTTTCTCCTAGGGGTACTTAATATAACCTTTTTAACCACAGGGCCACAGGCACTCTTGCACTTCCCTGCTCCATTGGTACGATGCCATTCTGCCTCTGTATTCCACCCTCCACCCCACCTCATTTTGAGTAATGTGTCTATTTCAGAACAGACTGGTCACAGACCACATGAGACAACAGCAAAAGGTTTGGTACATCATGAGACAGAGACAGCACAGAACAATCTTCATTACTTCCTGCAAAGATCCCCACACAAAGGCCTCAGAATGCTTAAAAAATATTCATTAATTAAACATCAGAGGAACCTCTAACCATAAAGAGATTATTTTGTATAGGTCCACAGTGCTGCCATACCTGTAAAATTCCTCCCCCAATGGGAGGCTACACTCCACAGGGAAGGTGAAATTCCCCTGTGACAACAGGGGACATGCCTGGCACTGCCGCCACTTTTTAAGAAGTGTGAATGATTTATGAACTTATAGCTTCCAGAGCAAAGTCCCAGCTGCCAAGGGCTTATACACTTACCATTAATGGTAAGAAAACCCCCAGCAATTAGGAAATTATTGTTTAGGAATACCCCACCAGTCGAGGGTGATACAGCCTCCTAGCAATGACCCCCTTTCTTGTGTCTTATTAGGTACTTAACATCAGGCTGTCTGGATTATCTGTGGCTAGGAAGACTTAACTGAAGCATAGATTTAAGAGTGAATAAAGCAGAAGAGGACTGATAGACTTGAAGTGTTTAAATGTCTCTGCTTATTCTTTCTTATTCTTTTTCCTGTCTGATGATATTTTTCTGATATTCTCAGGTTTAGAATTGAAAACAAGGTGGGTCATAACTGTTTCACAAGTTAGAGGGACCTAGACAGTCTGGAGAGTTGGGCAGGGAGAAATTTAATGAAATATAAGACGGGCAAGTGTAGAGTCTTGCATCTGGGGAAGAACAACCCCATGTGCCAGTATAAGTTGGGGACTGACCTGTTGGAGAGCAGCATAGGGGAAAGGGACCTGGGGGTCCTGGTGGACAGCAGGATGACCATGAGCCAGCAATGTGCCCTTGTGGCCAAGAAGGCCAATGGCATCCTGGGGTGTATTAGAAGGGGTGTGGTTAGTAGGTCGAGAGAGGTTCTCCTCCCCCTCTACTCTGCCCTGGTGAGGTTGCATCTGGAATATTGTGTCCAGTTCTGGGCCCCCCAGTTCAAGAAGGACAGGGAACTGCTTGAGAGAGTCCAGCGCAGAGCCACAAAGATGATGGAGGGAGTGGAACATCTCCCTTATGAGGAAAGGCTGAGGGAGCTGGGTCTCTTTAGCTTGGAGAAGAGGAGACTGAGGGGTGACCTCATTAATGTTTATAAATATGTAAAGGGTGAGTGTCATGAGGATGGAGCCAGGCTCTTCTCAGTGACATCCAATGATAGGACAAGGGGCAATGGGTACAAGCTGGAACATAGGAGGTTCTGCATAAATGTGAGGAAGAACTTTGTCACAGTGAGCACTGGAACAGTCTGCCCAGAGAAGTTGTGGAGTCTCCTTCTCTGGAGACATTCAAAACCCGCCTGGACATGTTCCTGTGTGACCTGACCTAGGTGTTCCTGCTCTGGCAGGGGGACTGGACTAGGTGATCTTTTGAGGTCCCTTCCAATCCCTAACATTCTGTGATTCTGTGTGATTCTGTGGTTTTGTGATCTGCAAATTCAGCTTACCCTTTCTTTCTCCCTTTTCCTCCAAACACATTGGTTCTCAATGCCATTGTGTTTCATTATGAAGTAATTTAATTTGTTTTCTGTGGCCACCTCTAACGATTCTTTCAGCCTTGTTTCTTTTTCACTTATCTGTCTTCACTTGAATAGCATGGATCTGAAACATTATTCTCCAGATAATTTAGGTTGCATGCTATTTTCTGCTCATGTTTTAAACTGTAAATCCTTTTTTATTATATATGATCCTTGACTGGAATTTATAATATTTTCCCAATACACTTTCACATATTAACTAAGATGTGAAGGATTTCTTTTCAGTTTTTCTAGGCAGCACAGAAGTGGCCCTGGAATTAGATATGATGAATGGCACACAGGACTATGAACTCAGGAAGCTAAAGGTGTCAGTAATGAAGAACCTGTTTTCAGACAGTATTCCTGCTACATCTGTAAATATCTGTATCTTCTTTCATTTTTCTCAAAGAGCAATGTTCACTATGCAAAGGACACTGTGGTACTTCAAATACGCTTAGGTTTGTTCATGTCAGCATTCTTTACAAAGTGTTTAAAATCTTGTCATGCTCCTCACAGCTTTTAAAATCTTTTCGCCCTCCTCACAGCTTTGCTGAGGTCTGGCCCAAGGTAACTGGAAATGATCCCATTTTTGGATCCTGACTCCTAGAGACTATTTAAAGGCATGGCAATTGTCTTACAATCCGTCTGATAGATTTACTCATACATCATGCTATGGGAAGCAAAAAGAGTGTTGCAGTCCTGCCAGAGGACCTAATCTGTCTCTGGCTCTCAGATGTTATAGTGAAGCTAGCAACATCCAGAGCAAGGTATGCAAGTAATCTGTATGCAGGGAGTATAGTACATTTAGCAGCAACTTCAAGAATATGGGGCTTGGGTGTAAAGAAGGTATAAATGACTACCATGTATAAACACCTTCAAACCAAAATACAAAACTAGCCTTTCAACATGGGCTTCTCCTGTTATCCAAAAATAAAATTTAATAAAATAAAAAAAATTGCAAAAAAGAACAATGCAAAACGGACTTGCAGAATAAAATTGACTCTTAACTAGAAAGAACGTGATAAAAATATCTTTGTGTGAACTTTTCAGGATTGCAAAGGGTAAATGAAAAACAAATAAATAGAACTTTCTGATAATTCAAAGACTGAAGTAGCTGAGTGATTTCAGTGATGTATTTTCCACTCATTTTTCCTCTTTCTCTGCTTGTGCATTATCCTTGAGGAAATCACTGTTTTCTTGAGTATGTTGTTTACTTAAAATTACTGTTCCATTATACTCCTTGTGTGTATCTCATATTAAAATTTTGATTTTGTACTGGATGAATACCAATCTTGGAATGATATTTTATCTCTCCAAAAAGTTAATTAATGTTTATTTAATTAATAGAGTCTTCAGAAATATTTCTTCTTCTCAGCTACATATTTTTTAAGAGGAAAGCAAATCCAAATGGACTATCTGATAAAAGCCACTTAAAATATTAATTTATTTTCCTGGAATTCACTTCTTTTTCAAGGTTTTCAAAAATATTTTATTGCACTAAAAGGAGTAAGCAGTGCAATTTTTAATATTTCATGGGTGAAACATTGATGTTAAATGATTTCACTGAAACTGGTGTTATTCAGTGATATTGAATGTTTGTTAGTCTAGTATAGTGTAGTGCACCCTATTCTTAAAGATGGAATCAAGTGGTCACCTAGCAGCTAACAGGCTCTGCTGAGGGTGTGAGATCAATTCCAGACCACCCTCTTCCTGAATCAAAGCAGCATTAAATCTAGTTACTATTTGAAACTGGGTCTCTTGTATGTCATAAATATTTCCAACTTCCAGATGCAGAGTAAGTGATTCGGTTGTTAATAAGAATAATTTTACTGAAGTTTATTCAGGAAAAAGCAAAACTTGAGGCCAACCAGACACTGCACTCACGCAGAGCACCTATGAACTATGGCATTGCATAGCATCCATTCCATGAGTAAAGAAAGGTAAATGGCATCTTCTACGAGATGCTGGAGAAGTCACACATTTGGGAGTACTGTAAAACGCAGCCAAAATCTGCTTGTCATTTTCAGAGTGATGGATCTAGATCAGACAGGACAAGAATTCACTGTTTTCAGAGGTCTTCTGTGAAGATATGAACATTTCTTTTTCTTGCTCGTTCTCTTTTTATCTCCTAAAAAAGGGCAAAAAATCTTTGATGTTTGGCTTCAAAATGGAAATGAAATTTCAGAAATAGCTGAGAAAGGGAAGAGAACTTAGACTGTAGGTCACTCTATGGATTTTCTATTAGTGAAAACAAGATGAAAGCTCAGAAAGGAACATGCTTACCCTTTTGGCGCTAGTTGGATGTGTGTTTTGGGTCTAGCAAAGAACACGGTCTTCTTCCAGAGATCAGTTTTGAGTCATGGCATAAATCACCTAATTTACCTAAGACTGAGTTAATGATTGGGTATTTTTTTGGCTTGAATGAACAGCAATGTGAATATATCGTTCTTAATCTAGAAAGCAAAATTCAGCTTTCTCCCTGATTGCTTTAATACCTCTCCCTTTGCTGGCCCTTGCTCAGCTTTCAGCAGTATCTTCTCTTTGTATTCTCTGTGCACCAGTCACTGAAAGAGGTGCTCTCTTTCTGGGAAGAACAGCTAAAAGCATGAACTACTTTGCACAGCTGTGTGGTCAGAGGTGTGAGACGGTTCATAAATCCCCAAAGCAGACTCACGCAGGCTATTGCTTTAGTACAAAGTCCCATAAAAAACAGCATGTGGTAGAACAGCCACAGGGAGGCACAAATAGTACCCAGAGGATCTTCAGCATGAGAAGTTCAAGTAAAAAAGGTCATGCCGATTCAAGCAAGATGTGTAAACCTCTCTTACCAAGTAACAAGCTGGGCTGTTGAGTCTCCTGGCGTTTCAAGATAATTTGACTGGTAATGGTCAGACATGTTTCAAAAAAATCAACTTCTGTCAGAAAAATGCCAGTCCATTGAAAGTGAAATATTTTGCAGAAATGTGGCAATTTGAACAAGTCTACTAACAAAACTCACCAGTTCTCTGCCTCTTCTCCATTCATCCCCCCAGCTTCTCAGATGGTCCCTGAAGATCCCCAAGGCTTTTAAACTGCTGGGATATCTGCTTCCCAGAATTGCTCCCCACCTTTTATGCTCGGGAAACTAGTCTTCATAGCAGTGAGAAGAATTTATCGGTCAGGGTTTCCACTCCTGCTGCCACAGTGTTCACAGTGCAAGTCTGGGATGGGCTCCTGGTCCCCCTGCAAGCCACCATCCAGAATGAAGTGCAAGGAACCCAGAGTTTCCATTGATCAGCCAGGTTACTAGCCCAGTGGCCTCACGTGGCCCTGGCTATGTGACCACAGCAGCTTGGGGAGCTAATTACCCTAAAAGTACAGCAGTCATCTGTCCCTGTGACTTTCTGTTGGGCCACCATGAAATTGGCCAGAAATAGCCCCACTTTGAGTCAGTAGGTTTCAAGAATTTGGAGAAACAGATTTCATTTGGGGAATATCAATTTGCAGCATTTCTGAAACAAAATACTTCAGAATTTGATTTTAAAAAACATCTTTAAATTTTTGCTCTTTCTCTCTTTCTGAAGATGAAAGCTTCAGATAATGCAAAATTTATGAAGAATGGGAATGCAGTTTTTTGACCTACTATAGCCTTTTCTAAAGGGATAGCTCAATAGGTTGTAGAGATAATGAGTTACTTTACTGCTTTATTGCTATCTCCCAGCCCACTGCCAGTTGCTAAGGGAATGAAAACTCATATCAGCCTTAAAGAGAATGAACAAATGCAAATAAATACCCCTACTACAAACAGATGACCTGGTCTTTTCCCATTACATCAATGGAGAAAAAACAAAGATAGCTCTAATGACAGACACCTCACGTCAAAGTCTTAGGTGATTTTTCAGAAATATTAAAAGAGATTTACTTTGCCTCCTTTACTAGCACTTGATTTAAAAGACAATGTGTTCCATGAGTTGTGTGAGGTTTTCCCTTGTCAACTTTTACTCTCTTCCTTTGTGCAAAGGAGAGCACCTTTCCTCCTTCTAGTCTGTAAAAAAAATGAGATTCCCACAGAATCATACAATTTGGGAACAGTGTGGCCATCACATGATACCAGAACCACCACAGAAGGATACTCTTTAGTTGTTATTAACTAGGCAATATGTTCTGCCTCTGTTCAGCCTGTTTCCTGCCATCCATATCAAAAAAGTGTATGATGATGGTATGATGAGGTGCTGGAGTGAGTCCAGAGAAGGGCAACGAGGCTGGTGAGAGGTCTGGAAAACAGGCCTTATGGAGACCGGCTGAGGGAACTGGGGTTGTTTAGTCTGGAGAAGAGGAGACTGAGAGAAGATCTCATAGCCCTCTACAGCTACCTAAAAGGAGGTTGTAGTGAGGCTGGTGTTGGTCTCTTCTCCTAAATTACTAATGATGGGACGAGAGGAAATGGCCTCAAGTTGCGTCAGGGGAAGTTTAGGTTGGATATTAGGAAGAAGTTCTTTACTGAGAGGGTGGATAGGCACTGGAACAGGCTGCCCAGGGAGGTGGTGGAATCGCTGTCCTTGGGGGTGTTCAAAAAATGGGTTGATGAGGCACTTGAGGCCATGGTGTAGTGGTCTAATGATTAGGAATATGATGGGATAAAGGTTGGACTTGATGACCTTGGAGGTCCCTTCCAACCATAATTATTCTATGATTCTATGTTACTGAATAGAAAGCTGGTTTGCATTCTCAGGACTAGCACCAGAGACAGAACAAACTGTACAGACTTCAGGAGCTTTAGACTGCAGTCCAGATTCAAGGAAAGCCCTGGTACAGAGGGTGCTGGAGGAGAAGGGAAAAGTGGTAACTTTTACTCATTAAATCTGTTCTCCACTTGAACAAGTCTTGTGCAGTAAAAGTTGAAAGTGGACAGGAAACTTGAGCTACAACCCTGCCACAGACCACTAACCCTTCTTAAAACTGCATGCATGCTTCACAGCAGCCCCTGCATCATACATATTGCAAGACAAAGAGCAGTCAAGTGTTCACAGGAAGCCACTTAGAATGATTTGTAAAGTGTCTGGACTAGACCAAACAGACCTGGATGGTTTCTGGTTTAATTTCTCACTATATTGCATTATTTTACTTTACTTTTATAAATGCTAACCCTTGAATCATAGAATCATAGAATAGCCTTGGTAGGAAAAGACCTCTAAGATCATCAAGTCCAACCATTGGATACTATCAAGAACAACTACTTAATATAATTAATATATATTCTAAAAGATCTGTGGCTATTGTATCTAAGGCCTTATTTGAAATAACTATAATTTTACACTTTTGTTCATTTGATTCATTCAATGTCATATTCTGGAATAAATAGACGTGACTTTCACTGAATATATCTACCTTTATAACAAATTTGGTCAGCTGTAACAGACTATGGATAAAAAATTACACCAACATCCAGAGAAAATGAAAGTCTTAGTATTACTTTCTTAGTGACTTGGAGGAAAATCATGTAAAAAATATTTTACTTTAAGTGTTTCTGACATATTTTTGGTGTGTGCTATTCAGTTTACATCTTCAAAAAGAGATTCATTGCCTTGGTGATCCAGGTTTTGCATAATGGTATATGTGCTATTACAGACTATCGTCCTCACTGTTCAGAAAGTTAGTTCTATGAGTATTATATCTCCAAATTATACTAGCATTAGAGAGAGGTTGTTTTTATGAGCGGAAGTCAGGATATCACTCATATTAATTGGCTAGGGCATAAAGCTGTGAATTGATGAAACTAACTACTGTTCTAAGGGAAATACTATGGTAATGGATTTTAAGAAGGGGATTTTTGTTTCTGGGGATTGTATTAGCCAGACTGACTGTTCGTTCAGTAGCTGTTCAGAGATTACTGTAATGCTTTGTATTTTCCTAACTACAGTAGTGCTAGTCATTTGCAATGCAGTCTTTGTAGTCTACAAACTCTGGCCAATGTTTGTCAATCAGATGGAAAGCATTAGGCCATATGAGATACAAATGCCGAACAACTAGAGTTTCCTTTGCTATTGTGGCAGTTCACCTCTGAAAACCTGTGCATTTTACTTGGGGCTCAGATGGAAATAGGGATCTGAGCAGTGCATTACTTAGCATGGAAACAGCTCACTTCACATCCCTGGGACTAGGCATCCAGCATGTAGCCTTCCCACACAATGAAGGTAACATATGATACAGCTTAAAGCTAGACTTACAAGAAGGATGTCATTGAGCTCCTAAGAAAATAGGTTTCATTGGACTAAAGCAGGGAACAAAGATTAGTGGTTAAAGCTCTAAAGACTATTTCTTATGAAATAGTTATTAGATAAAATACTTAGTCTAACAAGTGGTTGAGTGCCCAATTATTAGGTTAGACTATTGTTACCTCTTTCAGACATCTTGAACACTTATTACTGATGGTAACCTAGCTTCAATTAAAGAAGATTGGTTTTCCATTCAGAAAGATTTATCCAGTAGACAGGGCACTTCCTGAATAGGTGGAAGATTTCAACCTTGTTCTCTTTGTGCCAAAGGAGAGATCTCTATCTCTCTGGATCAATTCTCTCTCCCAATAGTGAAATGCAAAGAAAACAGTACAGCTTTTGCAAGAGAACAGAGAGTGTCATCAGGATAGTGTATAGGCTGGTAAATAAATATTTTGAGCTCAAGGATGAATTGTGTTATTCTTCCTAGTTAGCTAGTCCACTGCAGGATTTTATGCACAAAGAAACCAAAACTAAGTCTCATGGATCATCCATTGACTACCCGTGACATACCACAATGCCCTGATCTCCTACTCCTGACTATAGTACACTACAGTTCTCATCCTACCATGGACATTGAGGATGGGAAATACTTCTTTACCTTGCCTCTTAAGTATTCTGGGCTCTTGATACAAACATGAACGTGAGAGTTTGGAAGTGATGCATGGCCCTTTAATTAAAAAATAGTATTTGTTGAACAAGATTTTATGTCCTGGGAAAAATTTAGAAGGAACAGTTGGAAAAGTTCTTTTCTCTCTCCCTCTCTTCTTCCTTATCTCACTCTCTCCTTTATTTCTTCTTGCCTTCTTTCTTGCTCTCCTTCTCTCTTTATTCTTGCTAGAACTCTCCATCAGTGTTCTAATTTTCTTTCAGACAGCCTTCTACCCCTGAGGCTCTAGCAGATTTCAATCTAGGAATCTACAGTCATTTATTTCTGTTTGCTGTCTTCTGAACGTTGCAGTGGTTGCTAATCAGGTGTAGTGTTAATCCATTTTCTAAAGAATAGATAGGTGTCTTCCTTCATAAAGAGCCATCATAATTGACACCGTTAGAGATAAAATTGTTCTGAGTACTTGAATTATCCTTCTCAACTGTGATTTATGTCAGGAGTAGCAAACCCATTCTTGATTAGGATAATAAAAAACCATGAAACCACTAAAATAACCAAGATGGCTTATTAAAAGTAGTGTTTCAAATTTGACATCTGTGTCTTAAGTTTACTCCACTGTAGAGAGACCTTTACCTTCTTATAGCTGAATATGTACAAAGAATGACTGTAAATCATCAAGCATTGAAACTTGGGGCATATCCTTGAAAAAAATGAGAAGATGAAGCACTTGAGGCTATGGTCTAGTGGCTAGGGTATGCTGGGACAAAGGCTGGAACCGATGATCCTAGAGGACCCCCCCAACCATAGTAACTCTATGAAACTCATATGTAACTCATATGTAACCCATATGTAACTCATAGTAACTCTACCTGAAATGCCTGTACACCAATGCACGCAGTATGGGGAATAAACAGGAGGAGTTAGAGGTCTGTGTGCGGTCTAAAGGTTATGACCTGGTGGCAATTACAGAGACATGGTGGGACAGCTCACATGACTGGAATGTGGTCATGGATGGCTATGTCGTTTTTAGGAAAGATCAGTCAGTGAAGCGAGGTGGTGGAGTTGCTCTTTATGTGAGGGAGCAACTTGAATGTATTGAGTTTTCTCCAGGGGCTGATGAGGGGCAAGTTGAAAGTCTGTGGGTAAGAATTAAGGGGCAGGCAGGCATGGGCGATACAGTTGTGGGGGTCTATTACAGACCTCCTGATCAGGACGAGGGAGTTGATGAGGCTTTCTACAGGCAGCTGAAAGCAGCCTCACAACTACAGGCCTTGGTCCTCATGGGGGATTTTAACTACCCCGATATCTGCTGGGAGACTTTCACAGCCAGCCATTCACAGTCTAGGAGGTTCCTCCAGTGCATTGATGATAATTACTTAATGCAAATGGTGGATAAGCCGACTAGGAGAGGAGCGCTGCTGGATCTTGTACTTACCAACAAGGAGGGTCTTGTTGAAGCAGTGATGGTCGATGGCAGCCTTGGCTGCAGTGATCATGAGATGGTGGAGTTCAGGATCTTGTGTGGGAGGAATAGAGTACCAAGCAAGACCAGAACCCTGGACTTCCGCAGGGCCAACTTTAGCCTCCTTAATCAATTGTTAAGGGAAGTCCCATGGGACAGGGTGCTAGATGGTAAAGGGGCTCAAGATAGTTGGTCAACATTCAAGGACCACTTCTTGCAAGCTCAGGATCAGAGTGTCCCAATGGGTATGAAATCAAGTAAGGGAGCTAGGAGACCAGCATGGTTAAACAAGGAACTGCTGGGCAAACTTAGGTGGAAAAAAAGAATTTATGGATCATGGAAAGAGGGGCTAGTCACTTGGGAGGAATATAGGACAGTTGTCAGAGGATGTAGAAAGGCAATTAGGAAAGCTAAGGCCTCCTTAGAACTTAACCTTGCAAGCCAGGTTAAGGACAATAGAAAGGGCTTTTTCAAATACATAGCTAATAAAACAAACACTAGAGGCAATATAGGCCCACTGATGAATGAGGGGGGTGCCCTAGAGACAGAGGATATAAAGAAGGCAGAGGTGCTGAATACCTTCTTTGCCTCTGTCTTTACTCCTGCAGGCTTTCCCCAGGAGCCCCTGATCCCTGTAGCCCCGGAAGAAGTCAGGATAAAGGAGGAGTTTGCCTTGGTAGATGAGGATTGGGTTAGGGATCAGTTGAGCAATCTGGATATCCATAAATCAATGGGACCAGATGGAATGCACCCAAGGGTGCTGAGGGAGCTGGCAGAGGTCATTGCTAGGCCACTCTCCATCATCTTTGGTAAGTCATGGAGAACAGGAGAGGTGCCTGAGGACTGGAGGATAGCAAATGTCACTCCAATCTATAAGAAGGGCAAGAAGGAGGACCCGGGTAACTATAGACCGGTCAGCCTCACCTCCATCCCTGGAAAGGTGATGGAACAGCTTGTTCTTGGCACGATCTCGAGGCACATCAAGGATGAGGGGGTCATTAAGAGCAGTCAACATGGTTTTACCAAGGGTAAGTCATGTTTGACCAACCTTATTGCCTTCTATGAGGAAATAACTAGGTGGATAGATGATGGTAGAGCGGTAGATGTGGTTTATCTTGATTTCAGTAAAGCATTTGACACTGTCTCCCACAGCATCCTCGTAGATAAGCTGATAAAGTATGGGTTTGGTGATCAGGTAGTGAGGTGGATTATGAACTGGCTGAAGGGAAGAAGCCAGAGAGTTGTGGTTAATGGGACGGAGTCTAGTTGGAGGTCTGTGACTAGTGGAGTCCCTCAGGGGTCGGTACTGGGACCGGTGTTGTTTAATATCTTCATCAACGACTTGGATGAGGGTACAGAATGTATCCTCAGCAAGTTTGCTGATGATACCAAACTAGGAGGAATGGCTGACACACCAGAGGGTTGTGCTGCCATTCAACGAGACCTTGATAGGCTGGAGAGTTGGGCGGGGAGAAACTTAATGAATTTCAACAAGGGCAAGTGTAGAGTTTTGCATCTGGGGAAGAACAACCCCATGTACCAGTACAGGTTGGGAGCTGACCTGCTGGAGAGCAGTGTAGGGGAAAGGGACCTGGGGGTCCTGGTGGACAGCAGGATGACCATGAGCCAGCAATGTGCCCTTGTGGCCAAGAAGGCCAATGGCATCCTGGGGTGTATTAGAAAGGGAGTGGTTAGTAGGTCGAGAGAGGTTCTCCTTCCCCTCTATTCTGCCTTGGTGAGGCCACACCTGGAGTATTGTGTCCAGTTCTGGGCCCCCCAGTTCAAGAAGGACAGGGAACTGCTTGAGAGAGTCCAGCGTAGAGCCACAAAGATGATTAAGGGAGTGGAACATCTCCCTTATGAGGAAAGGCTGAGGGAGCTGGGTCTCTTTAGCTTGGAGAAGAGGAGACTGAGGGGTGACCTTATTAATGCTTATAAATATGTAAAGGGTGCGTGTCATGAGGATGGAGCCAGGCTCTTCTCAGTGACATCCAATGATAGGACAAGGGGCAATGGGTGTAAGCTGGAACATAGGAGGTTCCACATAAATGTGAGGAAGAATTTCTTCACAGTGAGGGTGACAGAACACTGGAACAGGCTGCCCAGAGAGGTTGTGGAGTCTCCTTCTCTGGAGACATTCAAAACCCACCTGGACATGTTCCTGTGTGACCTGATCTAGGTATTCCTGCTCTGGCAGGGGGGTTGGACTAGATGATCTTTTGAGGTCCCTTCCAATCCCTAACATTCTGTGATTCTATGTTTCTATGATTTACTAATGAAGAGGGTGACGTAATGCTTCTTGAGCTGTGGAACAGAGCGATATAGTTTTAGGTACTGGTACTTGAGGAAAAGGCATACTGATTCTACAACAATGCATATGTATCACCGCTGAATCCCTTTTCTTCCTTCACCAATAACCAGTCCACAAAGTCTCCGAATCATTCACTATGTCTTTGAATTTCAGATTTGGGTTTCAGGACATGGAGTAGAGTGTGAGCCATTTATAAGTACTGATGGAATGCAGTGCAGGTATTGATTATCTATTAAGTGTTGGCAACATTCTGCTAGATTCAAATCAAGGACAGAGAAATGAGCTTGGCTGAAAAAAGATTTATCACTTTTCCCTTTTATCTTTTTCCTAGGTAGCAAAGCTTTGTTCCCCAAATTACTTTGCATTAGCTACTTTCCTCACAGTCTTTAATTGTGCTCAACTACAGCACACCCTTGATATTTTCAGGTTTAATTTGCGAAAACACAGAGGGAAACTGTCAGGAAGAACTGCATTAGGTTGAAGATAAGTTGAAAACCCAGATGAAAAGAATCTGTCAAAAAATGCTTAAAATGTCAATGACATTTTTGTCAACATTGTGAATTGCTGTGGCCAGAAAAGGATTATTGCTTTCCAGAAGATATGATTTTTTTTTTTTTTTTTTACCAGATAAACTTCTGATATTTGGAATAGCTTTATTTCAGTACACTGTCCTCACAATATCTGAATAGAGGTTCTAGAGGTTATTTCTGTCCCTGGAACCTCTTCAGACCTAGAGTGTGGCTCTGAATGCCACAGCTTGAACCTCTCTCTGCTCACCTGAAAAACTGACATCATTCTCACCATCATTAGACACAATTTTGTAACTGATAGGCAACAGCTCTGTTTAATTACAAAGCACATTATTATTACTTGAAATTTGGAGCCTTCCCAGTTTTGTCATTTGTGAGAGATGCCAAAGGATATTACAATAGTTATTTTTCATTGATAACTATCATTCAAATGTTAAACAACAATCAAGTCCATAAGGCAATGTGTGGGAACACAGCCTCTGTCCAGGTGTGCAATCCATATAAGAAAGACAAACAGAACCAGAAATTTCAGTTGTGAATTCCCTACTTAAAAACATCTGTGAAATAAAGCAAGCAGTTCCTTCTAACAGAATACAAATATTTCACCAGCATTTTTGAGGGATTTTTAAGTAAAGTTTATATTGTCACAGAGCAGTAAACATGATGGTGATATACACACTATATGCTTATAGACCAAGATGATCTCCAGGGGTCCCTTCCAATATGTGATTCTGTGATATGGTCTTGATGATAGCAGTTTCATTATTTATTAATTTCACACATGGCCATACAGCAGAACACCATATAATTTCTGCTTCTACCTTGACACTAAAGGTGAAGACACCCTAATAGAATTGACTTGCTCAGTCAGGTGGTAAAATGTTAATTAGTTTTCATAAAAGATTAATCCATTTAATTCTAAGTGAGTGAATTTATTCCAGGATGCTGAAAAAACTCACTATGATACGCTTCAAATTAGCACAACATGTCTTTGGAAAACGCCACAAAGTAATAAGATTTCAGGAGCATACTGTTCCACATGTCTCCCAGTAGTTAAAAGGTTAAAACATAAAAAGTTATCACAGGGAGAAAAGGTTGAGATTGTACTGTTTGGGTGCAATTTGTGCAGAATCCACATTCATACAGCTAATTATCATCAAAGTGTAATCCAACAGTTTTCCTGAACTAGTAACTGTCATGGCTGTGTTTCTGCTGACCACAGCTTAAAAGAAATTTAAAACAATCAGACTTAGAGAAAAGGGCTACAAAGACAAAATGAATACAGGGGAAGAAAAAAAAAAAAAAAAAAAAGAAGAAGAAGAAAAAAGTTCATAGCAATAAATAAAACTCAGATATTAGCACAATTATGGAAAATTGATAGGAGGAGGAAAAGGCTATCAAGGGAATCATCCGTAACCTAAGAAATTTAGCAGATAAAAAAGAGCTTTCAGCAACAAAACGAACATGAATATGGTCCTGGCTTATTCCTACCCAGAAAAGATAAAACTATGGATAAAAATGTACAAGGGACATATGCACTCGGTAAATATTTCTGTTCTCTGCTTGGAAAAAACAGGTAATGTATTCTCAGCACCCTATTGTCTTTCAATACCTTCCTTTCTGCCAGTACTGCAAAAGGATGTAAAGAGAGATACTACTACTAAATGTATTTAAATCGGTAGACCTATATAATTATTATGCACAGGTTTTGAAAACTAAGAAGTTCTCCTTAACATAAATGTTGATTTTCTATGAATCTTGGAAAACCAGTAGACTTCCAGAGAATACTTAAACAAAATGACCTGAGTCATTGACACAGCCTGAGAGAAGACTGATACAGGTCTAGATTAAAATAGAATTAAACGAGGGAAATATAATTGATTATAATCAACGTGGCCTTATAAAAAGCAGATCCTGTCAAGATAACATTGGAAGTTACTTTGAAAAAAACCAAAAGCTCATAAATACAGTAGATAAGATACATTTCAATTTGATTTCAAAAGGTATGATAAGACATGGAAGTTTTAAAATCAAATTATTGTTATATGAAATCAAGAAGGCATGTATTACATGAATTAAGAATTGGCTAATTAGTGAGTTTCAAAAGGCATTTGTGAATTACATTTTTATAAAAGACCAGCAATCAGTGCTATCCAGTCAGGCCTCATTCTTCTTCCTAAGTTGTCTGCCTGATGTAGTTGCAGACTCTGAAAGTCTTATGAATACGGAGATGAGAGTAAACTGAGGGAAGAACCATTTTATATGTACCCTATTCCTTATAAGTTTTCCTTAAACATTTTTTGCTGGCCACTGTTGGAGATGAGGCACTGGACTAGATAGTCTGTCCTTAACAGCTGCCCTAACATAGTAATGTAATTTTTTAAACTGGTGGCTCAGAAGTAAACACAAAATTATTATTGTTCAGGTTTTCAGATAACACAAATATTAGAGAATTGAAATTAAGGTGAATAAAATGACTAATTGGAACACTGTACACATAAACAGTTCAAGCAGCAGTAGAGCAGTTTCGTTGTCTCTATGCTGAGCAGCCTTGTAGCACTGTCTGCAACACCATGTTCAGCTCTGGGATCTGTAAGGATATAGGATATGGAAGAACTGGAGAAAGCTCAGAGACTAACTCTGAGAATGGTTATAGAAATAAAACATGTACTTCTAAAAGAAATTCCAAGAGCTCGTCAAAAAAAGAAAGTTTACTGCATAGCAGTCTGTAAATATCTTCGTACATTAGAAAAAGGGACTACAGGGAAAGAGGGACTATATAATTCAAAAGTGCATTTTACACAGTGGGTTATTTAAATACAAGTTAAATTTTACTGAGGCTGTTGTACAGTCCCCACCTCTGGCATTTTTTGAATTAATATCATATCAATTATGTTTGTTTTCTTAAACTTTGTGTCATGATTCCCCAAGACATTACACAAAACTGAGAAAGAAGTTTAAGAAAGAAATGTTAGAAAAGGCTTATGAAGTATTTAAGCTTAAGAAATTCTACCTGTTTCCATATGGGGTTGCATGAAGACTGATGATTATGGAATGGTTCATGTTGGAGGAGATCACACAGCAAGTGCAGGACAATGGGGGGATCAGGTCCACCCAGCATGGGTTCATGAAGGGCAAGTCCTGTTTAACCAACCTGATCTCCTTCTATGATCAGGTGAGCCGCCTAGTGGATGAGGGAAAAGCGGTGTATGTTGTCTACCTGGACTTCAGTAAGGCATTTGACACTGTTTCCCACAGCATTCTGCTGGAGAAGCTGGCGGCTCATGGTCTAGACAGTTGGACTCTTCGCTGGGTTAAAAACTGGCTGGATGGCCGAGCCCAGAGAGTTGTGGTGAATGGAGTTAAATCCAGATGGAGACCGGTCACAAGCGGTGTCCCTCAGGGCTCGGTCTTGGGGCCAGTCTTGTTTAATGTCTTTATCGATGACCTGGATGAGGGGATCGAATGCATCCTCAGTAAATTTGCAGATGACACGAAATTGAGTGGGAGTGTCGATCTGCCTGAGGGTAGGGAGGCTCTGCAGCAGGATTTGGACAGGCTGGAGCAATGGGCCGAGGCCAACTGTATGAGGTTTAACAGGGGCAAGTGCCAGGTCATGCACTCCGGTCAAAACAACCCCATGCAGCGCTACAGGCTTGGGGAAGAGTGGCTGGAAATCTGCCTGGTGGAAAAGGACCCGGGGGTGTTGGTTGACAGCCAACTGAACATGAGCCAGCAGTGTGCCCAGGTGGCCAAGAAGGCCAATGGCATCCTGGCCTGTATCAGAAACGGTGTGACCAGCAGGAGTAGGGAGGTGATTGTGCCCCTGTACTCGGCACTTGTGAGACTGCACCTTGAGTACTGTGTCCAGTTCTGGGCACCACAGTATAAGAAGGACATTGAGGTGTTGGAGCAAGTCCAGAGAAGGGCAACGAGGCTGGTGAGAGGTCTGGAAAACAGGCCTTATGGAGACCGGCTGAGGGAACTGGGGTTGTTTAGTCTGGAGAAGAGGAGACTGAGAAGAGACCTCTACAACTACCTAAAAGGAGGTTGTAGTGAGGCTGGTGTTGGTCTCTTCTCCCAAATTACTAATGAGAGGACGAGAGGAAATGGCCTCAAGTTACGTCAGGGGAAGTTTAGGTTGGATATTAGGAAGAAGTTCTTTACTGAGAGGGTGGTTAGGCACTGGAACAGGCTGCCCAGGGAGGTGGTGGAGTTGCCATCCATGGGGGTGTTCGAAAAATGGGTTGATAAGGCACTTGAGGCCATGGTCTATTGGTTTAGTGGTTAGTAATATGATGGGATAAAGGTTGGACTTGATGACCCTGGAGGTCCCTTCCAACCATAATTATTCTATGATTCTATCAAAAAGGGAGTTAAACTTTCAAAACATTTGGGAAATAAACAATTAAGTCCAGAAATCCTTAAGGATTATTACAGGCAGAAGATCAGGTGAGATAATCATAATGCCCTTTCAGTTCTTGGAATTTATTTATCTATTAATTAGACCTATGTAAGTGGGGATTTGATTGCTCCAAGGCATCAAGCTGGAAGCTTAATTTATCTGATCTGCATGAACTTATTGTACCAGACATACATGAAATTGAACTTAGAGATTTTAATATACGCCAGTGATCCAGGAGTCAGGTCAACAAAGGGCATGGAAATAATATCACTGATACAGACATTTTTGCAGGTATGAGCTGGGATTTATGCCAACTGAGGATCTGCCGCGCATTTTCAAGCCTGCATGGGCCAATACCTTTTGCTGTCAAATATTGGTAGAGGCTGTAACATAATTAAGAATGGCTTCTGCACATTTAAAGTGCTCCCTAATGTTTATCCAAGTCCTTTGGATCACATTCTAGCCCCTGTGTGGCTTCAGAATGTAGTGATATTCTTTGAAATGGTTATGCTCATTATAACATCATCAGTTTAGCAGCAATGACTCAAATATGTATGGTAGCACTGGGAATACATATTTAGTCTAATCATTTAGCAAGAAGAAAAGAAACAATGGATAGGGGTTTTTGCTGGAGGATGAAGAACACAGAGTAAGTATTAATTTTAATACTTCAACATTTGTTTTACTATTTCTTAAATAACTAGTTAGCATTTATATTACAATTTATTACCATCTAATCTGCAAGGGCTACTCAGTCCTCTGTTCTTCATGCTATAGCAAGCAGTGGCTCCCACTGCTCCTTTAAACCAAGATTAGTTTAGTAAAACAAGCAAGGGAGACAAAATGCTCTGTCTCCCATTATCTTGGCCATCTGTGTGTTTTCCTCATGCCATGTCTCCAAATGCTTTAAAAATATGCCAGGTAAAGTGTTAATAGCTAATGAAAATACACAATAGTCCCTGCTCAACCTATACTTTATCTTCTCCTTGACCTTCTCTTTTTCTCTTTCTCCAAAAAATGAAATACAAAATAATTTACCTGATGAAATGCCATGTGACTATTTGCACTGCTAAATCTGCTCAAGACTAAAAGCAACCAAAAATAAAATCCTAATGTCTGCTTTTCCTACCAAAAAAACACATGCTCGTCTTGCTTCCGAATTGATGCAAACCTGCAGGTAACCCCTCCCATTCCATGATGGTGAGGTTAGCAAGGATGAACAAGTGAAGAGTGCCTGGAGGGCAGGAACCTGGTTGGGTTTGTAGGGATTCTTGCATTGGAGCAGGAATCTGTTCTACAAGGAAGGTGGCTTTCAATATTCCCATTCTGGAAAAGGGGGATTAAAGGAGACTTTAGACTTGCCCCTCTTTAGGTTTTTCCATTAGGCCTCACTTCAACCCTGGGACCTTTACCCAACCTGAAAGAATAGGATGAGCCCCCACTCCTCTCCAGCAGGTTCCCACAGACTTCTGTTTCTCCTTAGGGTGCAGAGGCAAGCTGCAAGCCACTTCCTTTTCCTCTGGAAACAGAGCAACTATTTCTACCATTCCTAGCTTAGATCCACCTATTTAATAGTAAAGTAAGGCCATATCTCCTGCAGGTGCAGTGCTTCATAGTGTACACAGACCTAACATCAAATATTTGCTTGTACATACTGCTGCTGTAAAGGCACATGGGATTTCACAGGTAGAGAAAAGTCCCCTGAAAGGACCTGGACAGATGCAAGACAATCTGCAGTGCAAGTCATTTCCTATATTGGAGAGGTTTCTAACACTCACTAGCCATCAGCGTCTGCACTAATAAAATTATAATAAAGGAATACTGAAGCAGAGCAATACACTCTGGATATGAACAGATCTGGCCATGCCTGATGGAGATCACAGAATCACAGAATGTTAGGGATTGGAAGGGACCTCAAAAGATCATCTAGTCCAATCCCCCTGCCAGAGCAGGAATCCCCCTGCCAGAGATGTGTGCTAAACCTCTGGCTAGTATGCTATCCACTACCAAAGAGATGGTTTCAAATAACACTTTTTTTTCCCCATATCTTCCTCAGTATGTTTATTCACCTCCTTTTGAAGTCTATGGAGAGTTTTACCTACAGCTGATGGAGGTCAGGTTAAGGGCTTTGCCTGGATGATGCTTGGGAGCAAGAATCTCATCTTCCTGTCTGTCTATAAAAGATCATGTACATGGGGCTACCCACAGAAGTGATAGATCAGAATTTAGTTAAATGGGTTTTCTCTATTATCATAGACTGATGTTTGCCAAATGTAAGGCTTTGCACTTGTAGGCTTATTTTTAGAAACAAACACAGTAAACACAGTATGTTTTTAGTATGGGTGTCCTTTCATAAATATGTGATCATCACAAAATTCTCACAGAGCTGTTACCTCTTCTGTACCTCTTTTTATCTGAGTGGGGCTTCACCACGCCCCTCGCACAAAAATTAATTTGCCATTGCACTTGAATAAAAACATGATTAGTTTTGATGTGGTCATTCTGCAATGATTTATCATTCTATAGACAACCCTTGTCCTGCAACTGTCATAAATTCAGGTGAAAATTAAAAAGGAAAATCATATATAGGATAGATCAAGATGACTTTAAGCACATCTGAAATCACCAGTTTGTTGAAAGTAAACAGCATGCTGAAATGTGTACAATTTATCACATTTCTCATTTATTTATATTTTGGAATTGCTGACATATCTTAATTTAGTATTAAAAACAATCTGGAGAATAAGAACATGAAATTTTGTTTTGAAGTTAACATTATTAAAAAAAAGAGAGAGAGAAAAATATAAAGTGTTTCCTGACCAGATTTACATTTTTTAAGCTTTCCAAATTGAAATAGAGAAGCACACTGTCCAGATTCTTCTAGGATAATCCTATGACTCTTCTTCCCTCTTGCATGTGGATTTATTATCATGTGGCATTGACTTTTATGGGATGGTAATGTTATTGCTTTGATTTAGATTCTTTCCAAATACCATAGTCTATTAAAAGCATCAGTTCATCAAAGTCCACAGTATTAATTTACCAGGAATATCCCCATAGGATTTTTAAAAATAATTTTGCATTATGAAATCATGCTTCAAACTGAACTAACAGAAATCTAATTATAAATGGGAGCACAGTGCTAATTAAACCACCCACTCCAGTATTAAGGCCCACTTGGGGGTATTCACATTGGTAAATTGCCAATTCACACTAAATTGCAGGATATAATATTCCAGTATTGGCTAGCCCTACCTTCCTGTTCCTCTCTCTCCTTTGGCCTGCTCCATAACAATGAAGTGTAGAAGGCAAGAAGTTCAATGATTTTTCAATCTTTGAAATATTTTTCTGTGAATAACGATAACTACTGTAGTAGCAAGGGTCAATCTAAAACATGAACAGTTCCCAAGCCTGACTCCTCACATGGTTAAAAGTAACCTAACGTGCTCTCTTACATGCTTGGCCTGTCCCAGATGCTGATCCAGATCATCTTGTTATCCCAAGCTATGACAAAGGACTGAGGAAGGCAGCTGTGTGCTAATCCATGTTCAGAGCCTTAGCACTTCCCAGCAGAGAATCTCATTTCAGGAGAAAGGGGGCATCAATGCACGGTGGCCCCATCCACCACTCTGATATGGCCCATCTAGCTTCTCTGCCTTGAGTCTTCATGAGAGAGGACAGGTTCTCCAGCAAAACAGCCACAACAAACCCCCGGTCAATCCTGTCTGATCTACAGGCACTGCTAGTACAAAAGCCAAGTGCCACATGGGCCAGCTAGCCTCAATCTTGTTTTCTGGCATTTAGGCTGAAGGTCACCTATGTGACAAACAGCCTGTGTATGATAAAATCACCTGCTTTGCTTTGCTACTTTGTTCAGAGAGAGAGAGGGAGAGAGATACATTAAAATGAGTATTCAGAGCATTCATTTTAATGAGAAGAGAGATTATTTGATTCCCAGTAAGTCAGCACTCTGCTGAGAGATACCAAGAAAGTGACATGACTTACCCAAGGATTTGATTTCAGAGTAAGGATAGTGACTCATATCTTTTGCTCTGAGAGAAAGGTAACTAGGTGATAGATGCTTTACCACTCTGATAAGACAGAGAGAAGGATGGATAGAGAAGTGTCATGGCAATTAGCCTTCACTAAGTAGTGATAACCTGGGGTCTAGGACAAAATAAGAATAGAAGGAGGAATATTAACAAGTCATGTCAAGGACTACACATGCATGATGATATCAGTTTCTTTCCAACAAAACTTGGTTTTCTATTTATTACATTGAAGTGCTTGGCCTCTTAGATACTACCTGGGTGTTACCATCAAACACTAACGGGAATTTTACCTCTTTAGTGGACAAATGCATAGTCAAGCTGGGACCTTTCTGACCCAGTAGCAACATTTCCTTCCAAATATGTATGTCTAGAGAAATCCCATGGGTAACTTTGAAAGGCTTCTGTGATGTATCAGTAGAAAGACACATGGGACTATGATTTCATATAATAACTTACAGCTAAATGGTGTCAAGCTTGTCCACAATTTGTCTGACAAATCTCTGAAGATACCATAGGGAAGGAAATAGCACTAGCACTTTGCAGGTAGAAATGTCCAGTACAGAGAGAGTAGTGAAGTACCACAGCAAACATATTTCCCCAACAGGAAAAAAAATCCTGCATGGGGAAAAAAATTTCTTCTATATATAATACTATTTTCATATTTTCTGTTAGATGTGATATACATCACTTTTTCCTACGTATTTTTTTTCTTTTCCCCCAGAAAAAAGAAGAATCTTGAGAAAGTTGCAGGGCAGATCCAATGGGAAGTGAATAGCATGACTGATCCTATAACGCATCCAGTGCTAGTGAAACAGTCACCGATTGCATGTGCCATTTGCTCTCAGATCTCTGAGCTGGTTCCCTCTCTGTCACACATCTGTGTGAAAAGCGCAAGTCAGATACTTGCTCTGATGCTTTTGGAACAGGTATGTCTCTGACCACACTGCTGCAAAAAGATGAGTCTTACAAATAGATAAAAACATAGATTTGACTCCTTAAATTACAGTTTGCTGAAATCTTCCACTGAAGCTTACTGAGTTTCTACAAAGCAACCTTACACTTGCTTCCTAATGTTTTTTTTTTCTCCGTGAACCTAAAGGCAAAGACAGAAGAAAAGGTAACTTAAATGTAGGTGCTTTCTATCAAATGCTTTGTCAGTGCTATTGGGAGATCCTGCAACCGTGTCAGTTCTCCGGGGCAGAATATGCAGTAGCTGTTTACAGCATGTTTTGTTATAGTCCATTTTTATCAGTTAGTTCCTGAAAAATGAGACAATGCAGCAAGGAACTTTGTTACTAATTTCATGTTTAAAGGAACTGCCTCTGCTCTGGATGTTTTATGGAGAATTCAAGTGAGTGTAAGTGAAATTTAAACCTCTTTAGAACCTGTCCTGTCACCGAATGGCAAGCCACACATGCAAAAGCAGAGCATACCTATGGTAATCATTCCCCTATTACATCTTTCCATCCCAGCACCACAGCTTAAAGACTTCCTGGGCCAGAGGTCGTAACTCAACCTTTGTCTTGAATAGCTACTGAAAGACTTTGAGGGCTCTCTGCAGATTCCAGGCAGTGTAAAAAGGAAAAAAGCATAAGTAAGAATCACAACAGTCATCTTTCAAGCAATATGGTATGTCCAGAAACCTGCAAGGTGATTGTGAAAGATGCCTGGAGTGATTCTTGTTCACTCCTACTTGCAATCCACAGTGGAGACACAGCATAATTCTAAAGGCAGCTGCTGTTGTTCCAAATGCTCTGGCAGGAGATGGTCTCACTTTTCATTCATTGTAGGCTGAAGGTGTATCACAGACTCCCACACACGAATTAAAAACTCCATAAGGAAGACCAACAATTCAAAAAGTTGTATGTATGTGTGTGTAAGGGTGTCTTTCTTCCCTAAGTAACATGTACCATCTTTTTATTCAGAATTAATTGCATTAATGTTGAAGAGCCGCATTTTTTCAAGCTGCCATAAATATGCAACATTTACTAGTTGCCAATCAGAAACATATGTTGTTAAGAGCCTCATGTGAACATTACATCCAAAGAACCCAACAGATTAGGTTTTGGTTTGGTTTGGTTTTTTTACTAAGTAATCTGTTCACAAGTGTCTGTGCAACACTTACACATGTCTAGTTCATCTAAAAAGCTCCTAAACAGATCATCCTCTGCCATGGATGGTATATCCCACCAAACACTGCTATTATGTACTATTACCATTTATGAGCACTCTTTTTCTAAACTGAGTTGGAGCTTTGGTTTTCACTTGCTTTGGTTGGGGGGAGGGGAGTGGAAGGAGGTGAAAAAGTGACTGAACAAGAAGAATGTAGAAGTTAAGTTAAAAAAATTTTGTTCTGTTCTTGCAGATATGTTTTTTCATCTATTCATTACTTTTTGCATATGCATGTCTGTGTGTAATGTAGGTTTCATTGCTTATATAAGTTTCTGGTTAATATACTTTAAAAGCTTCATGTAGAACATCATCATTTGAATTATTTATCGTTAGAGACGCTTTTAAGGCACTTATCACCATGATATCTGAATGCACTTTTTATAGTTTGCATTAGGTCATCAGTAGCTAAAAAGAGAGAGAAAAAAATCCATCCTGCTCTGCAGTACTCTATAGCTGAAAGGCAAAGGAGGTGTTTTTTGGCCGGTCAGCTAAAAAAGCAGAAACTTGTTGCTTCAGATCAGCCCACACACAGAAGTACAATTGCAGTCCCCAAGCACACCCAGATATGCTCCAAAGTATTTCCAATAGATGCTATTTGCAGAGACATGCCTCTTTTCCAGAATGCCCTCCCTCTAGATCCCAAACCCCTCATCCTGCTCCTAAAGATCTTAGTATTTTCTATGAGTAAAGGCTACGTAATCAGGATAACGGAATCCTATTCCATGGCCATGAAACTGACAGGAATGTAGAGCATCCAATAGCTGTGTCTCTGTTCTTGTGAGACCTATTGCCCAGCTCCAGGCTGTGAGTGGAAAGTGTGGGTGTTATGGGTGGAATATGGAACAGGCTTTCTGCACGATGTTATCTTCTGGTGTTGGATTGAGAGTTATTTTAGCTATATTTCACTGAGATCTCAGCTATATTGAATTATTTTGCACCTGCTTCAGGCTAAAAGGATGCATAGAGGCAATTACTGCAGACTAGTTGATGTGCAATAACATGTTAGCTATGTTACTTTATTCATACATCTAAACCATTAGACAACTCTAATAGGAAGCAAGATATCCTGAGGTAATTCTCAACTGCAATAGGCTAAAAATAAAAACACAAGTGTCTCATCCACTTCTCAACTGACGTGCTCTTGTATGTTACCTAAGAAAACATGTCCATGTGTCTAAACCATAAGCAAGATTTTCTTAACCATTAGAGAAATTCTTCTTTTAGGGGTAAGCAGCATAGGGTTCAAATCTCACATCTTCTTGTGAAAAATGCATGTGTTGTTCCCTTATCATATCTGATCCTGAATTTTGGCAACTGACCTTCAAAGCCACTGCTGAACAGACTTTGTTTTTCAGAGCATCAGGAGTCAGACTGTTCAATACAGCACTTCCCCTGTATCTCATCTTATATTCTGTATTTATTATTCACATCATGAAGCTTCTCCTGCAACGTGCTAGAATTGCTGCTGCTTCTGGTACTGTATTTCACTCATGCCTCTTTTTTTTTTTTACTTTAGTTTTTTTAGAAAAAAACTTTCACTAGTTTTATCTTGCAGTCAAACTTGTTAATTCTGCTCACTCTTCAGGAAAGAATACAGTATTTCCCATTAAACCACAGCACAGCATTATCCCAGCTAGACTGAAAGAGCCTGTAAAAAATCACACTTCTTGTATTGTTTCAGAAAATAAAAATACCAGAATAGCCATACTGAACCAGAACCTATCAGTGGTCAATAGTACAAACTTGAGTAAAAATATAAGATTAGAGTAAGTCTACAGTGACACTTCCTTATTATAACATCCAAGATTTTAGCAATGACTAGTTTACAGATGTCCTGATCCAGAGATTGTACCCGCATGTTCACTCTTCATAGCCCTCCGGGGACTTGTCTTCCATTAATATGTCTATTTTTTTCTAAACCCACTTATACTTTGGGACCCTGCAACAATCTGAAGTAGTAAATTTTTCAGTTCGCTTGTTCAAAGGCATGCTTAAAATTATCATGGAAGTCTTTCTCAAAATTGCAGATAGAGATTCCATGATAGCATAAAAAAAAGGGACTAAAAGAAAACATTTCCTTGCAATCAGTGCTCTTCTACCATGTTGTAGAGCCACAGCTGAAGTACCTGTGATGTAAATAAACCTAAGGTACTTGGAAGACAGCAACTACAACAAAGTAAAGCAATGGCATACCTCTCCAGCTCTGGGCTAGAGGAAGAGGAGCTGCAATACACATTCTTGTGCAAGGATATCTGATGAAGAAGCAGAAATACTGAAGTCTCTGATTTATCAATATCTTTGTTCACCTTCAGATGTCAAATCGGGACAACAGATTCCAGAAGTGACTCAACTGAGGTCAAATGCAGACAGAAAGTACTTATGTAGTTAGACCCTCCTGATACTTCTATTAGGTAATTTAAGGAGTTAATATCCTTATGTGTTAGTACTAATGAAGAAAATATTTCAGAAGCATCCTATATGATTACATCATGTAATTCTTGTAAATGGATAATCTCTCCAAACATAAAACAGATATACTTGAACACATTTGTGTTTTCCTGCATTATGAGAAATTGTTTCCATCTATTGAAATCTATGACTTCTCTCCATTAACCTATGGTAAATTTATAAGGTAAGCCAAAGTGTATAAGTACCATACTTGGTCAGTAAAGTTAAATGAAGTATTTTAGGAAAAACAAAAATTCACAGTGTATGATGAAATTGTCAATAGTGATATAGAAAAAGTTAGTGTGCAATAAACACTATATTCTGTTTGGGAAAACACAATATGGATTTATGTCATACGAGGCTTTGACATGAGGGCTGAAGATGTTTTTTGTTCTCCAGATTCAAACTGTGCAAAATTAACAGACTGAAGACAGAAAATGAATACTTCAAAACTTGGAAACTTAGCATAATCATAGAATCACAGAGTGAAAGGGGTTGGAAGGGACCTCCGAAGATCATCTAGTCCAACCCTCCCGCAGCAATCCAACAGAAAAAAGGCAAACTTCAGGCTCAAGAGCATTGCCAGATAAAGCTCTAGCAGGTAGAAAGAGAAGGAGGAAAACTGACACCAACCAAAGTGTGATTTCTTTCTTTTTTAATTTAAAATTAGTACAGAATATCTCTCTGTGTTAGGCAGCTTGGGCATTTACCCTGCTGCCTATCAAATCATGTAAAATTTTTTGCAATTGGCATCCAATGCACTAAACCTTGGTGCTGAGTCTTCTTACAAAATTAAAAGCTAGGTAAATGTCATTCCATCAGAGATACTTAAAATCTAAAAAATTGCATTTCCTTACTGAAAGTAATGTTTCAGTAGAACCAGAGAAGTTGTTGAAGGGTGGTACCTTTAATACTTATGATGCCCATGTTGAAAGCATCCAGGTGCAGCACCAACACTGGAGGAAACAGAAGTAATTGTTCAAGTGAGCACTAAGAGGAAAAAACAGGTGTAACTGCTCACCAAAGAGGCAACTGTTTCTGAAGAAGCCTTCTGAAGAAACACTGTGAGGTCATGGAGACAGACCAAGTCTGAAAAGTTTGTATCCATAAAAGCCAGGTCAGACAAAGCAAGGATATGCAATTTTTGCTTCTAGTTACAACCTATCAGCTCTCACATTGCAGAAAACAGTTGTATGGATATGCAACTGGTGGGGTTTATGCTGGGTTTTGGCTAAAGTTTTACCCATAGAGGAGTTAATAGACTGATTTGTAATAAAGCCTAGTTAGTAATTCATGAGTCATTATAAAATTATTCAAACACAAAATACAGCAAGGTTGTGGAGACTTAAGAGAAATAAGAGGAACAATCAGAAATAAGAGGAACAATCAGAAAAGAATCCAGAGAAGTCTTTCTTTACCATCAGCACTTCAAAAGCATCATCTTTGTCACGAGACTTAAGCAATAGAGATATCACAAACCACAGAGAATGTAGCAAGTGGAAGAATAGTGTAAATACAGAAAACAAAAAAGAACACATTTGTACATCAGTCATAGCCTGGAAAATGGCTGCAAGAAAGGAGAAACTATGAGTAATGAGACAAGTCATAAGAACTGAGGGGTGGGACAGGTCTGACAATGATACTGTTCATCATTGCTTTAGCAGGAAATCCATCTGTCTCTCCTTTCTGATGACAGCCCCATTGGATGGGGCTTTGAGCAACCTGGTCTAGTGGGAGGTGTCCCTGCCCATGGCAGGGGGGTTGGAACCCAAACCATTCTATGATTCTGTGATTTTGAGTCATGGATGAATCCTTCCCCCACCCTCAATGATATATCTAAAATTATCTTGCACAATTGAAATATTTTATCCTTCAAGCAGGAATTACAGAATGGATACAGAATTTAACTGTGAATCATATGGCTTGAGCTGTGCAAAAAGTCAAGGCAGACAGACCTAGCAATAGTCCATTCCAGCTTTAACATTCTCAAGTCTGTATAGATCAGCTTCTCCAACAGCCTTATCTTAAAATAGAGAAGTGAAGTTGATTTTACGTTAGATGATGGCTGAGATCCAGGCCCAGTCTCCTGATGTACTGATTCCACAGGACTCTAAGTTACACAGTCTCACAGGATTGGGGAAAACTATTAGTTTGTTGTATGGACCATTGAACTTTAAAAGAACTTATATGCAGTGCACCTGCAGGTTCAGATTTTACACTTGACACACTGAGCTAACAGCTTAAGCTAACAGTTTAAGCTAACAGCTTAAATATGGCACTTTGATCTGTTTAGGTAATTCATTAACACAGGTTTAAATCACAAATATATCTAATGATAAATACAGATTGCCAGAGGGAAAAAGGTAACTTCATAGTTTACATGGGGCAAATGGTTCAGCAGCACATACTTGGTCTTAAGAGAAAACAGCAAGAAAGGGCTTTGAAGGAAAAAATTGCCCATCCTGTTATCATCTGTTTGCATTTTATCTGATCAATATAGACCAGGCTTGTGTAGTTAAGAAATAAAGCCAGGTTGCTCAAAAGAGGACAACAGCATTATGAAGTGTTTATATTAGCATCTCACATTTTCACTGAATTATAGGGAAAAAAATAAAGACATCTGAGGATATTAGATATTGTACTTTCCATCATCAAGCTTATATGACCATTCCTCTATAGTATTTTCCAGCAGCTGACATGCTTTCTATTAACTTTTCCTTAATGATTTGACAGTGTAAATATTCATGGCTTTGATGAAGGCATATATAGACTGATGTCTCTTTAGCTGTACTGTTTCTTTTCTAGACTATATAAATTTAGTTCCTTGTGTCTCATCCTTCAATCCTTGAATCATTTTTGTGCTTTTATTCATATTTTTACTATCATACTAGTAGTTCACTTATTACCACAGCAATCTTTTGCCTCTTTCTGCACTTCTTTCTTCCTGACAAGCCGCCTAAATCTCTGGGTCTTGATATGCTATTCAGTTTGACCACTCAGACATAACTTTGTCTTTTGCTGCCCTGCCAACACACATGAGCCTAGGTTCACTATGGTCATTGCAAAGGCTGAGAGTTAACCATTCATGATCACTTAATCATCAGCTTCACTGACAAAGCTGATGACAGGGGTGACAATTAGTGTGAAATACAGTGGACACTTGCTTGGGAAAAAAAAAGAAAAAAAAAAGTATTTAGGAGATCTGAGAAGAAATTTTCAATCAACAAGATTTGGGTACAAAAAAAAAAAAAGCAGCATCTGAAAAACTGCAATGTGTCTAGCCCATGAGAACAAGTAGATGTGCAAGACATATATTCTCTTCGCACTCTAGAAAATACTTTCATCACTACAGCACTCAAAGGAAATGAGATTTAATGAAGGACACATTTTAGTCACTGCAACAAAGAAATATTGAAGCATCTTGTTCCTAGAGAGAACTGAAAATGAAACACTACACTGCATCTGAATTAAACATGCAATGATGTCTTGGTTGTGTGGAAAAAGTTCAATATTTCACCTTTTTAGAAATCCAGCAACACAAGAAGTAGCAGAATTTAGTACAGGACTGAAGCCCTCATTTTTGCTCAGAGCTCTTCTGCCTCAACTAAAAGCCTCCTAGGAACTCATTTCACAGAATAATTGCAGAGGCATTAGGTCAGCATGTCAGCACTTCACTGGCCTAAACTGAGAATCTATGATGGAGAAGGATTCTGCGAATTTGCTCTCATACCAGTAGTTCCTGGAAGATGCTCTGGACTTTTGATTGATACAGGGAAACATTCTTATCAAAAAAACCCACATGATGCAGTAAAGGCAACAACTTCTTGTAGAAAAAGGTTTTAAAACAAACTAAAGTTAATCTGTGAAACCTGCTGCAACATGAAAACCCACAAAACCTAAGATTTTATCAGCACTGAAGAAAGACCTGGATATTTACATAGATAACAAGGACATCCATATGCTGATTTTATAGCCCACATAAATCAAGAGATATAGAAAACTTTATGGTTTTATTACTCGTTCTGAATATGGTATAATGCTGTCCTGAAAGACAAGTTGCTTACAACTGTCCATCATTCAGACGTTTACACTACTCACTGCAGAATCCTGTTTCACAGATAACACGCAGTGTTAAATGGACTGCCAAAATGGTCAGGCAATGGTCTTCCTCCATTAAGAGAGATCATTGAGCTGGCACGCCTCTGGATGGGTATGTGAGGACTCTCTTGACAGGTAGCTTTATCTACCAGATGACTGTAAAGGTCTGTTAATGAAAGCCAGACTCAGCCATCTGTACAGTCAGGTAGCACAGAATGGCTATAAATATTGCTATGCTTTCCCGCCAACCCCTTAAATCCACAGCTGCGCTCCTCCTTTTCTGGTACTGATTGGGACATTAAAGAGAAGACATCTAGGAACCATACATGATGAAGCCAGAGAAATGGCTTCGAAACAGGCACACTGACTTCAGCTGTGCCTTGCTGCAGTGCAGCATGGATCCACCCTGCTGCAGAGAAGTAGACTCACAAACTTTCTCCTGGCTGACACTTCTGGTTAATGCAGAAGTCTACTCATGTCTACTCAACAAGTGATTTAAAGCTTCCTGGAGGATCAGTGTAGCTAACCCACTGGAAGCTGCTCCCTAAAGCTTTACCCTGCAGAGTCCTACACTTCTCTGACAACAACTCTCTGGAAGGATTTCTGCAGCTGAGAAATACAGATACATAATTATCACTGTCAGGAAAATTGTTGTGAGTGCAGTCCTGTAAACACTACAGTGAAGTTCCCTTGTATTCATCACTTGGGCAAAGAACTCACTTTCGTGAACTTTGCAAAAAGGCAAAAAGAAAAGGAGTAGCCAATGTTTCTGCTCTTCTATTGGGGCTGATCTTGCGAGGGCTGCACAGTTAACATATTCAGTAGTCTGCAGTTTTACGCCCAAGATATGCCTGGAGACTCTTCTGAACCTGCAGTTCACGCAGTAGAAGATATTTCTGGTGCTCAGACTGAATTTTCCTTATCTAGATGTTTCCTAGGAACCATCCAAACAGTGCCTTTCCCTCTTGCCTACCACATACTGCATCCTGCAGATCTGCTTTACAGGATTATCTCAGGGAAGGTAGAGAAAGCAAGAAAGGAATGATACAGTAAAATTAATTTAGTTTCAGGCAGGAGCAGTACATATTGCACATTGTATAGCATGTTTATTCCACCACAGAACTGCCTCATTGTGAAGGACTAGAATAAGAAGCCAGATCATACACATTAGGATATATAGAAAGAAAGATGAGAACATCCATTTAGATCAGCTCAGACAGTCCCTTAATTCACAGTGACTGAGTTCTAAAGCTCTGAATCACCTACTGACTTCTTTTTTTTAAAAAAAACAACACCCAAGAAACATTGCCCTTACCAGAAGCTCTTATTAAATCCATTTAGTAAACAGGTTGTACCATTTTTAGTGCCCCACGTTGTAACAGGAACTAGGCTGCAGCAAGAGCTGCCAAGATAGATTTAGGCTGTAACAAAACAAAATTGACTGGTTTTCATGATATTTAAAGTACATAGCAAACCATCATAAATCCTTCTCTCTGCCATACAGCGTACCAGCAGCCCATATTTTAAATAGCTCAGAAATTGGTCTATTTGTAATGTTTATAATTTATTGACTGCATTGCAGATTTATTATTTTTTTTTGTTACTGTGCAGGTGGGAAGTAATGTTGCTCAATCCACAAGGGGCCTGAGACCATATAAACCAAGAGAAATTGCATAGCAGAGTGGGTATAGCTGAACAGTGGGGGTCCTTAATGCCGCAGGGTCTGGTGCAGAGAACTTATGTAAAACAAAACCTACTTTCCACAGAGAAGCAAGAAGTGTTTAGTCAGGTGCTTTTTACCTCCAGCTCTTCTCCTTTTGCTCTGTCACTCAAGAAAATTAAAAGGGAATTAAAAATGGAGACTTAAGAGGGACAATGGCTAAGGGAAAAGAGTAGGAAAAAATCTGACAAATTAAAAATTAACCTGTATGCTGGAAAATAGTTTTACCTATAAAACATAATTGCAGCTTTCCCTGTTGCTCTAGCAAATGAAATTTAAATATTTAACCAGAGTACCGGCATCACAACGCCGGCAGCATGTGCCATCCCTTGCCCAGGAGAGGCAGAGCAAATCTTGCAGAATTAAAGTAGCCCTGCTGCTCTCCACTCCGTGGGGCTGCTTGGCTCTGCAACACACCCAACTCTTCTGCTCATGGCAACTTCACTAGCCCCAGGCAGCTTCAGACGGTGGCTTAAATGCCATACAGATGGGACAGGTGGTACTCGGTGCTTCTGCCAGTGCACTTTATTTTACCTCAGATGTAAGCAAAAGCCAGTGGGACACCACCCCTTCAAAAAGAGTGCCATGTTCTACTGCTGCCAGGAAAAGTCATTAATCTCCTGCACGTTGCATGACTGAAAAAAATCCAACACAGCTTTCATGGTCACAAAAATGGGAATGAGGTCACTGATGATCAATAACCTGTTATTTTATTGAAGAATTTGACACCTAGAAGTCTTGCTAGAGTCACTGTTAGAAATAGCCACATAATACATTTAGGAAATCAGGCTATTAACCAGGTAACAGTCAGGCTCCCTACAGAGGCAGGATGGTTCCTTGGAGTATACTCAACAGCACTCTGTCTAGTCTGCTTTTTCAAATGGCCTATGTAAGAGAGCCTCCATCACATCCCTTAGTAATTCTAAACTAACAGCCTCATTTTCTGCTGTTCTGCTAAAGTGTTACCTTTTAATGTATTTATCCTCATTCTACCCCCTTGTACTTACCTTAAAATCACACTGAGACTATTTGGGACCCCCACTTTCAAATACTCCAAGATTTCTTTTCTTATACGTGTTTAAAGATTAAGTGCTTCCCTTTTGTAGTGACCAGAAGGAGAGGTAGAATTTTTCTCTGTGCTTTTGCCATCCAGAAGGGATAAGGGCTGTGCTATACTTGGCTAAGAAACAGGCATAAAAGATGGACAAGATGCTTTATGCAGTGTACACTCCAACTGCATCAGAACAGTGCCTACTTCAGGCTTCTTCCCGGTAAGAGGTCCTACTCTCTGATTCCCAACTAACATTAAAGTTTGGACTCTCTTATTTATTGATAGCAGATTTACCAATGTATCTTAAAGAAAGCATAGATACATGTAAAAATTGCCACTGTTTGTAGCTGAGGAAAGGTTCTACCTGAGCAGACCTAAATCAGGGAACACAAACCAGCACACTCTAGGATGAGTTAAATGCCAACAGAAAAAGGCTTTTTCTTAAGCCTGAATGAAGCCTTTGAGAAGAAAATCAGACCATAGGATGACATAGTTTAGTCTGATTCTGGCATTACCTAGCATTGGAGCAAAGGCCCAAAACCTGTCAGGTTTGGGACATAGAAAGCCACAAAGAGTAACTATTATGGTCCATTCTGGTATTAAAATCAGATTCTAAGAACCTAAGGTCTGAGGTTCCATCTCCTTCTCTGCAAGTGAAAATCTATAAACACTGACCAGTCATTTCACAAGGAAAGAGTTACAGTAAAAAAATATCCCTTTCCTTCTTAGTGGTAAAGGTTATCAAGCAAAATTTGCCTCACTTTCACCTCTAGTATCTCTTTTTGATGCAGACAGCACACTCTATCTCTGAAAGAACCCCTGCTTTGATTTTGCTCTTATAAAATCAGGTGTCCATGGTTAAATGAAATCCCAAAGACAGAACACCTGAGATAACAGGGTCCCTGCTCACCAAAGCCATTAAAAACTCTGTGAGGTCCTCTATAAGCAGCAACAAAGTGGTTTATGTAAGGATGGCAAGGAGATTTTCTACAGTGCCACATAACAGGATGAGGGGTAACGGTTTTAAACGGAAAGAGGGGAGATTTAGATTAGACATTAGGAAAAAATTCTTTACTGGGAGGGTGGTGAGACAGTGGAACACATTGCTTATGGAAGGTGTGGATACCCCCTCCCTGGAAGAGTTCAAGGTCAGGTTAGTCGGGGCTTTGAGCAACCTGGTCCAGTGGAAGGTGTCCCTGCCCATGGCAGGGGGGTTGGAACTAGATGATCTTTAAGGTCCCTTACAACCCAAACCATTCTATGATCCTATGATTAATAGAGGTGAGGGGGTCTGGGAAAATGTGAGTCCTTATTTGCTTTACTTGGTTGGAAGTGCTAAGACTTTACTACAGTGGTTATGAACAGAGGTAGTCCTTTAGTTAAAAGGTAGCAGGCATCCTTTATGGTTGGACTCAATGTTCTTAAGGGTCTTTTCTAACTTAAATGATTGTATGATTCTATGAAATAAACTTTATGTAGTTTTTGTATGTGAAAAGTATAAGGCCTCAACTTAGCAAGCTTTTCACTACATTCATATACAGGACTGAAGAACTCTTTAGGAAATAGACAACATCTGTGCATCCAAAACAACTTCTAAATTAGCTAATCACTCTCTGTCAAGTCCAATTTCAATATAACACTTCTCAAAGGGACAGTACATTCTGAGTCATGCTGAAAAGAATATACAGTCTTCAGGTCACTAAGCTGCTTTCACTCGTCACACTCAGAAAAGTCAGACCAAGAAGAATCCAGGTGGGTGGATGCATAATGTATAAACTCACAAGTGTAAGCCTGATTACAGTGATTATACAACAACATTGTGCCTGGCTGGGTTTTGTCTCTGTGTTACCTAATTCTGAGAACCACTTGCCTAGTGATTTATTGTTGCAGCTCCTGAGAAAAGTGAGGTTTTACAAGCTCCTGAAGCTGCAGCCTAGAGCAAATGCATTCTAATAGCAGAGAAAACAGGGAGGAGGAGAGGTGATGCCTTAAAGCTTGGCACATCTAAGCCTATCTCAACATCCTTTTTTGCAACAGGAGACAAAGCTGCTTCATATAATATCGCTTTTGTAGAAAGGAGGAACAACTGCTCAGTTGAGAGCAGTTTTACCTATTTTAGCAGAAGAGTTTTCTTCTGTAGTGGGGATCCCCCAAGCTGTTTCACAGAGCTCTTCAGAGAATTCGGGGAATAAAGTGAAGCGATCTTTCACAGATATACTAATGTAGCAGGGTCACAGAACCACAGAATTACAGAATAGCCTTGGTTGGAAGAGTCCTCTAAGATCACTAAGTCCAACCACATAGCCCTCAAAGCAAAAATCAAGGAGTCCAGATAGACTTGTGATTTTTCCACCTCTATTACTAATTTGCTGAGTATCTTTGAGCAATGGAATTGATCACTGTTTTTTAATAGCAGGCCTCCCACTATTTTCTTATTATGTGAAAACTGCTGGAATCCTTGGGTAGAAGCACCCACATTATGAAAAATGAATGTTCCTTCATTAGACAGAGTCTAATCCCAGATCATGAGAAAGCCAAGGGAAGCCAAAGAAGCTCTGTCAGCTTACACTAGTTGAGATAGATCCCTCTAACCTAAGATGAGAGTGCATATAACAAATACTTACCTACAATCTTTAAGTGTCTTGAGAAATGGCTGATGTCTGATCTTTACTTCACTAAAATTTACCCCAAGGTACCCATTGAGAAGATCAAGAATGAATTCATGCTTAAAAAAAGCAGATATATAACTCAGTTATATCTCAGCTGCAGGACAAGCATGCTGCATAGTACCTACTGATCATCTAGATTTGGCAGTTTGGCAAGGCTGGGCCTGCTCATTGAATCACAGCTCTTTCACAATTTGTGCTGCTGTGTGCTGAAAGGCTTGGTCATCCCAGAGTAAAGCTCATGCATGCTTAAGTAGAAGGGTACTCCTGCCATGGTCAGCAAGGACCTCCCTGCAAGGAATTAAAGGCTAGCTTGTACTTAAGAGCTTTGCTGTATCTGGGTAAAGGTGTCTCATGCCTTGAGGGCTTGAGTTCTGATCCAGCACAAGTCTAGTACTCAAGGAGTCAAATTCTACTTTCATTTAACACAGATGTAAACTTGAATAACTCCACTGAGATTAGTGGCATTACTTTAGCTTATACCACAGTGTAATAATACCAGAACTTGACTGTATTAACTGTTTCTTATTGTGCTCTGCAGTTCTGAGGATACTTTTGCAAGAAATGCTAAATTTCTGCAGAACTGTCTATTATTTGGGGCAATTCAGAGATTTCCATCTCTATAATATTAATTTCTTCGCTTCTGTCATTATGGCCCTGAGGAACCATCTTTCAGCCTCTTTCAACAGAGATATTGATAAATTCTCTAATATGTATAGTGCTTTCCTTTTCAATGCTTGAACTGAATACATTTATAAAGCAGATATTACTTTAATCTGGAAAATATTCCCCACCAACGAACATGTTATTGTTCTCATGGCTTAGCTGGGATGCTGTTCCTTTCTTCTTCCTAGTAACAGTTTTGGGTGAAAGTAATGTTGAACCATAGAGATCTCAGGACATCTAGTGGTACACAGGGAAAACTGCATCTTCATGACAGCAGTTTGGGGATGAACTGACAGTATTATCAAGCGAGGCAGCGATAAGGAATGCTAGAGTGGAAGAGCGTCACCTATTCCAACCCCGGTCAGCAGTGAGCCTTTCGCCTCAGTCACAAAAGTTCAGTCTCTTAAGAGCTCTGCATGTGTTGCTGCCCAGCCTTCATCGTCACCATCAATTGGCAGTGACAGGTACCAGGCAGATTGGAGGAATGCAGGAATGCGATCATTTGCCCTCTGCATCCAGGGCACAGACTGCAATAGAACAGGTCCATCCTAATGAGGTGGTAAAAATGAAGGACCAGCCTTGTGATTAATGGGATACAAAGCCAAATGTGCATTTCTACCTCAGTTTTCCTTGCACGATTAATGACACATATTTAAAACTGAGCGTTTACAGTATGGAAATGCTGTTTACTCTCACAAGAACTGTCTCCGAGTACAGAAGCACAGGAGATGGAGTGTAGCTGCCATAGCCACATATGTATCATTCAAATCCTTATTCATGTAAGTGCAAAGAGCTTGGCTAACAGTGATCATTTTGAGGACCATTAAGCACTTTTCTAAGGGTATTTTTTTTTATGGCCTAAAGCTAGACTACAAGGGGCTTCTTTCTAAACTCTGCATCTTGCAGGCAACAGTTTAAGCTTCCAGAGTGTTCAGCTGAGATCAGAGCTTTGCTGTGCCAAGTATTGAGAAAATATACAAGAGAGCCCCAGGTCCAAATTAAAATTTTGAAAGAAACTGAGGTGAAAGGAATGACAATTCATGTGGAGAAAGAGACATTTTAGCACAAGGAAATAACACAGGACAGAGATAAGCAGGGAGGACAAATAAATAAATGGAAACCAATTGTCGCTTCTGTGTCTACCACAGCCCTCAAAGGCTTCTCCAGAGCTCCCATCCTTGAACTGTTGCCCTGTGTTTTTTGTAATACAAGATAAAGCACAGGCTCTCTGATTTAAATGCCATAGCTGGGAAAGCAAGAAGTACACTTCTCTCTTGATTATAAGTTAGATCTACACACTGTAAGAAGTGAAAAGTATTTTATTAAGGTTGCAACTTCACAGTGCAAAGTTAAAAAGTAGTAGAATGATGGCAATACACAGAATTTTGGTTCAGTCCTCTTGTGTTTCTATTATGGCACACTTCAGTTCCTTGATTGCTTGCTATTTTTCTCAGCAGCCCTCTGACATATATTGCAGATCTGGGCTGAACTGATTATCAAAATTATGCATGGCAACTAGCAGGGAAGCAGTCAGCTACTAGAGAGATCTACAATGGATTCAGTAACACCAGCAAAAGTGAGACATCTGCAGTTCACCTGACCAAGGTTAGAGTTACTATCAGGGTATAAGTACAGTTTACCAAAACTGCATTTTGCAGCACAAATGCTCTAAAGCTAACAAGGAAGACCTATGCCAAATATGTGATAAATGTGCTTATCAGATGGTGGATAGTCTAACACGTAAACATGTTTGGAGCCCCTTAGCAAATGAATCATGCAGTGACAGAACGTATGTTTCCATGTAAAAGAGATCGTGGCTAGTGTATATTGGATGAAATGTTGTTGGTCACTGTTTGTCCAGGAACATACAAATGCTGTGCTGTTTGGTGTTTGCCATTGCCAAAGTGAAAATATCTAAATGGTAGTTCTGGTAGTAATTCAAGTCTGTGGCAAAGAAGATCAAAGATGCATAGGCTGAAAAAAAGTAGGCAGAGTAGAGGTGAGTAATGATGGCTAACTCTGCCACAGCAGTGTTATTACCAGCAATTAGTACAACTTCTCTTAAGGGCTATTGGTTCTTGGAGCAGACAGATAGGTCAAATGTGTTTCTTCTCTGGCATAATGAACAGCAATAAGGCATCCTTGAAATACCAAATGATCATATATTTGTATTTCCAGCAGGTAATTTGTTCTTACTCCATTTAAATGTCACTATCAGTAGATTGTTCTTCACCATGTTAAAAAACAGCATGAGACACAAGAAATAGAACATATCTATCTTATTCAGACTACACAGTCCAGGTTGATGGCAAATGACGATACTGCTGATAGCAAATACCTCAGAGAGACTGTAGTGCTGTACAACCTGAATGCTTGACTTAATTTCAAAGTGAACATATTCTAGGTAGTAGGAATATGTAAAAGGGCGGAGAAAGACACATCATGACATAGACTTAAAAGAAAAAATGATTGTAGCTATGCAGTGTTTAGTGATTCAATCACAAGCAAGCTACTTGAGGAAGACAAAGATATTTAAGATAATGTTAGAGATAATAAAGGATAAGACTATTCAGAACTATTACAAAGAATATCATTATTAAGAGGTGCGTTTTAGTGATGAATGTCCCTGTTAGGTTTAAAACTGAGACGAAAGTCTGTGTCCCTGCTCCAGGATACTTAGCAAAAGAAACCCAAACCTCACATGGGTGGGAGCACTCCTACCCATAACTATTCATGCCTATTCAGAGGTTATCTGAGGAACACTTGTGCATATCCTTATTATTGATATATCGCCCTCTCCTTATAACTCCAACTTGAGTACTTTGCTAATCAGTTTCCAATAATATACAAATAAATAAGAAGCAGCATCTTTTTATTCTTCACACAAAATATCCATCACCCACACTCCATCACATGGGTGAAGAGTTCAGGGGGAAAAAAAAAAGTGAATGTTCAAAGAGGTGCTCTGTAGGGCAATTTCTTACTCTTTGGGTGAGAAGGTTGTTTGTATACATGTGAGCACCTACTTTTCCATAAGATTATGAAAACAAATGTCGGAGAACAGGAATCCTACACTGGTTTAGAAGAGGATAATCCAGACCCATTTCTTCATCAAAACTGTTTTGTCTTCTTGTAGAAGCATAAACAACCCTTCTGATCCTCTTTGCCTCCTCTGGAATATATGAAACGCTTGCATGGAGAGAGTGGGATTGTAAGAGTGGAATCATAATGTTGTTCTACAACTGCATAAAAAAAAAGATTGCTTAAGAAGGTCCCTACAGAAGAATTTAGAAAGATGCCAATGTTTCTGATGGCAGGCCTGATGTCAGGTGAATAGACTGGCTCCAAATATACATGCTATGTGCTTCAGGTGAAGAAGTGCAGCCTACTACATTATCCTTTAGGGAAATCAGGTACATACTATGGGGTTTTTATTTTTATTTTTTATTTTATTTTTTTCCACAGGCTTAATGACATTCAGAGCAGCAGTCTGACCATTGATCCATGAGGCAAAGATTCTGTCCTGTTCTTCTATGCTGTAACCCTCTTCTTTTTTAAGACATAAAACTTAATGAAAGTGTTAAAAGGAGAGAGATTTGCAGCAGAGCTGACTGTCAAAACTCTTTGGTTGCCTCCCTGATTGTGCTCGATTTGTGCTGTGTTACCTTACAAATAACGTGGTTAGATCTCCCTGTGCCTTGCTTGCTTCTGCTCTGTAAAATGCAGGTAATTAAAAACTCTTGCCTCGTGGGAATGCTTTACACTGATCCTTAATGGATTAACATTTGTAAAGCTCTTTGAAAGCCTTAGATGTGTGTTTGTATAGAAATTCAAAGCATTGTTATCTTGCAGGATAAACAGGCATTTCTTAAGGCCAATCCTGTTTTATTTACAATATGTGAAAGATGATAAAACGTGGGGATAGATGCACCACTGTAATTCAGATAAAGCAAAGCCTGCTAGCTTGCTTGTATTTCTAATAATATCATCCTATCTTCAACATTTTTGGCTTACATCTTCTCCTGAGAGTGAAAGTCCAGTGCATATCAGGGTAACCTAAGACCTAATGAGACAAATGCATATTTTTTTTAAACTCTTTGATAGGTGTTGAAGAAAAGGCATATTCTGGTCACAGTCCAGAATATGTATTTTTCCTTTATGCAGTGGACAGACTAAGAGAAAACAGCTTTAGCAGGCTTTCTCCCCATGGTTGTGGAATGACGTCATCTTTGTACCTACAAGTGACACCCCCTCCTGGGCCCTAGCACTCTGGCCATCAAAGCTGTCTCTTGGTTCTGAAGTTAAGGGTTTGTACACTTTAGAGATAAAGGATAAAAGGTCTAATCCCAGTTTTCTGTTTGTATGTAGATTATGTCTGCTGCACTGAGAACAGGGAGGACTTCACACAGTCTCTCAAGTACATAACTGAGACCTCCTAACAGGCCAAACATGCAAATAGCACAGCCAAGATCTTCAACACACATTAGATCACACAACTGCAAAAAGAAGTAGAAATTGCATCGTCAGACCATGCACCAGTTTATGCATTCCCTGTACTTTAGGGATGGAAGTGAAAGCCACCCAAATTAAAACCAGGTTATCCTATACATGTGCATTGTGGCTCCTAGCAATAGCACAATTTTGGAATACAGCTTTTAAGTATAGGAAGTTGGGTTTTTTTTCATCTCTGTTCGAATTCTTCTGCTACCTTCTTTCTTCCTTACAAAAACCAGTCCATTCTGTTTGTAATCCTGGCTAACACAGGCAGATGAAGTGGGTCAAGTCCCTTTTTTTGTTGTTACAAGCAGTCACAAAACCACAGACAATCTTAAAAAAAAATAAGATATTTCTGGTGAAGAGCCTAAAGGAGGTAATATAGAACAATCTCAGGCTGGGAAAATAACTATGAGGAAATCTTCAAAGATTTGAAATTTGTTTTCATCCTTTTAAAAAAATGTAAAGAGAGATATGAGCTTTCTAATGAATAAAAGATTCTTGATATATACCCAGGTAAAGTGAGAAAAGTTGATTTTATTTTTAGCAGAGATTGAAATTGAATATAAGGAGCTACATAAAATGAGGCAGAGTAATGACAGCTAGACCAGGCAGTCTAGAAATGTGGAATCAGCTTCATCAGTATCTTAAAGGAAAAGCTAAACAATCAGAGTTGGTCTTGTATGAGAGTTAGAGGTTGGGATGTTTGTGGTTTGGTATCCCCCCCCCACCATGTGATATATTAAAAATAATCCAATGGGTTCTTTTCAGCAGCAATAAGCAGCATAACCTGATGCAGGAGGTGCAGTATTTGATAAAGCATGTGACTCTCAAGATAGAGCAAACATGCAAGACATTTCAAGGTATAGTTAATTTCTTATTGGAATCATTTCAACCATTTCAATAAGGGGAGGCTGTCTCTGCAATTGTTTTCAGTTTCAATTTGGAATAAATGAATACTGTCAATAGTGGGTTTGGTTTGGTTTTTTTGAATGATGCGCCGTGAAACATCTAGCTGTAATCTTGACTTCATTATAGAAGGGAAAAGGAACACACATTCAAGTGTTTTACTGAATACATTGATTTTGTTAACTTATTATATACAAGCAGATTGAAGAGTACAATACAAAAAGCAAATCTATATTGTGGGTAAGATAGATCTGATTGGGTAATACCTAATCAACATATCTATAGTTATACGTATTATGGCAAGCCATCGGCTTCAGTGAGGAAACTTAAATCCTTAACATTTATTAAATGGCTCCCTGAATTGGTTAATCAGTGCCTATAATGGGATGCCTACAGGATGCTTTCTTTCCTTTTTGGAAAAGGAGTTCTGTGAATTCTCCCAATTCAAATGTACACACCCACTGAAGCCTTAGCAAACTATCTTTTGAACTTTGCACAATGGTCTCTAACTCAGTTTTGCAAATTGCTGTCTTTTACTCAGTAAGCGTGCACTCCCACCCTTACAACTTCTGCTAAATCCTACTGACATGACTGGACTTATCCTGAAGAGGAATCTGGACAAAGAGGTCAGCAAATAGCAGCTCAGTGTACTCTAGGACTTTGATCTGACGAGGAAATAATCATTGTTAGTGCTATGGAATCCTGTTCTGGTTGCATGCTGGTTTTGCACAAGAGTCATTCCACTGACTTCACTGAATTTACACCAGAATCAAGCTTATTCCCTCTCTTATTGAGTATTTGGATACATTAATAAGTGTTTATTTTAGGGTGAGAACGTTGTTGAATTTTAGTCACTTCTAAACTGTGGGATTCAATGATTAACAAGCTAGATCCTGGTCACACAGAGCATTAAGCAGCACGAGTTTAATAGCACAGTGTTAAAAATGAGTCACTTAATTAACAAAGGCACAGAGTGATTAGTATAGAACAGAATAAATGGCACCCAGCTAAAAATATTTTCTCTGCTTCATTCTTCCAATTTATTTTTTACTTTAAATTGCATGGATTAGGGACATCAGGCTGTTGTATTTCATCAGACATCCCAGCCTGAATATTGTGGTGACAGATAACAGTGTAAGTTAAATATGCAACAAGTGACTCTACAGATACTCATTTAGAGTTGTGTTAGGTGAGAGTGTGCTTTGGCAGGGGAATTTTAAATCAGCTGATGGTAACTCCTGGAATACTCAACAGTGAAATATATGCTCTGCTGTTTATCTTTCTAAGAATCAGCCATTTATCTGGACAGAAACAATATGCAAAACATCAGGTGTACTAACACAGAAATAAGGAAATATTCCAAATTTACAAATTTATGTAAGAAACTGTCATATATCCCATTTCTGACCATTAAAGCTGAGTATTTTCTCTTCCTTCTAATTATTAATTTACAGATTGTCTTTATATATTCAAACTATTGTACTCTGCCTTGCACTTCTCGTTTTCTGTCTAAATTTGGATTACTTACACCCCATTCTGTCATGTCAGCTAGTCATTTCTTGTGTCATTCTTCTATTAAACCAAAAAGCTTGGCTATTAGCAGGCTCTCCCTTTTCCTTATTTGCAGTTTTCTTCTACTGCCTCTTTTGATGATTGTCTCATTACTGACAGCAGCTCACTGTAAAAACTTTCTTTTAAATGTCAGAAAATTCTGTGTACTGCCTTCTTGATGGCTCATGTTTCCACTATGAAGAAAAGAGGACCATGAGAGTCTTTGGTTTGGTTTTGGTTTGGTTTTTTTCCGCCTCCCCCAGGTTTATAGGGGCATTCCTCTGATCTCCACTCTGCCTTGGTTCTCCACCTCTAAAATGGAGATGATAATTGTAATCTATAGGAGGGGAAGGTTAAAACAGTTTAGGAATTATTTTAGTCAGATGACAGGAGTTATAAAAGTACTATATACAGAACAGAAAAATACAAATCACAACTGAAGTATTGTAGACAGCCATAACAGAAATTCCTGGACTCAAATAATAACGTGCTGCAACACAAAGATGGAAGATGCAGTACAGATTAACTTGCAAACTTCCCCATGCTGTACAAAGCTGAAGCCACACTGACCAGTCCCCTTTTTTAAAAGTAAAATGCCACCAGTAGATGAATGATAATAGGAACACAAACAACTGCTTCTGATAAGCTTATTATGGACTCCTATGTACCCAGAGAAGAATTGCAGCAAAAGAGAATGTAATTAGAGGCAGCTGCCAAAATTGGAGGGTAGATGGAAACAAAACTTCAGAGTTATATAGGAAATGAGGTGAAATGAAATGAACTAGCCCAGCTGAGATAATATAACAGTATATGCATTTGCCACACTTATAAATAAAACATCAGCTATTATTGCACTTCCAGGGTGTACAGATCCCAGGGAATTTAGCATAACATGATGCACGTGTGGGGGCAGAAGGGAAGGTCTTATACAAAAATGTGATGCTGGAAATGGCTCTCATGTAGTCTGTAGAGGAGGGGAGGGGGGAAAAAAAAAAAAAAAAAAAGGCAAGCCACATTCAAAACCTGACTATTGCTTTTCTCTTTACAACGAAATTCTATTCAGGACTTGGGCTAGCGGAGTCATTCAAATGATAAGAGATTAAAATGTCACTTCATTTATTACTGTTTTTGAAAGGTTTCTATATATCTTTATTTTTGTCACCATCTCAATCCATTGGAGCTTGATGTTTTCATTTCCAGTTGATGCAAACCTTTCAGATAAACAGAAGAAACCACCCAAATAATTTGAAGTATCTTGCTGAAATCACACAAACATTTGGGCTTTAAAAAGCAGATTCTCTTTCTCTAGCTCCTGGTGTTTTGAAAGGAAAGAGAAACTCAATAGTGTATGTTCCAAAAGGAGTGGGCGAGTATTTGATGAATGAGTAGAACACGAACACAATATAGAAGTATCCTGTGGAGTGTCTTTGATGTAAATTTGATCTCAAAATAGTTTATGAATTTAAATTGGGTAGAAGGATGACAAAATTAAAAGCCAGGCTGGCAAGGAAATTAGGACATTTTTTTCAGCTGATGAGTTGGAAAGATACAGACAAGTTCTCAGCTCTCACATGATGGCAAAGTCTTTCAGTGAGGTAGTATAGAGAAAGTTGAAATTAATAAGATATATACAGAGAGAACTTCTGAATGAATTTACAAAATATGTGTATAAAATTCCCTGAAGGTTTTGTACAGTTCATTGGAAACTCAGGGTTCTAGTAGGAGGGAAAATACAGAAGAATTTAAGAGAAATAACTTCATAGCCTCTCAAAAGGTGTGTCAGAAAGAACATTTGCTGCTGATGATTTTAGAGGAAGCAGAAAAACTGTCTGTCCTTACAAAATAAAAGAGTTATCACTTTTTATGAATCCTATCATGCAAGCAACTTTTAGGTTTTTCCATATCTGCTTCTTCTGGGTAGTTTTTTGGGGGTTTGGTTGTTGGGTTTTTTTGTGTTTGCACACCCTCCTTCAAGCAGGAACTGCCTTTTGCAGAGTTTTTTTGATCTGTTGAAGGACTATTGACACACGATTGATTCACTTTGTCTACCTGCTTAGCAGCCATTCTCTAAAGTCTTTCAATGACTCCATTACCGCTGACTTCAAATATTTGTCCCCATAGGCAAAGAAGGACATAAGTATGACATCATGTGCTATGCCTGGATGCTGCCTATTCTTACTCTCTTGCTGCAGCCTAGAAATACAGCCTGTGGGGTTTTGCCTTCAGTGAGTTCACCTTTTTGTAACAGTTCTTTGGTCACCTTGACAGTTGACTCCATGCTGCAGCAGACAAGATGCGAGGAAAGGAAACTCCTGAGTCTGAATTCTGCTTATGCTGCACAGTGTGTGGTACTCCCAAATGCTGGGTGGAACAAGGCAGGTAACATCTGTCATGCCTTGAAGCTCTTACGCTGTAGAACACAAGTCTGGGTTTCAGTTATATGCACTGCTCTTTTTATTTAAGGGATCTGCTTTCCAGTTAGTGTTAGGATCATTATCTATAGCAACAGCATATCCCATGTTAGATATCTGTATGTTAGCTCTGAAGGGTTCCTAATGATATCCCAATCATTTTCACTGCATCAGGGAAATGGGATTGCCTACTCTTATGCTGAAATTGCTCAATGCATTTGGTCAGCTCCATTAAAAATGAGTTAAAATTGATCTAATATCATACTACAAGCAGCAAGGAAGGTCATTAACAGGGCATGTTTCCAGCAGACTTCCCTGATTGTTTTTTGTTTTTTTTTTTTTCTATTTTTAAAGAAAAAAATAACCATCATAGTCCATTTGTTCTTGAGCACCTTGAACTGACTTACTCTGTATTGATAGCTGTACATGTACAATTAACTCTTTCAAACCAACTGGCAAAAGCCTGTGCGAAGCACTGCATTATGAAAGACCAAGCATAACCAATGACCCAGCCATCTGACCAACACTTAGTTGTATGATAATAATGGAAAAACAGTTCTGCTGAAAACCAGAACACCACCCTCTGATGAGTAACTGGCTACATTGTGATAAAGAGGCTCCAAGAAGGGCTCAATACGTGTTTTATTTCACACTTCATCAACCTGCCACCTCAAAGATGGATACTTGTGTAAGTGGGCCTGGCAAGATGCTAGCAGGCTGCTGAAGTGTGTGCCCTGGCTGTGGCTGAGGCCACCCTTGCATAGCTACTACAGAAAAGTAAGTCACGGCAGCCTATCTCTGCCCACAGACGCATGCCCCATCCTACTGTGACCCATGAAGGCCTGCATTCTCAGGTTTGTACATCTCCAGAAGCTGAGTAAAAAGCACTGGATTTGGCATTCAGCAAGTAAGGCGTCAAGGTACCCAACTGCCACACGTTAGCTTGCAAGTGTGATTAGGAGAAGCGTTAATGGAAACCTTCCTCATTCCTATTGCTAGCCTGCCTGCCTCAGGTTCCCTGTGATAATTGTAATGGAGTTTCTAATGGCAATAGTAATTTCTTTACATTCAGGGAGTTTTGACTGGTAAAGGCATAAAAATAAACAAGACAGTACTGATAGGCAGTAGGTAACAATTTTCCATGCAACTCCTCTGCACACATTTTCACTGCAAATGTCACTGTAAGAACTATATAATCAAGGCACAAATAAGTAAACAGCATAGAATAAACATGCTTCTTACTGCAAGATATATAACTTGTACTTATTGAAGTGTAAAGAGTGTACTGAATACTAAGGAACAGATCACCTGCAGTAAGATAAATTGTTTTTCTTCTGATAAGGTTCCATGTGGTATGGTGACTCAAGAGGAGGGAGGGAGGGAGGGGGAGGTAGAAGTAGAAAGAGGAGGAACAAACAGCTATTTATCACTAGAGTAGAATGAAATGCATAAACTAGTGGAAAGACACCCTAAGAAATTCAGTTGTGAGACAATTCTAGTGCAGGGAGAAGTCTCAGATTTTAATCCACTCAGTGATTTCAAGGGTAAACATTAAAGGCCCAAATAATTTTAGGTAGCACTTGAAAACAGATGGTCACAATAGATCATTGAATCTTTTGGCACCTAAATTTCAGAAAAGTCTTCATTCAGATGAAGTCCCAGTCCTAGTCCATTAATGCATAACTTCCAAAGGGACTGTGATGACAAAAACTCCAGTAAGCTCCAGAGAAACCATGAAAATGAATCTGACTTCTGAAGAGATGCATGTGTAATGTGGAAAGAGATTCAAAAACCACATTGCTTAGTTCAGCTGAACTCTGCCCTCTAGTAATTGTGTTGCTTCTCTTCAGATTTTGCTATCAGGTTCAAGCTGGTGAACCACACAGTTCAAATGCTCTGTCAAATGCATTAATGTAGTGATGACGCATTTGTACTCAGTGTCATTTATACTGTGCTACATAGTAATGTAAAAATTAGAAGTTGATCTAAATTCTTAGGAAAAGATTCAATTAAAATAGTTCTATGAACCTCAGGAGTGGTATGAGAGTACATCATCTGGAAAACAAACTTTATAAATGTACTTAACTTGCTGTTTCCCCCAGCTATGTAAGATTTCTGTGGGAATTTAACAAAATATTTGCTTTTTTTGAGAAGTTTAGGGGAGTAAATGAAAAGTAACTGAAACAACTGGATAACTATTAAGGGTAAAGAATAAAATTTGAACATAGTATTCCAGAGGGGATCACTAGAGCATGTACTCACATGTGTACAACCAGCTGAAGACCACAAGAGTTAAAGCAAATGATCAGTGTCTGTAACCTCTCCTAGGATTTCATATCATTCAACTCCAGTTCAAGCAAGACAATCTGCTACATGTTTTTGGCAGATCTTATTTCATGTCTAGTACTTGCATGCAGGAATTTGATGAAGAGCTCATATAGAGTTTCAGTATTTGTCAGGAAACATATCTCTTCCTCTGACACTGAAGTTCTCCATTATTACATCAATTCTGCCGCTCCATGGAGGGGTCCTATTGTAATTTCTATTTGATTTGAGGGGGTGTCATGGGAAAGGAAATAATTCTGAAGTGACTACTATTCCTGCAATACTAGACAGCAAAATAGACCCTTTGAAGCAGTTTCTGATTCCTAGGGCACAGCCTGCTTTCACACAATATCATGTATGGAATGGAAGTCCTCTTATAAAGCATGACTAATTTGGTTGGGATTGCATAAACCTATGGCACCACCTAGCAACAAACACTTGGCTTTTAATTTTTTTTGTTTCAAAAGACCTTTTTAATTCATCTCTCAGCTTCAGTTCAGCTAGCACCGAAATAAGAAGCAGGCTAAGTACTTACCACAAATCTATTTGCTGTTTGACCTACAGTACCCCAGACCTGTTCCATGTCTTCTGCATATTCTGGCTTATCTCACTGATCTATTACAGGATGGCACATTAGTGCTTAGTTATGTGCACTGACTTGGTGGAAAGAACTCAGATGTCTAAGGCTTACTTCCAAGTACAAGAATGCTTATCTGAGCCAAGGTCCTAATTCGTATTTCCCTCTTCTGAACCAGAACTCATGCAACTTTTCATCTGTTAAATCACAAAATTGTGTTATCACACCAGACAGAAAAATGAATTGGGAATCTAAAACCAACCACAAAAATAAAATTTAAAAGAAACCAAAACAAGAGATACTTACTTTACAGCAGCGATTCCAGCTGCACTTTAAAAACAAAGTTGACAAATAAGTGTATCAAACTGTGCTGTTCTGTAGAAACTAGAAGTATTTCTTTCTTGGATCAAATTTGGCAGTTTGAAATTCCCAGATATGGGTAAGAAACATCAAGCTTCCCAAATGGTCTCTTTTCTGCAACTTCTCAAAAATATGACAAATATTTTTGTTTAAAAATAATAACCACCTATATTTTTCAAGTTTAAATGAAAAAGTAAACACAGAAATGAAACAGTTCTCTTAACAGAGGGGTCAAAAGAAACATTCTTACTCTATACAAAGTGATACTTCATTCCTTTTCTTTAAATAATATTAATTACTATGTTATCTAAACCAATGTGCCTCCCTTTTCTTTTCTGGGACATTTCTTACAGCCAAACAAAATCCAATACCCTGTTATTTTGCCAACTCCACAGAGCAGATTGGAGACACATCAAGATGTATTAACACCTTCATTGCTCTTGATATATTTCTCAGAAACCTTGGCATAAAAGGAAGTAGAACTTGGCACTTGCAAAAAGGATCTTTTATGAACTTGGTGGCTCTGGATACACTTAAAGTCAGAAAAGATGCTTGAGTTTTAATGAAAAGGTCTCCATGACTGAGTGATCATTATACCATTAATAGCTATTACATTCAGTGAAAGAACAGAAAGCTGATGTTTTTATTTGTCAACGTTCATCTCGGTCAGAGTTCAGAAAAATGCCTTCAAGGAAGATGCAGTACATGCTTTAGAGAACACACCAACTTCTTTGTCTCTTTGCAATGTGTATGCAAGATTCACTTATGCCACTGCACAAGACTATTTGGAGAAACTTATAAACTGTACAGACTTTTGTTTCTGTATTGTTATCAAAGGTCCCGCAGAAAAGTTGAAATGACAGCTTTAGCTGTTTCACCTGTGCTTTCTCAGCATGCAGCTAGCTCCACCACACGTCTCCTCTGGTTGGTGCTTCAGAGGATTTGTTTTGGAAGATGAAGGAAGAAAAAGTAGGTGGAAAAGAGTTCATAGTACCAGCACCTTAAATCTCATGCTCCAGGCCTCAAAGAATGCTACCACAGACAGGAGGAAAGATGCAAACTTTCTCCCCAAGCAAGTTTTCTATTAGCAATTAGCCAGAGAGTTATAAGATTTTTATTAGGCACACTCAAAGGCTGATTTTGCAGTATGGCAAGGTGAGCTTTTTGAACCAGAGACACAATGCTACTATGCACTTCATCATTTCCACTGACTTGGAAACTTAAATGCCGATTTCCAACTTCTCTTAACCGCATCATACACAAACAGTTTTTCAAAGCTTAGTGAAGTTATTTCATCCTTCTCAATGCAAAACTGCATCCTGACAGCTCAGGTCCCCCAAGCCCTGCTGGTGAAGTTTCCCAGAAACGAAAACATTCAAATAAGTCATGAATTCTTCCTGATCTTGAGGGAGGTTTTGGATGAATTTCAGGGCAAAGACTTGGGACTGAATTCACTGTTCTTAATGGCTCACAATTCCAGACTAAACAAGTGAGGGTAGCTGCTTATAAGCAAATGCTATTACGAAACCTTCACGCTTATAGAGAAATAGGAAGTAATTCCCCGGGTCATTCATCAATCATACCTTTTCTGCCTTACCCTCCAGCTCTAATGCATATCAAAGAATCTACAAATAGTGCTTTTTCTGCCCTTTACTACCCATTACTCAGCACAACTGAGCAGGGCAGGGGCACAGAGAAAGGACCAGGGAATTTTCTTGTTAGCATTGTATTCATTCATCCTGAAATGAGTCTCCTGGTTGTGCACAGCAGGGTTGTTTGTGCACAGCATGGTGAGATGCACTGGAGAAGAGACCTATGTTAAAAGAAAAAAAACTTTGCACAAAAGTAAGAAGAGTCCTTGGAACGCTGGATTTAATGGAGCTTAGTGATGTTTCTCACATAAGTCCAAGTAAAATTTTAGATGCATGACAGGGAAAAGCACTTCAAGGGGAATTTAAATGCTTAAACATTTAATGAAAGTGCCTGAAAAGGTATTTAGGTGTTTCTGGCATTCAGACCTCCCTTTCCACATACATGCCTCCCCACTATCCAGAACATACACAGCTACTTCTGCTGTACAGCTGGAGGTTGCTGCATGGTCCTGATGTGTTTTGTCACCTCACACCAGAGAAACAGAATTCACAAAATAGTAATTTTACTTCCAGGGTCTGATACAGTAAGCTTAATACAACAATGCCTATCTTTTCCCAAATGAAAACTGGAAGACAGGGAAAAACTGGTAAATGTACACATCTTATATCCAACGGACAGGTCTTAATAAAACTCTACATAAAATGTTCTTATGTGTGCATTTCATGCACTGGGCATCCACATGAGAATCGTGTCATTGCCTACTAAACATAATTACAATTATTAAATGCTCATTAGAATGGCAAATGGCAGTCATGTTCCTCTTCTTACAGAAGGGAATGACTTAGATGTAAGACTGAAAAGTCTTTTTTTCACTCTGGCTCAAAAGTTAATTATTCCATGCAAAGTATAGCATTTTCAACAGAGGTGGACTGAGGGTGCTCCACTCAGGAGTATTCTAACTAGAACATGGCCAGAGAGATGGAAAAGGTGGACTCCTATCTCCTCAGGTAGGAGGAGCAATGTGCCAGAGCACCCTAAAAAACAGCACACTGTTGAAAAGGATAAGGGGAAATGTGTAATGCCCCTCATGCATTTTCCTCGAAATCTGTTACCAGAAAGTACTTGGCATTTCATTCCTTCCATACTGCTTTACCAGCATCTCCATTAAATTACAAAAAAAATAAAATAAATCAAAACCAAAAACAAAACACAAACACCAAGCAGAAAAAAAATAAAACAAAAAACAACCAACAACAACAAAAAAATACAGGAGATACTTGGTCCCTAGATTTTGAATCCTAGTTAGAGGTAGACACTGCCCTGTAAGTCAGGGTAAACTCCAAGGAAAACAAGAACAGGACTTAAATTTCTTCTAGACATTTCTTGATCCAACGAACAAGAGATTTTTTTTCCCCCACAAGTCCCTAAAGAAATAACGATGGCTGCTGTTTAGACTTGGTTTTGTTATGATAGAGGCTATTACAAAAGAATCCAATAACTGCATATACTGACCATTAGCGGATTAATTTAAAATCAAAGTCCTTAGTTATTTAGTTTAATAAGACAAATTTTAAGAGATAAAAGAAATTTGCTGCAGCACAGGCATATAAAATACTGAAAAGGAATAAAGTTTCTTTGTATTCTAAAAAAGGAGGAAGGGATTTTCTCAGGGAATTAAGATAGCTATTATCTCCCTTTTGTTCCTCCTATGGCATTACTTCGCATGACACATTCACTTCTTATGAGTCTGGGCAGCCCTTATCCAGACCACAGTTGCATGTGGGCTGATCAATTCTCTCTGTTACTTACATCCCAGTCAATGGGAAAAATCTGTAAGGATGAGCTTCAAAGATAAGAATCACTCGTACAAAAAACACTGGGAATGAAAACTGGGTGAAGAGGAAAACCTTGACCAGAAAACAGTTATGCTTTGGAGATACAAAAGTGGAGATACAAAACTAGTTGGAAAGCATCAGTGTGTGTCAGAGTGAGCCTGCGGTGTTTATAAAAACAAATGGCAAAATGTTGCTCAGTTGTAGAAATAAAAAATAGTAAATGAAAGCGTTGCTATGTACTGAGATGGTATGGACTAGAGGTAACTGACATACGAGCATGCAGTAAACAATACCTTGGTCTCCATTCTACATACACATTTCTTATTGAAAGTGCAGTAAGGGCCAGACTAATATGAATGACTGCATAGATATGGAAAGTACATAGCCAATAGGGAAATAACTGACCCATGGCTGGTAGCAAGGTTCTTTAAAAAGCTATCCCTTCTAGTCTTAAATGGTTCCATGAGATTGGAGGATAGGGTATTACATTTTCTATTCGAGAAAGAAGTAGTAGTGTGATTCAGACAACAATGGTCTATTATGTTCACCTCAGCTTGTTAAGCGCTGTCTACAAATGACAAAGAACATTCTGCTGAAAGAGAAAGTCTAGAAAGACATGGCTAGTGGAGCTCTGCAGGATCTGTCTTCAGACTTCTCTTGTTAAATGCTTCCACTAATGGTGTTGGCTCACAAATCTGGTGCTCTGTTGAAATTTGTTGCGTACACTTTGCAGCCATTGTAAATCAGAAGAGATATTGAATATCAGACAGAAAAAAATGGATTACTATGGGAACTTGACTAATAGAAATTAAATCACACAAAACAGAACGTCACGCATTTACATCATACATTATCACTTATTCCTTAGTGATGAAATGACAGAAGATCCCACGTTTATCAGTCAGTCATAGTTTGTCTATTACCACCAACACAATATGGTCTTCAAAGGGGCAAATACATCTTGGGGTCATATTAAGAAAGAGCTATCTAGCAGCCAATATATTGACAAAATGTTAATTTTAATATCTAAGGCAGAGTTCAGACTTAAGCTGCTAAAAGAATGCATCTTGGAATGTATCTCTAGCCAGCCACCCAGGCAAAAAGGATTTTCTTCTTTCTTAATGCTGAAAAGGTGCAAGGAGAATGTTAGGTCATGTAGAAAGACAACCAGCATGTGTGCCATGTCTAATGGCACTGTGAGTTTGTAGTACTGTTCTGTAGCAGAGAGCTTCGAGGAATGACTTTGCCAAAAAGTAGTAACACTTATCTAGCTCACAGCACCTAAAGAATAGTAAGAATAGATTTAATTGTCCAAGAGCAAAATGAATTACAACATAACAAGTGTAGAGAAAGGCTTTCCATTTCCCTGCTCACCCTAATAACACACCTAATAAGAGAAAACTAAAAGATGTGTGCTTCACCTATTCTGAGAAGGGGTACACGTGAATGGAAAGCTGCAAAAATAGGTATATAAGACAGAGACCAACTTGGGCATAAACTACAGACAGTGTTTTTCGGGTCAAAATTTAGAAGAAGGTTTATAGCCATCAGAACTCCTTGTCTCTAAACTGGCTTCTCAGCAACAGTAAATATGCAAGTTTGTGATGTGGCATCTGCAACAGCAATGGACTCACCTCAGTGATCTTCCAAGTCCCTTCCAGTCCCCTAAATTCTTGGGGAAAATTTCCAAACAGCTTTCCCACTCCTCACTTTGATTTTTCCTTCTGACAAATCCCTTGTGTTTGTTGGAGGTCACAGCAATCTAAAAAAGGAGACAAAGAAGTGCTAGCAGGCAGTGAAGCACAATTATAAAATTCTAGTAATCACAATAAGTTGGAATCACTTGGGAAGATAAGCAGAGAGTCTAAAATGCTGGTGGCTTTTGTTTTGGTCTTACTTCTTTTGCAATATATCTTTTCCTAGAATTAATGTCTGCATATTCTCATTCTCCAGACTCTGTCTGCATGTGAATTGAATAAAGTCTTCGTAAACTTCAAGACTGAGTTAATATCCTAATCATAAATAAATTAGAAGGGCTAGAGACATGTTCTTCCTATTAATCCAAGGACAAACTTTTTTCTTCATTTGAGCAGGAGTAAAATTGGATCAAACAGCTCAGTACTCTATTGCCTTGTTCACTCATGCACCCATTTACCAGTGAGGTGATTGCAAATTATTGCACAAGGTAGAAGTCAGTGATGAAACAACTGCTTGGATCATATTTTCAACTTAAAGAGGGACTCCCTGTTCCTCCTCAAACATCAATTGTACTAACAAATAGTATGAGTCATTAAATGGTTTAGTTTGTCTGAAACAGCAGATGAACTGCCTTTTCTCTAAGGGCAGCATGCTCCATTGTGTCTACATTTAGCCTGTACCCAGGGCTCAGCTGTAGCAGTTGCTCTGCTGCCTGACAACCCCTCCACAGCTGAGAAGGGAAATCAGAAAAAAAAGGGAAAAAGGTACAATTTAAATGGATTTAGTGAAATAACAAAATACAAACACCAACATAAAGCATACAAGGTTATACTCAGCCTGGTCCTTGGGATAAGCAGCAGGAGCAGAAAGCCAAAAAGGATAAACTCTAGTGAACTCCCTCCTTTATAACGAGCATGATTAAGTGGTATGGGATACACCTGTGAGTCAGTTTGGGTCAGCTGCCCTAACTGAATCTCCCAGCTGAATTACAGTATCTACAGAATCCCAGCTGACTCAGGGCTACTAATGGCCTGTCTGTCATGGCTGGCCCCGTGGTTCTGCTCCTGGGAAACCAGGACTTTTCTGAAGTCTAAGCTTTTGTAGGAAATTTCTGAGAAAAATTTGAATGTTATTTTGTTACTTGCATATTTTTGCAAATATGTAGAAAAAAAAAAAAAAAAGAAGAAGAGACAGGAAAAATCAAAAAATCTGCAAACACTCACAATGTTTAAAATGTCAATACAGAAATGAACAGACCAAATACTCTCTCAAGGCACTCAGGTTTACAGACCAAAGAGGATAGACTGGAATGAGCCGAAGATCAGAATGTTTCGTTCAATCCTACAGCTATGTAGTAAAATAGGCTTAGTTTGGTTTTGATTTTCCTTGCATATTAATCACCTTAAAGGAAGTGCTTTATTATGGCTATGTTCTAGATTATACTTTTCTATGCCAGCACAAAGACTTTGCGTGGAAGCTTCCAGAACATTTCTTGTCATGACTCACTATTACTTAGTGATTTACAAAAAGTGGTACCACTCCAACTGGGTGGAACTACAGGGATTATTGCAAAGTCCTGCAAGTTTGGAGGTAGTTCCTTTTTTTTCATCTATGTCTCTTCCCCACCTCACTTGCCGTTCTCCCATCAGACATGTTGCCAAGTCAGAAGTTCTTCAGGATGGGTACTGTCTCCTCTGATACAGGTGTAGAGCCCAGACCCCTCCAGGCACACCATACTTTAGCATGAGGACTGTAGTATGACTTTCCCCATGATAGGATTTTAGTAGGACTTGTTATGCTCTTGCTTGTATCCTTCTGCTCATGTGGGAGTTCTACGTGCTGCTACCATCAACCACAGAGGTCAGTCTCTTTCCATTTTCCCAGAACATGTCCAAATACCTACTTGATGGCAAATACAAACCCACAGTCCAAGGAACCTGCAGGCTCAAGTGCCATGGCAGGTCTGGACTGAAAGGTGATCAGATCATTTTCTTAATGCAAGAAATGAATGACCCAGACATCTGCATTTTGTTCCCTACCCTGGACTCATGTACATCTAGCTGTGAGGCATTAGGATATACCTTGGCTGTGACAGTGCTGTGGCAGTTTCTCTTCAACACTACTTCTTCATCACCCCTAGAAGCTAAATAAATGAAATGCCTGCACAGTTAACAAGTGGGCAGACTGAAGCTGCACTTTTGAACCAGGGGCTGGAGGATCCCATCTACCAGACTACAACCATGAGAGAAAGCAGAAGCAAGCACAGGCAGTGAACTAAACAAGTATTCCTATTTCACATCCTTAATGAGGACTGTTTGGTCTGTGTTACAGGTATCTTGTTTACTCCTTCCAAAACTACACCAGCAGCACACAACAAGCACAGTGCAAAGATTCCCAGGCTAGCAGTAAAGTGGTAGCTCCAGAAGCAGAACAATTTCATCAGTGTTTTGCTGCATGCACGCAAATTATCTTTGTTAGGATACAGGTGCTGTGGCACCGTCTCTGTGTTTCTTTTGATCTGAGGTGGTACCTCTGCAGACCCAGGCAGAGTACTATGTGATTGTATCTGCTCCATTAGCTTCAGCATAGCAGGGTCCTGGCCCTGCTGCATTGTGCAGTATAGATAGCATGACCCACTTGAAAAAAGTAGTTACCCCTTGGAAACCTTGCTGACACCACAAGCTGCTTTTTAAGCCAGTTATCCTTCTTAAGATGTGTAAACTGAAAAAGGATTTTTTCTGGACTGGTGAGAAATGAGGCATAGAGCTGCTTTTATATTTATCCCAAAGTCACCTCCTGTTCAAAATTCAGTACTAAAGAAGGAATCTGAACTATGTAGGTTTCCCATTTTCCATAACTTTGCCAAAGACCAAAGGAAAAGTGTATAATGAAGCTCATGTGAGTGAGTGAAGGCAAAATAAATTAGGTTCCTATAATGAAATAAGTGTCAGGATATGATCAGACTGATTAAATCAATGTTCCTTAGAAAACTGAGGGAGAAGAAGGGAACCAGGAAGGAAGTCAATTAGTTTAGTTACCAGTCTTCATTGCTACATAGAGTTATTAACTGTTGTTAGGACTGTTGTACATATTCTAGCCAAAGAAAGCTACAGGGAGAGTCAAAGCATTCCCACACTGGAATTAATGTTGCAAGTGCAGCCTTCTAAAATTACAGGCAATGAGGTTATAAACAATCCATTTTGACAGTGGCAAGGTTGTACACAAGGGGAAAACTCAGAATAGACATCATTTGTTCAAGTGACAGTAGCAGGACATAGGACATCTCAGGATCACAGTCAGAGGTCCTAACCAAAGAAATATATTAATATCTGCTCTTTCAGAGAGCAAAGCTGTCTTGGGGATATTTGAAGTGTTGTGGTTTTGTGGGTTTGGTTTTTTTTTGTAAGTGTGAGTATCTGTTTCTGCTCACTAAGAGATTCTCACACAGAAACACGTTTGTCTCATTCCCCCATCTCAGACACAAAGCAAGCAGATGGGAAGAAAGGAATTTAAAGGAGAGGGGATTAAGAAATAAGGAGGCTAGAAAAGGAGATGGACAGTAGGACAGGTGGGAAGAAGTTCAGAGAGGAATTTAAGAGAATGGAAAAGATAAGAAGGGAAATAAACACTGAGGACATGTATGTAAGGGAACAAATTAAGATTGTGCAGAGACACGTGCCAAAACCAGGGCTATTTGTTTTGTCCCTAAGTACTTGATTTTGCATCTTTAACATAGGGATTGGTTGTGGAGGGGAATACTCTAATTGTGTTATTAAACTTTGGCTGGAGAGTGGGACAAAAAGAAAATAAAGAGGAATACTATTATCCAACAGAGTGTTGATTCCCAGCAGTGGACATCTGAAATTACACAGCAGTAATTTCATGTATTTCCCTCTCTACCTTTGGACTGATGGTCTTTCTTTCACCTATTCCCTTCCTGTCTTAAATACTATCACTGTTTTTCAGCAGGTAATATGTTGCGCTGCAGAGAGAGTTGCAGATATATGGAGAAAACAATCTCTTGTTAAAGCACACCGAAAGTTTAATGGAACAATTACACTGTTTAATTGAAAAAGTGTGAAATCATTCTAGAAACTTAAGGTCACATAAGTTGAGTGTTTGGCTCCAGGCTTGTTGACTGTAGGCAACATTTTCAGCTATATCTGAAATTTAAGATAAATACTAAAATCTCAGTCCCACTCCTCTACTATGCCCTTGTTTCATTCTTCGTTTTCTCTCTGTTTTCTGCCATTCTATGTTTAATCAAAGTGCTCAGCCTTCCTCAAAGCTATCACAAATGCTGCATGTGGAGACGAAGGATTTGCACAACAGCAAGACACAGACTGACAGGCCGGTATTGCCAAATGTTGTTGGATGCCTTTTGGAACAGGAAGATTTCATCAAGATAAAGTTATTTTCTTCTGTCAGAGGAAGAAATAAACTTGTAAGTGGCATCAATACAAAAGCTTTTGACTCTAATTGCCAAGCTTAAAAAAATAAAAAAGAAAAAAAGTAAAAAAAGTAAAGGCATTCCACTGGCTAAGATGGAAAGACTTTCCAGAAAATAAGAGTCCCTTCAGAGCAGCATCAAATCAGCCTGTTCCACTTCTGTGTTTTATAATTAATTTTCTTCATACCAACAGCATTTTAAGTTGAAATAACTGGTTCAGGAGACCAGATTTCCAAGGCTGGGATCCTAATGAATACATCCCTGTCCACGAGGAAATACAAGGCCAATAGAGTGTCCTACATGCCTTTTTCCTGTGAAATAAATAATCCATTGTCGTTTCCCCACAATAGAGTATTTCAGAGGCCCAGTGGTTAGCCACTCAGAAGGTCTGAGCAATTGCCACTGCAGTGAGTGAAAAGCTTTAGAAGAGCAGCAACTACAGAAAATAAAGCCTATGACGTCTCAAATATAGTGGGCAAAGTTGTCATAACATTTAAAACCTCTGGCCTGATGGCTTCTCTGAGGTTAGATAGAGTGCCATTGTTCAGATAGATGCCTCTCAAGGGCTTGATTTTCTGCTACCATACAGGCTATTTGCAATCATTGATGTGAAGGTGAGTTGCAGAAACCAGAACAGAATTCTCTTCTCCTCTAAAGATAGCATCTCAGGCCCGCTTCTCCATCAGCTAAGTGACTAAACAACGCACACAAAGTAATGATCCTCTGTCTGAAAAGTCAAAGAAAGTTTTTCCAAGGCATTATTACATTTTCACCTTTTTTGGAATCACAACTTAGAAACTGACAATATGGAAAACATTGGGAAGAGGAGATGAGAGGATAGAGTGCATCTGTGAACAGCTCCTTTCTGTCTTCCTTTTATGAGATGATAGCCAATGATGTGAAAGAGGGAAATATTCAGTGAGATTCAATTTGCTTAATCACAGTTCTTTATTGTGATTTGTAAGAACAGAACTGCAGTGCCTACGGGATCTGAAATGACAGAGAGAGAATATCTGTGGGATGCTAAATCTGGAATTTAACAGTATCTGAAAAAATATAGCCTTTGATATAAGCATCTACAAAACAAAAATGCCAACAGCCCACAAAGATGCCCTGATGTTTTTATTATTTTTTTTTATTTTGTTCCCTTTTCTGCCTTGTGACTTTCTAACTTGATAAAGCTCTTTGGATACAAATTAACTTTCTCAGAGTGCTGTTTGTTACAGTTTCACTTACCTCGAGGGGATGCTTAACAGACTGGAAGTTGTTTTGTTTCAGTGGAATAAGCTAAGAAATAAGCAGAAAATAAATTCTATCCTAGGCAGACTAAGAACTTAGCTATAAACACTACCACAGAGTTTTGCAAGGGACAAGACAGGTACACTTTAGAGTTCTGACAGAACTTAGTCAATTTCTAAGTCACATCAAACTCTTCCAGCACAAAAAAATATCTTGAAGGTCTGTGCTCTTGCATATTGTTCTGTTGGGATGTGGAGAAGGGTTTTTTATTGTTCTTGATGAAGTTTCTTGCTTCAAAGCAAATTAAATGGGAAATACCATATTTCAGAAGCTCCTATGCTGAGCTGTTTAACTAAATTAATTGCCATTTCACATACAGGGACTAAATTCAAGAGAGCAAGACAGCACCTGTATTGGAAAAGAGGATTTTTTTGGGGTTTGGTTTTTGTTTGGGTTTTTTTGGTAATGATTAAGGATAAAGCCAGTATAAGGCCATTTGGAATTTATTTCTCTTCTTCCCATTTAAAGTCAAATAAATTTCTCTTGGAGCAGGGAAGGCATAATTCCTTCTCTTAGAGTAGATGACTAAAAGGAAAGGAAAAAGGGAGATTATGATTTGTTTTGTCCAAAATACAGCTGAATTCTGAGGTCTAAGAATCATCTCACTGACCCAGTGCCTTATGCCTGGAGTGTTGGTGGTGCTGATGCATAAGACACCATCACATACCACCAGTACAGCTAACTTCACTCCATAAAATTAAGCAGAATTTCTCTAACTAGGAGAAGAAGGAATGGCAGCTACTGATGGGAGGAGAGGGGAGAGCACCGGGAGTCCAGGTCATCTGTGCAAAAGGAAAAAGAAATCTCATAGTGTTTTCTAACACTCGGGTACCTCCTTTTACCGTGTCCTTGAATTCAAACAAATATAAAAAAATGTAGGCATGCTAACAGATTAACCCCAAACCTACAACTGCAGCTGCCTGGGGCAGAATAAGCCCACAGAGAGTTGAGGCAATGTATTACTTTGTTTAAACTTTCCTTTTGTTAAGTTTATGTCAGCCTTATTAGATGGGGCTATTCTGTGTAACTATATTCATTCTTCTCACAGTTCTCAGAAATTAAACACAATAAGCACCCAGTTTAGACCAGAAAAGTTGTGGTCAGCCCATAAACAGCCTGTTCACCAGGAACATGGTGTAAAGAGTGGAACTGTGTAATCCTGCTCCAGATAAACAAAAACGCAGCAGCTGTCCTGCACAGAACTTCTAGATAAAAAACAGGAGGCCACAAAGAACTACTGTTTCTCAATTGTGTAATGTGAAGGCATGATGATATTTCATGTAAAGGAAGAAAGCCAAGAGAGAAGAGTATGGTCATACATAAATGATAAGGTGAAGCTCACAGCAAAACTCTTCCTTCCTTCCTTCCTTCTTCCATTTCTCCCTTTCTTCCTCCCTCCCTCCCTTCCTGTCCTTCAGCCTGACTGTATCCATGCCAATGATTTTCAGACCAATTTGATTAGAATGGCTGCTCTTATTCCAATTTCTTTTGCATCTGTGAGATCCTGTTGTTTTTGTGGCAGCCTTGGCATGGGTATTTACAAAATTGCTAATTGAAAATGTGTGTTCTTTGACACAGGCTTTTAATTCCATGGGAGCAGTATGTCCTAGAGAACTGTGGATGTTATTTCTGCCAGCTAACAGGAAGAAACACCAGGGAGGCTCTCATGCCTCTTTCTAATGAGGAAATCAAACTATAACAGAAGCCTCTGCTGCTGTAGTAGCTCCCTAGGATTTCTCAAGTGTAGATAAGAATAATTATACAGTGGTGTGCTTTGAACTGAAAAATGCCATGATGCTCACAAACAGCTGTGAGATGTCCTAAGCCAGTCATTCATACTTCACATTTGCCCTGAAGTTTAACAGTGAATCTCTATCTTTGTGGCAGTTTCTTTAAAGGACTGCCTATGTTGCTCACTAGTAACAAATGCAAAGAGGAATGATCTTCTGCTCTTACAAGAAAGAGGCAAAACAATCAGTTTGTCTTTGCGAAGTCTAACAGTTATTTTGTGCTCAATTTCCAGGAAGCTGGACATGGAGGCTTTCTTTTGCTTGCCCTGGACTAGGCACTCCTGCAGTGTTTTACAGCTGCAGTCCCAACACAAGCCCTGGCTGTGTTCCAGCCCCACGTGAGGACAGGATCAGGTTTTGCCACTTTGCCCTGGTTTTTCTTCAGGCATGTAGCCCAGAGTTTCAGAGGAATGTTGCGAAACTCTTAATGGATGCCCAGTTTGGACAATGTGGCAATCGCGATTCAGTGTGGCAGATCCATCCAGCTCACATGCTGTGCTCTATCCTGAGCCTTTTTGATTATTGTTAATATACCATTATTAACATATCTTTAAAACTTTTTCCAGTGTTTATTTGAAGCATGATTAGTACTGGAAGTAGTCCAGCACTTTCCATTTTTGTATTGTTCTGGCATAGGCTCAACAAAGGACATGGACCAGACTCTGCCCTTCAATTGCCCATGTTGGTGTTACGCTTCTTGGCCAGCACTCAGACTTTTATGAACGGCACAGTGCAGAGGCTCTTGAGGAAAGCTAGTTAATCTCTGAATGTGTAAGAGTGCTGAAATGAGCAAAATCTTGAAACAAATAAACAGCTAAATAAGACACAGCTAATCTAGGCTCCCTGTAAATGAGAAAGGAAGGCAGCAGCGGGAAGGGCAGGAAATTTCTTTCTTTGGAATTTGGACTACTGAATTACTTTGTGCCAAACACAAGTGAATGTCTGCAAAATGTCTAGAAGACAACTGAAAGACCAGTGGCAAGAGTTTCTATGGATCCTAAAATTGCCTTGAGTAACTGTCTTGAGCTTTACAAGAGTGACAGTGGTCTCTGCAGCTAGATGTAGACAAGCATTATTTTGCCATAGTAGAATATCACATGTAACTTCAGTTACAACGCAAGGGCACGAAACTGCGCAGCATCTTGGACTAAAGTGAGGGCTCTCAACCTCGGGGAGTTTCCGTGGCTGGTGTCACGATCCAAGGGGAGTTTCCCCAACTGCAGTCCTGCTGCTCCAAGGAGGACGAACTCAAACTGGTTCTCCATCAGGGCTCCATTTATACCCATGTCTAGTCTGATCTGTGGGCAGTTCTAATTAGCCAGGTGCCCTTCCCTGCAGGGGACCATTAACCTGGCACCAGGTGAGGTGTCTAAACAAAGCACACCGTTTATCTAGATAAAGCACCATTAGAAGGTGGCTCCAGGATCAGGGTGGGTGCATCTGCCCCACAACAGGTCATTCAGTTCTGTGTTTCTTTTCAAATGCCTTCAGCTTTGGAGGGGGAAAAAAAAAAAAAAGCAAGCAATGTTGCATTAAATTTTCATGTTAGTTTCTATCTAGCCTAAAGAATTAATACAGTCTAAAGTCTAAATCCTTAAGACTGAATTGGACAGAAGGAGGTGTTTTGCTACATAACAAAGACTTAAGTATAACGCGACTACACATCAGAATCTGTACCAGCACATGTAACTATATCTTGAAATAATGGCTGACATAAGCAATTATAAAGCCCAGTTACTCACACATCAACAAGTACTGAGCAGGTCAAACACTAAAGGATTAAGACAGCGCAGAGAATTGTTAAAAGTTTTTGCAATCATTAGTTGCAAATGCAAATATCCCTGACACAGCAATTTGGTAACTGAAAATAAAATTATTTAGACTGGAAGAGTTACCATAGAAGCAGCATGGTGTATAAAGGTGTTTTAACTGCTACAGCAATACAACAGCTGCACAGTTCTGACGTTAAGAGCAATAAAAGTCATTTAGGGAAACATGTCTCTTTTGGAAGAGTATCTGACCTGATTTGGGGAAGAGGATCCAGGGAAATTTGGGGCACCTGAGCCCTATTTTCATGTGTGAAACTGGTTCAGAACAAGTGCCTCAAGTTCAGCTCAGCAATGGGCGACCACAGTCTGCAGACCTATTCCGCATAGGAGGTGGATGGGTGGCCGCTGGGCGTTTCGCCATAAGGTCCCTTTTCTGCGAAACACTGGGAGCGTGGGAAAAGTATAACAAGCTGGAAAACTGAAATTGTTTTCTTAGGCCCCATATGACTGGAATATTTAGTTGCTGTGCTTATCTTCTGACAATATTTTACAGATTTCACTCGAGACTTGGGAAGGAGTGAGGCTGAAGTCGTCGATTCCACTAGAAGCGTTCCCCAGTTGAGGATAACTGTGTTTCCTGGCCCTCTGCCTGTCCCTGCTGGGACACGCACCTCGCGTGGGAGTCCTCCCGCGTTTCCCAGGAAGGCAGCAAGCAGGCAGGGCCGGCCTGCAGGCCTTGGGCTCAACACCTGCCTTTTGGAGGGCGAGGGCAGGGGAAGGCGGACAACAAAGGCTGTCAGTACAGGTGCTGCCCTTGCTGCTGAGGGACGCGAGGCCCTCAGGAGCTGCCCGGGGCCCCTACCCCAGCAGGAAACGTCGGTGGCGAGAGACCTGCGTGCCGCCGGTGACAGCAAGTACTCCCGCCCGCATGGCTGAGGGCAGGGGACTACAACTCCCGGCGTGCAGCGCGGCACCAGCGACCTCTCTGATTGGCTGCTGCCCCCCCACCCTCCTCCGCGTAACGGCGCGAGGCTGGCGGCGGCGCCCGAGCCCCCCGAGTGCTGGGGGCCGGCGAACCGCATGGCGGCGGCGTGGGGGCGGTGCGGCGGCTCCGTGCTCCTGCGGGGGGCGCTCAGGGCAGCCCCGGCCCGCGCCTGCAGTTCTGGGGTGCCCGTCAGGGCTCCCTCCGCCGCCGCTCAGGTGAGGCGGGGCGCTGAGGGGTCCGCCGGGGGGTCGCGGCGCTGTGAGGCGAGGCCAGTGCAGCGGCGGGGTGCGAATGGAGGGCTGGGGGCCGGTGCCGGGCGGGTGCCGCTGCTGGCGGCGCGGCTGGGGGATGTGCGGCCGCCGGAGGTCGTATTTGGGATTTTGAGTGCCAGACCGATGCCATGCAGTTAAAATTAAGAAAACGTAGTTAGTGGAGGGGTACTTGCGGTAACCCGGGCCTCGCCCGGCGGGGTTCCGCAGGGGAGCTGGGCTTTGGGAGCTCCCGTACCGCCATCGCCTGCAGCACGGGGGTGCTGCCACTGAGACCTGCTGGGGCGGATGGCACCCGAGCTCTGCCTCCTGCTTTCTAGTAAAAATACTCAGTTTTGCAGCCTGTCCGAGGTTGGGACGGTGATTTGTATGTGAACGTGACGTGGTGATACAAATCGGGGCGGGGGGAGTCAGTAAAACGTGGTAATCTGTAATTCTATGTCCTTACTTTGTTGAAATGTCACCCTTAGTTTCAGACTAAGTAGGACGTTTGGTCTTTTGGACTTGAACCATTTCTTTGTTCCTTCTCAGTCAAAGGAGAGATTACACAACGGCTTTTAATCTGCCTAGGTCAAAATCAAGTGATTTGGCAGCTTTCGGTGACTGTGCTCAGAGTGATCACGCGAGCTTTGCAACGAACCTGTTTGTTCTGTCCCTGGCATGAAATCAACACAGGTGTTGTCCAGATCTACCTCCTCCTAGTTTAAGTCCCCCCAGAGGAATTTCGTCTCTTGATGTCCAAATACAGGAGAGAAAGCTGCACAGAAAGGCACACGGGTTCTGTAACTGCCTAGCAGAAACAGGGCATGACACAGAGAGTAATCCTAGCTGGGACATGATTTATTGATTTACTTGCACTTGCATGGCTGGCTTTAACAAGCAGAAAATAAGCTAAAGCTACTACTGACAGTCTTTGTGTCACCAGAATTTAATGCATTCACTACTACGTATTTACAGAAAGTCAAACAGATTTGTGTGTTGCTTTTTTGAATGCTTATGTGGCTCAGGAATCTAGAAAGGTTATTGAGTTTCTTTTGTTTTTTCTAAACCTTGTACATTTTTGTAAGTTCTGATAAGAATTACTTTCTAACTACTTTATATAAATTGAGTAGTCCTAACGTACATTCAGGAATACTTTTGAAAGAGCTTGAGTACAACATCCATCTCTGAAAGCCCTACTCCCTTAGGGGATGAAAGCCGCAGTGGTTGAAGTTATGGGATGAGTGATTTGTGTGTGTGGTGTCCTGTGACAAGTGTGCTGAGGCACTGGTTGATACCCTGCAGGGCCTGAGAAGCAAGCTAATGCAACAGCAAAGGCAGAGCAAACTTAGCAACTATACAGTAATAATATGCTCGTTGCTCCTTTCTGTTCTCTGTCTCTCCTGGAATTCATCTGTAGAAAGAAGCAATTAGTGTTATAGCAATAGGGGACACTGAAATGTGCTTTCAGATGACATCCCAAACAATTGCGAATACTGCCTGTCTTCTGGGTTAGATCTGAATATGTTCATGGGTTCTGTTTAGCTTCATGAGATTTCAGTTGGGTGTGGGGGTGAAAAGGGGAGTATTTCTGTATTTCATCCCTTTTTAAAATGGTCCTTCTAGCTGTGAAAGGAAGAACTCTGTAACACATGAGCTTCAGGAGACAATTGAAAGGCTATGTTTGAGGCCATCCATTGTAAGTCTTTAGGTTAGGTTACAAACAGTGGGGTTAGTACAGCTGCTGTACTGGTATTGTGTGGTGAACTTATGTTCAACTGGCCTTTTTAGCCTATTCCTACTTGCTGTTTTTTGTGACAGTGGGAGAATGTCTGCATTCTGTATCCTGCATTTGCTATCTGTAATAACACTTTCTATGAATGCTTGGTAAGTGACGCCCTCTGGCAGAAACAGTAGTTTGTATTCATGGTTTGAATGTCCAGTGAGTCCTTCTAATGTTCTCTATGTGAAATATATGGTAAAAATGGATGTATTTATAGAATTGAAGTGATATTGACCAGCTAACCTGACTGGGAAAATCTAATGCTGTGAAAATTTAGGTCAGGTTTGAAGATGTAATCAGATATACCCAGGAAGCTGATATTAAATTGTTTACAAATAAAACCCTGAACTTAATCAGTTTATTATTGGACTGGTTAGTCCATATGTCTGAGCATGTTTGTATCTTAGCATTTAAGATACAGTTGTCAGTCTTGGAGATGAGACTGTCATGTTGCACAGGGTAGAGTCCCTTTTTCCAAGACTAGATAAGGACAGGTAGCAACAGGCACTCTGAAGCAGCATTTTCATGCTCATTTGGTTGTGTACAAGCATTGACTAATTCACCGTTAACAAAGGGAAGTCTGATGCCATACTGCCATCTTGTACACATGATGATACATGTCCAAATTATATTATTGAATTTAAAAAAATCATATAGGATTACATATTTCTACTACAAAACTGTATATTTTCCAGTACAACAGAAAAAGTAATTTGTACTTTTTTTTTTTTTCTTGTAAGCTGGAAAATTACATGCAGAAAACCCCAGCTTTTTGAAACAAAGGAGGAAGATGAGAGGACATTTGGGGGTGTTCAAAAAACGGGTTGATGGGGCACTTGAGGCTATAGTCTAGTGGTTTAATGGTTAGGAATATGATGGGATAAAGGTTGGACTTGATGACCCTGGAGGTCCCTTCCAACCATAATTATTCTATGATTCTATGACTCTTAAGATAGTGAGGCTTGAAAGCAATAACATTAAGGAAATTAGGGGTTTTTGTTGTTTGTTTGGTTTTTGTTGTTTGTTTGGTTTTTGTTGTTTGTTTGGTTTTTGTTGTTTGTTTGGTTTTTGTTGTTTGTTTGGTTTTTGGTTGTTTTTTTTTTTAATATCCTGCTCAATATGTATCATTTCCAGTAAAGGTCATCAGCATCCTGATACAAAGTTTCATTTTAGCTTCCTCCATCTGTTCATGTAGATACTGTAATTCAAACATAACCACCTGAAATTCTGTGTGGCTGAAATGAAGTCTTCACTTCTGGGATAAAGGGGAGAGCCCAGCTTGTCAAGAAAGACCTCATTTGTCCCTTATTCTTGGCCAGTCGTGTCTGAAACTCTCTGTGTCCGGGAGCTCCATTTTGTGGGTAGCTGGTCAAAGTCCCTTTGACGACTCTCTGTGCAGCACTCTCTGTGCCAGTAACCAGAACTGTAGCACACTGTTTGGGGTCAAGTGTTGGGCAGCAGCTGCTGAGCCCTCAGAAAAACATTTATCTTGGACTTCTCAGGTCAGACCTCATTCTGACACTTGGCCTGCTTAGACCCATTTCAGCCTCTGTGGTTGTCTGATTTCCAGGTTGAACAAGGACACTATGTCACCACTTCCCTACAAGACTAAGATATTAAAGGTGAGGCATGAAACAGACGAGCTTTTCCCAAGTTGTGTACATGATGCTGGCACAGCAGCATTAGGTACTACAGTGAGGCGGCAGCGCTGATGCATGAACCCAAAGGACTGCAGGAGCTGAAAGAGCCAGCTGGTGCAGGAGCAGTGCTAACAGTGTCATAAGTACACAGGTTGTGGTGGTCCCTGAGGCCTGTCCAGAAGAAGTTTGCAAGCATTACTGTCTCATAGTGCACAGATATAACTGGGGATAAGGTGAAGGTGGTAGAGCAGGGCAAGTATAGTACTCTTATCTTCAGCTTGATAAATAGGTAAGTATTCTGTTCTCTTCTCCCTTGTGTTTAACTGAGCCTTCCCAGTATCTGTCAGTTTGTGGTATTCCTGGTCGTTATTAATACATCTGATGACAGCTTCCAATTTTGCTGCATTGTTAGAAGAGTTCTTAAGGAAACCATAGGTGAATTGGCAGGTCTGAAGTGTTGACAGCTTGTCAAAATATAGCTGCTAGGTGCAGTCATCTAAGTTCTCGTTCTTTCAGTACTAGTATAGAACATGGGATTGACAGCCTGAAGAGTGAAACTGTTTTTTTCACGGATCAGATAAGGCACATTGTGTGACAGGGTATACTCCGATGTGCAGAAGTGTCTCCTGTCAGCTATAGAGAGAGGGAAGTCAGGACTTGGGGATTATAACCATCCCTTTTGAGTGAAAAAGTTATGTAGTTGGGCATTGATACATTAAAATACCAACAACCACCCATCTTTTCCAATTGCAGGGAACTGAATAACCCTTTCCCTACAGACTGGGAGCTGTAGCAGTGTCACCAAACAGGACAAAGAATTTATCGACTCCAGTGTGATGTAGATAAGCAGACACTTCTTTATTGACACGCAGAGGATGTGGGGGGTAACTCCACCTAGCATGTCCTGGATTACATTACATTTAGCAGGGGGTTTATATATTCAATTTCCATTGTATAAGCTGTTTAACACAAAAATGCATATACTGCTTGCCTTTAATTACTCATTAAAGTTAACCTTTACCTTGATTGGCCCCTAACGATCTTTTGAGTTACATCACCTCATGTATATTCATTCTTCTAATAAGAATCATTGGTCACCTATAGTCATGCCATAGTTGTGCTATTGATTGTAGTCCCTAATATTCAAATCAGGATGGGAATGGGATCTTCAAGCAGCATAACTGGTCACTGTGATTAATTATTGTATTATTCTTTCCATGATAGTTGCTTAAACATAGTATCTTATTCTCTTGACTATACGGTTTCTAGTTAAATACAATACTAGGCCCTAGCTACTTGTACCACCTGTTTGCTTCATGTGGTTTCTGTGACTATTGAAGTAAAACACAGTCACTCCCTCATATGATTCCCATGATACCAGTCTAAGTCAATTAGGCCTAACTTTCTTTTAGCTAAACTAAAATCATCAAAATCTGATCAGATTGGTAACAGCAGGTGGCCTTTGCTTTCTCCTTGCTCTGATAGCTCTCACACAGGCTGCAAGTGACTAGGTTCAACCTCACCCTGTTCTTACCCTTTGGAGAATCCTATTTACGTGACTACCTGAGAGAGTGCTTCGTCCTTGTCCTAGTTATCAGGAAGGCAACTGAGTTTCCATCTCTGATATTTGGCCTTCCCTTGGAATTGTTAAAAATAAGAGTCAATGCTGGGTGCAGTGGCACTTTTGGTAATACAGGATCTGCTCCCAGTGGAGCTCAAGCTGATGCTACTGAACTCCTCATGGGTGTCTCCTAATTCCTTCTTGCTGACATCAAACTGGACAGAAACTGAGCTAACAGCTTAAAAATTCCAGCTCCAGTCACTCTTTCCTGCCGGACAAACTCATCTCTGTACACAACAAGAAGCTGATGGAAAGAAGCTCTAGTAGCACTGGAAAACTTTTTTCTTTTCCAGATCCCAACACCCACTATTGTGCAGCAAGAGAGCAAAAGTTAGTTATTTCCAACGGGAACTTTAAAGTATATTGACACCACCTGCCCACTGAGTGCCTGTTCTTTAACTGCTGCTTCTTGACAGTGCACTTTAAAGGAATTAATGAAGGACAGTATTATTCCTGCAGTAAGTCCTCTTACAAAGCAAGCTCCCAGCTTGGGGTTTCCTGGGAAAAGTAAAGCTGTGCAGAGCTCTCAAACAACGTGCAGGTGCCCAGGCTGGAGCAGTTCCTGGGGAGGGATAAATAACCAGCTAACTTGTTCTGCCTGTGCATGCTGGAGAAAAGGGAGATGTAAGAACGTGTGTAAGTGTGAGCAGCACACATGGCTGTGGAGGAGTCGGTTTTTACAGCTCTTGTCACACCTTTGGTGCTGCAGGGAGGGAAGGCCAGGCCTGGGGAGGCCTGGCCTTGTGCCCCTCTGCCTCCGTTGTGGTGGCCGTTTCAAAACAGAAACTGAAAGGGATTTCTTTCTTCCGGAAGAAAAGCAACTGTGGAAACTAGTACTGCTGTTTTATCGGGGGTAAACAGATGCTTTCTGCACTTTGAAATTAGCCACTTTGTGTCTCCTTTATCTTCTCTAACATGCTCCCCCCTGCCCAGTGCCAGGGATGTTCTTAGAGACCTTATCTAGCCACAAATCTGTTTGGATCAAGAAGTGTAGTGGATTGTTTGAACACTGGTGGAAAGATTCTGCTGCCAAGAAAGACTGCTCCTGCTTATAAGTTTAGCAGCAGCTGTGGTGTTAGCACAGCTGGAATCAAAATTGCTGCGACTGCTGATGGCTGAAGTTGGGCCTCTCCCCAGATAACCTTCGCTATCTGGCTAATCTCGTCACTGAGGGTGTCCTCTCCACCCACCCCCAAATCTTTCTTACAAATGCTTTCAGAATAAAATATTTTGAGAAAGCATGTCTGGATTGTTCAACATTTTAGCTGACCATTTCCAGACTTCATGCTAGGGTGTTTGGAGCTACTGTGCAGGATGAACTCCTATGGATGAACTACTACTAGTGATGCCCAGAGCCAGGAGATCATGGCCGTGGCTCTGTGTGTTTCTGCCCAGTCCCTTGGCAGCATCCCAGATGTACCAATTTTAGTATGTCTGGAGATTTCATAGGTCTGTTTTTCACTAGATGGAAATCATTAGTTTTGCTCAGTTAAGCTGTTTGAATAGTAGCTAATGTTTCATTTTGTCTGGTTCCTCATAGTACATCTTTAATTTATGTCAAAACTTTAATCCTTTGCCTGCTGCAGCCTATCAAGACTAGCCAGCATGATTTTGACTTGAGGCGCATTTCTGCAGCTGTTCATTTCCCCCTTCTCTTTTTTAACTTTGTGAGCACCATGTGTCCAGAAATGGTTTTGTATGAGCTCTTTCACTGTAGATGAAGTTTATTGTATGTCTAGGAGTCCTTTAGCTTTCTTCCAGTTTTCTTAGCTAGCTGTTAAGTGTCTATATGTGGTTAACTAACAAGGACATAGTGAAGGTAGTTCCTTTAATTATTTTGATATTGTTTTCTCTGTTTTGTTTTGTGATGCTATGCAGCTGGCCTCTGTCTGTGTTATTAAATTGGCCTACTATAAAATGTTAATTGAACTGTGATATAGTAGGTGAAAAGACATCAGTCTTGACAGGGTTTGAATGATGTTGTTTGTGGATGTTTGTATGTAGTGCCTGAACCAAGTATGCACCAGCTGATTAAAGTATGTTGATAAACTTTTGCTTTTCTGCAGTACTGTGATAAGAGTTGGTTCAGTTACTGTATGTTTCACTTAAGGTATTGAAATATTTTCTAAAAGTAACAGAGTAGTTTCAGCTCTGCTTTATAAGTATAGAAAAATAGAGATATAGCATGGTAATTTGAAAGTCATGGGCTAAAGGCAGTGGCACTCTCTGCACTTAAACCTTGCTATAATCAACAGCGTTCTGGTATCAATGGTAGTGGTTTTTTAAAGATACTTGTTATAAACTTAAACTGCATTCATTTCCTGTAGCAGTTACTAATTTGGGATATTTCATTTGAAACCTAAAGTGATCAGCCCTCATTCTGGAGGACAAATAGTACTTTCAGAAAACTGTGTGGCCCTAGAACATGTTACACTGTGCTTTAAAAAAACAAACAAACAATAAAATAAAAACAACAACAACAACAAAAATTGTACGTAGGAATCACTTTTAATATTCATGTCATGACAGTTAATAAAGACATTATTAAAATTCTGGATCTTTCTATGTAAGCTTGAACAGATGGAGTGTTCAGGATCATACATTTCTCTTCCAGTCCCATTGTGCCCTGTATTATATATCATCTTTTAACTGAGACCAGCTTTTTGGAAGTATTCTTTTGAATGGATTTGTGCAAGAAGGCCTTGTTAGAAATGTTCTTGACATTGTGAAACATAATCATACACAGCAATAACTTGATTTTGCTATTAACAAGATGTTATGTCTTGCACATGTAAATTGGTAGGGACATAAGCAGAGTTGCAGTGTTTCATCAACTTTTAGTTCTCTTGTGCTAAAGTGCAGGGAGGGACCCTTCTATATGGTTTCATTTATCTGAGGTCTGTAGTGAGATTGGGTGGTCCTGAATCGTTGATTCTGGAAAGTGAAGAGACACACAATTGAAAAAAGCTGCCTCCTATTCTGCATAAAAAGCCTGAAGCATGTCAAAGAGGCTGTATCTTAAAATGCACAGGGAAAATGTAGTAGTTCCCTGGAATTAAGTAGGGTGTGAAACTTAATCAATAAAGGGTCAGTGTTGACCATAAAGACAAGTCATGGGTTTTTCTTGTGCAGCTGTCCCTGTGGGGATAAATGGAATAATAATTATTAATTGAGTTCAAAGGGAATATTTAAACAGCAAGTTGATAGGAAAACTATTCAAATATTTAGCACTTGCTTGTTTTCACTACAGGAATTGCAAAACTCAGGAAGAGGACGCTTTCTACTGGAACATGCTTCTCCTTTCTCTGCTTTTTTGACAGACAGCTTTGGGCGTCAGCACAACTACTTGCGAATTTCTTTGACTGAGAAATGCAACCTCAGATGTAAGTGTCTGCTTGCTTTATTGCACAAAGCAGTTCTGCACCATATTGTGCAAAGGTCAAAAACTGAGTTAGGATACTTATTGCTGTGCTGGCTCTATGCTGTTTCTTGTCTTTACACAGTAATGGTAAAGGATAGCTAGAGACTGATTTGGGGCTGAGCTGCTGGTGGAATGGAGAAGCAGGAGCAAGCCTAGGAATGTGCCAGGGATAGGTGGGAGTGACTGGTCTTTCATCAGACTTGGTGCAGTTTGGATGATGGTGCTTGTATGCCATACTCCAAGTGTGTGATAGCATAAGAGCTCATCCCTAGGCATTCCCTCAATTACATCTGCAAAGTTTGTGGCAATGTCCCAGTGCTTGCCACTTCAGTTTGGTGTCTCTGAAAGCTAGTTAGATAGAATTAAGATCAGCCCTTCCTTCGAAGTGGTTCCGTTGTAATTTTGAGACACAAATAAGTCCTGGGTTTTCTTCTGAAGGAAAATAGGAAGCTGTTAGGAGACTGATTGTAAGATTTGGTGTATTATCTTAACTGTATTTCAGAAAAGCAGAGTCACTTGACATCCATTAAAGGCAGTTGCACTTGGTGCATTTTCATAGAATCATAGAGTGGTTTGGGTTGGAAGGGACCTCAAAGATCATCTAGTTCCAACCCCCCTGCCATGGGCAGGGACACTTCCCACTAGACCACATTGCTCAAAGCCCTATCCAACCTGGCCTTGAACACTTCCAGGGAACGTGCAGCCACACCTTCTTTGGGCGATATAGGCCAGTGTCTCACCACCCTCACAGTAAATAATTTCTTCCTAGTAGCTAATCTAAATCTACCCTCTTCCAGTTTAAAACCATTGCCCCTCATCCTATCACTACAGGCCCTTGTAAAAAGTCCCTCTCCAGCTTTCTTGTAGGCCCCTTCAGGTACTGGAAGGCCACTTTAAGGTCTCCCCAGAGCCTTCTCTTCTCCAGGCTGAACAACTTCAACTCTCTCAGCCTGTCTTCATAGGAGAGGTGCTCCAGCCCTCTGAATTTTTCCCATCAATACTAGAGTAACTGCTGTTAGTTATTTTTCCCCCATGTATTTCTGTATTCTTTGTTTCAGGTCAGTATTGTATGCCAGAGGAAGGTGTCCAGCTGACCCCTAAATCAGAGCTCCTTACTGCTCAGGAGATAATCACCTTAGCCAGACTGTTTGTGAAAGCAGGTGTTGACAAGATCCGACTGACAGGAGGAGAGCCACTTATCCGTCCCGATGTGGTTGATATTGTGGGTGAGTTCCCAACAAATACATTGTGTTTCAAAGTGACTTGCCATATATTGATCCAAGAACTATGCTTATAACTCTCTACTAATAGTCAAGCAACCTGAAGAATAATTATACATTAAATTATGGTGCTTTTTCCCAACACTGTGAAATGAGAGATACTTCCTTTCAGAAAACTTCTAATTCTGCTCTCCTGCTTGGATAGAACTTATGTCTCTTCATATTACAACAGCTGAACTTAGTGTTGTCTTCATGTTCAACATCTAGAATAGCTTGCAATAATGCTGCCCTGGGGTGAAAAATCAAGAACTGGTGTGACCAGGTCCTCACTGTGGAGGAACAGTTTATACGTGCTTACAAACAAAACATGTTTTCTTTTGGATTTTGGGGGGAGTTTGTTTTTGTGGGTTTTGTTTTGTTTCCTTGATAACAGATGTCATTTGCTTGTCTGTGTTTAATAAGGAATAGTGGAAATGCGTATGTTTTTGCAGTTATTGATGAAGGCTATTACTTAATGGAAGATAAATTACTGGGTAATTTTTATGAGTCTATCTATCTCCTTCAGTTGGTATTGTGTTGACTGACTGGTTTTTTTCTTGAGCCAGGTGCCTTTTTCCTGGTCCAAAGTCTTTTATGTTATGGACATTACAATAGCTTTGTGTAGTGACAATGTATTAGATAAAGGCTGTGTAGGTGGGTGCACTTTCGTGTATTGTAGGCAACTGAACTTGTCTGTTTCTGCACATATACTCTTACAGTATATAGCAACATACACATTTCAAGAGTGAAGTGGTGCAGGGTAGACTTGTTAATTCATGTACACGTACATGTTCTGGACTGAATCAGGAGAAGAGCAATTGAGGAAACGATTCGGAGAGAATATATAAAAAACTTGTCTATTTAAGAAGATGCTCCTGATCTTAAAGCTAAAAATAAATGTAAAAGGAGTTACTTGATGGCTTGAGTCTGACATACAAGCTTTTAGCTTCATGCTACTGAACTGGGTAGTTTTATCAGTTGCCTTTGCTTGTTCTGATTGTTGCTAAAGCAGTGAACAAAGGTCAGCAAACAGGCTTAATACAAGTACAAGGTGAGTTTCAAAGTTGTGAAATATCTTTAATCCCTTTTGAATTTAGTGGTCAACAAGTGAAGAAACCAAGCAACTGCAAATATTCCACTTCTTAGCCTGTACAAATAAGGCTGAGTGAACTAACTGGTCCTTTTGAACTTGTTGGAGTTAGTGTTAAGTCTTCATCTATAATTTCTCACATTTGGCTTCTATCCAATTTGTTTCTACAGGTGGTTCCACATGTTAGTGTATTTTCAGTGCCTCATCCTGTATCTCTTCCTGTCTGATGAGGAAGAAGATGCATTGAGAACAGCTGCTGCCTACACTAACAGCACCTGATCAGCTGGTGTTACTTTTTAAATTGTTTCCATTTTAGGCTGCAGCATGGCTTTGCTTCACATTTGCTGCACATGAATGCTTCACATTCAACACCTTTGTGCATTTTACATTTCTAGCAATGAAGCCTGTATGACAGCTAGTCTTTTTTTCTCTGTTGTTAGGAGGTCGAACTTTTTATGCGTTCTGAGGCTGTAAATAAAAGTAGTGGTGTTCCTATGCTATCCTCTGGCTGCAGTGCGTATCCTATGCTCTCACAAAAACTAGGCTGCTAGTGGTAGCTAGCGTAAATAATCTTCAGCAAACTTGGGCCAATAGCACTCATCCTCTAGGAAGAGGTTATTCCTGGTCAGTGGGGAGGGTTTTGAGAGGTGAATTCCAGAGAAACTTAGTTCTTAGTAGATATTGCTCTTTCATTACAACCTCAGGTTCTAAATATCTTTATGGGGCTCTTAATCATGTTGCAAAATGTTACTGCTGTGAACTTCAGCATCTTTGGTGTGACCTGGCTTGTCTCATTCCTGAGTTTTGGGCCCAGCTTAGGCTGAATATTTTGAGAATAGCTGGGAAATGAGATAAAGCCAAAGTGAAGCCCTTATCAACATGAACAAATAGAGGTAAAATAGGGAGGGAAGAAGGGACTATGAAATATTTGTGCTGTAATTAAAGCTGCCTCAAGAGTAAGGGTTCTTCAAATATTTCTCAACTGATTAGGGTGGAGGCCATGAGAGAACAGAGGAGGGAGAACAAGAAAATTACTTTGCTGTGGATCTACTTCTGCAAGTGATTTATGAGGTTTTTTCCTATTTGTTATTGTACTGATAACTGGAGGTTTGAAAGCCTGCCCTCTGGAGATCTAGTATGCTGAGGGTTTCTGCATTTGGCTTATGAGGAGGCAGCTATTTTCTGTATCTTTATCTCATTATATTAGCTGTTTCCTATGTGGTTTTCTTTTGTTAGCCATTTTTTAGTGTCTTGCGTAAGCCCTCTTCAATTGGCTGGGCTACCATTGTGGGTAATGGAAATATTTCAGTTGCCAAGTGCAAGTGTTTTGTCCCTTGGATGCTGTTGCCTTGGATTCTCTATATTGGTCTATTATGTTGACCTTTTTCTGTTTAGTTAGGAGTGTATGTGGTATTTCTTTCAGCAGTTTAAAGTCACTACTGCTGGCAGTTAGGACTGTGGATTAGAACTCTGGGTTAGAACTGGTTTTTGGTAAAGCATAGTAGGATAAATGTTGCTAGGCAAATGCAGCTAGTTCAGGTGTCAGGTGTGAAGGGGATGGCTTGCTGCTTATTCTTATCGCAGAACACAGAATTCAGTTTGCAAAGCTGGACTGATGAAAACAAGGTAAACAAAAGAGGCCTTCTTCCAACAATGAAGTAGCTATTTAAGAAATGGAGAACAAAATTAGTGTACATTTTCAGTGTTCTTTATATTCAAATTTGCTTACAATAAACTATTGTCTTTCGTACCTTTTGAAAATGATTTGTGCTACAATGGGCCTCTTAAACCAATACAGCTGGAAGAAGGCTGAAGCACTGAAGTGTCCATGTTTTCCTCCACACCCTCAGTGATGCTTTTTGTTTGTTTCACAAATCTTTTGGGTTTTCTGTGTAACTTACAGTTGAATTACTTCTTCTAAACTTTTCCTTTTACTTTTTATTTTCTTAGGTCAACTGTACAAGCTAGAAGGGCTGAAAACCATTGCTGTTACAACCAACGGGATCAACTTAAGCAGGTTACTGCCCCGACTGAAGGAAGCAGGACTGAATGCCATTAACATTAGCCTGGATACTTTGGTCCCAGCTAAATTTGAGTTCATTGTCCGGAGGAAAGGTACAGGCTTGTCTTCTAATTCCAACTGTGTTAATACTTGCTGTAATGTAGTGAGCTGTTTGGTATGTCTTTCACACTCAGTTACTTTGGGAGGGGAGTGAATCACTTTGCTCCTGAGGCTAGAAACAGTAGTCTATACTAGCTTATTTGATAGTGATTCTTTTCCCTTCATTCTGCAACCTTGAGGCAGGTAGAGCCCCTTTAGTTGGAGCTGGTGAAGTAGAAGATGATGAACTCGCCACATTTAATGGGACTGTGACTACAGGTGCCAGTAACTGGCTGATTACTGGTTAGTCATGGATATCAAGAGGACTCTCCAAATCTTGTGTTGGTGTCATGTGCTGCTCTTCTTTAATACTGTTCAAAAAACACATGCTCCTGCTCAGCAGCCAGGGACTAAGACGCCACAAGAACTGAATTTCTTGTCACAAATAGTAGCAGTTTCTGAAAGTTATATTTGGGGCATAGTAGCAATGGTCTCACTTATGATTAGTGATGTTCCCTACCTCCATTATTTTTTAATAGGAATAAACATAAACTGAGCCTGAGGTCATTTGAGGAGGAGTGCTAGCTTTGTAACTTCTCTCCAATTGAGGTAGTAATTCCAAACAAACTTTCAAAATTTCCTGAATGTGCCCAGTGTTACAGACTCATTTTTAAATGAATCCTAAAGCTCATCATGAAGTTCAACTTCATGGCTGGGCTTCCTCCCACCTAAAGCTGATTTGCTCTTGTATCATTCTATTTCTGTCCAGTAATGTAACTTTGCCAGTCTGTGAACTTCAAATTCAGACAAAACCTCCAAGTGGCCACTAGATGGTGGAACAACATAAGATAAATTTTAGGCAAGGAATGTAGACATCTGGGATGCTGTGAGAAGTATTTTCAATGTTTGAATTGCTCTGCTATCAAATCAGTGTTCTGCTGGCGAGTACAGAAAGGTGTCCTTGTTTACAGTCTCTCTGGGAGCACTTCTTCAAGTGTCTACATCGCAGTGCAGAAATCTATTGTCATAAATCTGACTGGAGCATCATCCTTCCAGTGTAAGCTATTGCATTAATCTGGTTGTGTCATCGCACTGTTGGCTCCCAGAGAAGTATCTGGGAGTATCTAATCACAAGCAGGTGTTGACTGTACTCCTTTCTTCTGCTCTCTGCATTTGGATATTACCTGGTTTGTGACATCCACTAAAAACAAAGCCTTCCTTTGCTACTGAAGAGGCAAACCTGATCCTCCTGCTTCCTGAATTATATAGCCACAGCTATTCATATCTGATTGGAAGCTATTAGGAATGTGCTGCTTTTAAAATAAACTCAAAGTTATTGGGGGATGTGGGTTATTTTTATTTACATAAATGTTCTCTTCCCTTCTTCTCCCTTCAAAGAAAAAAAGGTCTTTAACCACAAAAAGAAAAATTGCTTAGCTGAACAGCATAGAGAATGAACAGGGAAGTTACTATGACTCAGTATTTTCAAGGAGGAGAATAAAGTCTCCAAATCGTAGGTAATTTTTTTTTTAAATGGCAATCAGGTAAAAATAGGAATGCTGAGTTGTTTTTTTTTTTTTCTCTTGTTAAGGGCTGAAATTATGTGAAAATACCTTTTTTTTTTTCTTTCTTTTTTCTTTTTTCCTTTTTTTTTTTTTAATTGGTTTTGAGGGCGTTTTATTTAATAGGAGATTTCCAAATATGGAATGAACAGAGAATAAAGTGCCTGCCCTACTGTGCTACCACATCTCCTGTGGCAGTTCCAGAGGTGACAAGATGTAGCTCTATTCAGGTGAGAGGGCTTCCTGGTCTTAGACTTCTACAGGCTGGTAACTTCTGTGGAAAGTGAAGTGACATCTGATTATGGAACTAACCAGGAACTCAAGAAACTTGGAATCAATTTTTCTGCTCCTCTGGAAACTCATTCTAGAGTTTTAAGAAAAGGCTGGAATTTTGTATCTTTGGTGCAGGTGACCTGCATTACACCTGCTTTTATTCGCAAAAGGTTAGGATAGAGGGAATGACTCTGAGATGATCAGAGACTTCACTGATGTATGAAGGCACATTAGAGAACCATGATATTTCTACTTCTCCCCATCTACCACATTCCAAGGGATGAACAAATGAAAAGTACTTTCTTGCATGTAGCCAGTCTAACCTGTTTCACAGCCTGTCCCCTTCTTTTTTGTTCAGTACAAGGAAAATAAGATAATATTGTATTGTCATTGAATCATTAAACATTGGCTTGAAGTCTTCTTGTAAGGATTAAATGTTGGGAGATGTTGTCCCACATAGGATTGTTCTGGATATGTCTAAGGTTCTCTGTGCTTTTAAATTGGCTAAAGTTATGATTTCAGAAGACATCAAAAATGATGAAAATATTGAAATTTTTTGTTGGGTGGAGAAGGGTTGTCATTTTGAAATGTTAAACAAAAACTTAGACAACTTCTGAGCCTTGGCAATATTTCCAGACTCAATGACATCTAGTATTTATTTCTGTTCTAATATTTTGAAATGTTATGGTTTTATTCTTTTTGTTGTTTCATTACCACACAAGAACTTTGATCTAGAAGGGATGTTTCAATAAGTATGGCAATACAAATGAACTCCTAACAGCTTTCCATAAAGGAAAAACAGAGAACAGTTAACATCAAAATATGAAATGCAGTTACAGATTTTTTGGGTTTTTTACTGTAATAAATTTTTACTTTAAATAATCAGACTGCCCCAAAAATCTTTTGGTGGAAGCAAGCTCATAGTTGCTGTTAATTAGAATAGCTTACTTTTTTTGTTTGTAGAGATTTTTGATAGCTTTTCTAAACCACACTCTTGTGCTAGTGTGGCAGGAGGCAAGAGGCAGAACTGGGAAGGACATTGAGTTAGATCCATTGCAAGCTATAATCCTGTTCCATACCTCTACAGGGAGCTGAGCCCAAGCATGCGAGTATTCAAACATGCAGAGTTTTTGATCTGCTTGCTAGTGATTGCTTCCTGGCCTTTTTAGTTAGTTCAGTTTTGCCTTTCTTTAATCCTGAAGAAAGGTTTTTCCAAGCTGTTGCAGAGCTTTTTGATTCCATTCCTGGCTCTGGGATGTGCTTACAGCAGTGTATCATTATCTCTGGTGCCATATTCAGCCTGCAAACTTGCTTAATTGGAATGAAAGCTACTGCCAGTGCTGCAAACTGCCAGGGCACGTGCAAAACAAGTAGGTGGTGAAGGCAAAGGTTGACAAATCATAACTTCAAACAGTTGCTTGCAAGAGTTATTTCACTGTCTTCCCCTTGCTCTTTACCTCTCTTTTTGCAGCTAAGACTAGTATTAGGACTGGTTTATAAAATAGTTACCATCTTCTGCTTTCCTCTGTCCATGCTTTACAATGCCTTTACCAGCCAGAAAGCAGTTATGTGAAGGTTTTGTCTTTCCTTTTTTAATGATCTTGAACGCATGCAATATTAAGTATGCCTAGAATATTACTGAGTTATAGCTTATTTCTGGTAAAGTACCTACAGATTAATGGAGGTATGATCTCTTCACTAGAGAATCTGAGTTTCCAGTAGATAAGAGGTAGGGAAAGGAGGGTGATGGAACTACACAGAAAAATGTATGACTAAGGAACAGCACAGGGTTCGTCAGCACAAACTTCTGGAAGATATTTCCCCTTTGCTAGCATGTGTAAAGTATTTGCTGTTGAAGACTACAGCTTTGGAAGAAGGAGCTCAGTCTCATACGTTGTTTGGTCTCATACCTGAGTTTAGTGTGCAGAACAGGAAGGCTACTTGGCCTAGTACCTGGCAGGATAGGAGTGCCATTCACAAACACAGTGCTAGCACCTGAGCGCACCCACTCGCTTGAAATGCATACCCAGAGTTCGGTAGCTTGCCGCCTCATTCTTGCTACTGTCAACTTGTTTCTCTTCCAGCTTGTGACTGTGGCAGGGAAGGAATAATATGTCATCTAAAATTCATATCTTGATGAAAGATCTTAACTTTCTTTAAAGTTGACAGAACGTGTGGTTTGAATGAGAAGAGGCTTTCCTAAAGGCCTTTGGAATTCCAAAATTGCGTTGTTGCTTTGTTTTTCTTCCAAATTTAGGAGGTGCATGTAGGGCTGAAGATACTTGCCCTAAATGAACTATATCTCTGTGTCTGGGAGCAGCTGGCAAGTGCAGGCCACACTAAATGGTAGGAAGAGGCTGAGCACTTCATTCCTTGAAGTCACTGCAGTTTTTTACATCTTTCATTTGTTTTCAAGGGTCAAAGGCCAACCAAATTATTTTCCTAAATGCTCTAATCCCCTCCACATTGTGCTCACCAATTTCACATGTTTAGTCATAAAAATGATGATCCTGTACAATGCTGCCTATGATCTTCAAACTACTGGATAGTCAGTAGCTTTGGGAAGCCAATTACTTCTGTAGCCAGGGATAAACAGGGAATCAAAGGGCTTTTATTTGTTCTTAACCCCACTCCCCTCCACATGCACTTTGTTATAAAGATCTTTTTAAAATTCACTTAGCAATATTGCTGTCTGACTTGGAACAGAGAGATTCTGCCATTGTAGTGAAGATATGTGCCATTATTATCAAATAAACATTAATTTATTATTCTTTCTTCATTGCACCTGGAGGCAGTTCACAAATGCTTTCCACTCCCTTTAAGAAGAACATAACACAAGGCAAAGCTGATGTATGGGGAAATTGAGAATCATATGCTAATGATAAGTGGATGTCTAAAGATGCAGAAAAGCATACCAGTATCTTTGACTACCCAGATACTAATTAAGAAATTGATCTCAGTGACTTGACCACAGTAACACTGGCAGCCTTTGGGGGATACGGGGGGTGTGTGTGTTTAGAATTGAAGTCTCTTTGCTTGCAGATTTTCTTACTTGCAGCCCTGTCTACTGAATTGGATTGAGTTTTGTCATCTTTTTGTCTTGTACTTAATAACCTCCTTTTGTCTTCTGTTTTTAAACGAGAAAAATATTTTTTTGTTCTTTTTATATCTTAGGCTTTCACAAGGTAATGGAAGGAATCCACAAAGCCACTGAACTTGGCTACCGTCCTGTGAAGGTAAAGCCAGTGTTTATTTACTTTGAAACTGTTGTGCTTTACCGTAAATTGTGATAAAAGATACAGCTTGCCTGATGAGGAATTTATTATTCCCCCCCAGTGAATAATTTTCGGTAAAACTGAAGAAAAATTTTAGTAGATTGAATAACGCATCAAGAGGTAGTGGAGAAATTTGTATAATCTCCTTGCCCAGCTGAGGGTACAGGTTCATACTGCCACATAGCCAATTGATTGCCTGGCTGCAGGCTACAGGGTGGTCCTCCTCTGTACTTGTCTTTTCCTACCCCCTCTATTGATTTGACATGTCAGACCCAGCTGTGAACTTGGCCAAGGGAGTTAACAGGCAGAAAACAATCCTGCAGAACAACCTTAATCTTCTCCTGGTTTATCTCCTTCAGCTGCTTACAGCTGACTCTGAGTGCCAGTGTGATAGAGGGAAAGGGAGTCCTCCTTTGGGGGTGCAGGTAGACCAACTTAGCTGTAACATGGAACTTCACCTGAACTCAGCTGTTTGCAGTTCTGTAGCTGTGGTTCCCTTCAGTTTCACCAGTGTTTTGGAAGATCTATTATGTGGTTTAGGCTATAGAGCTGTGAAAACCACTTGATATTAACAGGCTGCCCAGAGAGGTCGTGGAGTCTCCTTGTCTGGAGACATTCAAAACCCTCCTGGATGCGTTCCTGTGTGACCTGATCTAGATATTCCTGCTCTGGCAGGGGGATTGGACTAGATCATCTTTTGAGCTCCCTTCCAATCCCTAACGTTCTGTGGTTCTGTGATATTAAACTAGGTTTTAGGCTTCCCTGAAAGGTGTTAAGAATTGTGATGTATGATGCTCGGACATACAAATCTGCCTTGCTAATAAGGAAAGTTTTAGCAACTGCACAGCTATCTGTTGTTCCTCAAATAAAGCACAGAGGACCTGAGGCCCCAATGTAAATAGTTTATGATGAATGTGCAGAAAACTCAGGTTTTTAGCATCTTTTTTGGAGGAAGGCAGAGCTAGTCATCCTGCAGCCTACGGTTATGGAGTGCACTGTGAACACTTTCTGGTCTAAGGAATTTGCTGTGCGATCTGCCATAGAGTGCTATAGAAGGTACCCTGCCAGTACTTCTACAGAAACTATACAACATAGGACCAGGGCGTGCAGTTGTCATTTTAGGCAGTAAAAACTGCCATAACTTAGATGGGTAAGAGTATGCTTTTGTTACCTAGCTTTTATTAGTTTTCCACTTAGCAAGGCAACTTTAGCAACTTCAGTTAGGTTGGATGCAGAAACTTACAGGCAAGTGTGGCAGAAATGATCATCTATACCATTGTAATCCTGCCAACTACTGTCATCTTTTCTTTCAAAAAAACCCAACGATGTTCTCTCTATCTACATTGCCTTTTGCAAGGGCTATGAAACCTTATGTAAGAGGGAAGAAAGTCATACTCTGCTCACTCATTTCAAGTGTCTGCTTTTCCTGCAGGTAAACTGTGTGGTGATGCGAGGCTTCAATGAGGATGAACTGCTGAGCTTTGTGGATTTCACAAAGGATCTGCCCCTTGATGTGCGGTTCATAGAGTACATGCCCTTTGATGGTAAGCAGTCCTGCTTTGCGATTCTTCATGGCATGTAGCATGCATTGGACACAAGTGAATCTGGTTGGTGGCTATTCACTCCATGGGCTTGTCTCTTGAAGTTTTGTTGAGCTCTTTTTGGGAATCAGGAATTGCTTTAGGTTGTATCTTTTGCAGCTTATCTGTCTTCCCTGGATAAGCTGGAGAAAGATAAATAGCAGGGGCTGGGACACCTACAGGGAAAACAGATTTGCGGAGAATGTAAAGGTAGTTCTCTGCTAATTAAAAAATTAAAATCCACAGTCTAAAGTTCTGTTGGTTTTGTTAATTCTAGGCAATAAATGGAACTTCAAGAAGATGGTGAGCTACAAGGAAATGCTTGATACAATTAAACAGCGATGGCCTGAACTGGAGAAATTGCCCTGTGAAACTTCCAGCACAGCTAAGGTGGGGTTAGACAAAGAACATGTGAAATATGCCCCTGTCCTTTGCCTGCCCTAAATCCCCAAATTCTCCAAAGTTCAGCATTTATATTTGACAAGCAAAGTAAAAAACACTCACTGTAGTAACTAGGATTTTTGTCAAGCTGCGTGCATGTGGTTTGACTCATTATTGAACACTGGTTATAGTCTTTACCTTTAGAAATACAATGTGTTTACTAGGTGCCTCGGTCAGATATAAAGAATGGCATGCTTGTATCTTGTATTTACAGCTTTTGAAACTTCTGTCAGTCCATGTCTGCCTCTGACTGCACATTAAAAAGCCTGATGAAACAGTTTGCAGTGAAATAATAGTATTGCTTTAGCGTGTGCAGGGTCACATGGGGGATTTCTGGCCTACATGGATTATGGCTGCCTGAGTAAGAATCTGCCTACTGGCATCACCTGTTGGTTGATAACTCTAAGAGCAAACATTTAACAAGTTTGCGAATTTCCAGGGACAGGGTAGAATAGTCTGGAAGCCCTGACAAAGCTGATTTTACTTTTTTTCCTCTTATGTGACCTTAGAACTGAAGAAAATCTGTGTTAAAATGTCTTTGGGTAAGCAGAGCTTTAAAAATGAGGAGTTCATATTTGATTCTTCTTTTTGTCTCCTCTGCATTTTTTTAGAGTTATAAGGTGCCACATTTCCAGGGACAAATCAGCTTTATCACGTCCATGTCAGAGCACTTCTGTGGATCCTGTAATCGTCTGAGGATAACAGCAGATGGGAACCTAAAGGTTGGTAGTTAAACATGATTTTTTTTTTTTTTTTTGCTTTCATGAAACAAAAGTAGTGTTGAAAGTCTTCACTTAAAAGTAGCTGGGATGTAAAGCAGGATGGAAAGATGCATAATTATTGCCAGCTAACTCCTGTTCATCTATGCTGTATGTATTCTTGTTCAAGCTTCAGTTGTTAGGCTGTTAGGGAGATGTTACATCAGTTTTCTTTGGTTTCTCTGGTTTGCTAACATAGTTGTAAAACATGGTTGCAAGGCCAGTAAATATAAACATTTATTTTAATCTTTGATTCAGAATCATTTTAAACATGTGACAAGCAGATGATTTCCCATTAGAAAAGGATCCAAGCGGCTGTGAGGGCTTGGCTTTTGTGTTCCACAAAGATCCTGTCCTGTTTCACCAAACATCTTCTTGCAATTCTTCTCCTTGAAGAGCAGCCTGTACATTTGCTCAGTGGCTTTAGAAAGGGGAGGGATAACCATTTCCTGCCACGTTGAAACCGGCAGTTTCTGGGGGAAAATTAAAGTTTTCAATTAAAAATTGGCACTTATGTGTTGTCACCTGATACTGACAACAGCTGTGCTGCTGTCTAATGTCAGATGACCGAGGCAGCCTGAAGGCCCAGTGAGCTTTGGTTACATAAATGTCCCAGGCTGTCTGCGTGCGTACATGGAGAGAAAGAAAACAATCATAAAAAGGTCTCTTTCTTCAACAGGATAGGCCTCTTCAAAACTCTTTACTCTGAGATTAGTACAAAATACTTGTAAAGGCCATTTATTTTATTCTTTCTCACTTCTGTTTCCTTGGGTTGGCTGCAGGTGTGCCTTTTTGGGAATTCAGAAGTGTCCTTGAGAGATCACCTACGGTCAGGTGCCTCAGAGGAAGAGTTGGTTCAAATCATTGGAGCAGCAGTGAGCCGAAAAAAGAAACAGCATGCTGGTATGTTTGTTGTACCTGAGAAATAACTGCAGTGACTAGGGAAAAAAATGTCCTGGTACGGCTGTGGGATGCACTGACTTGCTTGGAGAAAGAAAGAAGGAAAAGCTTCTTGGGAGAAGCTGCATTAACTAAGGAAGGAATTTCTCCCATCTAATAAGAGTATTGTTGGGTAGAAAGCTGGTAAAATACTTAGTTCTGTGGTTCCTCCAAAATCTGGTTGTCAGTTTTGAGTCTTCTGATCTTCCACATGAGGTAGAATCCAGACTGTCTAAAAGTCTTTCAGACTGACTTTTGTTTTCAAAGAGATGCAAATACTGCTGCTCAGCAAAGTGTAAAGATAAGCAAAAATTGATGGAGTTGTACTGGTTCCCTTTTTTCTTACAATTAGTTTTCTGTAAAATAAGTACTAAAGCTAAATTGAGCTGTTGGTCCAACTACTGCATTAACGCGTTTCTAGAAGTCACAAATCTCTTTTTGAGTATGTAGAAATTTGTAGCCACTCATCTACTGCTCTGCATAAGGTCATGACACAAGGTCCATGATGATGCAGTCACATCCTTAGGCTGTATTAGCCTTTTCTGAATTTATACTGATATAAACTGTGTTTCAGTCACACCTGAACCCAACCTTATTTTCATAATCTGGCTGCAGCTGGGAATGCTGACCTCTTGTACATGAACTGGCTTCATGATCATGGAATAGTCCCCTTTACACTAAAAATATGCTTTGGCCCTTTTGTTGTCTTGCAGATTCTGCCAGATATACTAGCAGTTGATTTTGTCCTTTTTTCATGATGTGTAAAACAAATTTAAAGGAAGCTTTTAAATCTGAACTTAGACTAACTTGCAAAGTACACTGGTCTGACACAGATAAAATAGTGCCTTGTAAACATAAGGGAGGGGGTGGAGGGATTGGTTCCTTTTCTTTTAAACAATTTCTGATTGCGGGGGGAGAGAAGTATATTTTTTTTGTAGTAAAGACCTTTTGCCATCAGCAGCATTTACCAGAAATTGTGGGGGCTTTCTTCGTCCAATTTGTGTTAATCCCCAATTCTGTTAATTTGTGTTGTCCTTGGGGCCTTCTGTGGCTGGACTTCTTTAAACTGGAACACTGTTAACAGCTTATCCACAGAACAGTACAATTAAATGCTGTTGTTAAGAAACAAGATACTCCTAAATTGTTTGAGTTCTGTAGTAGATAGACTGCAATTCAGATAATGGAAAGCTTCTTGGGAAAGGGCTCTACAGTGTGATAGACCCAGAGCAGATGGATGCTTGGAGACTGTGGCAGTTATATTTTTAAGTAACACCATACTAGATTCCTTTTCCTCCAGCTCCCTTGGTCTTTATTGCCTTTGGTTTTCCTAGCATGCAGGTTGTACTGTGAAGAGCAGAAAACTAAATATATGAACCAGATGCATGACTTAAAACCTATAAAGCTAGGATTTTTATGTGTTCCTTATTTTATTTCTAGGCATGTTTAACATTTCCCAGATGAAAAACCGGCCAATGATCCTGATTGGTGGGTGACAAATCAGTACGTAATAAACATACAATGATTTTTTTTTTTTTTTTTTGTCTTTGGGGGAGCAGAGCAGATTGGGCTTTTAGGTCTAATTTGTGTTTGGTTCTGGCTTAGGTTTAGGCAAAGAAATAGGTTTCTTAAAAGGCAGTTGTAGTTAACATGCTGAAGTGGAAGAAGAGGAAAGGTTTAACCTTACCCAGTCTTCTGGTTGACAGCACTGGTTTTGTTTGCTTTAATTTTGAAAGTTCATTACATTTTCCAGAGGGATCACTTGGTTGTCTATCTGTCTGTCTATCTAATTTCCTATTGCTTCCTTTGTACTTAACAAGAATAGTATAATAACTTACAAGGCAGTTTGGGGTGAGTTTTATGAAATTGACCAGATTTCCATATAAACATAAAGGATGCAGGATGGCCTTTTATCCCTGGATTAAGAAATTCAACTTTGTTTATAATATATAGAGCCAGTAAACTGACAGAAATTCAAGTCTTCTTACCTCACTACTTCTTTACTTCAGAATCTGAAACTTGGGGCTTCATTCTTTTGGAATGTCTTATTGCTTCAAAGTCTCAGAACATAACCATGAAAACAGGAGTATCTGGTATCTAACCAGCCCTATGGACCAAGAGCCTGTGTCAATTGAAGATGTTTGCTAACTCACCCTTCTGCTTTAAGCTCTTTTCATGAGCTATGTGGCACTCCTGGAGTTCTCTTACTGACTTTTCACATCTCCTTCAGTGTGGTTTTACCTCCTCCATGCCTGCATTTCCCTTTTTTGTAGGACAGTTACCTTCCCAAGTACTTTTCTTCTTCTTTAGACTTAAAAAATGCTTGCAAGAGTTAGAGTTGTGAGATTAATTCGAAGTTGTTCTGTTGTTCCTTGTCAACAAGGGGAAATAAAATGCAGCAAGGGTGGAAGATATGAACATTATGTTTGAAACCCAAACTTCCCGTTGATGCTCTGGAGCAGGTTAGCTACTGTGAAGCTTAAAACAGCTTTTAAAACAGGTACCCTTGGAGAGGGAAGGGTAACATGAATTGATTTGCAGGTTTTTGCTACAGATGATATAATAACTGCTCTTTTTTTAAACCAAGACTCTAGTGCTTCTACATCGGTTACCTTTATGAGGGAATAGGATCTACAGAGGGCTTTTAACATATGTTTTCACTGGGAATAGTTTTCACTTGATGCCCCTCCCTTTGAAGGGCCATCATTTTCCATGTCGAGTTTTAAAGTGAATGGATTTAGCGGTGCAAGATTATCTCCCTCAGTTTGTTTGTGCTCTTTTGTATTTGGCCACTGCTGCATTATGTTCCAGGAAAAAAGGGGAAGTGGACCCTTTGTTTAAAGTGTCTTGACCAGCTGCATGAGGAAAAATTTTCTAGGTGGTGGTGGTTTAAGATGAAAAATACTCTATTAAATTCTTGACAGCTCACTGAGACCTACATAATTTTTCAAGATGCCTTTGAAAGAATCCCCACACTCCAAAGTTAGCATTCATGGCAATGTTTGGATGTCTACAGATCAGATCCATCCAATTTCCTTTTGAAAAGTGCTTTAACATTGTCTGACAGAGTAAAAGAGGCAGCCTGTCCAGGTCCTCCCCCCAGCTGTTCCATGTGCCTTCAAGACTAACTGCTGGCAGTCACCACAGCAGTGGAGACACTGGAGCTGAGTGAAGAGTCTCCCACTGTGACACATGGGGAATCATTAGGAGATTTCCTAATTGTGTTTTGAATTACTTTCAAACTTCAAATAATGCTGGCGTGCAAGCAGTCAGTGAGGGTGTGTGTATATGGAATTAATTTAATGACACTTAATGAATGCTGTGGAAATCACTAATTAGTTTTGCTACTCCCAGTAAGCCAAACCTGGCTTCTTCCCTGCACTGCTGTTGTCTGATCCTTTGCTATATGGTTTGTATCCTGTTTCCCTTAATCAAAATATTCCTTTTGGCAGGTTGTTCTCCTCATGGGTTCACTTCAGTTATGGAAATTTCCTCCGTAATTTAAGTATCTCCTGCCTTCTTCTCTCCCCACCCTGGAGATTGTGCTAGTTGGAAGTTCACACAGTTAGGCTTCAGGTGAAGTAACAGAATATAAGGAGATGCAGTTTGTCAGATGCTTTCAGTTGTGTGTATATATAGTGCTGTAGAAAAACATATTTTTTTTTTTTTTTTTTGTAGGTATATGAGCAATTTGGGTGAAGACAGAGATGACTAGGTACAACTTAAAGAAAATGTAGGTTAGGAAAAGCAAAGATGCCTTGCATGTATTACTTTCTGTTGTTCTCTTTTTACTTACCACTCTACTTGAGCAAACAGTACTTTTCTTCCCTGCTCCCACCCATGTGTGTTTACCCTGTAGAAGTAAGTGCTTGTCTGCCTTTGCAGTCCACCTTCTCCTGAAGACAAGACACCTTGCCAGGGGTTTAGCTTCAGCTTTAAAGCTAATCAAGGAATCCAGAATAACAGAGTACTTTTGAGTTCCCAGATTTTAAAAGGAATAATCAGGTTAGGCAGTGTGTATAAAGAGTTTTCTGTGGTATTCTAAAGCAGAGCAATGTTGCATTCAAAACATTTATGTCTATGTAATACCGTTCCTCTAAGGGTAAACACGTTACCAATAAACTTGCAGGAATCTTAATTTTAGTGGATAGGCCATCAGATGCAGATCAAAAAAGGCCTTTGCCTGAATTTAAATTATTGCAGTGATTTAAAAATAAATATCATGAAATCTATAGTTGATTGAAACTTCAGTAATGGGCAGTTTCAGGTCAATGTTTGGAGGGTACTCTGAGTGAAAAAGGTACTAAGGGCATCAGTCTTGTTATAGCAGAGAGTGGGACTAACAAGGAAGAGACTGGTTGGCTTGGGTTTTTTTTAAAAACGGGGGGGGGACACGGACGACACAACCAATGGGTTGTCCACACTGGGTCTCTTATTGTCATGTGACCAGTCCAAAGTAATACCTGTAAGTGGGGGCATCAGAGGTAGCTCAGCAAGGTGCAGAGGGACCAGGACACTGCTTTGATTCACCGGTGGACAATCTGGAAACTCCTAAGGGAGTCCTCAACTACCAGAGCTACCAAAGGTGGCTATTGAGCAAAACCTAATTCCAAGTTTCTCAGAGCAGAGAGAGCAGGAGCTCCAGAAAAAAAGAGAAAACATGCTTATCAATGAGGCTATTAAAGTGGGGCTTAGCCACTTACCTCTACAGTGCATTCTCTTTACTTATAAAACAAATCACTTCTTTTATGTGAAAAAGACTCCTTCTGTCTTGACACTTGGCACTTAGCCCTGTGCAGATGCCAAAACCAAGGGATTAAATGATGAAAAGGGGCAGGAGGGCTTACTACCTCCCTGCCAGCTGGGAGCTCTGCCAGCTCGACTTGGAAAATACTTCTGAGTAGATTTAAGATCTATCTGTCAATGAAGGGACTGTGGTTTTTCTAGTGCTTAAACTACAGCTGTCATTAACATGGTAAGAGCTGGCAGTAATAAGAGAGGTTCCCATCACAGAGCCACCCTCTGAGTCAGTACCATTGCAGATGCAGTGCTTCTGGTCCCTGCTGTCCTCAAGTGCTGGCATGACCCTTCCCTGCAGAAGGAGATGAAAGCAGGAAATGCAGCCTCCTGTGCTGGGAGAGAAGGTGTTTGGAAAGGCAGAGTTGAGAATCTGAGTGCAAGAATTTCCTATTACCCCCACCAGGCCTTCAGAAGAAGACTGGTGCCGGGGCAATCTCAAAGGGATGCTCAGATACTGTGATTTGCTTTTCTTCAGAACTGATGTTCCTATAAGCTTTCTTGGCTTCTGTTTCTCAGTAAGTGTTGATACTTTTTGACAGCAAATTGTTTCTTCTTGTCAGGCACCTTGAAATAAGAGTTTTGAGGTTTGTAATAATGAACCAGCAAATGCAGGGAATGGATGAGAGGGAAGAGAAAGAGCTTGAGCAGAAAAGTGGATATTTGCAGGCTTAGTGAGGTTTTTGCCGTACAGAAAGGCCCAACCAGTGCCCTGACAGGGTTCTCTGGTATGGCAGACTTAGCTTAGCTTTCCAGGTCATAAGATGTACTCTCATGTTACTTTTCTTTTTTCCTCAGAGCCTGCATTGATGTCATTCCCACTATGCCAAGATGCCCTACAGAATCCCCCAAATTCAAAACAGTTGGGCCACACATTTAGCCATTGGCTGACTTTGAGAACAAGTTTACCCAAACAAATGGGAAAAGCATTAATGAAAAATAAGCTTACAGGACAACTTTTCCTGCCAGGATCACACCTAGAGCAACAGTGGCACATAACGACAGGAATTCTACAAACCCAGCTCAGAGGCTGCTGTGTCTTCCAGAAGAACCCAAACTCCACATTTGACACAAAGTGCCTTGAGGCTTCTCCTATTGGCCAAGTTTCTGTGGACTGTCAGTCCAAAGAGGCAAGTCCAGAATCTGAATTCTGTACCAGGGACTTGGGATCTCACACCAAGGTACCTTGTGCCTCAGACAACTTGACTCACACTGATGAGGAAGGACGGGCCACAATGGTTGATGTTGGAGGGAAGCCAGATTCAAGGAGAATTGCTGTTGCTGTTGCTGTGGTCTGCCTCGGTGAGAAGGCATTTGGGATGGTGAGGCAAAACCAGATGAAGAAAGGGGATGTGCTGGCAGTAGCCCAGATTGCAGGAATTCAGGGAGCCAAGCTGACTAGCCAGTTGATCCCATTGTGTCACAACATCCCCCTCAACCATGTTGAGGTGTCCTTGAGCCTGGATGAGGCCAGATTCGCAGTGGTGATTCGTAGCTCCTGTCAGACCTGGGGGAGGACAGGTGTGGAGATGGAAGCTCTAACAGCTGCCAGCCTGGCTGCCCTGACTGTGTATGACATGTGCAAAGCAGTTACTCATGACATTGTGATCGAAGAGGTGAAGTTGCTTAGTAAGACAGGTGGGCAGAGGGGAGACTTCTCAAGAGGCTAGATCTTGTCCAGATATCTCCAGCCCTCCAGGTGACCACAGCTCATGTTCAGCCTCTTACATACCTACTTTTGCTCAGCTGGTAGGCTTGGAGACCTCACCAAGTGTACCATACAACAGCCCTACGACTCCAGTTTACTGCTAGGTGAACAGTGGAGCCACTTACCCCTGTTGATAACCACGCGTGGTTTTTAGAGGACGGACTTCTCCACTCTGCCAATACCTTCATTTCAGAGTCCTCACCCTGAGCTTGAGCAAAGATTCCTGGTAATACCACAGAGGTGAGTTGGTTGGGTTTTTTTTTCTTGCTGTGAAATATTCACAGCTGCTGTTATCACACCATGCAACTGTGAGCTCTGGAAATGAAGCAAGTGCTGGAAGTTCTGTTATTTGGCAACTATTTTTAAGTCAAGGTTTCAGATTTCAGAACTCTGTCTGTCCCCCTGACCCTCTTAGTTGAATTTAGAAGGTGACAGTGAGAACACAGCTCAGGAACATTACCATACAGCAGAGATTATAACTGTGGAAGAGCCAGGGTCAGAGGGGCAGCTCCTATCCCTTTGCATTGCTACTGCTTCCCTTGCCTACAAGGGGGAAACATCCACATATCATTGGTTTCAAGAGAAAAAAACAGATGGCAGTTGCCCAGATCTCTGCCTTCAGCACTCTGTAAAACATGGTGTAGAAACAGAGGATTTTGCTGATCTGAAAGATACCTGTTACAATGTTAGAAGCATGTTCCAGCGTTTTGACCTTAGCGCTGAAATACATTGAGGCCCTGTGTCTGCATGCTTAAGGGCTTAATTGTGCCATGCACAGAACTGAGTGTCAGGTCTCCTTGACTTTAGAAATAGATGTAACACCAAGCCCCAGAAGACTTCACATTTTTTAGTCCTACAGTGCAACTCCTAGTAACCAGCTGCCTGCATTGTCCTGACAGATAAAACAAACTTTAAGACTAGTACCCACTTGGAACAGTTAAGGTAGTTCTGTGGCCTCAGCCAGTGTTTTCCTGCATGTTCCTCTGATTTGCTTTTATGAAGTCTTCTGGCCTCAGAGCACTTAAGTAAGTGTCCCCATAAATGTACCAGCAGCCACTGTCATGTAGCACTAAATAGCTTTGATAATTGATTATCCTAGATAAGAAATTACTCAACATTGTTTTGTTAATACTGATGGATCCTTTTCAAATGTTAATTTAAATGCTCTGAACAGGGTATATTCAACTTTGCTTCACTTGTGTTCTAATGCTTATGGCTAATGTGAAGCCACATATGATTCAGGGTACTCCTTCTCCGTACGCACAGAGAGTTGAAGACAGATCTAATAATGTCAAAGAGGCTACTGAAAAAGCATCTGAAACTTTGCAAGTAGCTGCTTCTCATGAAATAAGGGTAAATTACTGTGAGCATCACCACCCTATCAATCACGCACATCCTGCTCACTTAAAGTAAGCACAGGTCTAAGATATGGAGGCAACAGGTTTTACTACAAATGTTGTTACTTATCCTTTACAAATCTCATTTACTAGTTACCAGAGAAAGCACTTTTTCCATTGAAAGTGAATTAATTCAATTCCTTATGCATTGTCACTGTGAGATAAGGCATATACAATGACCCATATAGCAGCTACAGCTGAAAGGGGAAGTAGTCTGGAAAGCTTGGTACCCAAACTCCATAAACATTTGTACACCTGCATTCAGTGTTATAGTCCCAATTCCCTCTATATCACTGATCTGTCTGTAAGTTCATAGTAGGGGCGCTCCTGCCCCTTCCCAGGAGTGTACCTGGCTGTACTGACCCTGCAAATACAAGAAACCTTTTTCATCTGTGAAGCTGCTGTGCCAATAGCACAAACATTGCCCTGGCTCAGCATGGAAACAAATTGCCAGGAAAAGGAAGCACATGTGTAACCTGCTGAATTAACTGATTGACACAAGCACTTAACTGCCCCCACCATGCACAACACACCCTGCCTTCCCTGCCTTTACCCAGTCTCTAGATATTTAAAAACTAAAAGGGAACTAGACCAACTCTATAGTAATAAAATGATGCTTTAGAGCATAGAATTCTCTGGCTTCTGAGAAGTTTGTTGTCATGCTGTAAATCTCACACAAAGGATTCAAGACCATAAAAGGGACTACAGAGCACAGGCATGGCTGCCACGCACATCATGCTACTTACGCACATTTCACTATGTTGTTGAGTTGAGAGTGGCTGGAAGCTGTGGGCAAACAGACTTTGGTGCCATTTTATGCTCATGTTACATTATCAAGTCTTGAAACTATGCACGCTATAGATAATGAACCAAGCATAAGTCAACAGAAGGTTTTGCAAGAGAAGGAAGCTGATAGCACTGTACATTTCAGTGGTGCTGGGTAGGCAATGATGTAATTAATATATGTTGATGAACTGACTACTTTTTGGAGGCTTGCTTTTTTTTGTCCACTGCATTTTTAATAAATACTAGTTGTAATGGAGTGTGTTTCGCATTACTTGGAATACTCTTTTTATTCATTTAAAGGAACACCTATGTTTTAATCCATCAGCTTCTATGAACAGCTCACTCAAGACAAGCAACAAGACAGACTTTGTAAGTTGCAATAATTAGTCAACAATTAGCAAGGGATCAGTCACAATAACTTATTACTAGAAGGAATCTATTCTTTGTTGCATGAAACTCACCTCTGTCTGACTTTCTTAAACTAAATATTCTTGTAGGCTCAGCATAATAATTTATCATCTCTAATTGTTATCTCAGCTTCTCCTACACACCTGTTCTGAGTCAGTGGCTTTATGTAACTGCACTGCTTTGTGTAGCAGAATAACAAAGACTTAGTGCCTCCAGAGCTCTCCCTCTTTGAGTGACAGTGCACTAAAACTGAGGTCTGGGGAAGTGCCTGTATAGAAGTCCATCCCTCCTGAATCATGAGTAAGTCTAAGGAAAGCTCCCCTTCTGATTGATCTGAGCTTCTAGAAAAGCTTCCACCTTTTCTGCTCTCCAGAAGGCCTATTCCAACTTGAGGAAGTTCAGTTGGTGGAGCTGTTCCCTGTAATCAGCCATACGCTGCAGCCCCGCGGGAAGCCAAGGGCCCCAAGTGCAGGGGCAGATACAGCAGCTGTACTGCCAGCGGGTCTCCGTCTCTCTTCCAGTACATCCTCCGAACGCTGCTGATCCTGGGATGAAAGCAAAGTTTTGCATACTTTTTCTATGAGCTGCTTCCTAATTTGGAACTAGATTTTTGAAGATTTAACCAAAACAAAGGGTAAAGCAGTGAGCCCACAAACTCCTCCTGAAGGGTGCCATAAGAGCACAAGTCGCACCTCTAACACCGTGCATGCCAAACACAACATGAATACAGATACTCCAGATCACAGCAGCCCTCACAACGCACATGCAGTATAGCTTTTGCCTGCTGGAAACTCGCTTGTCCCAGCTGATGTCCCATTTGAGTGTTGTCTGTTCACTGCTAACCAGCCTGTATCTTCTGTGGCAGCTCAGCCTCTTTCCCTCACAGCCACATCCTGAGGCTAGTTACCCCACCCACAGACTGCCCTGGAAAAAAACAGATGTGGCATATAAATGAGGAGCCAGGTAGAAGCTAGTCACTAAGTATTCTTAAAGAGATTAATCTGTGTCAACAAGAGCGGTGTTTTCACTGAGTGCTAGGGAAAGAAAAGTGGAGAACAGAGAGAGGATATGGACTGAAATACTTCAAGAAGGGACCTCTTCATCCAAATGGGAGCCACTCAAGACCAGATACTAAAAGTAACAACAGCTGAGTACTAAAAAGGGGAATGACTATTTTAGCTATTCTAATCCCTGCAGTAATTCTCCTTCAGTTGCTTTGTTACTCAGCTTTACGTGGGATTTGACTGGATGGAATCTGGCCCTTTGTCCCCCCTATTCCTTGGTCCTTCACTAGTTTGGAGCTCCTGGCTGGCTCAGCAGCAGTTATGCAGGCATATGGTTGTAACTTCATGTGTGCTTTGGCCAGGACACAGAACTGCTAATGAGTTAAATAGAAACACAGTTCACTTACCTCCACTTACTAGAGTCTTGCTGCAGGAGAAGCTTAGCATTTCAGGGAAGCTAAAAACAGTTGGAGGAGTCGCTGGTTGCAGTGGGCTGACTTAGGCTTTCACTTTTTTTGAGACTTCAGGTTAAAGCCTCAAGTGAGGTCTCAAAAGCCAGTGGATCAGAGGAGCACTGCAGAGCCCTGATGATAGCAGGCAAACCCCTGACACAGCTGGCATGCTCCCTGGAAAGGCACAGGGTGGAGCAGCCAAATCCTTTTCCATAGACTGGGCCTGAAGGGCTTTGGGTGAGCTCAGCACACCCTGTCATAAGAGCAGCTTCTCATTTTGGTCACAAGCTTATCCAGGGGTAGCTGAGACACAAATCCAGCTGTCTCTGCTTTCCTCTGTCCCTCCACCCTGCCAGTGCCAATTTTAAAAAGCTTTCAGTTTAGTATCTCTATTTTTGTACTTACCCTGTTTGCTCCTTTGGGGAGAGAAGGGTACTCAAAATAACAGCGCAAATTTACCCAAAGGGCCAGGTGCCCCGAGACACTGCTGAGCCTTGCTCTGAGCAGAGCTGTGCGACAAACTGGGCATTGCTCAGCTTCACGTTCACAGCCTGACTGCAATGGCACGGCCATGGCCACCAGGCAAGCTACATAGTGTCTGCGGCTCTCCAAGGTGCCATTCACACAACACTTGCTCCACAGAGCAAAGCCTTACACTTCATTGCTGCTTTAGGGTTGCTTTCAGGAGAACCCCAAAATAGCAACAGTATTTCAGAGGCAATTGCTTCATCAATAGCTTTATCAACAGAAAGGGCATAGAGCTTACCCTCCAATTCCAGAGAGCCTGCTCAAAACCACAAACTCTCAGTACTACTAAGCTGTTCCTGCATGGATTAAAAATAAATGCAACAGAAACACTCTCTTCTATACCCATGATATTTCCAGGTGCACAGTTGAAAGGACACAAGGCCAACAAAAGCAAAGTTTCTAGTTGCAATGTCAAGGGCAGCTTGGCTGGAGTGACAAGAGGCGAGGGAGGAAGAAGAGGAGACAGCAGGAGAGTTAGGCAACTGTAAAGTTGTGTTAATATTACGCTTGGAAAATGACACATGCCATCAGATACACAGCCACTCCATCAGTAGTGCCTCAGGCCAGTTACCAGCTGGTGCACATTGTGGCAAAGCTCTATCTACATGGGCAGGGCTACGCAGTGTTTCACCAGGCAGAGACCTGGCAGGTGGCATCCGCTTCTGCAAACCTGGGGGAGAGGGGGTTCTGCTACACAGTTCTGACCTGCCATTACTGTCACTTTCCAAGGCCTTCACAAACTCCCATGTCATTAACGGGGTCATTTCAGCACTTGAGCCTCCCCAGTGTGCAGACTTCCAGTGAGGCTGGGATGGCTGCTGTCTCAAAGCAGCGCATGGAGCTGCATCTTCCCTTCCATCGCATTCCCTCCCACTGTCTCCCCAGCTGCCACCCACAGTCTCCACATTTCGAAGAGCTGCACTTCCCCACCCTGGGTCTGACGCTGAATGGAAATGTTTTAGCTCTGTGTGGCTCATTTGGCTTCTGCACATCAGCTCCTGGGGCCATCCTCAGCCTAGATCCAAGAAATGAGCAGAGCCGAGGGAAGGGAATAATTTCTGCTGCCCCTGAAGCCTCATCTCTCCTATTGCAGCTGGCAGCTTGAAAGGCTCCATCCTGCCAAGACTGAATCTTAATTGGGATCAGTGGAAAAGACAAGCTGCTGCCAGGGCCGCCCTGATCCTGGGCTTATAGAGAACACAGGCAGAGCTTGCCCAGCCCCACAGGAGAGGGCCTTCACTAAGGTTTACAAAAAATAAAGTAAAATTCCCTCCAGACCTGTGATATCAGTGGAATCAGCAGGCTGAGGCCAAGCAGAGGATACAGCTTAGCCAGGTAGTTTGCAGAGGAAGAGGCAGAGCCACACCATGTGGAAAATCCTTCCCTCCTCACAGCCTGCAGAGAAGGGAAGCCACCAGCAAGGCCGAGGGGCAGCTGGCAATCCCCAGGCCCTGCAGTGAATTAAAATACTACAATCAGTCCTTGAACAAACACACAAAACTATCAGAGTCTTACCCAGAAACGCTCCTGCTGAGGTACAGGCAAAAGGACAGGATAAGCTCATGAGAGAAAGGCCAGAACAAAACCTACTCAAGCATCCTATCTGCATGTGGCACAAGGATGCTGCACGGTGCCTTTTCCAAGCCACAGACACCAATTTTAAGCCCACTCACTACAAAGACCATTGCCAGAGCTCACTCATACCTCTGTGATTAGGCACAGTCTAGCCACCCCTTTGGTTTTGAGGAGGCACCCACAAGCTCTACTGCCAACTCCTAATGCACCCAAGATGGGTGCTCCTTAACCGATTTCCTTATAAGCACAACGTGCTGTCATCTCAGCCATGGTCTTGTCCCAGCGACAGCAGAAATGTGCAGCAGGAGCCGAGCTAAGTGAGTAGCCAGTAGTCTGAGTGATTTTGACACCATTTGTTCTATCCTGGAAACTTAGGTGCATCCCTGAAGTCCCTGTATCAGAGGAAGGCCACCATGGTAAGGTCTTTTTTGGACTAGGAGCTTTAGAAGAGCTCGCCTTGCTGACTCAGGGGGACAGGGTTACCAGCAGCTTATGCAACACATGCCATGCAGGCATCTCCGAGCTGCTGGACCTGAGCTCTAGTAAAATGGCTTTAACGGGATTTTCCAGCCAGCAAACATGCCTTGACAGACACACCCAGGACATTCAGCCATAAGCAGCACAACTGTGTGCAGAAAGCTCTTGGCCAGCCAGACTGGGAGGGGTATTTAAAAACAAGTTTCTTGCATTCATCTTTATAGCCTGCTATTTCCCTCCCAGCTCGCTGAGGATGCCTCAGAGGACATCCTTCTGGGATGTCCCAGATACAGCAAAGGCACGGCCTGTAACACTTAGCCCATCACTGGTAAACCATAGCTTTTGCAAACCTATGCCAGAGAACTCTAGCTGAACCCCAGCAGCTGGAGGGGTTTTCATTTCCACTTCTCTAAGGCTGGTATTTCAAGGTGTTTTTATTCCTTTTTAATCAATGCACATGGCCAGCTCCGGAGGGGCTGAAGAAGGGGAGGGAGGCAGTGCAGCCACTGTATCTGTACAAAGTAGTTCCACATGCAAGCAAAATGGGGCTCGACTCGCTCGGTACGTGTTTTGCAGTGCGGTTATGGGCTGTCATTCCACCTCCACAAAGCTGTTATTTATTTACTTAAAGACTTGCATTCCATGGAAAAAGATGCCCCAAGATAGCACTGTTTCTAAAATTAAACCCAGCTGGCTGGAGCAAGGAGCAAGCAAGCAAGCACTCCTGTGCTCCCACCAGCAGCGGGAACAGGGCTCCCTGTGTCCCGGACTCCCCCACCCTCACCGAGCTGCAGGAGAGCCTGGCAAAATGCCTCCTGGATCCTCAGCCAAGAGGGAGGCAGCTCTCTGGGAGACCAGGCCTGGACCAAGCATCCTACCCTAACACAGAAGTGCCACCACTTCCCACGATGCGGGGCGAGGGTTTAATAGCAATCATTGCACTTCCTTCCTTGGCAGCCCTGGGAAAGCCCTCACCCTGCTGCAGGAGAGTGGACATCCCACCAGGCATCTGACAGGTTTGAGTGTGGCCAGCAGGAACCCTTGAACAAAGTTTGTGGGGACAGGCTGCATTCCTGAGCCCCATCTCCTATCTGACATAGCCAAGATTTTCTTCCAGTTCATGTGTCACTGGTAGCCTGCCCCTTACAGTGAAGCTCATTTAGCCCTTGCTGTTGTAACCTAAGTTAAGAAACCTGTTTTCACAAAAACCATTTATAGAGGGGAAGGGGAAAAACCGAAGCGTTCCTCCAACCTCGCATGGTACCAGCAAGAATTTCCCCTGCCCCCGACACACTCTTGGCACCTGTTCCCCTGCCTGACACACGTGCACAGGGACTATCTCTACATCAGCAAGTAGCTCAGCTCAGAGACAAGTGCATCAGCTCATTAGAGCAGCTGGTGCCAAAGCTGCTGTTCAGAGCTTTTACACTAGCCTAGATTTAGCCTCATCCCTTAGACAAAATGTCTCCACACACGTGGCTGAAGCTCTCCAAAGGACAGGTTGCATGCTGGTCGGGCATTCCCCTCTCCTTCCCCCCCCCAACCCATGCCCATGAGCACCTTGGAGGCACTTGGGAAGCAGAGCTCCCAGGGATGGCAAAAGTTGCTCCATGAAGGATGGTGGAGCTCAGGACCAAACCTCACTGCTCCGCACCAGAAGGGCCATGCAGATACGGGGCAAGGAAAGACAGCAAGGAAGTGTGAACCAGACCCAGAACCTGCAGTGGAAGAAATGGGGTTGGCTGATGGGGACGGCTGAGCAACACTGGCGAGGTTCGGGATGCCTATGCAGCTGCTTCCCCCAGGCACACATGCCAGCTTCCCCATGGCCTGAGGACCATGCCCTGTCCTGAGCACAGACAGGAGCGGCTGCTCCCCCAGCTATAAGCCAAGAGACAGTCTCTGGCATCTCATGAAGCTTGTTGTAACCAAGGCAGGAAGAGGACAGACCCACCATTACAGGCCTGGACTATGATCCAGGAGGACTTGACCACAGGGATGCGGGCCAGACCGACGTGTCATGCTTGGTAAGTCACTCAAATTATTGTTTGCGGATGGGGACACTGACTCGGTCTTCCCCTTGTTCTGTGTCGTGGGCAGTGAGTGCCTGGAGACAGATTTGCAAGCCTGATGTGCATCCAGAGAAGGTAATGTTTGCCACCAGATCGGTGAGGTTGCTATTAGCAGATGTGGCTTTTGTCCCTCATTTTTTTCCAACTGTTAGATGAAGATTTTACTTCCCTGCCTCCCAAAGGAAAACCTCCACCTGCATTGGTGACACACCAGATCCTGTTCCAATGACTGCAAGAGATGCAGACATTCAGGAGCGGCAAAGTTCATTGCAGAGCTGAGGGAAAGAAGAGCAGGCAGGTGTATGAAGAGAGGAAAGCTGGCCACCACTCCTACAAGAAGCTCTCAGTGAAGAGCCTGCCCCTCATCAGAGCACAGCTATTTCTGTCCATTTGCCCATAATTATACTGGTTCTGCTCTGTGCAGCACTAGGTCAGGTTTACTGATCCCTGTCCAAACTCCTGCTGCCTTCCTGTTTGGATTAGGGTGCCAGCACGGGTTAAAAATTTGAGAGTAAGATTGCCTCAATATTCAATTCATCCCCTTCCTCCTCCCATCCCACTCTGCGATGTGCTGGTCAACATCCCCCTGAGAGAGGATTAATCAAGAACAGACAGAGAACTGGCAGCTGCCTGACAAGGACAAGATCGCGGCTATGGGACAAGCTGCAATTAGGAGTCTCTTCCTTTGACCCTGGTGCAAGTCCAAGACATGCTTGCTGATCCATCCCAGCACTGACACCCCGGGAGCTGGCACGAGATCAGCATCCCCAAGGCCACAGCTAGCTCTGGTCCCGATGTCGTACTGCCTCAGCGCTGGAGCCGCTTCTGCGGTGAAAGGCTGCCTGTCCTCACTGGCTCCAGAGGCAGCTTCAGCTCTACAGCTGCAGAAAGGGCCTCCTTTCTGCTTAGGGAGAAGCTTTCCTTTCAGGGACTAGAGCAAGGGAAGATGTTACCCCCATTCTAAAAGGGCAACACTACATGTTTAACATTTGCTCCCCAGATGAACAACAGCTACGCCACCAGCAGATCACAAGAGCAGGACAATGGGAAGGTACAAAATGCCATCTGACCCACCTACTGACTCCTACCCTGTTACAGCAGCACCTCGGGTGAAGTCATGTTGAGGGCAGAACCTCAAGAAATCTGACAATCACATTTCCCTCCCAATCTTTTTAAACCTCCACGAGGAACACAGAGAGAAGGGAGCCCTCCTCTCTGCAGGGACAGGCAGCAATGTCACATAGTTCACAACATACTCACCTCCCTGTCCTCCCCAAGGTGAGTGGTGTCCAGGGCTAACGTACGCCCTGCTCACCAGCTCCCTGCAGCCTCTGCATGACTTCTTGTGCTTTCCCTGGTTAGCAGCTGCCTCAGTAGATGGTGGAACTGCTCTGAATAGCCATTTCCATCTCCATGAAGGGAGAGGACTGCAAAGGTCTTTCTATAACACAACAGACCAAGCCACTATTGGTCATAGACATTTCAGCCAGACAAAAGCCTCTTCCCCATTCCCAGTTCCTTCCTTCCTCCCCCTCCTCCCCCATTTGCTAGTTGTTATTTTTTTAGCTAATGTAATTAGAGACATGGTTTTTCATGAGTCCTGCAAGGAACTGACTCAGCACCACTGTCCCCCACATCTAAGGCAAGGTGGGCAAAGAACACTTCCTGGGTTCCCACATTAAATTAATCACAGGAATTCAGAGCCCTCTAGACCCTCAGAGTTCAATGCTGTCATGGTAGGAAAGATGCAGCAGCTCTCCCAAGGTAAGCTTCCAGCTCACTGCAAACTCTCCAACTCACACAAAGATTCTCCAAGACCAAGTGGGAAGAAATGTTGGCTTGGAGGGAAGAGAGGCAGCAGCACAATTAATTGCTTATTTTAAATTCCACTATTTAAGAAGAAAAAATAAAAATAAAAATAATAACAAAGGAACCTACAGATGAGCTATCTGACATAGTAGCTCTAGGAAGAGACTGGTATGTGGGGCATACAAACAAGAGCATATGCCAGCAAATAGCTCATATTTACCCAAGGGTCTTCTAAAAGCTCTAGCCCTGCACAGACATACAACAGCCCTGGTCAAGAGAGCTGGCAGCAGCTCACCTGAAGGATGGACTGCAGAGGCTGGGGATGAGACCAGACATTAATGTGCTCTGTTCCCTTGGGCAAGCCAGGTGCTAGGGGATGCCTGGCACCCTGTTCCTTGCTCCAAGTGATCACATGCAGTAGGAAACCCCAGGAACCTTCCCATCCCACAAATGGTTTCCTTAGCCCATGCACTGTGGCCACCTGCAGCCCAGAGGTCCCCATCTGACTCCTAGCCAGAATCCAGCCCAGCAGCAGAGGCAGTAAATGAGCTGGAACTCCTCAATACATTTGTGACATTTTTCATGCTTTGATCATGACTGGAAAGGTTTTTTTAGCCAGATGACTCCTCCTCATTAATTAAGCATAGGAAGGAAGAGGGGAGCTCAAGCTTTGGGAGAGGGCAAATACTTGTCCCTAAAAAGCCAAAGTTAACCTTTTGGAAGAATCCTAACTGCATTGCCTTTCAAAGACACTTTTTTTTTTTAAAAAAAAGCAGCAGAAACATACCTTGCCAGGAAGCAAATAAAAAGATTAAGAACAAGTACTCCAAACCGACATCTTACCCCAGTTTTTTTCTCCTCTGCTTCATTCCCTCTCCAAGGCACATCTGAGCAAGGTATTTTGCTTTCTTTATGCATCTTTACATCACTATCTTTTATGAAAATTCAGTGTGCCAGGCTGGTGCTCGTACAGAACAGCAGACCTCTAAAAAGGGATAAACCCCAATATTTTAGCAGTGTTACACAGCTCCACAAGCAGCATCACCCTCATCTTCCCTAAGCAATCTGAGATGAGAGTGGGGGAGAAGGGTTAGGGAAAGAACTGGAGGGGAAAAAACAAAAAGAAAAGAAAAAAGAAACTAAAAGGAAAAAGGACACTACCTCCTGATGAGAGTCTGACCAAAGTAGAGATAAACAGCAACTATGTCTCCGAGAAAACAGCAAGAAGCCCATTAGCTACAGAAACGTGAAACAAACAAACAAAATCTAGCATAAAAACATTGAAAACCAAAGTTCTGGACTTTGGAGGGGGGGGAAAAAAGAAAAAAAAGTCTTTAATTATTTTGTTTCCTAGCAGTAGGATCTGTTCCCAAAGGGCCAATCAGATTTCTCCCAAAAAGCTCTATGTCTGCTATGGCAGAGATAAAAGTCATCTTTGTTTAAACGGAAGCCAAAGGTTAAAGAAAGGGAAAACCAATGAGTAATAGATCTTCAGCCCTTCCCAGCAGGAGCAAAGAGCTCCCCTTACCCTCCTCACTCCCAGTCATTCAGGGCAGCTAAACACCAACACTAGTTATGCTCAGAAAAAGCCATGGAGGCACTTACCCCGCTTCTGTGCGGCGACACCAACAACAGAGATGTCCACAACCATGGGGAAGATGTCAAGTGGGAAGATGGAAGGAAGCTTCTGTGCTGGGCCCATCTTGCAGGGCAGAACACCAGCCCCTTGCTGCATGCTCCAACCCCAGTCAAAATATTAAAGAAAGAAAAATCTTGTTCAAATTCAGACAGGACACCTCTCTGGGTGTTCAAAGCAGACAGAATTCAAATGCCACTGGGTTTCACCTCTAACAAGAGGAAAAGCAATGGTTTGGCCTCCTCTACTAAAACCCAGCTGCTAGAGAAGGCAGGGAGTTCCTGGCACTTTCATCCTGCCGCTGTCACTCATATCCTGCATGGATTTCAGAAACATCCCTTTGCCGCTGCCCTTACATCTGTAAAGAAAGAACCTCGTAGGCAGACTTTGGGCCAAGTCTGAATCAAATAGATCAAAACAGAAAAACTGACAACTCTTTTAACAAATATAAACCAAGAGCCTTCCAACACAGCACTCTGACTCCCATCTGCTGCCTGCTGGTCCTCAGCCTGCACAAGCAATTATCCCCTGATTGCTTTTGCTCAGTGCCATGGCCCTTCCCACCTGAGAGCAAGAACCAACAGCTGGAGCTTTGTTTGGGGTTCCTGGGAACCTACATACTGCAGGAATGTGCTGCACAGCCAGCAAGGCTCCCACTCAAAGCTAGGCATGAGCTTCTCAGGAAAATTTCTCTTGGTTAAAACATCGCTCTTTGATGGGCTGAAGATAAACATGAAAAGTTGTGGCTTAAGGATGACTTTTGTCAGGAGGTTATTTCCATTAAGAGAGACAGGGAGAATCCATGTCTAAATGAAACAGCTGCACACACTGCATCCAAGATGAAAACAAGATTCTGCCCCTGAGCTCCAAGGAATTCCTCGTCATGTCCCTTGAGTCACCCACAAATTAACCCTAGCTCTTGTGTGTCTCCTGCTCACCCTGCTGTTCTGTGTCTAACTTCTTTCCCCTCCCACATCCCTGAAGGCTTCACTCCTGATGGCACTCCTGGCTTCTTTTCAGCTGCCCTTATTTAACTCCTTCCTTTGAAGCAATCCCCTCCTGCCAACTTCTCCTCTGAGTCACACTCTTGATTTCAGGATGTTGCTCAGTTAAGTAAGGAGGCTTATGTGGCTGGTGCTGCAGCCCTGCACTCCCTTCTTCTCTTGGACTAGTTATGTCCATATGTGGACTATAAGCTCTTAGCAGGACTGTCTTCCTTTTTTTTTTTTTTTTTTAAGTGAACTCCTGCATTCCCTATCTTGTTCTGGAAGAGCAATGAAAGAGTTCTTTATTTTAAGAGGACCCTTGGATATGATTACCTGGTGGTTCCATGGTTAGCTCTTTACTATTGTAATGTGCAAGGAGGATGTGCTTGTGCTCTTCATGTTGCTTGTTCCCTCAGAACAACCTGTGAAGTTTCTCACCAGCTCTGCAGTGACTGTGTCACCTAAAGAGCTGCACATTCTTGACCAGATAAAGACCCAGAGCTTAGCAAAAAAGTGCACCCAGACTCCAACTCCCCTTTAAGACTTTTCAGCAAAATGAACAGAAAATGTAACTAAGAAGAAACGTACTGAGACACAGTGGGGGCAATATATCTTTAATTTTAATTTTTTTTTGCTTTTGTTTTTTAGTACTACAGTATATTCTTATAAAAAGATATAGATAAAAAGGACATTACAGGATTTGTACATTTAATTCACTTATAGTCTTAAACTGACTTAGAAATGAGGATACACCAAGGCATTACAGCAGCATACAACCTCCCACTTCAGTAAGCAGCACTGTACTTTCTAGTTTGGTGGGCAGGGGCACATCCCAAAGTGACCTGCAAGTTTCAAGCTGAGCAGGCATGCAGGGGAGGAGAATGGCTGAACATGGGGATGGTTCAGAGGGGAGGTGTTGAGCACAGAGTGGCTTAGGTACCTAAAAATGGCAAAGGTTTTTAAAGAGCATGTTTAAGAGCAAGTGTGAAGGGAGGGAAATGGCTTGTCATAGAAGCTTTTCTAGGTCACTTGGGTGAGAGCTCCCAGTGGTGGACAGCTGAAAGGACCAAGCCCTTCATGAGCTCTGTGGAACATCTTGTAAACAGCTAAAAGTGTCTAAAGGGGAATTTTGATCCAGATGCTGCTTGAGTTACACTGGTGTAAATCCAGAGCAACTTGTACTGGTCACACTGGGTATATTCTACACTATTACCAGTAACAGAAGACTCTGGTTTGGAAGATCTATTAAGCATCCAGACTTTCTCGTGAAAAGAGGTGCAAAAACACCATGTTAAACTAATGTCGTCCTTCTCAGCAGGCACAGTGAGCAAAATCTGGGTGACTTCAGAGGATTCTGGCCATCAAAACTACTACTTAGAATAGTATATAGCTTTTATATATATATATATATATACACATATATAAATTCTACATTTTCAATTGGCCAAACAGTGTTACCCAGGTTGGCTGCTTCAACCTTAGATAACAGAAGGTAAGGTGGCCAATGGAGGCTACCTGTTTGGTTGGCAGGCAAGCAGAAATCTCCTATGTCGAGTACAGAAGGCAAGGAGCCACGGCTAAACACCTGGTGATTACTAGAGACTCCATGAGTAGAAAATCAACCAGTAGAAAGATTTTGTTTACTCTGGATAATCTGGGGAGGTGGGATTAAGGAGGAGAGAGGGGAATTAGAGGAAATCCTTCTTCTTTGGCCTTGAAGATAGGAAGGAATATTAGCTCTCAGGAAGGAGAACTGTCCCAGTTTGGCCCACTATTATCATGTTAACTCTGGTGAGAAGTTACAAGGCATGAACCACTTTTGTCCCTCTGTCCAAGCTTCTTTGGCATTATGGCCAGAATTTGTGCGGAAGGGTGAAGTTTGAGCGAGCAACTGTGCATCTTAACCCTTCTCAATCTTCTCACCGTGATTCATGATGAGAAATAAACAGGTTTCATAGAAAGTATTTTAAAATAACCAACCTGGATCAGTTTACCACATGCTTTAAAACACATGCTTTCCCAGGACAAGAGTGATTATGACAAAAGCAAAAGGAAAATTTTTTCTTCCCTCCCTTCCCACACCAAGACTGCTCACACACATCCCCTTGCCTAGCTCAGCTTGCTGCACAATAGCCAAGCCAGCTGTCTAGCTGGTGTAATGCCCTGGCACGGTCTCAATAGTCTTTGCTGTAATGCAGTGTATACATACAAACATAGCAAACTAAAATAAGGCAAAATAAATAGAGGTGTCAGATTTACAGGTTCCCCTTAGAGATTCCTAAAACCTTTTTTTAAAAAAAAATCATTTAACCCCCAAACAAACAAACAAAAAAACTCCAAAACAACCAACCCAGAAACGAAACTGCATATATCATGTACATCATTAACTGTACAACTGATCTCCTTTCCCCTCATGGAAACTCCTGACACAAACTTCTCCCATGCAACCCAGCTCAGAGAGTGAGCTTTCCTAAAGAAGAGGAAAGATTCAGCCAGTGGGGCTGTCCATTATGGAAACACCTGCCCCACAGTCTCCCACCAGAGTCCCTCACAATTCCTTTCCCTTCCTCAGACATTGTGAACACATTACAGAAATGCTTCTGAAGGATGCCCAGGTCATCTCCCTAGGGGGGAGTCTCTAACCCCTGGACACTAGTCCTCCTTCTGTTCTTGTAGGGAACCGGTGCCCGGACGATAGCTGTGCTGCAGGGCATGGAAGGGCCTTGCTGCCCTGAAGTCACTTTACCCTGTAGCATTTCCAGAGACTTATGACCGACTGAGAAGTGTGAACCAGACCAAAGCGAGTGGGAGAGGGAGGGAGTTCTTCAGTCTTTTCTGGTGTCTTCCTAATGCAACCTGCTTAATAACAATGTAGAGACACAAAGGTAAGTGACTGAGCACCAGACCTCTAGGGACAAGGTCTGGAGAGTTAGAAAGTACCTCCTCTTCTAGGTGTGAAGAATTTCATCATAAAGTTAGCAATGACTACATTTCTGCAGGAAGTAGAACAAGCCCTCAGTTATACCCTTATTTCTCACATCTCCTCTTCTTCCATTTATTTCCAAAGACAGTGATTTCACTTAAAATACTGGTGTGAGGCACAGGTGTAAGGACAACAGCAGACCCTAGCTCTTCTCCAGCTCTCACTGTGGTAAAGAGGTTATGCCTCAATGTTATACCTCATGACTGCTTGCTATACCTGCTCAAGCCGTGCTAATGTTAGAGGACAAGGAATAAGATTTTCTTTTCTCCTTCAGCACTCAGCAACTCTACCACAACTGCTGCTGAAGAACAGAGCATAGATGCATTCATAATACTCAAGAGATGACAAACAAGGACAAACTTGGCTTCAGCAAAAATCTGATGCCAGGCCCTACAACAGAGCCAACTTTTTTCCTTATCTTCTGTGTGGTCACCCTCATCTCATACAGTACACCTATTAATGGGCCTCTGCTTGTCACTGCTTATATGAAATCACTGCTTGCCTCAGTGAGTAACTAAGCTTTTCCAAACCCCTCTTTATGAACATTCACTATGGAGTCAAGAGCCAGGGGGCACTGTGCAGCATGCTGAAAGAAGCCTTCAGCCACCGTCAGAGATTCAAAGCAAGAGTTTGGGGCACTGAAGTGCTGAGAAAGTTCAGCTGCAGTGACTCAGGGGCACAACTCTGAACTTTCTGTGAGTCCCAGCGAGGATCCCACAGTTGATTTATAGCAGTTGCACAATCTCTGATTATTTGTGTATGAGTCAAGGAGGTGGCAAAGCTTTCTTTGACTCTGTCAGTGTGGCCAGAGCACCGCGTACAATCATATAGGATCTCTTTAAATCGGGGTTGAACTCTGTACACAAATGGACAGAGGGCTTATCACTCTCTGCTTTTGCTACATTTGTGGCCTGACAAAGTGACTTCAGTTTCACAAAGCACAGCACAAACCTGGTTTGACAAATACTGGGGTGGGGGGGATGCTGTATTTATATTTGAGGGTTTTACCCTGAGGTGTTTCTTCTCTGACAGCACTGCCATGCTGACAGTCTGCCTTATCAAACAAGTACCTGGGGAGCAAGCAAGCAGCCATAAATTGTACAGAGCCATAAGTCACATCACCTTGCACCAGGACTGACCTTGGCACTACACATGAATTTCTGGGCGAGTCCTAAACCCAGGGAGAAAAAAGAGGGGAAAATAACTGCAACGTTCTAATCCCTAAAAGCATAATCTTTGGAATTCAGGGATAACACAAATCTAAACTCAGCTGTATACCAATTTGGCACATATTACCACCTCTCATGGCATAGGTTATATGGCATGCTTTAAACCAAGACAAACAAAAAGGGGCTGGGATATAGCATGACTACTTCAGGGAGCAGCAAGGAGCTTGTTAATATAATTTACAGGAGACATTTCTAAAAATCCATTTTGTAATTTAAAATAAAAATGCTTAAAAAAGTGAGAGTTTTTCTTAAACTTTCAAAAACCTTTATGAAATACAGTCTCTGTTCTACAAGGTGCTTGTGTCCACTGCAATGGGCATTGCTGTTAATAGCTAATCCCAGAAGGGGAGTGGGATAGTAAGGGAGGAGAATGCACCCAGCTCTTGTAAGATACCAGCTCTTTACGATGAGTGTTATACAGAGGCGCGGCAGTCTGGAATGTCGTAAATAGGGAAATACTGGGGTAGGAGACTCAAAATTCAGTAAACAATGAAACATTAGAGTTTAAGAATTCTGACTTTTTTGCTTCTTTCCATAGTTTACATAATTATTTTACTCTCAGAGTGTTCAGAAAACCACCACAGTTTGCTTCTCCAATATCGTTAGTGTGTAATACTGATCAGGCAGTGTGCATGGCAGAGGAAGTTCTGGTCTGCAGACTTGGTGCAGAGCCTGAGGTTAAGTGACATTCAGAGAAAAATCAACTCAAATGATTAAAGTGACAAATAGAGCTTTTTTCACTTCCCTGGGATTCCTTGACACTTCGTGCTGTTGACTACTGATGCATAGTTTGTAGATGGTGGGTCCCTCTTCTCAAATGTTCTCTCTCTTTTCCTCTTCCTGTCTAGGAGGAAGAAACCATCACCATTTCTGTCTTTTCCTCTTTTACTTCTCCAGGGAAGATAATAAAAAAGGAAGACAAGATTTTAAAAAAAAACAAAACAAAACACATGACAGCCCACACAATCCAATCCCTTTCCTAGAGCCATGAAGATACACAGAATTCAGAGTTCAGGCCTCTTCTGGGGTTCTTTGCTTTTTCTTTGTATGCTTCATACATGTAGCTTAAATACATTTATATTTTTTTTCTTATGAATTAACACATCTCCAGAGCTTGCCCATCTTACACAATTCTGTGTCTTCCTGGAAAAATTCTCAGTTTTCATTATGGGACCCTCCATTGGTTCATCCCAAGTGATCCCTTCAAAATAAAAAGGCTGTGGGCTCCAAGGCTCTCATTCAACACCATTCATATCTTAACGAGTTATGTGATGCCCCTAGGTAGGAGTGCAATGAAGGTCAGCCAGTTAGCCATAATGACCAGTTCATGCCAACAGCAATCAGAACTACCATCAAGTGGAAAAGAAATCTCATTTCTTGCAGCCTGTGACCTCGTTTGCTTTCTGCTACTTGTGACCTGCAGATGATACTAGGGAGCTCCTGATTTCCATTGAGCTGCACTAAGAAATCTTGCACAAACAGGTAAGAAATATTATGCTGTTTCCCTCCCACCCTCCAGCAATGACAACAGGCTCCACAGTCATCTACGTGTACTCCCAACCTGGCGGTGACTTAGTTTTCTAAAGAAAAGCCAAAGCATCTTTCCTAGAAGATGAATTTCGTAGCTTTGAGGCTCAACCATCAACAAATTCCAGAAAACTGCTTCTAGGAAAGCAGAATCCAAGAGACTTTTGCAAAGTATTTCATGTTGATCCTGATTCTTGAATTTCAATTTGTTCCAGAACCTGATGCTTCTGTCTGAGCATTACTTGCTTTGGACAGTGTAGGCCACCAAAAATACTATACAGAACATGAGATGAAAAACATCTTTCAGGTGCTAATCAATGGCTTATAAAATCCAATTCTGGAAGGGAATTGGAAACCTTGAGAACCACATCGTGACAAGCCTCTGAAGGCCAGTCTAGATCTTGAAGAAGCGACAGGTGTCTACAGAGCTGCTCTGAAATTAGTCTTGCTTATTACCAGCAAGATGGAAATTGTGACTAGTTTTTACTTTGGCACACAGAAAATTATCTTTCTCCAGCTGTGAGGCAGTCTGCAAGGCCCAACTACTTTCTGTCATCACCATGAGGTCTTTGATGACACAATAAACTCCCAGAAGTACATCTGTCAGCTCTGCATAGCCCAGTCATAGGCCCTGCTGTCTTCACAGAGGCACTTTTATAATGGTTCAAGTTAGGAGCACAGAAGAGGGATGAGAGGAAAGCTGATCATGGAAAGGTAACATCTCTAGCCACAGACCAAAGAAATCCTTTGGGGCAGCTGTCAGCCAGGCGCCATCGCACACATTCATCTTCCTTGTTTTGCACTTTTTCATCACCTTCTTTTGGTTGATTATTTTTCTTCCTCTTGTAATTAATAATTTAGCTTTGTCACCACCCGCTCCCGGCTTGTCTCTAAGCCTTGGTTTCCCGAACGCTTGCGATTACGCTTGAGCTTGGATAAGTCTTTGTCAAAGACTTCACCCGACCTTAATGCTGACACCAGGTCATCAAACTCCCCACTCTCTTCGGAGATGCTTCCAGCTTTCGCTTTCTTTTGTCTCCTCTCTTTTTCCCTCTGCTCTTTTAGCTGTGGAGAAAGACACAGAGCTTTAGGATTAGCTAACCAAGATGCCAGATCACTAGGTACACTGCCAAGAAGCAGTTAAGCTGTATCAGTGCAGTTTAGAGAAAAAAAGAGATCAGCAGCTTATCCACAAGGCCATCACCTGTGCCAAGAGCAACAGGTGACCATGCTGGGCTTCCCTTCTGCACAGGCAAGCGGAGAGTAGGAGCAATAAGGAATAAGTAGCATCATATGTTTGCCTCACAAAGCACTACCACCCTAAAACAAAGAGGATGCATGGGATCTGTCTGTGCTGCTGCTGTTTTGCACTAATTTTACAGTACAATAGTGTCAGCAAAGTAGCTGTGCCAAATGACAGTCTAGAAGTGATGCTGGTATAGGTAATTACCCAGATTCTGGGCCCAGGTTTGCAGTGACCTTACTGTGGCAGCACCTACTATGCTAATCTAGTGAGTTTAAAGTTAGTTTGGACGTGTCTATACAAACCACAGTCACTACTGTGGTCACAAGCAGCTTTGCACTTGGAGCATAGCTAAATTGACAGGCAGAAAAGCTGCAGTCCGGCAGGAGGAGGAAAAGAAGAAAGGAAAAACCCCAGAAAACCACAAGCTAAACATAGTGAAGAATGAAAATTTTGTGAGATATCAAAACATCAACAGAAACTCTATCCACCAAACAGCACATGTTTGGATGGAGGCAGTGTGTTGCAGAGATGAGAACAGGAAGGCACATTGCCTCAACTCTGGAAAGAGAAACTAGTTATAAACACAAAGAGCAATGAAAAAGAACTGCTGATTTTACAAAACACTGGATAGGCCCACCTGTCAACGTGATGTCCTCAGTCTCCCTAGGGTAGCTCCAGGGAGCTCAGTTATCCCCTGTCACTGCTCATCTCCAGGATTAGTGGAAATGCCACGGGATGGGTGCGACTGTCAGGAAGCAGATCGCCTGCTCTGCACGCCAGCCCCATGTTGCAGGAAGACTCTTTATATTAGGCCTACAAAACCATCCCGAGTGCTTCAACAGTGGGCTCCTGCACTTTCCAGGCTGGCTGAGAGGAAACTTGAGCCTAAGTCCTGGTGTTTTATCCCTGTATTCAACAGTAAGGCTGCTGGCATCCTGGCGTTTTACCTCTCTCCTCTCTGAAAGGCACAAGCTGGTGTTTTTGCCACAGCAAACACTTAAAGCAGCAGCTCCCTGCAGCGAGGCCCGGGGCCATGGCAGCAGCCCAGGTTAAAGCTCCAGCAGGGGGGGAGTCAGAGGACTGCTGAGCCATTCTCAGGCCTCAGGAAAGGCTGAGGTTAGAGGAGGAGGCTGGTTCACACAGACCCCTGGGGACACACACGTCTGTCTCCCAGCAGCAAAATCAATGATGCACAAAAACTCTCTCCCCACGTCAAGGCCAGATGCGGCCCCAGTAATCAAAGCATTAAGGCTGGCCAGAGAGAAATGCTGCCAGTGCAGGCAGCAGCAGGTGCCAGGGCATTCACTGTGTCACCGTACACTGTCAGGTGACAGGCACGTAGCAGATGGTGATGGAGTCTGAGTGGAAGCTGACCAGCTGGCAGGACCAAGGGAGATCTGGCTCCCAGAGCTTCTGCACAGACCCTGCAATCTGAAAGTAAGATAGTCTGGCACTGGGCAGGGGCAGCACCATCCTGCAAAGTGCCAGGGCAGAACAGGCAGGGGTAGATTTGGTATCCAAATCCAAAAGAAGGTAATTTAGGAGCCCTTGAGAGCTGACAGGGCAGCCAGCAAGAAAAATGTAATAATTTGTGAAGAGAATGATGCCAAAGAAAGGTAGCAGGGAGAAGGACATTAAACAGTGACAGGACATGAGCATTGGAATTGGCTCTCTCAACCTTTCTCTCTTGAGACATGAAAGGTCAATGGAAGGAAACACCTTCCTGTGCCCAGGTCCTCACCATGGCCTCCATGCGTGCCCTGCGCTCCTCCTCTTCTTTTTTCTTCCTCATGTTCTCCAGATCTTGCTTGGCCTCCGCAAATGACTGTAAGAAAGTGTCGAAAATGCCAAAGAATTCATCTGGTTGCATCTTGCCCTCGCTCTCTCCAAAATGCTTCAGTGCCTTGGCATACTGTCAAGGGGGCAGAAAACACAAAAGCACTAATTAGGCAGGCAGTTTGGTGAAGACAGCAAGGAAAGCTTATGAGTAACCACACATGTAATTCAATACCCTCTGAGCATTTATGCGTCAAGAGCAGAAACTATCCCCTGGCAACAAAAGTGCCTGTCCTTAAGGCAGGTGCCTCTATCCCTGAAGAATCTGCTCTCCTGGATATCCTTTGGGCAACATAGGGCAACAGTGCTGGAGAGCACAAGCTATCCATTTATACAAAAAACCCCATGTTCAGTGCCTGGGGGTGATGGACTAATTTCAGAGGATGACCATCTGGCCACTTCTCAGCTGCAGCTGTGGGACAGCAGGGGCACAGAACAGAGTGAGCTAGCTGGGGAAACAAGTAGTTTTAATCCATCCTGACTACCAAACAAGTAGTTTTAGCCCATCCTTTTCCCTTCTACCTTCCCCTCAAATCCACTTTCCAAATGGCTGGAGTTAGAGGTGGTTTTTTGCAATAGTCTTCTCTCAGGAGTCTTTTGCCATGTCATCCATCACTCGGGAGTCCTCTGAATGAGGGTGTTGCCTGGGAGAGAGGCGACTATGGACAGACATGGCATGAGAGAGGGGCAAGGAAAGCAGCCAGGGCTCCCGGGCAGACTTAAAAGACAGTGAATACATCACAAGTGGCTTTTATTTTAAAAGACAAATGTTGAGGCTGCAGGACACATGTGGAGACAGCCAACTGGCAGGACTTCAGTCACAGAGCAGTCCTGATGGGGATATGGTAAATTCACAGTAACCCCTGGCTCTTGGACTTCAGCCCTGCAGTAGTTGTACTCTCTTTGCTCTCTCACACTCACAAACATGCCTCTGTATGTACCAAAATGCACTCAAATACATGTCCATGCCAACCGCATGTACACACATGTCCCATAAGTCCTATATCAGTGTACACATCCAAAAGCTGTGTCATTGTCCAACCACCTTCGCTTACAAACCTCTGTATCGCAACAGGCAGCACCAGCAACACGTTCCTGACAGCTCTGATGCCCTGGTACACAGCTCCCCTAGCATTCTCTGACTGCACTTTAATACACCACCACTGGGCAGCAGAGCATCCTTAGACACCTCAACTTTGACCAACCCCAGACTCTCCCAAGCTATGAACTGCCTTCAAACTCTCTTGTGCATGTATTCAGCTCATACTAACATAGCCCAGCTTCTCTTTCCTTAGGCGGGTGATCTTGCAAAAGACAATAAGAACAGTTAAGGCTCCAATCTCAAGGATAAAACAAGTTTGGAAGCAGGTCTTATAAACCCCTCTGGCCCTGTACCAGGTAAAGCATAAACAATGTCTCCAGTCAACTGCAGGGGGAAGAAATCTCCAAGGAAAGCAGCTTCCTTCTGGCACAGCCTAAGAGATTCGGCATCTCCCCTCCTCTGCTTTCCCTGCCAGGCCCACAAAGCAGTTTGAAGCAATAGCTTCTTTTTTCTTTAAAAAGGCTGTGTTCTCAGCCAGAAACAAACAAAGAAACCCAAAGTATCGGAAAAAAATAAAAATGTTGGAAGAAATGCAAGTTGCTTTGAGCTACCAAACATGGCAGGAGTTGAAGGAAGCACTACAGCAGAGAGTCGTGGAGGGACTTCAGAGTATGGAAACAGCAACAGATTACTTTTCTGTTTCAACTCCTTTTCTCTGAAACCTCTGAAGACACACACATGTATGCACACCTACTCCCTTCTCCCCATCCCTCTCTATATAAATGTATTTTCTTTGTATTTAATGTATGCATAGTCTGCTTTAATATTAGGAAAGTGTAGCAGTCTCTCAGTAATCTACACTGACCAGCACCAGTCCTTCAACAGAGAGAATACAAGCTGTCAGTACCGCAGAGGGAGATAATACATTTCCATGTGCTCTATTTTCTCAGCTTCCCTGCTTCAGCGTGCCAATCAGTGGGAGTGCCAGAGAAAGTCTTCAGCACAGGCATTACCACTGCTGCTTCAACACATAGAACACCTAAAGCTCATTGCTTACAGGAGATGTGCTACCTGGAATCTCTTCCCATTTAACTTTTGGTTAACTTCTGTGAAAATTGAAAATAAGGCACAAATTAAGAGCAGTGACTAAAGCTGCCAGCTAGAAGGAGGGCTTGTCCGCCTCCTGTGAAGCCTGAAGTGCAGGGGCAGACAACAGGAGATGGCTGTTGTACCTAGTGATGCACCACCTCTGTCCCCTGAGTTCCTCCTGTGCAGAGCAAAGGTGGGTGAGGGGCTACACAGGAACCAAGCTGGTCTGAGCCCATGAATGCCCCTAGAGGTTTCCTAGTCTTTTAGGGAGGCTGGGGGTTGAAAAGGAAGCGGTCCTTGCCTGAGGCTCTTGGATCCTACATACATGGAAGTCTCCATTAGAGGGTGGTATTGTCTGCAAATGTTCTGCACGTGGCCTGTCACCCAACTACCAGCACCAGCTAGTTCTTGTCACACTGGCACAGGGGCTTCTGCCACTGCCTCCCCATTGCCACTCAGAGAAGGAATGGTGTTGCTGTGCCAGAAAGACCTAGCAGCCTGGGAGCCTTCCAGAGACACTCATGAGTATAAGGTGTTGTACTCTCTAAGCACCAGCGAGGAGGACAAATCCTGAGAACAGCCTGTCTTTGGTGTCCTGTAACATGGCTTAGCAGGTCACAATCACTTACTGTAAAGAAGTGAAAGATGAAAAGCAAAAATCTGTGAGCTTGATGTACAAAAATAGCTACAAAAGAGAAATCTGCAGTTCACTGAAGTAAACATTTTCTTTCTTTCTCTACCCCCTCCAGAAAAAAGCTGACTGAGCAGAGAAAGGCAAGTCAGGAGACCCAGCCTCTGCTGCCAACTCTGCCCATGATGTGGCTTGGGAGCTCAAGCTTCCTCTCTGAGCCTTCTTTTCTCCAGTTGTTACAGAACAGAAAGTGTTGCCCTACTAATCTGATAAAGCAAACAGCAAAAACCCCCAGTTGTTCACATCTGTGGGGCACTATATCAATTCAGTGCACTATTGTAAAGAGAGCCACGTTGTCTTTTCACTGTTTAAACTGTAACAGACCCCTCTGTTTTTATTACTACTTCTATGTCCCTGAAGTTCTGGTTCTGCAATCACATGTGCTTTTTCAAAGCACCAGTGCTGGGACACGGGGTAGCGAGCTGCTGGAGGCAGCCTCCCCAACCCTGGTATGAAGCTCAGGCTGCCCATGCTGGCTAAAACCACACTGCCTGCCTTGCTCAGGGCGTAAGAGGTGCAGACCGAGGTGCTCTGGACCCCAGCTCTCTCTTCTGTGCTCCGCTGCAGGATTTATGTCACCCTGTACAAATAATTCGACTCTTCCATAGGCAGATTCCCTGCCAAACAGTACCTGCTCTCCTGTACAATTGTGAAATCTGTAGCGTAAGCCCTCATGCATGCAAAACTTCCCAGAATTTTGTAATGTGCTGTAATATTGCAGAACAAGGGCTGAAGCTTGCTTATTCCTGAAGTCACTTGGGGACAGATGACATGGGCAAAAGCAAGATGGAAAACTGTGTTTCAGCAGGTTTTCCAGTGTAATACAGGATGGTATCTCTTTTTTTCATTAAAAAATTCATTTCCACACCGTAAGGGCCCCCAAGCTCCATGATATAACAGGTCCACAAGCTCAGTGCCAGCTCTGCTTCCTCTGCCAAACTTTCCACTGAATTCATCCTCTTGCCAAAGCAAATCGTTTAGACAGTTGTTTATTTTAAAAAGCCATTTTAGCAAGGAGAGGGAAAGCGGGACAGCAGCGCACACATTCTCTGCTGTGCTTGCCAACGAAATGTTAAACAGTGGCAGAAGAGCTCTGGAAACGGCAGGAATGGGGCTCTATGAGGAGGAGGAAAAACAGCCATGATAAAAATTTCCTGCTGTCTGTGCTGTCTGCTGTTGCAAGAGAAGCCAATGCACGGATGAATTATACCATGTAGCCATGCAACACGAACTGTGTTCCCCAAAGAAGTAATCCTGAGTTTGCTGTTATGAAGCCTCCAATCCTGTACTGAGGCAGTTCAAACAAATGTCTGGTCTCTTTATGGGACAGATTCAGATCAGTTAATGGAAAGAGCCCAGTTGATTTCAGGCAGGGCTGGGCCCAGCTCTTCTTCTGCCTAAATACTCTTAAAGGATTCTCCCAGGAGTTCAACAGTGACCCTGGCAGCCCTAAAATCAAGATACAGGTGCTATAATCATTTCTGATATATTACCTGCCAACCTGCCCTGAAGCATCTGCAGTTCTAAGTTACTGTACAACAGCTATGTAATTTATTCACCAAAGGGCTGTTTCTGACAGCAGGCTGTGGTGCCTGTTCATGCCCTTTGTAACACATCTTCTCTTGACTTCCTCAGCCTCTGCCCTGATCCATTCCTTATTCATTAGCCCCAGTGGCTGACAGAAAATACTGGTCCCACAAAATGTATGACTGAATAGCACAGCATGTAACTGGCATTTGGATTGCAGTATTTCTGTGTGCTTCATAGCATTCTGTCATTAACAGCTATTTTCTTAAATGGATTTTGGCTTTCACTGCCTTGCTGGTCTTCAAAACAGTTACTATATATGCGCTAAGCTTCTTAAATGCACGTGCAGGCTCTGAACACCTTTCTCCATGATGATAAACACCCTGCTCGAGAGGAGCTGTCATGAGAAAGATTGGATATAGATACTTTTCTACCTGCCTCATCAGCTTTGCCCAGGCAGTGGCCTGTGTTTTGTCTCTATAGAAAGGCTTAAGTTTGATATTCATCACAGGAATGACAATACCTGACTAAGTAGACTTTGTTCTTCTAGGAAGATCCAAAATGTTTTAAACCCAGGTTTGTTATAAACCAAGCACAAAGCAGAACAGATTTGAAGCAGTCTAGTGATCTAAGTTCATACCTGTCGACATATAAGTATGTTGTAAAGCTTCATATAGGGCAAATGTCACCTTTTTCAAGTATGAAAATAAAAGTCATACCATGAGAGTTCACTGTTCCTCTGCCTGGGCATTTTTATTGCTTCCCAACAAGAAGCACAGGGAAAAATTTTCACAGACAAAATTCAACCTCATTCTGGTTTCTTTATGATGTAAAAAAGTCAATTTTTTTCATCTATTCAAGCATGTAAAAACTGGTGAAGTATTCCAGGGCAGAATTTCACTTTCTCCTGCCCCCACCTTCCAGTTTATGAGAAATGGCAGAAAACATTATCCCTTGATCTAATCTATATATTCCCTTATAAAGTGGCATTGAAAGTGAGAAAAACACAAAAAGAACAAGAACCAGCTGTGCTAGGGAGCCTGTTTAAGGAGTCAGTCTAAGTTTTCAATCAGTTCTTAACCAAGCCATCTGTTTACTGCATGAAGATAAATACAGTTACAAGGCTTCCTCTGCAAACATGGATGCCTGCATTTGACAGCCTGGCCCTTTAAATTTAAAATATCACTTCCTCCTCATGGCCACTAACTGTAAATGGTCCTTTTCAAACAAAAAAGCCAAAAAAAGTACTGCATGGAATTATGAAAAATACCCTGTACAGAGAAGATCAGCACAACACCTTTAGTAATGGACCATTTCCATAACTTAAAGGAATAAATAAATGACTTTCAGTAATACTAAAGACATTTAAAAAAAAAATTAAAAACTTCCCAGGTTTGAAAAGATAGTTTGTATTGTTTTAAATCCCAGCTGAAGAAACATGGCTCTGATTAACTCATGGCAATCGATTAGCCAGATCTATATTTAGAAGGATATCCAACTCCAGCTGTTAAAACTAGGGCTTCATTATTATTAATAAATCTGTGAACCAGACCAATTCTTCCTGGGCTTATTACAATATTTTTAAAAGTCCTTCCTCTCCCACTACCTTTTTTTTTTTTTTTTCAATTTGATTTGCTTTGAGAAATGAAAAAAAGAATAGGATAATCAGATGTCTTGGTCCCTCTCTTCCTTTAATTGGCTAGTTATAGTAGGTTTCCATGGTAAGAAAAAAGCTTGTGATTCAACACAGAGAGCCCATTGGGGCTGGAAGATGTTATAGGCTTTGCAAAGCACATCTGGTTTGTTGAAAATTTCCAGCTTTCTTTTTCCTTTTTTTTTTTTTTTTCTTTTTTAAGAAAAAAGAGGAAAAAAAAGGAAGAAGAGAGGGGAAAAATAATATGAGGCAAACATGAGAAATAGCTCAGCATTGGTAAGGACAGACAGTTCCCTTTTTGGAGTCCAAAAGCAGCTTTTTGCCAGCGGAAGAACCAAAGCCATAGGTTGAGCAGAAGTTGGAATGGTGTGTGTTCAAACACAGTAAGGGTGTGTGAGGAGAAGGCAGAGAAATGTTTCCTAAGCATGTTATAGTCATTAAAATAAAACATTTCTTTATGTCGAGTGCTTTATGTTGGCTATGTCTAAAAAAGCATGCAACAACTTCCAGACATATTGGTCCATCTGTAGGGAGATTCTCTGGTTATTCTTAAAGCAAAAGAACAGCATTTTTACTGCAAGTGCCTAATCAAGAAAAGTTGCATTACTGTGCTGGAAATGTACCACTTTCTGTTTTTTAACCCCTGACTGACCTTGTAAAGAATCTTCATTGGGCTTTTGCCCTAGTGTGTCAAAAGAAAGGACCACCACCATCTATAGCAGCAAACCAAAAGTGGGCAGTCTAAGCCAAAACCAGAGTGAATTCGCTTCCAGAAATGTGCGCCTAACTATAACAAAGTTGAAAAATGTACCCAGTCATAAAACAGAAGCCCCCATACCATAGAAAATCAAGCCTTTCTCAGTAAATTTAGTGGAGGCACAGCATGTAAAATATTATTTTTGTGATCATAAAGCCAGCATGGTATGAATATTATTATCTTGGAAGTGATTTGAATCTTCTCAAGCAACATGACAATGAGAAAATTAGGCATGTTGTTCTCCACAGAATTTCCTTACATTAACAAGTGTTAGACTGCTCAGATTTGCCTTCAGAGTGCTGTAATAACTACTGCCCCACTGGCATTTGCCAAGGCAGCTAGCTCTAGCTGACAGCTGGTGTTTGCAGTATTACCAACATTATCTCCACAGCAAGGAAATGCTTTTGAACTACAGAATGACATTACTGCAGAGCAACTGGATGAGTGAGGAGTCTTACTGTTCAGATCCTCATATTGTATTTTGCTTATCCTTCAAAATCTAAGGCCTACCAATCCAATGGCACAGGTTTCATTAATAACGCAATAGGTCCCTTAACACTGCTAGGTTTGACACCAGTGGTGGAAACAATTTGATCCAAAAGAAATAATGCACTTGCTTCATAAAGCCAAGCACTTTTAACATGACAGCCAACAAGGGCAGATTTGCCATTACATATCGTTTACTTTAGAACTTGCTCTTCCCTAAACATTTTCATATGCTTATGATCTTTTCATATAAATTCTTCCTCATTTAGCTGAGAGACAGAGGGATTAGTGCCAGACTCCAATCATCAGCAAAGAACAAGCTCCTCCTTAGTTGTACAAATCTGGTAATGGAGATGCAGACCAGTGAAAGGACAAAATTATCACAGGAGCACCTGAAGAGTAACATGCACATGGTGCTGGCTGTGTGTGAAGCATCCAAGAATATCGGACAAACCACACGTTTGGGATTTCTATCCTTGCAATGCAATACAAACAGTAACAGAGAAGCATAAGTGGAAAAGATCAGTATTCAGGGTTACCAGACTACCAAGAGATGCATTTTTAAAGGAAGGAAATGAAACAAAAATATCCCCAGCTGAATGAGCAGTGAGATGAAATCAGAAGCAGAAGGTAAAAGATATGAGGTCACTATCACTAATTGTCAAAGGACCTCTTTCTCAGAGTCATACATACACTTCCACTTTTCTGATTTTTTCAGCCCAAACAAAACCTGCCAAAGAAATATTGTGGACAATAATGTTCCCAGGCACTTTGGACTACAAGCCTGTGAAAATGAACAGTCTTTCCACCGACTGCAGAAGGTGTTAGGGAAGATCTGGACATGTGATTAGTTTGCTCTGCATTGCTAACATTACATTCAACACCATGGCGAGTGTGGTATCCTGATACAGACATTGCCATCACAATTCTATGCCACACATGGCTGATGTTAAGGAAGATTAGCAAGAAGCTGGCAAGAACATTGAACCTTCTTTTAATCCTAAAATATATTCTAAATGGCTATAGACTAGATGAGGAAAAGTAAGAAACTTCAGCCTAAACCACCTTCAGTGTCCATTGTAGTTTTCACTTCAGTCCCAGCATCTGAAATTGCTGCTTACATTTTGATTCAGGCTTTTGTCTGAGTCAGTGAGACCCCAAATACTTCAAAAGGTATTCTTACCTTGTCTCTAGCCTCGTTGAGAAGGTCTTCCAACTCTGAGAAGCTGAAACTGGCCACAGTGATGAAATCGCTCATGACAGGAACAAACCTGTCCCCCGATTCCCGCATGCGTCTCTTCTGATAATCCAGTTCCTGAAGAAGAAGAAGCATGAGATATAGACAGGCAAGCATCAAATATTCCTTGCTGACAAGGAAGGGAGCAGGGAAGACCATCTATTTCACTCAGTGCAGAGTATGCTCTGCTCCCACTCCTCACACATTCATCCAGAGCTGTAACTCAGAAACCACTTTCTCACTAAGTTAAAGGTTTTGCCTTTTTGGCATGAGAAGGAAGGTCAAGGTGGGATGAAGGAAGGTCTTTGTTATGGCTCCCTTTATCCTCAAACAACAAGCGCTCCCAAGAAAGCCATCAACATGCTGAATTTCTAAAGCAATTTATAATTTAGCATAAAGTACACAAAATGCTGCATTTTTTTTTTCCTGTGCAAAATGACAAATAATAGAGGACTTGGGTTGTGTATCAAGTGAAATTGAAATTTTTAATAGTGAGTTTCCCTCCATCTTCTCAAAATGACTAAGTTACAGTAAGACTGGCAGTCTCTCATGCCTGTGTTTGGCTTGTGTGCTGTTGACAGTCTCATGGGGACAATGAAATTGTAATCTGGGCCTCATCTTTATTCTCAGCTGAATAATCAGTGGGAATGATAAAGCCTTACTTTCTCTGTAGGGAAAGCAGCATGAAACAGCAGGTCAAGTTACAATCTGACCCTCTGTTCTCTTTGGAAAAAAATATTTTTGTGCTGGCTGCAACTCCAGCTACATGCATGTTTGGTGCTCTCTGTTACTGATCATCAAAATACTGGTTCACAGAGCCAAATGGGAAGGTTTATAAGCATCTGTACTGAGAAACTACTTGGGATTTGCCCTACAGTGCTGCTGAATGCAAAGAATTACTTTGGCTATCAACACTCTAAAATCAGATGTGATATATTTTCTGGTCTGATGTGAGTTGGAAAGAGAATGTAACCACTACAAGGGAAGACCACAAGGCAGAAAAGGGGCAGGAAAAGCAATGAGCAGGTGGCTGGAGAAAAGTCTGCATTAAAGAAGTGCTACTTCCCCTGCTTTATATTACATCCTCTTCTCCACTGATTTTCCTAACACATCACAAGGGACAGTCCCGGGAGCACTGCTCAGTTACATCACTTTGCAATGAATTGTCTCTATGTTACAATCACTTTGAATTGGACCTTACAAGTACAGGAAATGTCACTTCACATGCTTCTAAGAATTATGCATATTATTTCAGTCACTCTTTCACATTCTAATTTTTAAACTAATTTTAGCTGAAAGTTGCTCTGCTCCCTCCCCCCCTACCCACTCCCCAAGCAGGTGAGTATAACAGTTCTGTCGTGTTACTCACTGTTGAAAGCTATGGCATTTGGGACTGTTACTGGAGAGCAATGTTTTTCAAAGTAAAATTAATATAAGTTGGTCTGCCCTTCAATTTCAAATTCAGTCCTTCCCTGCAGAATAATTCTTTCAAAATAAAAAAACCCACACAAGTAACCAGCACGGCTATGTAATCAGACCAAGAGCAATACCAGAGAAAAAGAAACTCCTCTGTATGTTCTAGAAATGGCTGTGTGACAGATCACAGAGGGTTGTGATCAATGGAGCAGAGTTGAGTTGGAGGCCTGTAACCAGTGGTGTCCCCCAGGGGTCAACACTTGGACCGGTCTTGTTCAACATATTCATCAATGACCTGGACGAGGGGACAAAGTGTATCCTCAGCAGTTTCGCTGATGATCCCAAGCTGGGAGGGGTGGCTGACATGCCAGAGAGCTGCGCTGCCATCCAGTGTGACCTGGACAGGCTGGAGAGCTGGGCAGAGACAAATCTCATGAAGTTCAATAAGGGCAAGTGTACGGTGCTGCACCTGGGGAAAAAGAATGCCAGGCACCAGTATAGGTTGGGGGGGGAACTTCTAGAAAGCAGTTCCAAGGAGAAGGATCTGGGAGTCCTGGTAGACAGTAAATTATCCACGAGCCGGCAATGTGCCCTTGCTGCCAAGAAGGCCAATGCCACCCTGGGCTGCATAGGGCAGTGTGTGGCCAGTAGGTTGAGGGAGGTCATTCTGCCCCTCTACTCTGCCCTGGTGAGGCTGCAACTGGAATCCTGTGTCCAGTTCTGGGCTCCCCAGTTGAAGAGAGACAGGGACCTACTGGAGAGACTTCAGTGGAGGGCAACGTGGTTGACTGGGGGATTGGAACATCTCCGCTATGAGGAAAGGCTGAGAGAGCTGGGACTCTTTAGCCTGGAGAGGAGAAGGCTGAGGGGTGATTTAATTAATGTTTATAAATACCTAAAGGGTGGATTGAGGGAAGATGGAGCCAGACTCTTTTCAGTGGTTCCCAGTGACAGGACAAGGGGTAATGGGCACAAGCTGGAACATAGGAGGTTCCATTTAAATATGAGGAAGAACTTCTTTACAGTGAGGGTGCCAGAGCACTGGAACAGGCTGCCCAGAGAGGTTGTGGAGTCTCCTTCTCTGGAGATTTTCAAGACTTGCCTGGATGCAGTCCTGAGTGATGTGCTCTAGGGGACCCTGCTTTTAAGCAGGGGAGTTGGACTAGATGATCTCTGGAGGTCCCTTCCAACTCTGAATATTCCATGATTCCGTGCTAAACTAGTCCTAACAGCACAACAGCAGAAGCTAGCGCTGCCCCTGGTGGGCTGGGCTGATGGTTCCCTAGAGAGATGAAATGAATCAGCCATGGCAGTGCTTTCTCAAATGGGGGTTATAATCTCCTTGCTGTGTGAGAGAACAGCTCTGCTGACAGATTCACTTCCTGATTTGAAGAAGACAGAGAACTACCCAGCTGTCCTTCTGGGAGCATCCTACACAAAGGCAACAGCTGCATGCACATCTTGACAATGGAATATGTCTTATTTTTACAAAGAAGCTGAAAGTCCAGGGAGGCAAAAGGTTAGTAACACCTTTAAGAACATCTGTCTGTAAAACTATTTTTAGCTTTCTATTCCTAAGGGGCCTTGAAGAAACTTCTTAGGCACTGGAGCCAAGGCTGTGGTGAGAACACACTGGAATGGAATCAAGAATCACACCTTCCCCTCCTCCCCCTTCTACCTGACAGTGATCTTCTATTGTTGCTATAGTGCTACTTTTTACATGCCAGAAAACCATGAATTGAGCAAGCAGACTGGGAGGTGCTGGCAGCCACAGGTGAAGAATACCATGGCAGGGAAAAGACTGAGGAGGGAAGATGGTGATTGAATGGGATGGAGAGGTTGGTTGCCCATGGAACTGATGTATGGAAAAGAGAAGAAAAAATGGCTATAAAGACAAAAGGACAAATAATCCAATCACAGAAAGCAAAACAGAAGTAGGTACTCACATTTCAATGGGGGGAATTGCCTGTCCCAGCCAAAACTGGGCCTCTCTATGTCGTGAACTCCACATCAGCCTTCCCTTTACAGGTGCTTTTATTTCCCAAACACTGCACTCTACGTATGCAGCAGTATCTCTTCCCATTGATGTGTTCTCACTTACCCCAACAATCCAGAAATAAGGTTTGGAAAGTTTGTTTTTTCACAGGAGGATCACTGGCTAATTACACGATGAACTGCTGGAAACAGCCAGAGAACCTGGGGGCTGCTGACAGGACAATGATCCCTTCCTCTACCCCTAGAGCCAAACCAAACTCATGCCAGGTGAAAGGAAAATGAAGTCATCACTGTCTGTCTCATATCGGATAACAAAAACTGGCGGATCCTCTGTTAGTTCCTTGTAGATAGGTAATCATTGCATAGAAACCACGCAATGCAATTCCCAACTGATCACTTTGCCAGCTGTCCCAGTGCAGCACTCCCCATCTGGAATGCTCTACTAGCATTACACTGACACAAGTTGAAAAAGACAGGTGAAACATCCTGAAGATAGAGAGACACTGAGAAGCGTGGCTAATAAAACCCTATTTGAAAGGGCAAAGAACAGTTAAACATGGCAGGGGCCTTCGTGAGTTCCGAAGACTTCCGCCTTGTCTCTCAGCACTACTCTTGCCTTAGTATTAACCAACAGGCAAGAGATGCCAGCACCAGCCTGAACTTGGATTTTGTTCCCATACTTGCAGGAAGAGAGAATGATGTTCTTAGGAACAGAATACGTTTATCTGTGCAGATGATGGGAGACGTTAAGGGACAGAGATAACTGAGTAAAATTAGCCTTTAATCTTTATTTATTCAGCTGCTGTGCAAACACTAATTTGATGTTCCTCACATCAGCCCTTGTGAGAGGTAGGTAATTATAGCTGCCATTTCACCAAGGAGACAAATGCATGAGGTTGTTCAAAGCCACACACATATGTCAATGGCATAAGCAAGATGCAAACATGAGAGTGCCTACCTTCTGCCACCACACAGTGTCCTGCCCTGTGCCCCCTTGCCTCAGGAAGGCTGGAATCTTTTCCCAGGAACAAAATCAACAAATTAATTAAAGGTGGCTTCCAGGAAGGGGAACCACAGCTGACACATGAAGATGTGACCCCAGGGAGCGTTTAGGCCTATTCTCCATCTTTAACTCGTATAATTCAGTACACGTAACTGCCTCAGTGCACCATTTGTACTGCGCTCTGTGGAGATGGAACACTCTGCACTACCTAAGTACAAATTGAACACAAGTAACCTAAGTCCAGCTTAAAAGGCTTTCATTATTAGCAGAAAAAAACACCATTGTTGCTTTGCTTGCCAGCTCAGCTCCCTCATCTTTAACTGGTCTGTCTTTTCCTGTACCTTCCAAAGGTGTGCTTAGGATAGGTTAGGGTCGCATATAACAGCGCACTACTTGTTTACTACTACTCTAAGAGCTATGTGAAACACTTGCTCAGCAGCCAGCCATCCCTCAGTAAGAAAGAGAATTTTATTTCTTCTTTCAGTGTATGCCATTTTTCAAACTGTCCTTTTACTTCCCAGGCTGAGATCAAACAAGCTTTTCATTACGCTTAAGTCTGCTAAGATCATCAGCAGGAGCTCCACATGAGAAGTTTTTATTTGTTTTTTCTTGGTTAATGCATTCTGGAATGAATAGAAAAAGAAAGCCCACTTTCTCTTATCATAAAATATATATTGCCCTGATTCTGAGTGAGATATTTTAAGTATGGCACTTTGGAAACCTTCAGATACTTACAGCCTCAACAGCTTTCAATCCAGTCTTTATGTTGTTGACTTCCTTCTCCAGCTCTACCAGGCTGCACAGGAGACACACACAGAGCAGATAAAACAAAAAGAGCAGTGTTACACAGGAATACAGGAACTGTGCAGCAGAACAGACCATTGGCCCATCAAGTTTGGTATCCGGCCTCTGGCACCAGCCACACCAGATGATTAGAAATGAGGGAAAGAGGGTCTGTTAATGCTCTGTGCTGTTTTTTTGTACGAGATGTAAGATGAGGCAGACCCTGCTTGCCTGTAGTCACACTGAAGATTGGGATTTTCCTGGGAAGAAGAGGGAGGTTGCTCTCAGAACATCTGCCCTGTGAGCTGAGCCTGACCCTCCAGCAAGGAGTGTGTGCCACATGGCCAGCTTGCAAGAATCAGCTGACACATAAGCAGGACCCCAGCTTTAGCACACACATTAATGTGGTCTCAGATTATTTCTACATACGATTCTTGAACGACTTAACTACTAAATCCCATTAGCAGTACATTTACATGTGATTTTTGTCTTCCTCACAGTCCAAACATTGTTTTTTCCATCTGTGTTTCTACCATAGGGTAGTCCCTGCAAGCTTACATTTTAACTGAGCCTATAACCCTACAGTTAATGTTAATATGTGCTTCCCTAGACACAAGTGTTGTACTGAATTTCTGCTAATCATATACAAACAAGAGGTTTTTTTTCTAGGATTTGTATGAAAAAAAATTACATATTTTCCAGGTAACTAGTTAGCACCTATTTGTGAGTCAGCAGGCATCTCCTCCAAGTATTTGGTGAATAGTAGTTTACATCTTGAAAACACCACTAAAGCCTTAATAAATGCCTTCAAGTGTGAACCTACATTTAATTTTTCACTTGTCTTTTAGTAGCTGGAGTAGTTCCCTATACAAAGAATCATGGCTGGGCAAATAGTATACAAAGGTATTTTTGAGCAATGCTTTGGAAAGAAAAAAATGCTGGTATCTTGGGGGATAGCTTATGTATTCATTTTCCACAAACACCTACAGAAATGGAAAAAAAAATAAATAAAATGGACATTTTTGAAGAAAGTATGATGCTTTCCACATTTCTGTGCAAGACTGATTTGTGCAAAAGTTTGAATGTTCTTCCTGAAAAGGGCTTACTATAGCTTCCATGACAAATTGACACTGCCTTTGAAACACACCTTCAATTATCCAGAAAAAATAGTGGGCAACTTAGATTAACAACATTAGAATACAGTGAGTGAACTACAAATAACCAGTCTAGTTAAAATGTCTGACCCAGAAATAAAGTAGATACAGGCATATCTGAGTAAAGCTGTCAGTTTAGTTATCTACAAATGGTTTTGGACCAAAATTCTCTGTTGATGTACATCTGAATAGCATCAGGGATGTGAACAAAGACATTTCAGCTGGAAGGCTGGCCATGAGTTTCGAAGACAGCAATCTAAAAAATGATCAAGTTAACAGAAATCACTGGGAACTCCAGCTCTGGGGCAAGCAATAGGACTTACTTGACTTTTGCTGCTTCTGGAAGATGCTGCAACTCAGACTGAATATCTAGGATATCTGGATAATTCTTTTCAAAGATCATAATTAAGTAGTGCAACAGTGTAATGTTCCTAAAAAAAAAAAATGAAGGGAGACATGAGAAGGAAGATGGTGGTGAGAAGGATGGTGGGAGGATTGTGACAATTCAGTGAAAAATATTTGGGTAGGAAATGTGCTTGAACGAACAAAACAAACAATATATCAGCAGTTACCAGCTCTGTTATTGAATGAAAAGTATCACAGACTGAAAGGAATTAACCCTTTATGAACCATCCTTCCTAAAACCTCAAGCAATATGCTGTGCCTTGATTTATTCTGGAAGCACCAACATACTTCCATCCAACTGTGCAGATGGTGTAACAGAAAACAAAATTGTGTAACACAGTATACTATTTGTCCCCAGATACTTCAGAGGATAAACAACTAATAATACTAAAGTGACGTTAACTCATACAGGAGAAGTAAGTTTTTCTCAGAGGCAATATGGAAAAAACAGTTAAATGAGAGGAAAAGGTTCTTGAAGACTGAAGAAACTACAGAGGAAACTCCTATAGTAATGAAACAGCTATACTTATGAGTAGTGGTCAGGCTCAGTACCTCAAAAGCAATGGCAGCTCAAGTAGGAGTGGATAGAAATGAGATGTATGAGAGATACAGAGAGAAGATTTAAGAAAATTTTTAAAGTGAATGGTGATTTTTGTATCAGTGAATTTTGCATGTAGAGAGAACGGTCAGCTGTAACAGCAACTTGAGGTGGGTGTTATATGGTTATCTGACAGGCAAGAGAGCAGATGACCACTGCTTCACACAGACCAGAGCCTGGTAGCTGGGAACTAGTGAGAGAACAGAATCTGTGCAGGACATTTAATATACGGAAAATCAAGCCCAGACACATTAAAGCAAAAAAATGTCCAACACTAGCTACACAAGTGTTAGCCTTGGAATACAGAAAGGACATTGTGGTAGTCAAAACGGAGCTCCACTAGTTTAAACTCCACTAAGTAGGGATGAATTTCCTATGGCTCCTTACTGCCATTATTCATTCTGTCACATCCTGAAGTCATTTCACCACAACTGTGGTCTCAGCAGGTCTCACAAGTCAAGGAAGGTGTTAGTAAGAACCAGTAAAGGAGAGCTCCAAGGAAAACCTTGGTGCTGCTGGAGCCCAAAAGTGGTATTCTTTCCCCAGTCACAGCTGGATTAATTTCCAGAACCAGTATGGAGAAGTAAGGCAAAACATGGGGTAGCACTATAAAGACCTGCAGCCCATGTCCATAAATGGTAAGCTCCACCTTCCCAAACCCAGCTATTTTCCTTAACTGGTCTCAATACAACCAGGTTCAATCTCTCTGAGCTATGCCATGTGGTTCCATTACTGGTGTAGGTAGAAAGCCAGTTTATGACAGTCCTACATCAGAAACATATGCCATGTTTCACAGGAGGCATAAAACTGTGGTTGGAGTTTCTTGTGTTTTCCTTTTTTGCAAAACCATGGCCATAAAACTTTGGTATAAAGGGCAAATTCCATAGAAATCCTCCTCCCCTCCAAACTTATTTCAATTATTTGTGAAATACTGCATTTTGTCATCTTTGTATAGTGTTGCAGAAACACAATCCAAGAACAGATGTTCATTATCCAAAGAAACAGCAGAATCTTGAGTACTGTGTTAATAGCTGGTCTTAACTGCTGTAGGATCTTTTAGAGTGAAAAACACTACTTACATGCCAATTAAGACATTATTTTAAATGGGCTACAGAGCTAAAACCAAACAAACAAACCCCACTTTCATTACTATGATAAGAGATGCAGCAGCACAGTAACTCTCTCATTTACAGCCTTCTAGCCTACCTGTCTATGCTGGATTTGGTGTCTGCAATTTTGTTCAGGCTGGAGACTTTGAAGCCATATGCACTTCCCCTTTGGCCCTTGTTCATATAATTCCCAAAGGCCAGAACTACCTCCAGGAGCTGCCTCAAACGTTTGCTTCGGATGAGTTCTTTGGATGCCAGAAGAATTGCTTGAAAAGATAAAAAAAAATTAACAGGTTATTCCACAGGAGCTGTTTTTAACATGTTTGGGCCCACAATTTGAAGTACCCTAAAATGCTCATCTGACTATTGCTGAGCAAATGCTGCAACAGAGCCTCTTTTGACCTTCCCTGCCCCTTTACCCAACTCTCAACAAAAGATTTAACTGTACCTTCCACTTTTGGCTTTGCTTCTGCCAGCCTCTCTGGTAACTTCTTCTTAAAGAATAACGCTTGCAGCCGCTGCTGATAGTGGTCAATCCTGCATGAAGGGTAGAGGAAAGACAACACTGAACTGGAACTGTATTTTGAAGCCCAGGGCCAGTACGCTGCCTGCATAATCTAATAGTTGGATGTTGAGTCCCACAAGGCCTGTGCCTGGGTTTACAGACATAGTTCAAACATCTAGCAGCACATAATCAACCTTGTTATGAAAATGGAGGACCTCAAAACAGGTTTTGATCACAACTGAAAAGGAGCTGGAAGAATTCCCATTACTCTCAAAATATGAGAGTCAGGGGAGGTACCAGCTGCATCTCAATTAGCAGAACAAGATGTCAGTCCTGATTGGGGGTGTAGCAAAGTTAGAACAAGAAAGAAGGTCAGAGGATGAGGAGATGGGACAGGTGAATGGAAAAAGGGATCTATATGAAATCCTGACCCCTGGCTACACTACATCTGATAGTTGGATCTGAATTCCTTTTTGTGTGAAAGTTTAGGCAGAGGAGACAGATTTCTGTTTGTCATCAGGGGACTGATCCTTAAATGACAGCAGGGAGAATTCTTATCGTCAATAAAAGGTTGTGTAATGAACGGAAACATTTGTAACATTTGTGGGCTTCTGGCAAATGCAGGGTATAATGCTGGCCCACGATCCCTTGCACATTCCCCTTCAGTGGCAGATGATCCATTTTCAATAACAATTACAGCTACTTCCAAGAAGCCCTCAGTGCACTTTGCCATAACGTATCAAACAGACCTGCTCATTTCAAAGAGGAAACGATCCGCCCGGGCCATGCGCTCAATTTCGTGTTTATGCTCCTCCAACAGATCCGTATCACTCTTTTCAGGAACAAACTTCAGCAGCTAGAGTGGCAGACACAAACCAAACACCGAGATGAGAGATCCAGGGAAAAGGAAAGAAGGAGAGAGAGGCACAAACAAACCCTGATGGAGAGAGCGAGAGCGGCCTCAGCTTTCTCTGCTACCGTAGGGGAAGCATTGCGTTGACTCAGCCATGTGACCATAACTTCAAAAAAGTGCAGCTGTGGCTACAAAACTGACCTTTTTTAAACCTTTGCTTGCTGTTCTGTCTTTATCCCTCACTGACCCCATTAGCTTAATTTTTAATTCTACGGGGAATTTCCCATTTCTAAATCCTAAAGGCCAAGTGCTTCTGCAACTTAACCAAGGGGAAGTACAGAGAGAACTTTGATTTCCACAACATTACTTGGAGTTCAGATTGGTGCAAACAAAAGCAGGATGTGTCCCACTCAGTGTGAAGTACCCATCGTGCCTATCCTAGGGTGCACACAAAGCCTCATCTATCTCTGTCTTGGGTCTGCCCTACTCTGCTGAAACAATAAACAATAACCAAGCGACTGGATATGTGTCTGACACTGGCTGCTATTCATATGTTGACCTTAAAAGCTCATACTTTGACAGATTTTTGACATATCTGGTAGTAGTTGTGCTTTAGTGCAGTTATAAATATTGCCATGCACACAGCCTCAGCGCACACCCACAAAAACTGCTCACAAGGCATATCAAGGACTTTGCTTTTTCCCACTTTCTAATTTTTTATCCCACTCCTCAAAAATGCGATATTCAAAGGTGTGGAGCATCCCAAGATTGCAGTGACTTCTAGAGCAGCTGTAAGCATTCAACGTAATATGACAAGTAGGCTATAAATTTCCAAAATGGAAATTGTACACAATTTGTACAATTTGTACTTTTTGTACACAATTAAATACTGTGACTGCACACAAAGAAGGAATCACATATGTCAGGCAGTTCAGAATTATAACATTTTGTGCACTCCTAAGGAACTTTATCATATACATCTTTGGTCAAAGCATCATCTTTCACCCTCTATAAATGGAGGAAATTGGGCAATGATGGTTTAATTGTTTGTTTGTTTTTTTCCCCAAGCTACGCAGTGAACCAACTGCAGGGGACAGAAGTCCCTGGCTCCCTTTCTAGTCATTCTAGATAGAAGAGCTGGGACCCCTAGTCCCAGATAGAATCATGGCATTTCCCCCCACTGCAAAAATAAAAGCTGAAGACAGAAAAAGGAGAATAAGAAAAAGAAAAGAAAAAAGAAAAGAAGAACAACAAAAAATAATCAACAGTATAAAGAAGAGATGGGAAAAATTATGAGAAAGTCACAGGTGAGAAGAGAGGACATGAAAGGAAACCTCATACCAACCGTAATCATGCATATTTTATATCAAGAAGAGAAAGTTGTTGTGAAATCAAGCTGATACAAATAGTTACATGAAGGAGGTATATTTGACAACATTGGGAAAAACACTTTCTCATGCTCCCATGTACAGCTCCACTGACATGATAGGTCCAAGTTCAGATCTGCAGACACACCAGCAGAGCCAGTACATATATCCACTTACTTTAGGTGAAAAAAAGGCAGTGAAGGATTTAAGAATAAGATATATCTGACTGTAATCTTACTCACCTGCTCAAGCATATCTTTTGCTAGGTCTTCTTGTTCATCCATCTTCAAGATTGCTTGTCTGATTTCTTCATTAGACAGCTTCAGCCTTTCAACAGTATCAACATTGTACCATTAGTGCAAAGAGTCACTTGAGTGACTCTGACAATTCAGAAAGTAGGAAGCCTGAAAAGCTGCACTAAAAAGGCACAAAAGAACTGTGGGAAGCCCTGCTATAAAGCTGCTGTTATAGAGTATTCAGTAAGATGAACAAATCAGTTGCAAAGGCAGTGATTTCCTAGATCATATATTTTTTATCTTCTTCAGCTAATCAAACACACATCAAAAATTATCTGGTGATTATGAACAATCACGTCCTTATAGAACAAAAGTGCTTCCAGCTTCCCCCATATCACATACCTCCCTCATCAAGTTCTTTTGCTATAATAAAGCACCTCAGATCCATGTGACTTATAAGTGACTGTCAGCCCATGCAACACCCCAGCTTGTGAATATTAAAGGATATCCCAGAGTAACAAGTAATGGGACTGATCTTTCCCTTACAGATCTGAGAAAAGGGTTACTTATAAGAAGACTGGCTGTGCTAGGTAAGTTCACTCTGTCAGCAGTTACAGCTGAAGAAAGAATTGACAGCATTTACATATCCATGTTTCATATCCAGTATGAAACAAGCTCTGAAAACAAGAGCTTATTAATATTATCTGAGGTATTAAAATTATATTCTCCTTCCCACCTACTCCTGTCTATGTGCAATGAGTAGAGCTCATCAATTACAATAAAATACAGAATCAATAAAAATACCCCTAAAGGTCTCCACTTGAAATCCAAGGCAGACCAGTAGGAGTCAAAATTTGTGATTACTGAGAGGCTGTTTGATAGATTACATGAAATGAACTTGGTGGTTCTCAGTGCAGATGTCAATGAACAAATGCACAAGTGACAAATTCTACCCCACCACCCCTAACCCATGACACCCCCATCAGTCATTTCAGGAGAGTAGGGGAGGACCAAATGAACCATAAAGGAAGGCTATCCACAAGAAAATCTTGACTTGGGGCCTGAAATAAGAAAGTGTGAAAAGAAATATTTGAGGAGTGAAGTCTGCAGTCTCCATGGACTTTCTACAATCAATATTAATTAATTAACAGCAGAAAGAGAAAATGTAAATATAAGTGAGAGACAGGCTGATGCATGAGGCAGAATGTTTTTGTCTTCAATACTAAGAAATTCCATGTTGAAATTTCACATTGCTATTGCCATTTGGATAGAATCATATTTTTGGAACTAGGTAAAAGCAAAAGAGCGAGTTTTATTTTTACAGACAGGAAATATTACTAAATCTAAGAAACTTAAAGCATTCTAATATTGCCCAATATAACCAACAGCTGGAAACTAAAATATGAATCAGCATTCAAAAGCTTTTAAATATTACACTTCTGAACTAATTGCTCTCACTCTGTTCCTAGCTGGTCACTATGTCTGCTTTTGACAAGGAGGGCAAACTGATATCACCTAAGTAAGATAGGGCTACTGAATTTCTGGAATAGCCACATAATTGGGCTACGTTTGGATGAGATGGGATTATAAGTTTTATAATGAAACGGCTGGAAACTTATTACTTTAGGTCATCAGTTTGACTCGGGATCAAACCAACAGACCTCAGTACATGGGGTTCTGCATAAAGCTCTGCCGTCTCAATCAGAAAACTGAAAGGTTTCTTTTGGCTTTAATAATCATGAATTGCAAAGTCCATAGTTGTGTGACCCTGAACTGATTAAACCCTGTGACCACATGAGGGCTGAGAAGCATATTGGTGAGTGTGGGCCTGGCTCCTAGCAAACATATCTACCCACGCCCAGACAATTTGGTGCCTGCAGTTTTTCCAGTGCTACATCTTGTTGGTAATTTTTCCTTTAGAGAGTACCTTTACATTTTCCAGAATCTGGATTTCGCAGATTAGCTGTGTCCTGTGACACAGGCACACAGTCTGTCAGAGGGGATGCAATATCCAACCCATGAACACCAGGGTGGGGTTTCGGTTGCTACTTTTGCTGAAGATTAAAAAACATGAGGGTGACTTTCACATTTTTTCCATGCAAATAACTCGAGCAATTACCACACTGACCACCCCATTACACTGTGCAAGTGTCTGCATGTGTGTTTGGGGATGCAGTAAAGAGAACCAAATAGACTGGTCTGAGGTACGGCAACACAACTGAAGGTGTAGCACATATTATTGCTGATCTTGCTGTTCTGTCCAGGAGCCCAAGGACTTCAGACTCCAAGCTCCTCTGTTTGCTGCCATTCATGAGCACTAAACACACTTGAAAACATCTTCTGTTCAAACATAATTGAGAGCCCCAAGGACAGACAGTTATAAAACCACTTTGACTTCTTGGATGATTCTGTGCCCTGCCATCAGCAGCAAAACATCTGGCTTGAACGGTTTAGCCCACAGTAGGGAGAAGCAGAAAGCTTGCAAGCCCCCTGCTGATAATCCGTTTAATTTAGTCACTTACAAGCCTGTAACAAGGTCATGGTGGGTGCAGGTTTGTATCCTAGATTATTACCAATCCAATTACAAGTACGGAAGTATCTACAGCAAAACAATCTTACTCTTCCAAAGTGTGCTTGTTCCTCTTCTGGGCAGGACACATTTCAAGAGCTGCAGGCATCAAGGGCACAAAACAGGGATCTTCCAACTTAAAAACCAGCTGAATAACTGGCCAAAGAATTGTTAATCAAGGGATTCTTCTTTTATTTTCAAAACTCATGCCCAGCCATACAGTAGATCTTAAAGATGGCCAGCAATAATGGGAAACAGATGCACTGCTTTTAAACAGAAACAGGTGAACTGATTAAAGAGGAACCTAAAGCAGATGCGTAAAATCTTTCCACTTAGAACTGAATAGAGGCATCCCTCAGAGCCTAAAACTCATATGGGACAGACAGCAAATTAAAGTAGAATTATGGCCCAAAAATTTACACTACAGAAATTACATTTCAGTATCTACTGGAAAGTCTGCAATGACTTTCTTGCAAGCATTGCAGATCCAGGCACTCCTCCTTCAGCTGCTGGAGGCACTTCAGAAGAACATACGATTCAAGCTGTATTCTTTCTGCCTTATGCTTCACCAAATCATAGATCCTGGCATCAGAAATTGGGAAGTAAATGTGACCAGAAGAAAACACAGTGCCCCTTTCCTCAGCTGCAGCACATGCATTCATAGTGCAGATATTGACTGGTTTTGTTCAACAGCAGCCTGACACTGGTCAGATGAGGAAGGAAAAGGATCTTTACTGAGAATGCTCCTTCTTCCCTCTCCCATACATCTGGTGGCAGCATATGGAAGTTCAACTCCTTGAGTCATCTTCAAGCAATGTTAAAACTCAACAAGTACCAAATAACTTCTGATATGGTACTTAGCCTGCCTCCCTCTATCCCCTCCGGCTTCATAAATAATCTCTATTGACTCTGCAGAGTAATTCATCACTAATCTCCCCAGGACACCTCGGCTGATTTAACACCAGCTTCACTTGCAGACATCAAGTGGTTTATTGTTTCGTCCTCTTGGAGAAAGCCGGCAGCCTGACTCTGCACATGCCTGGGAGACATGTTGCAGTTTTACATCAACTTCCCTTGCAGACGTCCAGTGCTCGCTCATTTTTCCTCCTTAAATATACCCATTGATTTAACTCACAGTAACCACCCCCCCTCATTCCTCCCTCCCACGGATCAAAGCAGAATACTTGTCACTCATTAACCATCTCCCCTTCCGAGGAAAAAGTTAGTTACTTCATGGGCTTGTTTCTTGGATCTTGCTTAGTTTTTGAGAAAGAAGCATGTTTGCCAGCTACTAGAGAACCCAGAGATTTGTTGCAGCCACATTAAGCTCCCATGCCACAGGGATCACATTTCCACTCTTCCTTTTACCTTGGAAAAAAGGACTGATTATCATGTATCAAGGCCATTTTCTACTTCAAATTGAATTGCACCACAGTGCTTCCAAAAGATGCTAGCAGTAGTAGCTGTGACAGTGAGAAGCACTGACTGATACTTAGCTGCATCCTCAGGCCAGTTTGTATAGCTCACTCAAGTCTTAGGTTTTACTGACTGCAGACTTCTCCATCTCCACAGCTCATTTCACACAGGCTACTAGTCAATTCACTCCCAAACTTTGTGACTGGGTCATAAGCCTTCTCTAACTGCTGAGCTCCCCTAAGTCGCTGTTACAACTGCCAAGCTGCAGGCTGTTAAATAGCTACATTTTGCGAATACTCATTGTCACTACCCCATAAAGGCAGGAAAAGGAGATGTCTCCCTGCTGTCAGGAACAGCATTCAGGAGTCAGGCTGGTCTAACTGCATGTTCACCCAGAAGACAGAAAGATGCAGCCACTCTTTTCACATCCTCTGATCTCAGCTGCCAACTCATCTTGTCAGTGAAGAACACAGCGCCTCAATGTTTTGGGGACAACAGCTGGGACATTCTATCAGGTATATCTTACACCATTATATCAATATGTTGGGAAAAAAATCCATCAGTGCCTTTTCAGCACTTCACTCAAAGTATTCTGCCAAGTGCTTAAAGAAATAGGCTTTTCCTTTCTTTTTGTCTTTCAGCAAAAGCTCATGAGTGACCAAGCTACTTTGCATCCAAATACTCTCAGTTTCCTACCAAGAAGGATCAGGGGATGGCCATCGTTCTGAGCCAAGCAGAGTCAAATTTGGGAATCACCAAATTAGTGACTTGTTGATGAAGCAGTGGTTATCTCTTATCACAATCCTACCTACTGGTTACTAGCTGTGATCTAAGACAGGATGGAACCGACTGACATGCTCATTTTAATCTTAGGGTTTATCATACTTGGAATAGCAAGTAAAGCCATTTATTGTGGACCTTAACTTAAAAACAGAAAATCTCTCCAGGAACCAAGGAGGCACTGTTTATTGTCTAGTGTTTTTCAAGACAGCACACTGAGGAACTGAACTGCTAAGTCCAATGAGCTGTTTCTGTATCAAGATATGATCTGTACCCCAAAATATCATACTGCTTGGAATCTACCTTGGAATAAGGGTGAATACTACACTGCACATGGGAGAAAGGCACACGGGGACTGGGGGCAGAGCAGAGGCAGTACACAGAGACTGACTTTGGTTGAATAGCATGTCCTTAATGCCTGATCTCAAAGGGTTTAGGAGCACCGAGGGGGCACAGCTATGTAAGATAAATACTTGGTCTCCTTAGTACTCTCATTAGAAATGCTGCAGAAATCTCTTTTCTTCTTCTTTTACTGATAGATGTTTCAATCAACAATCATGAAAGCCACAAACATTTGGTAAAGCTACCTGCTAGTATCTATCGTCATATTCACATTGAAAACTATTTTTGTGTAGTCAAGATTCTGCCTTCTGCTACTACTGGTTCCATGACATTTTCCTAGCACTCCTACTGTTTCCAGCCTCTTGAGAGAGTTATTACTTACTAGTTGCGCCACAGGAATAACAAACACATCTCAGAAGAACACTGACATAATGATTTTGCTGGAATTCATGCAAAATAACTTCCACAAAAAAGTTCCATAAATATACATTCAGCCTTCTTCTGAGCAACATGTCTCATTAAACTGGACCTCTCCAGAGTGTTTTACAGAGCAAGATAGTAACAGAGCCATGTCTTAGGCATGTTCTGCAAGGACCATTTAATGCTCTGCAAGAACATTTAAAGATATGGTACAACAAAAACACTAGAGCAGTGAAAATACTATCCGTTACTTAAGTAATGGAGACAGGGAGAAGCCATACTGGTGAGAGAGGTCAGAGAAATTTCCAGCTGCCAGGTGAAAGCAGGGAAACACAGGGATCTGGGATGACTCTTCCAGACCACACAAGTCTGACAGTAAATCTCCAGCCTGTTTGAAACTGAAGACATCAGGAAATTCATGAGGGATAGCAGATTTCCAGTGTGACAGAAATAACTGTATCTTGGAAACACCATTAAGAAAGCCAGATTTGAAGCTGGTGGGTGCCTGGGCTCACCACAGACAGATGGTTCCATGTCCTGGTTGAATGATGGCCTACTGGAAATACTGTGAGAGAAACTGTTCTTGTGCCTATTCAAACCTTTACAGTTGGTCTGTGGGACAGAACTTCATTCTGGATTCATCAGACTCCATTAAACAAGAGCAATTACATCCTTCCACTGCAGGAAAACTAAAAGATGATGCTATTAAGTAGTTGAAATAGAGGGCTTTTTAAAATGAAAATATAGATGAGAATAGGGAGGAAGGCCTGTGAATCTGTTAACTGTCAGCAACAATCAGCTAGCAGTCTAATTTTCATCTCTTTTCAGACTACCATGCTCCAGTCTCTGCAAAAAAGCAAGAGACATCTATTCCTCACTCTAGCTAGGTTTTGGCTTGTTGGACCACATGAAATATGAGCTCTGCCTGACCCCTTCTAACACAGTGTTAGTAAAACAAAAACATTTGAGTAGTGGAGGGAAAGAAAACCCAACCCATGCAGCTATTTTACTTTAAAGGACACGACAGTTTAGTGTAAACAAAGGGGGAATAAACTACAGGGATATATGCACAGTAAGAGTCAATTGGAAACAGCTGTTGGCAGATACTGTGGCAACCTGAAAGCTGGGGCTGCAGCACAGGCTTGCACAAACTCTCTTTGTCACCAGTTTTAAATCCCCTCTCATTGCACGTGTGTGCACACCCACATGCACACATGTGTAAGGTGCATAAGAACATGGCAACAGCCAAGGATGATTTGTCTGGGAATGTCTCTTCTTCAAGGTTTCACCCACAGGAGGAAGACGTGGGGTAATGAAAAAAACTGTCAATTATTGTCTTCAGCCAGTCCTCCCAATTGCTGTCTTTAATAATAGAACCATGTAAGCACAAATAACAGGAAAAGGCATCAATATAGACGCACCATTTTAGTTCCCAAAGATTTTTGCTTTTCTAGTTGCCTTTAAAAGGGACATTTGGGGAGGAATAGCAATTCTGGGCCAAGCTGTAAGGTATTTCTGATATCCTGGGTGTAACACTATCTGTTACAAACATTAAATGATCTAAGCCAGTGATAGACCTGGTGACTGGCGTTTCCCATAGCGTAGCACAGAGAAATTAACAGGGCACAATGCAAACTGGCAGGCTCCTTAGAGACAGTGAGCTCAATCTGCAAATCTCTATCATCTGTGTTTGGCCTGCTAACAATAAAATCAGGATAGTTCCTAGTGGAGAAGTTGGCAGCCACAGAACACAGCTTTTCACTTCTAGTTTGAGTCCAGACTATCACCTTGAGGTGGACTGGCTTCATGGCAGGCCTGGAACGAACACACGCTGTGTACCCTGAAGTGCAAGGTTCATGCTTCAATGCCACTTTGCTGGAGGTAGCAGATGGAAAGAAAAACCACAGAGACTGTCCTTTCTCTCTCTCTCTTACTGTTTAGAGAGGATTCCTCTCAGGTAAGAATGGGCCAGACTTGTACAACAGAAAAAGTGAATGGTGAAAAACATTTACTGCTGTCATCCACACCGCTTTTGTTTTGGGGATAGAAAATGTTTACAAATAAATGTCTAGTGTCATACCAAGTCATGGACCACTTTCCTGGATCCTCCTGAGCCCAGTCACCTGCACACATTTTGTTACCACTTCTAGGAAATGTTCCGTGTGCTTACATGAGTTAATCTGAATCCCAGACACACTTCAGCAGGTCTGTCAAACAGCATGAAAATCCTGTTGCCCCTATGCCTCCCCATCCATTTGCCCCAGCTTGCAGTCAGCTGCCAACACTAGAAAAGACATGAGCTGGCAACTGCTGCACAGAGAGAAATGTAAGCCTTCCCTCACTGCTGGTTTGGATGGGGGAGGTCCTGCTGACATACAGGCTAATGCCACATAAGTAGCATAATGAGAACCTCGGTGGGTTTCACTAAGCAATGGAAAGAACTCACTCCGGTCCTGGTGGTCTGGCTGCAGCTTTAACTGTTAGTTTGCACGAACCCACGTTTTCTACTGATCAGTGAAACAGTTTTATTGCTCAGTACTGCTACAGCTTTCCCAGGACCTGTCTGCAGTCCTGCTGTCTCTCCTCTGGCAGGAAAGGCAGCTTTCTCAAGTGGATCAGTATCTGCACAAATCTGATGTTTAGTGACAGCCCAGGACTCCCATTGGTAGACAGGCTCATGCCTATAGAGGGACCTGATGTCACAGCATTTGAAGGCATTAGAGTCATTGCGGGAGCATGCAAAGGCAACTGGTGTCTTCCAAAACCTAATCTACAAATACTAATTCTTGAATATATCTTTTTATCAAGATCTGATTCTTGAATATACCTTTTTAAATTTATCCCTCTTCGCACCAGGAGCACAAAATTACAAAGATGAACACTACTCTCAGCTCTGCTGTATTCCAGGGAGATGCTCAGAGCAACATTTAGAAAAAAACACACAGAACAGAGACAAATGACATACACAGAGCATGGGGAACACATCACAGTGAAGTGCAAGTGCTGCCAATGAGATGCTTCCATCTACCTATAAGCATTGGTAGTTTCCTGGTGATGAGTTTCCAGATACATCTTGGTGTCTATGTCTAACTGTTTAATGCACAAAAAGTGTGTGTGCATATGTTTATTAAGTGAGCTAACACTTCAAAGAGACATGTGCTTTTATGATACTGCAAAAGAGGTTTCTCTGAAGCTCTGCAGGTATCAGACAGCAAGTCTAGGTGAGAAAAGAAACATGCCCATTTGATTAATTCCATCCCCTCATCTCCACATTGACCACAGGATACCCTGTGAGCTAAGGCTTAGCACACTTACTTGGAAAGGAGAATGACACAATTCTGGGCCCTCCGGCCGTCAATCACAGAGAGCTCTTTCACCTTTCGGGTGGAGAGGTAAAGGTCTTCTGATGAACCCATCTCTTTCTGCATATAATTCAAAAGGGGAGGGGAAAAATCAGTAATGTGTTTCTAAGCCAAGACTGATAGACTTAGCTGAGTGTAATGAACAAAACCCATCCCAAACTGGGAAAATTGACCCACATGGTGAGAAAAGGAGACACTAAGGGCATTAAACGTGTAGGTAGATCCTGTATTACTAGGCAAACAGAAGTCATTCATTACCACCTATAAGATTGTCTTTGATTCCAAATACTGGATCTGATTCTGACCTATTGGACTCACTCTACTAACATGTTATTATTATTATGTTATAGTGCAAAACTGTCATGACAGGGAAATTGGGCATATTATGGTAACACACACTGATATTACACCACATCCTTCAGCAGATGCCTCCCACAGGGGTTATACAGCATTCTTGAAAGGCTGCAGCCCAATCAGGAAAAATCCTTCCATCATCTCTTAAACCTGCCACTGGACCAGTCCAATCCATATTATATGAGAGATGCAAACAGTAGGGCAAGACGACATTTATCTCACTAAATATATCTTACTACATATATCCTATTAAATGGTCAACATCTACATGTGAAATAACCTTTCTTTTCAAAAATTAATTAACATCTTTAATCGTACAGAAAACACCCTTTTTCAAAGTTGTCTGTATATCCCCATTGCCAAACTCATCACGTGGAAAAAGCCTGGAAAATCCCTGTCCAAAATGTTTGTCATAGCACACAGAGAGAAACTATTTGCAAACCCAGTCTGACCATACAGAAGTCTCTGTCTCCTTGTCCTGCCTACACATCAGAGCCATGGGGTTTTTTTCACTTCCAGAGATTGGCTTTCTGTAGTTACTTTGAGTATCTCTTAACACCATTCCTCAAAGGGAAGATGAGGTAATGATAAAAGGTGTTAATCCTGGATAATAGCTCCCTAGTTACCAACAGAGAAGGGGGAACTGGAAACAGGACAGTTTTGATTTTCCCAGCTAACTGCTGCTAGAACCTATTAAAAAATGCCTTTCCATCATATCCATATTGTCATGCCTTGAGATTTTGAGATTTATCAGTAAAATCTAGTTTTGAATGCACCCATCAAAGTAGCAACATGACGACTTTCTTAGGACATAACAGCAAGCGTGCTGAGTCAGATCAAAAGGTCCATCTACGCCAGTATCCCGTCCCTGAGAGTGGTCAACAGCAGCTACCCAGGGAAAGGTGTAAGATCATATTAAGCATACAGTGATGCTTCCCAGAATTCACTCCCAGGACTCAAGGTTCTGCACCTCAGGTCTTACTTACATCAGCATGACTAATCCACTCAAAGAGATCTTGACACCTAAATATTTGAGGGTTAACTGTAAATCACAGATTCATACTGCTAGTTGTTATTTGAGTTCTTGGTACAATCAGCTGCAATGAGCCTGTGTTGCTCCTAGACATACAAAGGATTCCTACAACCACATCCAAATGTACTGCAGTGAGCCACCACCAATACTAAGTGGCATTTATAAGCAGGTACGATGTACCAGCTGAAGATATGCACACAGTAATTCTGCTGGATGTGCCCAAAGTGTCTAGCTTGGCAGAAAAAAACTGCAATGTTATTTGACACATCAAGTAGGGTTTCCAAAAATAGAAAAAACTGGGTGTTAGCCAAGTTCATTAGTTCTGAGAGAATAACTAACAATACTAAAAAGCAGGGTACCCCCAGGATAATCTGGCACATGGAGATGTCAAAGTTTTCCTGAGCTTCCTCAGTTTGTGGCAAGGAAAACAGGGGAATGGAGAGATAGGCAACTGTTGAAGTTAAGAAACGTACTTGTTGGTCTATGCTCTGATTTAAAAGCTTCACTGCCCCTCACTAGCTAATGATTGGAGACAAGCACACCTGGTTAGTGTTAACCAGCACCCATCTCAAGGAAAAAAAAAATTGTTTCAGGGTTTGGCTGTTTGTTTGGTGTGGAGGTTTAGGTGGTTTTCCCTAAATCCATGCACAGGGCTTGGTATAATAGTCTCCATCCCATTTCCAACTCCCCAGCCCACAAGACTCAACATAGATGAATAACTCAAACTATTCAGACATGGCCCACTCCTTGGTCATAAGGAGTGGGCTAGTCTCATCTAAAAATATATTCTCTTCAGCTCATACTGAGGAGATATTTATAGATACTTGGAACTGTGTGTAAGCAAAAGCAGATGAAGCCTCAGGTTTTACCAAAGCCAGATTGCGAGTTTAGCTGAAGGAAAACAGATTGCATATGGACCATCTGCATTTTCTTAGACACAGAAAAGGAGGAGCAAGGGGGCAGTAGTGACCTGCTTTTGTGAGATACACCAAGCACACAAAGCAAGAATAGCTGGAGCTGTTGTCAACCTGACAGACAAGATCCATAAGTTTTATCCTGTCATTCTTTACCAACTTTCCCTCTGGAATAACATTATGTGCTTCAAAGGGTATTTCAGATTTTAGATATTAATTGCAAATTCAAAAATCAACTAAAATTTCAGTGCCCAGATGACTAGATATGTGGAATATGTTCATCATATTGCTGCCCTGTTTCAAATACAGTTCAATTTTGGTCAGCTGCAGAACTCATGGTCTGGTACCATGGCAGCACTGTAGGTTTTATTAATTATTAATACTTCAGGGAACAATTTCTACCATATTGACTTGTTTCATGGTGCACACTGCCAGGAAGAAAGCCAGTAAATGGCCCAAAGCCATGTATTAGCCTCACTCAGTGGTAGAGGTCCTGACCAGCCTTTTAAAATACATTTCCCTGAGCACTCATGGTGAGTACTTCTTTCTTCTGAAGCCACCAGAGACACTTGTGATGACATCTGAACAAGACTCTTCAGAGAGCACTGCTCTTCCTAAAAGTGTCGCCAAGAATTTTGCTTAAGATGATGAATAAATTGAGAGCCAGTTTGAAGACATGTGGGCAGTCTGATATCTCTACTTCATTTAAATACCACTTCAGTCTTTTGCTGAACTTTCTGCGGGTTTCAGCAGTCTGAAATAAAGTAGGCTTTCCTCCAGTCTAACTCTTGCTCCCCAGCTGGCATAAATCCTTCTGCCCAACCAAAATGCCTTTCAGTTCTACAGAAAGCTTTTCTTTATCAGAAAGCCTGTGAATACATCTGGAGATATCAGTACCGTCCAAAGCAGATGGGCCACAGATGGGAACAGTGGGAGTGAAGGTTCCCCTAGAACCCATTTTGTACTATACTAGAGAGACTACAGTTAGGTTAAGGAAGAGTTCACATTCACATTCTGTTTTTTCCATGATCTTTTTTCTCAGGATCATCAAAAAGAGGACTATACACACCAGCAGAAACCACAGTAAGGTTAGAGCTAAGTGAAAGAACAGGAGCTACTTCCTATCACAGAGCTATTACAACTAAATGAATTTTTGGTACCACCTTTCCCAACCAGAAAGCAGAGGTGCAAGGGCATATGAAAGAGTAGCGTGAGATGAGTCATGACCCCATAATGGCATGGTGCAGGGCTTCACCTTCCCACAGGCTGCAAGAGGATCAGGAGGCAGACAATGATACTCACCTGCTTACAGGAGGAGGGGTTAGTTAGCAGGTCCTATGCAGGCAGCAGCCACAAATAACGAAGAAGGAAACATGCCAAAAATTAGTCACAGAGAAAGATATCAAGTTTAACAAGGCAGCTGAATTTAGACACACGCTGTTTTCTAAGAGAACAGAATGCTTAGCAAGTAACACTGGCCCAGATGGTTCAAAGGTATTTCAGCATTTCTTTGCATATTTTAAATCAGCAGATGTTGGAAAACTAAGAGTTCTAAATCTTTTCTGAAAAGAATAAATTCAGTCTCCAAAGCATAAATCTCTTAGGTCTTGAAACATTAACTAAGATAATGCTTAAATACCTTTACAAATCTAGTCTGGAGCCTTACTGAAAGAATTGCCAAGGTTAAAACTTGGGGGTCAGTTCTCCTCTCCCAATGCACAGGCACAGTTTGCCATTATTAGCAGCAGCTTGTTTCAACGGCACGTTATACCATTTAACAACTTATAGCCAAGCATTTTGAAAGCACTCTGTAACCACCAAAGAAGCCTTACAGCACTACTGGGTGACAGACATCAACTATTTCATAATGTATTCCATACTCCAGGAAAACACCACATATACTAAATCAAAAGGTCAATATTACACAGTAAGACTGGAGCAAGGTCAAAAGACAAGTATAAGAATTCTTGGTCCAGCATTCTGCACACTGGACAATTCTGCTTTCCCTCATAGGCACCAAAAATTTTATACTGGGTTGGAGGAAGGAGAAGAGACCCTTTGTAATTAAATAAATGAAGAAGAAAGAAAAGCTGTTTAATGTAAATGAAATTGGAAAAAAATATGAAGATCATGTTAACAACAGCAAAGAAAGAAACCTCTTTATCTGTACTCATTCAAAATTTCAGATGCACAAGAGCAGGGCTTTGCATTGACATTTTTCTTTACAGACATTTGGATGAAGTTTAAAAGTCACAAACCCAGGGTAAACACATACTTGGCCAGAGTGGAGTATTTCCAAATATAAAAGAGGAGAAAAGACTAAGTGTGAATCAACTGGAAAAGTTCTCATAAGATTTTGATTCAAAAGAAATTTTGGTTGCCTGGTCTGAAAAAGAAAAAGAAAGAAAAAGAAAAAGAAAAAAGAAGAGACTTGTTGATTGGAATCCAGTTCAGACTGGAGTGAGTATGGATGAAAAATAAAGTATTTTATAAAAGTAATAACAATGGAATATTTAAGGGGACACAAAACCCTAACAAACCAAACAACAAAACCCTCAACAAAAGCTGGAAGGGCAACAATGCACCTAACTACACAAAAATATGAGTAGCTGTTCTGAAACCCACAGAAGTCATGCCATGGCTCCATTCCAGTAGGCAGGGGTAAGGGCCAGGTTAGTTTACGGTTGAATAGGCCAGGTTGCTTTTCAGTGGTTGGTAACATGGCCATAAATATTACGATCCTGACAGAGTCAGCAGAAGAGAACAGCTTTGGCACTGGATTTTGGGGCCCAAAGGAAACAAGGATTTGCTAGGTCATTTCTAGTGAGGAATCTGAAATGTTTGCACCCAAAACACTGGAATGGCACCTTGATGCTGCAATGGCTACTCATGCACAGGTGACAGGTCTGGCTACTTGCAAGACAACTGGGAGCTCACCACCATAGCTAAGCTGTTGGCACAGTGTCTAAATCCAATCTTGTAACAGCACAGAAGTTTCACGTGCTTTTACTTCCCCTCTATGAACTAAGCTCTTGTTTCAGGGAACTGAATTCACAAAAAGAGAGAGGGACCCACTGAAACAGCAACAGCTATTTGCAGGAGCAGAATGAGAAATTAAATCTCATTATGCAATGGGTAACATTACATTCTTCATAGTTCAAGTTGGGATGCTTATCTAGATGGCTGTTTGCTAGCAAATTAGAAGAGTTATTCATTATGTTTATTGGATTAGAAAGAAAAATAAGAGAGAAAAGGGAAAAATGGAAAAGTACAAAAATAAGCAGTTTGTTAATTTTGATACTGAGTAAGTTAATAATAATGACAATGAAATAATCATTATCACTCTAAGGCTTAATCATAAAGGCTGCTTATGGCAATCATGTATGTATCTTTCCCTAAGACTCCAGAGCAATGATCCAGGCCTGCAGAGTATAGAAGATTGAATTTCTCCAAACATATTCCAAAAGCAAAGGAAAGCTGGAGTAGTTCAGGGAGTGCAAGTACAATCCCTCCCTTGCTAAATCTCATTCAGCGGAGATAGACAGATTGAAGGTGACTTGCTTTCCAAGAAAAAGAGAAGGGAAAAAAAAGACATTCTAATAAATGGCTGTTTTTAAGGTATGCTGTTTGTGTTATAATCTGTAATTCAGACATTTTCTGTCACCTAGCCAGTTGGGTCAATTGGATGTTTAAGAAAAAATAGACAAAGACAGCTAATTCAGTCACCTTGATTATACTCAGGCAACTACAGACTTTTTCACTGCATGAATGGGAGAAATAGGAAGACAGATATCAAGCATGAATGTAAAACTCAGGAGCTTTTGGAAGCCAGTGGCTGCTGAGATCAAATAGAGCATTATTTGTTGGGAGCTGTTGTCTCTGAGAGCTGCCCATTAGTATGAAGTATGTTGATAACAGAAGGTTATGCTCTGCCCTATATGTCTTCCCCACTTCTTTTAGCCTTGTGATTTTTTGAACAGCATCAGAGCAGCAAATGATGCAGCCTAACTGCAGGTGGACAATGGCCCAGATCACTGTCATGTGTTCTTTCCTCCTCTGAAAATTCAACGAAGACAAGGTGTGGAAAAGTTCACCCCTACCTGGTGTCTCTGATACGCGGAGAACATCTTTTCAAAATCTTCTAGATCCAGCACCTTGAATGCCTTTAAATCATCAATCTCATTCCAGATTGTGCCATGGATCCTCTCCTGAAAGAAAAGGTCATATTTTAATGAGATAGCAAAAGCTTTTAGCTAAGAACATCAAATCCCATTTGGAAAGATCATTCTCTCCTGCTCACCAGCCATATTCCTATGTACTGCTGCTGTCATTTTAGAGGGCACACTTTATTTCAAGAGTCATAAGGGGAAAAAAAATAGTGATGTGTTTTGGTTTTGTTTTTTGTTTTGTTGTGGTTTTTTTTTTTTGTGTCGTTTCTTTTTTTTTTAACCATACTGAGTATTTTTTATTTTTCATCACAGCAAGCCTCTTATGAAAGGGTACATTCCAAGACTAGCAGGCCACATCTCAAGCAATATCCATAATCCCACAGTACATTTCCTTTAAAGAGTGGCCATCTGTCTAACACAACGATTGTGGTCATGCTGAAAGTGTTACCATCATCAGGAAAAAGCTTAGGAAGTGCACTGATGCATGACAAACCCCAGACACATCTTCCCTTCTGCAAATTTTGCCAGGTTCTGTTGTAAAGCCCAAAGGGTGTGTGGTTTTCATTCTGCCTGCCTGTGAAAGTACTTTAAAATTTTGTTTTATTTTAAGGCTCTGAGCCTTTGAAGTCTAATTGTTTCCTATTACATGATCTCTCCTGTCTACTGAGTTCTTTGTTGACACAGATAGACACAAACTACACCCAGATCTCTGAAAGAACATCATCCACACTAACTGGAAACATTCACAAAGTGTGACATATTATCCTGAATGCCGGGGAATCCTAGCTGTCTGGCAGCTAGGATTAGCATGGAGGGAGATAGGCACAGACTCCTCCAACTTTGCTGTCCACCAGCCCTGGACCAAATCACCTCTTGTACTACATGAATTAGCTCATCAGCAGTCACCCTAAACTAGGAGATGGCCTTGGGACTTTCTCAGGACAGATGTCCTTGCTGGCAGAGAGGACGCAAAGATCAAAGTACCTTCTCCTTCCTACTGATTGTTAAGGTGCATGTTGTATGGGACAAGCTTTGGGCAATTACCTATCGAGAAAAGGAAAACTTGGTCTTCACACCTGACAACACTGTCTTTCAGTTCATTTACTTAATGAAGTGTACATTTATTGTACTTTATTAACTGGAAAAATAAGGGAGGTGTTGATTAAAATAAAATGGAAATGGACAAAAGGGATTGTAAAGAGACCTAAGCAAACCCAAGGAGATGAAGAGCCAGGAGAATGCTGATGCAGAAAAAGCCAGGAACAGCAAGCAATAGCAATGAAACCCTCACACAAGCTCCAGCTCTGGAGTACCTGACTTGTACCTACACAGCAAAGTGTGTTAACACTTCATTATAAGAACTAATTAGGAACAGGCTCTACTTCCCATTCACAGTCATCAAAGGAATGAGGGAAATGTGCTAAGCCACAAGGCTCAAGGAAAAACACGTGATGGGAGGATGAAATGAGGGTGAAATAAAAGTGTGAAGTGTTCTGGAGGAAATTCCTGGCAGGGCAGTCACTGTGGAGGAAAACGAACACCCTCCCTGCAGAGGCAGCCTGTGAGTGCCAAAGGGCAAGGAGGGGTGTCTACAGTGCTATTTACAGTGAGAGCATATACTAGATGGGAGCAGCACCCATCCCTGAACAGGCTCACCAATATCACTGTATCATTCCTTGCAATAAGTGTGACTCTTCTTTCCATAGTACAAAAAACATCATGACTCCATGACTGTAACATGACAAATGAGCTTGGAAGCCTTATCTCAACCAAAGAAATAGGAGACAAAGTTAATTTTCATTTTATCCTAACCCTGGACTCCACTGCCAGTCTTAGCCAGAAGCATCCAGGCAGAGTGTTCATTCTCATTCAATTTCCAGGCTGGCTTTATAAACCTTGAATTATAAATCCCAAGGGATGTATTTGAATAACAGAGCAATTCTCCAAGTTCCTCACTGTTTCAGATTGCCCCATCAAACACTGAAATGTAAGGATATTTCTTGACATGAGCCAGTGGACAAGACTTCAGGAGCAGTCCTTAGAGTCATCATTGGGCTAGAGCCCGGAGGATGCCAAAAAGTTGCATGCTGTGTTTGGCAGAAGGCTGGATATGACTCAAAAGCTAGCTACTCATAAGAGTCTTGCCCATTTACCTGTCCAGCTTCAAAACTCTCATGGGAATGAAGTTTCTCCATAAACAGCAAGAACACAGAAAACATGCTACAGAAGTTAGTCCGGATTCGGGTTAGTCCGAATGAAATGCAGAGGTGCCAGAACAGGCAGTTCTGAGACTCGCAAAGGGATTGCAGACAGTAGTTCTCATCCATACTTTCCCAGAAAAACAATGCAAGGAAGTGAAAACGATTCTCATTTCAGTTGAGATTCATTTTAAGACCCAGAATGAATCTGGTCCTGTACAGGATGATTTATATGCTACTTATGGCAGAAAGACAAATTCCAAAGCAGCACCCATTGCAATAGTGTGCACAAATAGAACTCTTACTCAAGAAACTCAATTTTAATGCTTAAAAACCAAACAGGCTAATCCAGTCAAAGAAAAAATGAGGCAGGCAGAGGTATAAACAACATTTATCACACAAAACACTTGCAATGGGGCTCTCCCTTCTATTTCTACCCTAAGCTCTGCCCTTGAAAACTTTCATGTTGCTGCCAGATCATTTCCTACACTGAGCTCTTGCTACTCAGTTATGGATTAACTGGCTGATAGTTCCATGTCATCAGCCAGAAAGACCGAGCGTTTTAAGAGAAACAGACTTGCATAATGTGGTTGCTGTGATAAATGATTCCCTCAGCACCATAAAAAATATTTATGGTCCCTAAATAACAATTTAAAAATAAATTCTTTATTTCTTCTTTCCTTTTTACTCTTCCCTTAAAAAGAAGTCACTTCACCTGTAACATGCTTTTCTCCCCATATTTATTTATTCATTTATTCATTCTACAAGTCTTCCAAGATCTGTGGTTCCTCTGCTTTGCAGTCTTGCCCCCTCTTTGAGAGGCAAATCCACATTTCTCAGCATCCTCTAGCAAAATGGTAGTTCTAGGTAAGGAAACATCTTATTATCAAAACAAGTACTGACAAGGCATTTGCTCTATTAAGTTGAGTTTTGGTATGTTGCATTTAGCAATTTGCTCGCTGTAGCTGCTGCAGTTACGTCATTCCACCTTTCTAATGAAGCTAATTTTGCTGAGACCTACAAGAACAGAGAATGAGAGTGTTTCATGGAGTTACAAATCATATCAAGCTGTTCTCTGCTACATCTAACAGATGATTTTATTTACCCTGAAAGATAAGTAGTGATACTCCACAAGCCACCAAAGTCCATCATGCCTCAATAAACTCACAGCATGAGTGAAAACTTATGGTACTTTGGGAAAGCCTTTCATTTGTCCTGCAGGTCCAGAGAAACCATAGAAACTATGACTGTCCTGTGATTACTGGAGCAGGCAATCCTGCTTATTAGTAGGCTAATATTTATAAAATATTAACCATCAAAAAGTGAAGCAACTAAATTTTCATTCATAATTCCATTATGAATCTGAAAAAGGGATAAAAACAGAGTGCATTTTTCAAATTTCTCTGTTGATATCAGATCCTTTCTTCAGTGTAAGAAAAATCCACTTTGAGCAAAAATTGTATTTCTGGCATGTTTGTTAATTGAGACAGATGTTTTATGTCACTGTAGGACTAAGCACCACGAAGGCTATTATGAGTAGCTTCACAGTGAGATTTTGTAGAAATCTTTTCATTAATTTTCAATCTCTGGCAGAAATCCTGTATCATTGTTTGCCATGATCCTCAGGCTGCTTTTAGGAAGAAAGTTCCAGAAATCTGAATCATCAATAACATTACAGAAACATTTAAAAAATAGTGTCAAAATGAACATTTTCTGTGTATGTGATTGGTTTTTTTGGGTTTTGGTGGGTTTTGGTTTGGCTTTTTTTGTTGTTGTTTGTTTTTTTGTTGTTGTTTTTTTTTTTTAAAAAAAAATAATCCTGTGTGGTATCTAGAACAGATACCTTTCTTCTGACACAATTTCACCCAGGTCTGTTTATGGCTGGCTAAAGAAAGCCCCTTTCAGATCATTCACTAGAGTCATTACCAGTGTGACTCTTAACAGGAAGCTGCTTCTCCAGCCATAACAAGCAGCGCAGTTGAAGGTTGACTTGATTTACTCTGATAACTCCAAATCAATATGTTTATATTTATTAAAGAGGCAATTATATTAATCCATACTTCCAGTGTGCTTAAAATCAGTCCATCATTTGGATTAACCATAAATCTCTGGTCCCTGTTTGACCTTGGGTGTTGTGTAAAATTCAGAGTGGGAGAGCAAACTTCACTTGTTGTCCAGAAACAAAAGAAGGAATCTTTCCAGGACATTACAGTGGTTACAGTGCAATATCTATTTCTTAAAAAACAGAGATCCTTGGCACTAGCACTGCTATAGTGCTGTATGAATGGAATTCACAGATGATGCTACAGTGCTGTATGAATGAAGCAGTGGTGTGGAAGGGCTTAACCAGAACTCAGCCCATCCATGCATCTAAACAGCTTTGCCACTGGTCATCAGCTCACATCAAAGCTAGTACAAAATCTTTAATTCTCAAAAGAAATTAGCGAGCTGTTGGAGTTTCCTTGTTGGAAGCACAAATACTTTCCAGTCAAACTTCTTTTTGTGGTGCCCATGGGAACCGCGGACAATCTGTTATTGTCAGCTGCTAAGAGTTTGAATATATTTGATCATTTGTCTAACACCCGACAGCTCAGCCCTTTCCTTCCAAAGACAATACCAACATTGGGAAAAAAGGTGTCATATGAGTTGCCCTGAAGAACAGCCTTGATTCTGCTACTCAGAAAGTGTATCGCAGACAAATCCGTCTTGGCCAGCCCCATCCACACTGCTCTTGGGCTCTTTTGGCTTTCTCTCATTCCTTTGAGGTAGGCTGCATGGACAGAAAGGGGTCTGCTCCTATCTGGGCTGCCTCAGTCACGGCATCATCTTCACACTCAAGAAAACTTAGGAGAGAGACTCTCTACAAACTGCTTTGAGGATGGTCTAAACAGCATGCAGAGATACGTAAGAGCTGAAAAACGTATTTGACCTGGCTGCAGCCCTGAGTTTGTGTACAGCTCTGTTTCCAACACTGTGTCACTGTGCCACCATACCTTGCTGTGTTGCATGGTGCAGACATGCCTGTGCTCTTTGCTAACCAGACCAGTCTTTTAAAAAAGAAAAACATACACATGGTGTCACATGTACTTTACCTCAACAAGTTTTTGTGGAGGCAACTTGTATTCATGTGAACTGGAAGTTAAACACTACCATGAACCACAATAATACTATGCACACTTCCAGGCCTCAGTTTCCCATGCTCAAAAAATCGAGATACACTGCTCCCAGCCAGTGTGCTTGCTGCGAGTCTTTATTCATTCACATATGGCTACTTTGACAGCTCAGGAGAACACCACAGAAGTGCCACAATGGTAACAAGAGGCAAGATGAGGCCATCCAACCTACCTGTGACTTTGCATTCAGAGGACTCATATCTATGTGAACAGAAAGAAAGTGCCTGGTACTGAAGTGGAGGATCTAGGATAACTGATGAAGGTGGCCAAAGTGTATCGCCTCCTCCAGCAGTGAGTGGAAATAAATAATTCCATAACAAACTGCACCTCAAATAACTAGGCAAGCGACCTGTGTCTGTACCACAACCTCTGCAATTTTGCAAAGACCTTACTAGGTCAAAACTCTAATACTGGCAAACACCCCAAAATGAAGCCCCCATCCTCTTATGCCCCTATTTCCAACTATTCTGCTTTCTGCCAAATAGCGTCTTTCACCCACCTCACCACCCAGGTCTTCAATTTTATTAGCACAGCTGCCTTCACTCCTAACCACAGGGCAGGATAAGCCTACAGTTACTGTACACTAAACAGAAACACCTGTGACTCTCTCTTTTTCATATACATTCATATATATACATATATTAGTTATTATTTCTTTTCTTCAGAGCACTAAGTCCCATGTTCTGCAAAGGAAAACAAATCCCCGTCCTTACATTCTCTCTCACACCCCCCACGTGGCCTTGACAGACAAGCACAGACAGTGCAGCAAATATTTCACTTCACTTTATTTTAAAGAAAAGGAGAGAGGGGGAGAGAGAATTCTTGTGGCATTCCAGAGGTCCCTGGACACTCATTCCAAATGCTGGAGTTGGGCCCTGGGTGAGTTTCAGTCTAAAAGAGAACCTGGGTTTCTAGGCAGCCATCCAAACTCAACACAGACACTTTTTTTCTTTCTAAATTGGTTTAAAAAAAAATAAGACCTAAGGAGAAGAGGGGGGGGGGGGGAAAGAGAGAAGGAAGACAGAAAAATAGAGGGGAAGGAGAGGCAAACAAGGTAGCAGAAAATGAATGCAACAGGAAGAATCCACGTCCTCTGTTTTTATTGCCAATTTGGAGTTTTATCACCAAGGGACAGTTGTAACCATGCAAGGAGAAGGGCAGCTTCCCTCATCGCCATGAACAAATGGTGAGGAGAATCATGCCACCTTTCTCTCTTTGGTGATGGCTCCTACTGGGGTAGAGGAGGCTGTTTTTGGAGCTGGTTCTCACCATGTTTTGCCCACATTGGCTCTGGCCATCCTTTTCTCTGACACGCAAGTGAGGGCAGCTGTGGCACACCAGTCCTGGAGATGTCCAGCTCTGGCTTATGTATTGAGTCTCACTACAGCATTGCCTGACTGACAGCATGTCCAGATCTACTGCAGCTCAATCTAACCAGCACCTTGGTCATAACAGGAGATAGGCTGCACCGCCGGAGAACTGGGGAGACTCCCTCAAGACAGTTACTGACTCCACCTGACCTCACCTCAAGGAAAGCCACAATACCCCTGGCTTCTATCACCTTGCACTTCATGGGATTAATCAACCCCAAGTTATACTTAGAAAGTAATTTAATTGCTGAGAGTACTGCAATTTCTTACCTCACTCAGCTTAGCCCAGTTGAAGGATTTCAGTGGGTGTGAAGGCTGCGGGATAGATTTCTTCTTCAGGCTGGTGCCACTGCTGCTGAAGGTGGTTGTTGAAGGGGGTGGCATCCCCATGCTGAAGAAAGGCGGTGCTCCTGGTGGAGGAGGGGGTCCTCCTGGTGGAGGCGGTGGAGCAGGAGGAGGGGGACAGCTGGAGAAAGGCAGAGGAGGTGGCAGTGGGGGCAAATTCTCAGACATGTGAGAAGAGGACAAAGTTAATGGGCCTCCTGGAGGTGGGGGTGGTGGAGGTGGGAAGGAAATGCTGCCCCCTTGCTGGAAAATAAAAAACACACAGAAAAAGAAAGCAAACAGTTTAAAAGGCACAGTAACTCCATATTGCCAGCTGATGTGATTTTATTACGAGTCTCAAAATATTTGATGTTTTCTTTAAAGCCTCCTGCACTCAAAGCCATGCAATAAAGGGAGGAATCTCAGCTTCCATTTAAGAGAAAGTTTCAAGCCCCTGAAGTTGTGGAGAAGAGCTTGAAAAAAGGAACCGTTAATGGCTCAGAAAAACAGAAAGCTGGTAAAAGAAGCCAAAATGTATTATTTTCTCCTTACGTATGAAAAAAGAGAAAAGTTCAACCTTATGAACTTTTGAACTCCTGGGTTTTAAACCCAGGATTTGAAATACTGAATACCTGTCATTAGGCCCCACTAGTGCAAAGTGGGAGAGGGAAGGAGGGAATGAATCTGCTTTCTGCAGTGCCTAACTTAGGGCTGTGTCCTGGCAAGTTGAGGCTCAGGCACACTACTGGGACAAAAGGAGCACCAAGCAGGTGGGAGCAGCTGCAAATATCACTTCAGTAGAGCTCCAGTATAGACGCTTCTGAATCATGACAGGAATCCTGTTTCTTCACTAAATTTACTTCCATATCTGAGAGATTTCTCTCTATTCTACTGATATAACAACCAGGGACAGCCCACTCAGCAGTAAAAATTACGGCTGGAGAAGGACATGTGTGACTCAGCAGCTCCTGCAAAGAAAGTGGCTGAGAAGGAACAGAACAGCCCATACATTATCCATTCTATACCACCAGCTCAGGGATTTCAGTCTCAAATAAAAGCTGAGAAGCTTCTAAGTATTCATCTTTCTAGCTGGCTAGACAGACTTGCTCTGTACTGACCACAGAAAGTGTTTCATTCATAATGTGCTTTTGTTCATCATTCACTAGTTAGCATGCTTCAAACAAGGATGGGAAGAGTCCCAGTCTCATACCGAGAACTCATTAAGTTGAGCCACCAGGTCGTTCATCTGGTCCCGGGTCTGGCGCAGCTCCAAGGATTCCTTCTGCAGCTTGTCCTTCATTTTGTTCAGTGTCTTCATCATTTCATCTTTCTCCTGGGTCTTTGTTTCACACTCCCGCTCCTTCTTCTCTAGCCTGCTCATCAGCTCAGCATGGTCTAGGAGGAACAGACAAGTGGGGCTGATGAAATAAAGCTCATGAATAGTACTCAAAGGGATGTAGGTTATGCTGAAATAAAGCTGACAAATATGTCAGCTCAACTGGGAACATATCATGAGAGCAGGGAAAAGAAAACAGTCCGACTGTCTTGACAGTGATCTTCAGTGATGAAGACAGCAATGTCCAAGTTTCACTTAGACTGTAAAGTCGCTTCCTGTGAGGACTAAGTGAAGGCCCATCCTATGAAACACATAAACTGATCACCATGAGACAAAATGTGCTGGAGGAAACAAAGCAGGGTTTGTCCATGAAAGGAAAAGTCGTGCTCAAGCTCTGCTGTTTGCTGCTCTGTGACTGAATCAGGATCAGTCTTGCCTCCTTTTTTTTGCCTCCCAAAGCATAGAGGATGCACTCACCTTTCCGAAACTTCTCTGCCTGGTCCCTCCACTGCTTTACTTCATTTTCGTTCACCAGCCTGAAAGGTGAAATCAGATCATTTAAACTTGTTTTGAGCTACCCAGGCTGAAAGACAAGTGGCCATTATATGTAGTGATCAGCAAAAGGCAACCTGGTGAATTTCAATGTTTATACAGGATCATACCAGTGGTCAGTCTGGTTCCAGATCCTGATCCTTACTGTAGCCAACAGCTAACATAAATGTGATGGCTTCTTGCTCAAAGTCCTGAAAAGGGATAAAGGAATGCCTGGGGAAAAAATCCTGATATGTTCCTTTCTTCAGGTAATGCCCTCAAAGTGCCAAGTCTACTTATTTTGAAAGAGAGAAATAATCAATAAAATAATTATAGCTGCTGTGGGTTACAAGTTACCCCACCCTTAACACAAGCCCAGATTGCCATCTTTTTTTCTACTTTCTGTGGTTCTATTTTTCCTTTCTTACAAGGAGGGAGGATGCTTATCTATTGGGTAATACATCAATAACAAGGCAATGCTCATATCTCATACTGGCACAGCTATTTCCTATTACTGACAGAAAATATGCACAGCATGCTGGGGATTGATTAGATATACAGAATGAGGAGTAGCTATGAAAGTAGAAAGGGACAATCAGGCATGAGGTCTACAATAAAGTCTGATATCCAGACAGAGAGAAAGAGATCAACACCAGCGTATTTTTCCATGACGAGAAACTAGTTTTGATTTTGGCTCATGCCTGTAACAGGAGGGACCATAAGATTTTTAGTACAGGAGAATTTGGTTTCATATGAGGCTTATGTTCTATAAAATACTCTTTTCAGTGGATAATTCAGAAGGGTAATGGGCCATGAATTACCTGCAGAGGCAGATGGATGGGATGAAGAGTCCAAAAGTTTGGCTAAAAAAGGACTGAGAACAGGGAAGTTGAGATGAGAGCCAGCTCATGTAGCTAGACTTCTCAAATGATGCATCCTATGGGAAAAAATAATGGTAGTGCCCTCAGCCAAGTCTGTGGGTGAGAGCATGCAGACATTTTATGAAGAGGTAAAAGGTGTGCTAGATGGGGGTTGCTTTCCACTATTTGAAATCTTTCTAAACTATGCGCTCATTATTGAAGAATGAGATCTAAGTAGAGATGAGCACATTTTTTTACTATCAGTGAAAGCTTTCATCAACATTCTGAATGAATAAAGGCACATGAGGAAAGTCTTGTAATAATATCATGGGTTTGTTTTCTGCCCTTCTAACCAGCTTAATATTTCATAGAAACTAGAAGGCAAGGACTTTGCTAGAAAATATCATCTGGTTAAGATGTCATTGGAAGGAAACTATTTAGAAGATTAACAAGACAATGATAAGCTGTAAGTTAAAATAAGAATCTCCTCAGACATGATATTTTATTCCTTAAGCACCTGCATACTTATATACTTATACCTGCATAACAGAAAGAAACAATAATAATGCAGCTTACATTTTAATGATATTTTTGACATTGAAGTTTTCCAGTGGAGCTATATCTGGATCATCTCCTCGTTCATCCTGAAGAACAATTTGTTGGAGTATTCTGTCCAACAGCTGCCACTGCTGGAAGGTTCCTCCGTTCCTCTTATCTGCATGGAGAAAGACCAACCCGTGAGAATTTCCATTTCCATGCCAAAGTGCACAGATCTAACAACAGACTGGCATTCCTTTCTTTCCACCTTCCATCTCAGTCCTCCTACTAAATTATAGAAGACAAGGCCTAACACTGAACTGTTGCTAGCAGATTATTTACAAACACCTAGTATATTGGAACAAACAGCACATCACAGGCATGGGCAACTCTGCACCTGATTTGCACATTCAGGCTGTGCAACCCTTTTGACAGATTAACTCCAACTTGGACTTTAAACACCTACAGAAGTGATAAGTATTACTCAGTATTTTCTGGGGCTTGATGCTGGGGTTTTTTTGGTATCTAGGGAACATTGTGACCAGGCACTGTTAAAACAATCAGATGTTCTATCCGCATGCTCAGTTATATCTGCAGGTCAGTGAAACTCAACTGTCATGAAAAATCCATACGAACACGACAAAAAAGTGTGGAGAGAAAGAATAGAAATTGAACCAAAGGGACTGATCCAATAGATATCAAACAGAAGAGTCAGAGCAACATGATGTTTACCTCAGCTCCCTGAGTTACAAAACCTAGACCTTTAGGTTGTTTAAAACTGCTCCAGTACAATCCTGTCCTGGCCTAGCAGGATTTAGCCCTTCTGCCACCAAAAATCCAGGTCAATACCTAAAGCTCAAGTACTATTTTAAAGAGCAATATCAAGGAGACCACCAGGTCAAACAACTGTTTGAATTTGTGCATGGCAGGACTTGAATCTGAGTGCCTGAAAACATATTACTCTCTGAAAAAGCACATCACAGTACATCTCCCTCATGTTCCCTTCTCAAGTTTGACTGTTCAAGTATGGCTGAAAGTAATGAAGAACAGCATCTGATACCTAACAGAATCAAGGCAGGCAGTTCTTTAGTGATCTTACTATGCCTTTGCTCAGCTGCTACACTCTGGAAGCATAACAATTATTTTATTACTGTTAAAAAAATAAATAAATAAATTCCTATCAATTCTCTTGAAAACAATGCCAATACTATTTTTCATCTTGTGTTCAGGAGCTCTCCACTGATGCATTGCCATGAGATAGCAGCCTGAAGACTTACTGTGGAATTTCCCAGTGACCAAACAGCTTTCAGTACTGTATTGTTTCACCAAAGAAATTCCTCACTGCATTTTGTTAATATTCAAAATGGTATCTATTTCTGGGAATTCCCTGATCTAGAGCACAATGGCTCTTTCTTTTTTAAAACTTCTAATTTAAAATCATTAAACGCTCTGTCAGTGACTAACTGGAATGTCTCAGCTACTTAATTTTATTTGCAAGTGCAGAGAGGTCAAGCTACTGCTTTAAGTATTACGACAAAAGTCTGCTGGATGGAGTCAGTGTAAGATAACAAGTCCTTTAGCCACTGCCAAGTTCTGAATGAAAGACAAGGGCAGTGTGTGTCTTGGTATCTGTAACCCTGTGCCTACACCAAAGCTTCACCCAGTTCTTCAATACCCCTTGCTCTGGAAAACTGTGATGTACTCACATGGGATCTGCAAGCAGTGCTGGAGGATGGATAACAAATAAGGATAGGCATCTGTGTGCTTCAATCTCTTCTTGATCAACTCAAACATCTGAGAGGCACTTTTTGTGTCAATGTGGACCTGAAGTGAGAGAAGGCAGTGAAAGAACAAAGGAAGAGAAAAACCACGCACAGTGAAAGCCTGACTGTGAGAGATCTGATCAACACAGAGACAGGTAAATTCCCAGCAACTGGACCTCTGCAGAATCTCTTGCAATGTCTAGCTGCAAGTTCCAGTGAGGAGCACGCACATGGGTCTTTGACACCAGGATTGCCATCCCCACTCCAGTATTGAAAAGATCCCCAAAGTAAAGGGCTAGAAAGGTGAAAGGCATGGAAAGCCACCAAAAGCTGTTCTGGAGTAAGCAAAACCTTTGACTCCTAGAAAGTAGTGACACAAGTAGTAGAAGCTAAGCAGGAAAGGGCTAGTTGTTCTGTATCAGTTTGTGACAAGAGCTGGTCACAAAGAAAAAGGAAACTATTCTGGACCCTAAAAGCCTCTTACTATTGTTAGAGGTTGTGGAAATTGTCCTTGGTTTATGCTCATCTTTAAAATCCACCTAATATAAAATACTGATCCTCTCCACAGGCTCTGAGATGAAAGACTCCAGGAGATTTTCCTGCAGTCTTGGGAAAAGTATCAGAGAAGAGCCCAGGCTTCACCCATAGTCCTGTAAAAGGAATGTCTGAAACTGGAATGATCAGGACTGAGAACATGAGAGCTTGAGAACCTCCTCCACTCCTGAACCTTCAGCCAAACAAAAGAAAGAAGTCTTTGTCAAAGATACTTAGCAGAAGCCCTTTCTGTGATCATTGTTTTCATTGTTTACACACCACAGATCCCCTACTTGCTAAATGAGAAACAGTGAAAACAAGAGCACCAGCCACTCTTAGCACCCAAGTCAATCATTGTTTTCAGGGAACACAAAGGGAAGTTGCACCAAGCAACCAAAGTGGATGTTCAGCTTTGGCAAGTTCAAGTACTCCAGAAAAAAACTTACCAGGTCAAACCGCTTGGCAAGTTCCAGGTCATCTTCATTTCTGACCATTTCAAAGAAATCTAAGTGCCTAAGAGAAAACAGAAAAACAAACCAAACAAAACCTGCCAATGTTCATGGCATAATTCAGACTTAAACTAAGTCACTAGAGAACCAGCAACACCTCAGTTCCAGCTAGAACACTTGGAAATTGACAAGCCTTTCTTACACAAAGTGCTGGTAGGTATGAAAGGCAACTCATGGGGGTCAGTGACAGGCCAAAAGGCTGGGGCACAAGTGCTCTTTAATCCTTATGCTAAATCACTGTGTTGAGGTAAAGCTGCTAAAAATAAACACAAAATAGGAAAGAGATATTCTGTTTGTGATTAATGCAATGCCTGCAGTGATAATGCACTTCTAAAAGGTCCATGCCCTACTCATTAACCAGATATTAGACCATTAAAAAGCAGTTTCTTTTACACGGTGGAACAGAAGTGCACTCAGTGGACTAGTTAATCCCCTGTGAGTAGAGCAGAGCTCACAGCAGTCTTTACATTTGCCTATTGATGAGCACACCAGTATGCCTCTGTTGAGATCTGGGGGACCTGGTAAGAGACACATTTGACCATGGCATCTGGACTTCTCTTGCATGAAGACCAGAGCTCAGGAGAAGATGTGGAAAAAGGCTGTGGCACATCACTCTGTATAGACCTGGCATATAGTCTGTGTAATCCAGGCATCTGGGATCCTCTCAAACCTCAGTTATCATTCCCATCACTGTAATTTGTAAGATCCAAAAGTGCCCCTAAGCCCCTAAACACTCCTCATTACTGATCAAATGAACAGGACAGTCCTATTGGTATAGGACAGATTCTCTTCGTGATTATAATGTTGTAGATCAAAAGTAACATTACTGGTTCCAGTTCTGCAGCACATACAACTGCATGCAATCTTTCCCTGTGACATTAATACATAGGTATATGCCTCCACCTACTCAAAGATGTGAGGCCACTCTTTATGAGAGACAGCTGGTGCTAACCTGGTGCTTATGCAGAATCTCAGGCACATTACATCTGCCCCCAGGGATAGCTCTGTCACCCTATAGCAGCTCCTGACAGTGGATGTTTAAGAAAACGGTACCTTGAAAGCTGCAAGCATAGGCCTGATCCATAGGTGTTTCACCATGTGCTTTGGCAAACTTGACACTTCTATCTAGGAAATCCCACATGTCAGATACCTACAAATCAGCCCTGCTCTGTAGGAAAGGCCTTGGAGTAGCAGACAATAAGCGTAGCAGCACATCAGTAGGTCAGTGCCTCTCCACAAAGCTTAATGTGGTCACAGGAGAAGGTCCACTCACACAGCTGCCTATTCTTACACCTTAAAAAAGCTTCATCTTGTTAAGCAAATGGATTTTATCAGGCTCCTCATTGGTTCATTAGTCTTTTAGCTTCTTGATGTGTCTCAGTCAAATTGTTCAGATTGTTTACTCCAAGCTTATTTCAGCATGTGGCTTTGTGAAGTGCTTAATTTAAAGTCATCAGCAGCTTCAGTTACTGAGGCAAAATGTACAATTGCTAGAGGAGAAAGTAGTTATCTATAGAACTTTTAACACAGTAATTTGAAGGTGCCATTTAGTGCTACATTTTGCGCAGTAGCAGGGCTGTTTGAAGATGCCCCTCATTATTCTCTCTTGCCCCCTTGGCATCTCTACACCTTCACCTACCACAGGTCCTCCTTCTGTCATAGTTGTGCCAGTGCCATTGTTTGGGAGGCTGCGGTACAAGCTGGATCACAAAAAAAAGACTGAGCTTAAGGAAAAACCTTAGAAACTCAGAACGTGTACATTGACCACACATACTCAGTCTCAATGAAGTCAATGAACTGCTGGCTCCCTTTCCTCCTCCTACCAGGACAGGCTTTTGTTCTAGTTTTGCTATAAGAGAAAAATAATTAGAACTTCTTTTTTTTTTTTGGCCACTGCCAATTTAGTATATACATTTCCTACTTCATGTGCTGATTTTAAGGACAAATCTCCCTTTTGTCTTTAAAGGGAGTCAGTTTTAGGGAGAGACAGAGCTTTGTGCTTAAATCTGAAACCCAAATAGAGAAGCATTTCTAAGAACTCGTTCTGTTGATCAATAACTGTTCTCAGAAAACATGTCTTACCTGTCCAGTGTGGCATTCTCATGTCCTCTCAGCTTGTCAATGACAGGTTGAATTCCCAGCATTAGAAACTCATATCGTAGGTGTAATCGGAACTCCAAATTGTCCTAAAAAAGTGAGGCACAACCAAGTTATTAGATTCCAAAAGCTGTTAATCATATTTTTTAAAAAATACTTAAAACCTCAGTTCTTCCCTTTTTAATATCCTTTATCCTGTCACCAAATTCACAGGATGATTAATTCCAGTAAAGTAAAAAAAAATATAATAAATTAATGCCTTTGCCTCTGTTTCACCTAAAAACACAGTCCTCATTTACCTACAATGAGTTCTTCATACCCAGTCAGAAGGACAGCACACTATTGTTCCACAAAGAACAAAAATTATTAGGGTTTTTCCTGCTAGTGCATTAGAGGTCCACCTCCTGCTTACAGATGAACAGCAGCCTTTCTCCTAGTTTTTATGTTTATTTGTCAGAAACTCACTATATACACTGGCAAACTTGACACCTATTCCGTGGGATGTTACAGGACTGCTGCATATAGAGACAAATACATTGTCAGACACAGCTCTTATGAGCTTGTTGTCTGTTGTGATTTAACCAAAAAAAAAAAAAAAAGCCAATGTAACAAAAGTAATACTTTTAATGGAACAAAATCAGTCTAAACTATCCTCCAGAGTCAAAAGAAAGTCTCATTAATGAAAGAAAACCAACAAACTGTATTTTCTGAAATGTCTTACTTTGACATTTTTAAATTAAAACTTTTTGAGTTTGGCTTTGAGCCAAAACAACATTTCAAAACATTTCTGAAGGTAAACCAAAATGTTTTCTAAAAGGCTGAAATCAAGAGGTAAATGCTTTGCAGTTCTTCAATATAAAAATAAAAGAAAACAAAAAACCACGAAGCAATCATTTCAGTGCAAGTAGTCTATATTATATTAGAAGAGCCTGGGAATATGGGAGACATTATAAGGCTGATATTAACAAGTAAACATTATTTACCACAAACTATATCTACTCAATAACACAAGGTTTGTGACTTAATCTACTAGTCATTTCCAAGGTAAATTAATTGAACCATAACATTTCAGAAGGAATTTCCCGAGCAGTGACTCACCTCACCAGCACCAGCATTCAGAACAGCATTGATAAAGGACATGATGGCTGTTTTGAGATTTACTTCATCTCGGTATCGCCCCATGCTTCGGTCTAGCTCGTTCAACAGTGACTGAAACAGAATAGCAGGCTGCGTTAGAGCATATAGTCTAATTTCTTGCACCATTTTGCATACTGTTAATGAGATATCCACACAGTCTTCTTTTGATTTGCTGTATATTTGCTTGAAGAAATATTTTATTTATTTTTCAGACAATGTTGTTAGCAATTTTGGGCACGCCATAATAAACAATTGAAGAGTAGTGATAGAAATAAAATGCCCACCTGATCCTAACGAAAAAAAAGTAAAAAGGCATTTTTTTAAACAAGCAATTATTTGAGAAAAAGCAGATGCTCTTTATAGTTCCTACCAACATGATCTAAGAAAGAAGCAGAACGATGTCCTTCCTAGTCAGTTAACTCTGTATGGTGAATATGAAAGGGAGTTTATACATGCAGAAAAATAGCATCAGATTCGTACATCCTTTCTACTCAATTTTCATTATTTTCTTGGATCTCAGCAGGATAGATTGCATTTATGTATATAGCGGAAGAGAATTCAAAAGAGAAGCTGTCTTCTGAGAATCTTGGAAGATTTCTCCTTGTTCCTTCACTTACAGCCATTTCAGATGAAGCAGACAATTACCTACCTTTTGGTAAGCTCCTATTTGGGATTTGCAAAGAACAGGAATATCCCCTGTGCACACAGCTCCAAAGCTCAAAAGTGAATTACACAGCTCCACTGGGAGCACATGTAAGCTCCATTTTCCTCGTTACAGAATCACAGAATGGTTCGGGTTGGAAGTGACCTTTAAAGATTGTCTAGTCCAACTCTCCTGCAATGGGCAGTGATATCTTTCAACTACATCAGGTGGCTCAAAGCCCTATCCAGCCTGACCTTGAACTCTTCCAATGATGGGGCATCTACAACTTCTCTAGGAAGCCTGTTCCAGTGTCTCACAACCTTCATAATAAAAAAAAATCTTCCTTTTATCCAACCTAAATCTAGCCTCTCGTAGTTTAAAACCATTACCCCTTGTCCTGTCACTAAAGGCCCTGGTAAGAAATCTCTCTCCATCTTTCTTATAAGCTCCCTTTATATATTGAAAGGCTGCTATAAGGTCTTCCCAGAAACTGTATGTCTTCCTATTAACTAAATAGCAGGGATATTTAGCATTCAGACGATATTTAGCACAGAAACGCTTTTGATCTAATCTCTACACACTTATAGATATTTCACCATGATCTTGTGAATATCAGGAGACAAAGAAGAAAAAGAGGCTAGACAAATAATGTTGGTAGCCTGTGTCTTATACAGTCTATTTAGAATTAATTCCGTTTGAATATTTACCGAAGAGGTCATATGTAGAAACTAATTAGCTATAAAAGCAACTCTACTTTTAGCTTTGTGCTGATGGACATGAATCTTCTCTTCAGGATCTTCTCTGATCAGCTCATAATTCCAAGGATGATTTTCCTTACTGGAAGTGTAACAAATTCCACTTGAGATCTCCCAGTTCAACTGTATGCATCTCACTCCAGCATTAATAAGTGCCCCACACTCATATATTTGTTTTGCTGATGCACTAGAAAAGACAGAATTCTTTTTACTTTTCCCAAGAAGTTTTGGCCATAAAGAGAGAACGAAGACAAAAATAACTTTTTAGTGTTCAGCTCAGCAGATTCATCTAAATAATATTTTGAAGCTATGATGCTGAGTAAGGAAGTTCATTTTCCTTTAGTCAGTCTTCTGTCCATGGCTACTGAAAGTGTTCGTTCATAGCAAAATCTTTCTTGTGGTAGTCATCAGTTTCATAGATCTACCTTGTTTCTTGTAGAAAATGGACATCACCATGGAGATATGCCTCAAAAAAACAGGGGGAATACCCTCCTGTGCATTCCCCAGGGGAAAGAATACCATCCTGGCTTCATGCAAACCCTTTGCTTGTTTTTGTGTAAAAACCAAGGATGGTCTTGTTGGCTTTCTTCAGCCTCATTCCTACCATATATTTTCACAGACTTTTACGAACATGCTAGACTCTATGCAGCAACATCTCAGATACAGCATCCAGAAGGATAAAGGATGTCAACAAAAGTTTTCTAACCCCCCATTTCAGAAGGCTGGACTAGAAGCAGAATGCAGTGGAGGCCAAGCCAAATACAGGGCAAGAAAAGCAAAAACTCTGGGTTACACTAAGCTGACTGAAGAGCAGCACATCTTCATGTGCTTGTTCAGCTCTAGAAGGAAACACTATAAGTTCATGCGTTTCCTAAAGATCAGAGTCTACACCCACACACTGTGGCCAAACTCCAATATCTCCAACCCTTTGTAAATGGCTGTGGTTCAAGTCTTCACTTGAACATTTCCTGCGAAAAAAGATGTCACCACGCCTCTTGGCAGTCAGCTCTGTGGCCCAACTGATCTTACGGTTGTAAAGGTTTTTCCTACTATTTAAGCAAAACTTTCTTCACTTAATCCCATTATTCCTCATCACTGACATCCAGTAGGGTTTCTTTCAATCTGCAGCAAACCTCAAAAGGCTTTGGATGAGCCCTGAGGGGAAGAAGGAAATCAAGTGGGAATACAGGATTTTAATTTGTTCCTTGTTAGCTACTCTACTACTATTCCAAATTGATCAGATTTCTCCCTACAGATTATGGTCTGTACTGACGGTATTTAACACAAACCAGACAAGAGCACTCTAAAAGGAATGCTCGTAATCTTCACCTTTTCAAATGACAATATCAAGCTTCTTTTATTTCTTCACCTCAAGCTTCCAAATTTCTAGCAGCATTAAGGAGGAAAACAAGAGTGTTCTGCCTAATGCATCCCAGTTAATATTTTCATCAGCAAGTGAAATTAGCTCCTTTCAAATAGTATCTAACATCTAGGTTCTCTCAAGACTAAAAGGAAAATTGTTTCTCCCCACAGGTGTTCCCAGCTGGGTGGGTGTTTCAGCCAGCAAATTAGGCAGGAAGGGCACTGGAATATCCTGATACACTTTTCTGGGCCAGTACAGAATTATGACTTTGCAACATTAGTTTCATTCAAATTATAGCATGTTAAAACATAAAACATGCTACAGTGTCATAATGCAATGCATTCACTCCACAGGAGAAATGAAGTGAAGCAGCAAGCATAGCAATTATCAGAAAGGCAACAGCTTAGGTAAGATAGTGCCTCTTTCACAAAGGAAACCAGTCATAAATAGAATAATGCAAACATGAATGACACTGAAATAAGAGACGACTCTTTCTCAGTTTTCACAACATTTTAGAAACGTCCATCTTCATAAGAAAAGCACCTAAGAAATTCAAGATAAAACATTTTCATGGTCGCACAGTGAGCCAGTGACAGAATTACACTAGTACCAATTTGGAATATATCAGATGGAAAAGAATCCCAGCAAAGACACCAAGGACTCATCTTCCTAATTCCACATTTCTGCTTTGAGGGTTTATTGTATGGCTTCCCAATGTTTTCTTTCATCTCCCTTCTTTAAGGGTCAGAGTAGAATTTGTAAGCAAATAATATATTTCAAACAAAAATTGGATGAAAAAAAGACAGAGCTTTTCCAGATTGCCTCAGGAAGGAGATTGAAGGGATGCCTTTATATTACTGTGGTATTTGAGTAAAGATGGAATAGTACTCTGAAGAGGACAGTTTTCAAGGAATATCTTAAAAGAGGAACTGCTGACTGCCTGTTGGACATTAAAGGGAGAGTTATTCCAGGCAGAAGGGCAGCAGGAAAGAAGGGTCAAAGATTAAAGCAGGCAAAGGGACCAGCTCAGGTGAGAAGCTGCAGCAAATGTGAGAAAATTGGAATAGCCACAATATAAATTCAGACACAACCATAAAGTATAGAATCCTGTTGCAAGTGTCAAGACAAAGATGATCCAGATAGACCTGTGAACACACTGAGTAGCAGAGATATTGAGTGAAGGTGTAGTTCTAAAGAGCATTCAATAGAAGACAGAAGTCTCAACAAAGAAAAGTTAGTTCAGGAGAATCTCCCATAGCTTAACCTCTCTGAAGTTAAGGATTAGATAATTGATATCAGTCACTAGATGAAGTGCTGGCAATTTTGAAAGCAGCAATATTTCACATCAGATTTTCCACTCAGGGCCAAATATTAAGTTTTGTTAAGTTAAGGAGGTAGTCCTTCATATTCATAGTAGTTCTATCTATATTTTCCATTAGCTTCAATTAAAAAGAAAAGAACGCATTAAAAAGCAAGGACATCCTTTCCAAAATATTTCAGCACAGTTTGGTTAGTGGTCTTCAGCTGGTACAACCTGGTGGAGTTTAGTTAAATTAATGGGGATTACAAGTGTTTATAACACTTGTGAACCTCACAGTAATTTGGATTTTGACTTTAGATACACTAGTATAAAACTGTAAGTTTCCTATTCAAGTAGTAGGACAGAGCCAATGCAAGTTTAGTAAGAACCATATCTTAAGTCACAGCTTTTCTTCTCTACTAATTTACCAGTTGCTAGGACCTCTGCCTACCTTTGAACAGCTGTGCCAGATAGCAAAAGTTGTGCTTAGAACACTGACCAGCAATAACTTCTGACATTCACTGAATCATGCCATGTTTTATGTTACTGTGTTAAATACACGATCTCTACATCACTCCACCACACTTTAGCACATGCAAATTGCAAATAAACAGTGTTCCAATATAAAGTTGTCAGCAGCAAGTTATGCATAAGCTCAAGTTTTAGATGGTTGCCTGTAAATAATTCTGAACCTCTGTTTCTCCTTCTTACAAAGAGGAGTGGAAGCAGAACCACGCACCCCAAATTTTTATTCATCACCATGCTATTTGCAAAAAGGAAAAAAAAAAAAAACAAAAACCAAAACCAAAAACAACAAAAAAACCCAAACAATTTGTGCCGGGGGGGAAAAGTAGATCTGGAACAGCTTTTCTTACATTTACCTCCTGATTTCTCAAAATACATAGTGCTGGTCACCACAGATGATATGGAGAGAGTGGGACAATTAGATTTACTGCAATTCACAAGAGGGGAAAATAAATCCAAACACATAGTATACAAAGTGCCAGCTTTCACAGACAGCAATGTGGCTGAAAGAGATGAAGAATTATATGAACAACTGTTGTCAAGAAGGCAGCTTAAGAGTAACAACTGCACTGATGATGTCGGAGGTCAGAGTTACCTGTAAATTATTTGTTGAACATTCCAATAAAAGTGAGCTCAGTAGTCTCCAGAATGCCCTACACTTTTTAGTTCACAAGGACCAAGTTTGATTTCTAAAACTAAGAATCTGAAATTATTCTCCTTCTAGGTATTGTGTGTCTAATTTGGCCGTTGTCTTACAGAGCTATATCTAGAGAAAGACTGAGCAATGCCTTTACAGTTCCCAGCTTTCCTTTTTCCCCCTCCATTAGAATCAGTCTGCAATAATGAACTGTAGAGCCAAAAGAATAAATTCCTACTCTGCACATTCAAAGTATGTTTCTCCTGTTCCTACAGTATAGTTCAGTTTTTATTACTTTTCACAGAAAGAATTCTCATTTCTTAGTTCTGCCAGATCCCCAGTTGCAGGGTATCATTTGCAGTACAGCAGTGATTAGGTGTGGCCAGTCAAAGTAAAGCTGCAAGCTCTAAACTGTTCGGACACTTCAATACACTGAGTGAAGTTGTTAGTTGCTCAAGCTACAGGAAATACATCCTCAAAAGAGTTCAGTCTGAAAACAGAAGGATCTCTTCAGATATTTGCAAAGTCTAGGTTATGAAGATTACACTCAGGACTAGGATAAAGAAAAAATAGGCTTTCTTTGTAGGCTACATCTTTGAATTTTACAGTAAAGGTATAGGATAAGCATTGTCAGCTCATCCTTTTCTTAAAATGGCCTCCCATAGTCAAGTTACAGTGGATGCTTCTCTTGATAATGAGCTGCAAAACCATTCTGAGACACAGGTACAGGAGAGAAAGAGGCAAAGAGATAAAACATTCTCTTAACTGACAAGTCCTAGAGTATCAGAGAACCTTCCACTAAAACATAAGGAAGACCACGACTACCTTTGTTTCATCAGCATTTAAAAAATCATCAGTCTCTCTGTTAGAAGAAAATGATTGAAGATGGTTGAGGAATGTCTCTGGATGAACCCTTACCTCCTCAAAATTAAACTTAAGCTATTGCTGTGTGTAGTGGAAAATCCCATTCCAGCATTAGCTGAGGAGGAGGCAGGAGATAATGGCTACCAGAAACCTGGATCCAGGGCCACTTGGCCCGACACTGCCCTTATCATTTCACCTAACAACGAATAGAAAATAGGTGAGGTTACCCTGAAGTTTAGGAGCTACAGCTTCATACACAGCAACAGATTCTGTGGTCTGTTCACTAGGAATGGGAACATTACAATAGCAGTGAGCAGTATCCACAATAAAAGCCTGTCAATGATCTACTGACCTACCTCAAGGTCTCTGAGACTGTTTCCCTTCTGTGTCCTGAATGGGAGATATCTGAGCCAACATTTACTAAGTGGAAACAATTCACAAGTTAATTACTAAGTGGCAATTGAAGTGCCCTCACTGTCCATTATTTAATCCACAACTCTTTAATTACTAAATTAAGGGCTTTAAAAATCAGGACAGAGGCTCCTGGAATTCTGTGGCTTCCACTTCTAGGGCAGAACAACTAATTACCATCCCAGAAATGCCATCAGGTTAGAGTATGAACAGATTAACAGCTTTCATTTAATATAGCAAACACTCATTTTAAGGTAAAATACAGGAGTTTTTAAGTTAACATTAACAACAAGCAACCAGGTCTTGTAAATGCTGATAGTCTATTTGAGGAAGTGCCCTTCCTAAAACAAAATGAGAAATACTGCCTTTTTACTACCTAGCAAGTTTGCAATACATGCGCTGTAAAAATCACTCCCTGCAGAGATTCATCATATTGGGTATTTCTGGCAAAGTATCCTTCTTGTACCTGGAATCTTGTTCTTTCTGCAGCATAGACTTGATAGTGAAGCATGGCTTGCAAGACTTTCTTGTGACCATCTGGTACCAAGCAGACAGCCCCTAGGATCTCCAGCACAGCAATCTTGGTCTTAATGTTCTCAGTCCGTAAGCTCTGGGAGATGATGTTGATACTCTCCGGATGAGCCAGGACATGAGCCCGTCCTTGGGAGTTGTTCATCAGTGCCTTGATACACCCTATAACGGATGTGTGTATACGGCTCTCTGAGGTCTCATAGTCCATGCTCTTCAGGAAGTTCAGCAAACAGCTCAGGCCATCCAGCTCAATAAACCTGGTCACAAACCTGTCAAAAAAAAAAAAAGGTAGGAAAAATAAGGCAAGAAAACCAAAGGCACTTTATTCAAAAGTTACGATATTATTCAACCCTGCATCTGTAAAAGCTGGCTAGATTTTAGTTCACAGAATAACTCCCAAATTTTTAAGAAAAACAAAACAAACAAAACAGAGAGAAAACAGACTAACAAATAATGGTGTGTCACATAGTTCCGGGGTAATTATTTTCTATCACCTTATGACCCTACTGTTAGGTTGCTGTGTTCTTTGTTGCAGTTACCACCAAACACCTACTATGGTCCACCCCAATAGTTGCTGTTTTTTCAAGGCTGAATGGTTTCTTTCAAATTGCTACACCTTAATGCTAATACACACAAGATACATTTTCATACAGACTTATCACCACACTTTTGAGTTCAGATTATCCTGAAAACCATTTTTAGATTTAGGTCAAACATTCAGCCAATACTACTTATAGGCTTCCACCTCCGTAAGTGGGTACACTGACAGAGGCAAATTCATTACCACTGTGTGTGTCAGCTCTACTGATTTCACATTCTGATCCTGTGGTATACACATAGGACCATATAAAGTTGAAGTTTAAAAGGTACATGTTCTTCGGTAAAAGGCAAAGCTCCTATAATGGCCTTGGCTGCTTTTTTGTTGTTGTTGTTTGATTGTTTGTTTTTTGTTTGAGGAGGTATATTAAGGATGGAACAGGTCCACTGTCAACCTGCAGCAGCAAAATGTACAGTAAAAACACCATAAATAGAGAAAATACAGAATTAATCAGTTGCCAAATTACACAGACTGAACCTATAGTAGGACAGGTTTATTTTGACTATTGACATCACTAAAGTTCTGTTGCTACTGTATTCTACCATAAAATTTGCCTTTCTTCAGGTTAAAATTATTGAAACTGAGGACAAAAACAATATAGGAGAAAGTCCTTGAAAAAGTTTAAGGTTTTGTTGAAAACCAGGGTTAAAAAATCCAGGTGGGTCAAATTAGACCATGCAGACAGCCTCCTAGACAAATCAATTGAAATGAATGGGATTATATAAGTCAGTTCAATCATTCTAGCAATGTTTCACTGAGAGTTCCCAGGCTTAAAAATGGTGATTCAAAGATATGAAAAGGGCTGTAAATAATTTGCTTAGATCACTTTGTTTACCTCCTGCCTCCTCTAACAGGTCATTTGGGTAGGTGCACTTTTTTAGAATGTCTGAATGCAAAACCACGTGAATTACATTTGATTTTTCAGTCTACCAAAATATATACCAACAATAATGAGTCCATGACCGCACTCTAAACATCATAACGTACAAAGACGCCTCAAATGAAAAGGTTGCTAACAATTGCTACCTTTGAAGCAAGTTAAGAATACCAAAAGTCTGTATCATTTTGCTTTTACCCAGCCCCTCTTCCTTCCTGTTGAACACTTCCTAAAGTGCTTTTTCTTTTCTGTCCTTAAGTGAGATGCTATTCCTAATATGCATCAGTAATGGAAGCACCATAATGAAAGACTGAATTTCACTGGTCTCTGTTCGTGTCTCTGCACCAGTAAGACAAACCTGAGCCATACTTATATACCTCCTGGGTAATATGTACTTGACAGATGTATGGTCTTGTGGTGGTTATAGCCCACACCATACAGAAATTTTCAGGGCCCACCTGAAGGTTATGCTCACTATCCTGATAGATTTGCCAATTTTCAGCTTACTTGGGCCAGCAGTTTGACCAGAAACATGGCAAAGACTGGTGCTTTCAACAAAGTCTCGTTCTGAGGTTTGGGTTTTGTTCAAAACTGAATTTCAAAGTGAATAATAGAGTAAGGGCAAGCACACACAGGAACACATGTGCATCAAAAATGAAAACAAGGTTTAGTTGAACCCTGCTAAGACAATCTGCCAAGTTTCACACAGGTCTGATTGCAAGTTCTTTGAAAAGACCATCTTGTCTACCCTAACAAATCGTAGGATCAAAAGCCCCTCTATATCCAGGCCGGAGAGTGGAATCAATATTGTGCACCAGGAATTTGGTAAGTCACACAAAGCAGTTCATTTTTTAAATGATTATAGAAAGACTAAAACTTAGTTCAGATTTTGTGATGCATTTAGCTGCTAGCATGCCAAAGAAGACTGAAATAAGTGCATTCACAGCTAAAAGAATTGCTGCTAAGGTTGTATGTGGAATCAAAACAAGCACAAACTCAACTTGTTACCAAAGAACGTAATGCCAGTGACTTCTGAGCATTTCTCTAACCCTGAGCCTAAAGATCAGAGTTGTTCTTTGCCTCTACTATGGAGGGACTAGTTTAAATTCTCCTTCTCCTCCTCACCTCCAAGGTTCAGTTCTATGAATCTATCCTATGCCTTAGCTCTTCCCTCCATCTTTTAGGGGAGGGACTAAAAAAAAAGGGGGGAGGGCAAAAGAAAAGGTGATATTTTGCTGTTCATTTCAGTTCCAGGGCTGAGGGGACACTTAAGATGGATACCTTTCTGAAGTTACAGAGCTCTACTGACAAAAGAAAACATCCTGAAGAAGCAGCTGAACAAAGGGTCCCTTAAACATGCTTTCAGATGGAACACCTGGTCTTAAGACAAGACATACGAGGCGATACAACCTTCATGTATTTTAGCCTATTCTGATGCCCATGTGAAAAAAATAGTAAATGCACAAAAGTCACATTGTCCTAATTAAGTACCAACCCTCACTTAATTCACTGGCAGAGCAGTTTTTCTAGGCCTGTTTGGATGAGGTCATTCCAAAAAGGAGGCATGCGCAGGAAAGTGGTGTGTGTCACAGACCTTGATTTATGACATAATTTAAAACAATGTTGGGATTTTCCTGTACTCATCCTAATCCAGAGAGCAAACAGTAAGCTGCATTACTCAATAGGGAATGAAACCAAGTACCTTCCCATTTCAGCTGACATCAGAAGCAGGAATCAAATGATGATTTTCACCTTCCTTTTCCAAAACACTTAGTTCACTACTCTCTGGACAAGCCAGAAATCACGCAAGAGGAAGATAAAGAAATGGTGATAGCAGTTTCTGAGCCAACAGACACTCAGTATGAGAATTTGCTCAGTGTGAGCATGTATGTGGGGAAGTATATATGTAAATGTATGTACAGGAGAGAAAAAGAAAAAGAAGTGGGAGTTTAGCTGGCAGGCTGAGAGCTGTAATCCTCACAGTGTTTGGTGTTTGTGCATCGGTACATCTGTAAGCAGGGACGTGTGTGTGTCTGTGTGTGTGTGTGTGTGTGTGTAAAGGCAAACCCAACTCATTCAAATAAAGTACATTCTTCCTCACAATATACAGGTATGTAACTAATTGCTATCCTATACATCCTGTGTGCTGCAAAATAAGGTCTTGTTCTAGACGGAAAGGTGTAAAGTTAAGCATATTTGCCAATGCATTCCAGCTAACACATTCAAAAACTCAAGTGTAAATAAAGCAGGGTGTGTTTTAATAGGTGCTAAACAAGCAAATTAAAGCCTAACCTCACCTCAGACTCTCACTTGACCAGTTTAGCACACTTTAAAAGGCAGGGTGCCTCTTAGGCTTTCAAGTTTTAGAGAGTGCTGATCAGAATAAGTTAGCTAGCTCTAATAACAAACCTTTCATCCAAATACAGACGTTGTGCAGCCTAAGAGGTAATGACCCACTGATGGATTCCAAGTCTCCCAGTGAGACTTGATCCAGCTCAGGAAAGACAGAAAGATCATATGCTGTGGGTGTGCAGAGAGCAGGATGTTCCCACCCTGTTAACAGCCAAGCCTACACTTCCCTGCAGCATCAGTTTTTGAATCACAGGGCACACATAATCTTGACAACTACTGAACTGCTGAAAAATTCAGCATAATGCGTTTTACTTGCTGGATGCATAAATTACCATCTCCAGCATGCACTTGAATGCAACATGGCTAAATCAAACAAAAAATAACAGGAGGTAAATCTGAGTTAAACAAAAGGAAAAAGGCAGACAGCAGAGGGAGTTAGTGGTGATTCAGATTAAAGGAGGTATTTTTCTGGAGTTCCAAAAAGTGATTTTTTTTTTTCCAGTCCCTTGTAAGTTTTTACTTTTACTCCACTTCTGAACCTCCAGTTTTGGGCACTAAAATACCAAAAGAAATCTCTTCTCTTGCTACTTCTGTCCAACAGTTTGTCATCACACTTGTTTAAAGTCATCAGTTCTTACAAACATAAAAGAAAATGTGTTCCCTTACAAGATGCAGATGTGGGGTTTTTGCTCTCTAAGGCTGGGGTTGTTCCTGTGTGCTGGGACGTAACCTGGCTTTATTATTTCAGGGCAGTTCCTAAATACCAGAACAAAATGCACTTTCACAGAATCACAGAATGTTAGGGATTGGAAGGTACCTCAAAAGATCAAAAGATCACTTTCTCAAAGGGGTCCAACTAGCTGCCCAAGGATGCTCCTATCACCTTTTCTCCAAAGAGGAAAGAAACTTGAGTTTGGGTAGGTCTCTTTCAGTTTTTGTTGCTGTTAGAACTGGTGAGTTGGAATAGAGGCACAGACTAGTACCATTACTCTGTATTTTCTACTAGAAGACACATAGCTCTATGGCAAAATAAAACACAGAGCCAAACACATGCATTTTTCTTCTTTTGATTCCTCTAGATCAGAGAATTCAAGCAGAGGAGCCTATCGGTAAGCTGTCAGAGCCCCTATGTACCCTACCATCACAAACGGATTCCAGACAGTTCATCCTGTGTGAATTTAGGTCTCTGTTTTCTTCAGAGGCCTGATGAACAGAAGTGGCAAAGAAAATAGGATTTTATGTCCAAATTCAACTAGAAAGACTAGTATTTTGAAGGTTTGGGTATCGTACTGCTTATGAGAGGGATTTGATGGAGCTGAGGGCCTCTCTACTGCAACCTTTCCATCAAGAAGAAATTGGCTTGTTGATCAGGCATTGGCATGCAGCCCATTTGGCAGCTAACGAATTGAGTCGCTGGAAATTAGTTGAGACATAGGACTTAACTCAAAATTTGGCTTGGCTTAACTATTTTAAAAAAAAGAACCCCGTAACCATCGCCAGCGACTTAGAAGAGAACACTTTATAGGGCAGCTCATAGATGCTTGTACTGAAGCTTGCTAGGGTTATTATAAACAGATGAAGCAACACGTTGTTGTCAAGGGGATGCAGCAGAAGCAATATAGGTTTGAGAAGGAAAACCTTGCAAGGCTTCAAGCAAAAGATACTTCTCTTTCTTCTTCTCTATTGCCTTGCTCTCAACAAGGAGGCTGGGCTGTCCTATTCTAAATAACACAGCAGAAAAAACAACAGTGGTCATCAAAGTGTTTCAGCTGGACACAGCAGAGAGGCCTTGTGGCTATGCTCAATGAAAGCTATCACTTTCACAGAGGAAGCATCAAATGAGCTCCACATTAATGTAATGGAGTTGTTACATCAAGTCTCAACAGCACAGGGCTTTGGTTTAAAATCCTTGTGAGAGCTGGGAGTTTGGCAGTTGTTGTAACTTCCATTTTAACACAAAGTCCATCTGCATTTTACTGTGTTCTCTGCTTTAGGACAGTGATAGACAGGATCAAACAGTCACTTATCCCTTTGGGCTAGGTCTCAATATAGGCCACTGTTTCTCCACTTCCATGTTAAAAAGCACTCACCCTATCCACATACTAAAGTTACCAAAGCCTGATGAATCTTTATGCCTTAGAGGAGCATCAGAATTTGGCTCTGTGCTCTCTTAGAGCCCATCACAACAGGAGGTAAAACACTGAGTTTAAGCTGATGTACTCTACCTCAGAGTTGCCATGATGTGAGAAGCTGCATGCAGTCAACTTTTTAAACATTACGAAAGAGAGAAGCACAATCAGCACTTAGCTCTGCAAGAAGTCCCAGAAATATCTTCACTTCAAGTTAATAAAACTGCAATGCAAATTCTTTGAGATAATTTTTTGGGTTGTTTTTAATTACTTACTTAATTTGTTTGGTTTAGTTAGGTGCCCCCCCAAAAAAAAAAAAAAAAAGAACTCATTTGATTAGGCATTAATGAAGCTCTCTGAAACTATGATTTCAGCATAGTGTGGATGCAAACACATTTGGCCCATTTTGGGCCCAATGCAAAGACATTCAGAAACTTTTTGACTGTTTCCTGAGATCACATCTACTATAGTTACTGCCTCTGCACAGTGCTCTTCAAAGTGTTAAATGCAAAAAGTTTCTATGCTAGTTAGTTTGCTATTGTTCAGAGCTTTGTTCCCAGAAAAACAAAGATGACCTTACCTTCAAAGACACAGTACACAATAATGTCTCTTAACATTTCTCTATGCCACAGTTACACACAGAACAGGAAGAATGCCAAACCAGGTGATGTCAGATGGATTAGCTGCTTTGTACCAAACAGTTCACATTACTAAAGATAAGGAGAAGCCTGAATTCAAAGTTCAGAGTAGAGGCTCAGATTTTGCCCAACATGAATCAAATTACATGGGATGTTCAGGCTATGAAATGTAGAATCTGATCTTCGTAGTCATTACCTGTGTTTACATGTATCTGCCACAGGTTTTTCACAACAGACTTTGTCTTTTGTTTTCCTGAAGCTACATGCTTCAGCATTAGTGTGCCCTCCCAACTAGGCAGGTTCAGACTAGGGACTGTAGGGCTCTCTGTTGATTGTCTGAAATATCAGAGAGGCTTGTGTGAGGTGAGACAATGAGGTTTCTGTTCTTGCCACTCTTTCCCATGTCACATCTGACCGAAGGGAGGCAGTGAGTTGTGATGAAAGACTAACAGCATTACCTCATGGGCTGCGTCCGCAGAGCTGTCTTCAAGTCTTCAACTATTTTATTTTTCATTTCTGTTTCTTCTTCATCAAAAGCATACAGAGTCTGCATCTGCTCAGAAAAGAAGATGACAATCAGGAAAGTTCAGGCTGCCTGGAAGCTAAGAGACAGGCCAGGAATTATGAAAAACAACTATCCTATCAACCCATGCAGAGGTGCCTGCTGACCTCTCACCAGGAAAGCAGTGCCTCAGCTACAAAACTGAATCCAGATGAGGCTGCTCATGTGGACTGGCAGCAGCATACTGCTTTGCCACACTGGCTAAACTAGGGTTCTCAGATTACTCCCCAAAAATCATACTTGCCAGTATGCCCTCAGAAAACTGTACCTAATTTGGAACAGTGATCTGCTGTGGTGATCTATGGATATGTGAGACAGAGTTTGTAGGGAGAGGTAATATCTTTTAGTAGACTGACATGGCTGGAGGGATTTGAGGGGGAAAAAAAGAAGAAAAAAATCCTAGACTTGTGTGTCAAGTTTCAAAGCATAAAAGCTTTTTCTTCAAGTGACTAAACAGCCTGAAAGTACCCTGAATTACAGTTTGTGTACATACAAGTTTGACTTTTCTTCCCCACACCAAGTATACCACCCTTTTAAAGACATGATTTTCTCTATACACTTTGCCCTTGCTCATCAGGAACATTTACTTCAAAAAGCTGGAGCATCATAAAATCCCTGTCCCTGTTTTTTAACAAGTACACTGAAGCATAAAGAGACTAGATTTTCTCCAATATGCAGCTTGAGATAACTACAGCTTGCAGTAAACTGGAACTGAAGATGCTGTGGGTCACTGTAAATTATGGTGAGAGATGAGTGGAATACATGCAAAAAATAAGGTTCTCAAAGTCAGACAATGCCATTTTAAAAAGTGGTATATCAGGAAATCAAGGCTTCGGCACTCAGCACAACTGTAACCTTGAGATGTGAAGCAAGACTGTGCATGGCCCATTGAATACACCATTCATGCTCACAACTTCAATGCGTGACTTTTTAAAAAGTCAAGACTCAATGCTGGAAATTCTTAGCCTATAGCTGTATCATCTTAGTCTCTTTAATTGCAAAATAAAGAGGATAAATGCCTCTCTTCTTGGCAGGACCTCTGGAGGATATCACTCAGTGGTATCTGGAAAGCAGCTCTGAACCCCTTCTCAAATGAATAACCCAATTAAACTCGTATCATCTATCAGGGATCTGATATTACACCTCTCTGTGGTGGAACCCGAGTAACTACAGTTGTGGCCCATTACAGCAAAATATTTAAGTCTTTATTTTACTACTTAGCAAGCACCAAAGAAAATCTTCTTCTCACTGGAACTTCCTTTAACCCTCTCCCTCTACCCCCTCCCCCAACACCTCACTTCCCTTGAAAGTGCTCCCATGTTGCTTGCTTTTGCAAACCATGTGGTGCCAACACACATCGGATCCTGAGGGTGGTCATTTGGATACATGCCATTGCTGTCTTATGCTGAACAGCTGGCATAGGGAGATGTGTTTAGCTCTAGGGGTCCTCTCTCTGATCCATGCTAAAGTCAAATTCACTCAGTAACAGAGCAAGCTATTTCCTGCCCTAATGGAATGACAGAGCGCTACTGATGGAAAATGAGCTGATGATGTTTTATCTTTTGCCAGCATCCCCCAACAGCCAGAAACATAAATTGAAACGCTTAAGCCAAGCCATATATGATCCCCCTCTTTGAAAAATAAACAGAAATCCTGAACAGGCGTTATGGAATCTCAACGGCAGAGTCCTGGGGTGTGATTTGGGGCTTGATTTGTATTTTCTTGGGTGACAGCCCATCTGGTCATCTTTCCTTTGGCCCATAAACGCTCCTTTGAAAGGCTCCCATTCCTCCAACAGCTTAATTTCTCCTCTGAGCCATTGTGGAGGGAAAGCAAATGGATGGTAGGAAGGTGCTCAACAGTATTTTGTTCAGAGTGAAAAAGGCCCATTTCCAAATGAAACAAATACAAATAATCCTGCCTTTACAACAGAGGGTGATTATAGAAAACCCCTTTTCTAAAGCTGCAGGCAGCCAAGAACCCTTCATTTCCCACTCCTATGCATGGCCAGGAACTCAAATCCTCATACCCTCTCTAAAGACAGTCTGGTCACGCGTTTGCATTATGAAATAGCTTTCTCTGCAAGAGTTATAGAAAACATAACTGTCCCTGGGAGACAGAGGGGAGGGAACTGTCATTATTTGAGGCTGGATTTCATTAATGTGGCTGACTGATGAATTGCTTTCCTGAACTACAAACTGCACTTGAGGACTAATGTCTGTTGTGCTGAAGATGCAGCTAGTTACTACCAGTTAACCAAACATACGAGGAAGAAGCAGCAAAACAGTGCCAGGTTCTTATCTGGTCTTTAAAAAGCGGTATACAAAAGGCTTTTTTTTTTACAAGTATATTTTGCATATTTAAAGTTTTCCATTTTACGTGCATCACCCAGAAAAGTATAGCATCTAGTTACTTGATTTGCTAATTTGAAAAATATCATGAATTTGTGAAAACAATCATTCACATGGAATTCTATGTGTAAAATAGCAGATAGTCCAAGAAATTACTTTTGAAAATTTAGCTCCATTTAAAATGAAATATTTTAGTTTTATTAAAAGCACAGATTAATTCCCACACTTTATCCTCATGGCTAATCATTCCCCTAAACTGCTGGGAAGGAAAATACAGGACCATCATGACAATATGTATGAGAAAGAGAAAGGAGAAAAAAAAGGAAAACAGGAAAAAAAGGGCATGAACTAAATCAGCAATAATACACTGTATGATGGACGTAGTTTTACTTAAAAGTCTCATATAAATAAAATGAAAAAAAGAAAAAAGCAAATAGAATAAATAGTGACAAAGAAACCTGTATGTTCTGATTTCTCATTATAGTCCAATCTCTTTCTTTAGATCTTGTCTAAAATCATAACTAACAAAGTGTTATCATTACTGAAATCACTTCCAGTTCATAAATAAATACAGGCAAAAGTAAAATCAAAATTTGATTTAATAAATTGTATTGCATGCCTTCTATGACATACCTGGACAATACTACTTTAAAACATTTCTTCAAAGAAAACAAATCAGTTGAAATTCAAGGCGCACCACATCTCTAAATACATTAAGGCTGACCTAAGAGAATAAACTATGAATCATGAACTATTAATAGATGTAATTTAAAAAAACCTAAACTTTTAAGCAAATAAATTTAAAGTAACATAGATGTGACCTAACCCAGATGGAGGAAAGAGTTATCATATACCTACTAAATTCTGCTGATAGATATATACTTTTAATGTCCTGTGAAGCTCCTCTGCCCTGAACAAACACTTTCTGAGTCAAGGAAAAGAGCCTAATTACAGCTGTATTTATTAATCTTGACCCCTGTCTCATACTCTCGACCGAGCCATCTCTCCAGAAAAGCTAGATCTGCAACTACTGTTCACCTGAAAGTCCCTCTGTGGAAATGCATACATAGCCAAGCTCATAAAAGCAATGCAGTGCAGTCAGAAGTTTTCCTCCCCAGTAAAGTAATGGCTGTGTTTATTTGTGCTGCCAAGCGGACAGTATTATGGGGTGAGGAGGGCAGGATGAGCACAGGGAGATTTCTTTACACGTGATATCAACACAGCAGCTGCTGCATTTTTAAGAAAAGAAGTTTTATGTGTTGATGAATCAGCAGAAGATGACAAGGACCTTGAAAATGGAAATGGTCTCTAATTGTGAGAGTGCTACCTGTCCACAGTCACCAGTATTATTCATAGCATGTAGACATCAGAAGACTGGGGAAATTTGGAGGCTCCTCTTTCTAAACTAGACATCATTAGGAGCCATCCTTTTCTCTTAAGGATTGGTCTAGAAGACTCTCTACCAGTGATCTACTTGTCCCCTTCCTTTCAGTCAGGCTACCTGAAGGCTGGAACAGCCCCTCCACAAGAATTGCACACCATAGACTAGTAAAAATCATAGAATGGTTTGAGTTGGAAGGGACCTCAAAGATCATCTAGTTCCAATCCCCCTGCCATGGGATACCTCCCACTAGATCGGGTTGCTCAAAGCCCCATCCAACCTGGCCTTAAACACTTCCAGGGAGGGAGCATCCACAACTTCCCTGGGCCACCTGTTCCAGTGTCTCACCACCTTCACAGTAAAGAATTTCTTCCTAATATCTAATCTAAATCAAACTCCTTATAGTTTAAAGCCATTGCCCCTCATCCTATCACTACATGCCCACATAAAAAGTCCTTCTCCAGCTTCCATGTAGGCCCTCTTCATGTAGTGAAGAGATCCAGTTTTAGTGTCTTGTGAGAACTGGGTTTAAAAACTATTAAAATCTAAAAAGTCACAACAGAAAAAATTGCGGTAACAGTACTGTGCCTAAAATACATGGCTTTTTGAACTGGATCAGGAATCTGTGACCTAAAGTGCTTCCTAGCAGAGTGGTCTAAGGTTACAAGTAGGGAATGTCAAACATGTCAGGAATCACCACATTGCTCTCAAGTATAATCTATGAGGGGCAGATACAGTGGGTAACACTGCAGCAGGTCTTCTGAGAAAATTATCCTTGAGCACGGGGGTCTTGGCCTGCTGAAATCCACAGAAAGATACTTAACGATATCAGCAGGTTAAAAGTGCCATTTTCATTTTATTAGTGGGTAGGGAGAACTTTTTTTACCAAGTTAATATATCAAAAAGAACTTAATAATTAAACAAAAGTATATAAAAAAAGATGTGAAAGCTGCATGTAAAAAGATTCTTATGCAGTTAATCCACAGGAGATGCAAAGATTAAATTTTATCAAAAAAAACAAACAGGACTTTAGGCATTTTAAACTAACACTTCTGTGATTATTGCTACCATTTCAACTCTAATACTTCTTGCAGTATTTCTAATTAAAATATTGCAATACCTGATAGTGCCCAAGGGACGCAAACTGACAGTGTCAGAAAGCAACATGAAACATGTTTTTCTTTCACCACTTCTGAGCCAGCTCCACTTGGATGTAGTTTAAAAAAAAAAAAAAATTAAAAAAATTTTAAAACCCACCACTAAATTTAGGACTGAAATTATAAGCAACCCAAAATAAGCATTTGGAAGTTAAGAATCTCAGAGGTCTAAATAATAATGAATAGAACCTGTCTTTTAAAGTTGGAGCTGGTTCTCATCTGTATTACTCCAGTTTTCCGCTGATACAGTCCCTGTGAAATCAAGTCAACTAAGTTTCACCTGCTTAAAAGTGAAGCAACTAAATGGTAAATCAGAAGCAAGAGCTTTAACCCCAGGGTGTCTTCCTAACACTTCATGCATAAGAGTAAGTCACAAGACTTGAAGCCAAATAAAAGGTTATCAATCATTCAGTGCTGAGGTATGCAAACAACATTACTGGGCATGGTGTTTATTGGTGCTCTTAAAACATGTTTAAAATTAGAAACGTAGGCCAAAATATAGCCTCATTCCATGGAACAGCTCCAGATTTACAACAGTTGTGTCTACATATTCACTCCAGGTTTACATCAGGATCATTTAAAGACTAATCCAAAAGTCACTGAAATCAATGGAAAAACTTTCAGTAGATTCAAGAGGCCTTGGATCAAATCCTACCAGAAGTATTTGGCTCAGCAACACTGCAAGGTTTCATACTTATTTTTTTTTTCCTTAATGGCCCTTGTAGAGCAAAATTTGTTCAGTCAGGAAATCAAAGCACAGTACCATGCAAGTCACTAAAGCTCAATCTCTGTTCTCAAAACAAGTCCATATTCTTTCTATTCCATTACTCTACCCCAAGAAATTGGCATGAAGGAAAGTGATCATTTTGGTTATTCATGACTCACAGTAGAAAGCAGCTTTTCTTTTATCCTCTTACAGGGATTTATAATAACTTGTAAATCTTGATTTATTTATTGAGCAAGACATTTCACCATGAGAAATGCATCAGTATTGACACATTTATCATCCATTACGGCATTATTTTTATGAAATTGTTTTATACTTCATAACCACAATACAAAAGGTTCAGAGAAGCCTTTAGAAATCAAACATAAAAGCATAACTAAACAAACAAAGTGTGCTACCTAAGATGCTAGGAACAGAATTCTATCATCACTTCAGCACAACTTCTAAAAAAAAAGCTGAGTACACATTGCACATGTATAACTGGAGGCAAAATTTCACTATGAAATCAGTAGAAAGATCAAATTTCAAAATATAAAATCTACCATATCAAAGGACATCAGTGGACACTATTTGCAAGTGTTCTGCTTCTGCTGGTCACCAGCTGTACTGGATGCTTCAGAGGAAGAGACATATTATACAGCTATTCAACAAGGACAATTAAAAAAAGTTTTCCTCTAATACCTTGTTGGCTTGTATTTGAAGATGTTACAGCATTATGTTCCTCCACTTATCTGCTCTTATATAAGTGGATGCTATCTTACGTAAACAACTACCTTTTCTTTAATTCATCTACTAAAATATTAACCCTAGCGTTATTTTGTAGATTACTTAGTTAGAAATCCATTTGAAACCACATAATGAAACAAAACTTTACCTAGTTTTCAAATAGTTGCTTTTCTGATTCATCAAATATTTTCTTGTTCTTCTATTATGATGGGATAAATAGAGGCCTTGGTTCCCTCTTGCCCATGACTTCATGTAATCTTCACTTACAGGCTGCACTTAAAACTCCTCTTGAAGAACCAAATTATTTCACCTCTACTTGGCCCAAGCGACACACTATTCTCTAAAAATGCTAACTGTAGTTAAAAGTATAGTTTTGGAAAAAAGATGCTTTCAGTTGTCCCTGTTTCAGACTGACTAACCCTGCCAAGACACAAGTATGAGTGTGTGCATGTGCTGAAAGCCAGCTTTACATTAACATTCCTCAAAATTTCCAAAATAGAGGTCATAGCTGAACTACCTTTGTGCTCCAACAATACTCAAGAGCATGACAATCTCTTCGAGATCATTATGGTCTACTACAGTTTAAAGCCAGCTGAATCGTACAGACGTTCAAAAAAGGCACACAGCCATTTCTGTCCCTTCTTTTCAGGACCAGTGCCAATAAGCAGATAGCTAAGGATCAGGATCGTACTTTGGGATAGGCTTCACAGCTTGCATGTAAATAATTTTAAGTCATCAATCTCATTAGTCCAACTCTGAATTTTCATTCCAGAATCTAATTTGATTACCTTCAGTGATCAGTATTGTAGAAATAAAAACTAGAAACGCTTATGGTGATTTCTGATCTATTATTTTGCTAGAGCAGGGCTCTTTCTCAATACATATGGCTCATCTTCTTCCCAAAGTCCTATTTTAAATCAGTCATGCACTTGGGCTAACATTCTTTGGGGACTTCTTCCTAAAGAAAAACATATCTATGGTAGGAAATCTTCCTTGCTTTGCAGGAGAGGTCACTTACCGCTGCCATGGAATTGATGCGGTCAATGTAGTAATCTGGCCAGCTGGTAGCAAGCTTATTAGGATCTTCTTGTTCCTGAAACAGAAAGTTAAACAAGGTTACACAAGAGACCTTTACAGGATGAAATGCCACTGAAGAACCACCTGGGTTTCTTCACTGTGCTGTTCTTTATTGTGGTATCTCCCCCTATATTCTTCTATAATGCACATAGATGTGCAGTATTTATTACAAACATGTCTGAAAGTGTAATGTTAGGACTGTCACCATGGTGCATCAGATAAAAAGAATCCCCTTCAGCTAAGGTCATTAAGCACAGAATAATAAAGTTTGTTGGAGATACGGTTATCTTTGGTATCTAAGCAGCAAACCTCAGTCTGTTAAACATGCTGTCTTTCCAAGTAGAAGGACAGTCCATTTACAGATAACAGGTTTACATTTTGTAGCTTTATACTGAGAGATCTTATAAATTATTTTGACTTTCAACTGCTAGAGTGATGGTGGGATTCACCAACAAAGGGGTTTAACATCTGGTATGGAGGAAAAAAAAAAATCAAGTCAAAGAAGCTGAAAAGAAGCCAAAAGGCTGTCTCATTTTGACTTGATAAACTAAAGAGAAGTTTAGACAGAACATTAGGAAGCATTTCTTTACCTAGAGGGTGGTCAAACACTGGAACAGGCTTCCTAGAGAAGTGGCCAATGCCCCAAGTCTGTCAGTGTTTAAGAGACGTTTGGGCAACGCCCTTAGCATGCTTTAGTTTTTGGACAGCCCTGAGTTGGTCAGGCAGTTGGACTAGACGATCATTGTAGGTCCCTTCCAACTGAAATATTGTATTCTATTCCATTCTGAAAAGTTAAACAACCTCAGAATATCTGAAAGAACAGAACAGCATCCCCCTTAATTACAGTAGGAGCTGTATTAATCCTTCTATCCCTACCTCCCAAATAATCCACCTGAAATCATCTTCACTATACTAAACTCAACTAAGCTCATCTTCTAAAAGAAAATCTATGCTCACTCAGGAACCAATTCTTGTTCTGTGGCTGCTCAATGGAAATGAAATTTCAGTCTAATGGGTCTATTTATTTCTAGATAGGTGTAACTAGCAAAATGAGGACTGGTTTCTAGGATCCTAATCTGTCATTATAAACTACAAATAACTCATATTAAGACTCCTAATGTATGATAAGAGATTGATCCACTTGAGTCATCCTAAGGATATCCAAAGATTTAGGAAGGCTGTGTGGATCTCACCGATATTGTCTGTGTATGAGTGCTTATTCATACTAGAAAAGTTACTCTGGAAGATATACAGAACAATATTAAATGTGTAGGTCTATCAAAGTACCTCAGCTGTTCCAGAACTGTTTAGTTTAGAGATGAGAAATAGCTCGACACGCTCCCTGCTGAGCCACACTCAGAAAATCCTGACAAGTTTCTGCCAGGCTACGTACCAACACATGGCAACAATTCTGCACAACCCAAAACTCTCATATTTAGAATAAAAAACAAAATCACAACTTAGACCTGGATCTTTCCTTCCCCTCTCTTTCCTCCCCTCCATGGTCATTCAACATGTAAAATAAAGGAATATCTCCATTCACAATAATGATGAAACAGCTTTGTTCCCATCTAGCAAAGGACTGCAGTACAGACACATCCTAGACAGATCACAACTCTTTACTCAGCCCTTGCGTCCAACTGAACAACTAAGAAGAGCAGAATATTTAAACAAAGCATCATATAGTAGCCTACCACTGAACAAAAAATATGTGAGGCTGGCAAAGTGGCAAGAGATACCAATTACATCCACAGTTGCTGTGCACCCACCACCTCACAATAATAAATGGTGCAATTAAGAACAAGATAACCTTTCTGAAATTAAGTGAGTTCTGCTGCTTTTCCTTACTTCTCTTTCCTGGCCACAATCAGCAGCAATCTGATGGACCCAAATGGCACATTACAGAAATATGCAATTATTTTACAAGTAGAGAAATATTCCCTACCAATAGGCAGTTAGAATTGCCACACCACATCTTACTGGTAGACTGCCTTTTGCTGCCCCTTTTCTGTGTAGGATATGTAGTGGAAATCATAACCCTGACAATGGTTTCACACTTGGCAGACCTTCACCTCTGGTGCAAAAGACAAAATATGACCTTGCTGATGGAAAATAAATTAAAACATACAATAGATAAATACAGCATTATTTTCATAAGATAATCTTATCATCCCCCGAGAGAACAATACAGATGGGGAGTTAATCCAAGTGTAGTGAAGTAAGGTCCTTCTGCAGGGAACCAGGCTGAGCCCTGAGTCTGAAGTGCAAGGTACGCTTGCATGCCTTTATGAAATTTTTCTCTGCATAGAATTATGAAAATGCAAGTGACAGCTATAATTGTTTGCAGAGTACAAGTGATAAGAACATTGTCAGATCGGGGAATGTTTATGTTTCCTATACTTCTCTTGCCTCCATTTTGAACTCCAACTTAAGAAACAAACACACTTCAATTAAGGACTGCCTGGATCCATCCTTTATATCCCAAAATAAGCTAGAATACTTTTTCTCCTTAAAATTTTTCATTATTTTTTTTTTCCCCTAAAGAAAAGTATAAGTGTTAGAGTGCTGCAACTAACCTTGCTAGTTGTCTAGTTCAGACATGCAGGCTGAAGAGTATCAGGATAGATAAAGAAAAACAGAATTCTCAATAATTTCCTACCTGAACCCAAACCATTAGAAATTTCACAATCAGAACCAAGGATAAACAGACTCTGATCCCCTGAAGTGTATCAGTATATATGGTTAGTTTGGCAAACGAGACAACATCCTTGATGTATCCTGCTTTTGACCATTCTCCACCTACTACAAATTGGTCTGATGTTTTCGTTTTGTTCTTAATTAGAACTGGACGAAGACTGGATTCAGTGGAACACAGCAAGTGTAAGCTTTTTTCCTGAACTAAAGTCCAGACCGAAGCTGTACATTGCTGAGGTTAAAAAAGTTTTAGCAGATGCTCCACTACGCAACCCCCACTTTCTGAAGCTGTTTCAGCCCAGAAGCATATTAAGCAGAAAAGTCTATCTCATTTCAGTTATCCTCCACACTCTTTGTTCAGATCAGAATTTTATGGCTGTCAAGGTGTGCTTTACTTCACTAGAATAAATGTGATTATGTACTTAAAACCTGGCACTCTCTTTCTATAATGAAACCCCAGAAAGCTACTTATACTCAGGATGAACATACAGATTTTTATCCAGTCCCATGAAATCATTAGGTGGCACAGTGTTATTTATAGCAAACACCTGGGCAACATTTTCAAAAGAGACAAATTCACACCTGTAGCATCAAAGCTGTTGGGAAAAAAACATTTAGTTGCCCAAATTACGTGAATCATACCCATGGTAAGAAATTGCTGTACCATGTTTCCTCTCAGAGAGGGGAAGATAAGTCAAAAATGGAAAGCAATTCAGGGTGTGAGTGGGGTGGTGGACGGTGGCAAGAATGGGGTGCTGGGGTTTTTTGTTTGTTTTGTTTTTAATGTCTCCAGGGTTTGGACCCTCAAGTAAAACCTCAGAGAGAACTGCAAGGCAACTTGATGATAATGGCAAAATCCTCCCCTTGCTCCAGTAGACAAAGAGAAGGAAAAAAATTAAAAAAAAAGAAAAGCCAGACCGAAAAATGAGGCCCTAATATACAAAGCCACATAGGTATCAAAAGCTGGAAACAATAACCCATCTATATAAGGGAAAATACTAGCTGAAGGAATCTATTAAAGCAAAGCCTTCTTTTAGCTCCTTGAATAGTGTAAATATTACATTAAAAAACAGACGTCAGCTTGTGGACTTTATAAGAGGCCATATCATTCTTCACTGGAGTAACAACTATGTAACTGCTGTGAAAACAGGATCTTGATACTATACAAGCCTGCAATATAGCTAAGGTATTATATAGGCTTTGACACTAATTTGGACAGGCTCCATGCCTTGGTGGAAAGTGGAACTTATGACTTCATCCCAAATAGAACTTAATAAAGTTCTGCAAATATTTGGACCATCTGAACCAATCAAAATGAAACAAAATAAAACAAAGTATTGTGTGCACAGCTCAGCTGATCCTGAAAGCTTTTTTGTGAATTCTGGGAGATCTAGTCCGTTGGGCAAGCTCTTCTCTAGAGAGCAGAGAGTCTTAGGGGCTGCCATGTCACTGGGACAAGCATTTGCAATACAAAGACTGCCATCATAACAGCCATAATCAAGAATTATAGACCACTGTCTTTGTTGAGAGACTTTCAACAAAGAAGTACCAAACACTAGTGTTACAGAAATCATGTGGAACTGCCAGATATTCATGGCTGAGTGGATCATGAAAATGAAAGACGCTGTTTATATGGTGGATGCTTCTTTAAAGATGGTTTCAGTCTTGAAAGAAACAGCACATGGAAAGTCTGAATGGTATCTGCCTGCACTGAAGCTCTTTTGTGGAGAGCACTGGGTTTCAGTTTCCAGTGGTAACACACTGGTATTCTACTCTGCACCAAATGGACCCCAGACAATGTTGAACAGTTCTCTAGAGCATGTCCTGAGAATCCGAGTACGTCAAAGCATTAATAAATACACCCACAAAATTAGCAACTTTACAAAACTTCTTTCCTGCAGATGGAGACAGGGAGACATATATGGTGACATGAAAATTAAAACTCATCCAGGAACTCGCTAGCAGAGTTAGGAACAGGCACTGATCTGACACTGAATCCAGCACTCTCTTATTTCCACCATCATTCATACCAGGTTGTTTTTACACAATGTAGAAAAATCCTAACTCCCTGGGACCAGCAGGCACTTGGCGTCCCTGGTTGTCCAACCATTACATGGACTTTGCCACTACCTGCACGCACACACCCCTGTGATAAATTGCCAGGGCTGATTACTCATGAAGCCTTCCAACATGTAAAAAACATAACACTTCCTCCTAAATCAAGAAATACACCATATGTCACGGATGTCATATGACAAGCATGGGTACTATTGGGATGACATCTATTCATTGATGACATGACTTCTGTCTCAAATCTGTCTCTTCAGAACTGCAGACAGCTGACCTTACTGGTTTCCACTGTTCAAAACAGAACGGGAACAAGCCACATACCTGATGCTGCAAAATGTGGGTTTAAAATCTTTCTTGGGCAAGGAACCATGATACCATTCATTTGGCTCCTATCTATATCAACAAAAAAGTTGTGCAAACACAGGTGAAGAATATGAGATGAGGCTACTGTAACATAAATTCCTATTCTGGCTTGTTCACTCTATCATGCCCATACATTACATACTCAAGTTTATACTTGAGTCACAAAAAATTGCATTTGCTTGCAAAAGCTAAATTAGGGTTAATGTGGTTCCTCCTCACAACAGCCTGCATGCATCATTCTGGTACCTCACAGAGCTGAAAGACAGGTTATTTTACCTGGTGTGAAGGGTCACCATCATCACATACAGTTCAGAAAATATCAATCGTGGAGTTCAAGTCATTACAAAAAACTAATACCTTTTAAGAAAAAGTGAAATATGTTATTTGTCATACTGAGTAAGTCCCTGTAACTATTTTTTTATATTTCCCATTAAAAGGCAATGGGAATTGGGATCCTGATTACAAATGAGGGGGGATTTTTTCAGCAGGTTTTGTTTTGTTTCTAATGCTACTTCCCTGGAACTTTAACTTTTAACATGAGTTACACCAATTGAGATGAAGGGTTTACTGGATATAGATTCTCTGCTTCTGGATAAAGACCTCCCACACTCTTCAGAACAGCTTATCTTGTAAAATGTTCTGAGACATGCAGGATTCAAACTCGTGTCCATGTTCTGTTTCAAAGTGAAGTGCATGACCCTTGCTCTCCACATGAATATACTGGCCACCATAAACCAGGCAGGTTTTTTGTTTGCTTGGAGGGTGGAAGATGGTTATCACTTGTGCTTCGTTTCCCACAAGTGCTACTCTTCTCCCTTCAGATGCTTTTAAAGAAGATTCAACTTACTGCAACATCTGCTATTAATGCTGAATACAATACAACCTTGTAACACCTTGCACTCTACGCTGTCAAAGGTCCTTAAAGAAATTCACATATTAGTTTTTTCAGTCTCTCTTTCAGTGAGATCAGCAGAAACGGGGAAAATGGGATGCAGACAATTACACAGTTCCCAGTTACACAGGAAATCTGTAGCACAGCCAAGAATCAATCCACACTGAAGTTGTACTGCACTCTCATCACCGTTCTCCCTTTCTTCCATGTCTGACTTACTAACTTTTCTTGACTTTAATGAGAAGTTCAGCTTTCAAAGAAAAATTTACCTATTCAAGAACACACTGTCCATCCTATCATAAAAAGCACTTTCATGAAAAGACACAAAATTAGTTTGATCTGCTGTGAGATGAAATACTAATTCAGAAGTGGAGCTAAAATACATCTAAGCTTTTCAGACAGTTTATGCCTCCAAAAAGCCAACCATGTCCCAAGAGATGCTAATTTTGAAACAGGACAGACCATAGGACTGAGCCATTCACTAGACAGATGTGGTCACTCCTCCATTTCTCAGACTCCATGACTAGCATTTACATAAATATTCTCAGGGTGTGGGGGAGGGAGCTATATCCAAGCCTTTTAAGCACAATTTATCCAGAGTGATAAAAACAAACATTACTTCTCTCCCTGGAATTAAGCTATTGATGTGCAGATAGTAATCCTTCCGCCACAAATGCAGTCTACTGTATAACTTACTAAAAGGGAATATTCATTAATTACCAGCAACTGAGTTCTAATTGCCTCTCATAAAGGTCAGGTGCAGATACATATGTTTCAGTTCCCTGGATTATGACACAGGAATATTTTAGCTAAGAGACCATAGTTTGTTGGGGGTTTTTTGGGGGGTGTTTGTTTTGTTTTGATTTTCCCCCTTCGTTTAGCCTGTTTTCTGTCCTGCTGCCAGTAACCTGAAAAACCTAATAATGACCTCTGATGCTAGTTACTAACCAGCCTTTCAGAGGAAGAATCAAAGGCGTCATACTGTTATATCACAAAATGCCTTATACTGCCAAACTGTGGAACTCACTGCCACAAAATAAAATAAAAATCTATAAGCATAAAAGTGAAAAAGGAATATATTTATGAAGGATGAGGATTCCTCCTTAGAAATCTTATCATGATACTGAGAGAAGCTGCAACATTACTGAAATTCACTAGCCTTTAGAAATGAAAATGGAGCCAGCTACAGGCTGAAAAGTTTTCCAATAAAGTTAAATATATGCTTTGTTTTGAACTGCTTATTCCATCCACCACCTTTTTGGCTTCCCGAACACCCATAGATATAGCAACTCTAGCTGTTGTACACTGTATACACATGATGCGTCATTTGTGACCTCATCTAACACTCAAAACCACTTCAAATAAATTACTTCTAATTGCTATCAGTCTAATGGAGATGAAGGCCATGCTTTTATTTCTTATCTTCCAGAAAACATGTCAGATCCATTGCATACACGCACACAGATACATAGTGTCTCACTGAAAACGGACTGGAATGCCACACCTGGCAGGCGGAAAGGTTGTTGGTACAGTGTTATGAGCTGAAGATAAGAATTAATTGTTCCTGAAACCTCAGAAGTCTCAACCACTGGTTTTAATGAAATGTATAATTGTAGTGCTTAAACCAAGATCAAGTTTTACAATAACCATGCCTGGCACAAGACTCACTATAGATTACTGATGGAGAGAATCCCATTTTAAGGAACTTTAAATTATAGCAGGGTTGCAGAGCACACTTTTAGTTTTAAGAACTCTTCTCTTCCCTTTACTCTTCTGTTGGTTTTTTATCATTCTCCTCAATACAAACAGATGTGAACTTGCTGCCTACACTGACTACATCAGCCTCCTCTTGTCGTTTACAGATCACACAAGTGTGCTTGTCCCTCTTCAAATATATTTAGCTCTGCTCTAGGATGGGGATCCCACCATCACCAGGCATTGATTTATGGGTATAGTACAGTGACCAAGAGGACAACTTTTCCCTGTATTTACAGAAATATTAAATGTACAGCTGAGGCCACAATGAATTATCCAGCGCCTTCGGCCCTCTGGAAAAAGCTTACTTCCCAAATTGAAGTCTACCAGTATTATGGATTGTTTCTCCATTGAACGTTTTACCTTTGTCATGGAAGTTGGTCTCCTGTTGGATATGTTCTCCTGACTGTGTTGCTGCCTAAGGATCATTCTGTCCGATTACCTGAAGTCCATACTTATGTTTAAAACCTCTTATATGCTCTACTTTTCTTAAGCCCCAAATCATTCAACTGATATTTTGTAGCTGATAAGTGTATAATCTAAATAAAGAGCTGCCAAATAAGGTAATTCATTAATTCCCTGCACTTCCAATAAAGAAGTTCTCAGGAACCTACCTTGCCTCAGCCCATTCTGTATAGTTCTTTTGAAGGTAAAGGGAAATGTCCACTATGGAGGATCTTACCAGTCAGGAAGTCAGTTCATGATCATTCTGCTACTCAGGGGTCTTCAGGAGAAGACAAAACCTTTCTCATGGACACAGTCACTCTCCAGGAGCGTGGCTGTGGACTTAGGTCGCACTCCTGAACCACAGCTCTGTCCCCATAAACCTGTGGCAAGCTTGAGGTCAAGGTTCTGCAGTGATCCCTGTGGCAGGTAAAGCCAACAATATGTCACTATCTCAACAAATTCTAAGCAGCAGCAGCGGGACACTATTGTTTTATTAACATCCAAGCTCTGCATTGTCCCTACACCTTTTTACTCTGTGTTATGTGAAAGTATTGTTTGGACATTTCCATTCTAGGATTAACCCTGTTCAGTTTACAGTCAACATACTGTGGATACTGAAAGGGACTTTTTCCTCACCCATGCAGCTTACCTTGTTTCCTTTCCAACAGCACTGTTTTCAGCTGACATAAATACCCAGCTGGTATTTATGTCATTTGGCCTGTCTCACCCTCACTTCGTTCATTCCTTCCTTCTCCTGGCATTCTTTAGGCAATGTGAAAAGCCACAAAACAGCCCAGCCTGCGTAACTGAGCCTCCTGTCTGCCACATGCCTGCACTGAAAGTTTATCCTTTTTGTCCTACTGTTATCTCCAGTGAACAACCACGTACAATCTTCTAAATAAAATGAAGTCACCTACCATTCATGGCAATCACCCTGCATATGGCTGGATGATGGGAATGAAATGTCACTAACCATGCTCAAAGGCACAAGGAGCTACCTAGGACACACGTACCTAGAGCCAGCACAGCTACCTAGGACAAGGCCCTCTGGGAGCACACACAGAATTTGTTAATGCCAGTCTCTAAAAGACTTCACTGTCCCAATGCTGTGAACAATGTGGACATGTCCACTGTCTGCATTTCCAGTGACACCACTGCTTGCTCCAGTTCATTTCTGCCCCTTTGTTAAGAGGGAGGACAGTTAGATGGTGAGAGCAGCCATCTGCCTCCCTCCTTTAACCCCAGTAACTATTAAAAAACCAGTAAGGTTAGGATCTGTTGGACAGGTGAACAAAGGGATAAATTCAGACTGAGAGACCCATGGTTTTACATTGCTAACCCAACGCTTCAGTGTATCATTTCATTGCTTTGTCTCTCTCTCCCTTTTCCATAAACTCAGGTTTCCTTTCTCCCAGTCTTCATTTCTCTCACCTATTACATCTGCAAACTGTTTGCAATGCCAAGTGCTTTTCAACAGATGACTGAATATCATGGAAGACGATGTGTTTTTCACCTTGATTCAGGTTGGTAGCTGAAACTGTCACATCTGACTGAATGAAAACAAAACAATTCTTCAGAACAGTAGGAGGAAATTTCTTTCTTTCTCTTCATGGCTGTCACTAGATCCTAGCAATAGTTCTTTATTGTTGGTGTTTCTAAAATTTTCACTGAAAAGACGGGGAATTCAGCAACTCTTCCTGCTCAGTATTCCCTGGCTTTTGAAAGGCTGATGAGTATTCAGTGAAATTCTTAACACAGAGAAGAGCAAGCCCTAGTCTGTGCCAAATCTGCTTCTCACATACCAGAGAAATATACTAGTTATTTACATATTCTTTGCTTTTGCTTATCCACCTGAGACTAATCAGAATGGTGAGAACTGCATTGTGCACAGCATATATTATTATTATTGCATACCGTCAGCAGAACTGACTCATACTTGGATTGTGGAGACCCAGAACTTTTGCAAGAGGACAGACAAGGACAGAACATAATGCAGTGGCAGCAACTACATCACAAAATCAGCATTTACACATACTTCCCATACAACGGAATTGGATTGCTCATCATTATTTTTTCTTAAGTACAGCAAATTACACCATCTTGGTAGAATGACAGCTGGATAAATGTTTTCTTTTTATTTTTCTTACCGCCCCCCACCCCCCCCCACTTTTTTTTCCACAGTGGGGTCAAATCTGCTCCCACCGAGCTCTCCCAGACTCCCACAGAATGAAAGCCAAATGCAAAACATAGCATTAGGCATGATGATGACAATTTTCCAGCTACCACTGTATAAACTCAGGACTATTTTGGGTCTGATTTTTTGAAGTGTTGAGTGCTAACTTCAACTGAAGCACTAGTAGCACACCTGAAAAATGCAAACTGAAAGATGGACACCCGAATTCTATTTACTCAAAATATCTATAGCAAATACTGTGGCAAGTTTACAGAGTTTATGTCTTCAGCAGTCTGAACAAAAGACCTGGGAGGACATTTTCTAACCAGCAGCTAACATTGTTGGAGAGAGAGAGAGGGAGGAAGAAACTAAAAATATTCCGTGCTGTTCCCAGGGGGGGATGGGAAAGAGACTTTTTGATTATACATAAATAAAAATATAATTTCAGGGCCCTGACCCAAAATAACCTGTTATACCAGGACAAATAAATGAGTCTGCCACTGTTAGCCTTGCAGTGTGGAAAACAAGAACTAAGTAAGATGAACAATTCGGAAAAACTCCTTATCTCCTCTTGTGTCTGCTACAGTGTGGTCTGTTTGATATCACAATTCCAAGCTGTAATAATGGTGTATCAGCTGAACTGTGCATTTTTTACTCCTTGACATAAAATTCTTCCTTTAAACCACTATAAGATTGACTCCAAGAAAAAAATAAACATATATTTTTAAGAGTCATCTCTCACATCATTAAGCCTACTACATTGTTTCTCCAAATAAACAATTGCCATAGGAGGGAAAATACTAAGGAAAAAAACCATCAAGAGACAATTACAAGAACATAATGAATTAACTACAGGAACATTACTTAATTACAGGAACACATTCTCTGCATTAAATGATGTAGAAGGAAATGTATATCATTTTACGCTTTATATTATACTGTATTATCCATGTTTGCAAATTTGGGAGCTACTACAGCCTGCAATAGGCATTAAGAAGTGTTATTAACCAAACAGCTCTTTCACACTGAAAAGACACCAGTGCACCATTAATGAGGAAATGCATGCATTTGCTGCATTAGTGACAGTCTTGCTGTATTCTGTCGTTTCCCATTATGTTCTGTGCTTGTCATAGGCCAGAGTTTCTGAATTTACTGCTCTAAAGCCTACTTGCATTTATGACAGAGTAATTTTGGAAGCTATGTGCCTGTCTTCCATACCTAGACTAAAGATACTGGAATGACCCAATATCAGCATCAAGCTAACAAATCATTCCAAACATCTGAGCATGAAGTCATTCTGTTAACAGAAAAAGGAACAGATGGTGGTGGGAAAAAAGCAAGTTAACTCCACAATTGCTGGCATTTTCCAAATATCCAGCTGAAGGAATGCTGTGGTTTGCAAAGGGCAACATCCTCCCACTGTGACTTACCAGTGTTATGAGATTTCTACTGAGCCATAGGCTAACTTAAAGCAAGTCTATTTTCAGAAAATTCATTTGAGAAATTCCACATTTCAGACTGTTTCACCAGCAGTCTCCTGAGCTAAGGAAGTCATGCAGTAACTCGGACCAAAAGCAACCATGGATCCAAGGCACTGGGAGGGAACCAAATAACATCTTCTGGTCAGCCTATTTCAAGGAGCTGGTCTCACAGCAATAATACAGGACACAGTAGGTTGCAGAGCCTTACTGTTGTCCTTTTCCTTTATAGGGCCATACAGCTGCTCTCCCAGTTTGATTTATGGTCAATTCAGAGAATCACAGAACTTAGGAAGCCTCAGGTTAGAAGGGACCTGCTCAAAGCAGAGCTAATTTCACAGCTAGATCAGATTGTTCAGGTCATTATCAAGGTTTGTATACGAGTTAAATTAAAATGTTGATTGAAGAGATGAACTCCTGACACAAACTTGTAAAGTATTGGTAGGAAGAGAAACAATTTTCTGATGCAGCAAAGATTTCAGATAAAGTCCAATTCTTCAGCTCTGATGTACAGGGTGGGCTTTTCTCTGTGGTCATCAGATATCCTCATCATTTAGCCAGCAATAGACTTGCACTCAACACTCCAAATCCCACACAGCTTCTTCAGCCTCCTCCTGTCTACCAGCCACTTTTGTTTTTAGGCTATCACATGTGTTGTGAGGGTTATTGTGCGTTTTTCAGACTTCCCAGGAGAAGGGACAGTAAAAGCACCCACCCACACTCCCTCTAAACACTTCATGTGAAGCTGGGAAAAAAACTCTCATGAAGTCACATCCTTACAAATTGCTTCTCAAATACTGCAGCAAATCATCTTGTGTGTTCATGCCTGCTGCTCCCCAATACAGCATGTGGAATAACAACTCTAAAGTAAGAAATTTGTAAGCGACACACATTAAATGCTCCTTAAAGCTATAAATCCATAACCAAAACAGTTTAATATTCCAAATCAATAACAGACTCTAACAGTATTTCAAAGAGGAAAAGTACTGCAAGAAGATAGAATTGAAAACAATACATCTTCAAGCCACCCACTTCATTTATTACGAGACAACCATGTGCTTGGCACTCTTCATACAGAAAGGATGAACCCCAAAGGACTTTCATAGCTCAGATCAGACAATACAAAACCAAAAACACACGCTCAGACAACACAATGGTGTGATCTTCATCTGGTATATTGTATCACTAAATGAGACCAGATGAAGATCCATTTTCTCTCTTCTTTAGGGAATATTCAGGTTCCTCTGAATATCTCCAAGTATATCTCCTACTTTAAAGTAGGAACCTGAAGAAATGAACTCTTTCCTACAGCCAGAATTGCAGAACTCCTATCTAAATACAACAGATGCAATGCAGCCTCCTGCTCTTAATGCCTCCATATGAAGCCTTATATGCACAGAAAAGTCCTCAGGGTTTTGGAACAAAAGCCTTGCCATTTCACTCAAGCTGAGAAATAACTGCCTCTCCATCTTAACCAAGCTGAAACTACACTTCACAGTGCAAAAATACAGAACAGAGCAACCCAAGAACAAACAGTAGGTACAGGAACTTTCATTCACTTCAGAAAGTTTTCCCCAAAGGCAAGGACGACTCCAGGTTTTATATTTCAGTCCATCTTCTGCTTCATCCTTAGTAGGCTATGGTAATTATATCAAAAGCTACAAAAGCATCTTAGATTCCTTCAGCAGATTTCATATGTTTTTTTATATATACACACATACACATATATATGAATTTATAGTATACATAGGAATTAATTTTTATATTTATAGTTTTAAGAGAAGGATGAATCCAAGATATAGGGTGAAATGCACTCTCTGGAATCTGGAACTATAGATGGATTTCAAGCATTTTTTTTTATAACAGTAATACAGCCTGGGGTTGGATTAGAAATCTTGTTTGGAGCTCTGCAGGAGTCTGAAGGCAGGCACGGGCATGGGGGTGGAGGACAGAAGTATCTTATTCTGTATCCAGCTGCACAATATCAAGCTATATTTTTTATGGTGACATTTTGCTGACAATGTAAACCTCAAGGGCAAAGCTCAAAGAGAAGCTCACAAAGAAAGATAAAAAACAAAACCTGATATGTAGACATTATCTTCATTAATGTTAGACAGCCAGCATGGGTCCAAAGTGAGAGTTTGTGAAATTGAGCTGCAAATGATATAAAAAGACTGCAGTAAAGTTACTAAAAGTTAAAGTCTGACTAAGTCTAGGATTCCCCAGGACATTCTGCAAACTAATGTGGGACTGGATGCAGTCCTCACATTAGGAAAATGGAACTTAACACAAGGTGAGGCAGCAGTATTTGCTGCTTCTTTCTGGGAGAGGTGTAAACTTTCTCTAGAAGGGCATCTGGAGCACTCTGCACCTGGATTGCAGCTTCACTGCTTTCACCACTGATCACAGAATCACAGAATTATCTAGGTTGGAAAAGACCTTGAAGATCATCGAATCCAACCATCAACCTAACACTGACAGTCCTCAACTACATGTCCCTAAGTGCTATGTCAACACAACTCTTAAACACCTACAGGGATGGGGACTCCACCACTGCCCTGGGCAGCCCATTCCAATGTCTAACAACCAGTTCGGTGAAGAAATACTTCCTAATAACCAGTCTAAACCTCCTCTGATGCAACTTGAGGCCATTACCCCTTGTCCTATCACTTGTTAATTGGTTAGAGACTCATTCCCACCTCTCCACACCTCCTTTCAGGTAGTTGTAGAGGGTGATGAGGTCTCCCCTCAGCCTCCTCTTCTCCAGACTAAACAACCCCAGTTCCCTCAGCCGTTCATCAGACTTGTGCTCCAGACCCTTCACCAGCTTCATTGCCCTCCTTTGGACACGCTCAAGTGTTTCAATGTCATTTTTGTAGTGAGGGACCCAAAACTGAACACAGTATTCGAGGTGGGGCCTCACCAGTGCTGAGTACAGGGGTAGGATCACTTCCCTGCCCCTGCTAGCCACACTATTTCTTACACAAGCCAGGATTCCATTGGCCTTCTTGGCTACTTGGGCACACTGCTGTCTCATGTTCAACTGGCTATCAATCAATACCTGCAGACCCTTCTCTGCCTGGCAGCTCTCCAGCCACTCCTCCCCAAGCCTGTAGTGCTGCTGGGGATTGTTGTGGCCGAAGTGCAGAACCCAGCATCTGGCCTTCATACAGTTATAAGGTCATGATCTGTGACCTCAGTTTAAAGGACTTGGACTCCTTAGTGACTGTGTAATGCACAAAACTGCCTTCCACTCCATCCTTCCTGCTCCTTGCAGTGAGCTCTCCCAAGTCTGGAGACTTCACTGTAAAATCCATTCCTATAAGAATACCTTAGAAGACAGATAGGTGCAGCAATGAAAAAGAATGACCAGAGCTTAAACTGAAAGTATAATCAGATTTTTAAGACTGTATCTTAAAAAAGGAAAAAAGGGAAAGGGGAGAAAGGAAAATATGGGGAAAGGGAGAAAAGGGGGAAAAAAAAAGAAAAAAAAAAGAAAAGAGAAAAGGGAAAAGAGGAAAATGAAGAGGTATGTTGTATGCAGTCAAGATGTGTATATAATGCAGGTAAAAGGTGTGAGAGAAGAGCATGGCCAGAACATTGCCACAGAGTTTCTTAACTCCGCTACTCTTTCTTTCAGGTAGAGAGAAATGCATTTATATATAAACTTAGTAATGACAAGTTCTTTGAAATTATACAATAATTTAGATCAAAGACTTTTAGAATCAAGGAGTTTCCCCGACTCCTCATATTCAGTTTACAATTTTTTTTATTCATCAGGAAGGTGAAAAATGTAATTGACAGATATTACAAAAAATAATTGTAGGAGGTGGAATCACAAGGAAATTCTCTTTTCTGCATATCAGCTGTTACAGTGTATGGTTCAGATACATTTTCCTCAGATTTTTTAAAGCCTATTTTGCTATTGTGGAGAAGCCTTTCCCTAGATCTGTTTTCTGTAATAGAAAAAAGTATAATGAATTTAAGGATTATAAGCACGCACTCTTTTTTCAGATGTTGTAAATGCCTCTTTCTGGAAAGTTGCAGTGTGATGATTATTATTCAGTCTCAAGTAGTGAAGCAATCTGACTTGAGTAGGTAAAGCACAATCAACTCAAAACAGCTATTCTAGGGTACAACTAGAATCAGATGAGTACAAAATAACTCAAAATATCTAGGAGAGCTCAAGATAGTTATTAGGATTGAGTTTTTGTGGGGTTTGTTTGTTTGTTTGGAGAGAAGTTGTACAATACAGCTCATACAGTTTGATTGTACTTTGGAAAGAGATTCGCTACCTATTTTTCCTCTCAATGAAACATAGAAGTAAAAAAAAAAACCAAAAACCACAACTTGTTTAGCTCTGCAAAATGCGTGTGCTTCCTACTAAAATCTGTTCAACTGAAGCCTTACAAATTAGTCTCTGGAGGCAGGAAAGGCCATATAAAGAAAACAACTTGACTTGTTTTCCAATAGTAATAAGTCTAAGAGCTTGTAGGATTGTACAGAAGGCAATATAAGCGATTGCCCCCACAATGAGGCTTCATTCTTAGAAATGCACACTGCATCCAAGGCCATGTGTGCTGAAGCAGTGCAATACCTGCATGTTCTACCCATTTTGGAATCCCAATACGAGCTTATTTACAGGTGAAATAATTGAGCTGACAACTTTTTCTTTCTATATCATTATTTGATCAGTATTTAATGAGATTATGTACTTTAGTACCAGCTCCTGATAAAACTGCACTGAACAACTGCAGTTTTCTAAACCTTGACATCAGAAATTTTACCATTTACAAATAAATACATCTGAAAGCATGGCCTAGTGCTTGATCTAATTCCTACAAAACATATAACTAGTAGGAAATCTAAAGATAATTTTACAGGAAGGAATTACAGAAGTCAATTTTATGTTTTATGTAAATCTAAATTTCAGCAGATGATGAAACATGAAGATTATCCTAAACAAAACCAGAATGTAGTACCTGAACTGGGGGAAGATGTCATAATTTGCATTCTGCCTTATATGGCTTTACTTATAAATCAGTATGGTATCAGGAGAAGTTCACACTACAGAGAAAAACACATAGTACGGGTGTTTTGAGTAGACGGTCAGGTGTCATCAGTGGTGACCAAATAATGATTCTTCTGATGCAAATTAATACAGCTGCATCTCTCATTGTCCACTCTGTCCTGATTATTGGCAAGGTAGAGGACAGCTAAGACTGAAAGCACACTAACATTTTCTAACAGAGCAGTCTTTATTCCTTGCAAATAGCTACCCTGCAAATGAGTGAAGAATTCATTATAGTTGCTAGCTGAAGCTACACCTTTAGATCAAATCATTGGTGATTTGTTTTTAATACTAACAGTTTCAGATACAAATCTAGAATAGCCAAAAGTGATGGCTGTATAATACTGCATGAACACTCCTCTGTAGGTGGACACAACCATGAAATTTCAGTCCAGAACTGAATGTCTTCTGAGTACCATGGAATGTTGACTGGCAAGCTGTGCCCCTGGCATATAACTTTAAATGCACAGACATACATATATGTCTTCCTCTATTTCTTCTGAAAGGCTTCGTATCAGAAACAGGTGGCATGAGTTTTTTGATACAACAGTGACTTTCTGCTACCACATTGGGAACAAGTACCATAGAAGATTATATCCAAAGTCTAACGGCCAAGATAAGCAGGCAGTGATATTCATTTTTGCAAGTGACATTTGTTTACTTAAGACAGTCCACTAATCTCACCACCTTTGGAGCAAATCAGGGCACTCTGCCTTCTGTTACTTTCGGACTAGAAAAGGCATCTGAGATTAATGATTATGAACAGTTGCCTCAACCTGTACTTCTTGACCTTTTGGTTCATAGTGTTTTCACTTGCACATTACAAAGAATAGAGCCCTTGCCTCCCAGGAATCTCAAAGAAAACAATATGATCAAGACAGAACTCTCCGGGGGCTTGTCCTGGATGGCTGACAGCATTCTGCCAAGTGAGGAACTGGGCCCTTTGTGGCTAAAACTAGATTGCAAATTCTTCAGGGAAAAGACAGCTTTCCTCCAAGGGGAAGCCTGCAACAAGCTTCTCTGTCACTGTAAAGCAATGATGATAGGTGGATTAGGTAGTAGGCTAGAGAGAGAAATAGGTCATCACTGATCATCTGACTGCCTGTGAGGGAAACAATGAATAACATCGGACAGTTAAAGTTTCAAGTAATTGAAAGTATCTACAATGTAATGAATAGACATCTGGCAACAGTATCCTGTTCCAGTTAGCACATCATTTTGGATAGCTGGAGTTCAGCTAACTGAGGTTGTACTATAAATGCATTATAAAGATTTTCCAGTATGCAGCTCCTTTAACTCTGGAGGTGTTTTCAAGATTCTTATATCAAATCCACTGCTTAAAAAAAAAAAAAAAGTGTAATGTAGTGAATCCAACCAACATATTAAACACATTAAAGTCTGAATCTTTCTGCCAAGGCTCACTGGTCCGGTTGGTGGAATGTGTGGTTCTCTAAGACGGCTACAAATAGATTCTCTCCCACCAGAGCTGAAAAAGCCAGCTGAGCCAGCCAGCAAAAATGTAAAGCAGACATTAATCACAGCAGCCTGCACCTTCCCTCCACTTGCAAGCTCTGTGTACAAGCAGCAAGAAGAATGGAGAGAGCACCAAACACAACTAAGCCTAGACTGCACTTATGCACTTCCTGAATTATTGCTGCCTCAGAGGCACTGTAACTAATTTGTTGCTATTAACTTCCCTGTGTGATGCATTTCAACCAAAAGCAACACACATGCAGAGCACCCACCTCATTGGTTTGACTGACATTTTCTTTAATTACATGGTAAGAAAGTTTTGTTTTTTACCCTGAGGAAAGAAAGGCAGTAAATACAATCTTGGGACCATCATCAGGGTTTCAGTCTGCCATCTTCAATATTGAAAACTAAACCTCCTCTTGCAGCTTCTGTTATGCAGATTTACATTAAAAAAGTGATGCTCTCATAGCATGACTTGCACATCCGGGAAATAAAACTAACAAACACACCACACCTTTTTTCCCTGACATTTATTATTAATGAATATATGCTATTAGGGCTATCTTTTTTTCTGACTGTTTGCTAGAACAGCAAAATGTTTCCACCACACCACTCCTGCAGGAATTCTTCTTTTCCAAGTTTCACGACAGTGATACAGCTTCTCAATTCACCCATCATTCTTCCAGCGACAAGATACTCAGTTTGATACATCAGCCTCTGATTTACTGCTACTCTCAGAGATTTCTCAGAAATTTGAAGACCTTTAATGGTGAAGCATTACACAGAAATTGACAGGAACAGGTCTTCTTCACTTTCCAGTGCAATACAGAATATTTCCTACAAGGTCTGGAAGACCTTGCACTACCAAGTTTTAAGATGCCACTATTATTACGTATTTGAGAAATATTCAAAGGCATCCTGAAAGATTTCAGTAATGCATTTTCTACAAAAGTTTTAAATAATTCCTTAAAACGTTTCCACAATAGATTTTCTTCCAGCTCAATGAAAAAAAAAAACCCAAACCAAAACACAAAAACAAACAACCAAACAACAACAAAACAAACCCAAAACCAAACATATAAAAGATTCTAAATGGGATAATGTATGATTTTTAATTTAACATTCTCTTCAGAAATCACACATACATACACTACTTGTAAGAAAGTTGTGCCGCACTCATGCTGATAAAAATCCTTACATCACTTAATCATGTTCTTGAGTAAACAGTAGATAAACATGTAGTTCAAATCTAGATGTATATCAGTAATTATGTACATGCACACAGTATTTACTGGTGAGCTACTTCAATCAGGACAACAGTAGTACCTTCTTTTTGCTGCAGTAAATCTGCCATTTCTTCTCTGGCGGGAGTGCAAACATAGCCTCTCTGTTCTTGTCTGTGAGATCCAATTCATCCTGGAAATTGTGAAGAAGAAAAATAGAAGAAAATCCACAGTCAATATGTGCACTGGTAACTTCTAATAGATTGAAAGGAATCTGGACCAGGTGAGTTGACTAGCCTTCAATCAAAAGGCAGAGGACTTAGTGGCTCCCAAAAACTCCAAATATCATTGGTTTCATAATTTTTCCCTTGCTACTGCAAGTTATCCCTGTCAGGGTATAACCTATGAAGAGAGGCAGTCTGAACAATTCCCATGTCAAACTTCTGTTACTAGTGATTAGTCAGGGATGGGAAAGTTCCCGAGAGGCATGAAGTGAAAAACTCAAAGTACTGGCTTACGTAACACAGACACTGCTTACAACTCTCAGAGAAAGACTGAAAATTCAATATACCTTTTTCCTGTCCTGCAGTATGAGCTTGGTCTTCCATAGAAGGAGAACAGTGAAATCACTGTATCTTTTAAACAAAGGTCACAAGACAGTTGTCTAGTGGCAGTAATGTCAACTGCAAACTACAGGTTGAAATGTTTGTCCAGATGTTTGTCCTCTGAACCACACAGTCCCCAGCACAAGAAAATCAGTCTTTCAGACATAAAGGATGTGTCTCCACACAATGTCACATCAGGTTGAATAGACCAGCAAATCCAGTCTCTTTAGGAAAAATGAGTACGGTGGAACACACCCTTTCAGAGCACAGCCAGCCTTACATTTGTAAAATGAAGGTGAATGCTGTGATCTGGAACTGACTCCCAACTCTTGTCACAAGCTCCCTCTGGATACGTCACTGAATTCCCCAGATTCAGTTTCTCTTCTGTAAAAGGTGGATAACAATACACTCTCTTCCTATACATGTCTCTCAAATCATCAAAGCAGAGACTGCTATTTGCTCTGTGTTTATTCAGCGCTGGCCAGAACAGGGCTCCAATCACAGCTGCCAGTTTCAGGTGCTAATGGGAATTAAACAAATAAGAATGGTCTTCATAGCAAGCAGCCTGCATGAGCAGGTACAGATGAAGACAACTAAATGAGAGTTTCAGCAATATAAAGACAAGCTTCCAATAACACTTGAATAAATCAGTTTTGGCAGGGTTTTATTTTTCCTATATATTTGAAAGTGTTTGGAGAAGGAAGTGTCCAGGGATCCAATATCAAGATGACATTGCAGCACTGAGAACGTTGCATATGCACATTCTGGCACCCACACTAACCTAGCCCAAGCAGAGACAATACCTCTTTAACTCAGCCCAACAATAGCTCATTTGGAAAGCATTCAGGGCTAGGAAACTTGTGAAAATAGTGAGCTAAATTGCACACTGAGCCTGGTAGCGGCTGCTGACAGATTTAAAAGCCCATAGAGGTTTCAGCTGCAAAAAGGTACAAAAGAAATGCAAACAGTAACAAGGCGAGGTCAGTGCCAGCAGCCTAAGGTAGAAGCTGGAGAGTTTTTTTAAACAAGAAAAAGTTTAAAAGTAAAAAAAAAACCAAACCCCCCAAAACTTTAGCTTTGCAAAAAGAGTGCAAACCATGTGGAAATGTTTAGGATGAGTTTCCAAACAAGGGGGCAGCCAAGCAAGGCAAGAAGTTTTATCTTTGCTACACACAATTAGAAAGCTCAGGCCAGGATCACATTCTTGGGGGGAGAGGGAGAGTGAAACGACATGTAAGGTCTTAAGACAAGCAAAGGAATGCTGTTGGAGGTCAAGCGTGTGGGAGGGAAAGGAGGGGCAAATGGGGAATCAGAAATGCCAGGTTTGGAAGAACCACCAAAGAGGCCAGAATACACATCTGAAATGAGTTGGCTGAGCTCAGCTAAATTCTTATAAAAAATATGATTATTTTTGTTTTATTGAACTGCTTAATGATCTTAGCTTTTTTCCCTCCTTTTTTTTTTTTTGGTAAATAAAAAGCAACTAACTTGATTCTCTGATCCATACTGCTGTTTCTGGAGTATGATGGCAGATCAGACAAGCAGCAACAGCTCCTCCCAGAAGCTGTGCACAGAACTGAATGATGATCTCAATCAATATAGTTCAAGACAATCATTGTGTCAAAAGAACACTCCCATTGACTAAAAATCACCCAAGGGGCAGGATGCCGCCACTTAGCAGTTTCTAGACAGTGCCCTGGACACTGGTAGCACCAGGAACATAAAGAGCATTCTGCCTTCAATAGGGCAATAAGAACATGCAACTTCCAGTCATTTAATTTTGCATCCTTGTAGCATGACATTCTTTTCAGGACAGAAGCCTAGAAAGGTAGTTTGAAGGGACGGAAGATTCAGTGGGAACAAAGTGCATCCAGACCCCACTTTGATGTAACTCCGGAGGGTAGATTAAACCAGAAGAACCATCACATTAGCTGAGGTAACATAGTAACAAGGAAACTGCTCTGGGTTCCAGGCATAACGTGATTACCAAGGGCAGACCCAAACACACCTCACTGGAGAACAGCACACAGAGGATGGATCATCCTTCCTTTTGAAACAGTTAGTGTTTGTTTTCATTTAGGAGGCAAAATGCTGAGTTCTAACCCCCAGGTCAGATGGGCAGGTAGCAAATATGAATATTCAGTAGTGAAAGAGAGATGTTCTCCAGAATGCAAAGCAGCAGTCAAGCTCTTCAACACCCTTTCCTGAAGTTAGTCATCAGTAAGTGTGCTCCTTCTCCGAGAGGAAGAAAGGAGTGGGAGGAACTAAAGAGGCCTACATGCCTCCCTCTACCTACATCATTAGTCAAATCCCACCCTATAAAGAACCAAGAAATTCCTCCAAATTCCAAGAGACCTGAACCCTTCTTCTGGAACCCTCCAGATCATCTTACCTCTCCCATCCTCAGCCCCTTTCTACAGAAGAAGATCAGAAGACCACCATGACTGCCCAAGAATCCCCTGGATCTAGCAAAGAAAGAAGATCCTGGATCAGGTAGACCATTTTCCTATTCTGATGCAGGATCCTAATATAAGGAAAATTGCTGCTTTGGAGGAAAACAGGAGGAACAACAGAAAGAGTAAATTTCAGAAGGGTAATCTGCTCCATGAATAGGTCATTCTGACCCAACGACAGAGACAGAACTGGCAATATATAGAACGTCACACTCTAGAGTTAGCTCAGTGACAGCAAGCAGCTATTGAAGGAGAAAGAAATTGCAGAGGTCAGTAGGAAAGGGGAAGAAGACAAACTCTGAATGCAGCCATCAAGACTGTGACTGAATGCCCAGGGAGCAAATGTAAAGGGCAAGAAAAAAGGGTTGGTAAGAACAAAGGGGGGAAAACTCCCTCCTCCACCTGTGCCAGATCCCCAAGAGAAATGTAGTAACTCCTCTTCTATGCCTTGGATAGGTGGCCTGGTTCCAGCAGGTCATGCCAGCATGACCCTGCACAATGGAGTCCAGCCTCCTGGGTCTTAAAAATATTTGAAATTGCAAGTGTTCTCATGAAACATGGATTAAAAATACATTTGCCAGGCTAGCCTGAGGGAGATGTAAAGTATCTCCAGTTAATATTCCTTACATTTCTCTCCTTTATTTCCTATTTTGTTTACTAAGAGAGGGATACATTCAAGTTAATTTCACCTTTATGTGGGCTTTTTTTTTTACTTACACAGATTCAATTTCAGTGATAAAACACTTAAAATGTACTGGAGCTGGATTTGAGGTTCAAATATTTCCAGCCCAGTTCTCAGGCCAAAAGGGAAGATGGCCTCCATTCAAAATGGCTACAACCCAAGGAAATAAGAGACAAAGAGAGGGAACAAGAAGGAGTAATAGGTAGGAAACATAAAAACAGTATTTTGTGGGATATAAAACCCACATCATATCCCTTGGTTTTGAAAACATTCATCGAAGTGTGAAAGCTGGACTTGATGCTGGGTAGCCATTGGCTCGATAATGATATCACTCAAGGCCCCAGAAGAGCTGGACAGAAAAGCATTTATCACCTAGATGGGGCAGCACTTTTCTTAGTGACGTGAAATGAAATTAATATAGAGAAAAATTAATACTTTGGGAATGTAGAAGAGTGGTTCTCTTGGAGAGAGAACCCCTAAAGGAGAATCTTTAATGCCTACCAACACCTCTGTACTGAAATGTGTATTGCATTTCCACCATTCAGTCATCTGTGGAAAGGTGGGGCAGAGTCACAGGATAGCTTCTCCTTCACCAGTCTACTTTACCTGGCCTTGAAAGAAGACTTATACAGTCCATAAAAATTTTGGAATTTAAATGGGAAAAACATAAAATAGTTTGAAAAGCAAACTTAGTAAGATACTGAAATATACAATGAGACTTCCCATTTTCAGCATATCAACGCTGAAGCCACAGCAGGGGTAGGATGGCAACCTCAAGACTATGAGTACGCAGAGTATCAGGGCTTCAGGGCTCCAGTACCTCTTGGCTTCAAGTCAGAATGCTGGAGATCAAGAGCCCCAAACTCAGTTCTTCGGGATATTTGGACCCTCATGGAAGACTTCCTCAGTTCCAGTTTCTCATTCTACTTGTCTCACTTCCACTGGCTGCCAGACATCCTGGCCACCAGAGAGGTTCCCAGTGACTTAAGGTCAGACATCTTCATTTTGTGAAAGACAAAAATCCAACACCACAAAACAACCAACCAACCAGCCTTCAGAGACTGTTGGGGTTGGTTTTCTGGGGTGTTTTAGTTTGGTTGTTGGCTTTGTTTTGCTTCACAAAAGTTTAATGAATTGTGCATAGCAGTCCCAGCATAATGGAGCAAAGAATTCTGACATGATATGCTTTATTTACTTCAGGCAGTAACTTCATTAATATGCACATAACACATATTTTTCCAGGAGGGAGAGGAGATTTTGTCTATTTTCTTGTGTTTAGTTGGATACCTGTCTTGCTTCATCAATTTCTTATAATTTGTGCTACAGACAGTTGAATTATACTTTTAATTTTTTATCTGTAGGTCACAGTCTCTCTTTCAGTGCTCTTGAAAGCACATCCTTTCTGTAAGCATTTACCCCAGGCCCATGTTTCACATTTAATAGCTTCTTTTATAATTGAGAGAAGTTAATGACATGTAAAAGCATATTCTCATTTTTCAAATGTTTTTTTCTGCCTACAAACATATTCAGGTAATTATTAAAGAATTATTAAAGAATGAAATCCTTTTACCATCCCCAGAGGGAACACCATCGGCATGAAATCAATCTTTATTTTACGCCACAGAATCCAACCCTAAGACATAAGACTGGCCATAAGTCATCATCATTCATCACTTCTGCTGTTCAGAGATGCCTATTTTGATTGTCTGATTACAACTCTGTTGCGCTGTTTGGTTCTTTAATAGTGGATGAATATTCAAGCAACAGGACAGCCAGGACTCAGCATTAACAGGCACCATGGGAACCAAATCCTCAGGTGTTACAAACTGGCAAAGCTCCCCAGAAAGGTTAAACATTACTCTCCCTTGTTAAACTCAACATGGAAACTAAAAAGCTTCCGGTCAGATAAGACATACAGTTTTCTGACCTCTGACCAGTACCAAAAGCTTCAGAGGGCTGTGCAAAAGCCCTGCGAGCACGAAACCATAGAGCAAACTCTGTAGATGGTTACACACTTCCCAACTCCCTGCCTCAAAAAACTGGCCGATTCTGTGATGCAGGTGAGTTAATGTTCTTTTCAAGATGAGGATAGCATTGGTATTTGCAAATATTTTTTTGCACAGCTCTGAAGTTTTCCTTTTGCTCAGTCACACCAGCATTATCCTTAATGGTTCTTTGAGAGTCATCAAATAGGTACCAAAACTTAGAAAGTAGGAATAATATTAAGGAGTCCTTACACATTCTAGAAAACCTCCATGATTTGAACACTTGTTATTTGAATAACTTGCTTGCATACTCACCTCAAAAATTTAGGTTCATTTTTACATCGTGACCTTGCACTGTATGAATTGTAGTTAAATGCAGTGCTCATCTTGCTTCCTATTCACATCCTCATTCTTTTTCCTTTCTCTTGCACACACCTACATTTTCTTTTTTTTAACTCTCTCATATTTTTCTCACTCCCCTTGACCTTTTTTTCTCTCATGCACAAATGCACTCTTCCTTACCCACCTCATCAATCATTTTCTCTCAGTCTCTTAACAGCATTAAACCCACCAAGTTACAAAATGAAGTATTATACACCATTGCCAGTGTAATAAATTCCCTCTGCGGTATGACGCTTGTTGCCTTAGGTTCTCCTAGGACATTTATATAGATGCATGTCACCATGTCCCCAAAAGGGCCATGTTCCCATTCCACTGATGTTCCCAAGTGGCATAGCACAGCTGACAGCCTTATACACTGGATGAATTTATTTAAATCTTGTAGAAAGTAAACAGGGATTGTGACACACCATGGGATCCCATCCAGTATCCACTGGCAGGCCCCAGAGAAGGTTCATGTTCATGTGCAATCGCTTTGAGGAAATAGTTTATGGTGGGTTAATCAGTGCTGAAGTACAGCTCAAGCTGACATGAGATAAATGGCACTGACATGCCTGGGACTATAGAGGAAGGGGAATCAGTGGAAAGAGATCAGGGAGGAGGCTGTCAGCAGCATGGTACAAGCCTTTGCAATAGAGATTCCAATCCAGCATAACTATTATAGCTCTAACAAACGAACTGTGTAGGACCACGTTGCTAACATGTCACTTATATTGCCTGAAAACTACAGTTTACATTAACAACAGTCCCAGGAAGCTTTATTTTTCAGTTCATGCTGCCTATGCCAGGTTGTGTTGGCAAACAACAAATAATTTAGTCTGGTGGCTCACTATTTGAGCTGTGCCTCTGCCCACCAGGGAGAGAGGTCAGGAGGAGTGGAAAGAGAAATGCTCTCATCACAGGTCTAGGGGCAGCTGTCCAAAAAGCTGCTTCTGAGATAACTGCAGTGAGTGAATTCAAAATATCAATCTTCTTCAGATCTCAGGTTTTTTTGCAAAGAGCTTAGGAATCCTTGAAGCAGAAGAGATAAACCTTCTGTATTTAATCACTGTGTCCACCTCCAGGGGACAGTATAGGATTGTTCCCCCACAGTTTTTCTTTCATTGCTTTGTTCAATCCAGTTTACCAGGCTGACATGTAAAAGGCAGCCTGCTGGAAGAGCGTGCATTTCCAATACTGAGAAGGTCAATAAGGCTGCCTGTCCAAACTGTCAGTGAATGAAGTTCATTCAACTGCACAAACTGCCTACAATCATGCACAAACTGGAGCGGAAAGCAGAGCAAAAAAAAGCACCACTCAGCAAAGCTCTCTAAAAAGAGAAACATTTCACAGGCTTTACCTAATATCCAACTGCGAACACTGGAGTGTGACTGAGGCAGACATTGAGCAGAGTAAAACAGAGCCTCTTTCTCTAGAAAGCAACCAGTTCCCATCCCTACCTTCTCAGGGCTGTGCCTGGCACAAGTGCATGGCTGTAGCCACAGAAGAACTTGATGGCATATGCTTTTTCAACAGGCAACAGCACTATCACCCACACAGCTAGTACATCTCCAAATGCAGCACATTAAAGTTAAAAGTTCCCACTCGGGCACCTGGTCCCAAGTCCACTGATAACCCAATCAGAAAAAGAAAAAACACCCCTAAAATAAACCATACCTCCGCCTCAAGCTCTTTCACATCATTGTAACCCTTGTAAAGCACACAGAAACAACACACCATATGAGGCTGGAGGGTAACATTTTCATCAGTTTCCTGATTGATAAGAATTAGGGTGGATCACTGGAAAACATCATTGGGTTTCCATGCATTTGCATACACATAGTATGTGCAGAGCTGTATGCCACTTGCACCTTACATACACAAGAACTATATACATAAGACGTATCACATAATATCTGCCCACATCTACAATGTTTTGTCATTACATTTGTGCATGATGAAACCGCTGTGCACGCATGAGTTGCTCACACAGCCTGCTAGCATAGGAAGCAATGTTTCCATTTCAGCTACTGCCACAGATCTCACTGTAAAGCAGAAATCAGACAAACAAAAGGCTGTGATTCCCATTATACTCTTTTTCCTTCTTGTTTTTTCCAAAAAGTTGTGGCTTTAAAATCTCTTCAGTACTAGGAGCCTAAATCTCTCATTTCTCAGCCATAACAGTACAAGACAGAAAGCATCTGATGTTTAAGTACTGGAAGATGTGTTTCTTCCTGCCAACACAGAAGTGACTTGTTCTTAAGGCTCAGCAGTGGAGTAAGAATTTCATCCATCAAGGGTGCTCCTTTTTGGCAGAGAAATTTATCTCACAGGAAGTCAACTAACAACCCCCCTGCCCCCAAACACACCCCCACACACATACACCTGTACTGTTTCCTTTTTTCCTCCTTAATCATTGGTTAATTAATTCGTTGCTTCCTGGAAAAGAGCTAAATCCTGTCTCTCTCCTACTCCTCAAAGTTCTCTGACTTGACAGCATACAAGTACATATAACCTGCAAGGCCTATTCTGGCTGTCCCCTTTCATAGGCCACTAGAAGCATCTGCTATTAATTTTTCTGCCCTTCACAGGCAAATCACATGCACGAAACAATCTGCTGGGCCAAATAGAAAGAGAAAGAATGAGGAAAGCCAGTATCTGTTCATGCAACAATACACACAGATGTTTAGAGAGCGAGAGACCATGACTTAGATACACATTCTCATACATGGAGGGTTACAATATGGGCAGAGCAAGAAGGACGCTCCATGGATATGGGTGGGCATATGAGGACAATAATGCAAACAGTTGACTATCATCACTGCGTTTTCTGTTAAGATGGGCTGTATGTCCATGTCAATGAATTGGAGTTAACCCAATGAGAGAGATGGCGATGAAAACTGAATAGTCAGGCACATGTCTAATCTAAATCCCTGCTGCTGCAATTTAAGCCTATTACTTCCGGCCCTATCAACCACAGACATGGTGAGCAGATTTTTTCCTTCCTCTTGATAACAGTTTTCAAGCCTATTAAAGGCTGTTGTAATGTCCGTCCTCAGTCATCTTTCTTGAGGCTAAACAAGCCCAGCTCTTTCAGTCTTTTTTAGGGGCCATGTCCTCTGGACCTCTCATTCCTTTTCTAATTGACTTCTGGGCTCTCCCTGGTCAAAGTACATCTTTCTTGAAGTGCACTGTTCAAAAATGGGGACAATATTCCAGCTGAGACCTTACCAATGCTGAGTGCAAAGATCACTTCATGCATCTTCCACACTGCATTCCTGGTTATATATACCATGAAGACAATGATCTTTTTGTTTGGGTTTTTTTTTAGTAAAAACACCTCAAAACCTGCATGACTTGTGTTCATTTGTGATCCACTCTAATCCCTAGTTTCTTCTCTGAAGAAGCGTACCCACCTGTCTGCTTCCCCTCCTGAATTACCAGATTTGTGCCTAAAAGGAGCATGTTTTAACTATTGAATCCCCTCCTTTTTCATACAATTTCTCCATCTTCTTTTAAGCTTACCTTTTAACATATCGATGGGGTTTACAGCCTAGTGACATATGGAAAGTTAACAGGTATGCTCTGTATTCCATTATCAATTAAATGAAAACATCAAACAGAACTGAAGCCGTTAAACCTCTGCTTGATACAACTTTTCATGGTGACAGGCTGCAACTCCTCTATGGCAAATACCACATTTACCTCCACGTTCTGGTTAAACACAGTATATTAAATACCTCTCTCAAACAGAGCTTCTAGTATCACCATAGATAACACTAAATAACAATAAAGTCTGCTGTTTCAGCACAGTGCCCATTCCCTGCCCCTCATTTCCTTTACTTCTCCTCCCCTCATTTCCCCGTCCCTTCCCTCTCCCTGTGCCAGGGTTTGTTTTGCATGCCAAAGTCCTTTAGTTGAGACCCTGTATGAGAAGGTAGGTGTGGGAAAGGTTAGTAGGAAACTGCCGTCTAAACTGCTACCTTTCCGGCTTCCCCACCCTCTCCCTCCCTACAAAGTCTCCTCTGTTCTGTTTTAATACTAATGAGTTCAGAGGAGGTTCCTAGGCTGGAGCAATTCACAGCTCAGACTGTGCCAAAGCACACAGGCACACACCTCTCTGATCGCTTCCTGCCCAAACACAGTCCTGCTGGCTCAACCCTCAAAATATGGGATGGGAATTGCCGCTATGGCCCTGTGCCAAAGGCAGGCTGAATTTCCAGGGGCGTCAGTGCCACCTACTACTCTCCTCCCAGCTTTATCCTCCTGTGTGCATCCTATCTCCCATATGCCCCTACGAAGGAAAACAAGGTTAAGTCAGAGCTTGGCTGACCTTTAAATCTCTGATGAAATATTACGTAAAAGGGCAGGAGGAACTAAGAGGTCGGTTAAGAATTTAATGAGCAAAATTAACTTCTTATCAAGCTTTGGTTGCGCAGCTCAGACACTCATGCTCAAAATTATATGCAGGGTAAACTTAAAGGAACTGAAATAAATCTACATCATTTCTGGCATTAGTTCAGGTTTACACAGATAAAAGTGAAACCAGAAGCTGACTTTAGTTCTTCTCTTGCTCTCTGAACAATTACTCCAGATTTAGTAGTGTAAACCAGAGATTAGAATGTCCCTAACTCCATTAAACTGAGTGGATTTACTCTGGATTTATACCAGTGCAAAATATTAATCAAATTACCTGCTTTAAATTGTAACAGAGGCTAAACCTCTTGGCTAAACAGCCTATAACATAGGCTTGTTCTACAGCTCACAGCACAGACTGCTCAGTCTATTCTATATCTGAAGTCCATCAGTCCCCTTTTTGCTAATTATTAACTTCTACTTCAATAAATGGAGATGAGTGGTATTTACTACTAATCAGTCCAGACGAGCTAGAAGAACAGTCGCATAACAGAAGACTCGTATCTCCTCTGCAGGGAGGTGGAGGGCAATTCCACAATGCTCTTCAGTCACATAAACCGAGTATTTCCACAGTCAAACAGTGAATTTAATGCATGACAGTATATTGGGCTATTCATTCACACCCTGTCCTGTCTCATTGCTCGAGTATTCTGATAATCAGAACAGCAAGTACTGCACTGACATCAGGAAACACCAGCTAAGATGTTTTCCTCCAAGTATTTCTAAGAAATAAATTTGCAGAAACTTTTACAAAATACAGCAATGGGAATACAAAAAAGGATGAGCATTTGCCTTGCAGAACAAACTCCTAACAACAAATTGTAATTGCATTTACTATCTAGTTAAGCATTTGTAATCCAAAAGTTCTCTTGCATTGTTAATGTAGAAGCCAACAACTTTACACCGACTGACAAACTCATCCAGCTGTTGCTCTCTGTACAAGATGTAATGCTGAAACGCAGCCACTAAAGCAATCCCAATGGATTTTCCATGACTCAGGGATCTCCCTGGACACCTTCCAAACTGGGAAACTGCAGTCTGCTTTCCCCTTGTAATTTCCTCTGGAGAAGTTATTCTTCAAACCTCCACCTAGTAAACCATTGCATAACATTGTTGTGCATGCTGCTAAATTATTTTCAAAAGGTGTTTGTGTTACTAGTCTGGGCAGTCTTTCCCTTTATGTGGTCAGCAAATGATGGGAAACTGCAAAATGAAAAGACACCCTTAAGTGCTTTTGACATAGAAATGCATAGAATATACAGATGTTGACTAGGGCCCTTTTGCATACAGCACTGTATCCACATGTTAAAGAAAGGAGAGTCTGTCCAGGAAGACTGTAGAGTCTTGTATTATCAGATTCTCCTTAGAAAACAAGAATAAGTATATAAGAGCAGGGCAATGTCTATGACAGGAGGTGGTAGTAGAGATTTGCTCCCAAGATCTTCAAATATAATATATTTTGTCACTCGAAGACTCCTGTACTGCCTATGACCTACATGCACTCCATCTTTTCAGCACCTTTTCAATCTGGCTACAATTCTGTACTTAAACTGGTTTAAGAAGCATTACTATTCCCTGTTTCACACCAGGGAAACAAACTCACAAATGCACAAAATGAGTTGTATAAGCTTGCAGAGGTACCTAGGAAAAAGACATCATGCTCTTGAAGTATGTTTTCCTCCCAGCAAACTTACAGACTTTTCCATTTACAGAAAACGATGTACTTCCCTAGCATTAAAAACTCTGGGTCAATGGTGTTCAAGTGCCAGGTGGAAGGCATCTGTCTCTACTTCCTCTGGACAACATGCCAAAGACAGAGCAGCTGCGCAGGCAGCCCAGTGTGATAAGTGACAGAAAAACACCTTCTGATGCTTGCCTTCCATGTGCTGCTCCCACCTGGAGCTGAAGGGATGAGCAGAAGGGCCACTCATCTCCTGTATTTAGTGACAACAAAAGCTGCCCTCTACCCAGTGTGGAGGAAGGTGCCAGGAAACTGCTGACCTGAAAAACTTGTAGCCTAAAAAGGTGCAACTCTATCCACCCAACCTCACCTGTGGCACCTTGCGCTCCCCACGTTGGAGTCTTGCAGACCAGGCACATGACAAGAAAAGGCCATTTCCCTCCAACACTGAAAGAGCCTTCCAGATTACCTTAACAATTTCCCTGAATGATAAACAACCTTGAGCACTGTTTGAAGATGCAATTCACCTACAGAAGGACACAGAGGCATGACGTAACTATAAACTCTTTTCCTCCACTCTCTTTCAGGCTATAAGATACACTGAGCAATGATTATATCTGACATAAATTGCTACTAGGTGAGAAAATACAATAAATTTGAGTCAACGTGTTTAACAGATGATCCTTCACAATTGCTATCTGCTTCTCCATTCAACTACCTTATTTTGCTAACAGTTCCTCCTAAACCCCAGCTACACTCTACCTCAATAGGGATAACTCTGATCCTGAAACATACTTGCATCCCATCCTCTTTCACAGCCTTTTGTCCTCACTGGAAAACTTCACTGCTTCCCCTGCTTCAAATGGTTACTTTTACATTGCTATTTTGTTATAAATTCACCATCACAGGGAGCTGGCTCCCCCTTTCTTGCTCAAATCGGGCTAGATGATAAATCATACCTCCTACAACATCTCAGATCTGGTCCTTCATCTATGAGCCACAGAAGAAACAGATGTCTGTCATCCAACCTCCATCAACATGCAAGCTCTCTCACCAAAAGCATAGCCAACAGATCATCTTGGCCTAGCATTCGTTCCACATCACCTCCACCTTTGCACCCTGTCTTTGCTCTCCCTTCAGCACCATGGCTACTTCATTTGTTGCATCGTTTTCTTCAACGCTTTTGAAAACTTTGTCTCTCCTTATTGCAGTCTCCTGTCCAGTTACAACCTGGCAATCATGCTCTTTGCATGATGTAGTACTGTTCTGTGCCATTTCTCCCAGATGCATCTCCAGGTGGCACCTTCTCACTCCATCTTTCTGACCTGAATAACTCCACTACTGTCTTCAGTGGAACTGAACTGCTTTACATCAGATAAAGATCTGTCCATAATCACAGAATGTCAGGGACTGGAAGGGACCTCAAAAGATCATCTAGTCCAATCCCCCTGCCAGAGCAGGAATACCTAGATCAGGTCACACAGGAACGCATCCAGGTGGGTTTTGAATGTCTCCAGAGAAGGAGACTCCACAACCTCTCTGGGCAGCCTGTTCCAGTGTTCTGTTACCCTTACTGTGAAAAAGTTCTTCCTCATATTTATGTGGAACCTCCTCTGTTCCAGCTTGCATCCGTTGCCCCTTGTCCTATCATTGGATGTCACTGAGAAGAGCCTGGCTCCATCCTCATGACACTCACCCTTTACATATTTATAGACATTAATGAGGTCACCCCTCAGTCTCCTCTTCTCCAAGCTAAAGAGACCCAGCTCCCTCAGCCTTTCCTCATAAGGGAGATGTTCCACTTCCTTAATCATCTTTGTGGCTCTGCGCTGGACTCTCTCAAGTTTTATAGCAAAGCAACAAGATCTACAAAACAGCGTATCCCTGCACAAAAGCCTTATAACTACACAGGTACTTTGGTAACACACCCAGAGTCTTCACACCCAAATTCTGGCATGTAAGCCTGGGTCTGGATTTACATTTGTTTACATAACCCTTTTGATTCAGACATGGAGTGTGAGACCTGGCTCCCATCATGTTCTCCTCTCACAGTATCTGGGTCTCACACATTTGCAGCACAGTGACTGCTGCTTCTTACACAGCTGGTCAGGGAGCTGGGAGCTGCCAACCAGCTGCACCTACTGGAAGGGAGCCTAGGGAGAGAGAAAGTGCTGGTGCAGCACTTAGTGCCACAACCCTGTCCCTACCAGAGGACTCCATCTGTAGGTGACTGTCTGTCTGAAGGGGAGAGCTGTCTCTGCCACAAAGCCTAAAATGTAATACTTCTCATGTACTAGGAGCTGAGCAACTATAGAAAGCTGCTTGTAGTGATACATGCATTAAAATCAGGGACTTGTACATGTATTGCACAAGGGACCTGTGCAAAGCAGATTCAACGTTATGAAAAATCTCTTTGAAGAGTAGGAAGAAAAAGAAAAAAGGTATCCTGGATATGTACAATTTTGGACTGAAGAACTGTGCTGGAAATAAAGGAATATCTGTGCATAACTAAACATACTATGATACCATGGAGAGCTTTTGCCTCCCAAGCCCTCAGTCCCCTAATTGCTTCAGAAATCTTAAACCACCCAGTACTTTTGCCATTATCATAATAGAAGACAAGTGTATTTGAGTGCATGAAAAATGTTAATCTGACAAATATAAACTAACTCAAGAGAAAGGCAAGTTTTTGTGGCCTGGCTCCTATCAGTGAGGAAAGCAATCTGCTACCTCAAAGCTTGGCTTTCTTTCTGCCTTTAGAGACAGTGTCTTCTATTCAGATGGTGATGCTAAGCCTTCTTCCTGGATATGAACCTCTGATCATAAAAAATCCAGTTTAGCCTCATTATTAGTATTTTTTTTTACAGCCTCCACTTGTGCATTCTCATTAAGCATAAGAAAGGAAGCAATAAGTGGGGTGGGGAGTCTCCACTGAGCCAAGGCCAAAGTCTCCTAGTTTGCTGGAGTCAGAGCTCATGGCATTTAAATAAAAAATGAGGGACCTCTTCAGATCTTGATTGCATTTGGCACTACACAACCTTCTTGACTGATTAGGTACAATCATTCATTACAGAAAAGCACAGAGAAGATGGGGCACAGGGAATAAAAGAACATCCTCTTACAGTAAAACAGCACAGAGGCACTTCTAAATTATGGCTGTGGAGAAATGTGCATTGATCAACAACTCAAAGCCACAGGTCTGTCAGAGGTGTAGTCTGAAACCATGATTTACATGCAGGGCAAGTGACACAGAAACTAAATCCTTATATTAGAAAGAATCCAGGAAGAGGATAGAATGACTCAAAAGACTGATAATTTGAAACCCAAGTACTCAAATCTTGGCAATATGCCTGAATTTAAATGTGATTAAATACTGTCATCAATATACATGACACATGTTTGGGGTTCGAAGTAAGGACCTAAAAATGCATGTTTTTCTAAGCCACAAACATTCAGTGAGAAACTAAGAACTAAATAAGCTTCAGATATGGAGGATACTTTCTGGGAAGGCAGTGCTCCACACTGGAAGCCAAAAGACAGAAAGGAGAGTTCTGCATATCTGGTCCCCAGAAGTATTACAAGGGAGCCGGGGGAGAAACAGAGACCGTTGTTCTCGGGGCTTGTCAACAAACACAAAGAAACAGATGATGCCCTCTTGTGCCTACATACATAGACTAATGTTTATGGCAGTCCCTATTCATATGAAAACCCACAATCAAGGCATTTCTTGTACTTTTTACCCCATAAATATTCTTGCAGGTTGCAGAGCCAAAGAGGGGCCTCACGAACACTGCCACAGCTAGGACTTGGCAAGCTTGAGTGGGACTAGTGATATATAGAAGTACTTATTCAACGTGGTGAAGCCTAGTTTTCATCTGAGGTTTATGTTGTATCCATTACATTAAATGGCCTGCAAGGGAGAACTAAGCATGAAGGAAACAGGCTACTTCCAAGTCAGCTGCAGTAGGAACCGCTACTACAGTTATTTAGGTTTGGATCTCATGTTCCTGTGGCTCTTGATGAAGGTGTATTATCCAGTGTGTGCCAAATTGATGCTTTTCTCAGAAATTGTTTTGCTTCCTCTGACAAAATAAATAAACGAATTCTCAGATACTTCCATGCTGTACCATAATCTTTTTCAACATAAAACACCTTTTTCTTTCCTTTTCCCTGCTCTGGGAAGAGAGGCTATACTCACTGAATTTTATTCTCTGTGAAGGTAGAGAAGGAACAGATGTGCACAGATGTCATAGAGCAAGCAAACAGCAGAGTTTTCCCAAACCTTCTGTTATTGATCACTTCATCCAATGCTATAGGAAATGTTTCCCCTGTGACCCTACTACTCCATTGTCTCTATCCTGAGAGGACAAGCAAAGATACCAGTTGTGTGGATGGCTCATGTGCTCAGAGTAGACTAACCAATTCCTTTCACATTCTTCAGCATTCTGGCACTAAAGTGCAGGCAACTGCTAGCCTGGAGGGTTGAGAAATCAAGAGAGCACAGCAAAATATGTGACAGTAACAAATATCACTCTAATTCCATAGTTCTGTTTCAGGTCAAGATGAAGACACTGATTTACTTAGGAAGGGATTAGCTAAATGGGCAGAAAAATCAAGTGAGACCCATGTGGTGGGAGAGGACTGAGAAAAAAGGCAAGAGGAAAACCTATAGTAAAGCAACAGGCTTCTTACTCTAGACACCATCCTTCCTCGGGTGGCACAAGTCATTAAAAGTTCTAGTCACAGTTACAGAAATGATCAGAACACTCAGAGATTACCAAATTTCTGCCTCTGCTGCCATGAGGAGATGTGGCAGGAGAGTCATGTTTTTCACCTTCGTGGGAGTTCCTCTGTACAGCTTTTATTCCAAGGAGAACAAAGGAGAAGAAATTAACATGATCCTCATTTTCTCTCTCTCTCTTTTTTTTTTTTTTTTTTTTTTTTCTCCCCTCACTATCACAGTCACTGCCATTCTTTCCAGCTAGATTCCTGAATTAGCTCATCTTTAATTCAGAAATTGAACCAACTGTGATGACATGGAGGCCATTGCTAAATATTATGGGATAGAAGTGACAAGGTGAGAGACTAAGAGTTGAATTTAGGGTTATGTCAGGAAGGGACATAGTTCCATGTTCTTCTGGTTGGTGTTATGGAGCAATGCAGATAGAAACCAAGGTTAAGGTTTCAGTCATGGTTCCCAGCATGGGCTGAACACACTGAAGGTGCTTGATCCTGAGGAAAGGACAAAGCCCTTGATTCAGCACTTGGTTCCATCTTCATATCACTGCACTCAAGCAATACTACAAGGGAAAATACATTTCTGATTTGCAGTGGCCTCATTGTTGAGGAACACATACCAGTTCCCTGTGCAACTTCTCTACAACAAAAGCTGGGGTTTCACAGTAGGGTCAGAAATCTAGATCTCTTCAGAGAGAAGAGTGTATGTTGCCTCACCCAAGTAGCAACCTACCTCTTTCACCAACTAAACAATGATGGGACTTCATACATAGCTGTCATTTTAATGGACGAGAAGTACCATAAATGCAGGCCAAAAGAGATGCTGGATAATTCTGAAGTTTACAAATACAGAGAGTTCATAAGTATTTATGCTGCTCCTCAACTGTAGACAATGTAACTCTAATAGGTACTTTTGGTGGTGTAAGGTCTAAAGTTTTCTTCTGGAAAAGCCTGGGAGGATGGTATATAGTAATAGGGATAAAAAGCTTTTGTGAATCTACAAAGTCAACAAACCCCCTTATTTAGGGACTCTGAGGAACAAGAAGAAAGGCAAAAAAACCCACCCCATAACAAAACCACTAAAACTAAAAAAGAAACAAGTTCAAATGCAATGTAAGAGAAACAAACCATGACAGAAGAATCCAGACAATGCCCCACCTGAGATAAATACCAGAATGCTTCAAAGGCAGCCAACACTAAGTGAGGATAACTGTAAGAATTTCTCAAATATTTCCCAGTGTAAGAATCTAATATGGTGCAGATAACTCAGCCAAGGATATTACCATTAAAGCTTGGAGGCTGTAATAATGTGATCAACTTTGAAAATGGCAACTCAAAAGACAGCTCCACTCCTTCCCCATGGACCTGCCATCCTAAAACTGACAATCCTGAAATCCATCTTCTCAAATACGATGACCATCTCAATAGAGCCACTCACAAAAGAAACAAAAAGAGAAACAACACACAAGCTCTTTACACTGCTCTTTCCTCTGTGCTAGCATTCTTTACATTTTTCTGTTTTACCTGAATTGTCAGCATTTACATTAAGTTACACTTTTTGACATGGTCTGAGTTCACATCTGGGATCACAATGCCGGTTTAAGAGAGATCTAGATGGCAAAATCTTTAGCAGCACACTGTCTTCAAGAAAAACACCACCCTTAACCAACAAGAAGAGTCCGGGACTCTAATACTGAGCAAAAGGAATCAGAATCCACTGTGACAAGAACACACCACTGCTAGCAAATATGAACAAGGACATGGAGAAACTGTTTTATGAAAAAAATTATTTCCCCTTGCCTTGTAATAGTTCTTCCAGATTCTTCTGCAATTCCTGTTCAGTCAATAAATCTGTACAAGGGAAAACACATGTGCTTAGCACAGCCATTTTTGCCAGCAGGCACAAAACCAGCTTGGCACCCACCAATAGACCACCAGCTGCAGCAGCACTTTATTACATGGTAGTATACACAGCGCCAGTTGAGAAGAGTGACTGTGTGAAGAAGCAGAAGTGATGCTGGCTAGAACAACTTTGATGGTCAAGTAGGGCCAGTTCTACAATTTATGAGGTACAGGACCACTCCACATACCCTACTACTTAGAGCTGCTCTTCCTTGCCTGTTCAGTGAAGGAGAGATGCTAAAGCCAGCTGTTCTGTCCTCTTTCAGTTTTGTGTACGAAATTGGCCCTTTGAGGGGCAAAGCTTTGTTTGCTTTCTGTCTTGTGCATCTAGACTTCTGATAAGGATTTAGCTGTCCTGTTACCACTGCATTAGTCTCAAGGCAATCACTACCAGTAGACAGCCTGATAGCTAGTACATCTTCTCCTATCTTAGCCCAATCAAAATCAGACCAAATCACCCTGAGCCATAGTCTTCATTCAAACCTATTCCGTGCACATGTTCCCAACGAAATAATTCAATATTGAATTTGGCCCATATCAGGAGTAACCCTTTTTGGTTTAATTTCCTAATCAAGGACACAAGGCCTAAGGTAGACAGCATCTACCTTCAAGTAACAAAAATACCTGGGGATCCATCCTAGAACTGTTTTTCTGGTTGAGCAGCATCAAGAGCAGACACTTCAACTGAAATCAGCATCGACTTGTTGTTTGATGACCACTACCTTGGTGAAGGTCCAGTTAGGCAACTGCCATTACTCAGCTGGTTGGTCTGAGTGCATCCTCCAAACAGAGCAGCCTCTACATGTATACTTGCTTCAGCCTGGAGTCTACATGAGCAAGTTTGTAAGGTCTAGATGGGTCTTGTGACTCCATCACAAATAAAGGATCCTAACACATCTCTAATTCCTCTTCTGGCAAAATGGACATCTCCAAATTCACTTTTCACTATATTAAGGACCACAAGAACAAGAGAAGACATATTTCTAGGCCTCAAAATGTCCATTTTCCTCAGAAAGGCAGGTAGAAACATACAGATTATTTACTAGACTGGAAAATTCATCACAAGAGAGGCTTTTCCAGAACAGCTACACTTAGCTCTTCTTGTCATTAGCTCTTATGTGGGAAAATGCCCCAGATTTTAACTGCAACAAGGGGAAAAACATGGCTTTTAAAAATTCATTCAAGCACACCAATGTTTCATTATTCCCTTTGTAGAGCAGGTGGTAAAATGAGGGTATACCCCCCAGGCTGCATTACAGATTTCAGATGATGTTGGTGTCATCATTTCACTTGGGGATTTGGGTCAACAGGCTTTACACTCAAATCTGTTTTTAATACAGTACAAGTGCACCCAGACTAGACCCTAACAGATAAGCAGCAGAGAGGCTAGTACACAGCAGAAAGCTCTCTCAGGCACTTACAGGTCGCTGATTTACACTGGCGCATTTACAGACTGACTCTTTCTAATCCAATTAAAATCTCATCTGAGCTGTCAATACATATGTAGTCTGTTTTATTTTAGTGTCTCATACAACATGCATTAATCCAGACCTGTGGACAAACTAGCCCTTCTAGGCAAATTCTGCATTCTGCTAGCCCAGTTTCTAGCCTAGGTTTTCTCACTCATAAAGCTCTTACTGCTCTCAACTACCTGCCTACCCACAAACTCCTGTGGACATGCATCACCATCCTATCAGAGTACTTTATAAAAATGTGTGATATACACCATTAACCTTCTGACAAACAGCACTTTTCTCTCCCAGCTCACTTCTCACATAATGATGGCTAGAGTACTGTCATTAAATGTAAGAACATGAATAGGATCTGTTTTCATTTCAATGGCTTCATTTGTTTGAAATGTATATGCCAGTTACAGGCTGTCAGCACATTTAATAAGTTATAGCATAGACCAACAACTCACAAACTTCTGGGGCCAAAAATTTTTACAGATCATCATGTATACTTGTCATTAAATTTTGCACCAAAAACATAAATCAGACTGTTTAATAGACTTTCACAAGGCAGCTGTGAGCTGTTTTGCCACAAGCACATGGAACTTCGGTATTTACCAGGCATAAACCAAAAAGCTAAAAGTACCCTTAATGCCACCACAAACTCTCAAACTCCTCACAGAAACGGATACCCTCTCAGTAAGCAAAAGCCCAGCAGCAACTAAACCAGGTCTTTCACTATGACTCAAAGGTAAATAAGTTCAAGTTTTAGCGAGCCAGGTTCAGGAGCAAAGCACATCTGTTGGTGACATCTTCAGGAAGGCTGGACTGAATGATTCAATGGGTCTTGGTATTGAAGAAAGGTGAACTTCGACACAGCAATTCAAGTTTTGCATGTGAAAACCCATACTTAAGCAGCATCCAGAAATAAACTGACAGCAGAGGAGATTACACTCTTACTCATAGAGATACCTGTCACCAAGCAAAATTCTCTACAATCAGACAGCTCTACTTCTCAAGAGGAATTCAAGTAGCCTCCCATAAAAGGCAAACTGACTTAAAAACAAACTAGAATTTTGTGAGATATCTCCATATGCAGAGATTCTTCATCTGCTACTTAGTCAGAAGCAAGTAGACTCTCTTCTGCACATCCTATTCTTCCCGAAACAGCTGCAAATCCTATTGACTCCTTCCCACAGCCCTGCCACAAAATACTGTAAATGCTAAAAAAATTGTCATGGGTGCTAGGAAAGGTGGAAACAGTATATAGGAAATAAATCCATACTGATTGACTACACACACGGAAAGCAACTTTGGCTGAGGAAGTCCTTAAACTGAAAATTGTTAAGAGGGTTGGAGAGTATTGCAGAAAAGACTACCCTATGGCCACATGTTATATTCTTCCCTAAGCATCTGTTTTGGACCCCATCTTGAAATAGAAGCCTAGACTAGGTTGTCAGATCACTGATCCTGACAAGCTATAGCTTCCTTATGTTTCATATAACATACTATAGTTGTGCATATGTTAACCGCCACTTGCATACCCGAATTATATGGTTATTTTCATTGCTATAGCACTTTGAAGCCACAGTAATGGACAAGAACTTCCTGAGCCAATGTTATAAGTGTAATGTAGAAAGACTACTGGCAGATTCCTCTAATTCTGAGAGCCAAAATTTTCTGTTCTATTTGTCATCTCAGTAGCACCATTCAGACAAATACACACTTACAGATACCTCACTTTACATAACCTCCGATCTCAAGTGGTAATGAGATGGCTCATCAGCTGCATCAAATGGGCATACCCTTTACAATGCAGATTGCTAAACAGCCCAGCCCTATGACCTCTGCCTGTGTTTTGCATGCATGCTGAACAACAGGGCAAAGATATCCAAGTCATTTGATGCCAGGCATGAATAGCAACTGCCTGCTACTGGAATCCGCAACATTTACGACAAAAGCAAACTACAAAGTTCATCTGAAATAACTGCTTCCCTTCCTATTTATATCTGTTGCTGCAACAGCACCATTTCATGGTTCAAAGGCAGCTGGCATAATTAGCATGGTCACCTGATTCTTATACCTCACCAGCAGTATGTTACTGATCAACAGAACAGTATAGTTCTTATTTTATAGACCTGAAAACCCTAAGATTTTCCACTGTACTATATTATACAGCAGATTTTATCCCAAAGTTGTTAACCAGAAATTGACTGCCAGGGATTCATTCTCTAGAGAACTTACAAGGTTCGTTCTAATATACCAAACCCTACACCTGGAGAATTGCATAGTGCTGTGAGAATAAATCAGCATATTTAAACATTTTGTTGTACTCAGTTGTACCCAGTGCCACTGTCATCCATCCTGTCATTTGCCACCTTTCTTCCACCAAGGAATTGGTCATAAAAGAATGGGGGGTAGGGTGGGGGGGTGGGGAAAGAGCAGCTTCAAGAGAAGGTTTTTTCTTATCCATAAGAAGTCCCTTAAGTCCCTTTACTCCTCCTTTGTAGGGAGCAGTTCATCCACCCCCTAAAATACATCAATCTGCCAGCAGAAACTTACCACAAGTTCAGAGAATCTGGCATTGAGCTCTTCTGTTGGTGGGATTGGGACAGAATAGTCAAGGAACTGGAGTGGGTTATTGTCCTTGAGGTTGATTTCAGGGAGGTCGCTACCCCCGAAACAGCAAAGAAACCCCAACGCATGACGATTCCTCTTCCGGGGGGCCATGATAATGGTGTATGATGCTATCTTCTGATCATGTTCTGCAGGAAGAAAAAACAAAACAAAAAAAAATAAACAAAAAAATAAACCAGCTGACATTAAATGATAAACAAGACTATTGGACCTGTGTAGCTCTCTGCAGTTACAATGGTTATCACTGATGTAACAACTGGAGGAGGACAGAAGGATCCGAGACACAAAAGAGTGAGATAAACACTCAAGCTAGACAAGCTAAGCTTTAATAAGGTATTAACATATTCTTGTATGGCAGTGTAGGATCACTTCTCCCAAAGTTTCTCAAAAGCTTTTACAAACTCAGCACAGGATTTCTCAGCAGGTAGATTTATCAGTAATGCTCAGCAGCCAAAATTGGTGAAGCTACCATGAAATTACATTATTGGCCTTTCTCTCACTACTACAGTAAAGGTCCAAAGTATCAGGAAGCAAAAAGCATTTACTGGAGAATTTACCCAGAATAAATGGGAGATTCTCCAAAGGTATATCCCGTTTGCTGAAAATAAAACAAGCAATGAAACAGTGAAGCAGAAATCAATTTTCCACCACTCTGGAGCAAGACCACCAAGCACTCACTTATCCCTACATGGCCAGGACTATTGCAGTAGGACCATTTTGTCTATCACGTTTTCAAACACGTATAACTAGTTTGGGCTGCATTATGTGTCCAGGAGAGAAACTGCACAGTACTAGTGCATGCTTTCAGATTTACATTTGAGCTGCCAGATCCCATCTTGACAGGACCCAGGCTTGAAGGGCTTTGGTATCAGGAGTGTAAAGGGAGGCAAAAGGAGGCCTGAAGGAGGAGCTGGGAAGGGACTGATTTCACCACACAACACCGTTTGCGAGTGACCCATCCAAACAGGAAGTCTCCTGACAGTAGTTTGAAAGGAGGGATCTGTGCAGTCCACAGCGAGCCACATATTTTGCCCTTTTAAGGGGCTTGTTGTTTGACAGCTCAGGGGCTTATTTGTGCTATAGTTTTTAAGGACTTCACTTTTTCATTTAATCTGCAGAATAAATGATATCCTTAGAGAGTAAATAATTCAAGCATGTTGTGAAGTCTAGCTCCTTGGGCACAGGGCAAGGGAGCAGGGAGGGAAGTGGCAGGTGAACCCAACTGTGGGATGCTGGATGCTGTATCAGCAGCAACACAGCTGAGATTTGTCATCAGAGCAGCTGCTGACCTAACCTGCCCCACAATGCTTTGGTCTGTCTGCTTGCTAGAACAAGGCTGCTTTGAGCTCTCATAAAGACTAAACAGTTGTGCTAGGAAAAGCACCTTTAGGACAGCAGTTGCATAGTGGGACTTAACATACTGTGTGCAGCCAGAAGCTCTCCAGGGACTTTTTGCATAGAAAGCAGCTTGCTCATTTAAGAAAAAACTAAGCAAACAACAACAACAACAACAACAAAGAAACCCAAACCGAAACAAATAAAAAACAAACCCCCCAAACCTCCACCCTTGTGGCACCATGTGCTTGGCAGGAACCACCTGCCCTGCTCTGTGCTGGGATTAATGTATCTAGCACTCTTATGTACTGGAGGGGCATCAACTGCAACTCTCATGCAGGAAAGTGAGCTGGTACCAGGCGCTGTCTTCTGGCATGCCCACTTTCCTTTGCTCTCCATGCCAGCTCTGCAAAGGTGGTATCCCTCAACAAGACTCACTAGGGCAGGGTAATGCTGGCTTCAAAAGCACATTTATAAGATCACTGAATTCTCACTAGGAGATGCCAAAGTCTTACTTAACCCTGGAACCTGTCTCTGACACTGGTTCAGTCAGCAAAAGCAAAAAGTCCTCAAAGCCAGCACAATGATGTGCATGGCAACTTCTGTTTCCTCTCAGTGGTGGAGACTTCAGAGATTCAACTCTTAAAAGATTTCACAAGAAAGCCTCAGAAGAAATTGAACTTGTCTACCACGAACCACCTTCAGAGCGACTACTCTGAGTGCAATGTCCTTTAAAGTAATCTGGTCACAGACAGTGTTAGAATCCATCAGTTCAACACAACTTTGTTTCGGAAGGAACTCAAATCAATGAGCCAAACCTGATTTACATGAAATGTAAGTACATTTGCATCAGTTCAGTTGTAACCAAGTTCTGGTCCACTGTCTAGCAGCTTCTTCACCAACCATCAAAGGACCAGCATTCTCTGGGGCATGGACAATGAATCCACCATGGAAAAACTGGCTGACACATAGATGTGATAGAACAATAACATCTTCCTTTATGAGCTCAGGTCAAGACTTTAGTAAGCACTCCTCCAAAAGAGGCACCTTACGAGGAAATGAGTACTACGTGAACAAATATGAAGGCCAACATTGTCTACAGGGTTAGTACTGCTCTGGTCAGGGCATCACATGTTGTCCTGCACTGACATTCCACCAGCAGCTTTCATCTTAAGCAGGTTCACATAAAAGACGAACAGTCAGTCTCCAGGTATTATTCATCCATAATGCTGAAAAATACACAAGCTATTGCTAGTTCCTCGGTGTTTTCACAAAATTGGCATCCATTCCTTGGGATCCATACTTGAGAAACTCAGCAAATCCACTTAGCTTTTACTACTCTGCAAAAGCACACAGAGCTCACATGAACAGTAATGTTGTATTGCCTCACTTTCACAAAGCATAATTCCATTGCACAACTCATAGTCTTAACACTGGCATTTTCCAGGTCTGTCTATAAGCAAACAAGCAGGAAATTCATACTGACACAAAGGAATAAAATGGCACTTTTGTACTGCTACAACAGTAACTGTAGACAGATAAAGTGTCTAGATGCTCTTATAATAAAAACGATTGAGGACTGCTAGAGGAATCTGGCACAGGTATTTTAGAACTGAATCACTGAATGAATGAAATTTCTAAGTGTGAGCACTATCTTTCTAAAGATTAAGTCTGCCAGTCACAGGATGCTGAGGGGCATTTACTTAAGCTGCACTGTTTGTGCTATTTAAAAACTAATTACAACTCCCTGATTTTTGTTGGTGGACATAATTTAAAACAAAATAAACATTTTTTAATAGCCTCCAAAGTAATAATATTTTCATTTTCTTTCTCTCTCTTTTGCTTTTTCTTTGTGAAGAACCAAATCTGGGAGAGATGTGCTTCCAAAGGACAGGGTCCAGGAGGGTGAGGGAGGCCACAAAGAAAATGAAGAACATCTTTCATTTTTCTGAGTGGTAATTGATAACACAGCTGTTATAAAAATTTATTAAACTAAAAACAGGTGGGTTTTTTATTCTAATAAAAGCTCTATTGCCTTTCAACTTCTTGCAAGTAAAGTGACTGTAAAAATGAAATGTGCAATTATCTATTTCTATAATATACCTCCAATGAGAATCAATGGGAAAACTCTCTCTGGAGAGAATCCCACTATTACACATAACTCCCTCCCGCAGCTTTTCTCAGTTGTACTGTTTTACCCTTTTGCACAATGCAAACAAGTTGCTGTCATTTCAACAGCTAACCACACACCCGCTCCTCAGAGCAATCCCCTTCCTGCTTCCCAGCCCTGTCTGTAGTTCAGTTCAGGTCAGGAGTCAGAGTCTGTTATAATTAGACCTTGGGCAAAGTTCCAGTGTCCTCTTCCTCTGACAGGGTGTACGTTTTCATTTCTAAACCATTTGGCCCAGTGACCAAACTTAATTAGGCTAATGCAATTTTTCCATGTCTTATCAGAAGTTTTAGCCACATGGGATGGGATCCATGCTAACTGCACACAAGGATCCTCTTTCAATTGCAGGTTCTAAATTCAGTTGCACTCTTCATTCTTATCTCAGAAATTATAATTTTCATGCAAACATAGCCTAAATAAGTGATGTTCCACTAACAATAAGACACCTGAAACAACTGCTATGTCAGCAACTCTCCTGTGCAAGAGATCCGGTTATCATAATTTTTACCTCTCTGTCATGTCCTTCACCACAGTGCCAGAGCACAACTATAACTAAAATACAGAAATTTACTTATGTATCATCACCTTTGGAAAAACAGAAGAAAGAAAGTGAACTCTGTGAGTTAACAAACACAGTCCAGCAAAAAACAATTTGCAATGGAAAATACTGATATGCTCACTTCCAGAGCTGAAACTCCACTGATCATCAACAGACACACAAAGTCAGTGGATGTAGCCACAGCTCTAACCTGAGTGGGAAACATGGGATTAAACATACGATGCAAAAATCACTGTCCACACTGGTTTATGCTAACAGGAGAGGAAGCAAAGTAAATCACTTCAACTTCCCTGTAAATCTGTATCTTTCTCTACAGCAGGATAAAACATGAAAATGTAATGCATTATCACAGAAGTAGAAAGAAATTTGAATGTGGACTGGTTTGGAACATAAGCCAACTCACCCCATGCCCCCAAATCCAAGTTAAATCTCTGTGTTATTCAACTACTAAATAATAAACCATCACAAATTCAGGGTATTATAATAGCTACATTCATCATCACTTACTGATGATGAAATGGAGAAAATAAGCACCATGCTCAAAATTGTCAAAATATATACATCGGGTAAAGAGCTCCGTACTGATCCTATGCTCAGTTCCCAGGACCACATCACTTCTCCAGTACACAGGTGGCGAAACTATGAGCTTCATGGCATGTTCCATTTACCATGGGAATTTCCCATATATGTCACACACAACATAACAGATGTCAGATGGAATATAAGGCAATTGCAGCATGGGGGATTGGGAAATGGGGCAGGCAAGCAATCCATTTGTTGCATCTGCAGTGGCAATCCAACTCCTTTGGTTTGGATTTGTCACCATACTAAGGAGCTTCCTGGTCTCCAGGGCACGAAACAGCAACAAAATAACCAACTATTTAAAATCCACAAATTCAAAGCCTTTACTTCAGGGTAGTCCTTCCAGAAGAGCGCATCTGCCTACTATGTTGGACAGGAAGGCATCAGACCCAAAACAGATCAGCCAGTCACAGGAAAGAAAACTCTGTAAAACAAGTGGGGCCTTGGCAGTGATGGCCACTTAGTTCCAGCGAGCCATGGATTATTTTGCAACACTTTCTCTGTCTTCACTTGGGAATGAGAGGGGGGAAAAAAATACAGAAAAACCAAACACAACCAAAAACCAAAGAACTGAATCATAGAATCATTTTGGTTGGAAAATACCTTTAAGATCATCAAGTCTTAACCTAGCACTGCCAAGTCCACCACTAAACCATGTCATTAAGTGCCTCATCTACACGTCTTTTAAATACCTCCAGGGATGGGGACTCAACCGCTAACCTGGGCAGCCTGTGCCAGTGCTTGATAACCCTTTCAGTGAAGAAATTGTTTCCAATATCCCATCTAAACCTTCTCTGGAGCAACTTGAGGCCATTACCTGTCATCCTATCACTGGTTACCTGGGAGAAGAGACTGACCCCCGCCTTGCTACAACCTCCTTTCAGGTAGTTGTAGAGACCCATAAGGTTTCTCCTCAGCCTACTTTTGTCCATATTAAACAACCGCTGTTCCCTCAGCCGCTCATCATAAGACTTGTGCTCCAGTCCCTTCAGCAGCTTTGTTGCTCTTCTCTGGACACACTCCAGCAGAACAAAGAAAAAAGATACCAGCAGGTTCCTCATGTTCCTCCCAATCCATTTATCTATCCAAATTCTATTCCTAGAAAAACAATTTTAAAAGAACAGTCAAATCAAGATCAAAAATACAAAGTGGAGAGAGGAACAAAGCAGCTGGAGTCAGTACTATCCATCTAGCTAGTAAACATTTGTTACTTCTTTACACCTTTTTTTTCCCACCTATTAATCAAGTACAGATTAATAGTTTTCTATACCTGACTGAGCTGACTGAACAATCCATTCATTCTTTTACCTCATAAGAAGTTATTTTATTCTCACAAGTGTATTAGTTTACTATAACTCTGACTCCATATAAAAATTTGCAGGGTCAAAATTAATCTGTGCTTGTAGACACCAAAATCTGAGTCTTAATAATAATCTTGCATCTTATTTAGACACAAGTAAATCTACAAATCTTTAACATTTCTGAATGGTGATGCAATCACCACATCTTAATCTGCAAATAAACCAAGTAAAATTCACAATTTAAGCATTTATCCAGAATACATATGTCCTTCATATCCTCAGTGTCTAAGCATACAAGATATTTGGCTAAGAGGGGAGGCAGAGATGCCCTACTAAACAGCAACTTTGGAAGCAGGAATACATTTTGCTTAGTGCTTATTGTAGCACAGATTTCTATTCTAATATATCAATTTCACACTTAGGCAAGCTTGCCAACAATTCAAAGCACCATGGCAGTGGATCCAACAGGATTGTACACCTCCTAAATGTAAACATTCTTTCTGGTTTGAGTGCAGTAGTCTGGAGTCCCATCTTTCTTTCCTTGCTCCCTCCCTGTTATTACTTCCAAGTCTTCCAGTCTTGCAGCACTGCAGTTTCAGCAACATCAGTACCCTCCACTTCTTTCTCCATCAGAAGTCTGGACTGTGACCAAGATTGACTTTCCTGTCTTCATCACCATGAACCACATTTGTTCTATTCATATACCTCACTAACAATTATCCCATTCCCTTCTATTGAAAAAGACAAACCAAACAAACCTGCACCACACTTTGTGTATGCTTTATTTTTGTTGTGTTATACTCCACCAGTACGTTTTATTTTTGTTGTGATTTTATTTTTTTTATTTTTTTATTATTTTTTTTTTTTATTTTTATTTTTGTTATACTCCATTGTCCCAGCTGTGGCACTGAGGCTGTAGGTTCTCCAGTGTAGGGCATTAGCTACCTGCTTAAATCAGTTACTGTACAGTGTCAAGTCTACTCATAGTACTATACAAATAGTAATAAAAATAGTAGGTCAGCAGAAAGTAATCACCCAGCTAGAATCTGGCCGGGACATGACGGTTCACACCCCAGTAATGATGCTACTGTAGAGACAGCATTTAGCAATGTCCACAAATCCAGTGTGGATAAATTTATGCTTTATGAAATAATGGAATGTATGCAGTGATTTCCCCTACCACAACATTAGCTTCACTAGATGTGTTGGTTTGTTATGGCATTGTTCTTCTTCAAATCACTGTGATTGTAAGAGCCTGTGGGAAATACACTACATAAAAGCAAACATGGGGAAAGAATCCCACAAACCCCACATATGTCACCCCAGGACCCAGTCATAACTGAGGATCACACCATCCAGCAGTAAGTCTTTTAAAACACTCTACAATCCCCAGATTTTACTCTTAAAAGAATTTGGGTACTAAGAACGTTATTTTTAGGACTTGCCAAGAATATACTGCAATCTCAGGGTCGTGAATTCAGGACAGGACTACAATCCAAGTTGTATATGTGCTACCCAACAGAATGGGTTTGAACTGCCTTTTCTGCAAGCTACAGATCTAGATGACAGAGCCCAGGCTATACTCTAGACTTTCTTTACCTTCTTTTAGTGGTGGGTAGAACACTGATGCATTTCACAGGAGAGTGCACCTTGGAAGCTGGAATGTGAGATGAAGCCTTGATTCAATGTAAGAATTCATAGACTGAATATGAAATAGATCATGATGACATCAGTCAAGCAGACATACACATTGACAGCCAACATCAGCACATTGCTCCTTCAGTTCCAATGCAGAAGACTATTTTCCTCTACAGGAAGATGAAGTCCTGTGTCTTTTACAGGTCTTATGGTATGAAATGCCTTTAATGTCATTGGTTTGAAACAAGCCCTAATCAGTAATGTCTGTCAGTTCTATCCATAAAACCAGCTCCCAAGGATGAGACATTCACACCCCAGAGCCAAGTCTTTGATCACCTCAAGAAAGAAGTGAAGGATAGAGTAATCTGAAGAACAAGCTGTCCTGCTCAACCCTCTACATCGAAAGACCAGGAATACTGGTAAATCAGATTAGTACTAAAGCTTGGTCTAGGGTCTTAAAACCTCTGCAGTATTTCTACTGGGAAGAGTACAGTTTAGTTACAAGGGATGTCAACCCAGAGTTTCCCAGTAGCACTAGCAACTGCCACCTTCAGAATAATGATCACACAAAATCCCACTACTAAGAGTGTCCCACTCTTGTTTGAGTCATTGTAATTTTTCCATTCTGTCATTGCCCAATTATTTCCAGACATGATGTAACTATTTTGCCAGGGGATTTGGGAGTCAAAATGTTGCTGTTGTTGTCATCATCATCCTGGGTGCCTGAATTTTCCAGACAAAATAAGCAATTGAGGGCATTAGAGTACCTCTGCTGAGAGAGAAATAATCTGTAAGAACTGCCAGTGTACTCCAAGAAAAACAAACAAATGGTAAAGGTCCAATTACATCTTCCCAAACTCCAGCTCATTTCCATGTGAAATGCTGTTTTCTTATTCAGACAATTAGTAGAATGTTTCATCTGTGGTCTGATGTCATCATGGCATACAAAAAAAATGATTTCCATTCTAACACTGGGTTCAGGGACACTAGAGGACATTAAGGCTCAACTTGACTGGAAATACATCTTGGTTATAACCACTGGAAACTAGCCACAGATGTAGGTGTACAAGTGCTGTCTTCACTATTGACAGATAAATCGATTACCTGCACTGATAAAATTTTCCTGAAGTTATCTCATTGGAAAAAGCTACTTAGTCTTTATAGCAAATGGGTGTAAGTGGGGAAAAACTCAACACAGACATTTGGACTTATGCAGGTTTTTTGTGGATGGGACTTAAATCTCTTCAAAACTAGTGTTCATCAATGCCACCTGGAAAAGCCAGGTTTCAGGCTACAGATCTGTCACTTTCCTACTTGGTGTCCCAACCAAAGCACAGTATATTTCTATGTATCACTGCAAACCTGTAAATAATAAAGATGGTGGTTGTCAGTTCAGTTCCATATACCAAAAAGGCACTGATGAGGATGATAGTTAAAAGGCTGCTTTAGTGATTCGTGAAATGGAAGAAACAATCAGTAGATACATCACAAAGGAACAGGTCTTGGGATTTTGAAGCTCTCTCCACCATAGAGATGGTTTCTGTAGGTCAAGGCAGAGACAAGGTCAAAGTGTCAATAATTTTATATACCTTTTTTTTAAGCTACTCAGATTCCAAAGTCGTCAATTTGGCACCAAAAATAAATTCTCTAGAAAACGAAGTTAAGAAAAGGTCATATACAGCATTTTATTCCAGAATTTTTATTTTTGTTCAACATTCTGACATGAGATATTCTGGGTTCAATGTCCTGAAACCTCAACGTTACGCAAGTAGGTTTGAACTCCAAGCCAGCAGCTTGGTGAAGTTGTTGAACTTTTAACCTAACGTGTCTTCATGAAGAATGGATATTTGGAAAGAGTTCTGCTCAAGTATTTTGGGTTGTTTTCTGTGAGTATTTTTAAGTGGCATCCAGATAAAATATATTTTTTGGCTGCTGTAATATTTACAGGAAGAGACTTTACACCAACACTGAAAGCTGGTTTCAGAGCTGTGACTTACTGCTTTAGGTTTTGAGGCTGTTAAGTGTTTCATGACAACAAGGCCTCATCTATACTTAGGTCAAATTATGTATTTATATACTTAGGTCAAATTCCAACGAGCTGATACTCTGACACACGCAGTGATCAGTTATGAGGGTCTGGAAAGAAAGCACTACCTAAAACCAGACACCTTCCTTCCATGGTCAGTGGGTGCTTTTGGCTGACAGCAGTAAGTTGCAAAAAGTGCAGTAAAAGGAGGGACCAGGAGAATCCCCCAAAAATACCTGAATGTGAGGATCTTCTCTACAAAGTGATGTGTATCCACATGGTCTAGAGCATATGGTACACAAGGGTGTGGTGCCTGTGTCAATCACTACTGACTCCATTCTACTGCCTTCTCTGGGCTGCCGATCGCAAATTCTAGTGTCCTAGATTCTCATGGCAAGAGGTCACGTCCACATCAAGGCCCTTTACTGTACATAATTAAGGAAAGTTTAAGTTCTGAAATACATCTAGGGAAGATTTCCTAGAACTGTAACTGACCAACACACTGTTCTTCCCCAAAGATAGGTCACTTGCTTAAATGTATACTCAGAGACCCAAAGAAAATTGCAGAGAAGCTGCGTACAGCGGATGTTTGGGTACTCATCTCCAGACTTTTAAGTATCTACAGTCAATAGCCTGCCCAAATATATAGCAAGTTCTTTCAACTTCTGAGCCCAAGCTACTTGTATCTTGTTGACAAAGATTTTAAGCACACTCCACAGAAAAACAGACTGCAGTATAAAATTCCCTCAGCTCCCCACCACAGCTGCACACTACAGGAAAAAAAAAAAAAGACACCAAAAAAACCCCAACCCTGCTTCTGGGCAGCCACTTGATCTGTGTACACAGTTCTTAGACGTGATTCAAAAAGAAGGCCTTTTGTATACAAATAGAACAGAAGTCTATCCTCTCTTACAGAAGGAGTATTTTCTTTATCCTCTTCGGGCTGCAAACATTATTATTATATCCAGTGATGTATGTCTTTGCAGAACATGTACCAATATCATTGTTTGTTGTTTCTAGTTCTGTACAGCATTGATTTATTTGATAGATTGTACAGGGAAGCTGTATCCAAATCATCACCTGCTCTGCTGCAGTTTGTTTTGTCTCACCCTTTGGGAGCATATTTGAAACGTAGTTAAATCATTAATTTTTCTTGCATCTTATATCAAATTTAGGGATGAAATACATACAAATAAAGACAGTAGACAGTCATACATTGTCTTCTACAACAAGTTCAGGTCTGGGCTCTGCTGCTCTGGTCAGGCAGGGACATTGACAAGAAAAATATATATTATGCAAGAATATCTCCTACTGCAAGAAAGACTGAAATTGCTGTTATCCCCATTTTCTACTTCCTGTAGAGAAGACAGAGCCAACCAGTACCAAAATCTTTCCAGTAACAAGTAGTAGCAGCAGTATTAGACCCTTCCTGGGCCCAGAAATCCATTTGAACAACTCTTAATTTTCACACAATGCTTTGCACCTATCTCCCAGCAAAATAAGTGTGAACTGCAAAATGTCAGAAGCTCTCAAACATCAAGACTAACTATGTGTTTGGACTGGATGCCAAATCCAAGCAGAAATACTTTATGTGTAACCCAGGAACTTGCATGCAAGCTGCCAGTCTATCACTAATTTTTAACTACTGGCTGTCAGACCAGTAAATGTGTGATGAAAATGGCACTAACATCACTGAATCCCCATGTTTTACCTTTCCCCTCCCCCCCCATAGTCATTCATATTGCAAGAAAAGGGTCCACCACACTACAGTGGTGCCTGGCAATGCTTAAAACAGAGAAAATTGTACAAAGTGGCTCCATGTCCAAATCTCTCAAAAGAAGTTTAACTAGCAGAGGCAGAATGCAAACACTTAGCCCACACCACTGAGACACTCTTGAGAGGAACCTCTTTCCTAGTGTTTGTTCTGTCCATACCCTAACATCAGTCAAATGCAGCCAATAAGAAGCATGGCTGCTGCCCAGGAAATGTTCTTATTGTTGGGTTTACACTGTTATCAGCTATTAATCACAGAAAGCTCCACTGGGATAACCCTAGAATTAAACAAATTAAGCAATGCAAGTCTAAAGAGTGGAGTTGGTGTGGGAAGTAGTTTTAAGGAACGTTACTTTGTTTCCAAGAAAACAACAATTCCTGAAACAGGAGCAAGTCCACAAGGTCTTAGAATATCCTGTTCATGCTGAGATTTCAAACACAGGCAAAAATTTTCTATATTTTTAAGAGGCCATACATGATAAGGAAACAATTCATCTCCTACAGGACCTACTAATAGCAGCACTAACTATCCTTAATTCCCAGAGTAAATTTCATATCCATATCAATATTGCAGGACACATTTCCAGCATCTACTGGAATACTCCTATAGAAAGAGTTTCTCTCCATTTAAACTGCAATAAGATGACTACATGGCGAACTGTTCTCAATCATCAAATGTCAGCATGGTGATCAGCAATACACCTGTTTCCCAGAAAGCTGCTCATAGTAGAAGTTCCCTCCAAGGAAGTGATTGTCACAGTACCTCAGAAACTTGCATGCAAAAGAAGATGAAACAGAACATTGCCCAAATGAAAAAAAACACACCAAAACAACAAAACTCAAAAAACAACAACAACAAAACCCACCAAACTTCAGTACTGGGACTGGATCTACCTTGAGAAGCAGTTTTTTCTCATTTAATACAGAGAAACCAACACTGACAATGTGTTGGAAATGAGATCCCTTTGCCCCTTCTAACCACAACTCTGGACCAAAGAAAGCATTTCTCTAAGTTGGAAGGAGTGTCTCCAAAGACCAAAATTTGAGCTTGAGTTACTAAATAACTGAATAGAGAGAAACCACTTATCACAGGAAATGGAGCAAAGGGCAAGAGAAAAGATCAGTTTTCTAGCTGGAAGGATGCTGTGCTCTGTGGGAGTACTATAGCAAGTCTCATGCTGTGGAAGGACCTTGGTGTGGAGGTAATGCCAGTGGGTCAACCAGTCAATAGTTCAGTCAAGAAAATAAATTTATGCCTTTGTATTCAGTTCTTCAAATATTCAGGCCGAGGTCACTCCAGAGGAAATCTCTTTCTATCAGATACTAATGGTCTTATATTCTGTAGAACTAATTATTTCAGACCTTTGCCAAGGGACCCACCAAAAATCATATTTATGTAGGCAAAGTCAGCAGGAAAAGAAAAAAAAAAAAAAAAGAAGAAGAAAGAAAAAGAAAAGGCATTTTATCCTTCTCTTTAGAAGGATATTGGAAGATATACTCAAAATTCTGTTCATGTTATCATGGCAGTAATTTCAGGGTGAACATACTATTGGAATTAGATTATAGAGACTTTACAAGAGCCTTTCATTCCTCAGATGAGTGAACAACATACATTCCCTATATAGTTTCCTCTCCATGGGTATAACAGACTCCTATTAATTCCAAAGGAAACACATAAACCCATAGAACAAGAGACCAACTCTTCTAACCAGGACTCGGTTCATTTCCAGTGAAATGGAAATTTTGTGCCAGATGGGCACCTGAGATTTATTTTAACTCCCCAAAATATTTCATTTTCTGCAAAGGCTTTTTGAGTTGATTTTAGCAAAGTCTAAGTAGAGCATCCGAATCATCATTTTCTGACTGCTGGGGAATGTATTCCAAGTCATTTACAAACTTCAGTAGGGGCGAGTGTGAACGCCTCTTTTTAACTACATTCACTTTAGCAATTTCTGTCATTAAAAAAGGTAAAGAAGTTCTGACGGTGCTAAGAGCAGAGGTTATAGAGAAATTTTCTTCTTTTAATAATTCAGATTTAAAAGGAATGGCTAGATTGAAGATAAAACACCTTTTAATTTGGGCTGTAAAACTGTTTTCTTCACAAAGTGGGCAATGCAGTGAGGCAGAAAGCTAAATCTAAATTGGAGATAACACCTCACACTGGAACCAGAAAGTGTATATGTACTTGGTTAGTGTGCACAGACCTCTTGCCAGGCTGGATGGTTTAATTTTCAACCTTAATCCTAACTCTGTGAAAGCATCTGACTACAGATTCAGAAAAGTAACATATGCCATATGTCAGTAGTAGTTTTATGCTTCAGCTAACACTTCCACACTTCCCCTTAAACCTTCCTTGTCCAGGAATACTCTTCCATACTGCTTATAAGAGCTCAACGAGCTTGTCTCAAATTAGAAAGTAACTGAGGGCAGAGTCATCATTGCTTCTAACACCACAAAGCAGAAGCTGCTCTCAAACTGTGTAGAAAGTCAAAGCTTCTCTTTCTCTCTGGGTCCTGAACAGAGCCTTTGCACTGTTATGAGCCACTGCCAAAGTGCAGAGCTGTGCATCATGAATGGCACTGCAACAACCTTCAGCTCTCTCCATCCTGCACCCCAATTCACCACTGTCAGCAAAGACCTAGATGTAGTTTGCTCAGTTCCATCTCACCTACAGATTTTCAATGCATCGCAGAGCAGCAGTGGATCAGCAGCAGTCAATCTGGAGAGCATAATTAACAGGACATATAGGGGAAAGCAACTTTAGATACAGACTTTTTCCCCCACTGATTAAAGAACTTGTTGGGATATGCCAGTGTACTGCATGTCTCTTAGTTGGTTTCAAAGGAACATTTCATGTTCTTTTCTTACTTCTATTTGCAGATTCTCTTCACCAGCTATAGTTTTGGAGCTCATCAAACAAAATGTTTCTCACCTGCGTACCACTTCTGAGTGAACCCCATGGAAGTAAACTAATGGTCAGCACACTGACACACAGGAGCTGCTCAACAACCACATAAGCTGTTCAGCATCAACCATCCACAAATAAAATACGTGTACTCACAACCCAAGGCGTTGTTAGACAGTTGGTGAATAGTAAAACAATGTCTTCCTGTTCTGCTGGTCAGTTAAGCTCCCACAAGTAACCCATTAATAAATATATTAAAAACAGATAACAGATTTGGCTGGTAGAACATATACTTTAAGCTCAACTATTGAAATATAAGTCAAAATTCTAAGCCGCTTTCACTACTTTGGTCATATATCCCTGATTTTCAGTGCAAGATGTTGCTACACAGTAAATGTTTCCAGGCTCACAAAACCAAAACCAAACACCCCAACACAGTTCTAAAGGAGAAAAAAAAGACAGTATGCATGGAAGTCTGCCTTCCTTCACCTTTCTCCTTGAAAATAATGAAACAGCCTCAGTCCAGACTTCTGCCTCCTCTTTCAAACTCCACTGATTGTCACAGTAGCAAATATGCCACCTTAGTTCAAGCTCTCTGTCCTCTCTAGTAATGTAAAAGTACTTGCAACCCATCTTAGAAATAATCTGCTAAAAGGAATTCCCTTCCACCAGCTTTATTAGAACATTGAAAGCACAGGTTTTTGCAACACTTCTTCCTATCTTCTTCCAGCCAAGGAAATAATTTGGTAAGGAGACCAAAAGACAGAGGACCTAAACCAAAGTTTACTATGGTCCACATAGATATGCATAGATAGAGAGATATAAGCTCCTTGTCCTCATTCCCACCACCAGACAGACCCAAAAACCCACAATGTTTTGGTAAACACACCAAGAGTAGCTGGGGACGTAAGTATGAAAACATGTACAGCAAGTTTATTTTATGCCGGTTTGTTTTATGGCTCTCCTCCAGCATATTGGATGCACAGCCCCACTAGGGTCACAGTGCTAAAATTTTCCTTAAACAAGTCCCACTCAAAGGTCCAGCCTCTTTTTCTCTCTCCATACCACCTGCATCCCAACACTCCTGAAAGAAAATTGAATTTATCCAGTGCAGAAAAGAATAATGATGTGTATGTACATCTCTCTATATTGACTCCTCTCCTAGCTTGGCTGTGCCACACCTCACTTTCCTTCATTCATGCAGTTTCCCAAGCACTATGTGGGAAGAGGAGCTGTATAAAGCTGCAAAGGTGACTAACTGCTTTGACTTATCAGATCCAAAAGTTGGTGGGGATGCAACCTGAGAGTTGTGAAACAACCTCAGTAGAATAGCTGGGGCACCTTGGTCTCCTCAAAGCCCGAGTGATAAGAGACAAAGGTCAGTCCCTCAAGTATTATATCCCACGATGGCTTTAACACATAGAAGATCCCCATCTCACAAGACCCAATGACACATTTTATGCTTCAATCCATGTTTTCCATTAAAAGGACATTAGAATCCCAAACCACACATTTTATTCTATCTCTGAAAGGCAGAAAAAGTTACAAGTCCACATTATTTTGCCAGGCAGTAGAGGCTGATCTATATGAAATATATGGAAGAAAAAGGGAAAAAAAATGGATGAAGGGAAGACTAAAAAAATTGCCTCAGCCTCACTGAGTCTGTCTTTCCTCAAGGACTGATGCTTCTTTCATGCATTTATAAAGAGTTTTCTTTCTTTGCAAACACTGCAGTGTAAAACTAAAAATAAATAGTCCCTAGATTAACAAGAAAAATCTGACAGGCTTTCTTTAAAAGGCAGACTGAACAATTCTTGAAGCAGGTAGTGGTGGGGTAAGCCATGATGTGCCTTTCATTCAGAAGTTGATAAAAGAGTTCTGAGCAACTGGCAGAAGGAGAGAAAAGGGGAGAAAGAAAAGGGAAGTGTGAAACGATGAGTCAAAATATCTCCTTTAAGAAAAAGGTATAATTTTGGTTTGCAAGGGGGATTAAAGAGGGCATTTAGAAGCAATATGTACTACCAAGAATCTTTTCCAGGAAAGGCCCAACTTTCTACCCCCAGAAGTCACACGATGAGAACTTTCACATGGTCAGGAACCAAAAAGACACACATCTTGTGGAGCTGAGGAAAGGGAAAGTCCTAGGAAGTGGTTCACAGGCTGGATGTGACAATAAATCCTCATGACTCCTGCTGCTGTTTTTGAGATAAGGTTGCACCAGACAGGTAGCTGGCTCTTAAGAAAATGCTGCAATATTCATCTCGGCAGTTGAGGTTAGAAGGGGCCTCTAGAGACTGTTTAGTCCTACCCCCCTGCTCAAGCAGGGTCAGACAGAGCAGGCTGCCCAGGACCATGTCCATTTGGGCTTTGAGTATTGCCAAGGGTGGAGTCACATCTCTGGGTAACCTGTGCTGGTGTTCAGCCACCCTCACAGTGAAAAAGTTCCTCATGTTCAGACGGAGTTCCCCGTGCTTCAATTTATGCTCATTGCCTCTTGTCCCATCATTGGGTACCACTGAAAAGAGTGCATCTTTCTTAAGCAAAGAGTCAAATGTCTCAGAAGTCCCCTTACCAAAAAAGCCCCTGCTCTATGTAAGCCTGTCTACATTTAACCTGTGCCCAGGGCTAAACTGTAGCAGTTGTTCTACCACCCAATGACCCCTCCCCAGATGGGAAGGGGAATTGTGGAAAAACGGGAGAAGCCCTGTGGACTGAAGTAGAAACAGATTTAATGAAATAACAAAACTAATACAATCACCCACATAAAGTATACCAGGTTCTACTCAGCCTTGTCCTTAAGATCAGCAGCAGAAAGTCAAGAGGGAGGAGCCCCATAAAGAGGAATTCCACCTTCACTGAGCTCCCTCCTTTTATAATGAGCATGATTAAGTGGTATGGGATACACCTGTGAGTCAGCTTGGATCAGCTGCCTTGATTGGATCTCCCAGCTGACACAGGGCTACTCATGGCCTGCCTGCATGGTTCTCTTCCTGGGAAACCAGGACAATGCCTTTAGGGGACTTAGTTCTGTGTACAGATATAGATTGGTTGCATGACAAGAGAATATTGCAGAAATTCTCTCGAGTCGACGTCTGCTAATGACAGAAAAGACCAAGCTGCAGAACAAAGATCCATGCATTGAAGAGGTATGTTAGAAATAAAAACACCAGTACATTTTCCCATAAATCAAACTCATTACAGGTTCTCATCCACGGAAATTCACAGACAAGGTGTCAATCAGCCAAAAAAAGCCTCCTCATATTTGCAGAAGGTGAGTCTTCACAGTTACTCCACTGCATTAGGCATCTGCCCCATCCTTTCTCAAAACCATATGCTAATGTTAATGACAAAACTGTGTTCTCATTAAAAGTTGTGATTCCCCAGAGAATTTAATACCAATAGAAGCAGCATTAAATAAAAGCTCTTGACTGGTAATGCTTATCAAACTTTGTTAATGACAAAACTGTCATTAACATTAAAATCTGTGGTTCCCCAGAGGATTTAACAAATAGAGGCAGTCTTAAAGAAAAGCTCTTGACTAGTAATGCTTATCAAACTACTGTTTCATAGTTCTAGTACCATCCACAGCATAGACACTGTCCCTGCATTAACACAGGCAGTGACAGTGACAAACTTGTATGTCTACTGGTTCCTGTACAAAGTAAGGTAAGACCATTGCTATTGTACTGGCTTGCTTCAAGACATTCCCTAGACGTGCTGGTTTACAGTCTCAGTACTTCACTGCTTGGGAATAAGTCTTCATAACTGGAGACAGTCCAAACTAAAAAAAAAACCCTTGAGTTTGGATATGAATTCTCCAGAAGTTTAAGAGCTTTGCAGAATTGTTCCATTTGTATGCCTCAGCTGCTTGCACTGAAGTCAGTGGATGTTTGACCACTGATTTCTGTGGGAACTGGATGGGATTTTAGCCACAGCAGGACTGCTAACCACTACCATCTAGTATTTGCCCTTTAGAAGCTTTTTGGGACGAATGCTTAGAAAGTAGTTGAATTCAGTTTTTGTAAGCAAAACCCAAAAAAAAACCCTTTCCCAGAGGTCAAGCCCTGTTCCCTGAGGCCTGGGTGCAAGCTTTCTGGCAGGACTTCTCCTGAGCCTGTTGTGTGGAAGATAAGGAATTCGAATGATTTCCTGCTTAGCAGCATGTAGCTCCCCAAACATCTGATAGTTTGTGTACTAGGGAGTGTCTCCACAGAAATCTGGCTAGCGACCATGACACTGAAAATGACAGCTTTCCAGTAGCAAACAGCTCATCTTCACTCCCTCACGCTTTCCATCCTGTACTACTTTCTCTTGCCTGAGGCTCTCCCGAAGCTCACCATGTATCACACACCTTCTCCCAACCAGGCCTGAAGGGTATTAACTCCCATACCAATGCACCAGTGCTGCAGATAAAGCCACTCCTCATAGGATCCTGAAATCAAACACACTCTCTCATTCAGCAAAATATTATGTGCCAAATGAGTTTACGCTTGGCCCCAACTTGCCACCTTCCCGCACTGCGAATAAGCCTCTGATAGAACCCCTGGGTGATGTCTTTTTCATAATCATTTAAAAATCAGAAGAGCTTCCCCTCCAGACAGTTTGATTTTTATCCCTAAAGTTATAAAAGACAGGGAAAAAACTAAAGCAACTCTTACATTTCAGTTTATACTAAAATAGGGCTGCATGCATCCCTACGCCAGAAAAAAAATATGTAGCCATGAAGAGCTATGAGCCAGGTGTTCTTTCTCTTCAGGCAATCTTTTTCCATGCACCTGCTTGGTCTCTTCAGGACACTTGCCTGCTAGACTACACCCAGGAGATGCTCTAAGTAAGATTCCTTCCACCAAAATTGCACAGCCTCCCTTGGGGACAGGCCTATCACATGCAGTAGCTGAGCTTATCCAGCCATGTCCAAATTGTAGCCTCATAGAATCAGTTCCTGAAGAGTAAGAAGGATTTGGTACAATATAGTTCTAAAAGCTTACCTGAAATGATGCCTGCAAAGACAGCTAACCTGGCCTCTCCAAACTGTATGTGGCCCTTCAGGGCATTCATTCAAAATGGGGATTAATTGAAGAGAACATCTCAATTATTTGATTATTTTTATGTTCAACTGCATGCCATAAAAGGAACATTTTATTATTTAGAGGAAATGTAGGAAATCCTTTCTCTAAATGCACTGATCTGATCAGTCTGCTCTGTGGCTTAGCCTTCTTTGCCACTGTCATTTACAAGATGATTATACATATAATCTGCAAACTTCACTTGCCATGTGTGTACAAGACACACCTGAATTTCAATAATTAGAACTTAATTTGAAAGAGAGTTTGGCCCTTGCCATCAAGAACAGATTTTCACAATGCTATACAGTTTCTATCTCAGTGCAAAACAGGAGGCAAATTTCCAAGGAGAGTGTAGCTTATTGAAGAAAGACTGTCAAAAGGAGAAAGAACTGTCTTGAAAAAGAGAAATATCATTTGGAAAAAGAAGTATTTTAGTGTTAAGAAATCTACAGATGCCTTTTGAGATTTATTTTTCTTTAAAGGGAAAAGAAAAAATAAGGACAAGGACATTTCCCCATTCACCAATAACTTTTTCCCCTCCTACTAAACCCAAAATAAATTAATAGAATAAAAAAAAAAAGAATTTAGAAAAATCTATCACCATTGATTGCATAGCATTCAGCAGAATTAAAAAAAAAAGGGGGGGGGGGAAGAAGGAAATGAGTTACAAATAAATACATCTTTCTGGTGTGATTTATCACAAATTTTGAAATATCCAGCTCTCATAAGAAGGTGGAAACATTTGGGAAACTTTATGTTTTCTTCAAAATTTGGCAATTCTGAGAACAGACTTTTCATAGGAAAAACTTAGTGGAAAAATTTGCATGGGACGTACTGAGCTCTTTTGAAAGTCTAACCACCACTGACAGCAAGGGAGATGAACGCTTACCAAGATCTAGTCTGTCTTCTCAGAATAGTCACTCAAACAGCCAAGTGATTGTCCTCTCCAACTTCAACACCTGTAGGCTATTACCAGCTGCAGTCCTTCAGCAACAGCAATCATTTAACTGCTAGTTCAGTCAAGAATATAGAGTGCTACTTAACCCCCAAGCTGCCTCATCCACTCTGAACAGGTGGTATAGCACAACAGCAGGAGACAGAGTAAACAAGACCCAGTGGGCTAGATGCCCTGTGGCATAACACAGAGGGGGAAAAGTAACAGCAGATGTCCATCTGACTTGCTGGACAACTGTGTGAAGCATGGATAGCAACTCAGCAGTTGAGGATCCCTTTTGCTGAGCAATTTTGAATGGTACAATGCTTGGGGAAAAAAGAAACTAAAAAATCATTAATAAAAATATATATGAATGCCCTATATCAATCATTGCCAAAGGGACAGCAGAGCAGGAATGTCCAGCTGTGTCCACAACCCAATACGCTCCCTTTTAGATCTGCTCAAACCTTCTTGCTTTTCAATTCCCATTTTGAAAAAACAAGCAAAATCAAAAAGAAATATCCCACAACTTTAAGGCACATATGGAAGCTACTGCAAATTGGAACACTACAAGCTAAGTGGCACCATGCAATGATAAGAAGATAAAAGCAACGCAGGAGAGTATTTCTGTGTATGAGCTGGGCAATAAGTGAATACAGGCTGGAAACATGAAGGATGTGAAACAAGGCAGTGTAAAACTCTAGCCTTGGGTTTATTTCACTTCCATTTGCCTCAGTGAGACTTACACTCACAAATTTGATAGACAAACTTATGAACTATAAAGCTGAAAGGGTTGCATCAATCAGCTAGTCTGACCTCATGCATAGCACAGGCCACAGAGTTGCCATAAATTCATTCCTGCCTGAAGAATATAACTTTTCAATAGGCATCTCATTTGATTTAAAGATTTCCAGAAGTAGAAAATCTACCACAACCCTCAGTAAACTGTCTCTCACTTTAGAAACTTGTGCTTTATCTGCCAAGTTTCAGTTCCCAGAGCCTGGGCCCTGACTTACTTTTCCTAGATTGAAGAATGTGATCGCCAAATGTTTTCTGTATAGCTAATAATAAATGGTGATCAACAAGTCACCTTTCAAGCATCTCTATAAATAATTACAGGATAAGCTTTTGAGTCTCATCCATCGATATTTGGGATTAATCAATGTTAAATTCCGTAACCTTCTATTTACTAGCTCTGCAGCAGTCTATCACATGCACAATGGTCACCTGAAAAACACCTAGGTCTTGGATTGAAAGAATTATTCAAGTTTAAAACAGAAGTTATGTCTCATGGTAACCTGGCAAGACACAAAGATATCACAATACAGGTATGAAGAGAATGATGGTCTGCTTAAGATCATACAGCTAGTAAGCAGCAGAGCCCAAAGTAATGCCAGTGAATTCCGATTTTACACCCTGGTCCTTGTTCACAGTGCCATCTTCCTGCACAATACAAGATAGAATCTATTCTTAAAAAAAAAAAAAAAAAAAAAAAGACGACAAAAAACCCACATCCTGGAATATCACCAGATTTAGAGCAAGGTTTTGGGGCTATTTGCATGCAACTGAAAGGAATATAGAAAAAAAAATCTTGGGATCTGCATAATAGTATCCTTCCTGATTATTGTGAGGCATAGAAAACATACCAAACAAATGAAACCCACAGCAGGCCCACTCACAGATTCTTGTTCTTTTGCAACTTCAGAGGTGCTTGGCAAGACCAGTTTCAGCAGCCTACTGAGGCTTTACTATTGATTTGATTTCTAAGAATTAAGTAGTCAACAAATTCTCTTAGTTCCAATTCTAAGTCTGTCCCACAAATTCCAGTTTGCTAATGTAAACACCACTAAAAACCAAAAAAAACTTTAAAAACAAAATATTTGAAAGTCAGTTTCCCTTCTTTACTAGCTGCCAAGAGCAGGGTTCAGGGCTCTGTGCTTCTTGAGTTGATGAAATCATTAACACCTACAGCAGCGTCAGGAATGTAACTCTGCCCTTAGGACTTGGTAAGTAATAAGAAACCGGTGTCAGTTTCAACTTTAAAAACCAGTTCCAAGTAATAAATTCCCAAATTCAGATCCGGGTAGAAACCCAGCCCAAGTAGCACAGCAGTGGCACAGTTCAGAGCACTTTGTTCAAAAGATAGCAACACTGGCAACCGTGCCAGCAAGATGCTTGTGAAAACAGTCAGAAGATCCCTACCATAAAATAATGCCTTGCTACAAAATGCATCCAGAAGAGAGTGTGGAGAGTTACTACAAATAAAAGGGCACAACACTCGTGGCACAGAAAACTTGATTCATTTTCTCTTTAGCCAGTCCTTTTCTTGCTAGAGACGCCAGACCAAGACTTAGGGAGACCTTATGTGGCAACATCAGGCAGCAGTCAGCCAGTCTAGAAGCTAGAAAGCCACTGTGAATTACAGGGTCTGTATGCATTTAGCAACTGCAATAAAGGACCCCCTTTATATTCATTACAACACAGTTCTGTCTTTGCTACTACAAGGGGTACTACAGAGGAGGCATTAGCAGCTGCTCCTTGGAGGATTCAAGGTCTCCTAGTAGGATAAAAGTGGGTGCAACCCTCCTTCCAGCAATGTGAGTTTCAAGTGCCCCACAGCACGTGGTGATAGGTTTGTCAACTGCATCTTCCCCGAGTGTGGCACAGCAGGCACTATCCTATGCAAGCTGTACGTGTTCCTTTCCATTTCAGGGGAGAGGGGGCCATGACTGGAAATTCAATTCTGTCCTCATGACAGTAATTTATTTAGGCCTAAGAGAAGAGCAGCTGGCTTCCTAGTGCATCAAACCACTTAAACCAACATTTCCCTGACTGCTACCTCCCACCCATGCCCTCTGGGCTTTACGGCTGGGGCAAGAGATGCTACATAGCCCCCTTTCTGCTACTTTCATGTTCCTCAGCTGAATTCACTCTTTTATTATAAGGCACGGGGGAAAATAAATACCACAATGATAAGCTGCCATTTATGGTGTGTATATTTTAAGCTCAAGGCAAACTCTCTATCTTTCATCCTGTTAGGATGGGATGTTCAGAGCATCCTAAATGTCCTGCACGTTGCTGCACATATTAATGCACTTCTTTTGACACTAGTGCTATGTTTTGTTCCTCCCCATAAACATGTCAGATACCCTTCCTGAAAACACTCCCTCTGACACACTAATGCACTGCTGGTACCATATGCCAATCCTAGTGTAAAATTCACTTCCTTGTGTCCTACCAATAGCCCAAGAGTCCAGGATTCTCAGTCATTTCCTGTCCCTTGGATTAGCATCCAACAATGTCCTGTTTACATTTCAGGGCTGTGGTGGAAATAAACACCATAATGTCAGGACATTCCATCAGCAGGATTCCAGTGCAACCATGCTGGGCTGCGAGCAGAATGCTGAACCAAGTATGGTCTGACTTTTTATTTTATCTTCTTTCCTCTTCCATTACCTAAGCAACATACCAGAGGGCGCCTTCTAGTGAATCAATTCATGCAAGTAGTGAACAACTGGAAGGGTCTTTACAATCGTGAAGTTACTAAATCAAGAAAATTTTAGCAAGTAAGCAAATAAACACAAGCAAGGAAGGGGTACTGGGTCACAAAAAAAGATTTCAGTTCTTCAGTAAATAGAATTTCAAAGCAACATAATTATCCCTCCATCCAGCAGACAACAAAATTGAGAAACGGACAAGGCAAAGCCATTTCCTGGTTAGACAGTCATAAGGACTAAATTCTGCTGTCAAGTATGGTAGCAGTAAAACTAAAAATAGGTCAAAATTAATTAATTTCAATTATTCTTAATTATATTTCACCTACGTAAATAGCAATACTTGAATAATCAGAGGAGACATCGCAAATGTATCTGCTATTAAATCTCAGCCAAGAAAGATTTCTTTTTAGGTAGGTGATAAAATTTCTAGAGTAGAAAACAGCCTGTTAAAAAATAGGCTGTCCTGTGGTATGATTAGAAACTCTCTATTTCTTACCCCAGCAATGTATGAACAAATGCTGTCTTCTCCATTACAATCAGAATACTAAATGTAAATATTATGAAGAAGGATCTCTCAAGATATACAGACTGGATGGCTACCAAGGACAGGCTGAATGCTCTGAAAGCGACATTTCCTATGATGCACTGGATCTCTCAGAATGAGAGAAAACAAAGAAGGGAACACTATACCCAGCTTGCATACTTTATTTGTCCACTGCAAAATCACTGTGCTGGACAGTATTTTGTTGAGTGGTCAGTTCAATTTAGATTTCAAATGTTGCCATTTTATGCACAGTAGATCTACTGTACAGGTATTGATCCTTGAGGGAATATAACTGGAAATGAGTAGACTGTGCTATTGGAATGAATGCTTGCTGTTTGGGATTGAATTGATATGGAAATGGCTCCCTAGCACTTGTGTAAGATTCCCACCTCCAAGATGCAACCCAGGCTAGAGCTGTCTTTATGAAAGTTTTGTATAATGTTTTAGTCCCACAGATACCTCGTTTACTAAGAGTGATAGCCCTGAAGGCTATCTGGAAACTCCAGCAAGTTTTATGAGAGCTGCAGTTTACCCCCTAAATAAAGCAAGGGAGATAAGACCTGTGCCCCAGTCTTGTGGTGGTCTCCTTCCCCACTTCCAGGTGTCAGTTATTAGCCACCCTTCATCAAGTGGACTAGACCTGCCAGATGCCTCAATATGACTAGGACAGCTTTGAGAATCTGCCTCAGGTGCCACAATGCCAAACAGAACATTTTCTGTTCTGCGGAATTTGTTCCAGAAGAAATGTATGGAAGCCTAAGCCTCACCACATTTAGACCATGATGCAAGACTCGCCTCTTTGTCCAAAGCATAGTGTGAACTGCAGACTCAGAACACCCTGGTGCTTTTCCACAAGCTGTATTTTTCTTTCTCCCTGTCCCTGAAGTTTATAAGCACATTGTTGGAGGCAGGTAGGGAGTACCGGTGATTTTGCTCACCCTGTTTGGGAAGCCGTTGATTTAAACCATGTGCACACAGTGAAGTCTCAACAAGGACATTATAAATGCATGTAACGATGTGATGGCTGCTGGCGGTCAATGGAAAAAAAGGGGGGGGAAGGAGGAGTTTACTGGGTCTTGGGCCAGCTCCTAATGGACAAGCTTCCACATCACAAAACCAAATACTGCAGCTGCCACTAATCACATCCATCAGCCGTCTCCCCAGAACAGCCAAGCAGTGAATGGACAGACACTGACCAAGCTGTGCTCCCAATGTGCTTCCACAGGACTCTGGAGTGCACTGGCAAGACAGGCTGTGAGCAAATTTGATGTATATTGCTCACACTTTGCCTGCCACTTTAGCCACTTTAACAAATAGTACACTAACTTTAAAAATAATCAGTGGGCTCAAGTTAAAAATAAAGTGCAAGTTGGCTTCCATGAGAAAGCAACTGAGCCAATGCCATTTATAGTAATTCGACGTGTCACTGAATAGCATCATTTTTATAAATACACTGAAAGCCGGACATGAAATAACTGGTTAACAGCTCCCTAATCACAAGGGCTTCCTCTGCTACACATTTTTCCTATTTATCCAATGGCTTCTGTTTTATATCTAGTTTGCTAATGGAAAGAGGGGAAGGGGAGGGGGGGGCGAAATTTGCCTAAACTGATCCAGCAGATGCACAGAGCTGGGGCCTCAAACACTGGCTTCTTTTCTGCAGCCACCAAAGGGCGGTGGGGGAGAGACATTTCAGCAAAATTCTTTCTCTGCAGCAACTACCGCAGAAACACATTTCCCTCTGTTTGGAGCCACTCAAAATAACTGCAGCTCAAATGCCAGAAGAATATTTTGTGCTTCCTGCATTCATAAGAGATGGGAAAATACTGAAGGAAGTTCCTAGTATGGTGGTCTCAAAACAGCAGTAGAAAGCTTCAGAAAAAAAAAAAAAAGTGCACTCTCATAAAGAAAGCAAAACAAAACTATCCCCAAAATATTTGTCCTTTAATGATCCCAAAGTGTTCTACAACCATGCATAGGAAATACATTATGTTATATGACGGCTCATCTTCTAGGCCATGCAGACCTTTCAGATTTTTAAAACAACTCTCTATAACCAACTTCTCACAAGTGCCAGGAATCCCTTTGCAAGTGTGACTGTGTGCAGCACAATCAGCTATCACCAGTTCTGCATGTACTTCGGTGTCTGCACTGCTTAGAAGGTAGGATGCTGAAGGACATAGGAGCCTGTGACATTCCACAGTGGACACCTTACCTTGTGCCATTGAATGGAAGGGGGCAGAGGATGGAAGGAGGCTTCACACCGTCGCAATACCACAAGGCCAGGAAAAAGATGAGGGATTCACCATCTACTCAAAACTGCATCCACCTTCACTCTGTCCACTTTAATTTTAAACTGCTCAATAAATAATCAACATTTTTAATTCACAAAGGTGAAAGAGGGGGGCACTGTACATGCAAGCAGAATGTGATTGAAGAGTTGTCCGTACTTGTCAGTATCAGAGGCAAGAAGTGAACACTTGCCTTGTGTCCTTTGTCCACAAGGCCCTTAGCTCCAGTGAATTGTTTCACTGTCTCCCCTTTTTCTGTACTGCAGTATTAGCCCCAGAAACAGGCATGTAGACCTATGCTAACCAAGTTGCAAGCATCTTCACATCAAAACTATGCCTATGTTACTGTGTCCTCATAGTCCACCACTAGCATCTAAAGGGATGCAGTTTTCTGTATTGAGTTGACTTAAACTCATTTTCCAGTCAACTGTTGAAAATTTGTCTATCCAGAGCAGAAGGAAGGAGACCGGTGACAAATATGGGTGGGCTAGTGGCACTGAAATCTTATGTCTGTATTCACTGCAGTGTGGGCAGGTTCTAATCTCTAGCCTATATTTCTAACTGCTTGGGGTAGCCTGTGCTTCAAGCACCTCCAGGTCTGGGTCAAAGGCATTTCTCTCTGTAAATAGTACGAGTGAACTGGGGAAAAACTTAGGAATGTATCAGAGGGAACTGGGTTCTGAAGATCAGTTCAGACCTAAACAAAAAACAAACAAACAAATGAACAAAAAACCCAAAAACTTTATTCACCTGGTAGCTTTGATCCACTTTATGAAGCAGGCCGTTTATGGCTGAGTTTTGTATTTCCCCCATAAGGAATCCTGACATAATAGGAGACAATCAAACTAGCTGCAGATTCAGGAATGACTGGCTGCAATGCTGGGCCTACACCAGTAGAGTAGGCAAAGGAGAAAGAAAAGCAAGAAGCAATTTTCACTAGAACCACGGAGACACATGCAAATCAGGGATACCATGAGATCTGTTACTTGCCTTTTTCCCCTTCCATCTCTCTATCTCCTTTCACCACTTGCAGTCAGGGCAAAGAGTTCACAGACACAACCCAGCAGTTTTTTCTATAATAAATACTGAAGTACTTCAAAGACTAGCTCCTCTCCTGTTGCTAAAGAGTGAGGAAAAAAACGCTACCCAAAGCAGTTAGTATTGCTGGTCTACATGCAGATGCTTTGCCTTGTGCTACATAAAGTCAGAGAAGATGATGGCCCAGCAGCAAATGCCTTGATGTGCTGAGCGGGATTACAAATCAGGGCCTGCACTTTGTATGAAAAAGCAGCAAGCAGACTGCCAAGACCCCTCTTTAAATACATTTCAAAGTGGGTTATTGTGAGGAGCGTGAGCATTATGAGCTCAGCTGCCAACAAGTACTTCTGTGGGAAGCAGTTTGCAAGCAGGAACTCATTCTCCCAACAATCCAGGCTTTCACCCATATTCATGCTGTGCAGTTAATCTAAGTGGAATTAGTGCTGGTGAAAGGGGCCATATGGACAGCCCTTAAGACAGAAATCTTATTTACCCACAGAAATTCCGCTGTGGCCAGCAGCATTGTAAGATACATCTTACATGCATGTGCCAAAGCCACGTGCACTTCTCTCCAGCTCCCTAAACGACTAATCCTGGACTATCCAACCCCAACTTTCTGTAAGATTGCAGGGAAAGATTTTGTGATTCCTAGATTCATGAAAAGTAAATAGAAGAGTGGCTCAAAAGCATTTTTATATAGCACACAGAACACTTACCAGTGTTTTCCAATTAGTGCCATGTTTATCTGCTTCTGAGTAGAGGACATCCAAGAACACATTTATTGGTATTCTGGTCCAATTACAAAGTAAACACATTGTGTTATGACCAAAGCGTGTTTTGCCATACTTGCTGGATACTATTTTCCTCCTCTTCTCAGGCTACAGCTCCTTTAAGCTCTACCCCAGAATTGCTTAATGACAGACTAAAACTTCCAGTTAAGATCTCCTTTAGTTATTATGAGGATGAAAGCCACGAGGAGAACATAAAGCCAGCAATGCAGAAGTTAAGCCTGGACTTAGATCCTATTTTTCCTGGAAAGTGAGGCTTATAACAAATTCCCCTGCATCTTCACAAGGCACATGGATTGTGTCTACATAAACCTTGGAGGACTCCATGCATATTCTTCACATGCTAGATAGCAGCATATCACAAAGCTGTCAGAGAAGCATCCCTTGTTAACATTCTTCAGCTTGTTTTATGAACTGAGATTTTGCAGAGGGGAAAAGCAAATAGAATAAGCTGTCCAAAACCTGCACTATATGATGGTACATGAGTAGAGACATGGGCAAAGATAGGTGCACCAGAGGTCTATGCAATGACTTTATAAACAAGAACATTTTTTCCTCTGTTAGATTATATGTGCTGGAACAACTATAGCAGCCCAGGACCCTTTCATTTCTGAAAATGCAATGGCAGATAGTGTTAAGAAAACTGCAGTTGGATATACTGTTGTTCAGCAAGTGCTAGCAGAAACAGCATCTGGGTCCCTTATATTTCTCAAAGTTTTCTAATAGAAATATTCTGTATTTAATTACTTTCTAGCCACCCTACACAAGGCATCCCACACACTTCTGGTGGATTCTTCTACAGGAGCGCAGGCTGAAGTATTACAGGAGTTCATTGCCTTCTGGTATTATACACTTTCATGCTAACCCCTGTACTTCTGCATTGACCAGCATTGACAGGTACTGAGACAACTCAAAAGCTCATTGTTGCAGATGTCCTAAAACTACCAGACAAGCACAGAGCAAGTACATAATGTCACCAGCAGAACAGGTACAGCTTCAAAGACAAGCAGAAAGCCTCGCTACTTTCCTGTATCCTGTCATCCCTGACCATCATCTTTGCCTGATGAGAGGACATTAGCCTTTGAAAAGAGCAAGAGATAAGAGGCAACATTATATCTTGAGTCTGTCCCTGGATGAAGATATGCTTATGTTTGCATGCTAGTGCCCTGTTGCACATTCCAGAGCAAGACTTCTCAAGCTTCATTTGTTCCTGGCTTCTACAGTCAGAGGGTTGTATGCTTAAGGAGATAGGGTAGGGATTCTTTTGTGACATGTCTGCTTTCAGCCCTGGAAAATGAGACTGGCACAATATTCACTTCCACCTTCCTATTGAACTTAGGGGTAAATTGCAATTAAGTACTGAATGAAAAACATTTTCCCCAGGAAACTCGAAGTCAGCAAGTGTTTACCTTGGAGCTAAACCCTCCATTCCACCAAAACAGTATATTATGCACTAGGACAGTCGTCTTTGATAGAAAGTGTTTGAGGAACTCACAATAATGGCTTACCCAGCCTGATAACCCACTTAGACAAGGCTCATGAAACACTAGTGCTTTCTCCCTCCAAGCAGTAAAACAGTGTTAGCATCTCTTGCATAAAATACAACCCCGGTCCTGCTTTTGCTTCTTAATCTAGTACTGTTCCCACAAATTCTTCTTTATCAGACCCTCATCTCATTTATACTGAAAGTTCCTTGGAGCAGTGGTAGCTTTTCCTTTTGTTCCTCATTGGAACTTAGCTACAAAGAATAACAGTCAAATCTGCATTGGCAATATCTTCTATGGTCAGGCATCAAGCCCAGAGAAAGCGTCAGAAATTCTCTGACTTTAAATATATTCTCTTATGCTTGCTCTGCATTCTCATTTACAGCCATCGTTTCTCAGAGGGATGAGTTTGCCTTTGAACCTATTGATTATGATCACATAGTCATATCAACACCTTCCCAAAACACTGCTAATACTGGACTACTCGGAATGGTATCACAGTGAACAAATGGATAACAGGATGAACAAATTTAATTCATGTGAAGTACTATGCACAAAGTCCACCAAACCAGACTAGCACTGCTACTTATTGGTTACAATATCTACACACACAAAAGGGTTTATGCCATGAGGTCCTCCATTCCAAGAATCTAAACACTGTAATACAGAACTCCTTGCAAAAGCCCATTCTCCCTTCTCAAGTCTAGTCTAAAGCTCCCCTGCAAGTGTTGCTCTGATTAATGTTCAGAGGATGATTTGTTTCATACACTAACTCAGCTCTAAGCTTCATGCTTTATGGACAAATGCACAGCCCACATTCCCCAGCATCCAATGGAAAGCTAGTCCTGTAAAACAAAAGGTCAGAATGGACCATTATGATCATCAAACCTGACCTCTTGCAGAGCACAAACTGCAGAATCTCCCCTAATAACTTCTCATCCACTGTCTCTCATAAAGATGGAAACAGAGCTATCACTGCATGGTATATATATTTATTTTTTTTTCTGACTCCCATCTACAAAAGGTCAGGAGATGGCTCTGAACAGCCAAAGACACTTCATGAGATCATGGTTGATAACCATACAAATTCGGGATCAAGTTTTCCACTTGACCCTCCTTACCCAGGGATCAGTAAATGCTTTGCTAGCATCAGGTCTTGGCTTAAAGGAATTCTCTTTCCCCTATTTCGCAACTCAAGAAACACAATTAGAAATCAGAAAACTACAACTATACAGAGCAGGATTTATAGAGCTACAAATAGAACCTAAGTCTCCTACTTTCAAGATCAGTCCCATTTTTGGAACAGCAATTTCCTTTAAACTAACCAGGTAGTACAGAAAACTAGGATGTTTTGGAGGTTTTTTTCATTGTTTTTCATAGGAGGGTCCAGAAGGGACAATAATAATCACATCCTATGACCCTCACTATACTGAACAGCAGCAGTGAAAGTTTGCCCCCCTAAGGGCCTTCTCATGTTCTTCCTCAAAACCCAGAATTTGTCCATCACTGAAACAAGTTATAGAATTTCACCCAGTAATATGTATAATGGTGTGGTACTACTTTCTCTCAGTTATAGAGAAAGTAGCACATCTTTTAGCATGGGACACTACAGCTTCTAAATGTGAAAGGAGAAACAGAATCCAAGCAGTCAAGTCAGGGTTGTTTCGGGTTTTTTTTCAGAAGCAGGGGATTGGGGTGAAGCAGTAAACAAAGGGAAAAAAAAAAAAAAAGAGAAAAAATAAACCAAACAGACAAACAAACAAAACTAAGAAATTTAATTGTACTCAAGTGCTTCTAAAATGCCTCCTGCCTTTGTGTAAATGTAACACAACCTTAAATCTGCAGGATACAAGCTTCACCACAAGACTTCTTTCTACAGCTTAGCAAACATCCATTGGTAGATCCAGTTCACTGGTGTATTATCAAATTGTAGTTCATCAGGTCTAGATAGCTGTGACTATCAAATGTTGCAGGAAAAACATTCAGGAATCTTGCTCAAATATTATTTTCCTCCCAGTCTAGTAAGTATTTGTGACCGAGACAACCAGAAAACATCTGTACTACCACAAAGCTAAGAAATAGCTACAAGTTTGATGCCTCTGGCCAAATTCTTTGCTCAGTCATAGAAGAACAAACATGCCTGCCTTCAGCAGGATTTTCTTAGTATTTCTTAGGTATCCTTGGCCTCCGGCAGGATTCAAGACGTAATAAAGTCAAGAACTTGACTCAAAATTGTCTACAGTCATTAAGACCCAAGTACCAGGTACAATTCCTACCAATTTTTATGATGCCATTATTTTGTTTCTATCAACACCACTTGAACCCAGTCTCTTTCCTTTTGATCTGTTCAGGTGATTCTTCTTATTTTCCGGCCTGATCATAATCCCTATTCAATGTCCTGAGAAAGATACAGTCTCTTCCTCTACTTTGCTTTTGAACAAATCTAAGCACTCTGGTACTAGTCTTCTGAATTCCATTAAGTTTTCACTTAGTAATGATGTAGTTTCTTCTCTCAGAAACAGCAAGTAGGCTCCTTCACTGTGCCTGGCACAAACTGTTATCTCCACCACAGAAAAGTATTTCCAGGGCCAAAGAAATCCTGTATGCACTATGGGTATACAGTGGAAAAGGAGAATATCTAGAGACATGAGATAGGCTTTTATGCTAGCTAAAAGTGTCTACGAAAAATGTATTTGTAATCTTCAGGACGTAAGCTAAGCTCTGACAGGAGCTGAGAAGAATATGTCCTCTCCACCACCTTTCTTAACTTGGAAGAAAAAAAAAAAAAAGAAAAGAAAAAAAGAAAAGAAAAAAAAAAAAAGTAAAAATCAGAGATGTTTTCCTTGACTTGAACTATGTTGAACGACTCCAAGACACAGGACAAAAACCACTACCTCTACCAATATGTATGAAATATGGGAATCTTAAACTGTGTGATTTGTATAGGATGAAGAGGATGTAACACTGTGAAGCTTAGCTCATCCTTTCCTCAGCATAATATTTTTCTATTTTCCTTGCCAAAGTCATTATTCTCGAGACATAAGTTGATCAGAAGTTGAGAGCATGAACAGTTACCCTTGCAACTGGTAAGTTACTTGTGCAAGGAATGCAGGGGAGTATGTCTTGGCTTCCATTAGAGACAAGATTCCAACTGAAATGATTATTTGGTCCCTCTTGGCACAACAGTTGTTAAACTGCTACATTTTGCTACTGTAACAGGACTTTCTAACCTTGCTGTTTCTGTACCAATTTACAATTGGTTTCTGTTGAAGTACCTGCCAATGCAAGGTCCCAAAATACCAGGCCCCACCACAGTCAGAAGGAAAAGAAGGTACAGTGGAACCAGGGAGGGGTTAAGGAAAACACAGAGAAGAACATTGTACTTGGCTGTACTTGTGAATATGTCTCAAGAAATATCCTGGATTATCAACTGTAATAAAATCTCTCAATGAGGAAAACAGGGATGTCCTAGAGAACTATGAGTTCTGTCTTTCTGTGTTCACTTCATGCATGGTTTGAAAAGGTTCCCTTTACAGAATTGGACAGAGGAAAAAAAAAAAAAAAAGAAAGAAAAAAAGAAGCAGCCACAGAAAGCTCGTTTTTCCAGGTAGCTAGAGGTAGATTAAAGCACGACTCCCATAAAAAGAAAGACAGCAAAACGCCATTTGGGATATGGATGGGAGAGCAAGGATACAGAAATAAATAAAGCTCTTATTCACAGTCATCTTTAAGTGGGAGACTGAGAGTCCAACTGCCCAACTGCTAGTTTGGGGGCAGCAGGTTCTCCATGGAGAATGTATTTGAAGAAAGGAGAATGAAGTGGGGCTGAAATAATGATCAAAGAACAAAACAGTCCCCAAGTTACAGAGACATATGCTTAAAGTAGGCAGCTGGTTGTCAGGCAAGAAGACTTCAGAAGTAGCAGTAAAGATCTCAGATTTTTTTCATCTCAAAGTTGGTATAGCACAATCATCTCAATATCATCTGCTATGGAGTAGTATCTTTAAGCAACAGCTTAAAGATACTATGCCTATCTTTAAGCAACAGCTGGTAATATCTGTAAGATACAGGCCGGAAACAGCCTTCTGCACTATTACAGTACTAATTACTTCCCCTGAGTTTGAGGAAGACTGTCCAAGTTACCACATAAACTCTCCATTTCCTATTGAAGCACAATGGCTTAGCACATGAACATTTCTCTCTGTCCAGCACCTGGATTCGTTTGAGTAGGAAGAAGTAACTAGCCAAGTTACTCCTTTATCTAAAGCAATCGAAGCCTATAATTTTCATTATGATATCCTAAGATCTCCACTTGCCAGGAACACAGGACGAGTGCCTGCATGTACTTGGAGAGAAGACTACTTGGGGTTTTTTTATATTTGCTTTAGACCTGTCTTGGTACGGTTGAAACCTACTTCAGCCTCCAACTCCCTACCTGTTGAGGTGAGGCTGGTATGTCTGCTATTAGTTTTTTTAACAATACCCAAGACTAAAAAATTAGCCTTTCTAAACAGGGGAGCCACCTCAAAAAAATCTAGCAGTCTGTTGCAAATGCTGGTTAAGGGGCTAAGCTCTGCTTTATCTCAGGCATGCTTTCAGGATGCCTCAACTATGTGCAGGGACAAAATGCAATAAAATAGTTTTAAGAAAGGAAAAAAAGCAAGCAACAAACCTTATCTTCCCATCTTTATCATAAAAAAGCAAAGCTACCCATATGGCCCACTGCAAAAGAATGCATTTCCTGGAGGCACTGTGCGCTGTCTCACTAATGCACACATGCAAGATGTACTGTACAGATATCAACTCAAGGTCACAAAATCCCACTGCTGACCAGCAAAAAAAAATAAAAAATCAAAATCCTCATATTTCACAGTCAGGAGATTCTCACACAGCCACATTTCACAACACAGCAGCTGAGTAAGGATTTTTTAAAACAGCAAAAACATCAAAGTATGTTTAAGGTCCCAGATACATGATTTCTGCTCAAAATAAAAAGTGTCTGTTCCCACTGTTTAGAAGAAGAGAGAGTTGGATCTGGTTGTGGGTTTGTACAATGACGTGCATGCACAGCATCATGCTAGGAAGCTTGCGGATCCGTGATGAAGAGCATGAGCATGTGTTCATGTATCCCAGGACAAAAGCGTGTGATTGCATGCCTCTCTGCATACTCAGGCAGAGTACACATGTTGATCAGGCAAGGATCAAGGCAGAAACAGAAGTTCACACACATGCAATTCCTACCTCTTCTCTGTAAACAAAACACAAATTTAGAGCCTGAGTGCAATAACTTGGCAGTCAGAAAAGAGTGATGTTTCTCATGTAGAAAATACCACCCAAGATGCAAAAGCCATTTTTCTTGCTGCTCTTCCATTCCATGTGCATGTTGGCACCTCACACCGACATGAAGTCATAGTATATTCCAGGAACAGTTCTAGCTTTTTTCTTCTTCTTTTTTTTCTTTTTTTTTATTTTAATAAGGAAAAGTGGCAAGTTTACCAAAATTGGCTTAAACCATGAAGATTGGGACCCTGAAAGATATATAGATGCTTTACTCATGGGACAACTATCCTGCAAGAGAAATCTTGGGAATCTGTGTTACTGTGAACACCAGCAGAGTCAAAACCACAGTGAGGTCATTTGATGACTGTGGAAGAAGACAGAAGCTTCTACAGGCTCTTATCCAGTTCGCCTTCACTGCATTAATAACCTGGGACTTCTGACATTCATAATGCAATCCAGTCATTTCTGATAAAAATGGGAGGATTATGTACATTTCACTGTATACGTCAGCATCAACCGAGTCTTTGAAGCGATGCTGTGAGTCTTGGATGGCTTCTCTCTGCTTTTAAGCCACTGGCTTCTTCAGTTGGAACCCAAACAGTGCTTTTCTGTGTTGTGTCTTCTTTCACAGACATTAATTATTTTCTAGAGCATTCTAGACCATCTAATGAAACAAAGGATTGGAAATGTGAACAGCTACTCTGTCTGCTCAGTGCTGCTACCAGTCTAAGATTTTCAATGACCAAAACCACATAACCTATCTTCTCCAGTTTCCCAAAGCTGTGCCACAGGATCCATATCCTCTCCCTCCAACTTCTCACCCACCAACAGAATGACAGGAGCCTCAAGCATTAAAGCAGCGTTCAGCGGGCACCACCATAATTCCAGGCAGAGAATTAAAAGCTGGTTTTGCTTTGTAGTGACAAGAAATTATTCCAGCTAACAAATGTTCTGCAGCAGGAAGAGACAATGACTTTGTCATCTCTACCAACTCTGAACAGTCAAGAAACTCCCAGCAGAAATTAAATGTTATGGAACCCTACCACTGACAAATATTGATACATCTTAAGCCCTATGCTGGCAACCCTAACATCAGGCTGGCATGCCCTGAAGAAGCTGGGAAGAAAGGGTTCTCTGAAGCTATGACTCCTCATGGTCAAACCAGCTAAAGGATGAGAGTTATTCATCAATCAACACTGTTTCCAGCCCCACAATTTTGGGTTGTTTTTTTGGTGGGTTGTTTGGGCTTAGACAGAAAGCAAAACCACACACTATGCATTGCTTCAAACACTTAGAAACAAAATACACCAAATAATACCTATGCCAATCTTGCAGGTCTGCTATTGGAAACTCCTGCTTCATTATCAGGGTTAAAGTGCCACCAAAATATTCAGAAAAAAAGTGCAAACTGATGACAGTTACTCTTTCCTAAATACATTTAGCCACATGTACAGAGAGGAAAAGAACACATTATCAATGGATTGAAAGCAACTCCAAATATAAGAACAGATTTATCAGATTGTCCAACTTGATGCTTTAGTCACAATGACACAAGCAGCACTTTCATTTACTTTGTCCTCTAAGCAAAGCTCAGTTAAAGAGCACAACTCACTTTTATTCTCAAGCCTGTGGACTGCAAAGAATCCAGAAAATTTTTCAAGCTCAGATACCACAGGAGAAGGGGAATGATCCCTGGGTCATGCTATTTTTAATGCCTGTTTCCCTGCCACATCATCCCTTTTATGCCACTTTTACAGAGGATGGAAGCTTTGGAACAGCTTCAGTGAAGAAATGAAAGTCATATAAAAGTGTAATTAGTGTGTTCTTACTGTGAAAAGTGTGAAGTTTCAGCCTTTTCTTAAGATATTTGTGTTCAGAGGCATAATGTAAAGGTGATGGTCAAAATTTTCACTGTTACTGGTGAGTACTGCAATAATTATGGACAAACAACATAACAAAGCATACAAGAATTTGAAATCCTGTATAAAGACACCAGGTTTCAGGATCAAGGGAATGTTTGCAGACCAGCCAGTTCCAAAAGTAGGGAAGAGAGATGTGCACCACTGAAACTGTTCCACTTACACACAGTTCAGCTGTTCATGATCTTTGCTATCACAGGGGAGAAAGGGAAGGAAAGCGAGAGAAGGAAAAAAAAAATAATAAATAAATTGCAGCTTCTGACCATCCTGGAATTTGGTAAACGTTTAAGGAAGTTTTTGTCTTTTGAAGGATTTCTTAGCATTGGGAGATGAAAAGGGAAAAAAAAAACCCCACCCACAACAAGCAAAACCAACAACAACAAGCAAAAACAACAAACAAAAAAAAAATCTGCACAGGAATAAAGATATTCAAAAGAAGAAAAAAAACCACAAACATTTCTAGAGACCCATTTGTAATCCTTAAAGTTTACTAGAATCAGACATTAAACACAAATGAAAGTCCTGTTCATCCTGATAGAAGAAAGATATTTTTTACAGTGAGAAAAATCAATCGCTGGAACAACCTCCCCAAGGATGTGGTAGATCCCCCATCACTGGAGATTTCCAAGGTGCAATTGGACAGGGTGCTAGATAATCTCGTCTGGCCACCCTTTCCCATAAAATGTTGGATCAGACGATTTTTCAAGGTTCCTTCCAACCTGGGCTGTTTCATGAATCTATGACCACTCAACTGGGGATTTTCTTAAACCACTTAAGGTTTAACATCCATCTAAGTGCATCCTAGATTCTACTTTCTGAAGAACCACCTATATGGACCAAGATTGCCAAAAAGATATGCAGCTGATTTTTTACCGTTGCTAGGATTTCAGTGTGACTTTTGTCCAGTAGCAACACCAAGGTTAAACACAGTGACCATAGGACCGGTTGGGCATTTACATCTGTGCTTATGCCTGTGATCTTTGAGCTTTATCACTGTTGGTTTTTGATTCTCTACTTGCAGGACAATAGTATCTGTATTACTATGATTTTTAATTGTACAGCTGGAGACAAACAAGCAGACTGGTTATTTCATCTTCTGCTTTCCAATTGCCAGTCTTTAAGTCAAGAGCACTGAAGTTTAAACATAAAACCCCTTTTTTCTGCCAGTCTCTAGTGACTTACTTCTAACTCTCCTCCAGGCATTTCCTGCTATGTCAACAGACAGAAGGTGAAACAGCTGGGGTCATAAGATGAAGGGGTCAGTGTTGGTGAATGCTAACTAGCCTAATACAAAGGAGTTATGTGACAGTTGACCACAGCTGTTTATGTCTCTGAAGCTTCAAGGTACAAAGTGGTGTACAGACACGGGTACACAGAGAAACTGAGGTACAAGAAGAACAAGAGACGCTTCATGCAGAGTAAAAGCAAGAAAATATGAAGAAATAAATATGAAGTATGTCCCCCCAAAAGGACAGCAAGGTATTTTTAAACCTTGCTATATGACAAATTATGGTTATTTCTAGCTTTAATGAAAGGTCTGATTGTGGCACATGAAACCATGGCCTTCTAACTTTAACTTAGGTTTCTTGGGTAAAATAGTACTGAGGGATCGCAGCAGATCCTTCTGTAGAAGCTCTCTAAGCCTGCTTAGAAATCAGGTTACTTACAGAGGTGGCTAACATTCTCAAGTTCAAGACACCACAGCTTTACTAACATTTATTTCTAAGCTCCCCAGACTGAAGTTAGCTCAGGTCTGTCTGTGTGCATCATGCATTTCTGGTCCTAAACAGTGGTGCAAAAGTACTACACTGGTAGCTTTCCATAACTTCATGTCACCATCAGCTAACATGCCTACTACTACTAATGGTTAGAGATGGAAGAAAAAGAGAGGTATTCAGTACTGTACCTGTCATGGCACAGAATCAACTTGTGTCGCCTCTGTACAGTGGCAGTAACATCATTTCACATATAAGTGCTGTGTCACCAAATTAATTGGTTGTTTTTAAAATACTTCAGGATGAAAAGTTAATGGCCAAGAGTAAGGTTACTGTTTATGTTATAGCAATGTTCACTAGTGCAAGCGCTTGTTTAAATCATCAAGCTTTGAAAATTCATCCATTCAAATGATACTCTCAGAAGCTCTTTGTTACTCGAACTCATTCTCGGTGAGACATCAAAACAGTGATATTTCTCAGCTATTGTATCACAGACTTCCTTAGAATTAAGAGTTCACATTAAGAGAAGACTGTCTTGAAAGAGGTGACATGTGAAGGGGTATTTTCTTCCTGTGGAAGAATGAACTTCTCGAAAATCTATAATATTCCTCTGCAGGGATGGTAGAGAAAGGAGGCCTGAATGCACAAACAGATAAGCATAAACCGGGAAAAATGTCAAACTGAGAAGAAAAGGAAGAAAGGCAATAATGGAAGACTAACCAGAGCCAAAAATTCTGGGAGAAATATTTCAAGAGGCCCAAATCAGAAGGTTAAACGTGGAAAAGCAAAAGTCAGCAGCTATTCAAGTTCAAACAGAAGACAACCCCTGGAAAAGAACAGACAGCTGAAAGTAGAGAATGAGACCAAAGACAACCCATAAGGTAATGACAGGGAGAGTCAGTCAGGATGAGATAAATATGGAACTCAAGAGATAACAGTCCAGGGGAAAAAAAATGCATGAGATGAATATGAATTTTAAGGCTGTAAAATTCAGACAAGCACAGTTATCTGAGAAGGCTGTGGTACTGCTCAGAGGTAGAGTTCTCAAAGACCCTTCTCACACTATTTGTCAGGGAATCTGACACCTGTGAAACTTAGCAGAGGGTAGCTCAAGACAAAAATGCCATACGGGCAAGACGATGTCTGTGGTATGACAAGGGAAAAATCTAATTCAAGGTTTTTGGAAGTAACAGAGAAGGTGAGGACACTTTAATTGAAACTTAAGTCCACGGAAATGGGAATATATTAAGCCAATGGAGACATGAAAGGTCTGCCCAGGTCACTTCTACATACTCCGTGCGCCAATTCCACCAACCTAACAGATAAAAAAATAGAAGACTGACAGAGGAAAAAGTAATACTGAGACACTGGGGTTTATGGAAGCTTTTCTGGATTTTTTTTTAAAGACATTAAAAAGCAAGGAGTATATTTTACATACCCTTAAAGTTTCATTTTGAACAACTGAGACGCTTAAGTTCTTGCTAAGGTGGGCAGGAGAAACACATTCCTGCACAGCATTATTTGAAAAGGTTAGATAACTGTACATGAACTGTAAGGAGGGAGAGCTTGTGTATATCTGTGTGTGTGTGTGTTTGTATGTGCTTGTGCACATGTGGATCCATCCAATATAAAAGTGAACGTAAGTGAGAGTTTTCCATGGAACAATTTCTATCTCCTATCTTAAACACACAATCTTACTGTCACATAAAAGAATGCGAGAGATGGATTTCATCCCTTTTTGATTAGAAAGGGAGGTTTCAAGCTCATTCACCATTTCTGTTGATGTATTATATTTCTTTCATCCTAGAGACTCTGCCTAATTCAATGGACTGAGTCCACCAGTTCAATCCTACCCCCTCTTGCAGGGAGAGAAAGAAGAGAAACAAATGTTAACAGACTGTCAACTTCTGGAAAATACCACACGCATCTGTGACACATAGGGCCAAGATGACTGACTGATAAAAATCTAGCCCCCAAAAATATGATTACATAGAAATCAGTCTCACTGACTCAGAAAGAATAGACTTTCAGAGAAACCAAAATAAGGGTGCTGACACCAACTCTGATGAGGTCTGGGTTCCACCCAGAATAGTTAGGTGATTCACCAAAGTTAGGCAGCGAGTCAGTCTTCGGAATGACACACTGCTCTTCCATACCACACAGACAAGCACAGAGGATATACTTAATGAACCAGAAATCCAAGTCACCCATCCTTTGCTCTAACTGGTAAACTATATTACCTCCTATCTTATCCCAAAGCCAAGAATACAATCAGCAAGTCAGGATTCCCAAGTCCCTCTGCTATTCCCTTTAAGAATGACCAGAGAGTGCAGTAATGCATAGTTTTTTCTGCAAATTGCATTGGAAAGGTAAGACTGAAGTACCATCTGTTACTTATCATGATCTCTGTCTGCATAAGAGAAAGTGTTCATAATTAAATTTTAATTATGCTTGAAGTTAAAACAAGAGGGAAAGAAGAAGGGCTGCTTTGAGGATGTTCAAAGGAACTGGGATAAGGCAGATTCTTTTTTTTTTCAGGCTGGGCCCAGAGATGCCACAAAGAGATATTTACTCATTTGTAGGAAAAGGTAAAGTACCATCAGTTTTCACTTCTCCAGTTACAGAACACACCCAGAATCAAACTATGTTCAGACAGGTTGGGCAGGGTATAGTTCATGTTGATAAAGAAAAGATCCAGTAAACATTTCACAGAAAGTGGCATTGCACCCTGCCTCAGGAAAGCTAAACTCCATTTAAAACCACTTAAAAAGGAAACTCTCTACAAATTAAGACTTGGTAATGAGTAAAGAAAGATCAGAAGCAGAACTACATGCTGATTATGAGAGAACTTAAGGAAACTGTGCCCATGTGCACAATGATGAAATGGCAACATGTTCATTTCCAGAATTACCAATATTCCTACTCCATAATAAAGATCAGAAGAGTGCCCAGGCTAAAGCCAGTTATATAAGCTAACAAACAGTGCTGTCTATATATATTCTGGGTCTTTGTCATATGTATTAAGCACATACAGCAAGCTCAAGGTTCCTTGTAGAAATATTTTCAAGCAAAAGCAAGGTCTGAATGTCAGACTCACATGATTGATCAAGAAGATAATCATCTTGAAACAGCTGAATTTCAATCTTGCATAACAAATAGTCAGAACAAAGTCAGTGGCAAAGCTCTAAAGCATATCAGTAGAACCAGATTTTTGTCAGCTTTGATTGACTGCCAGCACTTTCCTTAGCCACCAGAAATAGGTCCAGTCCATTTCCCATCTAACTGTGAAATTCAATTGTGTTTCAAAGAAATAATCTTTATATAGAACATGTTAATAAAGTCTTGCATAAGATCCGCCAAGAGATTTTTCCTACCTCCACACCTGGTAACAGCTGTGGCCATTCTGACTCCAGACTTGGCATTGACTGCTGTCAGTAAGTCAAGGGCAGTCCTGCCTTCTACATTACAAATATTAAATGCCTTTAGTTTTGTTACCAAGAAGCACGTCAGAAGTGACCAAGCAGTCAGCTGTGCACAAAGCTCCCATTAATATACCTCAAACACACAATGGGGAAAGATAACAAGAAGGGCATGGACAAAAACATTTTAGCAAAAGGTCCTTATTCAGAATGGAAAGATATCCCATTGAATGTAAGGGCAAAAATCACCTGGAAACTAAATCTTGGATTCCTCATATCAGAAAGTCAAAACCCTCCCCCCAGAATAAGCAAAAAACCCAACCCAATCCAGTCTAAAAACAGTGCTACTAAAAACATCATTGTAACTGAAAGCCTCTTTAACAATGAAACCTTCATTATACTCTCTTTGGACTGTTTAACTAGCTTTTCAATTTAAACCACTACGTCTTGATTTGGTGAATGGAGAATGCTGTTCTTTTAAAGCAAACCATCAGGTTCTTGGTTAGGCTATGCCAAAGCTATGTATCAAGAGCTAGATGGTAAAAAAAAAAAAAATTCAAAACCACCACCACCACAAAAAAATTTAATTATACAGGGACCTCTTTCTTTAATGAAAAAGTATTTGTTTTTTGCTCACACCAGACTGCCCTTCTTCCTCATATCATTGCTTAAACCACCTATTGCATTACTTCTGAAAAGAGACTCCTCTTTCCCCAGTATTAGTGCTCCTGTACACCTAGGAGATTTCAGGTATGTCTTTTCTTCCTGGAAGTGTTGCGCCATTGGAAAATGATAATTCTGATCATTTGCCTCGGCCTTCTGAATGACTGGCCACTAGGAGCTGCAGACAAAAAAAAAAACCAAAAAAAACCCAGAAGGAGCTGCACTTGCAAGCAAGTCTTACAGTATCATGCATAGTATGCTTAGTGTACCAAAAATTTATATTTTACTAAGAAATTAAGGAAAACACAGGAAGAATGCTCAGCATCAGGCCCTCAAAGTTTGAACCTGTTAAATGTATTCAATATCACATCTGCCAGGGGGAGTGGGTGTTGAGGCAGAAGGTAATAGCAAAGAATTTTGTCATTCCTGCAAGCTGAATCCAGCCGTTTCCTTCTATGGACATTATATTGCCTGTTAAAAGCACATTTATTTCTGGCTCTCTCTGTCCTGTATGAACTCTCTCCCCAGGATTCTGGAGGGAGAAAGTACAACTAATCCTGACCAAGGAACTCTAACAAGAATCACCAGCAGGACTCCGAGAGCAACCTTTGCTTGTCATGACCCTCTTCAGTTTATGTGCAGCTAAGTGAGTAGCCAAAAAGAGAGAACAGTGAGGGACTGTTTACTGATATTTGATTAGAGTCCCTAGGAAGACACAGTTAGGTGGGCGGCTGAACTTCAGCCTCCTAAATCCTTGCAAGTACTGACCAAGCACCAACAGGACCTGCATAAGGACCCTCATCATTTCTAGTGTCCTGAGAACTCCTTCAGCACTATTGCCTCCACACAGGGCACAGAAAGTCCCCACGGTGCCCTCTGGACTGAACCATGTTTGCTGCATGAAGCTCATATTACCTCCACGGGAGAAGTAGTGCCTGCGTAACAAAGGGAGCCCGACCAGGCATCCTCTCTCGATTCTCTCTCACATTTCCAATGAGAGAACAGAAGCTTAGGCATAGTACATTTAATGTCACGTCTCCTTCATCTTGGGAGATCACCACAAAGTGTAATCGGAGCATAAGGATATACTCCAAGTCCAAAATGGAAAGATTTTCAACCAGCCTATTGTCTTACATAAGTAGGGCCAATCATTACCATTCATATTTTATAAATGAACAAAGAACCAATGAGTGACTACAAGGAATTGTCATAAAACAGAAAAGTATGCTGGGCTCTGAAAAATCTACTAGGTACAGGGCACCTGCAGCTTTGTCTATGCTGGCACTGGCATGAGACATACTTCACCTGCAAGTTTAGACTCTTCCTACTGGAGATCATTAGGATGGAAGAGAAAAGAAAGAGACTGGTTCTGCTTCTTTGCATACAGTCAAACGAAGCTAAATTAAACCATATTCACTTATGGTCATCAGAGCATCAGCATCTCATGCAATGAATGATTAAGACTGTTTAAATAGATTTACTGGAGGAGAGAAATGACAGTTACTTGAAATTACTGATCAGTGGACAATTCCCAAATATTCTTTTGCATCAGTCCTGGGCATCTTTATTCCACAAGGATTTCAGTGCTATCTGACTTGGTAGCAGAGAGTGAATACAAGCAGTGCACAATGCAGCAAGCTGCCATATCTGTGTGTGCCTACCTCTTAACTGCAGAAGAAGAGGAAAAATTGCTTGGGTAGAGCTATCCTAGCCACAGCCCTGCTGAATTTTAAAAATACATTGTAATGCCTTTTTCCTGGAATGTAGCTCCTCTACTTAAAACTAGGTGACAAATGTTTTTTCCAAGGGAAAATAAACTGAAAGGAAAAAAAAAAATGTTTTCTTTGTTAATCAAGAGTAACTTAACATACACATTAAAATACAGACACCAACTTCAGAAGACCTCAGAACCCCTGTATTTACCTTAAGCAGATGGATCATAACAGAAGTCCCACTATTCTCACACCATCTGCTCTACCTACCAACTACCTATCACCTGTTCTAACCCAGGAGCCAGATCATTTGTTTTGGCTGTCCCTCCTCTCCACCCTTTGTCCTCCTGCCCCAAAATTCCACATGAAATCTTCAACAGCTTGACTGAATCTAGTACTTCCCTGCAAAAAGTCCTGGTTTTGATACACGTGGTTAAATAACAAGCTGTCTTATGAGAGACATCCAACCTTAATCATATCATCTTAAGATCAGTAGCATGCTCATAAGTATAGTATAAAGTACAGTAGCATGGTGAGTGGACTATACATTCTTTTTCTACTGAGTTTAAGGGCATCTGAGGAATCTTGTAAATGATGCCATTGAGCACTGCCCAGAGAGGGAAGCTGCATGGGAACATATCAAGGTCACAGCAAAGCTTACTCAGCTCTCTTTCCCCTCCATGCCCGCCCTCAACTGTAGCTTAGCATGGGATCCTGACAGCAGGAGGTTCCCACTAGAGGCCTTTGGCTTCATCTCTTCATCAGCCCCCGGACTCTCAGCTCTTCTCAGGGACTCTCCACACACTCTGAAGAAGAAAGATCCCAGGCATTCGTCTGGGGCTCTGGGAGCTGCTTGCCTCGTTCCCTCTGAGGAAACAGCTGGAAAGTTGCCCTCAAAAACTCATTTGCAAGCTGCATTCCCTCCAGAAGTTTTATCATCTGGCTCGTTTCAAGCAGGTTTTTACAGAGGGATGGAAGAGCTGGACTGGGTGAAAGAACTGGATCAATGCCTTTGCCTATCCCAGGCACCAGATCCTCAGATCCAAGTCATTCTTCACAAAGTCCCCAGTGAAAGCTTTTTACAGATGCAAAAACATGCAGACCACTTTCTCTCCATCTCACCTTCCTGACCTCAGAGCTACCAGACAGTTACACGGATTCTCTGCCTATCTAGTAAAATGTGAACAGCCATCTTTTCCTGCTTCTGACTGTCTGACTGGAAAGACTAAAAAGTTCTCAAGACTAAAGAATTTATCAAACCAAGGCACGAGGACACTGATAATGCAGAACACTGAAAAAAGCAGCACAATTTTAGTTATCTTTCCTTCTTAGGAAAAAACAGAAGGAGAGAAACTCAAATCACAGGAGGATTGTAAGAAAGGGGAAGAGCTGTTAAAGCTGAAGACCAGTGTTGGCACAAAATCAAATGGGCATGAATTGGCTACAAACAAATTTAGTTTGGAAATTAGAAGCAGATTTCTAAATATCAGAGGAGTGAGGTTCTTGAATGGCTTCCCAATAGGAAACAAAACGAGCAAAATCTGCTTAATTCTGAGACAGATGAATAAATTTATGAAGGGAATCCTGCAACATAATTTCCTGCAATTACAGAAATGCTGTACTCTGTGACTTGTGAGATCTCTGTCAGCCTTGCACACTGCATCCTCTGCTGAGTCAAGACAGGATAAATTAATAAATAAAATTCAGAAATGAGGTGCAATAGAACCAGAATATTAGCAGGGCAACTAGCATAAGGGTGAGTCTGCTTTCTTTAGTAAGCAAATTTATGGAGGTTTTTTTGAGTGGAATTTATCCACCTGTAGGGACTTCAGTATTTTCAGTTAAAAATTTGGATCATAAGGAAACACTGAATCAGTAATAACATTTTATATATCTATGACCATCTGAAAAGAAGAGTATGGAGGTGAACCCTCCCACCTATCATGCAAATGTTAGACTATGAGAAGTTATTTTCATAGACTTGCATCTAGGGGTTAAAGCTGTCAAGTGAACTGTAAAAAGGCATAGAGGTGAGAAAATTGTAACAGCAAATCAGCCATGAAGAATCTGAGTTAAGCAAAAAAACTTTATAGCTGTGAAATATGTGGATGGGTACAGAAACAATCACCTATCTTTTTCAGACTTGACTGAAATTTTACTGGAAAGAAGTCTCTGAAACCATTAAAAAGAGTCAGCAGGGAGAAATCTTTTCACATTCTATTTCTATATTGAAAAACCCAGGATAATACCACCCTATTCTACACACAGAAGAAAAAACATAACACATGAAGCTGAAAAAGCATGAAAAATATAGTAGTGTAACATAAGAAGTCATCTGCGAACTCTCCCGTAGCACATCAAACATGAGGTATTCATTCATTCCCACAAATGGAGTCAGTGTTGATCTATAAGCTGCAGCTCTGTATTACACATTTCAGTTTCATGCATTTGAGCCAGACAAACATTCCCAGGGGATTGAAAGAACCCGCTACAGTGAGTTGTGGTTCTATTTCAGATGATATCACAGCATAACAAATCACAGTTTCAGACACTGGGATAAGGGGCTCAATAAACCAAGTAGCATTATAACTTCATGTATATCCCTTCCACACATGCACCCATGTGTAGAATCAAATCCACCTAAGGCCTTTCAAACTATACAACTGCAAAGCAATGATCACTCTCGTACCTACATGTATCCATATACCATTATTCATCCAAATATATGTCCTTAAATACACGTCATTTACTACATACTGTTGTATAGCAGTAGCTATCTAACCCTGTCCTCACACACCAAGACTGTTTACCAGATCTGATCTCTTGCATTTGAGGAAGCAGAAGATAACATAAGTTTTTAATGCAGAAAGTTCTTTTGGCGCTGCTGGTTTTCTCCTGTGCTCTGTACAAAGTGGTCTTCAGAAGCAGAGTCACTAGACCTATTTGGTAATCTACCAGTTCCCTGTGACTGCTGTCTCGCAAGAAATTCTAAGCGCTGAGAATGACACACTGGTCCCCTGTTAGTCTAGCACATTTTAAGTCAAAGTGGTCTGTAAATTAAGTAAATTTCTAGAAGGAAAAAAAACAAACAAAACCCAACCAAACAACCACCCACTCACAACTTAAAGGTTCGATTGGAAAACCAGCCATACTGTGAGTACCCTGTATTGGAACTCTAGTCCTGCTGATCTTTGCTCTGGTTCTCAAAGAAGTAACATTAAAACTTGCAAGGGCATTTAAAAAGTGTTTTTCTTAATAAAACATAAAAAAAGATTAGCAAATCTTTCTGAGATACGGAAAGACTCCTGTTAACCACCAAGTAAAGACAAGAGACAAGACTTTCAACAGAGTTCAAGTATTGCTGAGGTATGAGATGCTATATTTTCCTAATGAATTTTGCACATTAGATGCCTGACTATTAATATCATTCGGTTCTCTCAGGCTGAGAAACTGAAAATGTAACTCTGAGCTATTTTGACTTCCTGGACCTTGGGACATGAAGGATGTCAAAGCAGCAAGCATGAGCATAAGTCTCCAAACCCTGAAAGTCACTTTCTTGTTCTCTCTCTGTTATGCTCAAAGTTAAAGCTCTGTAGTAGTTGTTGTCTTTCCAACTAATTAAGGTGTCTTGAAAAGATAAATTAAATAGAGAAAAATAACTTGGCTGGAGTACATTTTCATTTTTCCATTTTAAATTCACCTACAAGTCAGCCACCTTAAGCATGACAGTGGATGGTTGGCAAAAGCTCAACACTATTGACTGAAACCTAACATCACTAGAACTCATTATTTGTTCTCGGATATTTTCTTAAGTGAAAAAAAAGGGTTGTTCAATATAAATAAATCCCTGAAGAGCTTCCAACCCAAATGCTGTACAGTATTAGACGATGAAAGAACTGTTAGCGAAGTGAACAAGAAACAGGAAGTTGGAACTACCTGGCCAAGTTACACTCTATAACCCGTGTAATGTGTAATTAAAAAATAACAAGCACAGAGTGAAAAACAGCTTCCAGTACAAATATAAACTTTTATGACCAAGTGCTTTATAGACAGAAATCAAAGATTTATTTTTTTTTCTAGAGATTATTATTAAAAAACAGTTATTGTTTAAATCTCAGGGAAAAGGGAAGAAGACATGTATACAAACATAAAAATACAAAGTTTGCATAATGTTTAACAACAGTATCTCTTTTTTTAAATACATCATCCTGCCAAAAACTTTTGTTTGTGCTAAAGCTATTACACATCCTTGCAGGTACTGCCACAACCTCTGTGCCACTGTCACACATAGTCCCTCTGTCCCACCTTCCAGTCTGAAAGGAAGTGTCTGCAGTTCACAGTGCTGACTTCTAGATGAGCTTAATGCAAAAGCCCAAGGACCTCTGAATCAGGCAAAGAATGAAGAGCCTAAAAGCACAGACCTTGTGTAACGGAAGTGGAGTACTGAAAAACTGCTTCAGGCAATTGAATGATTCAGAGGGCTGGTAATGGAATACATTATCTCTTTCCAGCTGGTCACTAGGCTGAATCCATTCTGGATAATGAACAAAAACCATTTCCATTTGATGGCTGCTCATGTGAAATTAATTGATTAAGGCTGCCTTCATAAGTGAGTGAGTCTGCCACAGTATCATTTTGTCACTTGAAAAAAAAAAAGATCACAAGGATTTCTGTTGGAATAACCTAACAGATTACAGAAGAAGCCATCCCAAATTTAACTAGTCAGCCTCTTGTTGGCAACCTGACAAAGCTGGCCAAAACCAAAGTTGAACAGAAAGATGCTGAACTTCAGTTTTGATCCTCTGACTGGACCAAAACGCGCAGCTAGAGAGCAGCACTGGGGAAGCTGACTCAGACATGGTCCAAGGCATCACTTGTTCTGTGGCTGAACAAAGGGACTGTGGTCTTTTAGGGCTGTCAGTTTAACAGCTTTCACCCAAAATAAATTAATTTTGCCTTCTTAAAATGAAAACAAAAGAAATACAACTCACCAGTGAAGCTAAGATTTTTGAAAGATAATAATCTTTCAGTTTAAAGGGATCTGCACTTAATAGATAGATGTGGGTGCCAAGAGGTAGCTCAGCTCCAGCTGCCAGTGCACCTCTCTATTCAAGCAAACCCAGCTTCCTGCCTTTTAGCATACACAAATTTAGCACATTTAATCAAGTTACTCTTCATTTTACTAAAGTATCAAATTTCCCCAAAAATGTTTTGTTTGCCTATCAGAAGATGAAATTGAGCCTTTAGCATGTTTTCTTTTAAAAAAATTACCATTTTGATGCAAACATTGAGCTGAAGTAAAAAAAAACCAAAAAACCAAAAAACCAAAAAAAAACGAAAAAAGAAAAAGGAAAAAGAAAAACCAAAAACCTCCATCCATCCTCTGCATCATTGAGCCCTGTACCTGAAGATGTATGATAATGTCCAGTCTGCTGTCAAAGGCAGAGGCTGTCAAAACGAGAGTGCTTCACTAGTGTAGGCATGCACATACATGCGCATGCACACACACAGTATTTATAAAACTGCCGCTGTAAGGGATTTGGGGTTTATTTTTTTAATTAACTGAAAATGATAACACAAAAGCTTTTCATCTGGCATGAGCTTGGGTTTCATCAGCTGCTGGAAAAGGTTCTCTTGGAGAAACGAAATTACAGTGTTTCTCCATGTACTTTCTGTGGATTTCAAAATAAACATAGCTATATGATCATACCAGTTAATAGACAGATGTAGTTAAAGTTACAGGTCTTGATACATCTAGAAAGAGGTTGCAGAGTTAGACACACAGTCTGGCTAGCACATCATATTGGCTAAATGACAGAATGCCTAGTAAAAAAAAAAAAAAAACCAAACATGAAGCACAAGTGAAAAGAACAAGGAAGGGCAGTTGCAAAGGGTGCCCTTAGCCTACCTGCTGCACCTTGATATTGTGTTGTATACCACATGGCATAACAGACAGTTTATTATTTGATGCTCCTTCTGCTCATCCACATTTCCCACCATGTCAAATCTCTCAAATAGAGGGGAATTAGAGCAGGAAACTAAAAACGATGTAGAAAAAGACTTCAGAACCACTTTTGTTCTGTGTTCCACTTTAAAAGTCAGCAGTTGCACTGTGAATCAGTTGCCCCCTGCCCCTCCCTAAAACGACAATTTGATAAGATGGTAAACAATAGCCCTGAGTATATAAAACATCCTTTTCAATGAAGGCACTGAGAAGTGCAGCCCATAATAAACAGTACTGCCAGCTGCCACTTAGTCTTGTCTTCTCATATAGAACATTTACAATCCATGGTGTCTTGAATTTACCTGATTATAAAAAAAAGAAGGAGGGATCTCAGCAGGGCCCTTTCTGGAGAAAATCCTACCTCTTTTCCCCATGTCATTCTCCAAAACACATCAACTTGATGCGTACTTTTGCTAAGTGCTCAGAAGATTATTTCACAGGTTTCAGGGTGTAGCAAAGAGAACAAAAGGGATTGCACCATTGCTTTGATTTACTGGCTGGCAAGGTCAGTGCAGTATTTAGATGTGGTTATTTAATGATATATTAGGTCACTACCATGTTTTTGTAAGTATAATTAAACTGGTGGAGTGCCTAAAAGTTTTTTAAAGACTTCTTGATCATTATTTTTTACATTTAAGAAATAATACTCTCGATAATGGATTGAGATTAAAGAGACATGGAAGTTTTCCAAGCATTCTGATTAATCTGGTTAAGAAGACAAGAACTTTGAAACTACAAATAAGAAAAAGAAACAGCTCAGTCATCAATTGTCTCAGACACAAGATGACAGCTGAACATATGTGAAGATGAAAATAAATTAATTCCTTGAAGGATGCTTATGCACGTGAGCATTGGCAGATCTGACATAGTCTGTTTGAAAGATTTGGGACTAGCTGCATATGGCTATCTACGCCACTGACATTACTCTTTGGGAAACTCATTCCTCCAATAATTCCTTTCCATCTCTACCTTCAGAGCTATTAAATCTTAATCACTTTCCTTCCCCTTCTCTGCAAGTCAACATTTTTTGATGTTGCACAGCACAATGACTTGAGAGGTCTCCACTTATACTGATAAACACATCCCTTGTGTAATAGAAAATGTGGCGTTCCAAATGATTGTAAAAGTAGAGACAGGCAAATAAATCAGACATAAAACCGCATCTATCACTATTCAGTAGGAAATTGTCTATGAAATCTGTTATCAAAGAACAAGGCAGGTTACTATGCTATCAGCACAGTGACTTTTTGATATGAAACTGAGGTTTTAAGTTGGGATTCTGCTTGTTATATAAAGCAAAAAGAGGCTTTACCTACAATAGAGAATAAATCCACATTCATGTCAGCCATGTAAGCATCACAAGCCTTCATAACATGTGGTAACATTCTGCGCTACACGAAGCCAGAAACATTCTTATAGAAAGGATTTTGCAGTAGGCTTCATTAAGTAGATTATGATAAGATGCTCAAAGATGAATTAACAACAAGAACTTGAAGATCTGCAAATCAATGATCAAAACTAATAATATTAGAAACCAAACTGCCAGTAATTTGTGGAGTAACCATGAGTCTTGGTCTGGCTAGACTCAGCAGACTTACTGTCAGTGTATGCAAGCAGTAGACAAGTACTTCAACAGCAGGCACAGAATTTATAGCACCGCCAACATTGTAAGTATCAAGGAAGCTCCATTTCTTTAATTTGGCATAAATATACGTTGAAGATTTCTTCACATTTTCAATATCACACATATGTAATACTAAGCTAATGTTGTGGAGACTCTTAACTTTATGACAGCATCAGCCAAGGACAGACTTACAGTGTAGACACTGAAGTACAGAGTAACTCAAAGAAAAACACTGCAGAGCAAAATAAAACACAAACTAAAGTGAATTTCCAAACAAAGTAAGAAGAGGATCAGGCACATCAAACTGTCTTTTCCATTTGTGAAGCAGAGATTTTAGTTTGAAATATAGGCAAGTAGGAGAATTGAACTGAAATCACTTCAACTACCATATTAAACATGTCATGCAGACAAATGAAATAGATGGGGAGATGCAACTGATAAGAGCTTAGCTGAATGTCAAGTGACAGTGGCGGAGACAGACATGCAGTGAATAAATTAGCCTCCTACCAAGACAAGCATCTGCTAGGGTCAAACGTGTCTCAGGTTGTCTGATAGCTCTGTCATTCTCAATGAACTTGCTCCACTGCCCAGGGGTCCAGCATGTTCTGCACAACACATGGGGGACAGCCAAGTAATCCCAGCAAGTAGTCTGCTTGAAGGAAAGTGAAGATTCCTCAATAAGTTACTGAAGCACCAGTCAGACATCTGACTAGTACCTGCTAGTTCAGAGGTGAACTGAAAAGGGAAATCCTTCCTCTGATCCAGTAACTCGTTTCAAAGGGCCATTCATACCTGGATGTCTAATGAACCAGAGGGAGTACAAAGAAATGACTATTTTTTTAACTGAAAATTTATTAATATTGCAAGGATGCGCTGCCTCACAATAACTGTTTAACTGTCTCTTGCAGGTAAGAAAGTTGACTTTTCACATACTCCACTGCTTCAGCAGAGGTAGTAGCAGTCTTAAACTTTCCAACAAGTTATAATATCTGGGAGTCTGAATGACTGCATTCCATACAGCCATTCAGTTCTTTTAATCTGCTTTACCCAGCATGTCTCACATTGAGGACTCAAAACCTGCAAATCACTTCACTGCAAGTGATGTGTAAGTAACAGGAATCAAGCCAGACAGAAACATCTTGCTGTTCAAGGCACAACAGAAACAAGTTCTAATAGAGGTTGTATCAGATGGGAACTTGACAGCTCTGGTCCTTCTCTACTCACAACAGAACTGCACTAGTTAGAATAATGCCTTAATTCCTTTTAAAGCCTTTCATTCAAGGAAACCCAAATTCCTATTCCACAAACCAGAATAATACTACTATACATACCAGAATACTCATAAACAAGCACACACACACACACACACAGAGGTAAGGACAGCCTGTTACTGTATTCTCTAACACTTCATTATATATGCACAGAACATGGCACAATTATCAGCCTCTCATACCAGTAGTGGTACTGGGATTCCTATGAAGAAAGCTGTATGCCTGCCTGAACATGTCCCTCCCCCTTTCCCCAAACTACTTGACAATATGCGGTCCGGTCATTAGAGTTTACAGATCTTATTCAGCTTATAGATATCCAATCTCTGCTACACATCTGTGCTGGATACAAAGGATACTTTCCCATATCAGATGTCTAATTTCAGCCTGCAGTTTGATTAATACTAAGAGTTCTTCCTCATCTCCCACACCATTACTGAAGTAACATTTCTGTCAAGAAATTACATGCTTTCCCTCTCCTCCTTTATCCAGGCTCACCTCACAACACATTCCAGAAATGACAATAGGATCATAACCAGGCTCTAATTTCTAGAGCTGAACAACAGAATTTATATTTTTCTTTATATTTTAGATCATCACTTTAAAAACAAACAAAAAACCACCTACCCCCACAACTTAAGGGCACAAAAATTGAAAACACTGACTGCTCTAACTGGACGATATATGCTGTAGCTTTCTGTATGTGTGAACAATTTCTGTATTAATTTCTTAAAACATCTCGATTTTTCAATGGAAGTTTTACCAACTCCTCGTTTCAGGGAAGGTTAAGCCAGATGCAACAACGGCGCCCTCTGTCTGATGCAGAGAAAATGGCATTTAGTGCCTCTAAGAGCTGCCAACGTATTTAGGTAAATTTAAACATACGCATTTGCCTGTCAATACATTGGCATCCAGATTTCTAGTCATAAAACAGTTTTTAAAAGATTCTTATTCCTTCTTCACATATTCCAGTGGGTTTTAAAACTCTTTAACACGAGATTTGTTTTTACTCAGTAAAAGTAAATAACAAGTCACTTCAGGCTTCTTGAAAGTCTTTTTTTTCAAATCTCCCTCTTTAATCATCTCCTCGAAAAAAGCCAATTACAACTCTTACCAGCTTTCTTTCCCCCCACATACAAAAGTCGTTGGTGGTTTCCCCTTCCCCACTCCTGCAGCAAAGCATCAACGTGGAAAGAGGATTTCAAAATAGAAGCACAAACACCGACAAATCCTCAAAGGTTTTTTTACACTTTTATTTTGCCTCCGTGACTTCCCATCTGCTCAGCTTATAAGACAATAAAAAAAAAAAAACGGCCTGCAAAAAACATTACAGATTAAGAGACTGGAGAAGTGCAGCCCAAGGAGGAGAACGCGACTTTAGTTTGACTTACCAATTTTATCCAGCTGTATATTTCCCTACTTGCTTTTTACTGCAGCTGAGCTCAGTGCTGAGGAACGTCCACCCCGTTGCAGGGAGGCAGGCAGAGCACTGATCCCAACGCTGGATGCTGCTGAGCGACTGGAGCTGGGGTGGCGGTGGCGGCTGCTGCTGCGTGCGCTCGCCCCGACCCAGATGAGGAACTGCTTCCCATTCCCCAGCCCCGCTCCAGCGCTGCGGGCTTCGGGAGGCAGGGCCGGCCCCTGCTACTGTGCTGCACTTTCTTAAAGGGACAAGCTCCGGCCTGGCAGGAGCGCACACGAACTGGGAACTACCGGGGGGGCGCCCAGAGCCGGAGCGGCAGGGGGGGTGGGCTCACCGCCTCCAGCCCGGGCCGTAATCATCGCAATGCGAGACCGTTTCCTACGTGACTTAGGTACAACAGTCTTCTACACAGCGTCTTCATTCAAGGCTTTCAAGTGTTGAGGTGTTTTATTTTTGCCTCCTTCACAGCCCCCGCAACGCAGGTGGGGATTATGACACGGCGAAGGAGGCGGTGAAAGCGGCAGAGTCCCGCGGGGAGCACAGGGTCCGCTCCAGCGCCCCGACCCCAGCCCACCCCCTCCAGCGCCGTTAGGATTAGGGGTACCTAATGACCGTAAGAGATTTTATTCCCTGTAGTGGAGAGGATATGCCTTAACTAAATACAAAGCCCTCGTTTCCCAGTTTTACCTCTTCAATCATTCTCCAGATAGTTTTAATCCCGTGTAAACCACTGTTGCTAGCATCTTTTCTGACTTCACTTTCAACTATATCTGATAAAGCTAGATCAATATGGGGGAGCTGTCTGCCTCATGTGTGTTGCTGTCTGCAGTGGAAGAAATCACATTCTCTGTTAAACAGATGCTGAAATTCAGAGATAGTAACACCATCTGCAAAATATCTCTCAGGGTTTTTTTTAACTCATGGAAATATATGGTTTGCTCTCTGTACATGCAAGTCATTTGTTTTCATTACAATAACTGAACTCTCATGATGACAATACCAATCAATACATATCACAAGGCAAAGTCATATATACACAAATATGTATGTATTCAATGGCACAACCAGAGAAAGAAAGCTACAGGGGAAAAATACCATGTTCAAACTAGCAGGCCAAACCAAACAAGATGAGACCAAGTCACCGCTATTCTGTCCTCTCTGCCTTCACATACACCAATGCACAATAAGCACAGAATGGGTACAAACAGCTAGTAAGCCAATGCGATGTCTTCCTGTTTCATTGGTCCTATAGTAAAAGGACACAGGTACAAACCAAAAGGTGATTCCAGCCCTTTTAATACTAATGGTCCTTCACAAACAGGCTCAGTAGGTATCCGCTAACTTCTGGCATGTATACCTTCCACACTTCAAGCAAGGGAGCAACTGAGCCACATAACTAAATTATAATCTTCATGATTAGCCTCGTATTAAACTACGGGGACCCATCAGCGTTCCTCTAGCATGAGCTGTACTATGCTCCTGCCTTTCTCAGCATAAAGCTTGGGAAAGTTTTATATGATTTACACATGCCAACAACATGTGATGCAGGGTAGAAGACATCTTCTAATTCCATCTGTTCTCCCCTCTGTTCACACATTTTCATTTGTCTGTTAATCCTCTCTTTCCATTCACAGTTCTGTCTACTACTTTTTTCATCTCGTCCTCCAAGTCCCTGCCCCTTTACTCCCTGTTTTCCTCTTTGGCATGCTAGATACTTCTGCAGCTGGTCTCTACCTTGTGAGCTCCACCTGTCTTGGTCCCCTCTCCTCCCCTTTATCCTCTCAGTTTCTCATTGGAAGAGGAAAGGAGAGCTGAAAGGAGAGGTGGGAATGATTAACTGATTCCTTCTCTCTTGCTTCTCCCGCCTTCCTCTAGCCAAAGTTCTGGAGACAGAGACCTGTATCCAGCCCTAGAAACTAACCTGCAGCAGCAGGCCAAGGGACGGGTAAGGTAGGTTTGCATTACCAACACTATCTCCCTTCTCACCTGAGCACACTGTACCATTTATTGTGATACAATGTAACCAAGATAAATGGCCCTTGTCTTGTTCATTAGTTAAAAGTTAACAAAACACTCGTCTTTAAGACAAAGCTGGTCATCCATTTGATGCCTCAACTAAGGTTATTCTGATATGTTCAAAACAAGCAGAGTCTGTCTACAACACAACAGGGTAAGATGCTGTAGTGGATGGGGATTTAAATGGCAAAGACAGCAAGGATGGAAAGAAGACAGGGCTTGAGGAGAGCTAAATCAATGCTCCATTGCTCCTCACACACAGAACAAGAACAGGCAAAACACCAGAAAATGCCCAGCAGGAAACAGGCTTGTGCCACTAGACCAGAATGACCTAACCATCATAAATGTTAAGATAAAAAAAGAGTATCTGCTGTTCCTTACATATGTTCCTTACACTCTTCATAATCCCACGTGAAAGCTGCCTCCCCTTCTCACCGCAGCATCTGGATGTTCCATTGACAGAGCACTGTCTAATGGTTACAGCACAACTCCTGCTTTCTATTACTGGCTGTTGGAGAAATGTGTGATATATTAAATAAAATAAAGGACACACAATTTGAATTCTGCTGCATGCTACGATATTTAGACAACAGTAAGTGAAACTAGATAAATCACTGATTATTCCTGTGACTCTGTTCCCCCAATAACAAAAAAAATACATTAAACTGTTGCTATATAATTCAATACTTGTATTAGTAACAGTCTGAGATGAAATATGCCAGAGAAGCCAGATTTTTATTATTAGATGCTGAGCAGCAGATACCTCAGTGAAAACTGAAAAGTGTTGCAGTTTGCAGAAAATGTTTGATTCTGCAGAGCAATCCCCTCACACAAGAGATGACATTTAATAGGAGCTATTTTGGTGTCCTAGCTTATAGGGGACAGCAAATCTGGAAGTCATCCCAAAGTTACCAAGAAAGAAAAAGAGGTATGTTTCTGTTTCTGTACAGCATATCACATAAGGTCTACATGACAAGACAGCAGAAGCATACTTACAAAGGCAGCTCCTTCTGAATTTAGGAAAAAGACCATTAAAGAAATCACCTGCCTATTTCTATAAGCTTTTTTAGGCTCTGATGACCAAGGTCAAAACCAAAAAGCTACAGTATTATCTATGTATAATGGCCCTTAATAGCAACAAGTGAAAAGGGGAACAGGACATAGAAAACCATATAGATTATTTGCTGCTCAAAAACAGATTCCTTATAGAATGCCAAAGCAAAAACTTCTGTGAGATGTTGCTCCACCTCTGGAGACATAAACTGTTTGTTAGATCCCTTGTCAAAACAAAAGGACATGGGTTTATTAATCTAACAACAAAAGTGCCCATTGTGAGCGGAGACCCAGTGCCAGGCTGCCTGCTCCATCTGACAATGAGATTAAACACCATGGCTTTGTGAGTTTGGCTGCCTGCCTTGCCTGACACCACCACCCAGTGCAACTATAGAGTCAAAGACTTGTGCTCAGTCACCACAGGCTACAGAACTAGCAAGATTTTAATACCCTCCCTACAGACATTTTTTCTGCATGCCTCCCACTCTCTGAAATACTGCACAATGTTTTGTGCCTCTCTTGAGTGTGATGTGCAGAGCAGAACTACTACTATACACTAACATTGAATGTAGCATGGTGAAGGAACCATCACGATCCTTACTTATCAAAGAGCCACAAGAAATTCTGCCCCCTGTTGCTGAGGGGCTGAAATGACTCATATATAGTCAATACAATACAGACATGCATGTCAATACAATACAGACATGCATGTATGTTATTTCAGTAAAATAATTCTTCTAGAATTATTTTCTTCTGTGGGCTCAAACCATGCCATCAGATCTAAGGGCTGGATTCTACTCCCACTGACTTCCTCATGAATAAGGATGGAACTATACTCCAATTCAGGGATATATAAACTTCAGATTAAAGCTTTTCTGTCCTAACCCTGGAATACAGTGTTCAGCTCAGGGGCCTCCAACATAAGACAGACATGGACCTGTGGGAGCAAGTCCAGAGAAGGCCCATGAAGATGATCATAGGGCTGGAGCCCCTCCCCTATGAAGACGGGCTGAGAGAGTTGCGGTTGTTCAGCCTGGAAAAGAGAAGGTTCCGGGGAGACCTTATTATAGCCTTCCAGTACCTGAAGGGGCCTACAAGAAAACTGGAGAGGGATTTTTTACAAGGGAATGTAGTGATAGGATGAGGGGTAATGGTTTTAAACTGAAAAAGAGTAGATTTAGATTAGATATTAGGAAGAAATTATTTTCTGTGAGGGTGGTGAGACACTGGCACAGGTTGCCTGGAGAAGCTGTGGCTGCCCCCTCCCTGGAAGTGTTCAAGGCCAGGCTGGATGGGGCTTTGAGCAACCTGGTCTAGTGGGAGGTGTCCCTGCCCATGGCAGGAGGGTTGGAACTAGATGATCTTTTAAAGTCCCTTCCAACCCAAATTATTCTATGATTCTAACCCACATCTTTAACATGTTAATACAGCAGCTTGAGAACTTGCTTTGAACTTTAAAAAAAATAGGGATCTGGACAGACCTTATCTGAAATAATGTCCATTATTAATTAAAAATGAAAACTATTACTGCCACAAGATTGGTTTCCACTTCATGAATCATAGTGCGTGTATATACCTGTGTGTGCATGTATGCATTTACACATGTGCTTGCATGCAGATGTTTGAGTGAAACTGCAACAGAACTTACTGCTATTGAGGTTAGCTTGCATCTGATGTATTGTTGGTGTACTACCTTTTCTGCAGCATTCCTGACACCATGAAAAAAATGTTTTGGTTGTCTGCCACTACAAACCCAGCACAAACATTTATTTTGGTGGGTTTATTTTCTCAGTGAAAAAAAAAAAAAAAAAAAAACGTTGAATGTAAATAAATTGGTTCCTAGAACCTAAGTCTTATCAGATATGTTACAAATGTGAAATTTAATAAAGTTATGGCCTCCAACATGAAGATAATGCTCCTTGACAATGCCTTAAATCAATGTACTAGCTATTAAACTACTTCTACGAATTGTTCTTAAATAAAAAGATTTGGTTTCCATATTAAAAAATGGCCCACACCACAGATTTTAGGTCAACTACAGCTACATTCAAATCTGTATCCATCATAATGTAAGATGTTGGTTTGGACCTTTCTAGAGACAGCACATTTCAGTTTCACCCTTTTCCCTGTTCACAGCTCCTTCTCGTTCATTGGCTTCTCAAGCCTGTTATAACCCTCTCTCCTGTATTGGTTAAGATTTAGTGAGTGGTCTGCACAAGTTGTTTGCTGACAAGGAAACATGCAAACCCAAAAGAAAAGACATGAACATTTGCTGCAACTCAGATAATAGATACAGAAAGAGGAAAAAGACATTTGCTCTTCAGAAAGGAGAAAAGGTTTACAAGCTCTTAGAAAGCAGAAGTCAGAGATTACTCCAGCTGAAGGAAAAAAAGAAAAAAAAATCTGGAAATTTTACAAGAATTGTCTCATTTCTACCTTTACTTCTGCTTGGTATTCCTCAAACATTTTGAAAGTGCAACACTGTTTTCAGATAACAGCCCAACTCAAACTCACATCCCTGAAGGCAAGGGAGACAGAATTAGCCAGAATCAGATTGAATTTCCTGCCTCCAAAACTTTGATCATCTGCCAGCAATTAAGGGTATTTAGCAGTCCCTAGCTACCGTAATCATTTGTAGCCAGCAACTTCACCCTGACTTCATCTGCCTGCCTTGAAGAAACTTGGGTTGTGTTCACACCTAACACCTTATAACCCTTTTGAACCTATTCATGTTGCTTTCTCAGGGATAACAGAAGAGAGTTTCAGAAAAAAAAAATTCAGCTGAACTTCAGCACCTCCCAGTTTCTTTCTGCTTGTCAGCAAAATAGAGGGTACTGATCTGTAAAATGGAGTCTTCCTCTGCTTTCTCCATCATTTTTGAATGTTTCCTTCCATTCTGTATCTTCTCATCTTCCAGAGAAGTAATTTTTTTTAAAAAAGATCTATATTCTAGCAAATTGTCACCTTACAGAAAGGTGCAGTATGCAGACAGGTGATCTATATCTCAAACATTAGTAACCACAAGTTGTTGGCAAGATCTACTGAATATCTGAACTAAGGAGGGCTGGAGTGAGCTTGTCCTTAGGCAGCTGTTCCAACAGAAGTCTGTATAACAACATTCCTCAACATTTTTCATTTGAAGAATTTTTTTGCCATTTTGAAAAAAATCCAGAAACCAACTTGGGCTGCACTGCAACACAGGCTTTCACTAATAATAGTTTTAAAATTAGTTTGGGCTCTGAATAGTCTGTGGGTTTGGTTTTTTTTATTTACGTGCATGGATTTGTTTAGCTGCATGGTGGGGGCTTTTTTAAGTTTTGAAAGTGTTAAGGGAATGCCTGAGGTTGTACTGACCATCGTTTAATTAGCGGTGATCTAGATCAACATGTCTTATTCCAACCAAGAATAGGGCATTACAGTCAGAAATAAAGGTAGTCTATAGCTATGAACACATAGACCGCAGTGACTCCCACAAAAGTCAAAACAATGTTAATAAAAAGGAACAGGAAAATAGAAAGCAAAAGGCAAAAGGAAAGGCTATTTCCACTTTTTATTCTGATACAGGGTCCAGGCCAGATCTTTTACTCTGGTTGACTTCTGGTTAGCACAAAACCAGAGTGATGAAGTAATGGCAGTTTAAAAACTGCCCTTCTGACTCTGTGGTCTATAAGCTGATCAAGGTATGTTATGACTGGTGCAAACTTAGCCTTGGGATTTTGTAAATTATACTTGGATTCTGACACAGCTGCTTCAAAAGCAGGGAGCTCCAGGTAAATATCCTCCTCTTTACTGGTGACAGAGCTATCACATGCTCCTATTCTACCTAGGAAACTCACTTCCTTCAAAAGTGACTTCAAGGTTGTCAGTTTTGCATGCTTCTGAGTGCTCTGTAGCATCTCAGTAGAAAAAGTAGCTGGAGCAACAAGTCCTGGATCCATCTGTGGTACTGAGCAGTAGACAACATTCGCTTACTGTGTATTCTTTGTAGAAGAGCTAGAAGGATTAGTTACAGTTGGTGTGGCTTGCTAAACTCTGATTATTCATGTCCTCTGAAGTTTACATGCAAACTAATTAGCAGCACTGATCCCTCAGTAAGAAACTGAAATCAATTAGGGATGTAGCTGTTCTTATTACAGCAATTAATTGCAATTGACATTTGGTCTCACTACTTGATGGCCAAGCTCTTTATTCTGGCTTTTGGGGCTTTGGTGTTTTGTTGTTGTTGGTTTTTTCTTCCCCTCCATTAACACCACTGTTAACCCACCCTGATTTTTCCTGGACATAACTTCCATTACACAGAAGCTGTCCTTTTTTTTGACACACAGTTTCCTGGAGAATACTTGGCTTTCTTTACAGGTCTGTGATTCTGTGAATTCCTGTATGTTTAGAGTCCTGGAAGTGGGACAATGTTCCGATGGAAAGGTGGCTCCTTACTTCTAGGCAAAGGATGCTGAATTGCTTTCTTGGAAATCTGCTTGACTGTCAGGGTGAGAACAGGGGAAAAGAAGGTTGTAAGCCATCTTTGTTGTACTGAGCAAGATGGTTCCATTCACTGGGAATGCAGAGTGCACATGCTTCAGTGGGGTGGTAAGTAGTACATGTGTGATTACCAGAAAGATTGAGCTGCTCTGGAGAGAAAAAATTACATTGCTTTTTCTGTGAAGTAGTTGACAGGGATAAGAAGAGGGGCACACCCAGATTCTGCAAGGTTTAATTCCATCGTGGTAGCTGAGCCAGGAGGAAAGTTGGCATATGCCAAGAGAACAGCACATATTTAACTAGGTACTAGCCCTGATTCTATCCAAGATGTTCATGCAGAGACTGAGCTCCTAAAATCACTGTTTGCTCCTGAACCACTGCACATGCCAGAGAAGAAATTAATCACCTTGAGGGATGCAGCTAATCAAGAATGAATTAGTCAGTTTTCCAGAAGACTTCAAAGATGTAAAATGGTAATGTTTTAAAATTATGGGGAGTAAATGTGTTCCTCTTGAATACATATTCATACACAGAGAAATGGATCTGTGAGCAAAACATCATACTTTGTTTCACATAATCTGAATTTCAGCATTTGTATTTTTTGTATTGGCTGTCTGTGAGGTTCTAACAGCTGTGGGAGCTATTGAGGATACTGACAGAGGGGCAGGATCATGCCTATGGAGACAACTACAAGAAACTTACTGCTTAATTCAGCAGAATTATGACTGAGCTTGAGCCCTGAAAACTGGTTTATCGCTGCCCTGCTGCTTGGTGTACTCATATACATCAATGTGAAGCACAAATCCTTAACTCAGCCATACTTTACACTCACATTGCACTCATGTAAATACTGCTGCAGAATGTGCGTGGCAATATGGAACCGGGTCACATGGCTTTACAGCATTTCAGATCCCATAAAGTAGGAATATCATGGAAAGGAAAGGTTTTACACTATTTTCCCTATATAAGTGATTGCTGCAAGCACTACAAGAGAAATAGAAAGGACACTGAAGATGATGAGACATTACGTTTAATTAGGCTTCATGCACAAAATGAATGCACAAGCTCTTCTTAATAGACTAAATCCCTGAAGGATTCTTAACAGCACCAATGCAGAAGATGCTGACACTAAGTTTTCTTCTAATTGGTGGCTACTCTGGAAGAATGAAGGACAGAATAAAGAAAGAAAGAGAAAAAAATAGAGCATAAAATCAAGAACATTACTAAACTATCATTTCCAATAAGCTTATTTAATAACTTACAAGAAGTGCCTCCAGTTTAGATAACTATAATCAAATCCAAGTTAATATGCTGGTCCTCAGACTGAGTAACAGCATGACTAACACTTGTAGCACAGCTTGGATACAAGTTCTGTTCTGGTGAAATAGTGATGGGGTAAAAAGAACAGATAGGGTGGGAGGTTACAATTTTTATGCCATTAGGATATATGTTGTTTCTAAACACATTTGGTTTGTCTGTATTTGGGGACAGTGAGGCCCTGTTTGCTGTAACCTCACTGTGAAGTTGAAAAGTACCTCGCAACAGGTAGAAGATTTCTCTTGCCTGGTGAATGTAGGTAATATCACACAAGTTTAAGAGAACAAAAGTGACACCTAAAATCCTGTTCTCTGGTATTCCTTTCCTCTCACATTCCCCCACACAAATTAGAACTAACCTGGATAATCTACGTAGTTTCTGATTTGCTCTTCTCTCTCTCTGTGTAGGTCTCAGTTCAGGTCCTCACCATGTAGGAAGAGCCCACCTTCAGATGAGTTAGTACAGCTGTTTTGATTGTAGAGATGGTCTTCTGGAGAAACAATTGCAAGTAAATACTTCATTTTAGCTTTCTATCAATATAAATGTATCATCTCCAATGTTTTGTCACTTTCAAAAGAAACTGCAGAAGAAATATGGTTCCTGTATGGTCACTGTTAACTTCAGCACAGGGCTGGTGTTCCAGAGTTTTGATGAAATTACTTTGTCTTAAGCCAGAATGATTTGAAGCACACACTTGACACTAAGCAACAGAAGATGCAGGTAGTAGGTACTATTTGGGCATGTAAAGGCAAGAAAACACTCAAAAACTTCTTTCCTAAAGCACTCAACAGTGCTCTTAATACAGTCTAGAATCTAATCCAATATGAGTGTCTCACATGTACCATTATATCTTCAACACCAATTGTATCTGCATTGTAGACAAAATTGTTAATTGGTTACTCTACACATTAACTTTGAGTATAGGGATAATAAGTGATCACTGATAGAGAAAAAGAAACAAATTTGTCTGCACAGAGTGTGATTAACATATATAAAGATGGTTTTCAGCTGATACAGAATTATTGGCTTTGGCTTCTTTGTATCAGCTGCTCTAGAGAGATGACTTCCAGGATTTAGGAGGAAATCTGTTATGAATTATTTACTTTTAACATTCAGCTAATTTTCTTATTATTGGGTTTTTTTTTCATTATTTTTTATTAAAGCCAAATGATTGTGCTCCAGGACATTCCACAAATGCTGTTGTACTGTCGTTTTAGGAAATGCCATTAAAGCGACCTTTTCTTTGTTTGCTTCCCATGGCATTTAACTAAGCTGTTTTAAGACAAACATCATTAAAATTGTCAGTTCCTCCACGGGTGCCTTAAGATTATTCATAGAAACTACAGTCTTTGGGGGATAACAGGAACCCAGGGCCTTATTTTCCCTTCATTAACCACATTTTCCACTGAAGCAACATCATCAACTTAAACACAGGTCTATCAACACTGGGCAAATTCAGGCTTTCCCCGCCCCCACCCCCGCACCCCCCTTTCCTTCTCTGTAAGAATTAGATACTAGTGAAAGATATCACATTAGAAACATTAGAAAGTGAAGTCCTCTACCCAACCTCAAATTATATACAGCACAGGAAGCAATTCTACTGCTCCCCCCAAAACCTTTCACCACAATCCCTGTTTTTTGTCCTGGCATAATTTATTATTATCTCTTCTCCAGAGTAAACAGTCCCAGGTCTCTCAGTCTCTTCCCTCATATGCCAGATGTACCAGTCCTTTAATCATCTTTGTGGCCCTTTGTTGCATTCTCTCCAATATGACCATCTATCTCTTGCACTGAGGAACCCCAGAACTGGGCACAGCACTCCAGGTGTGTCCCACCAGTGCTTAGAAGAGAGGATCACTTCTTTTGGCTTGCTGGCAATGCTTTTCCTAATACAGTCCATAGGCTGTTGGCCTTCTTTGCCACAAGGGTACATTTCAGACTCATGTTCAACTTGTTGCCTCCCAGTACTCCAGGTCCTTTTTCACAAAGCTGCTTTCCAGTGGATTGGCCCCAGCCTGTACTGGCGTACGAGGTTATTCCTCCCTGGGAACAGGACCCAGCATTTCCCTTTGTTGAATTTTATGAGATTCCTATTGAGGTGCCTCCAAATAGCAGTATGACCATCTGGTCTATCAATCTTCCCAGTTTTATGTTCTCTGCAAACTTGCTGAGGGTGCACTAAGTCCCATCATCCAGGCCATTAACAAAGATGTTAAACAATTTGGGATCCCAGTACAGACCCTGGGATACACAATTTGTGTGGCCTGCAGCTGATCTATCTGCTGCTAACGACAACCTTTTGAGCACAGCAGCTCAGCCAGCTACTAAGCCATGTCACTGTTCACTTATCTAGCCTACTCTTCATCGGTTTGTCAATGAGGACATTACGTGGAAGTGTCAAAAGCCTTACTAAAGTCAAGATAAACAGCATCTACTGCTCTCCCCATATCTATCAAGCCAATCATCTCATCATACAAGGTTATTAGGATGGTCAAGCATAATTTCTCCTTATAGATCTGTGCTGACTAGTCCCAGTCACCTTCTTGTCCTTCGTAGGTTTGGAAATGGTTTCTAGGATTGTTTGCTCCATCACCTTCCCATGGATTGAGACGAGGCTGTTGATCCTGTAGTGCTCCAGATCCTCTTTCTTGACTTTCTTGAAGACGAAAGTGACAGTTGCTTTCTTCTAGTCCTCAGAAACCTCCCCCAGCGGCCACGATCTTTCAAAGCTAATCAAGTGTCTTCACGATGACATTAGACACTCCTTCACCATTCATGGGTGTATCCCATCAGGTTTCAGGGACTTACTTGTTTATTTGTCCAGTTTATTTAAATATTCCCTAACCCAGTCCTCATCCATCAGTGGTAAGTCTTCCTTGCTCCATACTTTGCCACTGGTCTGAGAGGCCTGAGATTTCTGAAGATGAGTACTTCCAGTAAAGACCACAGTGAAGAAGACTTGAGTATCTCATGCTTTTCTGTGTCCTTTGTCACCAAGATCCCTAGACCATTCAGCCATGGGTTTACTTTTCCCCTCATCTTTCTTTTGCAGCTGATCTTCCTTTAGACACCCTTTTTGTTGCTTTTCATGTCCCTTAGCAGATTCAATGCCAGGTAGGCCTTCGTTTTCCTTGTCCCATCCCCATACATTCACATAGCATCTCTATATTCCTCCCAGGTTACCAGACCCTACTACTACCTCTTGTAAACTTCCTTTTTATGTTTGAGTTTAGTCAGGAGCTCCTTGCCTATCTACACAGGTCTCCTGACACCTTTGCTTCATTTTCTGCTCATCAGGATGAACTGTTCTTGAGCTTGGAGCAGGCCTGCTTATTCCAATAGCACTACTTTTGGTATGGAACCCTGACTGTTTAATTCTGCATTCACATCTGCATTTGTCAGTACCACGTCATCTCACTATGCAATGAAGTGATCCTCATACATTTTTCAAAAGCCTTCTGTGTACATTTTAGCCATGTCAATGTGTGGTCACATGACTAAACCCTGTCCTGACTTGTGAGAGTGTTTCCACAATAGCTGATGTCCTCTAAAAGAGGGAAAAGTAAGGCAAAAATTAATAAATACATGAATCAACAAACTAAAGTGGCAGAAATAAAAACCTTTGATGATACCAAGGAAGCATGCAGCTTTTTTACTGGGATGAGCTGAGTCGCTCACTCATGGCTCAACCACTTATGAATAATGTGGTCATCTGAAACACAGAGAAATAAGTTTTGTAACACTTTACAGCTGTGTTCATTCATTCACTCAGTTTCTTTCTCTCACAGATCTATAAAACCCATTCCTCATTTTAACAGAAAGAATCAAAATACTCCGTGAAAATGTAATACTCCATTTATATTTTCAGCCAGTGGTACAGCCACTGGTAGTTCTACTAATTAATCTGAATAACTGGAAAAATACACCAGTATTCTTTTTTCTTGAGCCGCTCAATCCATAATGACGTATTTCATTTGAGACTGAAACTCTGTAGGAGGAGGCTAAATTTAATGCAAGGGAGAGAGAGCCTAATGTCAAGATCCACTTCTCCCCTTAAGTCTTTGATGTTGCTGAAAAAATTGCATGGGGATAATTTTTCGAAAGCTTAGGAAGAGCTTGTCTTGGGAAGTGTGTTACTATTTGTCTGTCCTCAGCTGAATTGTGTAGTGAATTTGAGAAGTCATGATTCTAGAAGTGACATTGAAAGGGAAAACTGCAGTAAAACAGAGTAGTGAAAATAATGGTACTGCATTGCACAATGCATTTTATCAACAACACATGCATGCACATTGACCGTACTCCGCAACAGTAAGGAAACAGTGCTTGGCCTTTTCACGCTGCAGCCTAGTTCCTTCTCTTGCCCAATTTCCAAGTGAGTCAAATGGGGCAAATAATGAACGCTTTTCGTTGCCTTCAGGTCGGTCTTGTGTAGACAGGAATACATACTACCTGCTGTGTACATAGCAGTACTTTTTTACTAAATTTTCTGTGTTTCTCTGACTTGTCTTTCCTCTCGTATTAAAACATTTGCACCTGTCTGTCTGTTCTTGAAGTCAGAATCCTCTGTTGCTCCCAGCACTGTAAGTGCCACGGCACCCCATCTTCCTGATGGCAGAGGGAGAAAATACTGATACTGTTCAGCTGTTCAGGTTAGGCAATAGCTACAGCAAGGTTTGTTCATAAAAGAGATGAACTAACACAGATCTGATCAGAGAGGTCACTCCCAGAAATGTCCAAATCTCACACATGCCAGGAGTTCTGTAGACCTGGTATCCAAGCTTGCATAAAAGCAGCACACGATAGAAGAAATTGTAACAATGGACAACCTTTTGATGCTTTGAACCTTACCAATGCCCAGAAGTTTGCAAGATAAACCTATTTCACAACACTTATCTTTTGGGACTAGAAAAAAGGAAAACAGTTCAGAAAAAGCTATTGCTACAGACTTGATTTTCTATCTAGTTTTCATTCAAGGGCTCCCTCTTTGAGTAGTCTTCACTAACTTTGATATTTTTCCACATGCAAGATCAGTCGTAAGAATATAAAAACCTTAATTTAAGAATGGGGTTTTCTTGCCACATCCGTATCATGAAGTTGGTCCTCCATTTTCTTCTGCTTCAGTGCCAGTAGAACCTTGTCACTATTCCCTTCCCATTTAATACAGCAAAGAATTTGTCTTTAGATGCCAAATCTACTCGCCAAAGCTGTTCCAGGAATACAAGTAATATTCCAAAAAGCTTCCTCTTTCAGCTTTTGCTATTGGTATGGTTTCTGGAAAACAGATGTGCTGTAGACCTAGATACTCTCTATTTCACCATTTACATGCAAGTGATGGATTTGGGGATTTTTTCTGGTAGGAGAGCCAGTGCAATTAAACTCCTCATAATTCTATCCCTATGTTTGATACCTTACATAGCCTTCTGTCCAGCCTGTCCTTCAAGTTGTGTTTGATAAATGAACGCTAAAAGCTGGAGAAAAGGCATGAAGAGCATTCCCATTACTTCTGCATCTCTTCAAAAGAGCAAGTTACAGTCCTAACCCCAAGTTACTGGGAAAGCGGAAAAACCCTGGCACCAAGTCCCTATCTTCCTAACACAACACCTAACAGAACTAGGAAGTAACATCTGACAAGAAGCAACAGGCATGTTTCTGTGTAGTCCTCATTCATCTCAAAAAAAGTTCCTGCCTCAGCTGACACTAGGGCAGTGAACCCCCTGGGGCTTTAAGAAGCATTGCCTGGCACATTATCCATATGCACTCCTAAGTGGTTTTCTCAAAAAAAATGGTGGAGATAGAGCAGGGAAAGAGAGGCTTAACGCCAAATCTCTTCACTTGATGCAAACATCAAGCCCCTTGAGTAATAATTTGACATTCCTCAGCAAAGACTCACTCTGCTTTTGAAATATTTACCTTTCCTTTATTTTTTATAACCTTAAGAAAATTTGGGAGGAATGTGAACTGTTTTGTTTTTTTGTCTTCCTATGACGGCAGAGATTTATTTATAGCCAGGAACTGCCGGACAGTTCTCACGTGACTGCTGAAAATTAAAACAGCATGTAGGGTTTTGTTTTGATTTGCTTTTATGCCTTTGCTGCTACAATCTCTCCCTGCGTTCCCTAAACCCTTGTTATTGTAACCAGAGCCACATTTTGCATTGCTACAATTGCAGGGTTATGTAAATTCCAAAGGCTTTAAAGGAAAGGGCCTGCAGATTCTGCTCCGGGCCATAGGGAAGTTGACACGAACAGTTATGCCCAATATCTAGGGAGAGGCAAAGGCATTCATAAATGGTCAACAGACGGGAAACCTAAGTCTCAACCTCAGAGTCAACCTGAAGTTTCCTAAAACTCTTAGAACTTACTGGTTTCATTTAAATTGTTTCTCCTCTCATTTTAAGTGTTGTGCTTTGCTATGGCCATGAAAATTTCCTTCAGCCGCTTCTTTAAATCTTTCTATGTCCTCTCTCACTTTCCGCTGGCATGTACTGTTTTACCCAGGAGAACCATCAACAGAAAGCTCTACAGGTACAAACTTTTTCAGACCCAAGGAACTGTATTTTTACAGTGATCATGAAACTGTACATGTTGAAAAGCACTACTTTACTCATGAAGACTTTTATATTAAAAAGAAAATGATACAAAAAGAGAACAACCATACTCACAAAAGACAGCTAGAGAACAAAGAATATGCATCTGATCCCCTGCAAGAAGTCTTCACAGCAAGTAGGGGTGGGAAGAAGTGTGACACGCTGCACATCTGTGTGCTTCTGAGTAACCAAGTTGTAATGCTGACATGCATTTCTGTGTGGGCATGGGCAAGCCAATTCATGTTTCTGACTTTGTACTCTCTAAAAGAGGGATAATAATGCCTGACTCAGAGTCAGCTTTAGAAGGCTCTGCATAAGCTAATCTTAGTCCCCAGCATTTTGACAACTCAGCTAAATGAGAAAAACGTTTAGCCCACTTCTCCAGCCTTGCTTCTATTTCATCTCTAAATCGCCATTAGTCAAATCATGTTTAGACCTCAGACAAAAACCTAGATTACATTATTCCTGGAGTATGTAGAGCTTTTGCACAGCATGGTGCACCCTGATCACTGGAGTGTGCTAATAAGAGCTCAGAGAAATTACTGTTTTTGTGAAAAGGTGCATTCCCACCTCCCTCGCCAATTCAGCTGACATTGTAAGGAAGGATGAGGCTGTGGCACCACTCCAATCTGCTGCTTTCTATAGCTGTTGAGTTTTCCAGGCAACCTTAAAATCTCTGCAGTGGATATGAAAAATCAGGACTTGCTGCATTGTTCACCCATCTTTTTGGTGCAAAGCAAATCATGGTAAGTCCTCAGGAAAGAAAACCAAGAATCACTGCTTCACAGTCACTCTACAACCAGGTAGGTAAGTGCCAAGCCAACACAGGAAGGGACATTCCAAGCCAATTCCCAAGCCATGATATGTTAAAAACAATCACTACAATGGAATAGATTACTTCAGTAGTGGACAATAGTTCCTACTCAGCTGGTAGTTACTGGCACTGCACAGGTGACAATAACTATTACTATTATGAAAGTGTGGCTGTTTAAATCTTATTAAGACAAGACAAGACTAATTTCTGGAGGTGCAGCTACACAGGATCCCTGCACAGTTCAAAAGCCTCTACCAGTTTATCATGTGTGGCTATTTGCTTGGAGCCAGGAACTTCTCTGTGGAGCTCTGATCTTTACTGTCACTGCAACCTTAGGCAAGTGACTGAATGCCTTTGCACCCACAACTCCTTTTGAATTCAACCGGTGATGTGGATGCTCAACAATTCTTAAAAAAAAAAAACAAAAGCCCTACAGGCCAAAGCCAATGTCTGCTAGAGCTCAGGTGGTTTGGGTCATATCATAAATTGTGTAAACTTTGAACACAAAAACTGTAGCATCCACAGCTAACAAATATTTTTGTAAGTGTGGTCCTATAATTGGCAGAGTGTAACACAACTCTCAGACACAGAGGGTTGGAGCCCAAGGGACCATCTATATTAACCTTTTTTTGGAAGATGACAGTTTATAAGGGAGTTGTGTAGAGTCAGAAACAAGCAGCCAGAAGCCAAAAAGAAACTAGAAATCAAAGACAGCTATATTAGACTCTGTCCCATTCTTAGTGCACCATATGATAAGTATCTGAGAACTATACATTTTACTGAATCAGATAAAGTGTTGACCAAAGTCGTTACTTTATTCTGTAAATTATGTTTCCTAATAGTCTAAACTCTTGAATTCTTTCCTCAAAGGTGACTAGTTTAGCACTCAAAAGCACTGTGGAACACAGACAAGAAACTATAATATCAAATAACCTATAATATCAAATTCCTCAGATTTCTGAATTAAAATTGATACATGCCTCTAAACGATCAATATTGCTTCATATAGACTTTGGTATCTTATCCAAGTATTAAGCAAAGTGGAGGTTGCTTAGCTTTTGGAAACTGAAAAGTCTGCAGCCTGTAATTATTGTCCAAACCAGCAGCATAGCTCCCATCTACAACTAATTTGATTCCCTGAGTTAACAAAACCCTTCCTTGCCTTACATGCTTTATTATCCAAGAGATACTACTTGTCTCAGCACAATTACCAAAGCAGGCAGGACAAGGGGCCACTTAGTCAGCTCTATGACACATTTTACAGCAGAGGACCTCCAATACATGACACAGTTCAAGCAAGGCAAAAAGCCCCCATAAAATAATAATAAACATAACTGCATAGACTTTTCAATATATCAGACAAGCCCGATGAAATAGAAGTATAACAAGATCCTCCTACTGATACCAAACGGCAATAAGAAAATGAAAGGTCTGTGCTTGCGCAGTGGTTCACTGTGGTGAGGTCTAGTTAAGCCTACATTAGATTATCAGGACTATCACATTCCTCTACTGGGTAAAGAATGGAGGGAAAAAAGAAAGAACTGTAACCCATATGGATAGAAAGTGCATAGTAAAAAAAACCAAAACCCCACCACCATAGAATAGAATAGCTGTTTGGTTGGAAGGGACCTACAATTACAATTATCACCTAGTCCAACTGCCTGAATGTTTTAGTGCTCTAATGATGCAACTCAGGTGAGCTGCAAAAGGCAGACTTGTGGTGTTCTCTCTCCCTGCTGCAATCAGCTACACCCAAAAATATCTGGAGGGAAAATGACATCTGACACAGCCATGGTTAAAAATGACCCAAACTAAGAAGCAGCAACTTTGAGGGTGTGGGAAAGTCTGCAAACAAATCACTGGGTGTGTCAGATACACAGACGCTAATATAATGCAGTGATTACTATGCCTCTACTCAGTGAATATGTAAAAGTGAGCTTGATGTTTTATGAACCATGCACAATGACCGCTGAAGAAACTCAAGTCCAGGTGCATTTGCCTAGGAGTGGTACAATGTTTGCTGTGACTCTAAAGCTTCATGGGACATTCGGAACATAAATGAAGTCCAGAGATACTAAACAAATCCAGCATGGCATCTTATTCTATATGGAGACTTTTTAGACTGCTTCTAAGTATCACAGAACTGGGAAAACTGCTTTTGTGACACCCATAAGTGAATTTCTCAGGGAGCTTCACTGTGGCTACAGGGCCCATTATTCCCACCCTATTAGCATGACAAGATGCAGTGCGTATGATCCATACATAATAGTGAAATCTGGCCCTAGAAACAAGCCTCCAAAATGCTGGTGAGAACTTCAGCTTTAAAAGTCCAAACGCAACAGATATAGGAACCTAGAAAGCTCATGGATTTAGGGTCACACAGTCTAAACAGGAAATCTAGAAAATAAAGTTTACACATCCATGCAGCCTGAGCTGTTCTGTTAGAAACAAACAGGTAGGTAGGTAGGTAAGTAGGTAGGCAAGTAGATAGTTAGACAGATAGCACACTGGAAAGCAAATACCCTGAGTCACGCAAACAGTTAATGGCAGTTCATGGCAGTGGGCAGTTGGCAGAAGCATGCCCAAGATTAACACTGGGAGAATTTCTAATGGAAGTCAAAGAGTATTTCAAATTTCTTTGGAGGCGTTGCCCCTCAGCCTGGCATCAAACGGCTCAACTCCCTCTAGCTTCTTTGTGAATTAAGTTTAATCCTGAAAGAGCTACAGAATCCCGAGACCATGACTAATGAGAGCTCAAAGGAAAAATGAAGGCTGCCTATTTGCCCCATCGCTGCAAACCACAGAATCACACAGAATCACAGAATGTTAGGGATTGGAAGGGACCTCAAAAGATCATCTAGTCCAATCCCCCTGCCAGAGCAGGAATACCTAGATCAGGTCACACAGGAACATGTCCAGGTGGGTTTTGAATGTCTCCAGAGAAGGAGACTCCACAACCTCTCTGGGCAGCCTGTTCCAGTGTTCTGTTACCCTCACTGTGAAGAAATTCTTCCTCACATTTATGTGGAACCTCCTATGTTCCAGCTTACACCCATTGCCCCTTGTCCTATCATTGGATGTCACTGAGAAGAGCCTGGCTCCATCCTCATGACACTCACAAACCACTTAGTATTGAGTACCCAGAATTGAACACAGCGTTCCTAGAGTTGTTTCATCATAGCTCAGAGACATATTTCCTCAGCGGGCTATTTGGATCAAAGACTTAAGGGAACATCCTTGAAAGAAAAGACAAGGCAAAACACAGAGGCAACTTTTTTGCCATCTGCTTCCATTTTAATTTGATGCACTCCCACATGTCATCAGAGCCTGTAGGGTGGTCAGTTGGATTCTGTGTCACGTGTATTCATGAGAGGATAGGACTACAAGGTCATCATGTCCTGTTTCTTACAATCACAGACAACTGTGTAACAGACATGTAAGTCCAGCAGACTCCACAGCACATTCATTCCAATATGGTCACACATCAGCAAAGACTTTTCAAGTGACCACTGGTAAGCAGAATTAGATAAGTTTTTTCAATCTGATGCAAGGCAGCCATTTTCACTCTTTGTTTAAAGCAGTTGACAATGACAAATTAGGTATTTCATTGCACAGAGGTGTAATATCATGTCTTTGACCTCTGATATCTAATTCTAGAGATCATAATTTAGTCTGCTCTTATTTCATTATTCATGCTCTGTGGATAAAAATACATACAGATATAGATAATATTTTTAATGTCAAAGTGAGAAAACCCAAAATATTAATGTGTATAGTCTGAATTGTATGTTGATAGATGTTCCAAAGACTGAGGCCTGTAATTGAAAAATTGACTCTCAAGACTGATGAAGCAGCATTCTTAAACTGCTTTTTATTAAAAGTACAGTGATACTACATGAAAATATTAATATGTTATGTTAGGTCAACTCTAGCTTTTATTTACAGTATTTTCTTAGCTAGGGCTCCCATTTCACAGTAGCTTAGCTACACTAACAGATGTGTAAATCAGAGAGTATGGGCCTCTGGAGATGTCCTGATAGATGTGAACACACTAAATACCACCACTGTAAGTAAGCAGGGGATGAGGCACTGAGGAGTTGCTTGCTAAATTTTGCCTCTGTTTAAACATAAAATGTGTCATGAAGGGCACAGTAGGACATTTATAGCTTAACACATGTCCCCCAGCATGTACAAGAAGCTATTCTAGATAAGCTCAGACACAGCTGGAAAACAATTCGTGCGTCCCCCAAGGAAAATTTCACCTAGTCAGAAAATGCATCTGTTTTTCTCCCTATAACTTAGTAATGGTGCGTGCCAAAGACTTCGTAGCATTCTCACAGACTGCCTGAATCCTGCTGACGATGAAAGGCTAAGGTCAAGCTTTGTACTTCTGTCATTGGCAACACATTTCAGGGTCTCTACAACAGAGCCAGGAAGATTCACTCATTGGGATGCCTGACCCACAGGGCAGTAAAAGTATGAAACAAGCAATAAGGGCAAGTTCATATCTCGGTAGGGCACAGTTGGAAGACAGTTCATATTGGCAGGCCCCTAGCATGGTTATTACTCTGTCCCTGCATAACAGTGCAGGAGGATGCTGACAGATCAGAGCACAGGCAAGAACAAAACCAAACTCTCTGTGCATTCAGCTGTTAGAAACATACTTTAATTGGTTCCCGCTGTATACACGGCTGCAAAAGTAGCAAAGGACTAAAGTCCCCTCGTGTTTGGTCAAGATCTTGCTTTCTTTCATCTGTTGTGCAGATGCTGATGGGGTCACCTGCCTGGAGGGGGTCAGGATTCTGCCAAATGGATTTAAGTAGGGTGCTCACAGTCCAGGCATCCCAGTGACTCAGTGAGAAAACCAAGACTGTCTGCACTAGTGGATGGCCCCATTCCTGACAACATTTGTAAGGAGGAATGATATCCTGGCAAACCCTCTCTACACATGTATGCTGTTTAATCTAACAAATAAACCCATTCCATCCAGTTAGGACAGTTCTCTTAAAATCATTACTTGCAGTACTTAAGTTTCATATTCTTAGTGTAGGCAAAAACCTAAACGAAGAGTGGAGAGTAGGAAGAAAAACTGGGGATTATAACTTGAGTCTCTGGGAAGCCAGAACATAGATATGGGGGAGGGAGAGAACAAGAGGAGGAGCACCCACTCCATGGTAGGGTGATATACTTGCATTCTGGGAGAAGTATGATTTTGGTGAATATATGGCTTATCTACCAGACAGGAGGCTAAATGCAACATAATGGTGAAGATGTTATAATATTTTAGTTTAATCGCTATAGCTTTGTTAAACTAAAACTTCAGAGGACATAAAGATAGCTAAAAAAAATGAGTCTCTAACCTACCTGCAGTGAGAGTACTTGTATAATAGTTCTGATTTCTATCAGGTTGCAGGCATCTCAGAAAGCTGTGCCTCAGTTTCCCAAAATGCTAAATCCATTAATTTTTGTATAATTCTTAGAAATTTTCCAAAGGAAAGTGCTGAATGCAAATAAATGCTAACTTTAACTATACACCTGTGACTTATCCTCACATATTTATACATTGTGTGATTGCAGACAAGAAAATATTGTCATAGAAACATTAAGGTGGGAAAGGACCTCCAAGATCATCAAGTCCAATCATCAACCCAACACCACCATGCCCACTAAACCATGTCCCGAAGTGCCATGTTTACACGTTTTTTTTTAACACCTCCAAGGATGGTGACTCAACCACTTCCCTGGGCATGTTCCAATGCTTGACCACTCTTTTGGTGAAGAAATTGTTCCTAATATCCAGTCTAAATGTCTCCTGGTGCAACTTGAGGCCTTTTCCTCTTATCCTATTGCTTGTTACTTGGGAGAAGAGACTAACCCCCGCTTTGCTACAACCTCCTTTCAGGTAGTTGTAGAGAGCAATGAGGTCTCCCCTCAGCCTCATCTTCTCCAGACTAAACAACCCCAGTTCCCTCAGCTGTTCCTCCTAAGACTTGTGCTCCAGACCCTTCACCAGCTTCATTGCTCTTCTTTGAACACACTCCAGCAGCTCAGTGTCCTGCCTGCAGTGAGAGGCCCAAAACCAAACACAGTATTTTAGGTGTGGCCTCATCAGTGCTGAGTAAGGGGGCATGATCATTTCCCTGGTCCTGCTGGCCACACTATTTCTGATACATGCCAGGATGCCATTGGCCTTCTTGGCCACCTGGGCACACTGCTGTCTCATGTTCAGTCGGCTGTCAACCAACACCCCCAGGTCCTTTTCCACCAGGCAGCTTTCCAGCCACTCTTCCCCAAGCCTGTAGCGTTGCACAGGGTTGTTGTGACTGAAGTGCAGGACCCGTCACTTGGCCTTGTTAAACCTCATACAATTGGCCTCAGCCCATCGATCCAGCCTGTCCAGATATCTCTGCAGAGCCTCCCTACCCTCAAGCAGATCAACACTCCCACCCAATTTGGTGTCGTCTCTAAACTTACTGAAGGTGCACTCAATCCCCTCATCCAAATAGTTGATAAAGACATTTAACAAGACCGGCCCCAGCACTTAGCCCTGGGGCACACCACTTGTGACTGGCCTCCACCTGGATTTTACTCGGTTCACCATAACTCTCTGGGCTCAGCTGTCCAGCCAGTTTTTAACCCAGTGAAGTGCACACCTGTCTAAGCCATGAGCAGACATGTTCTCTAGGAGAATACTGTGGGAGACGGTGTCAAAGGCTTTACTAAAGTCCAGGTAGACAACAGCCACTAGTTAAATAGGAACAGTCCATTGAGATTGCCACAGCTCCACCAGATACAACCTGGCTAATGAGCATACAAGATTCACAGCATTCAGGGTTTGATCTTAAACCTGTGGAAAGTACAGAACTGACTGTATTGTAGACTGATGATTTATTGACATGTTTTTAGAGGGACTGGATTGTTGTAACATTCTTGGGAAAAAAATAGCTTCATATTAGAGGGAAATCATGTTACACCTCTACAAGAGTCCAGGAAACTGCTATGCACACATCAGCAGAGGTAAGGATGCTTATTGAGCTCTGAGGTAGTTTCATTCCTTCTTGAAAACACTGTTCCCTTCGATCTAACGAGGAAAAGAGCAGAATTGGCAGGCTGATGCAGAGTAGCATGGAATTCCCACGTATTTCTATCACAGCCCTCTGGAGATTTGAAAGAAAACAGATGACAGTGCAGGACCAAGAGCATGCAAAGAGATTAATGATTTCTCAAGACCAGCCTGAAACACCTAAAAAGAGCCTTTTCTTTTTTTTTTTTTTAAAAAGCACTGAGCTTTCCTGGAAAATGGAAACACCCTAAATATTTGTTATTTTTTAAAATATCAGCAACAATTATACTATTGATGAGTAAGCCTGTTTGAAATGTTCAGATTTTGAGAAATATTTAAGTGCAAAAGAAAATCCAAAACATTTCTAAAAATAACTGGGGGTTAGCAAATTAAATCGTTTCTGAAAAAAAAAGTCACTACTTGCAATCCACTTTTGAACTGGGGAACAAGGAGAGATGGCAGTCACTTTTTTCACTGACAAGAAGACACAGACAGTGCTAAAAATGAAGGTACAGTTTCTTTGTGTGCATTCTTCACATTTAAAGGACTCTAAAATGTGAATAAGTTTCTGGAGGTTTGTGATGTACCTGGTCAGGTTTCTCAGCCCACATCTTACAGATATGACTCTTTCTCCCTTATAGAACAGCTGAAACATCAGAGTATCTTCACAGTGTTTGCTCTCTTGAAGACCACAGGAATATAAAAATGAGTACATAGAATCAGATCAGAAGTCCATCTAAACCAGTACCCTATCTCCAAGTAAGGGTCATCTGCAGATGGTTAAGGAAAGCATATAAAAATACCATATATAGTCTTATCCTACCCCTGCTCAATCCTATTAGTTGTTTGGAGATGGGAATACAGCCAGATTATCATGTTTAATAGCTATCAGCGGACAAATCCTCCAGGATTTTTTGTCTCTTCCCACAGCTTTGTCCTGGGAGAAGGGAATCTTGCCACATGATATTAAACCCTTGAAATGTATCCTTGCATGACTTCTTCACAATGAAATCCAACCTGGATTGTGCTCCTTGACAGAAATGTTCCTTCTCCCTTTGGCATGTGTGTGTGTGTGTATATTTAATTTATGAAAATGTCCCAGGAACACATCTTCAGATCAGATCTTAAAAAGTTAAACTGTACCTGACCACTTCCTTTAAGGATGAATAGGGCACCGTGTAAATTTCCATCTCTTAAAACTCCATGGCTCATTAATTCAATTGCTGAAACATCTAAAAACATTGCCCCTCCAAACAGAAAACAAAATACAAAAAACCCCAAATCTGGCTTGTTCACTGCCTTGAATAATACCAGCCATATAGTAAAAATGAGTCTTTGTTTATGCCTCCTTTAAAAAAGTAGTATACCAAGGAGACAGAAGAGAGTTGTTGAGTCTCACAAATCAGCTTTGTCCTCAATTCAAAGAAGAGCTGGGCTGGCATATGCATTGCCTGAATTTAAGTCATCCTGGGACACAGTGAAGAGAAAAATACTCTTCAACAAAAACAAACAAGAACTTCAAAGCTCATGAGTAGAAATATCAACTTCAGTGATTATTACTTTGAAGCCAGCAAAACTGGGAAGTGAGCAAACACTTGTTATTCAGGGAGGGAGCCTATTCCTCTCTTGCTGCCAAAGTTTTTCTCAGTTCCTCAAGGTTACCTCTATTTCCATTTTCACACAGGCTAAACACATCCTTCTGATCTCCAGCTCCCACTCCCTGAATTCCAGCAAGCCTCCTCATCTCCTCCCTTTCTTATCTACTTCCTTCTTTTCACCTCAAGACTCTCTAATTCCTAATTCCAGAGAAACCTTATCAGTGGTATAAGCCTGCCACACTCTCAGAATAGCTTTTGTACTAAATCTAAAAAGCATGAGCTTCTCCCAATCAGATTTATTACTCCATGTTGTCTCAAGTCTAGAAAACCCCTACTACTAGAAGATATTATCTGACACCACAGAGATCACCTGAGAAGCCAAAGTCTCAAATGTTGAAATACGATGTGGAAACAAATCAAAAATATAAATCTAACACAGAACATGAACTTTGCGCAACATACAAACCAGACACAAAGCCTGAGGGAGGGAAGAGCCTGTTTGACCATCATCAGGTACAGATTTAACACACAGCACTAAGAAAGCTTGAGGCTGCACTACCAATAGCGCTGCTCAGCGTGTGATGTGTTCATGGACATGTGGCTATGTTGTTCTCAGAAAATCAAAGCCAGGCACATACTGGACATGTCAAGAAAGACAGAATATGAGTACAGGACTGACAGCAGAGCTCATGGGAACTTCCAGCAGTATGGGACACATTCCTCTATTACTTCTACTACTGTAAAACAGCAGCAGCTCCACTGACCTTCAGAGAGTTACACTGCTGTAAAAAATATGTGAGAAGAATCAAATCCACTCTGTAGATTTGCCCAAGTCAGTCAGCCAGCACTTCAAAAGCAGCTTATAATTTTGGCTGTCTCAGTTTCTGTGTGTCTTAGTGCCTTAACATGACACTAAAAATAAAGAGCCAAAATTACAGGTTACTCTGCACAACTTGGGCCTCAGTTTCTTTGGACCAAATTCTGATGCTACTTGAACTTATTTGTAACTGAAGCCTGGAATAAGTTTCTTGAACAATATAGAGCTACAAAAAACTTTCACTAGTACAGATGAGAGCAGATTTGCACTGTCTGTGCCTCGGGTCACTCATTACCAGTCTGATGATGCTGGGCCAAATCCTCAGCTGCAATACATTTGTCATAGCTACACTGGAGCCCCCATACCTATTTGTAATGTCTGAGAATCCAGTCCAATAAAGCCTATTTAACTAATTTACTTAGCATTATGAAATGTAATAGCTACACAAAGCTTGGAAGATAACAAGTCCTCAGCCTTATTATGGCTCAGAGTAGTGCCAAACAGAAGTAACTCCACTGTTAAATTGAATTGCAGAAAGATGAGAAATGAATCACATCTACTGCATATTAGTATATAAACTGAGTCCTACTGCTACCAGTTTTCTGCAAATTCCTCAGGTCAAAGAAGTGTGATATTAGGGAACAGAACTGGTAAAACAGAAAAGCCATAAGAGACACCACTGTCAATCATCAACAAAAATCACAGGAAACACATGTAAACTTTCATCCAATGCAAGTCAGAGCAGTCAGCTTTCTTTTAATTTAGGAACATGCTGTGCCTGCCTGGGGGCTGTAGGGGCAGGGAAGAGAGAGAGGGTCAGATCTCCACAGGATTGACCTAGGTTTGAATATTCGTAGCAATTAAAGTGCTGAGAGCCAAACCTCCCACAGCATCCTTCCCCTAAGTGTCAGGAAATGGTGTCCCCTGATTGCTCAATCACTTGGTCAGATGGCTGGCCTGGAGGGACTAGATGGGTTTCTGGGATTCCACTGGACCTTGGGAGAATTTTATGTCAAGTAAGGCAGATGGAGCAAAACCAAAATATCCAAGAGATGCCTTCAAGATGCTGCTCAACTCTTGCCGTGCCTCCCTGCCAATACAATAAAGTCAGCGCACACCACGTCTGGACTTGGTAAGAAAAATTTTTGTAACTGCTTTCAAGATGAAAAGGATGATCTCCATTACACATAAGGAGCACAACTAAAATAAACAGCAGCGATAGCAGCAGACAAGTGATACAATGTGGTAAGGCCACTAGGATATCCAGAGAATGTGCTTATTCAGCTCTGTAAAACCATGAGACTGCACTTTGTAACACATAATATAGACTTTTAAAACCTCAGGGTTGCACTGTGACTGTCATAAGCTCCAACAGGGAATTGTTTTCTGTTTCACAAAGCAAAACTGAAAAGATGTCTGCCCTGTCCATTTTGTGTTTGTTTCTCTTGCTTCCAGGGTCAGTGTCCAGCAGTAGAACTAGCAATTTCCTGGCTGGTATAACCTCATTTAAACTCAAGGATGCTGAGTGATGACCCATCCATTCTCATGAGACACTAAATTTGTCTCCTGCTAGATTAGTATCTCCCTCCCCCATCCTTCCACTCAGTGTACAACTTTCCCTCTGAACCACGACTAACAGCCCACAAGAGAATTCCAGACTTGCAAACCCCTGCAGGTAGTGTCGCTCACTAGTGGGATGCTGAGCTGGAGCACAGAAAGAGGAATTGTGAGACAGAAAGGAAGCAGTAATCTTAATAAACCCCAAATCTGGAATTATCTCTTCCTTAGTTCCTCTTACCCTCTCAGCTTTCAGCAGTTCTGCATGTATTAGTTCTATATTGCCCAATGCCTAACTACTGAACCAGGTAAAACTGTCTGTGGCTCCCAGACACTTGTCTTGGCTGTGACAGCTCTCAAGCTTTTATTGGGGCACATAAATGTCAAAGAAGTTACTACATTTCTTAAGGACTTTTTTTTCATGTTGTCAGCCAATGTGATTAGGCTGTTGCTAAGAAAATAAAGTAGCTTCTTGGAAAAAGAGCTGCAAGGCTACTGGAAACAATCTAATAAGAAATAAATGGAGGAGAGGAAAACGATTCTGATATGTCATGGTAAAGCAGTCCAGATCCCAAACCAATTCCTTCCAAGTCTTCACTTCCAACCATTCACTCCAAAATACATCCCTGCAGGATCTGGCTCCGAGAAAACATGCTCCCTTACACATGGAGTCAGTACAGTTGCTTTTTCTCCAGCTCAGCCTAACTTGCTTTACAAGGCATGGCATGGCGTGGCATCCCGTAGCGGGGATTAGACCTTGAACATCTACCCAGAAAAGACTAACCCTATTATATTAGCACAGTGGTTACACCAACCTGCAGTTGCTTTCAGCACAGCTAACTAGACTTGCTCAATTTCATTCTGCAGGGGAGATCCCTGCAAAACTCCCTCCTCCCAGTCCTCACCTTTGCTCCTTTACTTCCTTCTCCCTGACCCAGCAACCCACTCTGCCACTCTCAAGAGGAAAAGTATTTGCAGACTTACTCTATTAACAAAACATCTCAGCCGAGGGAGCGCTGACTCACAACAGCCTTTCTTGTGACTTCTTGTTGGCTGAAGCCAATTACTAAAAGCACAGTGCATTATATTGTGCAATTCACAGAGCTTCTGCTTCTCAGCCCAGCTTTGTGTTTATGTTCAAGGATGTCATCTCTCCTTCCAGCAGCTGCAAGACCCTCTCACTGTCAAAGAGCTTTCTAAACTTACAAGTGCTAGCTAAGTATGTCAGCTTCACATAGGAGGCATCAAACTCTTCCACCTGCCTGGGTAAATAAGTGGTTTCTGTCAGGTGTCTCATTAGAGAAGATACCAATGAAGAGGACAGCTGTGGAGACAGCTGTCCTCAGAACTGCTCCCATCTCTACTCTGGGAATGAAGAAGGGACATCCAAGTGTCAGGTGGGGAAGGTAAGGTTAATTACATGAATGCAGCATTGAATTTTAATTGAAAATAAATACAGCTGAGTACCCCACTGAATACACCACCTGCTCTGGCAGGGGGGTTGGACTAGATGATCTTTTAAGGTCCCTTCCAATCCCTAACATTCTGTGATTCTGTGATTCTGTGATTCTTATGGAGAAGACTTGGGAATCTCTGGACTGCTGAGATTTTAAAAAAAAAAAAAAAACAACAACAAAACCACAACCCAAACCCCTAAGAATCATTAGCTTTTCTTGGGACTTGCACCATTTGTCTGTAGCAGTACCTCTGCAGGTTTTTCACAGGGAGATTCTCCTTGTAGCAGCTGCCTCCCTCATGTATGACCCTATTACAGCTAGGTTTTGGATGTGAAAGATGCCTCTTTTCTCTCTAGAAGCAGTAGGCTCTTTGCAGACCCTTTAGTGTCAAGCTAGTACAGGCTCAAGGTGCTAAATTAGTCAGATTTAGCAAGCGACACCCCATACTCATGTTAGGATCTGTTACTGTCAGTAGCCTGGCAAATAGAGTGGGACAGGACTTCATTGTCAGGGAGCCAGGAATCTGCCTGTTCTCCTCATAAGGAAAGACGAACTGCTTGCTGCACAATATAGCAAGGTATTAAAGAGTTAAAAAAGAAATTCTGCATTGTGAAATTGCTTAAGGAATTTGGATTTTGCTTAGAGCTTATTTGGGATTTTGCTGTCCTGCTACCAAAACATGAAGGAGCTGGATTTCAGTTAATTTTGTAGTCTTCCAAAATATCTCCTTCCCTCCCTCTTGCTCCTTCTCTGACCTCCCTCAACCCCCGTTACCCCTGTCCACATATAAAAGAGTGCAAAAGCCTGCACCGTCAGCTCTTCTGTATACTGTGGGAAGAAGCAAGCAAGCCAGATCTGAATCCTGCGTGCTGCCAAGCTGGCTTCAGGATGTTTCAGAGGAGAAAAAAAACAAAAAACCAAAAGAAAGGCAAGGGATTTGTTCTTGAAAACAAGCAAAAACATGAGAGGAGTTGCCACAGCAGCTGCACTTACACTATAGTGACCGTCTCTGTCTCTCTGCGCAGTTCCTCCCTGATCTGCAGTCCTGTAATCCACATAGGGAAATGCCTGCGCTGCTCCTCTGGCTGGCTGTGCTGTTGTAATGAGACTGGAACTGCTGCTGTTTTCACTTTCAGACCAGCCTCTCTCCAAATCCTCTGACGTCAGACAGCATGTAAGAGGTATTTATGGAATGAACAATCTAAAAGTTTCTCTAGGTAGAGCCCAGATTGCAGGTTTTTGGGATTTGTAATTTTTACACTTTTGGATAGAAAACCCCTCCAAGGGGGGTCAGGGAGGAAATTGTGGGGAACTACAGATGTGGTTGTATAAGTCCCTGGCAAAAGTCAATCCCTGTACTTTTCTGCCCATGGTATATTATATCCACACCCAGGATGTAACTATCTGTCATGCAAGTCCCCATTTGGAAAGCAGTATTTTCCAGTCTCTCAGCTGTGCCTAAACAGTGTCCACATCAAGCCTGGCAAAGAGGCCTCACACACACACACACTCCTAGCCTACAGCCCTCTCCTGTGTCTAGGCTTTGACTGGATTTAACTAAAATAGGAGTGAAACAGCTCTCCCAAGCATCTTGTCCACATCCTCTTTCAGTTTTGCACTAACCCCTTCCAGCTGGAATGTCTCCTCAGGCATGTGGGCCAGCTTCCTTTTTAACTCCAAGCTACCTTCTTGAAGTGTCTCATCTCAGAGGAATACCAACTCAGAAAATTCATTTGATCTTTGATCTCTATTATGCTCTGTCTATATCTATTTCTGTTATTTCTTTGGTGTGACTGTACAGTATGACACATTTCACCTGCTGTGAAAGCCACTTAGAGCGTTTCATAGAAAAGAAGAGATGCTAGAGCAAAAACTGAAGCAGAAGTATTAGCATTAATGTTAAGTAGTACTTGAAGAGTGAAATGTGCTCATGGTATAATCCTGCTGAGGCAAGTGATGATAAATTTGGACTGATAAGACCTCTTTGTTTTGCACTTAAGAGCTGAGCTTGGCTATAAGCCTTTAAGTATCAGTAGTCCCATCTAAGAGATGAGGAAACAGGTCTGAAGGTGAAGTGATATATGTTGAAAGTCCTTGAGTGAGCCTTGCTTGATTACAGACAGACCTTTTTAAGAAGTTCAAAACTTATTCTACATTTTCTGGAGGAGTCTACAAATGTGCTGCTATTATAACCAACAATTAGTTTTTTAATACCAAATCATTTCCGTTTGTGAACAGTTATAAGTGGTATGTGTCTTGGTAACACTTTTGGAGATGTGAGTGCTATTCAAAATGTAAAGCCAAGGTTCTTTTCTGTGCAACTTATTGGCAGAGCAAATTTACCATTTGGGGCTGTGTGGATTAGTTTTTTTCATATATGTAAGTGCTTTCTCTTTTCTGCTTTGCCATCATCACCTTTGGGCATGAGCCAGGGCTCTTTGAAATCAATAAAAATCATCTGATTAACTTCAAAAGGCTTAAAATCAAGTTTGCTCTGGTAATCTTCTAATGGCAGCTAGCTCCGTACGTTGCCATATCATCACTATGACCAAAAGCCTTGAGATAAATTCCAGAAGAAAATGGTGTCTTTTTGAAAAGGTTTCCACCTTTATACTTAAAAGATGGTCTAAGAATCTCACAGATGCAGGAACAAGTAAATATTACCAGCCCCCAAGCAGTATTCTTTTGAGCAAGGGAAGTAAAATGTTTTGATATATAATGAAAAACAATAAAAAGAATCCAGTTTTGACAACGCAACCCAAGAATTGAATAAGTATCACTGTTGTCCCCTCTGGCTATCAGATTTATCACTTGCCTAATTAAGATCAACAAGGATAATTCAGGTCATGAGTCCCCACTCTGCCATGCTGCACACTACCCTTATTGAAGATCATCCATGGAGTTATGTTGCTACCATAGATATCCACAGGGAACTCTGAAGGGCAGAGTGATTCAGGGCTTCTCTGTAGGATACCAGAACAGTTCCTTATGGGCAGTTTCACCTCCCAGTAGCTTTCATTGACTCAGCTCCTGTGGTTAATAAACTCTCTAAAGCACAGTAAAGGCTCCTGGTGTTTGCTGAAGATGAGATTGATATCCATGACTCCTCCTTTCTCTGTTCAATTTGTAGGATTATATCACACCTTCTCCCTAGAGAATGGAAAAGTAGGAACATGGAAATCCTATCACGCAGAAGTAAAGCATTAATAACTACAGCCTGTCTTACACTGTCACCCAAGCAGAAATGGGATTTCTTTATTTGAAAATACTTTGTAGCAAGATTGAAATGCCAAGAGATCAAAATCCTCTGTTTACCTATATATGATGACAATGACAATGAAAGCTGCTATTAACCTGTGTCCAGTAGTGAATTTCATTTCTGTCCTGAAAGGATATGCCTCTTAACATGCAGTTGTTAAGGAAAAAACATCCATCCTGCCAGAAGTGCTACAACATTCCAGTTACTGCAGATTAAGACAGTATCTCTATGAACCTGCTGCATTTCTGTATGGGGAAAGGAAGAATAGCCAATTGTATAGTTGTATACTCATAACCTCTGCACTTAATCACATAAGACTCACTTCCACAAGATGCAACAGGAGACTTCTTTAGAACACAACACCACTATATGAAGAGCATACACAGGAGAATCCTCTCCAGTGGACTGGGAGTGTGTATGTGGAAGCACAATTTGCTTCAGTTTAAGTGTAATGTATTTTTAAAAGTACTTCTCCCAAAAGATATGAGCTCAGCACTTTTGAAGGGTGGAAATCAACTTTGTGCACTGGACAGACACAAGCATAGACTTTGTTCAGCCCTCAAAAACAGAGAACAGAGTGAGATCCTCTGCATCACTTGTGCATGACTGACAAAACAAGAGAGCATGTGTTCCTCAGATCTCAACCAGTCTCAATACATGTTCACATGAGCAACTATAGCAGTTCAGTCATAACTCCATTAGTGCTACATAACAAAATAATAAACCAAAGGAAATGAAACCATATTAAAATACTCTTCTTGCTGCCATAGAGGAACAGACCATTCAGCTCTCTAGCCTAGCCTCAAGCAGTGGTTAGATACCTGATGATTCAGAGCATGAAAAATGGAAAACACACTACATCCAGCCAGTTGTGGGCTGGAATATTACATAAGAACCAGGGGGTAAAGGGGAAAAAGAAATGATTTCTTGAACCCCAAGGTTGATCACTTTACACCCTGAAGCATGAGGTTTTTTCAGATGCTGGGTTTTTTCCCTTGAACTGATATTGCTATGAATGTTATTTCTGCATATATTTCAGTCTGGGAACCTGCCAGGTTTTTTTTCCAATCCACTGAAGTCAGGAAATGCAAAGTTATGGCATATGTTCAAAAGAATAGCACACACCAAAGCATGCAGAGAGCTCTATATTTGTCCTCAGATGCACACAGTCTTGGTCATAATTTTTAAATCCACCTGGTGATTTTTCTTTCATTTTACATGACAGAATTCTATTCTCTGTGTACTTTTGGCCTCCAGATTTAATTCTCTACTGTGCTGACCAGAGTGAAACCACTTACAGATCTCATAGATGTCTTCATTTCCAAGGCCTGCAGCACTACTGTGGCTTACCAGGTGTTAGTTTTAAGTGATGGGAAGGGAAGGTGGTGATGTGCTGCAGATACACATGTGCCAGCAAGAAGGATCATTCTAAGACACTGCCACGACTATCTTTGTCCCACGCAAAGGAATATACCCTGCATATCAGGAAAGGAGGAAGGAAGCACTCACTGGTGCTGTACCACAGTGTACCTGAGATGTCCCTTTAGCCAGACAGGATCATAATCAATGCATGGCACTGGATAAACTTGTATTTACAGCTAGGCAATGAAGTGACAGCATTTTAGACTGTTTCCTCCAGTACCAGAGCGAAAAAAAAAAGTGAGAATCAGGGGACAATGAGGCTCACACAGCTGAAGGAGTCCTTCCAATTAAAAGTAGTTCAGTGTTCAAGTAAGACTTACAAAGCCAGCATCTCTGTAATACACTGTGACTGAACTCAGAGACTGAGGGACAGACTGAACTCCTCTAACTAAATTTAGCAACAGTCTTAGCCTGGATGGACAGCACTCACACATGAGGGTAGACAGAAGGCAGCACAAGCTGAGAACACCCTGACTCCACCGCTGACAGAAGAGGAGGCAGGAAAGAGTGAGCTCTGTCCCACACAGGGGGCTGTGGCTAAGCTCAGACTCCTTTGCAGCAGTCAACTAGACCGAAGAGAATTGAGCAGGCCAGACTATTTGGACAGTTGTAAACTAAAATTGTTCTGCAGATATAAAATATCAGAAATAAACAACATTTTTGTAATGTATCAGCCCAACTAGCTATTCTCAGAGCTAACTTAGATTCATTTTGTTTTCCACCAAAAACTATATTGTGAATTCAGGTTAACCAGGGTCCTTTGAGAGCTTGATGGGACAATAGTTTCTTGGCTTCTTTCACACACATACTGGATTGATGACTGTTCAAGTACAGACGCTTCAAAGAAGCTAGAGATACAACTTGGGGGAAAAAAACGTATGCACACAGCAGACAACCATGCAGACAGAAATGCCACCAATGATATACCATATTAAGAGCAATCATCATGTGTTACAAAATATCAGGGGAGTCTGGGTTGGAAGGAGAGTCAAATTATATAGACTGAATCAAATTTAAGTGTTGACTGGCATACTTTTTTTTCCTTTCTTTCCTAGACATTCCCACTTCTTGCAAAGAATTTATTTTTAAAAGACTCCAGAAAGCCAAGAGAGCCTATTAGACTAGCAATTATCCTGACTCACTTCCTACAATGGTTTAAAACAACTTTTCAGAAAATCTCTTCTGTGGGCGTAGGTGCAAGTACATCAGTGGCCCACAGAGTGGAACCAGTAAACCTGAAAGGAGGAATGATCTACAGCTAACTACACTACTTTTTTAATAACATTGAAAGAATACCAAGGTTGGAAAATCAAATGTTGGAAAATGACAGATATCAAACATATTATGTTATGGATATGCTTATCCACTACCCATCTAAAACAGCTGTGGCAGAACACAGGATGGGACTCAGCCACCTGCATTTTAGTTCAAGACATTTAGCTCAACAAAATTCTTTTTCCCCTTGCAGCTCTTGTCACAGTTGATGTGAGCCCGATGCATGGGATGAAGCAAGTATCTATAAAATGTCAGCACATAGTCAGAGATAGGGTAATTTTGGCACTTACACACTTTTAGGAGCTTTGGTTTACCAATGCTTATGCTCATTCTTGTTGTTCATTCTATATTATTTGCTAATTAAAGAAAAAAAAAGTACCAGTTCCAAAACTTTTGCACATGTAATCCTACTGAATTTATGAGATATCAACATAATCCCTGATATCTCCTGAATACAGGATTTTTACTCTACTGCTGTCATGTCACCATACAGCCCTCCTCTTGTGATGTTGCCATTTCAAGATGTAATGCAGTTTGACCATGACTTATGCAAGTGTCTTCTCAGGCAGGAAAATATAAAAAAGTTCTTGAGTTCTGTATTACGGACATAGGCACAAAGACTTGGCACGATTGTTCTTGGAAGATACAGAACTGTAGAGACTGCTATGCTTGAGCCTCAAGTGTTAGTACCAGACCAGCCTAAAGTGACCTTGGCTACCTCACCTGCAGAAGGAGGCATTAAGACAGCCTGCCTTTAGGAGAAGAGTACAGGATCTTGACTGATAGTATCAAGAAGCATTTCATAAACATTTATAACAAAAGAAATGAAACAAGCAAACAGAGCAAAATGAAACCATAACATTTAGATATTCTGACTCCTTTGTACTTGAACGGAAGTCTGAAGATAGAATACTCATTTGAAGAATCCAGTTTTGTACTAGACTTGGGAAAGTGTGATATATGACAGCACTATAATAAGACTTCTGGTGAAGACAGGCAAGAACAAGTTTTACAAACTTATGCTAAGAGTGTACTGACTCTTCAGGGTCTTAGTGACTGCTGATTTTGCTATGGTTTAAGATTTTCAATATTCCACAGCACCAGGTTTTTGTGTCTAAAGTAGAGCAAACAAAACAATGAGACACTGAACATCTATGACTGTCTTTAGAAGCAGAGACAAGTGCTACTTCCATTATTATTTTCACAAACACTACAAAGAATTTGGACTCAAGTCCCATGAATACGAAGATTGGTCAATGAGTTCTGCAGCCTCTTTAAGAGAGGAGACAGCTCTGTGCAGAAGTATCTTGCAGGCAGCTACAAATACTGACTTTGCTGAAGACGCTGAGAGGGAGTGTGTCAAAGGAATGGGCCTACAGCTGAGCAGACTGATCTAAGTTTGGACTCTTTTGACTTATTGTTTTTAAACAGCAGCAGATGCAGAGACCAGAACCAAGCAGAGGAAGCTTAAAAGAACTTGAACTTTACAGAAGAAACCAGAGGGGGCTTAAAATTGTCCCTGGAGCACAAGAAGGAAAAGAGATACCTCACCAGGGTAAGAGCAGAGTTATATTATGTAATGGGATGGCTATTGTGTTTCACACAATAAAAACCCATCCAAAACTTCACTAAAACCCAACGAGCTGGAAATTCTAAAAAATAAACCAGAATAACAACTCTCATATGTCTAAACCCATTGATATCCTGAATCCCAGAATGTGTTCCTTAGGATCCCAAATCAGTTTGAAATAAACAAAGCTGGGATGCTCAGCATATTCTCATACCAAAATACAACATATTGTCAAATGCATTCTAAATTAGTACATTTTGTTCTTATATACCCATTTAGAAGAAGACGGACCATTGATGAAAACTAGCAGTGGTGAATCATTTCAGATAAAACTTTGTTAACCAGTGCCACAAGAAAAGGCTATGTATTTGATTTGTCATTTCCTTTGATTATTTCAAGTATAAACAGAAAGGTGAGAGGCTTAAACAAATAATTTTATAACTTACTTTGTGTCATTTCATAAAATTTATGTCACAAAAATTGTTACTAGAAGATTCTTGTCCTAGTTATGTACAGGAACTACCTAAAACCTAAAAGTTTTGTTCCTGCACCTTTTTTCCCCAAATTAATTTGGCAGATCCAGGAAGGTGTAACGATTTAATTATATTTGGATCAACTTAGTCAAGACATGAAAGCAGCAGTCTGTGTAAAAAACATGCTTTAGTCTCTTTGACAGAATTCTTCATTTCTCTGGGCCTGTTAATCTGCAAAATGGGAATTACAGAATTGAGTGCTTGACAAGGATGCTGTGAAATTAATCTCATTCCTCTTTGTAAAGATCTGTGAGCTCCTCAGACTGGAAAAACTGAATAACAACAAATTTATTCAGTACTCGTGTCTCTGATACACAAGTGTGGATGAGATGTTGAAGAATAATCTTACATGAAGACACTTCTTTCTTCACCATTCTCTCTTCTTGGAGTACCTTATCTGACAGGGTTTCAGCTAATTTGTTTCATATGGGCCAAAGACAACAACCAAGCAATTATTTCTGATGTTTGTGCTTGTATTTCCGAATACCTTGATAGCGAGAAAATTCTTTTGAGTAACACAAGGAAATGGCAAATACTTTTCTGTGTGCATGTCACGTCATGTTAAACTAACATAAATTACATAGAATTAGCATACAGAAGAGAGAAAATCACTGGTATGGATGTAATTATATAGGTCTTTGTACACTTTTCTGATTTGGGATGCCAAATGTATTGTTTCTTAGGACAGGAAAGATGCATAATCAAGGCAAGTGTCAGAAAGGCCAAAACAGTCAAATGGATGCACAAAATATGAATGTTACTTTCCAGAGGCTATACTCATGTAAACGACTCTCAAATATACAAGTAGAGAAGGCAGTAACAGTGAATCCCACTCATGTCTCTTAATACAATTTCCAAAATTCAGAAGAAAGTCCTTATTCTTGCTTTGAGGACAAAAGGGCTACCAGGTTGCAAACAGCTTAGTCCAGCTCTCTACATTTCACTGCACTTTCTGCTGCAGCTCTTACGAAGGTCACTCCTGCAGGACTTCTATATAGTGAGAATGAAATGCTGATGCTTGGACACTGAATATGGAAAATCTCTGAATCTACTGGTACAAATTCACAAGCTGAGCACCGATTCCCCATACTGTTCTTATCAAAAAAGATGAGAGAACACTGGATTTAGTCTTCTTAAAAAAATCACTTATTCTACTTACTGTTATATTCAGAAGTATTATTATGCCAACACAGAGGGTTTCATGGATAAAAACTTTGCTTTCATAGTTGAAGGACCACTCTCTGGCTCATGACTGTTTTAAAAAGCAAGCAAGTTACCTGATGCTACCAGATATTATTAACAAAAAAGCAAATGTTTCATCACCAAACATTAATGGCTTAGAATTGGCAAATTGTATAGATACATCCTGTTTAGCATCTTAAGTGAAGAATTAAGATGCTAAAATGGAAGGATATCAGAGACTGAGACATAAGCAGTAGCACCAGTGATCTGGGCCAGGTCTGAGTAAAGGACAGATATAGATAGAGCTGTAAGGGTACCACATACAGGGTTAAGAGGATTAAGGCTAGAGGCTTCACTGGCAGGGATTACATAGTATAAATTGGAGTTGGGAGAAAGTAAAATGTAGGGCTAGAAATAGTTCAGATGGTGGGTAAAAAGGGCCCTGGCTGAGCAGGGAGAAAAACAATTCAGGAGGAAGGTTCAGGGACACAGTTACAAAGCAAAAGGGACTGTCTGGGCTCCCTTATATCATGTAATAGGGTACTCCACAGATCAAGTTCATGTGGAAGTCTTCAGCAAGTGTGGATTATAAAGCCTTCACTCTCAAGCAAATTGATTATGGCCATCTGTGGAAGTGGTTATACCTTACTTCGGCACAAGCAGGGCTTAGTAGTAATCAAATGGCAAACTGATGTGTTCTCTGGAGGACTTCTTTCAGGGTGTATTTGCTTTGTATTTTGTTCATTTTTTTATGAAAACACAATTTTCTCATTAGAAAAATGCTCAAATTATCTGCATACTCAATGGTCTACAGTTGACATAATCATGCAATATAATGTTATTTACAAGAATTATAATATTAAAATTATAACAATACCACATGGTTGGAGGTAAATGGCATTTTCTAAAGCCTTACATATGGTAAGATAAAAATATTATCAGCTTAAATGATTTGAAAAATACATTGAGGGCTGAAAGGCAGGACAGAGTCAGTGAACCTGCAGGATTCATTGTGCAGGGGGGCACTGATGAACAGTGAATTACAAATAACAAATTACTAAGTACTGGCATGGATGTCTGGCTTAAATGGATGAAGACACTTTTTCTTCCTCCTCATCTCTGAAACCTGTTGAAAAGTGCTCTATATTACACGCAGACACAATAGCCCTCAGAAGCCATTCCAGAAGTGCAGAGCCACTGGAGTGCAGTAATGTTTGGAAGCAGTAGAGTGGCTTCCTTCATGTAGAATCAAGCTCCCTGAGGATAACCGATTTATCTGAGTCATGAGCATCCTCAGAAACCAGGGAATGTAAAAGCGATCCAAATGCAGGAGAATAATTAGGAATTGGTGAATTAAGTACTTTGTGAAACTTTGTGTTGCCAGAATAGCACAAAGCAACTAACGGGCAGGGATATGTTTTTGGCAACAAATAGCCTGACCAGCTTATCTTCTTCACACTGGCATTACAAGTCTTATTTTGTTAATATTGGTAAATCACTTTGAGATCTTCCAATGGAAATTACTATTCAAGTTTTTAAAAATATTATATAAAGGAAAAGCTACAGTGCCAGAATATATACAATGAATCTATGGGAAATCATCACTCTTCCATGTTTCAAGAATTGTTTGACCAGTTTTTAAATTATTTCTCTGGGAACTGGTCTGGCTTAAATGTGTTTATCCTTTGCCTATTGTTAGCTCATGTTTGCATTTACTGTCCATTAATAATAGATGAAAACAACAGCCTAAGGTACTTGGTTCTTTTATGAACTGTAGATAATTCCGCATTTCAGTCCTACATAACATCAACAGCATAGGGAAAAATGGAATGTGGCAAGAAGCCCAGGAAAAGGCAAGTTGAGTTGGACTGGGAATTAGCTGGAAGGATAATAATCCTGCAAGCCAATATTCATTAAGTAATTTTATGTGCAGTGGAAGAAAATTATGATACACACTTGGCACCTGGAGACTTTAAAATGTTAAGAAAAATATTTCAATAACTGTACAAATTGGTTAAGAATTGTGATACAAAACAATTATTTCTAAGGTGCCTCATGCCAACATGATTCAATTTTACTTGGCGTTATTCTGAAACTCCAATAAGTAATCTAAAGAACTGCTTATCAGACAGTCTAGCTGTTTTCTGAGATGTTATACAATCCTTCCTACCATTTTTCCTCCTGCAGCCATCATTTGGACTACATCCAACTTATGTTCACTTCAAAAATGTGGGATTAGGCTTCTGGACTTAATTTAGCATACACTAGGGCCTGGGTAAGGCCTGTGAGGGCATGCAAAAACCTCACAACTGTAAAATAAGAATTTAAAATGTTCAATACCTAATAATAAAAGCAGCTAAAAAACAGTGAACTTAAACTGCCCTTCTGGACTAAATTCATGTCTGTTCTTAAACTATTTAAACTGAGCCAAAATAACACTACCTCCTTCCAAGGTAAGATGTTTGATTCCTTTTGTGGCTCATGATTTGCACCAAACTGCATGTTTTACTTATGCAACTTCTCTGATAACACCTTCAATGGACACTGCAAATAATATGAGCTCCACTGAAAGGTAAATGTTATATCACAGAATCACAGAATGTTAGGGATTGGAAGGGACCTCAAAAGATCATCTAGTCCAGTCCCCCTGCCAGAGCAGGAATACCTAGATCAGGTCACACAGGAACGCATCCAGGCAGGTTTTGAATGTCTCCAGAGAAGGAAACTCCACAGCCTCTCTGGGCATCCTGTTCCAGTGCTCTGTCACCCTCACTGTGAAGCAGTTTGTCCTCACATTTATGTGGAACCTCCTATGTTCCAGCTTACACCCATTGCCCCTTGTCCTATCACTGGATGTCACTGAGAAGAGCCTGGCTCCATCCTCATGACACTCACCCTTTACATATTTATAGACATTAATGAGGTCACCCCTCAGTCTCCTCTTCTCCAAGCTTAAAGAGACCCAGCTCCCTCAGCCTTTCCTCATAAGGGAGATGTTCCACTCCCTTCATCATCTTTGTGGCTCTACGCTGGACTCTCTCAAGCAGTTCCCTGTCCTTCTTGAACTGGGGGGCCCAGAACTGGACACAATATTCCAGATGAGGCCTCACCAGGGCAGAGTAGAGGGGAAGGAGAACCTCTCTCGACCTACTAACCACACCCCTTCTAATACACCCCAGGATGCCATTGGCCTTCTTGGCCACAAGGGCACATTGCAGGCTCATGGTCATCCTGCTGTCCACCAGGACCCCCAGGTCCCTTTCCCCTACGCTGCTCTCCAACAGGTCAGTCCCCAACTTATACTGGCACATGGGGTTGTTCTTCCCCAGATGCAAGACTCTACACTTGCCCTTCTTATATTTCATTAAATTTCTCCCCGCCCAACTCTCTAGCCTGTCTAGGTCTCTCTGAATGGCAGCACAACCTTCTGGTGTGCCAGCCACTCCTCCCAGTTTTGTGTCATCAGTGAACTTGCTGACAGAGCACTCTATTCCCTCATCCAAATCATTGATGAATATATTGAATAGGACTGGTCCCAGGACTGACCCCTGAGGGACCCCACTAGATACAGATACTAGATACAGACCTCCAGCTAGACTCTGTCCCATTGACCACGACTCTCTGGCTTCTTTCCTTCAGCCAGTTCACAATCCACCTCACTATCTGATCATCCAGACCACACTTCCTCAGTTTAGCTGCGAGGATGCTGTGGGAGACTGTGTCAAATGCTTTACTGAAATCAAGATAGACCACATCCACTGCTTTACCATCATCTATCCACTGGGTTATGTCCTCATAAAAGGCTATCACATTGGTCAAGCATGACTTCCCCTTGGTGAAGCCATGTTGACTGCCCCTAATGACCCTCTTATCCTTGATATGCCTAGAGACAGCACCAAGGATAAGTTGTTCCATCACCTTTCCAGGGATGGAGGTGAGGCTGACCAGTCTATAGTTACCCAGGTCTTCCTTCTTGCCCTGTTTGAAGATTGGAGTGACATTTGCTTTCCTCCAGTCCTCAGGCACCTCTTCCGTTCCCCACGACTTGACAAAGATGATGGAGAGTGGCCTAGCAATGACAACCGCCAGCTCCCTCAGCACCCGCAGGTGCATCCCATCAGGACCCATGGGTTTATGGATGTTCAGGTTGCTTAACTGATCCCTAACCCAGTCCTCATCAACCAGGACAAACTCCTCCTGTGTCCTGACTTCCTCTGGAGCCTCAGGGGTCCTGGGCTCCTCAGGACAGCGTCCAGCAGTATAGACAGAGGCAAAGAAGGCATTCAGTAACTCTGCCTTCTTTTTATCCTCTGTCACCAGGTCACCCACCTCGTTCACCAGTGGGCCTACATTGCCTCTAGTGTTCGTTTTATCTGCAATGTATTTGAAGAAGCCCTTTCTGTTGTCCTTGACCTTTCTTGCAAGGTTTAATTCCAAGGAGGCCTTGGCTTTCCTACTTGCCTCCCTGCATCCTCTGACAAGTATGTATCTATATCTAGTAACAATTTACTTTGTTAAACTAGCTATGTAACTCATCTAGAAGGACAGTTTCTCTTCAGATCACTCAACTCATTCTCTCAGGTGAGACTATTGGAGTATCCCACTCGACAATGACCAATCCTACTCCATATATCTGGATTTCTATTTGTTAGTGAAACAGGTATTATTTACCTGAAAGTAGGCAGTAGACAGGGATTTAGTTTTCTTTTTCAAGAGGCATTTCTTATTCATGCATCTCAGCAGATCAGACTTGACCCCTGTAAATTCAAAAACTTTTATAAGGAGTCCTTACGCATCTTACTAGATTTATGCAACTGGAAAAGTGTTTTTTTCTTAGTTCACAAAATTATAGCTTCTTCAATGACAGTAACTGTTAACAATCTTCCCTGTTGTGATAAAAGTGAGTATCCACATGCTAGTCATTTGCAAGAAAAATTATGTACTGAAGAAAATCTCAACAATGAATTTATGTGCTGCTGAAACTCGTTATTCATGGAGGCAATGTGATATACATTGACCTATGTTTTCAAATAGTACATCTAGTACTTGATGTTTATTAGCTTTGGAAAAATCAGACTGGAGTGTGTACAAATCACTGCCCTCTCCTGGGGGCCACAGAACAATGTAAACTTGGCCAAAAATTACGAAGTTCTTGATTCTGTGAACAGTATCTTGAGTAAAAGATAAACTATTAGATTAATAATTACTTAACATGAACAAACACTGCTGGTATACATTTGTCTGTCAAATTACCTCCAAGGTCCTTAGAAACCTCACTTTCTGAAACAGAGATCCACAGTGTATAGAGCATTGTTGAATTTATAACTCACCATCTTGGTTATAAACAACATGTGAAAGATCAAAATTCTAGAAGTGCTTACAATAAGACTTTGATTCAGTGAAGAAATAATGGAGATAAAGTGCAGTACAGAAAAGAGGGTTTATTCTGTTTGAAACTTTGGCCAATTTACCTCTGCGTTCTTCAGTCGTACATGAAAAACAGGTAAAACACATATTGCTTCTTGTGCTTGTAATCTTAGAATCCTAGATTCAGCCTTAATTTGAAGAGGATTTAATTCCAAATGCAAGAGAACTGAAACTGACTAACCTGTTAAATGACTGGGAATTCTTAAGTGAAAGATGCTAGGAAAGCCTAAACAGCAACTAAATGCATCATCCATGGCCAAAATAGAGATGTAAGGTCAACATTGGGTAAGTGAACATTTTGTATTTTAATGTAGTGACTCAGACAGGAAATCTGCCTCTTCACATTGGCAAATAATTGATGCCTGCAGTCCCTGGATACCAACCCTTACCCATGTATAAGATTACTCAACTGTAGACGCACAACATCAGCATATGACAAAATTATTCAGCCTTAAATGCATCTGGCATTTGAGACTTGAATGAGCAATAGTAGTTGTCTTATTTTAAACCAAAACTGGACATTGGAAAAAAAGAAAAACCAAACTAAAATTCTTTTTCCTTCATTACTTGAAAATATGTAGTCTTGTAAAAAGAAAAAGAAAGACCATAAATGCTGTTGCAGCGTGCTTAAATGACAGCTATTCTTTGGCTTCAAACATTTCAAGAGCACTTCTTAATTTTACATTGCTTTGATGGTAGTCTTCTACAAATCTTTTTTTCTAAATTTATTGTTAGTTTGGAAATGCTACTTTCTGTAGGTATTGGGATGCTGATGCTTCAGTAACAGCACATATATATCCCACCTATTCCCAGAATTACATGAGGGGAAAACAGTATTCAAAACTAAACTCTGGGAAAACCAGCTGCTTTGCAAATGACAGCACATGAACACAGCTGCACTGATTCATGTGTTGTCCTGCTTGTCCCTTGTTTATGGCAGTATGCAAATAAATAGAAAGTTTAGAGGTGGTTGGTGCTGGTCTTTTAAGGTACTGAAGACTTGGTACTGGTACTGAAGTACTTGGTACTGAAGACACCTTTTTCTCTGGCTTCATTGTAAGCTGTGCTTGTACAACTGGACACATTGCTCAATTTCTCCCTGTCTCAATTTTCTACTCTAATAAAAAGGCATGTATCAACTCTGCAGCTAAACATGTTAATGTCTGGCATGCCTGGCTGGAGCGTATTATATTCATGTTGGAGCACCTGTGTAAGTATTTATGTATGCTCATTATTGTAGCTTCTCAAGATCAGTGTACCTGGAAGTATAATTTCCCTTAGTTTTAGCTATGCTATACTACCCTACTTGGATTATGATGCAAACTCTTGCTTCCTTACAGATGGCATTCTCTTCTTGTACAACTCCCTTAATCTCATTCTAGATACAAAAGTTACTCATCTGCGCACCTATTCAAGTACTAGTCAGCCAATCCTAGTCCATCTTCTGATGAGATCAACTATTAGCCTTCTGGATTTTTCTTAATTACTCAGTCTCCTGTATCTCTTCACTCTCCCCACAATAACACCATACTTCATCGTTTCCATCCAAATAAATAGGCAGAACAAAAAACCCTCAAGTGGTCTGTTACCTTTGTTTCCCTTTGCCTCCAAAGCAATACTTCATTTTCCTATCTCTTTTTCATTTTTACATTACCTAAAACATGAAGTTTATTTTTATTGGCTGAAGTTCTCCTTTACACTTACACACTAGAGCTTCCTTCAATATACCCCCCTGTATCATGCCCTCTATTTTCATTTAATGACAATTGTGAGACTGAGGTCCAGTTTCCTCTCCTTACCCTTTTGAACTACAAAACTTCATTTTACTCCATGGCTCTAATCACGTTCCACCACTTTGTATTTTCCTCCTACCTAGCCCCAGTGAATGAAATCCTCTTTCCTCCCCGACACCACACATAGACTCTCAGAATGCTAGTATCATCCTTTTGGTTATCACTCTGATGACAATGCAGGTAAGCATGCCTCCTTCAGTAACTCTCCCTTCTTTATTGCACTACTTCGTTTTTAAGGTCCCTGTCCACTCTGTAATACCTTATTCATGACTAAGTTGCAGGTAGGTTTCTGTCTATGATCAATTTATAGTATCAGCTTCATTTTACACTTCCAAACAAATCTTTCCCTGCTTTCTTCTAGTGTTCATTCCCAAAAAGACCTCTTCATGAAAATCTGTAAAATTATGTAACTGTCTTTCTGTAAATCATCTTTATGGTAATGTCTGTACAACAGCTTGACAGTAGAATCCCAGCCTCTGACTAAAATGTTAATATTATCCACATTATTTTCTTTTATTTTCCTCTTTTTTCTGCATTGCCTCCTGTCCTAAACTTGGATAGCAAAAGATGTTTGGTACAGGAATATTTCTCCTTTTCTTTTTACTCTAAACTTACACAATGCCCAACAAACTACTAATCCACGGCTTCAGTTTCCAAGATCATAATCAATGATAACTAATAATTATGTTTCATAATGTTCTGTTGAAGCTGATGGGATTGTAATCCTCTTCAAACAAGAGCATACACAACATAGTTATACAATGAGTATAAAAGGAATTATTTGTTGAGCAGAACTGAACAGAAGAATCTAAATTTCTCACCAGTTTTCAGATAAAAAATCCAAAACTCCACAGCCTTTTCTACTCATGGTCACCTGGCGTTTTATCTGTCCCTTGGTCAGAGACAAATCCATAAAGGATTCTGGAAGGTTTCATGACAAATAAGAAAAACTGTAATTCTAATGACAAATGTAGGAGGGAGGTAGAGAATATTGTGTAGATAACATCAGCATTGCATTAGAAGTATGTTAATGTCTCCTGCTAACACTTCTTACATTGTAGTTTGCAACAAAGGACACAGTTTACCATTTAGAAGATGAAAAAAAAAAAGAAAAACACAACTTGGGAAAAAAAATTGTTGTCAGTTGCAGAGTCCTAAGAATTTCTAAATTTCCCAATGGAATTTTGGTTTACTCTAAAACAGATAAACAAATACATACATATATGTATACACGCATGCACATACATAAGCCCTCAGGAGGATATTTTAAGATTTTCTGTCTTGGCTGTGTCTACGAAGACATACATTTTTAGGAAACGTATAAATGTGCTTGGTAAGAACATCAGAACAGCAGTGGATTTTTAAGGTACTTTCCAGATGTGACACCAACATACCTGAAGATGCAGCACTGCTTTCTAAGAAACAGATCATAACAGTAGCCTAAAAAACAGAAACATCCCTGTTCTTCTTACAGTGCTGGACTATTAAAAGCTGAACAACGCTGTTTATGTGAATTTGCATTTTAATACTGAACGCATAAGCAGAAAAACAAAGGTTATAGGGCTTTGAGATGATACCTGAAATACTAAAAAAAACTGCCACAACTTTTTCACACTACATTCAAATACAGAAACATAAGTTTTTATATTACCACATCTTTTAAAAATAAAGGTTGCACTCTTTCTGGCAGAGCTCATAGAACATACTCAACAGATATACTTAAATTTAGGCCAAGTTTCAGATCTTAAGTTCTGGTCATTTAAGAAGGGTTTCTGGTTATGCAGAAGATACACATTTGGCACTAATGTTTCCAAGAGTTGGATAATGAGACAAACTCAGAGTTTGGCAAGAGTTTTGGCCCTTCATCCTGTCCAGTTGATCTATGGAAAGATTTTAATGTTCTAACTTCTAATCATTATCTCAGCCAAATGGCACGATAGTTGCCAAGAATAAGTGAAGTCTACGAAAAGTAAAACTTTGGAAAAAAAGAAAGGACTTGAAAGTTTGGGCTATTATAAAACTTACAAGGCTGTTTATTTGGAAGCCTATTAAAGTTGCTAGGTGACATAATGAAGCACAAGTTCTTGAACTGCCAGCTCCAGTATATAATATGACTGGTATTATTTTTTTAAATTGGAAGAAAACTCCAACAGTAAAGGCAGATGATTAGTTGAGATGGTGTAACTATTAATTCAGAATGGCTGACCTTTTTAAAACATGTCATTGCCAGATCCTGTAACTCATACAGTCACATAACTGTTTCAATCCTATAGGTTGCTCATGTTCTGTGGTGCATTTTCTCAAGCACTGGAGCTGAAGAAAGTTTGACACTTATCTGAGGTTTAGCAAAACTGCAAATGCTGAAAATTCTTCAGGTATATGGTGATTTCCCAGGGAAGACAGAAAAAAGTCTTAAACACATTAAATTCAAAGAAAACCAAAACGTTTCAGGCCTCCCACATAAGATGCAATCTCTAGACTATTACATTATTTGGAACAGTTAGCTGTCACCTTCAGGCTCCATTTTCCAAGACTTTCTGGTAAGCAGTAGTGCTACTGTTCTTTTAAACAGCAAACAACTTCTTTTGCTGCCACGGCTACATTATTTTGAACTTTGGATTTAAATACTTCAGGAGCTCTCCATGAAAATGGGAACAACAGTGATGAGATTTAGAACTATAATCAGGTCCTTACTATCTGCACAAGCTGAAGTAGACAAAACCTTAGAGGCTACAAAAATGACAGTGAAATGAGAAAGGCTGGTTTTCTACAGATGAAATGAAGACCCATAGATGCACAGTAAGGTAAATGAGCTGTGTAAATTCTTTGACTTGGAGATTTTTTTTCTTATATTTTCTGGTAAATGTACAACTGTTCGCTAATCTAATTGGGAGCAGTGTATGCCTTGTAGCTTTTCAAATTATGAAGCTGACTGAAGATTCCCAACAGCCTAAAAATTACAACTGAGAGCATGGGGTTTTTTAACAAACTCCGTGTTATCCATTGACAGTGACCTTATACAAAAGATATAAGTTACACCCAGGCAGGCAGATATTATCATGGTTAAGATAACAAAATAAGGTGAAGCTGAGTTCCATCAAGTGTCCTGGGGGAAGAGAAAGTAGTCACACTGCCTTCATCTTCTCATTCCCAGCACAGTTCCAGAAAGATGTTTCAGTGTTCCTCAAAAAGATTTTTTGGAATAGAGGTTCTTGATTTCTTCTTCTGGGTCAAACCTCTGCTAACATAAGTGATCATGTAGTACTCTTTCGGAACTTTATCACAGAATCATAGAATAACCTTGGTTGGAAAAGACTGCTAAGATCATCAAGTCCAACCATTAACCCAGCACTTCCAAGTCACCACTAAACCATGTTCCTCAGCACATCACATTTTCTCCAGTATCCAAAGGGACCAATCAAGCCCCTAATACTTTAAATTTTCTTCTGATTTCCAGAATGCATTTATTCACATTAAATTATTTCCATTTTTTCTTAAGGAAAACAGAACCATCTATCTTAGAAGATTCTTTTACTTCCGCATAAATTTCCCATAGTGTATTTATACACACGTGTAGCCTCTCTCATTTAGCCTTCACTAAATAAATCAAGTCCCACTGGTCTGTTCTCTTACAGTGAAATCTCCATCAGCCTAATCATTTTTGTAGCCCTTATATTCAAAAACTTGAAGAAATAAAAAGAACTGACCATAAACACACACAGTAAGTATGCTGAAGGTCTCACCAGGACCCTATACAATAGCGTGAATGCTTTGTTTCCTTTGTAGGACACTGCCTACCTTTAGCCTGTTCTTAGGGCTGAACTACCACCCAGTGACCCCTCCCCAGCAGAGAAGGGAAATCAGGGAAAAAACAGAGAAGCTCTACAGGAGGAAGTTTGAACATATTTAATTTAATAACAAAACTAATACAATCACCAACATAAAGAATGTAAGCTCATAGTCAGCCTTAGGAACAGCAGCGGGAACAAAAGACCAAGACAAAGGAGCCTCAGGAAGAAAAACTTCCTACCCTTGCTGAACTCCCTCCTTTTATAATGAGCATGATTAAGTGGTATGGGATACACCTATGCGTCAGTTTAGGGCAGTTTCCCTGACTGAATCTCCCAGCTGACTCGGGGTTACTCATGTCCTGCCTGCATGGCTGGCCCATGGTTCTGTTCCTGGGAAACCAGTACAGACACATTCCCAATTCATTGAAGAACCACAGCTGCCCTTTTTCATTGGCAGCTGTCATGGGGACTTCCACAACCAGAAAATCTGACACTTCTAGCTGAATGGATTCCATATTGTAGCAGAATGTGTTGCCATTAGTCCTTACACTACACTTAATGCTTATCCATATCTATTCCTCTAATCTTCATGGTGATTCACCTTCTCCTAGATACCTTCATCCTCTTCAGCACATATGACACTCAGATATGCCATCAGAGTTTAATCAATATACACTCCTATTTTTGGCAGAAAGTTACTAATTAAAATATTACATAAGATATCCTCACAAAAGTCTACTAATAATTTCCTTACAGCTCAAGAATACCCTTTTTCTTAGCAAACTATAATAGATCACTTTTAACTAGGTTCTCTCCCATTTTACAATTCTTCCACTAATTTCCAGTCTTCTGCAGTCAACATACCACATATTCCGCTCAAGAGGAAAACCTGGATAATTTTGATACTCAAATTAATGATGCAGCTTTTGTTTTACAGAAGGACCTAGAGCGCTAATTCTGAGCTGGGTGCCACTGGGCTAACATGCCATTCTTGAAGGCAATATATTGTGCAGCACAACATTGAAGCACTCTAGCATTTCTGCAAGAGCAGCTGTGTGATAAAAGGGACATTTTAGAAGATAATTGTGAGTACTTTCTGTTATCTTTTTTCTTCCCTTGCTGTGCAAGTGACCATTCTGCAGGTCGCCCAGGATTCCTTCTCCCCTTTCAGAAATTCAGACTATGCTTTTATGCTGGAAGCAGCTTAAGTCAGAGATGGCTCATTGGCTTCTCTTTGCAGGCCATATCATATTCAGACTAGTCCTGTGCAAACCCAGTTGGGTGTCTCTTCACTGTGCCATTGATTCAGAGTGTACAGCTCAGACTTCGTGTCAAAGAAGGGCACCTAAACTCTTTTGCAGATCAGACTTTGTCCCAAAAGCAAAATATTCTTATTCATCCAGCTCCATATTCCACCTATTGAACACCAGCAGACACAAAATGGCTTTTCACACAGCTAATTGCAGTGTTTCAGTATCCTCCACCCAGTTAATTCACAATCCAGCTAAGCTGCTAAATAACACCTATTACATTTGCTGTTTACCAAGAAATACTGTATACAGAATACTGTGCTTTCCTGCATCTGTCTCAATACAAAAACAAACAAACACACACAGTTCTTGGACCTTCACTTAAATATCCCAACTCTTTCAGAATTCTGGGACTGAAATTATCTGCTCATCCCTCCCAGTTCCCCACCTCCCAGTCTAAATTCATTGGACTCTGTGTGTTCTGCTTCCCTCTTGGCTGCAGTTATTTCCTTCTCACACTTCCTTCCTGTTAGTAATTTCTGCCTCTAATATCACATTCAGTATCCTCATCCCTGCTGAGAAGGGAAAATTTTTTGGTAGTTTTGGAGCAATGCTAAAATGATACTAAGTATTTATTCCATTATCCCATTTGTCCTGGTTTCCCAGGAAGAGACCCATGGGCCAGCCATGGCAGGCATGCCACGAGTAGCCTCGAGTCGGCTGGGAGTTTGTCAGGGCAGCTGCCCCAAGCTGACTCACAGGTGTACCCCATACCACTTAATCATGCTCCTCATAAGGAGGGAGTTTAGAGAGGGTGGGATCTTCTTCCTTCTTTGTCTCTTGCTCCTTCTGCTGTCCCTAAGGACCAGGCTGAGTATAAACTTGTATGCTTTATGTTTGTATTAGTATTAGCTTTTTTATTTTGTTAAATTAGTTTCTATTTCTCCTTGTGGGACTTTTTTTCTCTGATTTCCTTTCTCAGCTGGGGGTGTCATCAGGTGATAGAGTAACTGCTATGGTTTAGCCCCAGACACAGGCTAGATATAGACACCAAACATTCCAGTGTCCTTTGCTCTCTATTTAATCACCAAGTAATATTTTCCATTTATTTTCAATTTTACCCTTTTGACTTTTGTACTTGACTTTAGTTGGTGATGAGTCCTTTTTCATTTCATTCCCTGAAGGCTCACTAGTTCTGTCTAATATGCTTTTTCAGACAGTTATTTGTTCAGTTGGGACAGAAAACCTTTCCCCTACTGTTTTTCTTATTTGGAATACAAGTTCAACATACTTTTACCATATCTGAGTTAGAGAAATTTCTATCCTCCTCTGTAATCAAGTCCCTGATTTTCCACTTAATTTAAATTAGTGGATTTGTAGTCACTGTAACGTGATCTTTACCACTTTGTCTCACCAAAACTAAGGCAAAAATACCATCGTGTTGTTTGTGTGATTCCAGTAACCACTTCACAGAATAATGGAGTCCTGCTATTACTTCTGTGCAAGTTTAGCTCTTGTAGAAAGACACCACTGTTTCCCACCAGCAGCTTTTTCAGAACCTTTTTTATATTAGAAATTTTGGAAATTGGTATATTCATTGTATGTAAGCCAGGTATTTCCCCCCAATTTCCCTTTCAGGTGCTTCAGCTGGTTAAAACCTGACAGCCCTCTCGACCCAAGTGGCCTTACAGGGGTGGCTCCAGCGGGGACACACAGGTAACGCGCAACCCCACAGACCCAGTGAGGAGTTTCTGGTGTCCCGATGGAGCGACACGAACACCACAGCCCTCTTTTCTCACAACCATGACACTTCGACCTGGGGGAGAAGAGCCGGCGGGGAATTACTGTTCGTGGCCTGGCAGGCAGTCACCCACCTGTGGCGCGGGTGACAGCCACCACTCGCAGATGCAGCTCGGTCGCTCCCTCCTCCTCAAAGGCGCCTCGCCGAAGCCACTCGAGGGCGTGATGTGACCGGGTGGGAGCGGGACCCCCCTCCGCGGGGCCCGGCAGCCGCCGCTCCCGCCTGCCGCGGTGCAGGCTGGGCAGCGTGCCGTGGTGACCGTTGCTAGGCGGGCGGCGCGGCGGCTGTCCCGCGCGCGGTGGGCAGCGATGCTGGAGGAAACCATCCGGGTGTACGCGCGGGTGAAGCCGCTGGGCAAGCGGCAGCAGGCGGGGGTAGGAGCGGGAGCCAGCCGAGTGGGGCAAACCAAAGGGCGTCCCGTGGGCCTGCGTGCGGCGGGACCGCCTGAGGGTGGGAGGGAGCGGGCGGCGACCGTGGCCCGGCCGGCTTGTGAGAGCTGAGGGGTTCGTGCGTGGTGGGGTGCGGGGCGGGAAGCCAGCGCCCTGGGCTGTTCTCCGGAGCCTTCAGGAGTTCAAATCACGAAGTGCGGGAGCTTAATCTAAGTACAGGAGGAGGGGGTGAGGAACGTGTTTCCTGCCTGGGTGTTCGAGAAGGGCTCCTCAGGACAAGTGACCTGAGGCTGGTCCCTGGGCTCACACAGTTCCGCGCGGCTCTGAGCGTGGGAGAGGAACGTGTCACTCCGTATTTAGCTGCCCTTGCAAGGGATAATAAAGATAACGAAAGCATTCCTCAGAAATCGTGCCTTTAGGTCTCCTCACTGTGCGATCGTTTAAAATCAGCTCTACTCATTCTGTCCTGCTCTTTCCTAATATATTCTTCCAGGATTTTTTTGGAGGGGGTTGTAGTGGGAGCTGTGCTTTGATTTTTATAATAGCTCAGGTATTCAAGTGCTCTAGTGAGCAAATCGTGTCAAAGAAGCTATGTTTGTGTTTCAAATCTCACTGTAGTTGTTACATGGTAACAAACAGGATTGTGTTGGTATGTGCTTGTCTTGTATGTTAGCTGGTGGATCTGCTCATGTACTGAGGGATGTGAGGTAAGCAGAACTATTCTGATTTGTTACGTTGTTTTGACAAAATGATTAGCCATGCTGCACAATGCAATTTAAAATCTGGGTGAAGTTTTTCTTCAGTCAGATACAGGTGATAAGCTTACCGAAGTGTTATATCTAAGGGCTATGCTGTTCTACTGGTAAAACTAATTTCTTAATTCATATCCATGTTTATTAGATTTATTCAGTTGATGACAATGAGAAATCTTTGTCCAGTCTGGAGGTCATCGTGCCACGTGATTTAGCAGATGGGTTTGTCAATAATAAACGAGAGAGCTACAAATTTAAGTAAGTAAAAGCCTTATCTTTATCTCTTCTGCCTTTAGTGATGGATATTGCTGCGTAGTGATATAGATCTACAGAACCTGGGAAAGCCTATTCTTAAAATCAAGCTTTGGTATAGATAGGTTTATTTTTATACAACTCTATTAAGGAGTATTTTAGCATACTATACTTTGCACCTGAACAAGTTTGATAGCATTTGATGAAGTTGAGAGTTTTTTGTCTATCTGTTGCAAGTCATTATACATTTTTAAATCTCATCTCAAACTTGCATCTTTGTTTATCAGATCTTCCATTTTTACAGCTTGTTCGAATTTGCATGTGAGAATTGAATGCAGGACTCTGTTCTTTTGTGATCTAATGAGTTGCCATAGGCTGGCTAAAGATGTCTTGATGTTCAGCACTGTTTTGAAACTGTGTTTCAGATATAACCAAAACACAGTAAAGAAAACCAGAGATTGTTGAAAGAAATAAAACTATGGTTGTAGAATATAAACACTATTTAGAAACTAAAAATAAGTACCAGCAATATCAAACAAACATTTTTACCTTTCAATAGAAAACCTGGAGGCAACATTTTAAAATTTTGATGACAATGAAAGCTAGATATATAACCACCTCTAAAGACTAGACTGAGATTGTCTTTTTACACGTTAAATGTTCTTTATTTTGTAATATCAAATCAAGTAAATCTGTTCCTCTATGCCATTAAAGAGAGCCCCAGATAAACATCTGCAGTTCAGACTGATGTCATTTTACATCAGCTAAGGAAAACTGTTCTGCTGGGTAGAGAGGAGCTGCCCTCTCCAACTACATTAATATGTAAAACTAGCTGAGGTTGCAGATGCCCAAGCCAGCTGTAATGAATGCTGATTTTTTGACTTTATCATTTATTAAAAAGTCTGTAGAGATGGATTTTTGAGAAACACTATGCTTTATTATTCTTAAGCCAATGCAAAAATAATGAGACAGAGCAGCATTTTTTCCACAGTAAAACTCATACTTTCATTAAGTCTGTCTGTCCTCGTCACCTCTAGCATTATTCTTCTTTCTTTCTTGTATTGGAATCAAACATAATTGTTTGAATGACTTGGCTGATTAAAGGTCAGCAGGTTAGAATATGTGCCTTTATACTTTGTGTATTGCATTTTTCTGTGATGTTGTACATACTGCATAATACCTTGCAGTCCACGGTGCCTTTCTATATACCCTGTGAAGTTCTATGTGAGTATACAGTTCCAGATAGGAGGGACAGCACAGCGGGGCACAAGCAGTCTAGGAGGTTTCTGGAGCATATTAATGACAACTTCCTAACTTATGATTAAAGAGCTAATGAGGGGAGAAGCCCTGCTGCACCTCGTATTTGCAAACATGGAAGAACTGATCAGGGATGTGAATCCTGGGGGTAGTCTTGGTGGCAGTGGCCATGAGATAGTGGAATTCAGGATCCTGAGGGAAGGGAGCAAGGCAAAAATCAGGATCACAGCCTTGGACTGAGGGCTGAAACTTGGAGGGACCTCAGGAGGCTGGAGAAATTGGCCAATAGGAATATCATGAAGTTCAACAAAGTGAAATGCCAAGTCCTGGTCCTGGTGGGGAATAACCAGCACAGGCTCAGGGCTGACTTATTGCAGGTTTGCAGAAAAGGACCTGGAGTCCTTGTAGACAAAAATTTTAGCACGAGTCAGTAGCACACCATTTGCGGTAAAGTGCCCAATGGCCTCTGGGCTGCATTAGGCAGAATGCTGCCAGTAGGTCAAGGGAGTTGATCTTTCCCTTCTGGTTACCACCAGTGAGATCACATCTGGAGTTCTGGGTCCAGTTCAGGGCTCCAGAAAAGGGACACAAAGATGATTAAAGGGACTGGAGCATCTGACATGTGATGAGAGACTGAGGGACCTTGGACCCTTTTTCCTGGAGAAGAGCAGGTTTAAGGGGATCTTATCAATGTGTATAAACACCTGATGGGGAGGAGGGGAATCAAGAAGATGGGGCCAGATGCTACTCAGTGGTGCTCAGAGACAGGACAAGAGTTAATGGGCACAAACTGAAACACAGGAAATAACATAAAAACCTTTTTTTCTGTGGAGTGATCAAATACTGGAAAGGGTTGCCTGTAGAGGTTGTGGAGCCTACATGCATGGAGAGAATCAAAACCTAACTGTACAGACCCTTGCTCTAGTTGACCCTCCTTTGAGCATGGGGATTGGAGCTGATGGTCCCTTCCAACCTTAAGTGTTATTTTATTCTGTAGGACAACTGCAGACATTTTATGTAGGAAGTGACAAAACTTAGATTGAATTGAATATCTCCTTGTGACTTATAGTAACTGTGCAGCAGAATGAAGGAAAGAGTTATGAAAAACTGTGAGCCTGACTATACTGGTGGGATGCTGTATTTGGTTATAGTGTAATCTATTTATCCAGGTTTCAGTGTGGTGCCAGTTACAAACACTGATTCTCTTGATACATTTCAAGTACGGTTTATTTTTTTCTAAGCCACATCGTTTTATCAGAGGATTTTATTGTACAGATCTTGTCAAAGCAGCACTGTGTACAGCCTATTTATGTACAATAGTACAACAGCATGCTGTGGTTAAGACTACAGGGAAAACATTGTACTAAGTTATGTAAGCCTAATGATGTAAACATTGACTGTTACAAACACAAACAAAAATGTATGAATCAAGTAGTGTTTTAAGAGTCTGAGCAATTATTTCCTTAATATTTTCAGATTTCAGAAAATTTTTGATCAAGATGCAAAACAAGATGTGGTTTTTGACAACATTGCCAAACCAGTAGCAGAATGGTACGTTGTTGATCTTGGAGTAATCGGGGTAACACAGGGTCAAAAATAGCTTTCATTGTATTGCTTGTAGGGGAGCTGGCAAATGCTTGTCTCACTGTTGTAAAAGTGGATCGATGTTTAAATTTTTTAAATACTGACGTGTCTGAACCTAGGAGATAGGCAACAATCCCCTAAGAATTTTATGCATGCTAAAGTTGCATTATTAGCTTCTAAAATGGCACTGCTACTGTTGCCCCTTTTGTTGTATAGGCATAGAAATCCATGTGTAATTAGTTTTTTGTCTATAATACAAGCTTATTTCATTGCATTAGAAAAGTATTCTGCATATAGTTCCATAAAGGTGTAAACCCAATGAAAAATCTTACCCCCCTGTTGAGTTTTCTTATCCCCCCTGTAAGTTAGGGATACTCATTTGATATCTCCAAATGTATTAATTCATTTTGCCCTCATTATTTTTGTCTTAATATGTAGGGCAGTGATTTTGGCACTGTTTTCATTTTTTGCATCCATATAATTAAACTATGTTCATATTTTAGTGTTTGCAAAGGCAAGCATTTAAGACTGATGTGGAATCCCTCTTTATTCATTGTGGAGGTTGAATGCCACTCTGAACCAGGTGGATTTTCTTATATGCAGTTTCCTTTGCTCAGCTTTTGCCCACATTGCTGAAATTAGTACTGGGTTTAGTGGGTGAGAAAATCCCATGCTAGAGGAAGCAGGATTTCTGTATGATGTTTGTCAGACTTACTCCTTAGAATCTAAACTTGCAGTGAGTTGGGAAATATTACTTAAGGTACCAACTCTTCTTTGTCTGACCCATCTGTTGGTTTAAGCTGTGATTCTGCAAGTGATTATTCAGCCTATTGCACTGCCATGTGTTTTACACTGTAGAAAGACATCCTCAGTTGGATGCTTAGTCTTTCTCAAATTGTTACTTGAAAGTAAAAATATACTTAGTTGTTGACAATTTCATTTTCTTGATTTCTGCCCCTGCCCCCCTCCCCCCCCCCCCCCCCCACATTTTCTTAGAAGTCCTGCATAAAGCAGGAGGGTAATTCACAGTGGAAATTAAGGGCTTGTGAATCTGAGACTTCACTAGAATAAGTCATATATGCTTTAAAATAAATATTTTCTTGTTTCACCCAAAAGTGATTGCTTGTTCAACTTTATGAAGTATAGTTTCAGCTTAACTCATTTACATAACTTTAAATATTTGAGTTTAATGGTGACTGTAGACAAAAGCTTCTGTATCTTATTTGACTGTGCTTGGAAAGAGAAGGGTTAAAACTCTTGTTACATGCTATGGATTGAATTATCCTCAACAAAAACTGAGTATCACAGCTAACTAGCAACAGACTGACTGATTTCTTTTGTCCCTTTGTAGTTTTTTGCTAGAATATGAAAAGATTTTTTCCAGTTGAATAATTCACCTACACAGTGCTCTAATAAACAGGAAGTGGTATTATTTTCCTTTGTTTCAGTATTGACTGATACAAGATATTTATATGTTGATTTGCTCCATTATGTAGAGTTTAGTGTTGATTTTTAGCTATTTTTAAAAACTTAAATGTGTATAGGCATACAGTGACCTCCAAATAGCTGAGTCTTGAAGGCTAAAATTGATTTATAAAATCATTAACTGAATCAAGACTATTTTCACTGAGTTATAATGTGTTAAAGCCTGTGTTCTAATTGACATTTTTATCGTTACTGATAATAGTGAAGGGTAATTCTGGTTGCATTTTTATAGTAGAGTAGACAATACCCAAATTACGTTCCCGTTTCTCACCCTAAGAAAAAGTAAAAATGAGGGAAGAGGCAAAAATATGTATTGCAGTGTCTTCATGGTCATAAGGTTCCTTGGCTAATGGAGTCCTTAATTGTGCCTGAAATTTATTTCACCCTGTAGTTAATTACTTGGCTTTCATTTCCATTGTGGGACAATAAGAATTGCACTATTACCCTGAAAGACCACAGCCTTCCCTGGCAAAATGTTCTTTGCTATTTGTTTCTTTCTAAGTCAGTGTTTTCCTACAGGGAAGGATTGTTGAAAATGTACTTATTTCTCTTGTTGGAGTCACTTTACAAAGGGAAAAATTTTTGTCTGTGTATTGTCAGGGAAAAGAAAGCAGCAGGAAAGTATCTATGAAATGGTTCAGAAACATTTTGAGGCTCTTTGCCTTGCAGATGTAGCCATGAGAAAATTCAGTTAGACTTCAATGCTTAGAAAAAGTGTTGGGCATTGTTTAAGCTAAAAATAGCAATGCAGCGTTCAGGATTCTAAAATATTTCTAGTTTGCTTTTGGATGGATGGAAATTGGATGCAACTTTTTCTTTTTAAGTGTACTTTCTTTGATGTTGGGCCACTACTTTTCTCTCTTTAAGTCCAGTTACATTGTCATCTTGCCTGTGGTTTCAAAGGCACCAGACATTAATTCATTAAATTTGCTTCTTCAGTCAAAAGTGTCAGCCTCTGAAAACCATTATAAGCATGTGATTTGTGTAATTATTTTATTTTGTTAATGCTTGTGTCATCTCTTCCTTGGTTTCTTTTTATTATTTGTTTGCTTTTCTCTTTTCCTTTTCATTTTAAATATATTTTCTTGATATATTTTTTTGTGCAGAGCCAACTGGAACTTTAAGAAGCAGTGCTAACTCTACTATTCTATCAAAAAATAGAGAAAATAACATCCTTTTAGTTTGTGAAGAATTAAGCATTGCTTTAATCTAATAACAGAACAGTTACACTTAAAATGCTTTGAATATAAATATTATGATGGTGAATGCAATCAGAAATCAAGTAGAAAATCTTAGTGCTTTGGAATTAGTTTTGTTTTCAGTTCTATGGCCAATGTTTTGTCTTGATTTATTAAAGAATAACACTGAAAATATTTTCTCTTCAGACGTATCATGCAAGTAAAACAGCTCAGCTGTTTATAAACTTAATGGCAATCACCTATGGCTTTTTAAAAGATCTGATAGCCTCCTGAATGATACTCCCATTGCCACAGGTTTTAGTTTCTTCTTGTGTGCTATGTTTATCCTAAGAATTTAGCATCTGTGATATACAAACTACTTCCCTTTTACTCTTGCTTTTTTTTCTTCTGCTTATTCTTACAGACAATGTAGTCAAAATATTTTACAGAACAACATCATTATAATGTTGACTATATCTTTTAATGTCCGTTTCTAGCTTTAGAAAATATTTCACTGGTAATTGAAAATATTTGGAAAACATATTTACATCATTAGATTGCTTTGTAATACAAAGCTACAAGATGTAGACTAAACATCCTAATAGGACATTTCTAGCTTTATTGAATATGCTCATAGAAATCCAGTGATAATACTTTGCTTTTCTGCTATTTTTTCTTCCTGTTTAAGTCTGTGAATAAGTTGATATAATAAGTCTCGAACCTGCTATTTTGTGATTCTTTTTTTCTCTCACTAACAACTCAGGAATTTGTGTTTTACTGTATATTCAAGGAAAATCAACTCTACAAGTTTGTTCAAACTAATGAAATTTCAGTAGTTTTGAGAGAAAGTTAGCATCCTTTACAATGATGCTCTCCTTTTGACCATTGAAACTAGAATGTGCTTTACTTTCACTGACTTAAATAGGATTGTGGATTAATAATCGCTCTGAAATAGATAAGACATTGCTTGAAATCTGACTTACTTTACAGGGGTTTGTAATAAATAAATTTTTATTACAAATAAAATGTTCCAAATAACTTATCACCTCTGTTTTTGAACATCAAACAGTGAAAGAAATTGAGATATTCTTCAACCTTAGTTTCTTATTTCTGATTTTTTTTTATGGTTCTTCATTACTTTTAAAGCTAATTATTAGGGACAGATAGAAGTCATGCTTTACTTTTCACAGCAAAAGGAACATTTTCTTTTTTACTTTGTTGGAAGTCTTTATCATATTAAGTACCTTAGTATAAATTTCTCCTAACAAGAATAGGGAACTAGGGGGGCTATTCTTTTGATAATACTTAATTTGCAGACTTTGTCGTGCTTTGAAATGTGATGTAATTTGTATTTTCTTTGTGATGTAGACCTTAAATTGTGGAAAAAAAATAAAATCCACGTATCTGAAATACTGCATTTTTATTTTACATAGGGAAATATATTTTTCTTGTAGCTTTGTCATGAGTGTCTCAAACTCCTTAATTTCAATTCTTGTATGAAGTTATTATACAAACTTTGGCTTCATGTAAGTGTTCGGCTTTTAGGTAAAGAATCACTATTGTGCAACTGGAATTCCATATTACTTTTTTAGTTCACTTTATTTTTACTTTTGTATAATTTTGAAATACAAAGTCTTTTTCTGAGTATTTAACAGTATAATTATACATTTGCAATGTGTTAGATGTTTAAAATAGTTTTAATAGCATTGCAAGAGTACCGACTGTCTTCAGCAACATTTCAAACTACAACAGCAGGAAATACATAACAAGAACAGAAAAGTCAGTCAATCATGATTTTTTTTATTTATTATGTAATAGCCCAAACCCACCATTAAATTGCTATTTGTTGTTTTGCATCTCAAATTTAAGAGAGATTTTTCTGCTCTAAAGAAGCATATAGAATTCATCCTTTTGAGGGGTCAAGTAAAGCAGCTTTTTTAATGAGACCTGAAATGGGTATAGTTGCCTCATTGAAGCAGAGATACAAGTAAGGAAATAATCTGAATTGAGTTCCTTAGAAGATACACTAAACTTTCATTCTTATTTGGACTATTCTTACTTGGGCATTCCAAAAATCTTGGTTGTATCTATGTGTCTTCCTAAATATGTATCACATAGAGGAAGCTATTTCTCCACCCTGTTTTTCATATTCCCTTCCCCTCTGTCCCTCCTTTCTTTTTAGGCTTGTTTGATGGAACTGCAGCATGTTGCCTCTCTGTTTGTAGATATTGTTGGCTGATACAGCACATTGCTGCGTGCCCTAATAGGAAGAATTGTTTCCAACATGGTGAGCTCAATGAAGACTTGTACAGTTTTGGTACTGCTATGTCAATATAAATGTCAGCTCACTTAAGTTGTAATTCAAAAGGATTGAATGATTAACATGTAAGACCCTTGTGATAGTTGATTGCTTGCTTTTTATAGTCCTGGCATAGTGACTCTCCAACCAGGTTAAAATTTCTTGATATCATCAGCATGACACAATATTTGCTACCATGATCAAAGTTGGCCTTTCTATAAAGTCTTGTTAAATCTTCATGCTACAGTGAAGAATGCCTACTAAAACAACTATGCTCTAGTAGTGGAGGTGTTTTTTTCCCTGGAATTTTAAAGTATAAGCATCAGGCCTGTAAGCATGTGGATTCTCTAGAAGCTAGTCCTTGTTAACTAATTAAAGGATAGACTTATATGAACACTTATCCATTCTGACCTGGGATATATTTGTGACAGTGTCGGAAGTAGTGACTTGGCTCACCTGCAGGCAACCTTGCATCACAGCTGTATTAGTGCTTATGCAGCTGATTTAGGTACAAAAGACCTGTGAAATCTATATATAGTAAAGGACACTTTTTTGGATGTCAGCTTGAAACAAATGTAGCTGAAAATTTCCCCGAAATTGAGGCAGTAATGCTAGCAGTTGTTCCTGAAGGTGTGTACAATTGAGATAAGTGAAAAGCTTCATTAATATTTCATCTCAAATGATTATTAGTAGTTCATGTCTATTTTGACTTAGATTGCACGGCCTAGAATTGTTCAAGCAGGCTACTTGTTATAGGTTAGTCTGATAGCTTTAATGCAGAGTATCTTTGTCAATTGTCTTCTGCAGTTCTTATGGTGAAATTCTAAATATATTTAGGTATTTTAGTTAAAATAAGTAATTGTATTGCACCTTATTTTTTTTAGGAAAGACCTCTTGAAATTTCTAAGGCAACTTGTTTACAGCTTTCAAAAACAGTTCATGCATGTTTGGAAATTGGTGTTGCTTTTGAAAGATGAGGCATCACCAAATAAGATTTGTTCCATAAATCTGGCAAAGGCATAAAAAAAAAACGTCATACTGAGATACTTTGTTTATTTTAATCAAAAGAAACTTTAATCTGAGTTCCAAATGATAGAAGATACCTAAATACTGAGTCTTTGTGAAGACAAATCCTCCCTGAAAACTTGTTTTCCAAATCTTGCAAATGAAGGTTTTCCTTCTTTTTATCTCAAATATTGTATCTGGGGGCTGGTTTTCCCAGGACTGTTGAATTTTTTAATAAAATAACTGAAGTGGGGTTTTCTGACATAGAAAGAAGTAGAGAAGAATGTTGAAGTATTGTGGGTCAGCAAGAACTGAGATGATAGGCCTGACAGTATTCTAAGATCAAAGATACTGATGTTTTCTGCTTTTTTCATTAGTCTAGTATTTTAATAGTTATTGAATATTTGTTCCAACCGCATGCCTCTGTTACCAGTCATTTAAAAAGATGTGAGAACTCAGGTTAAAATAACAATATGAAGCTGAAATAAACTAAAGAAATCAAAGTAATTGCTTTTTAAAGATTAATTTTGTTTCTTATTCCCGGATTTTCTTATCTACATATAAACACTCACAGAATTTACTCCTTACTTAATAAGGCCTTTTTTCATTTAAACATTTTGACTTTTTATTTATTCATATTGTAAACTTGGTAAAACCTTTCACTTTGAAATTTTTCCTTTTAAAACAAAACAATAATAAAAATTTACAGATGGCTTAAAAGCATCTGCTTAAATAATCTTTGTAATACTTTTAAAGACTGAGAAGTGTGTCTTGCAATAGGAATTAAGCATCAGAGCAAGCGAATCTTTTTGCTTTGACTTCATATTCATTGTTTCTGGTATGGCTTTTGGTGTTCTGCATAGGCTTCATTTACCAATTGCTGAGATAAGATTTCTGCATTTGTCTATAATACCTGCCAATGTCAAAAACTTGAGAATAAGGTGGTTACTGGTCTTTTTATAATGCAGTTCGGAGTAAGACAAAAGGAATCAGAGCACTCTGACATCCCTGAGGTAGACTGTCATTTTGGTGATTATATGAATTGATGAACTGATGTATTGAGATTAGTCTGAAATAGAGCAGAACTTGTAGCATGTTTTCAGGGACTGTTAAGGACTATTTACTTTTTCTTTCTGCTAATGATTCAGTGAATTATGCTTACTGCTAACAAATTAGAATAATTAGGTCAGAAGAGACCTCTCTAGGTCATCTGGTCGAACCTCCTGAGCAAAGCAGGTCTAGCTTCAAGGTTAGATAAGGTTGCTCAGGCCCTTGTCCAGTACAGCTTTGAAAATGTCCAAAGATGAGGATCCCACACTGTGAAGAACACTTTCCTTATACCCACTTGGAATTTCCCCTCTTGCAACTTGTAACCACTGCCTCTTGTCCTACCACTGTAAGCCTCTGAGAAGAGTCTGAATCCATCTCTATAAATGATCCATTGCATAATGGAAGGTGGTAATTAGGTACATGTATAGCTTTCTCTTCTCCAGGTTGATAGAAAACAGCTCCCTTGGCTTCCCCTTGTGTGTGATGTGCTCCAGCCTGAACTAACTTGGTTCTGACAGGCTCACTCCAGCTTTTTTATAGCATACTTCTTCTAAGGAGTCCAAAACTGGACACAGAACTCAGCAAAACCGTCGTAGAAACAGAGTAAGCCAAGTTCTTAGGCACAAGCCTGTCTGAAGTCTCATTAACAATGAGCACAGAAACAAATGAGAAGTTCTATTTCCATAAACTTTAAATAGAACAAATGATATTCACTGAAAATTAAACCAAAATGTAGTCAGAAAAAACCAACCACAATAAAACAACCTCAGTCTGCTTTCAACCTCTCTCCTGTCACTGGGCTTTATACCACTATTTATATTGTCTCAAATACTCAAGGATTAAGTACTGAATGATATTTTAAACTGTAGTAACTACTCATAAATTGTCTAGCTCTCACTTGAGGAATTTCTTGTTTGAGGAATCTTAAGCAGTTGTAAATGTAACATATCTATCAATTTAAGTGGAATTGCTTGCATGAGTTAGACTCCTGTAACACACCCTTCATTTAGGAATTGGACATCTTTCAGGCAGGAGGCAATTCAGTCAGGTGACTGAAAATGTCAGTACACAGTTTTGTGATGGCTGTTTATTTAAACACAGTCTAAAATGATTTTTTAATCAAAAAGTTATTTTCTCACTGCATTTTTTTTTTTAATTATGAGCAAGTTAGAAAGTGCAAGTTGACTGATAAGGGAGTAAGAAAATTTGAGGGGGAAAACCCACATGGCCTTGCTCTCCTACATTCATATGATCTACATTCATATATGGGTCCCTGCTAGAAAGAATTGTCCAATGCCTGATAATTGATACAAAGTTGTACTGATCGGCTTTGTAAGGTCAAGCACAACTGTTGTGTTTCTATAAACCCACCATGTTTCTTCAGTGCTTAACTAGAAAAGAATCGTTCAGTTCTTCGAATAAAATCTAAGAACAATCTAACCTTTTTGTATGTTAAAATAATCTTGAAGTGGTCATATAATTAGACTAGAAATTATACTGCAGAATAAAAGGATAAAGAAGATTTAGGACTGTGATAAAACAATACTTATTAGTAGGTTAGGAGTTGTTTGCCTGTAATAAATTTTATTATTTCATTAAAATTAGCTGTGGTTATCATGCCCTTTTGGTACATGAATATTTCCTTTTTTTGTTTGGGGTTTTTTTTTTTGCCTGTCTTATTCTGACTTCCAGCAGGGGAAACCTTTGCTGTATAATTTTATGTTGTTTAATGATATCAACTTTACTAAACAGAGCTGCTTATTACATAAATACTTGTTGATGAATTCAGAGTTCTTAGCAGGTCATCATGTTTTGTCATCAATACTTTGCCTTAAATTGACTTTTCTTATAGTGGTTAAAAACAAGCCTAAATTTATTCAATGCTGTCACCTTTACAGATAGCATGCATACGTAAATATATTGTCATATAGACATATGTTTCAAATTACTATATCCAGCAAACATTCCTTTTTTTATTCTATACAGCTTTTTGATATGTGAGTCTTCATGTGGTTTGACTGAATGCATTTTCACTGAAACACAAAAGTAGGTATACAATTTTAAATATATATACGTACCAAGTACTGACACAATTAATTATCCTACAAAATGTGGGAAATATTCTGGCGTCATGAGTTAAACCTAAAATATTAAGATTCAATTTTAGTTCTGATCCATTTGAATTTGCAGGGTGTGAACATTTTGGGCCTTTCTTTGCAGTCATGTAACTGAGATCACCTATGTGTTAATAACAAGAGATGAAGACAGCTCAGTATATTGAGATTGAAATATGATTGCTTGCAGAACTACTATAAGTCTGTGTTCCTGGAAGTGTTATCTTTTTATAGAAAGCTTGTCTTCACAGAATTTGAAGTCTTGGACAATTTTTGAGACTTCTTTACATGTAGAAATTCAGGCCAGTGACACTTGTCCATATTCAATGGATTTTCTTGTTCACAAGAATGAAGTCCAACACGTCGGACTTGCTGCTTATGCACATGACAGCTTAGGCTTTTCCTTTACACATTTAAGTTGGTCCATATTTTCTAGATAGGAACATGGCATACCTACTTGTGAAGCAGTAGAAGCAAAGCAGAAACAACAAATTATTTGTTAGAAACTGACTTTTTTGTCTAGTTTTCTGTTTGGTTTAAAGCTAATTATTAATATTTTTGTAGGTAAAATTTATATACATTTTACGTAGTAAAGATTATGTAATGTGGCTTGTGATGAACAATACTTTCTCTTCTTTCTATAAAAGCTAAGTCTATCACAAAGTTTTACAAATACATGCCTGCATGTTTTAACATGCAATGTAAAGGAACTCTGAATTTCCTAACACAGTGAAACAAATGTACAAATTCATACAAGTTTTAGTCATTGTATTTTAAAAACTTCTTTTTCTCTGTAGTAAACTTGACAGTTCTGAACTTGATATAGTTAAAAAAAAGAAGGCCCTCCAAGAACTCTGATAATCATAACAAGATAACTTTGCTAAAATATACTGAAGACAGATTTCCCCAGCAACTTTTTAACTAATCTGTCTGGAAATAGTCCATGAACTTCTGAACAGGGAGCTATACAACACTGTATAAGTTCATGAAAGATCTTTTCAGCAAAGGCTCTCCTTGAATTATGTCTTTGTTTTGTTTGAAGTAGTAAAGAGACAATTTACTCAGAGAAGTGTCTCCTTAACCATGCCAAAACTCAGCTTCCTGGGAGAAAAAAACCCCATGTGTTATGGATATTTGGATAACACTGTGGGGGCGTGAAATGCTGGGGTCTGAACCCCAAGCCCTGAATTAAGGTTGACATATGGGTGGTTCCCACAGCCCTTCAAAAGCAGGGGATGAGTTTGCCTTTTGGCTTTCCTCCAAGGTGTGGCCGGCCTTGTAAGGAAAGCCCTTGGGTAAACAAGCCCCAGGTGCCCTGCATTGGGTAAATGAGTGCCAGGTGTCCTGTTTTGGGCATAAAAGCTGGGACCACTTGCAGGAAGAGTTGGAGAGTCTGTCTGTGGAGTGGACGCACTTTGCAGAGTTTCCCTGTTGGGGAAGGACCTCCTGACTCCTCATGCAACTGGGTCGCAGTCAGGTCTGGCACTTACAAACGCGGGCTTTGTGGGGAGGCAACATGGGGTTACTTCTATCATATGTAATCACCTTATTGTCTTGGTTGTCTCCCATTTTCTCCGTGGGTTACCTTTTATCTCTGCTTGTTCCATCTATTACGAGTCATACTACGTCATTCCTGGGGTCGCTGGGGTTGATATCTATTATTTGTGATCTAACTTGTTTGTACCCCCGGCGATCGCCTGTATTCTGACTCCTTTACGCAAAATAGAACTTACTCACTGGATTGTTGTTCTACTGCTGGCTGTGTCTTTTGTACTGGGCCTAGTAATTGGCAAAACAAGGCGTAACTGAAAATATCCTTTTAGTGCATAGCTTTTATGTATGCGTATTTTAGTCTTCACAAGACTAGCATCAATAACCACGTCAACCTGTGTATTTCCAAATGCTCAGTTTAACAAAGGTTTGGGATTTTTTTCCAGAGAATTTGAAGAGCAAAGATGCAGACTTTGCCTGGGTGAACTGACATCTTGCAAAATAGATTTTGCAGAATAGGCAGAAAAGAGCTGCTGATTCTCTACTGCCTTTCCCAGTAGAGAATCAGTTCAGCTATTGTTAGGGATAGCTTTAATTTGTAGATGAAAATCTTCAAGATCCTTTTGGTAAATGCTCTTTAGAAAATACAGTCTTATCTCATCTGGTATTGCTGACTTTAGCTCCCTGTTAAAATTACGTTTTACAATGAAAGGGAGAATGTATATTCTCTGTTCACTATTCTGACTTTTAGCATCTGAGAGACCCTGCGCTTTGTCAAGGATAATTCTGCAGTGTAGTTTGTTTTTTAAACAATGTTTTATGGGTGGCTAAACAGTTATTACAGAATCACAGAATAGCCTTGGTTAGAAGAGACCTCTAGGATCACCAAGTCCAACCATTAATCTTACACTGCCAATTCATCACTACACCATATCCCTTATTTTCCTAAAGGGATTGTGCATCTTAGGTTGAAAACAGTAAGTTTCTTAAAATTCCTGAATATTTAGTAATAGATATTGGCATAATTGATTTATTTATTGATTAGATATTGGTCCACCTACATATACTGTTACCATTTCAGTGTAACATTCCTTGGGACAATGAATTAAAATTAGATAGATAAAGCTTGGTATCTATTTTTGACTTGAAGTTCTTAGAAGTAGAAAAATAGCAAAGTATGTATTTAGCAAGTATTTGCTCTGGTAAGTTTCTCCACAAGCCTGACTGCTAAAACATCTTGTATTTCCATTGATTCTAAGAGAAGTTTCTTAAAAGAAGTGAGAATTTGTAATATTAGGCATGGACTTTATATGACTTAATCCATACAGACTTTATCACATACAGACCTTCAAAGTTGATATTGACTAATACTCTGAATATTAGTCAATGTCCAGATGGGTGGTTACACATCTTCACTTTTGAAATTTGTTCTTTCACAAACATATATATCTACACATAAACTTATGAACTAAACAGAACTAAAGCTTAGTTCTTTGTGAACAAGCTGATACAGTAGACACTTTTCCTTTTCAGTGTCTTTCCATCTATACTTTTCAGGAGATGAGATCATAGGTCTTCAGCTTTCTTCTAAGCCAAAGGAGTTCTATCAGTCCTGCTTAAGCTCCTAGTCCCTTGTTTCTTAAAGGTGGTTTTCTTCTTAGACGTAGCAAGGGAATTTATTCTCCATTGTGTCTTCATGGGGTTGCACTTCACTTTTAGCAGGCTCTGCCAGCAGGTTCACAGATATTATTGGTAGTCCTCTTTCCTTACAGGCTTCCTTAGCACCTCAAGCAGGCTTTTCTTAAATTTGCTTGGTTCTTAGCTTTAATATACTCTGAATGAAAGAAATGTGTGCTGTAAATATGGGCAGGATGCAATTAGACGTGTAGTTATACACACATATATTAAAAAAGGTTGACTTTCATCTTGGATTTTAAAGTGGAACTTAACTGTGGAGTCATAACCAGCACTTTAATAGTACATCTATGCAATACAATATTGATATTACCTATAATTACATTGTACTATGAGAATACATTATTGACATTGATATTTTCTGAAATTTTATTTTTTTCTGGAAAACTATTCAGAGCTGTGCTGATGCACTGGAATAAATACAAAAATTTATGAATCAAGTAGCACGAAGAAACCTCACTGACTTTTGTAGCTGTTTTGACAGCATATGGTATGTGACATTTTAGCCTATGTTTAAGTGTGGTAATCCTATTCAAGAGCTATTTATAAAATACAGGGACCTCAAGTTAATAGTTTGTAGCCACACCTTTATCATTTTTTTAGACACATTCCAAAACACCTTTCTGCAGGAGCCATGTCACAGTAATTGAAAATATATACCTTTAGCATCAACTCAACCCAAAATGCTACATCTAGAAGAGCTGAAGAGCAGAGATGTGAAAACAAGAGGAACTGTATTGGGTCAGACCAAAGTTCCCTTTAGCCCACTATGTTATCTCTCATGGGAACTAATAGTTGATGCTCATGGGGAAAAATACACCACAACAATGTAAGCATGTAGAGCTACTTCCCCCAAGTGTTCTGTTAGCCTCTAACTGTTTGTAGTTTAGAGACTTTCTGATTTCTGTGTTTAGTAGCCATGAGAGGTTTTTTTTTTCATGAATTAGCCCTGTCTACTGAAGTCTGTGTGAACTTTTAGCATCCAAAACATCCTGCTGCAAGAAGTTTAACAGCTTAACTACATTTTGCATGAGGAATTGTTTCCCCTTGCTTGTTTTGAACTTGCCATCTCTGAGCTTCTTTACCTCCTACCTTCTGACAACTCATTACTGTCTTCAGCATTCAGATACTGTGACAGTGGGCACTACAAATTCCTAAGATAGATGTATGAGGTGTTTTATAATAATAATTGTTTTGATTTTTAACATCTGGAATCTAAAGTCTGCGTATACTCTGTCTTTGGGAGCAGATGTTCGCTGTAGTTCCTTTCAACATGTTTCTGGTTTTGTCTCTGACATCCTACTGTAATGGATTAAAATAAGCAATTTGGCAACTACTCAGGCCTTTAAATAAACTTTAAGTTGGAGAACCAATGCATCTCTTATGGCGCCAGACCAGCAGCTATCTATACATGGTTCTTTTCCTCTTATGCAAGAGTTGTTTGCTCCCTTTTTCTTTTTTAAAAATCTTAGCTTATTTATCACTTTTTCAATAAACAAATTGCACAAGAATAATTTTAGATTTTCTTTTTCTTTGGCAAAATTATTAGGTCCTTAAGCGTTGTAAATAAAACCCAAAGTAGATTTTGTTTCTTGTAAGTAGTATCAAGAAAGTAATTCTTTCTTGGTTACTTTGTTTTCCAATAATCCCTTCATATCTTTCATCAGGAGATGGTGGAGTTGTTGTAGAACAATTTTGAAGCAGATGAATCTAGGAAATATTTTGTAATTGACAGCTGCTGCAATCAAAGAAATAAGCTTGACACTCTAACCTAATTTCTTTCTTCTATATCCTACTAACTATAGACTCTCATGAGTTCTAGTTTGACCGTCTGAATATTACAGTCAGTAACTGATTTCATCACTAATTCATGATTCCAATAGTTTTTGATAATTCTTTCATTTTTTTTTTTATTTGCATTTACAGGTGAATGAAAATTCAAAATAATTATGTCCTCCTTTTTTTTTTTTTTTTTAATAGCTGGCCAGTGTGAAGGGTAAAACCTTAGAGCACTTAAAGTATTTTTCAAATTCAGAGTGGTTCACAATAATTAGCAGGAAATGGAATTCAAGTTTGGAAACTATTTCTAGTATTTTTGTGTTTTGAGACAGAGCTGTGTAAGGAAATGGATGAGTCATCTGTAGGTATCAATAGAAATTTTGAACATTGGATACCTGAAATTTAACTTTTAATATCAAGGGGAAAATGAAAAGTTGTGTTTATATTTCAGAAGTCAGCCTATCGAAGGGGTCTCACTTGAGAAAGATGACTGTCCTCATAAGTGGTGCAAGAAATTTTGCCGTATATTAAGAATAAAAAAAAATGGTATATTTGCATGTAAAAATAGTTCCTTTGAATTGTACTGACTTATCAGTAGTGGAATCTAGATCACAATTTAGGGGACTGCTTTGTTCATTGCATTAAAAGCTCTGTCCTTTAGAACAAAATCGGGGCCAAAATTCAAATTATGGGTAAGTCAAGGCATCAAAAAATCCTTCCGTTCTAGGTAGTCTAAATTCCATTTAATCTAGAATACATATCTTGAAGTGCATTCTTATATTACTGAAGACAGCTACTATGTAATTAAGAATTGCTTCTAGTTATGCTAGCTCTATAAAAAGTTCATAATGAAAAATATGTTATGGCTTATATATTAACTATCTGCCTATTTTTTTTTTTTTCTATAGTGTTTTGGCAGGATATAATGGTACTATCTTTGCATATGGTCAGACAGGTAGTGGCAAAACTTTTACCATCACAGGAGGAGCAGAACGTTACAGTGATCGAGGCATCATTCCAAGGACTCTATCTTATATTTTTGATCAATTGCAAAAGGTATGGGACAATTCTTTCTATTTATTTGTAATGCCTGGTTTACAAATACTTAACTATACTGCAAAAGGCTGTCTTTATAATAGTGTTAGAGGAAGCCCTAAGATTAATGCTGAAGAAAATACCTAACTTGACATGATACCTAATGCAAGAATAGCTTGCTAATATTTTTGGTTACCTGGTTTGTTGTAGTAGGTTTAAAATAATGGGCATAATTTTAAGTTTCTTTTTTAGTTTTAAAAACATGCTATTTTAACTTAGTGCAACATACATTCAAATCATGTAATGGATTTTCCTTGTCTTAACACTTATATTAGCTCCACTGTGGTTTCATATTGTATGCACTGTATCACACATCTTGTACAAAAATTCCTCTTGATTCCTGTGTAAACCAACAATGTTGTATCAAAGACGGAACACTACTTTCATCCTTCATAAGTTACCCAATTTCTTTGTGCTGGACTGATGCCAAAAAAAGAAAAAAAAAAAAACCCACTCATAAAGTAAAATTAATATTAAGCAGTTTTAAATATTCAGCTATTTTTTACCTAATGTCTTTGTTTTACCTAATGTTGCTTATTAGCTAGAATATATTACAGAATAATAATGCTAAATACATCTGATTATGTCAAAAAGCAAATTTTAAAGTCAGTAATGCAAATCCTTTAAGTATTTGAAAAAAAATAGATATCCATATTCATTTTCCTTCTCTGCTGGTTTCCTTTTAACTGCAGTTATGCACTTGTATGGAATGTTTTTATGTGTATATGGTATTAGTAATAAAAGTCTGATCCACTGAATATAGCTGGATACAAACATTGTTAGATCAATTTACTAACATAATTGCATGTGTTTAACATATGAACAGGTAAAAAAGTAAATAGGAAAATGTCAGGAATGCTTATTATTATTAATTATTGTTATTGTTGTTGTTATTATGATTATTATGATTGCTGCTGTGATTAATTATTCGTAATAAATTCTTTCCAAAATGAAGAAAACAATTCCTTTGATCTGTTTTTAAAGCAGTATCAGTACCTAATCACTAGTTAACAATGACTAGAAAAATACTTTCAAAGGCAGTAAACTATATTCTGAAAATCAGTTTTGCATGTACTTTACAGCTGAAACTTCTAGTGTAGAAATAGTCACTACACCTATGTAAATATTAATTTGGCTTCACCAAAGATTTGGGCAGTAGTAAATACCTCAAATATTTATATGATTTCTGAGTCTTCCTTTTTTCCTCATCTTGTAGTATGAGTCTTACATTTCTGTCCCTGTTATTTCTCAATTATTTTCTGTTCATTTTTTAAATAATGCACAGATTTTCCTGCCAGTGAGAGCTCAATGCAACTACTTTTTGAATACTGAATTTGACATAGTTTATAGGACATAACACATCACCTGGTGTGGTAACTGACCTAAACCAAAGAGCTATAAACTTACTTTTTAGGTGAATCCAGTGATGTAAAAACAAATAGTATGTATCACAACTCTAGCTGCCCTGTAGAAGTAAGGAAGGAAACAATACATAGTCTCAAAATATTTTGTGATTACAGAAACGCTTTGCAGAAATCCTAAGTGCAATTGTTGCACTTATAAATTCATTAAGCTGATTTACATATCATTGTACCCCGCTGAATTTCAAGTCTTTTACTTTGAATCAAATAAACCTGCGATGTTGCTTCCTGAGGAGGGGAGGGAAAGATAAAAACAAACCATAATGCCTGGCAGAAAGAATTGGCAGAATTTGGGAGAAGGAGAAAACTGCAATTTATTGTATGGTTCTTCTGGATCTACTATGCCCCCCAAAAACACCCAAAACTTAGCTTGGCAGCTTATTTTATGTACAGAAAACATGGTATCAATTCAGTTTTATAGAAGATAATAGTGACATTTGGCATTTAAAATACTACAAGTACACTGTAATGCCTCAAGATATAACAGTTGTGATAGAAACAGAATAAATACAAATTATAAAAGCCCCTCAACTTTAAGTTTTACCTCACCTGAAATATTCCTTATTTCCTTGCATTGATCTCTCTAATAGGTAAGTGATAATTGTGAACTGAAATGTTGCTGACATCTTATTTCCTGAAACAAAATTTCTCATTGAATAGAGAAGTTAATTTTAAGTTAATGATTCCAAATCTTAAGTCTTCTGATTAACCGGCAACCTACAGGTTGGAAAGAAAGTTTAAGTAACACATCCTATTTTTTGCCACATAAGGGGACTGTGAGAAATAACAGTAACTAGCTGATATTGTGATTGGCATTCCAGGTATAAGAACTTTTTTCTGAGGGAGGATGTGAGGGGTTGTTTGCATGTGTGTTAGGTTATAAACCAAAATATTGTAGAATTATCTCAGTTTAATATCTGTATGCAAAGAAATGAATGACTAAGTGAAAGCGTGTGCCAGAGTAAGCACACTGACTATTCGTTATGTTTACAAGAAATTTCATTTTCTTTTAGTATTTGTAATACTGATTTGAGTGAACACAGTCAACCGTTCTGGTGCTTTCCTAACTGTAGGAGACAAGAGTGAAGAGAGGAAAAGAGGAATCTAGTGTAATATATGCTGTGTCTCTTCATTTGCTGAACCAGGCCTATGACTCATTTAAGATCAATCTTCACACTTTAACAAAGCTGGTTGAATAAATTTGGATATTATTTGACATCAATCATTATATTGTACTTTTTTACTCTGTCGTTCATTTAATACAGGGTACCAATTCTTCCTTATATGAATTTGTCTTAGTCACATGAACATGCCATATCTGTGTAAGAGTCAACAATGTAAAGTAATTACCTTACCTCTTTTAAAGTATGGCTTTGGCAAATAAATGTACACAGCATATTGCAGGTTTACAAAAGTTTTCTCTTGTGGGAATGGAAATGAAAAAAATGAAAGTGATCATGTTGCTGTAGACCTACTGTATTCATACAACCTCATGGAGAGGACATTTGTCTTAGTGAAAGATTGATCTTGCAATTGCCAAAATCATAGTGTCAACACACCAACATTTTTTTCTAATGCTAATTATGTAATAAAACAAAGTACACTGAAAAATAAGTAGTTTATTTGCCACCTTCTCAGCAGATACTTTCTGCAAAAGGGAAGAGCAGCCCCATGGATCAGTACAGGCTGGGGGCTGAGCTGCTGGAGAGCAGCTCTGGGGAAAAGAACCTGGGAGTCCTGGTAGACAACAGGCTGACCATGAGCCGCCAATGTGCCCTTGTGGCCAAGAAGGCCAATGGTATCCTGGCATGCATTAAGAGGAGTGTGGCCAGCAGGTCAAGGGAGGTTCTCCTCCCCTCTACTCTGCCCTGGTGAGGCCTCATTTGCTGTGACCATCAGGCTCTTGCTGGAGCTGTGGTGCTTGCAGTGTATGACATCCAGCATCTACTGCTAGGAGTACACATCTTGTGACCACTATATCAGCTGAGTATAACCTTTTCTGTTTCATATTAGTATTGAGATTACTATTAGTTCTTTGTTATTTTATTAAATCTGTTTCCATTTCAACACATGGGTCTCCTTCCTTTTTTCCCCGATTTCCCCTTCTCTGTTGGGGAAGGGTCATCAGGTGATAGAACAACTGTCTAAAAGACAGGCAGGAGAAAATTCTGTCTGAGAAAACCAGTTGTGTTAAGTTACATTTTGGCAATGTATTATACAGAAAAAGTGAGGATTACAGAGAACAGCTGATATCATATACAGTGCTTGAATCACAGAATTGCCTTGGTTGGAGAGGACCTCTAAGATCATCAAGTCCAATCATAACCTTACACTGCCAATTCATGTTATGATAGAGTGGAAAGCAGTATGTCACTGATGTGTCTAGATTAAGTAATTATTTGATTTTATTGTTGTTCTTCCTTTTTTAAAGTATAGTCTTTCTACCCATAATATGAAGTCTTACATCTTATAATAACATTCTTTTGTTGTCATGAAGTGAAAAATGGCATGTTGCATGGTTCTGTAAGCAGGCTGCCAAGTCCTAAGTGTATATAGACTTCTCTAGATATAAGGAACTAATTAAAAAAATAACAGGCTAAACTCATGGGCATAGTGGGGTGTGGGGGTTTCTCTGTGTATGTGTATTTTGGTCGTTTTTTTCCCATGTTCTTCTGGACCCTTTATGCATATGTAACAGAGAACATAGGTATCATGAATTAAAAGTGTAAACCATACCTAGGAAAAGAGAAAGACAGAATGAGGAAGCAACATAAAAGCTGTAGTGATAAGTTTATTCTCTGGTCTAGCTCTGGCTTCTCTTTATAGCTCTTCCTTTTTTCTGTATTTTTTTTTAACTTAACCAGGATAGCAGTAAAGTGTATACAACTCATGTTTCATACTTGGAAATCTACAATGAATGTGGTTATGACTTGCTGGACCCAAGACACGAGGCCTCCAGACTGGAAGATTTGCCGTGAGTAACAAAACTAGAGAATCATGAAAAACAACAGAAATAATTTTTAGATGCCCTGTTGCATTGTTTGTGGGGGAATTTCTGAAATTATGCTGCTGATCTCAGTGTTAACTCAAAATACTTTTTCTCAATTTTATCAATACTGCCTAAATTTTCTCATTTTCTATGTGTAGAGGCTAGGGAAACTGGGTAGGAGTAACTGAAGGTGAAAGTTTTAAAAATGTATGTTGATATTATGCAGAAGAGATCTAAGTCAACCACTGAGTAAAAAGAGAAGGTGTACTTTTTTTTTCTCATTTCAGCCTGTCTCTTTATATAGTATGCACATGTGTGTGTGGCAGACATATGTAACAGGCAGTATTTCCTTGCAACAGTAGGGAGAAAAACCTCCCTGCTTCTACATGGACCTTTTCCTTCAAGGATAATTATTTTCCTAGAGCAAGTAATTATAAAATAAGGAACACGTAGAAGAGGCCACAAAGTGCTCTGAAGAATGGATGATTGTTGTAATAGTTTTCATGGGTGTGACACTAGCACCTACTAGTACTTGGAGGAGGGTCATAAATAAAGGTCTGTAGGTCACATAAGCCTGGTAAAGTTAAAGATTCCAAATCACAGAAGGCAAAGGCAGTGACTGCAAGAATGAAAAGCTATCCACTGTAGAAGAAGTTCAGGTTTGAGACTATTTAAGGAACCTGAAGGTACACACGTTCATGGGACCTGATGAGATGCATCCGTGGGCCCTAAGGGAACTGGCAGATGAAGTTGCTAAGCCACTAACCATCATTTTTGAGAAGTTGTGGCATGTGATGAAGTTCCCACTGGCTGGAAAAGGGGAAACATAGCATCCATTTTTAAAAAGATAAAAAAGCAATACCTAGGGAACTACAGGCCAGTCAGTCTTACCTCTGTACCTGACAAGATCATGGAGCAGATCCTTCTGGAAACTATCCTAAGGCACATGGGGAATTAGGAGATTGATTGGTCACAGACAACATGGCTTCAATAAGGGCAAATCATGCCTGACAAATTTAGTGGCCTTCTACGACAGGGTTACAGTATTGGTAGATAAGGGAAGAGTGACTGATGTCATTTAACTGGACTTGTGCAAAGCATTTGATGCTGTCCCACATGTCCTTGTCTCTAAACTGGAGAGATATGGACTTGATGGATGGACCATTCGGTGGATAAGAAACTGTCTGGATGGTTGCACTTGAAGAGTTGTGGTCAATATCTCAATCTCCAAGTGGAAATCGGTGATAAATGGTATTCTCAGGGGCTGGTATTTGGACTGGCACTGTTTAACTTCTTTGGCGACATGGACAGTGAGATCAGGTGCACCTTTGGGAAGTTCTCTGATGACTCCAAGCCATGTCAACAAGCTGAAGGGAAGGGATGCCATCCAGAGGGACCTCGATAGGCTTGAGAGGTGGGCCTGTGCAAACTGCATAAAGTTCAACAAGGCCAAGTGCAAGGTGTCCTGCACCTGGGTTAGGGCAATCCCAAACTCGAATACAGACTGGGTGGAGAGTGGCTTGAGAGTAGCTCTGAGGAGAAGGACTTGGGGGTATTGGTTGATGAAAAGCTCAACCTGAGCCAGCCATGTGCACTTGCAGCCTGGAAAGCCAATTGTATCCTGGGCTGCATTAAAAGAAACATGGCTAGGAGGTCAAAGGATGTTATTCTGCCCCTCTACTCTGCTCTTATGATACCCCACGTGGAGTACTGTCTTCAGCTCTGGTGTCCCTAACACAAAGACGTGGACTTGTTGGAGTCCGGAGAAGGGCCATGAAGTTGATTAGAGGTCTGGAGTGCTTCTCCTGTGAAGACAGGCAGAGTTGGGGTTGCTCAGCCTGCAGAAGGCTCTGGGGAGACCTTATCACAGCCTTCTAGTACCATTCTAGAAGGGGCTTACAAGAAAGCTAGAGAGGGATGAAGGGTAATGACTTTAAACCAAAAGGGTAGATTTAGATTAGAAATTAGGAAGAAATTACTGACTGTGAGGGTGGTGAGACACTGGAACAGGTTGCCCAGAGAAGTTGTGGCTGCCCTCTCCCTGGAAGTGTTCAAGGCCAGGTTGGATGGGGCTTTGAGCAACCTGGTCTAGTGGGAGGTGTCCCTGCCCATGGCAGGGGGGTTGGAACTAGATGATCTTTAAGGTCCCTTCCAACCCAAACCATTGTATGATTTATAAGAAATTTATACCCTAGTTTCTGTTTCTTCTGAAAGAATAGTCTGTGTTATTCTTAAAATAACTCAGCACAGAGTAAATACATGTAAATAAGTTGTTGAATGCTTTCAAAATTGATCTTTATGAAATGAGCTAGTATAGAGATAAGGGAGTCCCCAGACAAACTCAAAGTATGACACTGGACTATAAATTGGTCTCATTGCTTCACTTTCTTCGTCTGTAAAATGGAACTAAATTTTATCACTTTATGGCACATTGACGCTATAAGGACTGTATATATTTACTGATTGCTTTAATTTAATTTGATTTATTATCTCCTTACTGTGCTATGCAGAGAATTTTAAATCAGACTAATTTGGATAATTTCATGTTTGTGCCCAGTTTTACAGGTGCAGATTTTTTTTGTAGGTGTGTATAAAAGAACTTTTATTCAGCTTGTTAATGCTATTAAGTTATTCAGTTTTATTAAAGTATTAATTTTATTAAGTTATTTGCAATTTTTTTAACTCATTCTATTCATATTAAATTGAAATTATTCAATTGAGCTAAATTGAATTTGATAAATTAATTGCAACTTTATTTGAAACAGTTATGTGGGGGTTGTATGCTCTGGAAAATATGTCACTCCTTAAAACTAGGTTCTGAATGTTTACTAATAATCATAAATTTTAGAATCTCAAAATTGGTTTATGGTGATTCAGTTAAGCTAAATAATAACTTCTCGTTATGTATTAGTTTATTTTTAAAAAGTAAAAGTTGAAAGATTACTTGGTTGTGAATTAGGGATGAAGCTTCTAAGCTAAAAAGGGAGTACAAATTGCAAGACACGGTAGTTGCATGATTAACTATATTTCAATTGGTTAATTTTTGTACTGAAAAACTAAATAGTAATTACACATGAAGTAAATAGTAGACACATATTTCAAAATATATCAGGTGTTTATTACCTAATATACTTTATTTTTCATTTTTATTTTTCTGAGAATTCTATATGCTCAAGACTAAGATTTTAGTGGTACTAAACAAGGTACAGAATAATCTAATCTCCTCAAGTGTGTTTGAAATCATGTATTTAACAAGAATGTTAAAGAATGGTGGGGTTTTTTGTACTTTAAAAGGGTCATATTATGCATAATTTCCTGTTGAGCACTGCAGTGGAACATCAAGGTTTTAAGCACCATACAAAGCCAAATGCAAGTTTTCTATGCTTGGGTAAATATCAACAATTCGTGCTGATATTCTCCCAAGTATATAAGATGGATGTAGTGTTGAAATGTGTCACTTTAGAAGAGTAAACAAAAGATTAGTTATTCTTGTAAAGTATGCAGATTGTTTTGGAACTATGTTGTTATCCATATTCCTGCAAAAGAAGGGGATGCAATTTGAATCAAAGATATGTGCTTCTGCCTAGCAAATTCTATTAGTGACTTCGCATTATCAGTTCAATGGAAGGAATAAACACAGAGTGATGGCATTCAGGTAACAGAAGATATGAAAAGTGCACAACTGACTTGTTGATAGTACTTTAAAAGCAAGACATTAATATTGCATTTGATGTTTAAGGCAAAGTGAATAATAAAAATTTTTAAAATTGCCCATTGCATCTAATCATTGCATGATTAGATTTGAAATCCCAGCTACTGAAGTCAGTTTTGTGTGTAGCCATCCTTTGTATATTCTGTAGAGCAATAAATTTTCATCTTAATACTCTTAAATTATTTTGTTACAGTCTACCAGATGAGAAGGGAAGATGCTTTCACAAGAAAATCACTGCTTTTCTGGAAATAAATTCCTGACAAATGTGTGAATAGTTCAGATATGTACATGTCTGTGTATATGCACACATAGATTCATATATAGTATTGCATAATTTTGTATATGTAGAGATATGTATCATGTTTCTAATATGTAAAGATATTTATTCATTAACTAAATTTGGTTTTGAAATCCCATTGAACTGTTATTTTCATAGTAAAAAAAACAGTTTTCATAAAATTTAATTACATTAAAATGTAATTATATTATGTGTAGCCCATAGAAGATATGAAGCATTAAGGTATATCAAATATACAGTATGCCTTACTTTAGGATTGTAACTTTTTTTGCTTATGCAAAGCTGACAGTGTTTTAATTTTGTGACACTGTAGCTGAAACACAGCAAATCCAGATGAAAATATGTATGAAGAATCTTATCTATTAGAACGCAAAAATTTAATACTGACAATCTAATTCTGGTTCTAGCTGTGGAGATCCATGTTTGTACAAGGAAATTATGGTTTTCAAACATGCAGAAAGTATAAAACTATTGTTATAAAATATAGCTGATAGGAGACTAGTTGAATTCTTACTGCCATCTCTTGTTTTCATAAAAGATTTGCAGGACCGTTCAAATTAGAAAATTTTTCTGAAGCTCCTCATTTGTTCTGAGGTTGTGTAAGACAATTTCTCCTCCAACCAGTTCTCTGTTTTACAGTGTATTTGTAATTTATATAACTCCATGATACTGTATTAAACCAATTTCATTACCTACCAATACAAACTCTTTATAACTAATTTGTGGTATTTAAGAACTAAGAATTTTCCTGGCACTGAACAATAACACAAAAGTTAAGACTGATTATAGAGCCATTAGTCATAGATTAAGTCAGGACAGCTGATAAATTTACAGCTTTACCTGTCCAAACTATGGCGGGTGATACTCTTGCATGTGATGGCAAAATTAAAATTAATGCTTTTTAATTTTAAAATGTCAGTGTTTAAACTGCAGTAGTTGAGGAACGGCTTCAAAGAGAGCTCAGACAACCATTAATTAGGAGTGATCTGACCAGGGGAAAATGTAATTTAAACTGCCAGCCAGCATAAGCAATTTCCCATTTTTTTTTTTTAAGATCCTTTGAAGTTCTCTTTGGAAGGGAAATGTGTAAGATCTAGTATGATGTTGGCTGACTTTAAAAAAAAAAAAAAAAAAAACAAAACAAAAAAAAACAAAAAAAAAAAACCAAAACCAAAACCAAAAACACCAAACCAAAACAAACTGCCCCCCCAAAAAACCCAAAATGCCACAGTTTACGCTCCAGAAAGATGAAGTTTATTTGAACTATAGATTAAGTGAACTCAGTTCCAAAAAAAGGAGACTGCAAGCTAAGAGCCAATTAACTTCATACATAACCAATCATACCTATATCAATATATATTAGTAACATGCAGAACTGTTACATTCCATAGGGTCAGTGTAAAATTTTTTTATTTTAAAAAAATCTGTAACTGAATATTGGTTAACTACCTCAAATGAGTTTATACTCTAAACCGACTAATAATTCGTATGCTGCTTAATAAAGAAGAAAAAAATTTGTTTAAAAGAATAATTTTCAACATATAGGAAATGTATTTTATTCAGTCTGATTTTATTTTTTTTTAAAATGCAAATACACCTGTTGTCTCTCTCCAGCTCAATGGTGTTAATGTCAGCCCTTCCCGTTTTCAGTGGCTGTCCCAACTATGTAATCTAGAAACTGGCCACCATCCATAGATCTTCAGGAACTATATTTTTAGTCTTCTGTGAATCCACAGTGTTTTAAAATTTCTACAACTAGTAATAATAATAGTTCATGTTTTATACGAAATCCATTCTTTCAAAATGAAGAGTGTTCAGTGTGTTACTACTGAATATGAAAGATCAGGAGAATCTTAAAATTTGCAAACTTAAGCTTTTCTGTTTGTCTGTTTGGAGAAACAGCTGACAGCTGTTCTGAATCATTTCTTCAAAGATCTTGTTCATTACAGTTAAAACAAATTATACTTTAATGTGTGAAAAAACCTTCAGCATAAATTATATATTTATTCCCATCCAGATTTTGTTGTCCAGATTTTTTATTGTTTTGTTTCCTGAAAACAGGCAAGAAGTGAAACTTTTCTAAGATGACTTTTCTAAAGGCATCAGATGAATAAGTTAATTCAGTTCAGATTACTGATGTGCTGTTCAAGGCACTTTACTTTTGAATATCAAAGTATTACTTAACAAACATTTTTTATGAGTGAGATTATTGCAGTTGCCCACAAATTTGAAGAGATCTTACATGTTTGTATGTGAACCACCAATCTCATTGTTTCAGTTCTGCGTCCTTGTTCTGCAACAGTGGGGTGGCGTGGGGAGAGAGCTGGTGCAAGGCTCTTTCCAGATCTCAGTAAGAAAGGCCTGGCAACAAATGGCTTAAGGTAACTGCTTTCAGAAGGAGAGCAATATAGATGGCAAGTAAATCTTACAACCCATCAGATGCTGGGCACCCCACATTCATGAAGCATTGGAGGGATCCTGAAGGGATTTCCCTGCAGTGCACTGGATCCTTTCAGTGGACAGTAGCTCTCCCTTTTGGTCACTGGAGCTATTATATAATTTTCTTATAAGATAACTCCATTTCTAAAGGGTGTTCTCATGAGAACTTCATGTGGTGTTTGTTTGATAAAGGCAAGGCCACACAGGTGGTGTGATGACCAGGTGGGAGTTGTCTGCAAGCTCTTCTGTTACAATGGCCTGGCTGATTTTATCCTGCAGCCCAGAGATCTGTGCAGCATGACACAGGCCTGAATGCCATGTGGTGTGCGCAGCACAGCACAGGTTGCGCTTCCTCAGGTTAACTATGATGTGAATCACTAACTCCAAAATGTGCAATGGTCTCTTGGTCAATTCTGATACTCTCCTATGTCCATAAAGTATAGAATAAGCAAACTGTGTTTTTCTTGTCTCGCACGTAGAATTCATGGGAGACAGTGGAAAGGACTTCCTATCACAATATGATGTGTCAGGAGTACAGCATGCACCAATACTTACTCATCTCCTACTTCTGTGGTGTCTCACAAACTAAGGAGATTATATTCTACGTTATGCTTGAATGGAAAATCAAATCTCTGTACTATTGAAAGCTGTGCTGGTGCCTGAATAACTTTGTAACCTTGCCTCTTGAATCAGTGTTGACTTTTTCCTCTGATCTAGTGTTCAGGGAGCTATGCTTCTGAAAGATAACTTTGTCATTTTATAGATCATCCAAAAATCTTGGCTGTTCTTTCTTAAAACCTAAAGCTCCTAGCAACTTTACACAAAGATTAGCTGTAGTTATCCATTTCGCCTGTAGTTATCCATTAGTTTGTCTTCTGGACAGACTCCAAGATGTATTCTTTCTGCTTTCCTGGTTTATTATTTTCCTAAATTTGTTATTGGCTGCATAGTCTTCTGCTGCTGAAGTAGTACCTCAATGTTCTGCTTAATGTATTGTCATAGAAGGTGTATATTTTTTATTTATATTATGGAAATTAATGAGATGGTATTAATTAATCTTTAACTTCATTGCCAGTAATAAGAACATCATAAATGAAAGGATTCAGTGTGTAAGGCTTTCTTGCATTAGTGGCAGCTCAATTGATGCAGGAAAGGGCCCAAGTAAATAACAGTATAAAAAAGGCTGATCCCATCCTACAGTTTTCCTGGTCAGCTATAAATTCCATCCATTAAGACAGATGGAAAAGATTATTTCTTTATAAAGAAAACAAAAACTTGTCGTTGCCTTTCAGTCATTATGGATAACAGCTTTTCCACTCCAAGATCCAGGTTAGGACTATGAAAGTTAAGATTTGACTAATATAGAGAATATCCTGTAGAAATTATCATATTATACATTAACTTGACAGCACTACAAATCTTTTTGTTGTCATTTTGGAATTTGTCATTCTGAGGAATTATTGACATTTGCCGCTCAAGATGTGCAAATTTAGCCTTTCATTTGGAAATTCCCCTAGTAGCTACAAGGCTGCTATATATGAGGCTGTCACTGGTTTGTGATGTCCCTTTTTGATAAAATAACCCTCCAGAGCTTTCAATGCAAACTAATAACTTTGTTATCTGGAAATTACTTATAACCGTTGGTCAAAATGTAGTCTGAAAAGATCCTTAAAATTATAAATACTATGCTAAGTGTGCATAGTAAAACCAATATTGTTTTCTTGTACTATAAAGAGAAGTAGATGATGCTTACCACGCATTTTCAAAATCTTAAAATTAGTCAAAGCATCATGCTGTAATCAGAACCACTCTGGGCTTTATTTAGTGTGTGATGCATGCACAGATGGAGTTGTGGACAGAAATACGACTTGACATTATCAAAACATTGTTATGCAAGGCAGAATTATGGTTTGTGCTCTGAATGAGGGAAGCAGAGTTTCATGACTGTGCTAGTGCTATCTTACCCTACCGCACAAAAGTAAGGCTGTAAATGGGAGGCAATCATACTTGGAAAAACAGTTATGGCTACTGAAGAAGCATTGTATAGTTTTACATATATTTTTTTCTTGAAAATAGTGAGTGTACTGCAGTGTGTTCAAATTGGTTTTGTATATACATTCCAATGTTTTGACCATCAGAGGGTGGACTACTTCCCTAATATCTAAGAGTAATATTATGGAATGCTGCTTAGCTGCTCGATTTGATTCTGTCTGTTTTGGGGAAAAAAGGAGACATGCAAAGCAGCACAAAACGCAACCTGTGTGGTTTTGGAGCAGCTTAGAGTTATTAACATGCAAGAAGTATCTAGAGGTAAAAACTCAAGCCCTATACTCCCTCTTGTGGTTAACCTTGAAGAATACAGGGGGAAAAAAAAGTCTACATCTATGTGTATGTATATATATAAAGTATTATCTATACTTACGGGGTGAAAAAACCCACAGCTGTTTATTTAAAAAAAATCTAACTTTTAAAAAAAATCTAGTTTGCTTGTTGTAAGTTTTTTCAGAACATGTAATTCACTCTGAAGGACATGTCATTCATCCTCAGAATTAGTGCACTTCAGCTTTAATAATCTTCACTCTGGGAGTTTTCCAAATTCAGTGATGTAACTACTTGGCTTCCATGTTGCATACTATAGAATGTTCTAGCTGAGGAGACCCTAATGGCTTCTGAGTAAAGCAAGTAATGTTTAACTCTGATTAACATGATCAAAAGAAGAAATTCTTATGTAAAAGGACTATTTGGAGAAGTGAAAAGGAGTTTCAGTAAAATTTAGTATCTCTCCTGGAGCTTTTGCCATATTCTTGCTGCTTCCATCTAACTTCCTTTTTTCTGAATTTTAAAACTTAAAGAAGTACAACTAAGAGCATTTCTAACCTCAGTGGAAATAAATAAAATCATTCTGTTTGCTTGCTTTTAATTAAAGAAAGGGGTCATTTACATTTGTAGCTATTACCATTTGAGAAGAATGAGAAGAGAAATAATCTTGACAAATGCAAGATTGTTAGAAACATATTGGCTGCAGATGTGTTGATTCTGAAATATTCCATGCCTATTTGTTCATCAAGATGATGTGCTTTATGTATCATTTGTGCTTAAATAGCTGTGATAATGGCAAACAAACCCCTGTTTATTATTTGTTTGTGGTGATTCATCTAACCTCTTGTTCTTGAGATTTTGCTGTATCTCATTAAAAAAAAAATCACAAAGCTTTTTTGAATACAGACTTTATATACTCCTTTTCTATGTGGAGGTTTATAATAAAAGAGTTAAAAGGAGGTGATATTAAAAAAAAAAAATCAGCACTTCCTTTAATGCACATCATTTACTCTTCATGTTTTTAGTTCTTTTATAATGGTTGATTTGGGGATTTAGATGTCACCTTTCAGGCACAATTGAAATGAAATTGTGAAACAAAAGTTGCCTTACAACAATTACAGAGCTTTCATTTTGAGATTATTTTTTTTTCCATGTAGAAAAGTAACAATAATGGAAGACCCTGATCAGAACATTCATCTGAAAAACTTGTCTCTTCAGCAAGCAACCAATGAAGAGGAAGCCTTAAACTTACTCTTTTTGGGAGACACCAACAGAATGATTGCTGAGGTGAGAATTGCTGCTGCACATCTTACTGAACATCACCAGAGTTAAAATGGTCATAAATTTATTCACTTAAGATCTGCATTTTGGAGATAAATGAGAAAGTATCTTCTTTCTGAGTGTACTTCCTCAGTGGAATTAAATAAGCATTTCTCTGATTATAACTTTCACTTTGCAAGGAGCTTTCTGTTTTTCCTTAGTGAATCTGATTGGTGATTGTTGATGTCATAACTTACGGCGTTTAAAACAAGTAAGAAAAACAATTTTCTCATAAACCATAGACTGACTGTTAAATGTAGCATGTATGAATATACATACACATTTAAAGATTAGAAAACATAGACTTACAAAACATTGCTGAACATTCCTACAGAAGTACTGAACTGCCTTTGTAGTTATGGTAAGAGTTAGCAGTCCTCTTTTTTTCTTCTTACTGTATCAAAATGTGGTGTTATGCGTAAATGTGCGAAGGACATTCAAAGTAAATATTTGCCAATATGCAAAGACAAGGATGTTTTTACTGATTCTGGAAAATTCAAATGAAGTGTTTCCATATCCAGTTAAAATCTGTAGGGTTTTTTTTCCTTATCTTCATAATTGGAAATAGAATATAAATATAAAAAGTGTATTAAATATGAGCCCGTCAATGTGTCTTTACCACAACACAGCTATTTCTATTTTAGAAATATATGTGTTTTCTTCCTCTGTCTTAACAAAAAGATAAATAGTAAATTAATGAGGAGAAAGACATTTAAAGTATGTGAAATAGTCAAGTGGCTTTCTCTCCCTGCTGACTGGCCATGTGCACCTGGGCACAAGGGAAGAAGCATTTGATTACAAAATGTAAGTAGGCAAGAAACTGTTTTGTTCTTGTTTTCTCAAGGGAGACTCTTTCAACAGTGACATTTTGAGAGGCAAAAAGACATTAAGGCAAGAGATAAGCTGTACTTAAGGGCTATTATTAAATATAAATGTTGAGGCAAGGAACTGTTTGTTGAAATGGAAAAACTGATAGAATTTAGAGAGGAACAACTTGAAAAGTGTAACAGAGGAGACAAATAGTTGATATGTTAAGAAGCCTGAAAAGCTATCGTGATGGTTGGTAGTCAAAACAGAAGAACAAAGCTCATTGCTTGGAGAAAGATATTCAGGAAATGTCTGATCAGTTTAGAGGAGCTATGTATGAAAATGAGACAGAATATTTAAAGAATGGTGTGCTGCTGGCTGACAAGGTCATAAATCAGCAATTGTAAAGGGCAGTTGTGCTACATATTTGGAAAATGTTGACTAAAGAGAAAATGTATCCCAAACACCGAAAGTCCTGAACAAATAGCAGGACTAATGAAGAAGGTAAGTTGTTAAGGGTCAAGATGAAGTAATGCTCAGTAAAAATAAAAGAATATTCTTAATAGGTCAGACCAAAAATACATCTGCTCCAGTTTCCTGTTTTCAGCAACGGCCAATAGCATATATAGAGAGATGTGTAAAGGATAAACAAAGTAAATAATACTTTAAAAAGAGTCCTAATCCTCATAAATTTGTGTTTCAGACTATTTATAGCTAATAATTTTTTTGTATGTTTTTCTTTACATGAATTTGTCCAGATGCATTTTTATAACTTTGGTAAATTTTTATTGTAAATCTCATGTGACACAAAGTTCCATGGCTTAACTTGTGTTGCGTGAAAAAAAATCTCCTTTAGCTTATTTTTTAATCTACAACTTGTTAGTTTTATTTGGGGCATACTAGTACTTGCTAGAAAACATTAGAATAGACATGAGAATATATGGGACTCCAACAGTAGAGAATTCACTAATCTGAGTGGCTTTGGTTAGCAAATGCTGTGCTGTTGTCACTTTTGCTGCTTTTGCTACAGCAAGAGGGATTTTTTATGTAAATACTATGAAGTTATTGTTCCATTGGTCTTCAATGAAGAGTACTTTAAAAGAAAAAATGCAGAGAATACTTGCTTGGAATAACTACCACCCATTGCAGCAATATTTACTTAGTCTGAATGCTAATATGATTCTAAAAACTTCAAATGAGGTAGATATCATTGTAGGAGTTTTGTTTCTGTAATCTCAAACATTGTTCCCTTGCAACTGTAGTGGGTACGTTGCAGTACAGTTCAGTGAGCTTGCCGAGTGCTGCTTCCCCTTAGGCATTACAGAATCTATCACCCATTATCATTTGGCATTTTTGGCTTTAGGTGACTGTGGTACTTCATCTGATGACTTAACAGAATGAGAAAGTAGTGTCTGCAGAAATGAGAGATTGATGTAGAGGTCTCAGGAAGAGGACTTATGACATCAACCATAATTTCTCCAGAGATCCATATTTTTAAACCTTAATTATATTACAATTATACTTCCTGACCTCAAAAAAAAAATTATGACCCTATTTAAGTAAACTTTAAAAGACACAAGAATGAATAAATAGGAAAAAAAGTAAAAGAAATGCTTGATTCATCTTTTTTAATGAGGTGGAGTTTGGCTATGGAAAAACTAAGATGAGTGTCATGGATCACATATGAAATCTGTGGCAGAACTGCAGGCTCTAAAATTGCAATTTAATGCTCTACCCCTGTTGTGGTTTGAGGTTGGGACAGCCACTTAATGGACGGCAGATGCTCTCTGTTAACCCCTCTCCCTTCCCAGACAGGAGAAGGGAAAGAAGAAGAGAGACTTCCAAGTTGGAAATAAAACTAAAACAGCTTTAATGAAACTGTAACAACAACAAAAAAAATAATAACGAGAAGAAAAATAACAGACTATTTACAAATATGTATAAAACCAGTATCAAGCTTGTCCCCCCTCAATCACACGCTCCACCCAATGATGCTCACGTCACCACTGGCGCTGCAGAGCAGCTCTGGGAAGGTCCAAGGCTGGGCTCCTGGATGCAATGGCAGATGAGAGCTGGATTCAGGAATGCCCAGATCAGGGGCAGATGAATGGGCAGACTCGTCCCAGGATGCTGGCCATAGAAGACAAGCAAAGCCAGGAAAAAGGGCAGGCCAGAGAAGAGGCAAGCAGGCCTTCTCCCCTGTGATCCCTCAGCTTTATACTGAGCTTGACATGTATGGGATGGAATGCTTTGTTGGTCAGTTTGAGTCACCTGTCCTGTTCTCTACTCCCCACAGGTGCAACCCTTTTGCACCCTTACACTAAGGGGGGCCTCAAGGCAGCACTGAGAGAATTCAGCAGTTACCTTGGTCTCTGTAAGATTAAGTGCAAGCAAGAGCCTTTCTGTGTACCATTGTACTGAGAGCTCAGTACTAACAATAAACATTGAGCATTATCTCTTCTAGCAGCAGACAGTGTATGAAAAACATGTTGTTGACTTCAGAAAGTACAGTCTTAGAGACTGAACTGAAGAGTAAAATCACTGAAACGAAAATTGGTTGGTTTAGCCAAACCAGGATAACCTCTGAGCTAACCCTTCTTTGAAGAGTTGCAGGACCATTTTGAAAATGAGAATTTCAATTTAATTTTTGCAGTGCCTCTGCTAGTGGAGTCTAACTTCTGATTTGAGGGCTGCATTTTGCCCTCACCACTGACTGTGCTCAAAAGAAAGTGATCATAATATTAAAAATATTCTATAGGCTACATTCATTCATTAAATGCCAGAACCTAAAGGAACACTTATAACCAAACACTTCTTTCCCACAAGTAGCTATATAGCTTATGAGAAGGGAAAAAGAGGATGCTAATCTAATTTGTGCAGTATTGGTTTATAGCTCACTACAGGACCAATCCTTTGTTCTTGTTTTGACATGTACTGCAAGTTTTGGAAATGGTAAGATGGGAGACATCTGTGGACAAGTACTTCAAAATGTAAAAATCCAAATTGGAAGGTTTTGCCTCTTATTTTGCTTGGGAGAAATGGGCAGAGAACAAACCCCAAAAAAATGATTATTTTGTTGGGAGCTCTTCCAACTGTTAAGGCTATATATTTTTTTTTTTCCCCATAAAACAGTTTCTTGTTACGTTTGAATGCGTAAGGAACTCAATAACAGGTTATAAAAAAAAAAATCTGAATTTATTTTTTATATTTTAATTTTTTAAGCCAACTTTGATTTAGGTATCTAAAATACATGCAAACAAAGGATTCCAAAATCTAATTTGCACATATGACTCAGGCAGTAGCAGCAGCATCTGAAAAAGCTCATACAGAGAAATAAGTGTTTGGCCGTTTCGGTAGTGTTCACAGACCGTTTGATTTTGGTAGATGTGCTATGAATATCTTTAATGATATATTAATGTCTTCAGCTGAAGTGATCTCTTTTAAATTCTTATGATGGGAATCTCTTGTGATCACTGTCCTTTGAGTTAATATGCCTGAACTTCTGTGATTTAGGGAATTCTTAATACTTTTTTAGTATTTATCTTAAAACAGCAGAGTAAGGTAGACTCAATAGCCTACCAAGGGCATGCATCACGTCAAAAACTGTAAAATTTTTATGTGAGATTTATTTGTCTGAACACTGCAGTCAGATGTACATTTTGAATTTTTTTCCTCTAATGAAAAATTACCCCATTTTAATGAGGAAGGAAATGTTTTAGTGCATGGTTTTATACCTATAATACTGCATTGTTTAGATTTGGAAGACAGTGCATACTACACAGTATTTGCTTCATCATTTAAAATGTTTGAAGTACACATGGGGCAAGCAGTAAGCTTTTGGCAATGTTTAAATGTTTTTATTTCAAGAAAGAATGAAACTTTTAAACACTTAAATATAGTTTTGGGGACTGACTTATGACCTCTGAATTGGGCTTATTCCCTTTGTATTTATTTTTATTGTCCATTGGTATTATCTTGAATATATTTAGAAAGCCACTGGTAGTGTTTGAATGTGGGGTTTTTTCTTGGATGAAATATGAAAAATAGGATTTGAATGTGTGAACATATGGGATTAAATGACACTTTTGCCAAGAAGGCATGTTATCCATGTTAGAGCTACATTCCAGAATGATTTACAGCTTTCTGCTTTCCTAGGTTTCTCACTGGTGTCAATTGGTAATTTATTTCCACTCTGACAAACCTGTTCTACGTATCATTAACACCAAGTGACACCGTTTCAGCACAGATGCTTTCCTTTTTGTGTGTTAAAACAATCACTAGTCATACTACTTTGAATAGTCCTTAAAGTGCTTTGGGGTTTATGTGGATAAAAGGCACTGTATAACATAAAGTTTAATAATATTCTCCCTGGGGAATATTAGTTACTTTAAAAGCTACCTCAAGTACCATGGTTTTACTGTGGAACTGTACTTGTAAATAAACATGGAAAGGTGAAGTATTGCTTTTAGTAATCAGGGAAGGGTCAGATGGCACCTATTCTGATCCTTATACTTTCATTGCAATAAAATTGTAATTTCAACTCTGTCAAGTGTATCTAAGTACACCTGAAGAGCCCTTTTTCTTGTACCATATTAATCAGAAAGAAACTAAAGATATATTAAGGTCTCGCTCATCTACCAGATACAAAGGCAGGAAACTCCTATTCTTCAATTTACATACCCTTCCATACAATGTGGTTCTGTTGGAACTGGTGGAGGTTATATTAATTTAGACAGATGTATCCACTGTTTTTCAACAAAGAATCTATGCTTCTTCAGCCTTTCAGAGGCTTACATTCTGTGCTATAAACCAACAACATGAAAACAACAGAGTATTTTCAATCAGAGAAATGAGCTCTTGAATTGCTTGGTTATCATTCTTATAGGACACAATGGCTCTTTTCCTACCATCTGAACTGTGAAATGACTAAAGCTGTCAGAACTACTTCCTACAGGTATCCATCTGATTGTAGCTTGAGATTGTAGAAAATCAATCTAATATCTGCCTTGGATGCTATCAGTGCTTTTCTCTTTTCCCTTGCTCTTCAATAAATTCAAAAGCAAAAAATAAACTTAAGAGGGAAAAGAAACCCTCCTTAAAATAAAATTTTGTACATTTTCACTGAAACATTCTCTCAGATGGGAGCATTCAGAATCAGCCTTTATTAATACCTTGGCTAGTCACTAATTCACACAGGAAAATCATGGTCTTCTGAAGTATTTTCATTTAAAGAGATTCCACTGGAACTGTATAAACTGCCAAGTGGAGATGGTCTGCAATATGGGCTGAACAACTACATTTATCACCTGTGAAGTCTTTTTGTCCCAGCTGTCCTGAACTCTTTTCTGTATTTTCTCTGAGTGCACTTGGCAGCCATAAACAGACACATTATTCTTCCAGATAGTAGCAGCTTCTGTTGGTCTAATGACCATTTTCAAACAGCCTTTCACATGTTTTTCTCCTATTTAAGAAACTTTCTCCTTCTCAGGTCCTCATTTATTAGGAACTCTGTTTAGAACAGTAGCATTCTGTTTCTGGCTATTCATCATAGTGAAAACACAGCAGCTGCAAAAAAAAAAGATTTGGGAAATACAATTCTTGTACACGGAGGAACAGTGTTTTGTTGCCTTAAGATAGGTAAAAATTAGATTGAGATGGATAACTTAGTGTTCAGCAAGTTTTTGGACCTTTCATGAGCTTGTATTCCTTGCAAGGAGCATCGAATTCGAATGTTTCTGTCAATATAGCTGTGCTGCAGGTTCTCATTTAAGTAGAAACCACCTTCTTGCAACAATTGTGTGAACAGATGTAATGGTTTACGTCACAGAACTTCTATACAGTTTAATTTGAACAAACTCAAGTATAGTCTAGTTCTGACAAAAAAAAAAGAGACTGGGTTGTATGGCTTGAAATACTTCTTGTATATATTTTTGAACATCAATCAAAACACTGATACTTTACCAAAACATGATCTTGAAAGATAAGTTATTGAATATTTCTTTTACCATGCTACAAAGGGGCAGCAATGGATGACCTGGCATTAATTCCTTTGTAGTGTTAACATGATATCACAAAGCATCTGAAGTCTGCTTATGTGGTTTATGATGTCACAGAATTCCTGGAAAAAATTATTTCTTTGTAACTAACTGCAGCTCATGAGCTGTTCCATATATAACCTTCACAATAGCAACCATCTGCTGAGAGACAGGCCACTCCCCTCTTTCTTTTTTTCCTTCATCACATCAAATTAGTGTGAGAATGATTTCATATGCATATGGTTTGAATACTACTAACAAAGCCAAAATGAACTCTGAAAGCCACTGAAGGAACCTTTTAGTACACTCTGAGACACTGTCCAGAAAATTTTGTTTGTTTTAAGTTTACAAACTTTCTGAACAGCTGAATGGTGATACTCAGAAGTTGCATATGTAAGATAGGGGAAAAAAACCCGCAAACTTATTGTGGGACTGAAGTTGCTGACAACCTGGCATTTCTGTTGCTGTGTACTTTGAATCTATTTGTGTGGTAAACATAGCAAAGTGGGGGGGGGGAGATTATTAACATTTTATGATCACATCCCATTTAACAGTTTAATGTTTTTATTGTCTTACACTTCCTTCAAGAGTTCTAATAGAGCTTTCTATACATGGGAACTGAAAAGTGAAGATAGATAGAATCATATTGTAAAAAGGACTATTGATGTGTTGATTAAAGTATGGTTCTTCTCTGAAGAAGGACTTCATAAAAAGTAGCAATTTAAAATTCTAGCCAATGACTTCAAAATCAGCTTTGCTCATTTTACATGAAAAAATCAGTTGAGGAGACAAAAGCAATGACCAGTCCAGCAAAATCTGCTTGGAATATGGAAAAACAAGTTGTGGCTAGCTTATTGCTGTAGATAATTAAGAACTAATAGGCCAAATATTGCCCTGAGTTTTTGGAACTGTGAGTCCTGAAACTGTTTATGCTTTACTTTTTTTTTTTTTTTTTGCTTCTCTTGGGGTTAAACAGGTGTGACTAAAAGCACATTTTGAAATACATGAGGTTTTGTTGCATAGTGAAACTTAAGTTTGCTTAGCAATGTTTATTCTTTAGTATGCTGCTTTCTTCTGCTTCTTTCATAGCAACCTTGCTTTGTGCTTCCATAGCTAGACCTGAATTGATATTCAATCTGTCTTAGACTTGTTTGCAGTATAGTGTGACTGATGCCATGACTGTAGTGCAAAATGTCTTCAAATATCAATTCTGTGGATTTTGAGCTGGAAAAATAAAATTATCCAGTCCTGCTCCACAGAACTGCAAGTGGTAAAATCATCGCCCTCCTAGTAAAATCAGTGAAGCTGGCTCTGATTATTCATGGAGTCAGAATTATTGAATAAATTACGTTTTAACAGCATGTAACTTTTTCTTATTATAACTGCATTTTAAATATGTTTTGGAGTATTTTCTTGCTTTTCGAAGCTTCATGGGCCTATACCTTTCCCTGAGCCTGTTTATTTTCATTGCTGTTCTACGAGTCATTGCCCCTTCGTTTGTTCAGCTTCACCTCTGAAGACAGCGTATCGTATGACTGCACTATGATGCTCTGATGCTCGTTTCACAGGATTGTGAAATGATCCTTAGACACCAGGCAGTTAAGCAGAGCCAGTGGTTTGCCTATATTATTCCAGAGTTTCTTATCTGTATAAAGCAAATGGTCAAAACTCTTCTACCTCTGAGCTTGGCTTTATTAAAGCAGCCCAAAATAAAATAGTACTAAAGCTTTAATTTCGTTACAGAATTTTCACCAACAACTTCAAGCATACGCTATTCCGCTATTCACCTACTTGCTCACATGCTGTATACTGCCATTTTCAGTTGTTCTAGCAGAACTGCTTTCTACAGCTGCACTGTGACTGCATTAGGAAACTGATCCAGGTTAAATATCTATGGTTTGCAGCCTTCTTTTTTTGAGCTGAATCAGTTCCCAAAACCAGTTAAGTTGTGCTGGCACTATTAAGGCTGGAAAAAAATATTGGGAAATATTGGGAAGACAATTCAGCCAAGATTTGTAGCTGTTCATATTATTCCTGGTAAAAGAATATTCAGCTTGCAGGTGTTCTGTTGAGAGACGTCCTTTCTGGACTGACAAGATAACACCTTCAATACCTGAATCAGGCAGGCTATTTTAACATCTAGAATGTTTCATACCAAAGCAGACAATGGAGAGGAAAAAAATAATATATTGGTATACCTAGTCTGAATGGCTAGGCATGTGGCTAGATAAATAATTACTCTGGAGTAACAGATAAATAAAGTATAGAAAAGAGATTAATGTACACAATTTAACTAGGATTTTTTAGTATTTTTAAACAGCTATAAATACGTATAGATTTAGTTACTAACTCAATAGTATTTATTTATTACTTTATTTCACTACCTTATTTTTCTGCAAGTCAAGTATTTATGCCCTGATAACTTGCAATAGTTTACTATACAAATAGTATTTTTAGTTATAAATCTTTAATCCCCTTATATATTCTATAGCTTTAGCCATTTATAAAATGAGGATAATAAGGAATTCTTTTAGTTTTAAGTTTCAACAACAGCTTGATATAGCTAGGTGAAAGAGGCTTTAGATGCTTAAAGACTTTTTTATATGTTGTTTCAGAAAGGTGCATGTGTGATGGCATATATAAAATATATTTGAAATAAAAAATTAAATACCTGAGAGCTGTTTAAATTTTTTCGTTCTGCATTTCAAATATATTTGGAACACCACTAAAGTCATACTGAAGCTGAGCATCTCTAAAAATTGTTTTTCCATATGTCTAGTTAAGGAGTTATGGCAGTAGCTATTTCAAATACATTTAAAGCCAAACCTTTTATGAAAATTCTGTCATGCCATGTAAAATTCTGATATTGGTTTTGCCAAGTTAATTTTTTTCTTAGAAGTAATGAAACTGTGAAATTCTGAAGCCTTATAGAAAGCTACCTAGCCAGAAAAAAAAAAATTAAAAAATGGTTTTACCAATGGGGATATCGGTAAACTCCTTTTGAAAAGTAGAGTGAAACTCACTAAATTAGTAAGTTTCCCTCTGATCAAGGTGCCCTTTTCTAGCAGTATTCCTCAGCACAGTAAGGCCAGCTGCTTTGCTGATCTACTCACTTTTCCTGTCTTGGAACAAGGATAGTCGCTTGCAGTACAATTTGTCCAGGTTAAAGTTATCCAAGTATTTGGCCAGAATGTGAGTGCCAGGTAATATATTTTGGGTTCTGCTTCCGTATTTATTGCAGGTGTAAGAGATTAAAAATTGCTAATTTTTAGGCTATAAAAAACTAAATTAATTTATTCAATGAACATCAAGGACTTTTTTTCTTTTCATTGTAGACACCAATGAATCAAGCCTCAACTCGATCTCACTGCATTTTCACTATTCACATCACCAGCAAGGAACCTGGATCTGCAACTATTCGACGCTCCAAGTTACATTTAGTAGACCTTGCTGGATCAGAACGTGTTACAAAGACTGGACTTGGAGGTCACTTATTGACAGAAGCCAAATTTATCAACCTGTCATTACATTATTTGGAACAGGTAAAATTGGAATAGTGTGAAACATTTCTCCCTTTACTACAGAATCACAGAATGGTCAGGGTTGGAAGGGACCTCTGGAGATCATCTAGTCCAACCCTCCTGCCAGAGCAGGTTCACCTAGATCAGGTCACACAGGATCACGTCCAGGAGGGTTTTAAATGTCTCCAGAGAAGGAGACTCCTCCAGCTCTCTGGGCAGCCTGTTCTAGTGCTCTGCCACCCTCAAAGTAAAGAAGTTTTTCATCATGTCCAGACAGAACTTCCTGTGTTCCAGTTTGTGCCTGTTGCCCCTTATCCTGTCACTGGGCACCACTGAAGAGTCGGGCCCATCTTCCTGACACCCATCCTTTAGATATTTATAAGCATTGACGAAATCGCCTCTAGGTGTCCTCTTACCCAGGCCACATTCCTGTTTAGCAGTGTGCAATGTTTTGGAAATCTTGATTCCAATATTCAATTAGTCTTAGGACTGTGTATTTGTTGCATTTTTTTAAATGCTTGAGTTGGTAGCTCTTAATTTGAAATAAAATATTTTCATTTAGGAAAAGTTTAACAATTAAACAGAAAGGTTACCATAGGTATACAGAGTAGTGTTTCAAAAATAATTTTCTTGGTTTATTTGAAATACTAAAGATATTTAGAAATTTTCGTTCTTATGTTCACCCCCTTCCACAGCTGGGATCAGCAACTATCATTCAAGAAATTAAGCTATTTCCAGGTTTGAATACTTAATATTGTTTTCACAGTACAATAAACACATTCCTGTTGCCAGAAATTTGTTACTTTTTTTTTGAGTTATGGAGAATACAGGGTTTTTTTCCAAAAGCTTCTTTAAAAACTTTTATATATCACAACAGCAGGTCTGTGAGGCTGTCATTTAGTGGGAGAAAGTGTGTGTCTGTGATGGGGAATACTCAACTCTAAAATTCAGATTTGTCCCTTTTAATTTGTTCTCCTTTATATATGTTATTTAGAAAAAATTACACTTGAGGAAATACTTTAAAACAGAAAATTTTGTGAACAACTATTTGTGAAAACTTTTTAAAATTAAGATTAGGAAATATAGCTGATTGTTCTACTTAAGAGAATATTACTCTTTGTTTTGTGTGTTTTTCTGTTAACAAGAACAAATGTCTTGGAATTTATTTAAACTAGTCAGATATTTCATCTGACAAAGAAGAGGCTTTAAAGCACAGCAGATGGCAGTCAGTCATTTACCATTACACTGAATTTTTTTCATACCCCCCATTTTTAAAAATATTACCTTGAAGTGAAATGTCATTATTTCGGTTGTACTCATGGGAAGCGGTATGGGTAAGTGATTCTAAAACAGACCTCTTCAGAATCACACAGACTGTGCTCAGGATACTACTTATTTACTGTATGATTTTTATGTATTTGTAACATAACATTGCATGAGCTTCTGTGAGACTGAATTTAATGATGTGTTTATTGGGTCTTGAGATACTCAGGTTTGAAGTGCTGTTAAAGCATAAAATACTAATATTGTCAGGCAAATTTTTAGTCCTATTTTAGAATAAATACAGTTAGAGGTAAGAAGGAGGTTTCTGTCTGGTATTGCATATTAGACCTGCTGGTATTTAGAAAAAAAACCCAAAATTACAACAAAAAAACTCCCCAAAAATCAAACTCAAAGTTTTTTTTCATATCAGAAAGATAACAACACCTTCTTTTTGATCATATAAAAATGAGATAATTTTCTGATTATGACATTTGATGGGCTGTTAAAAGAACCAGGTTCAGATCCTATACAGGTGGTCTCTGCCACTTTGTGAAAGAACATAATTTCCCTGTCATTCAGATTTCTCATCTTTCTATTCCGAATTCCTTGATTGGATTGTAAAGATTGATTTAGTGATTTAGGTGCGATTTTACAAAAGGGACTTAAAGCCATGATCTTCTCTGTCACATGACAGTACAGTGGCTTTTGCATCATGAGTACTGGTCACATAGGTTTTCAGTGCCACTGTTGAGAGGATTCAAATCCTACCTGGGCTACAGACTTCCTGCATGAACTTCAGAAAAACTGAACTTCTCTGTAATAGAGTTCCCATTTCTAATGGAAATAGTGTATCTTCTCTCTGGCTCTTTTCCCATCTTGTCTGTTCAATTGTAGTCTCTATGTGGCAGAGACTGGGAGTCTTATTAACACATACATTAGACTACTGTGAGGTTTCTATGCAATATTATGTATAAAAATTTCCATCTAAAAGATTGTAGTATGTGAGATTTGAAAACCTTGATCCAGGAATGGGTTTCCAGGTTCCTTTAAAGATAGTAATTTTCATGTTATGCCTTCTCAGGGCTGCCAGTGCAAGATCTATACTAAGAAATTTTAACTTTCTGAAGACCACTGAGGGAAGCTAGTGCCAACCAAAATGTTGCTGCTAAATTTTCTAAAATAACAATTTTAAGTAAGTGCAGCATAAACAAAACATGTGCTGGTGTGTAATATTTCTTAAAGGAAAAATGACTCCTAATCATTTAGGATAGATTGCACAACTCGTATAGCTAGTTTTTTCAGTACAGTGCTTGGCCAGTTAACAGTTCAAATCTTTTATATCACTGCAGATCATGGGGTAATATAGCTTTTTATTTAATAATTATTAGGTTCCATAATGTAAACAGCTGAGAAGAGAAACTGAGAATAGTAGGTGTACCATTTCCTTTTTGGCCACGGCATATATATTCTAAACTGAATTATTTATTTCCAGCAGTACATTGTAATCATGAACCCTTTTATTTGTGTTTTACTTTTCAAGGCATGTTCTCAGAATTAAATGTATTGACCCCTCCAAGAACCATGTGCTTTAAGGATGTGTAATTTTAAAAGCATGCTTTAGCAAATAGTAAGGAATTTTTTACTTGAATACTATCCATACTTTATTATTATGATAGAAAAAATATGAGGAAGATTTTAAGTAAATTCCTGTGTCTTTGGAAAGTCTATGGTTTTTATTCTGTGTTCAGTTTCCATGTTAGTGAGAGTCTGTAAAGCTAGGGTATAATAAAATTAAATTTATTTGGTCTTTCAGGTTCAGCTCCTATGAAGACATATAAACACACTGAAATTATTTCAATAAAATCAGTGGGTTTGCAGCTAACTGGGTGTATAAGCATACTTTTCTTGTATCAGAAATTTTGATTCCTGAGCAGATCGTTTTTATTCTGTGTCAATCATTAACAGACATTGTAAATTTAAAAGTATTTTCCATTTTTACTATTATTTCAGGTAATAATTGCCCTTGCAGAGAAAAATCGGTCCCACATTCCCTACCGAAACTCTATGATGACCTCAGTGCTAAGAGACAGCTTGGGAGGAAACTGCATGACTACCATGATAGCAACGATCTCTATAGACAAAAGAAACATAGATGTATGTTATTTCCATCTATTGTCAACAAAAATATTTTCACCTCTCTGAAGATCCTGCTCTTTTGACTTTTATTACAGTTTGCAATTCAAGTATGCATGCTTTTATTCTTATCCTTACAAAAAAAGTTTCAACTTTGCTTCCAGGTGTTAGTTTTATCAGTGGAATTTGCAGTAAGATGTAGACAAATCCTTTGAAAATGTGCTTTTCTCTAAGTAATCTCGAGTCAAAGAGCAATTGGGAAATATATTGCACCTAGTAATGAACCATTTTTATTTTTTTTTTAATTTACTGTTTTCCTAATTAATAAATCTTTGAATTATGAAAAGGCATTTCCAAGTAATTTTCCACAGGACATACCAATAAGATCTATAAGTAGGTTATGGATCATACTGAAATCCTTGGCAAAATTTCTGTAGACTTTGAAGTTCAGATTTCATTGAGTATGCTAGACAACTGGAGAGTTTGTTGGCGGGGAGAAGGAATTGGGTGGAGTGATTTGAGATTTTTGAAAATTTTTCAAATACTTTTGTCTTGCTTCATCAATTTCTTGCACTGGAATTACATGTAGCGATGTTTTTTTCCTTTGTTTACCAAAATATGTTGTGATGTGAATACACAGAACCCTACTCAGAGGTATTTATAATCTATTCCCTGATTTTCCATAGCATCAAAGTGTTCTAATGCAAATAAGCAAGAAAAACCTATTAAGCATAAGACTATTTTCTGAAATACAGTGGAAAGCATCATACTAAAACCATATCGTACTTCATCTAGTTGAAAACTTTTTTCTTTAGAAAATGGACTTTCCTGTTAAATGAAAACAGATTTAGACTTGTAAACATATAATTATTCAAGCATGATGTCTGATTACAAATGCAACTGGATAAGTTTGTTAATTTTTTTTTTTTTAAGGTGTGTGGGATATGCACCCTTTCATATATCAGTTCATCAGGTGCATGTATCTCACATTGCAATCTGGATTTCTATTTTGGGAATATTTAGCCCAAGCAATTAGCCAGAGTAAGCTACTGACAGTTTTCTTGTTCTTGCTCTAACATATAACATCTACATAACAGACCTTCTTCAAAATAAATAAAAAATTCCCTACCCTGCTCCTCAAAATATGATATGCATGAGTTATATTAAAACAGATGTGAAGTCAATTACTCAACATTAGAAACTGTCAGAATTAGGGTAGCTGCAAAATCGTAATTTGGAATTTTGAGAGTCATTATGAGTAGTCCTGTTTCGTTTGCTTTTTTGTTTTTTTGTGTTTCCACTGGATATACATTTCATTCACAAAGGAAGCACAAGACAGAATTGCCCCCCAGTATGAATTGAAGTTGTATAATAAAAAGAACTTTCCTAAGGACCCAAATTTGTCTCGCAAGAAAGCAATGAAGCAGAGAATTAAAAGTAATAAAGGGCATTCCCATGAAGAGAACAGATAGCATATTATCCTAGAGAACTAGATTATATTCTTACTTCTACCAAAGAGTTTGTATACAACTTCATATATCACCTACATCACATCTTTGATGCAAGGCTTGTGGAGTGCTTCAAAGATGTTGATTCTGAATTGTAGATATATTAATTATAATAGCTGTAATTGAAGTTGAATGAAAGCTGTTTTGAACAAAAGATTGTATAATAAATATTTTAATTTTTTTTGCGTTTGGTACTTTTGACATCAATTTCCCTTCTGTTAAATGTAGTCATTCCACCTACTTGGAGCAAAACAATACCTAGAGGGTTAATTGATTAATTTTTGTGAAGCTCTCAGCTACTGTAACAATAAGCATGGCAGAAAAAAAATGATTAGGAAATGAGTAGCTGTCAGCTTTAATTACCAATTTGGTGACATAGAATAGATTGTAAGCTTACATATTGTACACTGAAGACTGAATTGATTAGCTACTCATTAATTTAACGTGCTTCATGCTGAATGGAGCAAGGGGTCTGGTGGAAATGTATATGTATGCATTGTACATATAATTGTACTTAATATATGTATAGAACTTAATTAAAATTACATTAGCTGATCATCATAGCACAGGAGTGATACAGCAGAGGCAAAAAGAGAGTGCAGCTAAGATTGTGTGCAGCTCTCTTAGTTATAAGACCTTCCTTTCCTTGAAAACTCTGATTTTTTTTGTGTGTATATATTCTGTCTTTGCCAGTAAACACTTGTATTTTTCTATCTAGGTAACCTTAATTCAGATACCACTCCTATAAGCCCTGAGACAGAAGTCCTGTGTAAAAAGAGTGTATGATCATATATTTAAATTAGTATTTTCATATGTTAGAGGACTCAGAACTGAAGAATTACTTTGATTCTGAAATTCAAGTCTGTAGCAGTAGTAAAGTTGTCTTAATGAAGGGGTTATGTGTGATTTCTTGCATTTTAAATCTAGACTGGCATATCTCAGAAAATTTTATCATACAGTCTATCAAGCATCGTTGGAACTTCTACTGCATGATACTACTGCATGATGTTTTATTCTTTGAGCTAACTGAGATCAATTGCTGGCTTTATCCATTGTAGATTATTTCCCCAGCAGGGTCTGGCATGTAAGTATTGGCTGAGCTCCAAGGACAGAACAATACTTACGGATCCTTGGTTTCATTCTGTGCCCTAGACAGGAGTATGCGCTGGTTGTCACAGAGTTTATTCCACAACCTCAGTCTTGTATCTTTTTTTTTTTTTTCCCCTGCTTTCCTGTTCTCCTGCACCTCATTTTAGCTCATCTGACATTTTTTTTATCTGGTATCATAGTTCTGTATGCTTCCTAGTTCTGAGTCTCCCAGCTTGTTTCTCATCTGTCCTGGACTTCCACTGTTATTCCCTTCATCTCTTTTCCTGGCTTCTATTACATACACTTATCTAGTCTCACTTTAACAAAAAAAATGGGTTTAGTTATTTTTTTTTTCTCATCATTGAAAAATTTTTGCCTTTTAAATACTATGGCTTTCTTAGATTTTAGTGCCAACTGGGGTCTCATTTGAAACACAGTTGATCAGGGCATTGACTAGGTCATTTAAATATGTACTCTGATTTGACAGTTTTATAAGTCACTGTCATTAATACTCTAACCTAATTTCCCTTGAATATTGTTGTTTTGGAATATGAAATGGTACATTAGTTCTGTAAAATACACTAAGCTCAAAAACCCAGTTTGACTTCATTAGCAGTCTGTCCTAGTTACTTTGTGCAAAGCTAACAAACTGAAGTTTTTCTTTTTTCTCTTTATTTTTCTTCCAGGAATCTATATCAACCTGTAGATTTGCACAGCGAGTTGCTCTTATTAAGAATGAAGCAGTTCTTAATGAAGAAATTGACCCCAGATTGGTGAGAGTTGACTTGGGGGTAGAGGGAAGGAGATCGCATGTTTTAATAAATAGCAGTCAAATAGATTTTGAGGATTTTATACTGAATCATCCTGTTAAATTGCTTTTAGATGCAAGTTCAAATTTTTGTATAAAATAACTATTATTTTATTTTTTCTTTTAAACATAATTATAATTAAATGAACCTTTATAAAGCCCCTAAAGGCTTTCTCAGCTCTTAAGGCATCTGAGGAGCAATGGTCACTCTCATTATTGTCTTTGTGTTGCTTCTTTTAGGCTCTTAGTTTCTAAATCATAGTCACAGACAATTGGCTGTCCCTAAAACGCTTAATAAAGTTTACTAAGATTACTATTCACTTGATGAAGGCATGCTGCTTCACTGGAACAATTCATGTATTAAAAAGCTAACATACAGATACAGGCCTTCCTTCAGATTGGCCCAAGGAACATTTTAGCTAGGAGGAAAGAACTCTGTGAAGTTACCATTAGGAAAAAAGAAAGATAAGTGAATGAGGTTTAGAAATACAATTTCTACATTAAAGCATTAGGCTTATGTTCACATCCCAAAGAGCAGCAGAGGAGCTCTGCAGAGTGGGTCGGAGATTTAGGAAGTACAGAGAAGGATAGAGGTAATAATCCACATTGGTAAAGCACAAAGCATTGCCACATAAAGATGATTTTATATGCCTCTATCTTGTTATATACCAGATTTGTTTGAAGATGTGCTCTGTGATATAATTTCTACTATATTAAGAGGCCTGTGTTAGTTTTTTCAATGTAATTTTCTGTATTACCTGGAAATTTAGTTTACTTTGTAAAAATTAAGTACACATATTAAGGATTGTTTAATTCAACATAGTATTGCAGATAATGATAGCTACTGGATCAGTTGGATTGCATGTTATATATCAAAGTTGTTTTCTGATATGGGAAGTGTTTGACTGAGGTTACGCTGGTATCTGGTACATTCCTCTTGAATGCTACACTGCAGAATGCTGGATTATATAATGTAAGAAGCATTTGTTGGCTAAAAGTTAGGAGATTAGATAGTTATTTCAGTCATTAACATATTTCAGTTATTGTTAGTGACTGTGCTTTTATTTTCTCTTGTCCTTGAAGTTCAAAGGGAACAGGAGATTCTTGTCATGTTTTCTGCTGGTTTTCTTTTTTAATTTTTTTTTTCTTTCCAAACAATTTCTAACAGCAACAGCATCACACACACACAAAAAAATCAGAAACAAACCAAAACAGTAGGCACTGAGCAACTACTTCACTTCTGTCTGTCCTTTTTTCTTTCCTATGTAGGCTTTAAAGTAGCAACTTTACTTAACGATTTTTTTCATGAAATCAAATGCCATTTATTTGCAGTATTTATCATCTGGAAGTTGAATGCATGCTTTATAAAAGGGGTGCATAATACCTTTTGATACATCTGTTGGACTCTAAAGGTCTTTTCCCAACCTAGGCGATTCTGTGATCTAAGTTGTCTGACTGTTGTGTAAACTTTATCCTTCATAATGGAGACTTCCTGACCATCTGACTTATGAAGAAGGTGAACTTGTATGTACAGTACTTGTACAATGTGGCTTTGAAGCTTTCTCACTCATGACCAATGGATTTGGTTTAAACTGAAAACAAACCCGTTGAGCCTGAATTAAATCTAATCTCCTCTGGCATTCACTTAAAAATAAAAATTAAAATATCATGCTTCTGTAGTTTTTTGTTTGTCTTAATAATATTTCAAAATCAATATTTTATCCATATCCTGAAAATGGCATTTCTGTTGTTGTCAGATTGAGGTTAATCATGCTAACAAATTTGAACATTGAATAGGGATCATACTATCAGTTCATCTTTCTGGCTTTTTATACTCCAGCCCCATATTTTATTTTGATTCAATAATGGGCACAAACTAGGTCAGAGTGTGGCATCAGAGTGAGGCAACCTAAAATTAGGTTAAAAAGTTTGATCTACAATATTCTTGAACTCTTGCAACATCTGTGATTGACAGTTCACTACCTTAATAGATTCTTAAATAAAATATTCTATGTCAGGCTTTCTTACTTTACAGTTACAAATGTGTTACTGGTAAGTTTAGAGTTAAAAGAAATAATCGTATGTATGTTTAGAATATTTTGATTTTTAAATTAAAAATACCTATGCAAAGTTCAGGAAGTCATGGTTAAATTTAAACATTAGAAGAAATACAAATGTTTGAAGGAATTTTAACATCCAGTGAAAATATATCATCAGTTTCAACAATCTTATTTCTAGAAAGTGCATGCAATCAAGGATGATTCATTTTTCCTTGAAAACATTCTTCTCTTGAAAACTTGTTTTGCACATGGAATCAGTGTACTCATATCCATCTAAATATATTTGACTCCTGATACATTTGAGCCACTATAAGGTGGTGCATCATTAATATGATCAATAAAGAAAAAGAAAGCTCTTTTTATTCCTGTGGCAAATTATTTTTCTGTTTTGCAAATAATCTTTTGAACTTTTTCTGTACAGCACTGTTTTCTAATACATAGAATTTACTCAGTTTGGAAGACTTTTCTTGGTTTTATAAATGGATAATGGAAAAAAGTGCTTGGTGATTGTTTTTTAAAAAAGAGATGTTTAAAAAAAAAAAAAAGAGAAAATCAAAGTATAATATTTCCCTAAACTCAGCCTTTTAATGCAAAAATCATAAACTAGCTATTAATTTGTGGGTGATACTTGTTTTACACCTTGCTGTTTGTAGATGATTATCCAGCTGAAAAAGGAGATCCAGGAGCTGAAGGATGAGCTGGCACTGGTGACTGGCAAGCAAAGAACATCAGAGCTTTCACAAGAAGAGCTACTTCAGTAATGGCTTACATTGTTTTCATTTTCTTTTTTTGTGGTGATACTTTTCATCAATTTCTTTGTTGGCATAAATATTTAAATTCCTCTCAGAGTTTTAAACTTCTCTGAGTGAATAATAAAGCAGTTAGGTGCCAGGTTAGAATGGCAGTTTTCCATGGAAGGCTATATAAGGCTGCTGGCTCTGTTTTTGCAGCCTCAGCTTAGAGGAAGTGAAGTAAATGCAAAGGATGGGAATGCCTGTCAGATGCCAGGCAAGAAGTGTTGTAAAATAGTGCAGAATAAAAAACCTGTCTTTCTGAAAACTGTATATATGATCTGAATAGAATTCAAGAAATATTCTTTGTGTTGAGACCTGCTGCAGTGTTATTTTCACATATGCCAAGAGAAATCTTACATTTCTGATATGCAAATAATGTCTTAAAGAGCCAAATATTCAAGTTTTTTACTGAGCATGCTATTGAAAATGCATGGTTAATTCACATAAGTGTTGTAGCATCTTACAGATTTTTATAACAGGTCAGTACAGTATGTAAGAACTTTCTATGTATAAGGTAGAAATATTTACTTAAGTTTAAATGTTCACAATAACTAAATTCGGTTCCCAGCTTTGAAAAATTAAATGACTCTGTAGGATAGACCTGTTTAGTCTCTGTGCCTCATCTGTACAAAGAAAGTAGTAACTGCCTAGAGATTTTGTTGGTTAGTATATTAATGGTAGCTAAGTTGAAGCTGTGAGAATTTTTTGTCTTGTTTTAATTTCTCTTGGAACTGGTCCAGAAGAAAACTACCAGTGATAAGTTTCCCCTGACATCCAGGAGATTCTGGATACATGACAGCAAGCTGGTACTTTGACTTTGAGTTTCTCATGTAGATTGTTGTTGTTATTAATTCTAGTTTTGACAGTTTTGTTTTGTTTTAATTCAGAGACTAAATGACATCTGTACCAAGGATGAAGAGCTAGATAGCATTATATACCTTTATTTTACACCATTAATCTGAGTCGTTTTCAACATAGTCAGTTACCAGTATAATCTTTTAAATAGAAATGTCCCCTCAGTTCCTTGTGGGTTAATATTTTGTTGATCATTCTGCCCAAAAGTATGGGAGTCAAATGCACAAAGAATGTTACAGGATATCACCGGATGTGACAAAAGAAAGCCATAAAAAGAAAATGAAAAAAACCCCAACCAAGAACAGAGAAGTATCTCTTTCTCTACATGCAAAATTAAATGCCCTTATTAGCCAGTTTCTTTTTAACCTGACAGAACTAGTCCTTCAGAAGATGAGTGACTCTGACTTATTCAGATATACTTAAAAAATATATATGTCCATTTAAAGATTAACTTTCCTAACATTATTGTAAAAATCTGTCACATGAATTTTCTACTGTGGTCTTGTTTGATGTTTAGTTTGTACAGAGAAATTGGGTTTTTGGAAATCCTTTGGCTTTTTTAGGCCTCACCCATGAATCTTACTTCCTAAGATTTTCTACCTGATTTTTTTCCATGAAAATGGCAGTCTTATAAATGGGAATGGGTTCACAGTTTATGAAAAATTTAATATGAATATACAAAAGAAAACTAGGAATGTATCTGTATATAGTTGCACCATAATGTACATCCGGGAGGTTTTGTTTCAGAAATGTGTGACTAAAAAGTGTATCAGTTGTTTTTCCTTTTATCTATATAGCACAATATACAGTGAATTATGTTGACAGAAAAGGTTGCTTCTGAGATCATAGCAAGGAATTTTACATCCCATTCCTCCATGAAGAAGCAGGGAGGAGACTTGAATGAATTTTTACCTGTAATAAGACCCAGAAAGAAAATTAACAAAGACCTTATCTATATTAGGACAACACAAAACTTTAAGTTTAAATTTATCATGTATTTATGTTTACTCAGGCTCATGTCGCACGTGTTCATTGTTTCAGAAAGAAGGTCTTTCTTGGAACAAATGCTCTGCAATTAAAATATAGAACAAAACTTGAGTACTGCTGACTGAGATACAATACTTTTCCTGAGGATCAATAATAAACAAGAAGGACCTCAAGCAATTAACCTCATCAGTCATAAATGCCATATAATGGCCTTGTTCAAAAACCATGGTTTCTAACGTAGACTTAAAATGGAAAAAAGAAGTGGATATACAGAGTTTTTTATGAGTAGCATAGTTTCAAACGGAGAGCAGAAGATACTACTGGAGAATAATTGTCATATACATGAGTCAGACTGGCTCCATGCTGTATGCTGTAGTTGAATGGAAAGTTGAAAGTCAATCTTTTTTTGAAACACTTCAAGTAGGGGAAAATAGCATATGTCAGGTATTGAGTTTTGCCTTTATGTGTTCTTGCAAGCAGAGCATTCACAGGTAAGCAACTGATGTGGACTAAACACTCAAAAGTATAGTGAAATGATAGTGAAAAAGTCACTTCTTCAATGAAAGTATCTTTCGGTGGTTTTAAACACTTATGCATTTTGAGCTTACTTTCGTATGGTGATAATATTTCTGACCATGCTGGTTTGCATCAGTCTGAGCCTCTTGTCCATAAATATCCTGAGCATTTATGAAAATCAACATATAGCATCTGTATTCTGTCTCCGGTTAGAGTCTATCAATGCATAACACAGGAAATCTTTATGAAAATTCTGTTTGTTGAGACTGGCCATCTGAGTTTGGAGCTACTCATCTGGAGAGTTTGTTCTCATTAAAGAATACAAGTGAGTAGTCCAAACAGAAGTATTGATTTAGATAAGGACTGATAAGATCATGATTTACTATTACTGGAAAATGTCTGTGTTGTGTTTTGCGTCTAGTTTTGCATCTACAATGAAACCTAAATAATATTACTTATCAGAAAACATATGGATCAGATTGTTATGACAGAATAGAAAAAGAAACATGGTATAGGTGTTAATGCAACATAGTGTTGCACTTTATTTGGAGTTGCCATCCAAGAGTTGTTCTTAGGGGAGTGGTACTGCAGGGGATTCCAGACAGAATAATTTTTTTTGATTGATGTTTTTTTAACATGCTCAGAGAGGAAATTATAATTACAGTCATTATAGCTTTCAAATAGTATTTAGACATTTCTCCTTAGTTAGGATATCTTCTGTTTAAACTTAAACTGAATCTCGACATGTATCTGTGTGTGTGTGTGTGTGTGTATATATATATAAATAACCCAAGTTTACATACTTTCCAAAAATTCTTAAACCTTAACTAAGATCTTTCTATGATTTATTCTATTACAAATAGATAATTAACTGGTCAGGAGAAGTGTTACTAACTATAGTCTCATAAAAAATGGATGTGTTAATTCGTATTCTGATTCATCGTACATATTTCAAGGGAGGTCAGAGCAAAATTAATCTTCTGAAAGCACCCTGTGCCAATTTCTTTATTCTTTGATTCTGAATGCAGATGATCAAAGGTACAAAACTTGTCAATGAAAAACTACATGCGCTAAGTACATATTTATACCTCTCTGCACAAGTCATTATCTCAGTCACTTTACAGTAGAAGATGGATGCCAAAATGAATCTGTGTTCAGTGGTATATCTGTAGATCCAATCATAATTTTTAGTGTAATAAGATGGTTATGGTAATGCATAGATTTTTGTAATCTACATATGTTGCACGAAATAAATTTTAGTGATTGCCCTGGAGATAATATTATGTTAAAATGGTATTTTTTATGTTTCTTGACTTACCAAGTCAGGAAATGCCAAATAGTTCTTAAAATAATGAGCTTCATTCCACTTGTTTGTTTACAGGGTATTCCAAATGAAATTAGTGGGCAACTCAATGCAATTAAAATTGCTAAATGGCTGAAGTTAGTATGTGAATAAGCTGTAGTTCATTCTTCATTGTGTTTTTCTCAAATCAAAGATGTTTCTTCAGAGATTTTTTTTTAATTATTATTTATTTAGTGGGAGGAAAAAAACATCTGTCAAATAGGCTTTCCTCATGATCACTACAACGTCGTATTGTCGTTCACTAAGTTTAAAACAAAACGGAAAACAGATGCTCTTGCCTTTTCTTGTGAATGCTAGACTATAATACAACACAATTTATTGTTTCTGTAAATAAAGCTACAGCTGTCTGGAATTCTTGTCAGAATTCTGTGTTAAATGGTAAGCATTTACATTACTATGTCATATTTTTTATTTTATTATTTTATTCTCATAAATGTTAAACATACATGAATTCTGCTGCTCTCATTTTGTTTATTTAAAAACCACAGCAGAAAAAATTGAGCTAGACTACATAAGTGGTTCAGAACATAGTTCATAAAATGCTTCCAAAATCTGAATTGCTTACTTTGGATCTTACCATCTACTTCCTCAGCTGTAAAGGGCTGATCTCTAAATATTTCTTTGAGCTAGAAAAAAGAAAAATAAAAAGAACACTGAACTATTTTTAAAAAATATAGTAAATAACACACCACAAATAGAAGGAAATTTTACACACAGACTTCTGTATAATGCTTTAGAATAGAATTAAATGGCATTCAAATATTTATATATATTTTTTAGAAACATGCCAAAATTAAAAAGGGAGAGTCCTTTTTGTTTGAATCATTTGGGATTTTTTATTTATTTTTTTTTTGCTATAAATGAGCTCACTAGCAATTTACAATGTGTGCCCAGAAAGTCAGGATTTCAAATCGAAGTCCTGTGTTCCAGAGCACCCACGCTTCCAGAGCCTTTGCCAATTGGAACGCTCTAGGAAAAGGACCGGAATTACTGGCTTAGCACTTTAATTTATTAATAACTTTACCTTATTTCTTTCAGATACATATGTTATTACAGACGCTTCTATTTTTTACTTCAACAGTCATACATTGTTCATCTTGCTCAAGTCCTGGATTTCTCATTACTTCTTTCTGTCTTTCATTTTTCTGTTTCAACATTGTGACATCTGTATGCTATCATGGTATTAACAGTATTGCACTGTTGTACAATATAGAGCTTTAACAGTTACTCATACTTAAGCTGTTGAACAAATGGTTTCATTTACAAAGCAGAGCAAATGTTATTTGCTGATGTCGGTGTTCAATTTCAGTTGCAAGGTGGAAGAAATAGAAGCGTACTACCTTGCCTTATGTCAGCACAGATTTGCAGACCATGGATTTGTGTGGAAGTTAGCAGACTGACTGACATAAGCTGTGTCAGCAATAGTCAAGGCAAGAGAAACTGCCTTAACTGTAAAGTGGTCTTAAAATGTCTCACATTAACATCTAGCTTACATGCATGATTTAGAATGCTATTAAATCAATGTATTTCTCTAGAGGGCATTTTTTTCTCTTAACATGTTCTGAAGTCTTTAGTGACAGCACAGGAAGTTCAGATTCCTAGTGCAGCTACCTAAGCTGGACACTCAGTCAGTGTAAAGACTTTTCTTTGATCTTGCTATTTTGTTGCAAGGTCACTGACCAAAGAATTAGAAAAAAATATATAATTTAAAGTGATCACCTTTTAAATTGCAACTATTGAGAGATAATTTAAAGTTCTTTTCAAAGATTAGCAAACTTGTTTTATCATGGGGGGGGGGAAAAAAAGAGACTATGTACTATGTCTCATTTTCTAATGTTCAGAAGTACACCAGTCATCTAATATCATATGGTTTCAAGAAGGATAATGGAAAATAATAAGTATAGCTCATATTAGTGAGGTGTATGGAGAAAAGATAGCATAGCTGAATTTGATTATTTAGCTGTTTGAAAAAATCTTCAAGCCAATTTCCAAAAATATGTGTTCAAAAGTGATCATAGCAGGATTTTCGATCTCACTGAAGTTAGTTGAATGCTTGGTCAGCTTGAGTGGCTTTTGAAAATACCACTAAATACCTGTTTGCATCTTTTGGCACTTTAAATACTTTTTTGAAAACCTTTTTCTTCTGAGCTTTTGCATCTAATTAATAACTTGTAAGTGACACTTTACACAATTTTTTCAAAATTGCCTCTCTTCTATACTGTAATAATGTTTTGGTGTTCATCTGTATGAGTTCTTTTGACTTCCTTGCATAGTTTTTATGCTTTGTCTTGTGTTTTTTCTTTTTTATTTCAAGTTCTGGCTGCTTTCTCCTTAGAGATATTTATATTTTTCAAATTTTCACTTTTTTTTTTTTTTCTTTTGCTACTTTTAGGTATACTCTAGTGATTAGAATATGACTACTGTTATGGCCACAAATATTAGCTGTCAGTGGGTAACAGTTCTTTATGTATGTGCTTTTGGTTTGTTGTTATAAAGTGCTGTTAAAGAAGGAAATCATCTACTCAGCAAGGTACTTTACATGTTTCTTTTCTGTAAAAACTTTCTATGTGTAGGACTAGTATAGGTGTTTTTTCTTCACTGTATAACCCATTCTTAGTATTTTTATATTCCATGCCAAGTGTCCCCTTGACTTACTGATACAGAAATTTAGATCTCTGTGCATTTCATCATTGGAATGAATGATTTTCCAATGTGCAGAAGCTCTTTTTCTCTGTTTCCCACATTGTCACTATCTAATTCAGAAGAATCTCCTCACTTGAGGAGGCAGGAAAAATGGTTTTACCCATATGTCTAATAAAAAAAATGGATTATATCTAAAATAGGAGGTGTATGCTTCTCTATGGCGCAGTGCAAGTGTTTAATGATAATCATTCATCTGTGTGTATGATGCTGTCTGCTTTATGAAATTAGAAGCCCTATGTTGAAAATTTTTACTCTCACATAACTGAACTCGAAACAACCAAACAACCAAACCTGAAAAACCCAAATATTTGATGCCAGCTTGAATTTAGGTAATCTCTTTGGATGCCAGCCTATTTGCTATGTAAAGAGGCGGCATATAAATCCTAGTTGCTGCCTATAGTATTAATAAAATGCCCATGATATTTAAAAATCTATTTCTATTCATTATCAATACAGAAGAGTTTGCTTTAGCTCTATTAACAGTTATTTTATAAGCACTTGGCCACTGCTGAAAATACCAGATAATTAGGAATAGGACATTAGGAAAGCCCATTTGGTCGAACAAACATGTTCATAATAGACCAATAAATACCAACCAACATTCAATATATATAAAAATCAGTTTATATTCATACATGTAAATCATTGGCCATATTGCTGTTTTTTCTATTTTCATCAGTTCTTTTTACTTCTTTAAATATCAGAACTTAAAATTTCTATGTCGTCTGTGGCTCTTTGGTTTTGGGTTGTTTTTTTTTCGTTTTGTGAGATATCATGACTTCCTCTTCAGGAACATTACTGTATTGGTAACATTATTCAAATCTTACTCACAAGCTTTATCTTCACCATTTAATGGAATTGCTATCTATGCAGGCTTATGAGAAACTTGAAAGTTTAAAGGTTTTAATATTTGCTTGTGGAAGTATCATAGGATTCATTTCATTATACCATCTCAAAGGACAGTAGTTTTCCAAACTTGAATATATATTAGAAAGCTCCAAAATCATCTTTAAGAGCTTCAAATTATAGAAGCGGTAAAATTTTGAAAATCTGAAGCATTTGTTTTCAAGATTAATTTAGGTTTCTAGTACTTTGCTTCAAATTATTTCCAATGGTATTTCTGAGGCTTTCCAACTCATTGTCTGAGACTTTTACAGTGTTTAAGAAAACATCTTGCAGGATCAGTCCCAATATATGTAATGTGATTGGATTAAATATTCTGGAGTTGTGCATGATTTCTAGAGCACTTTTAGATAAATAGGTTCATAAAGTATGTGTAGATGTGGAGCTTTAACAACAGACATCATTATTAAACTTAATTTTCAAAATGAAAAAAATTATATGTAATATGTTACTAATAGGAAAGCTATTGCAAAAGTATAGGTAAGCAAACTGCAATTGAAGCAATCTCTCCTAATATCTCAAGTGTTTCAGTAGGTGCTTTGCTTGCAGCCAATTTTTCATAAACTTGAATTTCCATTTTGCTTGTCACAGAGTTCAGAGTTGACACACAAAATTAATTGTTCTTTAAACGAACTTAATTTTTATAGATAATATACAGTGTCAGTGATCAGGGGTTAAAAGGCAAGCTCTCCCAGAAATGAATCATGGCACATAAAGCAAGGTCAAAATGAGTCCTTCCAAAACTCTTTTGAGACCATGCATCCTGCATGCTATTGAGAGCTCTAGACTTTAAAAACATACTCTCAGTTGGCTAGGAGTGCTTTTCTGATGCATTTCAGCTGTGTAATTTGCATTCTGGTTCGTGCAAACATATGACTGATTCAGAAGTGGATTTTTTGTTAAAAAGGTGTAAGTCTGGTATTTAATGAATGGATAAAACTGAAGTAGCACAGAGTTCATCTAATCATTCTGGCATTGGGCTATCAAAAATGCATGGAATTTAAAGTGCATAGAAATCTTTGTGATTTATGTGTGGTCTAGATGGTAAAAAATAAAAATCCCATAGAGTGGAAAGTAACAGAAAAGAAATAGTTGATAATGTAATAGCTGTCTGTGAGCTGCAGTACAGTATGCATTTACACTGTTTGCAAAAAAAAACCCAACGAACCCCCCACAGAATAAAAAAGGAAATGCTAGGCCAAGATTTCAAGACTGGTTCACAGTCACTAACCAGAGAGCAAAGTTAGTTTAACATGTTTCCATCCCAACTGTTTGTCTGCTTTTCTTTAAGTTTTCTTCCCAGCATCAGTGTAAGCAGAGGCTTGTGCTTGACAGAGCTTGTGTTTCCATTCAGAGTTTGGTATTGTGATTTAAACTCACCTGAATCAGCACTGTAATACCTTTCTTTTTTTACTATGTTAATATGTATAAGACCCCTATCAAAATGAGTTTTAAATTAATCTCATAAATTATGTTATACTGTTCTCTTGGCATTGACTTAGAGAAATTTTTTGTGTGTGGAATTTTTTACTTGTGTTTTCTGTTTGTCTTTTTCTTTTTTTTTTTCCTGAGGAACACTGAGAAAGAAAACCCTTTTCGTTTGCTGCTGTTTTTTCACAGAAAATGAGTCTCTGTTTGATACTTACATATTCTTCCTCCTTTGGGGAATTTCTGTTGGGAAAACTATTCTTCCTGATACAGCAGGGTTCTGGCAGTAGACTTCAGCACACTCTTGCTCTTATTAGTGCAAGCTAGGCCTGCTGTTCTTAGGGCAGAACCTTGCAGTCCTAAAACAAAGAAAGGAGATGTTTTGGATCTACAGAAATGAAGAGACGTCATTATCTGACACTGATGTTAAATATTTTTTCCTGTCATGTGAAATTAGCTGTGATTATATATGCTGCTGATTTGATTAGCACAAATTCTGCATGGAAACATTATTGAGAGCCTTAGTAAGCTAAAATTAATGAAAAATGCAGCAGCTGACTTGCTAAAATTATTAACTACAACAAATGAAAGACTATTAGTTTAAAATTTATTTCTACACACAAGAGGAAAATAGAAATATATTCACCAGTATAAAAAAAAAATCTCAAATTTATATAAATTAAATTGACCATCTTGCATTAAAAGAATACCAAATTCTGAAATAAAGATACATGCTGCGTATTTCCACTGGAGGCAATTAAGTTTGACTTGTAAGCAATTCAGTAATTTTCAATTCTGTGTTTGTAGCTAACCACATAATTAGGTTTCCATTGAATTTCAGTTAATTAAACAGTTTCCATCGTTGCTTTTTCCCATCCAGCTGAGTGCACTTTGATTTTCAAAGCTGAACATTGAGAAGGCTTGGGGTTAAGTGCTTTTTATGAAGGTGTCTCCAGCATGAAATAGAACTCCTGCTGCTGATCGTCAGACGATAGTATAGAGACCATCTCTTTATTCAGGTTTCTGCTCCAGTGAGTGAGAAGTTCCTGTTGTTAGGCTTCTTGTTATTTCATTTCTAGGTCTTTGGGTTGATTATTTTAATTTTAGTTGGAGAATTATTCTTTTTGCTACTGGATGGATGTCTTGCAAAGGGCTTGTAATAAGCTCATTTTGATAATGTTCTAAGTTGTTAACAGAGATATAGAATACCAAAATAGGGATTTATTTCTTCTGTGGTCCATCTGTCATGTAAGAACTATAAAGTCCAGCACTGCTGTAGTTCTAGTCTTCATAAACAAAGTCAAGAAAAAAAAACACCAAACCAAAATCTCATGCAGTGTTCATAAATACTATGGAAGGAGTTTTTTATATGTTTCTTGGTTGATATATTTTTTCTTCCTGATCCTGTTTTTCATCGTAAGGTGTAACAAAAGTGTGTTGGGCTTTTTTCTCCCCTCTGGTTTGAGTTACTCAACCATGTCATAGAATCTATATACCTGAACATCTTTGATTTTTCTAAATTATTTTCCCATTGACTTTTGGCAATGGGTGTAGTGGGAAAACTAATGTTCAGCCTGGGATGTTCTGGGAGCAGAAATGCTCAGTCACAAACTTAGAAATTTTTCAAATATGGTATGTATTCTTTGTCAAACATGCTCATTCCTTTTGCAAGTTCATTTTCAAAACTCCCTTCTTTGCACAGCTTTATTTCCTAATTTCTGTTTTGAGAAGTAATGTAAATATTAACTATTATCCTTGAAATAATAGCTGAAGCTGATAATCAGTAAATGTAAGGATTGATTGCTGAAGTTTTTTTAAAAAGAAACTATAGTTAGCAACTTTTCTAGGAAATAGAACATACTGACTAAGAGATGTCTAGGTATATGATCTCTAGGCTGACCCACAACTGAACAAAAATACTTTTTTCACCTCAGTTGTAGTAGAAAAACTAAAAAAGCATAGGAAATAAAGTCCTTACCAAAAAGGACATTGTTCTTTTACCTCATTATTTCATATTACCTTTTCTCTGTCACATATGCGTGCCTCTGAGTAGGCAATTGCAGCAAGATTTGCTAGGGATTTCTCTCGATTTCTTGCTCTCTGTGGGTTTCTTGCTCCTCTTGAACATCTAGCCCCAACTTTGTCCAGTGCTGGGCCATTTTATGAGTGTTTTCTGATTTGATTCTTGCTGATGTATATTCTTGCAACAGTCTTTGGTTGAAGGAAAACCCTTTCTGGTAGAGAACTAAGAATCAGAGATTAGGTGACTATCTCAGAAGATATTATTATTGCTAACAAGAAAGGTATTATCCATCTCTTGAAGGTATACTGAATGAAAACCAAAAGCCATTTTGTCTCTTCTTCACTTACAAGAAGGGCTTTCTTTCTCTGCCTTTTTTAATAGGAGTATTACTACAACCTGTGCATGATGTTTTGACTCGAAAGAATGTGTCGGAGTTGTAGATGCTCTATATGAATTTCTTCCATCTTTTACAGCCCTGTTTTGTGTAATTCTGTGTTCTAGTTTTCATATATTTCATGTATTTGTTTTTATGGATATTTGTAGAGGTAAATATAATAAACTGTTTGAGTCAGGAATGTGAGAAGGAAAAAGATATTCATCGTGTAGAATTATATTGTCTTTTATTTCTGAGTCACCTAGCAAGCAGATCTGACTTGTCTAATATACGTTAAGAGAAATAAAATGTAGGCAGTATTACTGTTTTCTCTTATTCTCTTTTTTTTTTTTCCCCTCCTCCCGTGATTCTTTTTCTCTTTAAATTATTCTGTGAACATCTCTGGAAATGAATTAGAAGTAGCATTGCTTTTTTTCATTTGTAAAACTGTAAATCTTGCATTGTATAAATTCATAGGAGAATGTTTCAATTGTTTTCACAATCCTTGAGCTGATAAATCACTTGGGGGGGAGGAGGGGGAGAAGGGTTTGCTTAACTAAGATCTATTCATTAAGAAGAGAAGCTTCAGATTGCATCTGTATTACATTGTCAGTTTATTTTTTACCTTTGTTTAATACTTCAATATACTGGAAGAACTCCCAGAATCTCCAGAGTGTTGTCAGACTGTGTGTTTATTTTAGAAAGGGTTCTGGTAATTTTTACATGGAAACCTAAGAAAATGTGAGGGATGCAGTGATTTCTTTTGCTGTTAGTCATGGACATTTTCATTGTTGTTTTTTTTCTTTTTCCTCATAGTAATTAGGCTAGGTTGGTCTGGTTTTATGCTAGTTCTTAAAGATGAAATTTTAAAAATGTATCTAAAGATACACTGAAGATTCTGCTGTTTCCTGGAATGGGTAAAGAGACTGAGTTGATTTATAGCTTCTGATTTACATTCTGCTATTTCAGGCTTTATTCAGTCTTCTGGTGCTCAAGTCTCTTTTGGCTTCTATGTAGTCCTTGGGACAAAAAAATGAATTGGGCTTTTGTGTTTTTTCAGGAATGCCAAACACATTAAAGGTAATGTAAAAGAGACGAAAAGCAGCTCATTTCTATAACTCCAGTTTGCCCAATTTGTTACTTTTGGCAAATTAACATTATCTCTTGAATGGCAAATAATACTTTTGAAAATAGAGCGTTATTTTATAAGAATTTTTTTTTTTCCCTCTTGAAATATTTTGACTTCATGTAGTGTTATTCTGGTAATAGTAATGAAGCAAGTGTAATTTTTTTGATTCCCATAGACTATCTGTGGTAATCTGAGTATGGGAAGATCCCTGGCACACAGATAATCTTATTAAGGTTAAAATATCTCCTTTCTAATTTCTAGTTCAAGATTAAAGGCCTGTTTTTATAGATAACTCCATATAGTCAGTCCAGACAGTCTAGCTACAAAAAATATTTTTTACTTGTTTCCTCTTGCTCACTGAAATCAGTAAGGTGCTTAAGACAGCAACAAATACATACTTTCTCTGTGTTTGTGCAGTCACTGTGGCATTCTCATTGATAGTATAAAGCCTCTCTTTTCTCAGTGCTTACACAAATGCCTACCTCCACGTATGAAGTATTAATTCTACTGCTTATTGTGCTTAGTGTGTCTGCAGAGAATATGCATAACCTCTTATACTACTGGCCTCTGTTCTGTTGGACTCTTCATGCACAAAAACATCATGTAACAATAAGTAAAATTTAGGTCTCTTACACAGTAAATTTTGTCGTCTCTTAAGATGAGAAGCAAGTCAATGCCAGTTATGCTTCTGTAACTAATATTTCTCTTTAAATATCTGCTCCTTTAAGCCCTCCACATGTACAGCTCACATTGACTTCAGAGATTGTTCTATGAATTCAGAAGTTGTGAATTTTGCGCATATGATCTTGTTCTTTAATTGAAATAATGAAAATGGGAAAGCCGTTTATCTGAAGCAAACCGACTTGCTCTCTTCTTTTCTCTTTTTCCTCCTATTTTGAGAATTGACACTTTGCCATGGTGAACTCTGGTGGAGATAAATAACCAAACCTATTTTTTATTTTTTTCAGTTTTCATTCCAGTCTTACAGCTCCTGATTTTTAGATGCTTATATCCTGAAAATAATGATTTTTTTTTGCTTATGTATCTCATTTTCACCCTCCAGCAGGGAGTTATTACTGCAATATAATAATATGAGGAATCTTAGTAAAAGATGTTTTCAAAAGCAAGGCAATATCCCAACCCACCTACTTTAGGGCCAACTTTAGATACTGTGATACTTTAATGCCTAAAGTTTTGGCATGTGGTTACAGCAAAGTGACTCAGATAATCAAATAGCAACACAATCTGTGTGCCAGATTTCCTTTTGAAGACTAAATTACCAAAATCAGAGTTGGTCTTCCTTAAGGAAGATGTTATCAGATGTCTGTTCAACAAGAACAAATAACAAGAGAATAAAATACTAACTACATTTAGTTAATCAGAAAAAGAACGGTAGGTCTTTGAGAAATCTATAAATACCTGCATCAACAAATAGGTTGCTTTGCTTGATGATTGGAGCAGGTGATTTTATGTACGGAAAGCTATGCTATCTCTTGACTCTTGTAATAGAAAAGGAAGTAGATTTTTCTTTTGCATGAATAATTATATATATTTAAAAATCCTATGCCTGAAGCATCTCAAAATCTAGTCTTCTGAGAGCAGGCTTTATATCTTTTCTGTTGTGAGATGGTAGAACAACAGAAGGTTATAAAATAGATGAGAAAAAGAAAAATTGCCTCTTAGATGCTTTTAGTTCTAGAACTACTCCTTAGCGTATGCAAGTATGTTCTGATAGGGAGTTGTAGAATCTCCATTATCAAATCCAGGTTTTAGTATCAGGAGCAAAAGTACATTGCAATTGCATGGACCTTGAAGGAAAATAACCTGCTAATATCAGCCAGCTTGGTAAATCTTGTATTGTATTTGACACATTAAAGTTCTCTGCTTGTTTGTAATTTTTTTTTTTCCTTAAAAATATTATGTATTTTCAGGTTGGATGAGTTAATTGAAACATTTCTCGAAGATAATGATCCTGATAGCACTCTGGATGTTGGTGCTGACATGCGCAAGATCAAGTATTGCTTCATTCATGTGAAGGTACTTTTAAACATAGATGAAAGGGGAGCTGGCACTGAAAATAACTTGAAGACATTCATGGTTGAAAAGTGTTAAAAGAAATGCAATGCAGTTGAGAAAAGGGTAAAACAATTGAACTGTGAAGTGCTTGGAGGACTGATAGAAATTTTGAATTTAGTTGGAAAAATTCAGCAGCATTTTGTAGAAACCCCAGCAAGGATCTCAACATGTAGTAAATTGTAAGAGAGCACTGGAAGTTATTGGAATCAACACAGACAAGTTATTTGTAAATTAATAGATGTATCCATCTGTATTCCCTGCACTATGGAGGCTTTATTTTGGACAAATTGTGTTGAAAGAGATAAAAATAAAGAGTAAAAACACCATATCCCTGAATCTGTTACACTAACTTGCCCTTCTAAATCATTGAATAAACAAGATAGGCTTGAACTAGGAAGAGCAAATTAAATTAATAGGGAAAGTAATAGAGGATAATATATACTTTTCTGTATTTTGGGATAGAGATTTCCAATATAATAATGTATACATTCCTGATCTTAATTTATTATCTTTAACAATAAAACTAAAACCTAATTATTTAATACTGAAAGTTCTGTGATACTAAAGAACACTAGAATTTATATGAAGAAAGAGTAAATTGTATGCTTGGTAGTGAAGATCAACAAATACAGCTTGTCCCATACTTGACACAATGCATATAACTTAGCAGTCAACTGGTGGCATGATTTTGTTCTGTCAAGAGTCTAGAAAGACCTTACTTTTTCTATCATATCTACACATCTCAGAGTAGAATAAATACATAGCTGGAGGTAAAGTTAAGAGAGTGTTGGTTTTTTTTGTTTCTCCTCATAGCAACTAATGAATCAATCAAAGATTTCTGATAAAAAAACGCTCTCTCAGCACACTTCTGAAGAAAAAGACACTAATGAAGCAGGAGAAGAACTGAAAAAACTGAAAGAACTTCTGCAGCAAAGAGACAATGAAATCAGTATCCTTTGTGAGGAAAAAATATTTGCATTTGATCTGATCTGGCTACAGTGGTTTTTGTGTGTGTGCGATAAGACATTAGGCTGTATGGAACAAAATTCTCTCTACTGACCCGACTGTGTTAAAGCAATTATTCAGTTCCCAACTTCTATGTGGCAGGACTCCTGCTTTGCACCTGCTTCTACTTCAGCTGTGATCCAAACAAAATCCTGAATGCAAACACCCCTTAGCTTTAGAATGGTCCAGCCAAGATACAAATACTGTGGATCAGGCCATGCCTAAAACCATCTCCTCAAGCAAATTAAATCGTTTTTTAGAATGAGAAACTCTGATGTTATATAGAGACTAATTTGTTACCTTGCATAGAATAGAATGCCCTGTGTTATTTTTAGCCAAATGAAGTGCTTCTTTGGGGACTGTTGGGCTATTTGCCTTTAGAATAAATATAAAACTTTTACTTTTTACATGCAACTTTAAAATTTAATTTAAAGCTAATGTTTTTGTATATAAAAATACTAAACTGCTCAGATGTGCTTTGTCCATTTCACTGCCTCACAGTAAACATATGAGTAGCTGCACTGTTGCACGATGGGTGGGGATTACTTTTAGCAGGTTGACAGAGCTGTGGGCAGACTGCAGCATCACGGTGTCCCTAACTTTGTGGCTCCTTGATGGGAAAAATTTGAATATGGCAGAGAACTGAAAAAGTGGTTTTATTTTGGTTTTGAATTTATAGGTAACAGATTCTTTAACAGTGATGAATAAAAAGCAAACTCAGTTGCATTTCTTGTGCTCAGCAATTCCAGATCAATTTTATGTATCAAATGCAAATGTCATTTCATGTTGAGGTGTAGCATGCAACCAGTCTCAATAGAGGTGGCAGAAAAGCTTTTCTATTTCTGTTCTGTCACAGAGGAAAAGATGATCATTTTCCAAGGTGTACTTACAAATAAATTTAGCCATAACAGTGACTTATCATTCCTCTGAAAAAATCCTTTGATTTTCATGTCAGTTTTAGATCTGGATTCTCAGAAGCATTTCTTCCTGAAATAATTTATTTCATTAATATGACATTGATAATGAAAAAAAGCAAAACATTTCTATCAAATGCACCTGTGCTTCATAGATATATGCAGCTTTGTTTGCAGAAGTACAAGGAAGAAACTTGTGTAAATCCATGTTAGAGTTATATAGGAATATAAAAATTAAGACATGGAACATAAAATGGATTTATGGAATCTGCAGCTGCTAAGTGGCTGTACATTATGATTAGAAAGTTAATAACATGCCTAATGTGATGAAGTGGTGCAAAGTATGGAAGCTGTTGAGTAAATAAACTATGAGGTCCTTTTTGGCTATGGTAGCTAGGAGCTATCATAACAACTGAATTGTAAAGTGTTTTATTATCTCCACCTAGCCCAGTTAATAGTATTCCCCAAAGACTAACTAGATTCTGTTTTTCATTTATAAGATTAATTAGGATTAAAATAAATAGCATATTGAAAAATATATCACAGGGACTCCTGTGGTTTTGGCCGAACGCGCATAGGATTTTCGTTGTAAGCCCTCTATAAGTTATTAGGCAAAATGTATTTACACCAAATATACTTCCAGTGAATTCATACTGTTATTGGAAGAAATTTCCTAAAGATCAGTTCTGCCTTTTACCAAGCCTTGTCATTGTGAAAAGTTTATAGATGTGATGATGCACTTGCCAGGCTACTTGTAAGTTAAGGAGTTTTTTTTCCTTTTGTTTGGAAATTTTGTTTATTACAGAATTTAGAAAAAATGACAAAAAGATACTAGAGTTTTAATTCCTGTTAGTCTGTAAATGCTTTTACCAGGCGCTGATTGAATGGGATCAACAATTGTGTGGATGACTATAATTACAAAGAATATGTCCAACTCCAAATTCATCTTCACATATAAGCTTCCATAATGTGAATTGTTCCACTTGAAAAAAATAGCACAAAGATGATTGTTGCTTCATAAAAAAGAAGGTCCCTAATTATTTCCTTAGTTAATCTTGCAGATATTCTGGTAAAAATGTTAAAAAAAGAAAAAAAGAAAGCGCAAGATGCTCTTTTCCAGCTTAATGCTGTCTCTGCTGGTTCTACAGTCTTGGAGCAGTCTTTTTCTATGAACTTGGAAGAAAGTAAAAGCCCTTCTAGCTGCTTTAGTCTGAAAGAGGCAGAAGATTTCAGCTCTTCAGTTCACAGACTACCTTTTCTTTCCAGACAAACAGGTTAGTGTAATTAATTAACTGAGCAGTTACTGGATTATTGCAATAGGATTTACAGCATATCATTCAAATGTGTACCAGAACAGGAAATTTTATTTTCAGTATCAGCTGTATTGTGCTAATTCTGTATCCACAAATGCAGGGATTTAAATTTATAGCCCTCTCAAGGTGCTGATAGCTTTTACAAGCTGATGCGAGTACTCTGTTGAACAGCCCTACAAAACAGGAGAGTAAGTTCAGTTGCAGGCCTTTGAATTTTTGGGTGAATTCTAAGAAAAGGATTTTTTTAGCATAATTCATTTAAAAATACTAGGAAATATATTTTTAAAATATTTTTCCCCTGAAATATTTGAAAATACTGACTCTTATTAAAAAAGAAATCTAAACCAGAACTGCAGATACTGGGAGAATTTTTATGCAGGCACTATTAATTGCACAGTATTGTTAAACACCAATAAACACTTTTTCTTTCTTTTTTAATCTTCCAGCCCAGGAAAGAAGTCTTATATTCAAATAAAATGAAATTTCATTATTTGTGCTTCTAGCTCTGGTACCAGATTATAAACACAAAACTTTTTGTGATTAACTTTAAGATTTTGACACTTTAGATATCTGGCCTTCATTTAACATTTTTACTAAACAATGCTGATTATTTCTATTGTTAAAAAAAATGGATGTGATTAATTGAACTGAGACCTTAGTTCCTCTTAGAAGCTCTGTCTTTCAGCCAGTCCCCAAAAACTCTACTCTAAAACTTTAGTAGGATTGTGATTCTATTAATTATTGTAGAGGCGATTGCATGCAGGAATGGGAAAGAAATTATTATAGGCAATAAGCAACAGAGGAGTTACAAGGAACAAGAGTTGCGATGGGTGCAAGCTGGAACATAGGAGGTTCCGCATAAATGTGAGGAAGAACTTCTTCACAGTGAGGGTAACAGAACACTGGAACAGGCTGCCCAGAGAGGTGGTGGAGTCTCCTTCTCTGGAGACATTCAAAACCCGCCTGGACATGTTCCTGTGTGACCTGACCTAGGTATTCCTGCTCTGGCAGGGGGATTGGACTAGATGATCTTTTGAGGTCCCTTCCAATCCCTAACATTCTGTGATTCTGTGGTCATGAGCTGCATACATCTGAAAGAACCAGAACTATGTCTAAGAAGAGAATGCTGACAAAATTAGAAATTGAATTCCGAAGAGTTTTAGTTATCCTGGTTTCTGAAAAAAAAAAATATCCCTTCTTAAGCTCTTCATTTTTTTAAACACGTGATTCAGGAAGTGACTCAAGTCATTATTATAATCAGACTGTCAAAAGACATGATGAGATCGCAGACGAGTGGCTATTCATAAAACTGAGTAGTCAGGAATCAGACTTCAAATGCTACTTTAAAAAAAATATTAAAGAATATTAAAACTCCTTTTTCATGTTTTATATCAGTCCAGTATTAAAAAAATCAGGATGAATACTACAGAAGTTTATATATTGGATTTTTACAGTGGATACTCTGTAGAATTATCTAATGCTCTCATACTGCCACTATTTACCATACAGGATACTAGGCTAGGTTGATCTTGCATCTGTTCCCTTATGGCAATGTCTGTGTCTATTTGTTCTTAAGGTGGAGAATTTGGTGATTCCTTTCTTACACCTCTTCCTGTTTCTGTGTAGAATACTCTTCCATGCTTCTTTCCATTCCAAGTTAGTTAGCTGCTGAGGAAATCCCTTTGCCTCCTGCTTTTCCTATTTATCATGCTCTTTCTCATTTTATAGGAAGAATTTGCTTGTTTTGGTGTCTTAATACTATTAACTAAATATAATTTTGTCCTCATAACACAAGGCTTTTGATAACCTCAGAAATATCTTAGCAAAAAGTAGCTATATTTTATCAACAAATGGCTAGTATAACTACATCTTTTACGTAATGCCACTTATTCTTTAGTTTTTAAATAAAAATCTCAGAAGCATTAGCAAATTCTCTCCTTCAGTTCTATGCTCACTCTTTTTGTGAACAAATGTGTGTAAGTAAAGGTGAGTTTTATTTGAACGTAAAGTAGGAACCAGGATGTCAGCTCAAATGACTGGCTTGTTGAACCTTATCTCCTGTACTTTGCATTGGTAAGGACTGATATTTCAGGAAAAGTTTGGATGGTGACCTGACTGAATTCTGTCCTGACATTTCATCAAATAGAAGAAAAGTGGAAGTGAGGCGTCGTTCCCAAGATCTCGAGCACAGTGTTTTATTTTTCACATATTACAAACCTGAAAATAATATTCATAATTATAAAGTTATCCATTCCTTTCAAAATCCATCTGAACTGTTTACATATACCTTCTTATCTGTAGGCATTAAGGATTTGGTAAAGATGTGTGAAAGGGCTTGGGCCTGAGCCAGGGTATAACTCCCAAGTAGTAGCGTAATATTAAAGCTATTGCTTCTCACTTAAACACTTTCCATATCATACATCATTTATGAAAATTTCACTCTGCAGCATGTAGGCTATGCATATGTTAACTATTTTAACTGTTTAGTTACTTTACAAGTTCTTTAAAATTCTGCTGTCTCAACTCTTCAATCATCCTGTTTTAGTACGATATAAAGTTGTATTTCTATTGTCTCTGATGTTTATAATCACATCACTAATGTATTTTCCATTTTCCTATCTCATTTCCTTATCCTGAAAACAGTTAAACTAGGAAATCATCAGAAAGTAAGGAAAACAATATTGACTTTAGTGAAATAGTTGTGGGAGGGTCTAGCTAATATTTAGTTTCTTAAAAGACAAATTATTTAACCTACAACTTTTCATTATTTTGTAATTGATAAGTTCCTTAGCTTTAACACTTTTTTTCCCAGGAAGATCTTTACCATTCTGTGACAGAAAATAGAATAATTTCATTCTATTCTTTGCATGCTAGATTTGCTGCTGCTTTCACTTCATAAAATTTCCAGATTTACTCACCTGTTACACAGTCCATAAGAAAGTCACTTATCCTTCTGAATTTATGAAAATGAGGCTAATGATAATTGTTAAGGCAGCCTTGTGAACATACTGGCAAAGTTTATTTCTCTGTATGGTAAAATACGTATTATCTCATAGAGCTGCTATCTCTGTATAGTGAAATTTATTTTTAACATTTTTTCCCATATGATCTAGGGCTATTTCTGTGTGTAAAGATACAGGTAATCGTATTTCTGTTCTGTCTTATCCAGGCACTGATTTAAACAGGAGTAATACTGCTGAGTTTAAGGTAATAATCTATGTTAAGAGGAAAATTATCTTGAGCTCATCACAGTGGTAAAACGACTCCTGAACCAAATTTTTTTTTTAGTCCAGGCTGCATTGAATGTGTATGCTTTTTCAGCAGAAATTGAGTGAACAGAATACATCTTTAAAGATGTGAGATGTAGTATTTACCTTCCTGAGCATTGTATCTTTTCCCCACTTCCCCTATGCCCGAAACTCTAAATAGCATTCTTTAATGGTAATCACTGTACAAACACAAAGAGAAACAAAGCCTCACACCACAGATCTGATTTCCAAGTAGGTCTTTGGGCGCCACTGGATCATATTTTTCAACTTCTAATAAGTACTAAGTTATGAAGAGTTGACATAATGTTAAATGGTCTTTTTTTTCTGAACAGTTATATCTTTAACTGCTTTTTTAAATATCAAGACTCATATTCAAAATAATGTCATTAGTAAAATATTATCAACTATGAGATCTGATACCAGTGAAAAACCTAATAAGGACAACTGAAATTGGACACGTGGATTGTCGCTCTGTTTTGTATTGTGCTTTTTTCAGTGTGTATTATAGTCTATATTAGAGTGTGTTCCTTGATGGTTAGAGGAATACACAAGTGCAGCATCCTAGTAATGCCCAAGGTTTCACTGATGATATTGGGTTACATAGCACTGAATTCTTCAGCTAAAAATTGTACCAGTTTACATGCTGACAGATTTGTTTTTCTTGGATCCCAAAAGACTTCTTTTAGGAGGGAGTGGTAGGTAGGCTGCCTGGAAGCAGTGGAAGGCTGCCTGGTGCTGACATTTTCGCAAGCCATGTCCCATCACTGAGGAGCTTTCCAGATTGCATAAGACAGTTAGCTTAGAGTGAACAGACCAGAACTTTTTATCTTAGTCCAAGTCTTAGACCATGGAAGAGAAGAACTTTTCAATACCCTTCTTAATCATAGAACACACATTTATAAATCCATAATTACAGGAGTAAGAGCAAGCAAAACATTCTTAACATACTCTGTAGCTGCTATTATTTATTGCATCATAATATCTTTCATAAATCTGAAACAGACATAACTCTCTGGCTATTAATTTAGTTTACGTTTCAGATGAGCATTCCAGAAAATGCAAAGATAAGTTATTGGCACAATAATCTGAGCTTTACAAATACTTCAGTGATTTTATTTTTAGTACAATAATTTAGTTCATCATAAAGTTTCTACAGCAGCTTTATTTTTATTCATAATTCATATCTGGTAGATATATTGTATGTGAAGTCCAAGTTCAAATGTAGAACTACATATAATCTTTCTCAGGAGATGGTGTCAATTAATACAAATTAGTAGTTTCAGGATACATCAGAGTATGAATGAACCTGGCAAAACAAGAAAAAAATCAGACTTAATCATACACTTCACTGGAGTGATAAACATTTTGTTGTATTTTACTTTTATCATATTATATCACTTCGGTACAGATAAGTCTTATTTTGAAATAGGTCTCAGACTGCTGCTTGCTTCTAGCATAATTCTGTCAGTGTAAGAGATGTATGATACCATTTTTCCTCCTGCTGGATTTGTTTTTCTCCTGAAATATAAACAGTTTGGTTACCAGAAAACAGTGTGAATATTGTGACATTCAAATAACATAATAAATCTTGCTAATAGCTTCAAATAGTTGTATATGCTGATGGGCTTGAGCAGGATTAATTGTCTCTCACAAAAGATTTTATTAGAGTCATGTTTTGACCATTTTTAGCCATCTGCTTTATCTTTCACTGAGAAGCTGTGAGTTGTTTCTGAGAGTTTGGTGGAGAACTTACCTGCTATGTATCCCAGTTAGGGTTTAAGATCATTTTTTGCTAGGCACTATGCAAGCATGTATAAAAAAGAGCATTCCTACTTGGAGGGCTGACAAGCTGACTTTAAAATTAAAGGTGCGACATGGTTTCTGTAAACTGGTGGTGATTATGAATAGTGGGAAAGTAGTGATGATAACACACCAACTGCTCAATTGTGAAAACTAAATATTTTTATCTTGTGTTAAGACTACTCAAAATATTTATCTTGGCTATTTTATATATTTATGTAATAATTTTAGGGAAGAGCTTCCTTCTATTGCTGGAAAACCCCCAGAAAGCTCCCTAATGGAAAGGACTGACCAAGGTTTTCCATCAGAATCTCTTCTATGTCCTTCAGTTCAGGAAAAGACAAGTCTTAACCCTCTGGAAAAATTAGGTGTTTACCAAACCTGTATGTTTCTTGGAGTCTTTTCTGCGTCTGGTAGTGCTTTGGGATATCTGGGGACAGGCTCTTGACACTGTGCTCATGACAGATCTTTTGTCAACAAACAGATGTACCCATTTTATTGCTATCTGGTCAGCAAAAGAGCTCACTGATGCATTTAGGGCGTTGTTCAGACTTACTGTTGATCTTTCTCATTAGTCAGAAAAGAAATTGTGCTACATTTTCTGTTACAGATCCAAGAAAAAGTATATATTCCATTTACTCTCCAGCTCAACTTCTACCAGGTCTTAGTAAGATGTAGTGAATATTTCATTGCTACTGTTAAAATTTTGTAACTAATATTTAAAATAAGACATGTTGGTTTGCTACTTTCTTAATCTTTAAATGTTTTCTATAAGATAGAGTGATTATTTGCTACAATAAATTTTTCATTATTGCCAAGTTAAGGATGAAGCAGAAAGTATCAGACTTCACTGCTTAATATTTAGGTATTTTAAAAAACCTTTTAACTAAATGCAGTGAGTGTTAACAGTCAACATATGCTTTTGAAAAAATTTATGGGGGTTTGCTTCTGATAAGTTTAACAAAGTTTTGTTTCTGGTATTTCAAGTTGCCAGATAAAACATGTATTACTAAGGCTCCAATTTATGTCATAAATATGAATGCATGTCTATCTTCAGGGACATGTTTTGTAGCATGTAATTGTGGGAATTTTTGAATTTATGTGCTTTTATACATTTTACTATCTCTGTCTTAAGGATCACATTTTTATTTCCCTTTTTAATATTGTGAAATGAGAAAAAAAAGCAAAAAATAAAATCCAAAGTAGTTTCTAGAACAAAATTACTCTCTTTGAAAGTACAGCGATTGCAATAAATACCAAGAAGACTAACTCTGAATTTATAGGAGACTCGACTAACTTCTGGAGGTTTTTTTGTTTGTTTGGGGTTTTTATCAAAATCTGTTTTTCTATCTATCTGTACTGCTTCTAAGTGCTTTATTCTGTCAGAATTCACAGCGAGTCCACTGTGAATTTTGCTTGAGTGAGGACTTTGAATTGAACTCACTGAGATTAGCGAACAGTAAAAAAAAAATGTGTTAAGAAGTTTGATGCTCTGTAGAAACATCTATGTAAGCAACAGCAGATGACTATTCTTTGTTATAAAGAACTATAAATACATGTTGTAAGATTTAAAGTTAGTGAGCTCTTGTAGTTTGTACTTCATGATATAGCCCTGTGTGTTAGGATTTTTGTCATCTTAACTGTTTATAAATATGAACATAGAGTTATTTTGAGGAGATGAAGCCCAGATTTTGCTTTTTTGGAGCTAGTTCTCCATTTGCAACATAAAAGGCAGATTTTGTAAGTTTTAAGGATTTAATGAGAGTGGGCAGTGGATCATTACAGTACTTTCATTAATTTTTCAGAGATGTTGAAACTTAATTACCATATATCAAAAATGCTGTGATATAAAACCACTTAGTGCTTATATGACCATCAACAGCTTTTTCTTTCTCCACATTTATTTAGTTTTACAAAAGATTTCTGGTTTTTCTAAGATGCCCATCGTGTCTTTTTTTCCACTTCTCAGCTGGGAATCTCTTCTGATGTAGAACGTATGTTTGGAAGCTTGTTAAAGATGTTTTTGGCAGTTTTTACTGCCTTCCTCTTGAGTCTGTTTAGATGGGGAAACTTTCCAGTGTTTTTCTGCTAGTTTACTGTTCTCTTATCCAGAGTAGTCTGCTGAAATGTAACCTAGTGTTCCCTGGAAGTTCTCTACTATTTTGAATCTTTTTGGCTTCCTGATGCGTTAGGTTCCTATCTAAAAATGCTATTAGATCCTTCAGACTAACTCCTTAAAGATGTTTTTGGGTTTTTTGTGACTGAAGCTCTTTAACTCTTGATAATTTAGAGGTAAAATATGCTTCTGAAAGTTTATGGATACTTGAAGCATGATTGAATTTCTTTATATATTGTCTGTCAGGTTTGGCAAACTCATCTGTGAAACTTCTTCCATATTGTTATTATGAACATCAGTCCCAAGAGACTACAATGGCTTTTAATATGGCCACTGCATGCATATTATGTATGCAGATGGGTAATACAAAAGACTAGAAGGTCTTCTTATTAGCTTAATTTTTAGATATTTCTGTGCAGAAACTGCTAGTTCTTCTAGATAATACTAGATAGTAATAGGTAATAATAGATAGTAATAGTAATAGATAATAATTCTGCTACCCAGAGGTAGGTAAGAACTAACCTAACACTTCCACAAGTTAAGGTAAATTTGAAAGTTGAACTGATTAGAGAGTTAAGCAAAGGGATGAAGTGGTTCTTTGTAAACTTTTGTGCAGTCAAAGATCCCTGAGATATAGGTAATTATGGCCACTGTAGCAGAAGTAGTGTGGCTAAAGAAATTATTTAACATTGGTAAGCATTTACCAGGAATTCCCGTTCTTATTAAAACCACTCATATCTGACTCTGTTACAGTGCATGGTGGAAGCTAGCCATGACAAACTTCTAAACTGTCTACTTTTGTATTACAGTGCTTATGATTAACCTTGTCCCCTTAGTAGTTTTTCAGTTTTTCCTAATGATATTTCTTTAAGTGAATCATTTGGTGTCTGTTGAGCAAAACATTTGCAGAAATATTTTGTTGTTAATGATGCTATGCCAAATATTTGTATGAATAGTCATGTTCCTAATGTGAGCTTCCTATTGGGTTTTCAGCATACTTTTACTATACCCGCATTCTAATCAGGCTAATTTTCATCTTTTACCATCTTGTTTCCTAATTAGGAATCTAGTTTCCATCATTTTCTATAGTCAGTATTCTCACTTTTTCTTTATTGTCTTGAGTGTAATAATCTCAAACCTTTTCCATTTGGTCATCTCCTGGTCCTTGAACTGCTGCTGCCTCTTTGTGTTGCTGAACTTGCTTACTGTTACTATCTCAGTGTTTTTAATGTTTATTTTAATTCTGTAATTCCTTCAAATAATCATCAGCTCAAAACTATATTCTGAAGTTCAGCTCTAGGCAAAATGAATATAGAAAAGTAATTTGAAAATCTGTTGGTGTTAATATTGGATGCCGTGTTTGAAACCTCCTGCAATTTATTTTATTATGCTTACTACAATGTAACTATTGCTTTCTACTGCCATTATAGGCTTTCTGTTACCCAGAGATAAAAGTCTTGAAGAACATCAATTTATCATGCTGGAACTAACAATAAACTTTCTCAAAATTGTGAATGGAGATATCAACTTCTTTAATATTTATATATTTGCACAATATTTTAGGAAGATGTTGTCTCTTTTGCTTATTCCTGAACAGAAATTGAACCAGTTTCTCCATATTTATGTTTCAATATAGAGAATACAAAAATGGTCTGGTTTACCACATCAGTAGGTCAAGATTATTAAATCTTTGGGTTTAAAAATTTTCACTGTAGAAGTGAGCATGATATCTTGGCATCCTTTAAAGTATATATATAATGTGATTTATGTTCTCCTTTAAAGTAAAGGCAGACTCATGCAGTATTTTTAAATGAAAAGGTAGAGCATTTCAAGGGTAATGCTGTCTTCTCTCTGCATTGTTATATAATTCCTAAAATTATGTTGAGTTGGCATTTTCAGGTTTGTTTTTTCCTTTTGCATTTATGAGGATCTAGTGGTCATTTCATAAAGAAAATACTTGCAAGCTGTATCGTACGAAATGCATATGAAACTACATGAATCTAAAATGTTAATGAAAGGGATATAAAAGTAAAGTTTGAAGTGGCAAAATCACTGTCTTTAAAACAATGAAATCATTGTGCAGCTAACATTTTGTAATACAGAAGATATTATGCAGGATGTCTCCAAGTGATAAAATGACAAAGTGATAAAAATATTTTCTTGAAAAGATTTTTCTTTTTGAAAGTCTCTGTGTATATGTTTTCAGCAAGAATAAAAGTAAATGTATTTTCCAGTCCTTGTTTATGAAGTATTTGCTGACAGAGGTCAGGCAGAAAGCATACCTAACCCAAGATATTATCCACGGCTTTGTGTTAATACTGATTGAGTTCTTGTATTCTGCAAGTTTGTGTGTTTATTTTTCAGGAGATTTCATTGAAGCACTTATTTGAGTTATCTTAACAGCTTGTGTAACTTTTTTTGTACTTGCACTTCTTTTTTCTTGAGAATTTCTAAACCTGGTTCCCCAGGCACAGACCCATGTGCCAGCCATGCAGGCAAGACGTGAGTAGTCCTGAGTCAGCTGGGAGATTCAATCAAGGCAGCTGAATCACAGGTGTATCCCATACCACTTAAGGTCATTATAAAAGGAGGAAGTTCACTGAGGGTGGAGTTTCTCTTAGCTGGGTCTGCTCCTGCTTGGCCCTCTGCTCCTGCTGTTGACATCAAGGACCAGGCTGAGTAGAACCTTGTATACTTTGTCGCTTGTTGTATTAGTTTAGTTATTTCATTAAATCTGTTTCTACTTCAGTTTGTGGGGCTTCTCCCTTTTTTCCTGGATTTCCCTTCTCAGCTGGGGAGGGGTCATCAGGTGGTAGAACAACTGCTACAGTTTAGCCTCAGGTACAGGCTAAATGTAGACACCTGGTCTTGTAGTAAACAGCACCGAGAAAGCCATGCTGTGCTACAGAATTTGGGTTTTTTTGGATTTCATAGGAAGTCCGTGTCACTTCTGACTGCTAAACTGCTGAAATTTCTCATTTTTTCTGAAATAAATTTTTAAAAATCATAGCAGTACATCAAAATAGTATCTAGACATGGATGTTGTAAGGACATGTTCCTCTGCCACTGCCAAAACAGCCACACCTCCTCCTGGGCATAAAAGTGCTGGAAACACCTGTATCGGTTCCAAGGTCAGATACCTCACAGGAGAAGTATAAAACCACAACATACACTGGTGTTTAGTAATGTGTGGTTTAGTTTGGTTTATTTTGTTGATGTCTGTTACTCAGTGTTTAGCTGAAGTACTAAAGTACAAGTATTAGTATTTCTTCCAGCTTTTAGTTTCTATGATAATTCTATATAGGTATGTGACAAAGCCCTTTCCAGTTTCTGAAGGGCCGTGTGCATATTTCAAATGTTAAGTACTTTGACATTTATAGCTAAATCTTTTACATGCTCATTTTCTGGGCACAACTTCTGCCCTGTCGAAGCCTGATGATCAGAACGAACATCCACATGGTTTAAAGAGGACAGAGCAAGGTATCTCCCACCCTTGTAGGGGATCTAGAGTTAGGGGGCATAGCCTATAAAGCTAAGAAGGTTAATCAGAAAAAGGATAAGCACTTAGAAAGTAGATCCAAGGCAGTCACAGGATTCATTGCATCATTGCATGACCAGGCAGGATTTATTGTCAGGGCTTCTGTAAACCACTAATGATGCTTTAGTCTCTGAGGAATTACATATAAGCATGTTGGTATTTCCCGATGATGTCAGTTGGACATAATCACATATTGAATGTTCATTTAATGTTTTGATAGTTTGCGAATTAGAACTTTTGTACATTTATCCTTACTGTTTTAAGAGGCAAGGTCAAGTTGAAAGCAACTCTTTCCTGTGCCTGACTTCCCTCAAGAGTCATTGCAGTTTGCTCTCATGTGATGTTCTTAGGTATGTCTTTGAGTGAATTTAAGATTAAATAAAGCTTGATATGAAAACTTACAGTCTTTTTTCAGAGTGAAAAAGCCCTGACATCAGTTTCTAAACTTTCTGAATACTTAGAGAATGGATTTCAGTTAGGACTGTATATTGGAATGTGGCCTGTTTGGTTTTGATTAAAAATTTTGACATATGCTTGAGATTTAAATGAGAATTAATGTACTCACTTCAGTAATTGTTATACATCATTATGAGAATAATAGGAAGAACTACTCAGAGCTTAGAGTACCACTCTTAAAGAGGAAGTTTGCCTGTAGTTTGTAATACAGCTTTGTAGGTTTTTAGTCTCCAAGCTCATTTGAGTACATACTATAAATAAGCATTAATTTATGACTGACAAGCACACAATAAAAAGGACTGTTCTCAAATAAAGGATTTTGCTATGCTCTTCCATGTGTTTGTTGCCCTAGATTTGATGCCTGCTATGTACTCCATATGGAGCTATAACTTTAAACCAATTAGAAACTGAATCTGGTGTAAAAAGTCACCGCCTGTCTGTTAAACAGGAGCGTATATGTGATGGCACAATTCTACTGTATTCCTTCTTTGCAGATATTTCTGAAATTAAGCCATTGGCCTAGAAACATCTGTCATTTGGTACCTCCCTCCTTTAGAAACACTGCTAGAAGTTGCATCTATTACAAAAGGGAAGATTTGTGGTCAGTCCATTGTTTCAGAAGTGTCTTCTCTGTTAGCCTCCTCATGTGTTGGTCTTTTGAGTTAATTAACTTTAATGATGAATTTTAAATTTCTGTGATTATGTCTAAAGCAGTGAAGGGGGACTCAAAAAAAAAGGAAAAAGTGAAAAATATAGACCTTTTATTTTGTCTTTCATGCTCTGTTTCTGGGCTTTTTAAAATTCATATGTCAGGAATCTGTTTGATCTGTTTGGTGGAATACATTAAGAGACCATGTGCTGGTTATAAATAGCAAATGTGTTTCTGAATACTACTTTTTGTCTCTCTTGTGAAAACACTGTGGCCGCCAGGAAACTAGTAGGAATAGACAATGACAGCAATTGATATTACAATGGTTTTGATGCCTCACACTTGACTGTCTAAACAGTGGGAGGAGAAAATTGATGCAGAAGGGGTAAAAAGGGAAGGGCAGGGATGGACTGGAGTTATTTTTGATAAATAGGGTAGAAAAGAGCAGATAAATGTCTATTCCTGATGAAGCTGGCAATGAAATGAGGAACAAGAGAGGCCACGTTTCAGAAGGAAGCAAAATCTGAGTTAGTAGGCTACAAAATGTGAACCCAGGAGAATTATTGAATGGAAAATGGCTAGAGAGAAAAGATGGTAATATGTGTTTTGAAATTACGTGTATAATAAAACAAAAACAGTAGTTGAGAAGTGACTGCTTGTTTCCCTTAATTTAGTTGTTACTCCAAAAAAGAACTGAAGGCTCAAAGACAGGAGCCTATGCTGGAGTTTCACTAAATTAGAGGGGCTATAGAAAGAAGAGTTACGACTTTACACTTCTGCTTAGCTAATTGCAATCCCATAGGCAAATTTTTTAGTCTTTAAGATAAACAGGTTGGTCTGGAGTCAAAGTGATCAGATTAATAGCAGATTACTTTTTCCTTTATAGATACTTTTAATCACTTTATGTTGTTACAATGAAAGACCTAACTTTGTCATAATAGGCATTGTGCTGGGCAAGGCCCAGTGAAACATCTATTAAAAAAGTCCCAACTAAATAAGATTCAGTCGTTGACAGCCTGTTCAGTTCATTTGATGACTATCATGTATTTAATGCTTTTCTGTTACAGCAGCCTAGGTGTTTGTTCTAGGCACTTTCTCATAAAATTTCTCTTTTCTATCTGCTACTGAAGGAGGTATAAATAGTGTCAATGCCACAAATAAGAATTACTATGTTATGCCATGTTCCAATAAATGATCTCTTTGCCGATTTTTCATAAGTTACTCTTTATAGTGTATTCACGTGCTAGGCAGTTAAAAAGAAAAGAGAAGAAAAACGGCAAATTACCAAAAATGGAATAATATCAGGTCATGGATAAGCAGTCGGTGTTTATGTTGTTTGGAACCTGTTTGATGCTATTTTTTTCTTGCAAATGTAAAATTGAATTTGTTATTACTGGACTGTAATACTTCGAGCAGTCAAATATATAACACTGGCATACAGTTCTAGGGCTAAAATGAGTTTTTGTGTGGCTGAATGGAATGCCCATCTTGTTTGGACTGAAAAATGTCATAAGGCTTTTTTTACCCAAGCATTTCTGCCAAGTGCGTACAGGAAGTGGCTTTGGCAGTTGTATCCAAATAAGTAACTTCATTTCCTGGAATCTGCTTTTTTTGCAAAATGTGGATTTTAGGAAAGAAAGTGTAAAGAGGGATATTAAGGGGTAGAAGAAGGATCACCCCTAAAAGCCTCTGAAAAGAAGTTTGCGGAAAGTATTCAGCTTCATTTTTTCTAGATATAGTCACAACAACGTCATGTAATTTAATTTTTCAAATTGATAGTTTCTTTATATAATAAAAATATTAAAAATCTGTTGAGCATAACTGTACATAATTACTGTAACTATTCTCTTTACAAGGGTCCATTTTGCAGTGGTGCATTTTATGTCTGGAAAAAAAGGAGACAGCATGTAGTGTTTGTTGGTAAGGCAGCCGTAAAGTAATTGAGATGCGAGAGAATGTGTTGTATGACCACATAGATTATCAAGGCCTATTAGAAAGCTGAGATTTAGTAAAGCTTCTATTAAAAAACCAAACCAAAACCACAAAACAGAAAGAGAATAGATTTTTTCAGGTATAATTTTCAGTGAAAAATGAAAATTTGAAAAAAATGAAAATTTTATTTGCCTAGTCAGGTGCTTTTTTTATGCTATTGCAAATTCATTTTTTTCTCATCTAACTTCCTGAGTTTGAATCATGGGTTTTTTTAGTTCTTTCTTTTCTCTTCTCTTAATGTTACTAGCCTGAATAATTCTGCAACAGTGCCTGCAACCTTCCTCACAGTGCCAGATAGCTGTCTATAACATAAGCACAGCCTTCATCTTCCTGTGCTCTTAATATCAGGTTCAAATTATAGATCTTTTTCAGATGCTTGAAAAGCAGCAGTTCAAAAGCTGTTTTGTATCACATTTTTTTTAGTTATTGCAAATGAGGGGCTATTTCAGAATTTCTAATAGAGAAAACAGTACATTGAAAAATGTAGTAGCAACGACTCATATTGTGATGCATCACATGAGATTTTCTTATAAATAATATTATAAAATCCTAAAGTTTAGAGACAAAAGTAAATACTTGACAGAAGAAACCTTAGTGTCAGAAAAAATGCTACAAAGTTCACAGATAATGGAGAAATCAGAATTTACCTCTAAATAATAGATTTAGTTGGGTACTAATAGAAAGACAATATATGAAAGAACTTAGTACAACTGTTGATTTATGTAGAATTATTTTCAAGTCATTAAAGGTTATTTTAGTGGATGAAGATACAAGAAAAAATGCCTTGGAAGCAGTTCAGCACCATAATTAAAGCATGAATTAAAGATAAGCAAACATTTTGTATACTTTTCCCAAATGACAAAGATTGTGCTTGCTATGTCATATATGATGGCTGCTGTAAATTTGTTTTGGGGTAGAAGGAAGCTTTGCCTTTCTCTTTTTATTTTTGATACTTCTTTTGATATTTTATTCTTCATGTAATCATCTATTTTTTGGTTTTGTAATGTTCACGTTTTCATTACTTTCACAGAGAAACTTCAGACAGTGGTCTTGTTTGCAGGTGTGCCCACTGACTACTTTTTTCCACTCTTGTTACTCCTAAAGAAATGAAACTTCTTAGTAAGACTATTTCTTAAATAATGTATGAGCTTCTGTTAACATTTGCCTTTGTGTGCTTCTGATTTGTCACTGAATTCTTGTGATAAAGTATATTGTCTGACTGAGGTTGTTAGGCAGCTTGGAATCTTATTTTTGTTGTTTGTCATATTTTTCCTTCATGTTCATTATTATTTGTATGCTTCTACTGCTGCGTGGATTTAAAATGTAAATAAGACAATTCAGCTTTCCATTGCATTATAGATGCAATACATTGCATTGAATGAGATCCCACACTGAGATGCAGGGCATCTGTTTTTTATTTCTGTCTTTATTGTTTTCTAAGTTGGTGAACTTATACAAGTGACTTCATCTCTCTGAACCAGTTTCCTCAACTGTAAAATGAATTAGAGTGGCTTATCTTTCTTGATCACTTTGAGATGTCATGTTCAAAGGCCATCTGTAAGCGCAAAATATTGTTTTTCTAACATTGAGGAGCAGATGAAATTATTTGTGTGACTAAGACAATGAATTAGAAGCAGAAACCTATATAAAACCTTGGAAGTCTTGACTCTTCATTTATCAGTATGCGTAACTGTTGCAACAGTTCTTGAAATTGCTTCTCTTTAGTGATAGCTAATTTGTCTGGAAAGCTTTCTTGAAAATCTAGGTTATGTTGGCTACTTAAAATTCCATGCTAACATTGGTGAACGTTTTTATTTACAGTATGTTTGATATTTACTGTAAACTGTAAGAGTAAGCTGCATACAAATATATTTCAGGCAAAGCCGTCTCTACTAGCTCAGTAAAAGAAAGCAGAGTAAAGTACTCAGAGTGAGCTGGGAAAGTTCTGAGTGTTAAAATGATTGTATTTTTATTATGAATCCTTTCTTCTGCAATACCTCCCCACTTTGATCACCTCTCTTCTTTTATGCCATTTACATCCAGCTTTAGATCTGGGGAGAAATGATTCTAGATATTTCAGAAATTTCCTTTAAACCTGAAGTGTACAGAGATACTGACATCAGTTTGAATAATGGCCTGTGTTTGGAAACAGAAGGAGAATGTCTCAGTGTATCAGGAGCGTTAAAACAACTTTACATAAGGGAATACTAGAAGAAAAAGTTCCAGGCAGGCATCCTTTTGATTTTCAGCAGGTTTACTTAATTAGCTAAAACCTAATACAAGAGCTGATGGCTCTAAGATACAGCACATTTAATATTGAATTAAGCTTGTATGACAAGGAATTTCCATAATATATCGTCCCATTTTGATCTTAAGGAAAACAAGCAGTTCAAAGCCATCAAATAAACATAGTATACTTGGCATTCAGGAAGAATTATGCTATTTTTCTAGTGATAGTCACTTATTTCAACAGATTTCCAAGGGGCAAAACCACTCTTAATTCTGTGTCTTGACATGAGCAGATTTAGAGCTACATAGGGTTATTGGTGCAAAAAATATCTTTTGATCCTTCACTGCATATTAATCATATAGTTCCATTGGTTACAAATTTTGGTTAAAAAGGAATCTAAAGTAGCTTTTCACAGTGGGAATTGTGCCAATATGAAATGGAATTTGCATGACATGATTTTTTTTTTTGATGTGAAGTTCCCTAATATAGCTGCTGAGACCATTGAATGTTCACCAGAAAACCTCTGTCATATGATGAGTCGGGGAGACAACATGGGAGTCTTGCTTCTGTGAGCACTGGGACAATAATGTCATGAGTTTTGATTAAACAGTTTTTTGAATCACGGAAACAAAAGACAATAAGGTGCAGAAGAACCCAGATTACTTGACCTTTTTTTGTTTTTTAATTCTCAATTTTAATACAGACGTGTATTAGGCATCATAACAATAAATGCAGTTTTCCTTTTCTCTTTTTACGTAGTGTGGAGACTATGGTCAGACTAAGTGAAGCTGACAATAAATTAGTAGGAGTGGACTCTGTAGAGAACATTAAGTAATGTGAAATGTGTGACATGTTATTGTGCAGTTGTAGACATGTTTTATAAAAAAAAAATAATTTGTATTTTAAATAATGAAGGTTGTCTTCAATATTAGAGATTTTTCTACTTGTTCATTGTCAGGAGGGGAATGTTTTTGCATCTCCATGCTTATCCATGTGTACATGTACATATGTTAGCTGTCTCTCTGATTTCTGTGAACATATTTGGGGGGTGGGGGGAAATGCCAGTGCATGTTTATTTGCAGGATCAGGAATTTAGCTTATAAGTTAATTTACTTTCTATCACTGTTGAGGATGGCATAAAAATGTGTAATCATGTACTGTAGCTATCCATCTAATAGTAAGTGATCTATAACCACTATAATCTTTCATAGGCACTTGGAATTTAAAAGATAATATATATTTCTATAAATAGTTGTTCTCCAAAAAGACAAAAAGAGAAATGGTCAAGAAATTGTTATAGATGCACTGATAGGTTTCTGTAAGACAAACATTCTGTGAATTATTATAAGCAAATAGATGTTGCCAAATCCTAGGCTTTATTTTACCACACTGCAGTATCAAATTGCTCTCTGACTTTTATTTCATGGGCGATGGTTGCTGCACATAAAGACAAGGAATGATTATTTTGCTGAATGTGGATATTTATTGTTATGGCAGCACGACTTACTGTTAATGGGACAGACTACACCAACCCATAACTACAGGGTAGATGGTGCTTCCTGCCTCCAGGGACAATTTAAGATGGAAACTCCATCTAAAAGTTGAATTAATTTTGCCATGGTGAGGTTTCAGGGATTAAATTTGGAATTAATATGTACACTTTTGTTTCAAAATTATATTTGTAAACCCTGACGTGATTATTTCTAATGTTTTCTGTGGGGACAAAAAATAATGTGAATGGCACAGATCTTTTGATTGACTTAGCAGCAGTTAGGTCTTGGCTATCTCTGCCTATTCATTCTCCCTTTGGTAAGACAGAGACTTTCATTCTTTGCAGGAGACCTGCCCTCAAATAAGTTCTTAATCATTTCAGTGGCCCAATATCCATGGTGGGATTTCACCTGTAGCATATGGGAGACTGAAAATTAATTGTTCAGTAATTTTACAGTGCTCATACCTTTTGACTCCAAGCTAAAAATGTAAGTTTCTTATCATTCAGTAGTAGTTCTTTATTAAAATGCATTGGGATACAGTTAAACAAACCTCGCTCAAACTTTTTGCAGCAAAGATAGCATAGCACTGTTTACAGCCAGTGTCATCCCTGTGCTACCTGAGGTTGTCAGGTGGACAATTAATATTTAATATGTTTCTCTGTTTCCCTCTATGTTCCTTCTCAGTTCTGGGAGCAGTACTGTAGTTAGACATAAAATGTGTTCCCCGTTTATCATCCTGGAGTGGATGTACCATGCCACAAAAAAGGATGTGCAAAGAGAAAAAGATCCAGGTGAATCCCTGGACAGAAGGGAAGAGGCTTTGAGATCTAGACCGGCTAAGGAACTGGGGTTATTTAGTCTGGAGAAGAGGAGACTGAGAGGAGACCTCATTGCTCTCTACAGCTACCTAAAAGAAGGTTGTAGTGAGGCTGGTGTTGGTCTCTTCTCCCAAATTACTAATGATAGGACAAGAGGAAATGGCCTCAAGTTGCGTCAGAGGAAGTTTAGGTTGGATATTAGGAAGAAGTTCTTTACTGAGAGGGTGGTTAGGCCCTGGAACAGGCTGCCCAGGGAGGTAGTGGAGTCGCCGTCCCTGGAGGTGTTCAAAAAACGAGTGGATGAAGCACTTGAGGCCATGGTCTAGTGGTTAGGGAGATGATGGGATAATGGTTGGACCTGATGATTCTGGAGGTCCTTTCCAACCATGGTCATTCTATGATTCTAACCATAATGTAAAGAATTATCCATTTTTAGCTATTTGAAGATGACATGACTGGTAGTGGGGAGCTCTTACGTTCAGTTTTATTAATTTAAAAGCTAGAGATATCGATATATTTGAGTGGATATTTTCAGAGTAACACTGGAAATTTAAGATTGTATTTCATGTGAGGTTTTTTGTTTGTGTAATGCACATACTTTTCTCTTTTTTTGCAATGATGCATTTCAAAATGCATAGCTGTGAAGTTTGGGAAAATGACAGAGAAATTGCACCAATGCTGAATTAAGTTTCCAAGCTTATCAAGTGATAGTACTAGTTGGGGACCTTAACATTCTTGTTTTAAATTACATCTTCAATTTAAAACATAGAGTTTTAAATATTGCTTCTAAATCAGATGGGTTGTTAGAATCCTATTGGCTGTTTTTTCCCAAAAGTTTCTTGGTCTTTGGTGAGGAGTGCCTATGCCAAGAGGAATAAGTAAGGATATTTGCTTGAATTCCAGAAACATTTCTGCAGTATTAGTGAAATTTCTCAAGCATTTTTGTTTCCTTCAAGTAATCTAAACTAAAGACATCACAAAAACATAATTGTCACCACATTACTTTTAGACTTGAGATAAGCAATGAGGTTTTTGCTTGTATCATTTAGTGTTTACACGTTTGTCCTTGCACATTGGAAGTCCCAAATTTATCACACACAAGTTTTTAGAGGCCTCTAGCTGATAAATAGGATTGGTGGTGCAATACTTTTTTTGATCCTGATAACACTTTAGACCAACTTACTTTCGTCCTCCTTCATTCATGCACATTCATGCACAACATGCACAACCATTTAAGTGTTGGGTTTTTTTAATTAACTCAGTTTTTGAACTGCACTGAAACTGGAAGTTACATATTTTGAATATTCAGTTTATTATATATCAACACTAAGAAATTATTACATCCACATAGTTAACCCTTTTCAGTAGTCCCGTGGCTTTACAATGGCAATTTTTTATCTCTGTTGTGAAAATGCCAGACCGAAAGTGCAGTCATACCTAAAGTAACTAAAGAAAGTTATCAATTTCTCATGAAAAATTTCTCACTCCTGTAGTTTATAGCCTGAATTATTAAGATAGCCCCAAACTGGTACTAATTAATGGTTTACTCACTACAGACATTTTTCTTGTCTATATAAGATGTAGTTCATACAGATTTCTACTTCACAAAACCTCAGTATCTTAATAAAGAATAAAGCTAAAATGTAATATGAAATTAAAAGTACTGTATGATTCCAAAACCAGATTTGTGTTTATAACAAGTCATTTTTCCTCTGCTGAACTGCTCTGAAAATGAAATATGCCTCTTATGTGGTTTATGATGTTACCAGCAAGATTGGTGGTGGAGACAATTCTCCAGGCACCAAAAATACATGTAGATCTCTACAGATGTCTCTGACAAAAAACTTCCCTTGCATTTGGTCTAAGCTGTCACAACTCCATTGATGTAGGCTGTCATTTGGTAGAACTCTTAAAATGTTCTTATCCCAACATTCAGAGTCATTTTTCTAAAACTGAGAAAGATAGATGGAAAAGGAGAGTTTAAACACCATATCTATCACTCAAAAAAACATAGAACATGTAAACGAAGCAAATCTTGTTGAGAGCGTTCTCTCTTTTTTTCAAATGTGCTGGTCTAGTTGAAAAAAGCAGACAAGTTTTTTAATATAGAAGCCCTTTTTCAGGTCAAAACCAGAAGCGGCAAATGTTGCTACTGCAACAAGGCAAGTACGTAAAGAATGTCAGAACACATTCATTTAATTTGCTGTTACTCAGTCCTAACTGAAATCATAATCTTAAGTACAGTAGTCTAATTTGAAGTTGATAAGTGACTCAAGTGCCTAATGTATTGGCCTGTTCTTATATTTAGTAAAATTTTTACAACTGCATCAACTGTTGAAGGGAACAGGTTTAGACTCCTACAAAGAGAGCAAAACGCAGTCTGTTTCCAATATCCAGTTTTTAAGGTAAACTGGACAATGCAGCATAAAATATATGTCCTGTATTATGAGAGGTTATCTGAAATGTGTGATTCAAGCATAGGCAAAAGGGAATCTCATTTATTTAGAAGTGGCAGCACCATTGGGTGTGTCTCCTAAAGTTCTTGTGGGTTTGACTTCATATTTTCCACCCCTTGAGCTTCTGCCAAGCCTACCACACTTCATTTCAGGCTCTCTCTTTGTACCTACTAATTAAGGACTTCCAATGTGTGTATGTATTATACAATCAAATATGATCTCACAGGCAGCTTTAAAAAAGTAAATGGTTGCAAATAGTAGCTGAAAATTATTTTTTTTCTTTTGAGACATACAAGCTGTCATACATGAAATGTAAAATATTTCTGCGATAATCTTGGTATCGGAACATGAGAAAAACTTATGTGTATCAATGGATACATTGCTTCATTCCTCACTGCTGATATCTGCCAATATTTTGTTCGTGCTAAGTAGCATGTAAACTGTGCCTTTGGTTCCTCTGCTCCTTGTTTGAATTTGATCACTCTGCTGCCCATTGACTCTTTAAAGAAAATATAAAAGCATTACTAGGTATCATAAAATATGTGCACTCTAAATCATTAATGCTAGTACAGACACTCTGCAGCACCTTGAAGCCATGCCATGTAATCAGAGAAATTATTAGAATCCATAACTAACAGAAACAAAATCAGACCAAAATCGAGTCTAGCACATCCTAGTAAAATGTGCTCCATCAGGTGAAGGTGATGATGGCATATTAAGTTACTTTTGGCAGTTTTCTTTTATCCTATGAGTCTCAATAGTATTGTGCTTTGAAAAGTTTGACAGGTAGACAAACTAGTATACTAATTTTCCAAAAGATGAAAATGAGAGAAAGAGGTTTCAGTCTTTTCACATTGACATCACTCTGAGGTACAATCTGGTATCAGACTGAGCACATGTCAGTAAGGAGCCTAAAATTGCATTTCTGACTATCATTAGCGTTCAAGTGGCTTTTGTTGCAAAAGTAGAACTATTAAAAACATACAGCTGGGTTAATATGAGAAATACTTTTCTTACCTGAGCTGTTACCTGAGATTTCTTAAAATAATGAAACTGAAGAAAGTCAACATAATTAAATTCAGATATCATATCCTATTTGGAGTTTTGTTGTTTTGTGGTCTTGGAAAACCTTAAAATAATCAGTTTCATCTTGCTTTAAGTTTATACTTCATTTAACCTTTATTTTTGAAAATACAGTTCAATATTTGCCTTACTACTACTGCAAAGGAATATTACGTAAAAACCTACTCCTAATGGGATTCTTGTAAGCGGTCGGGTTGTGGGGTTTTTTTGAAAGCATTCCAGTTGAACTTTATAAATATTTACTTTATAAAGTTGGCATTTTATGTAACACTTCATTTTTGTTCTTTTATTCTAGTAATCTTTAAGCAATCCCAGTATTAGTGATCGCATATCCCCTAACAATATTCGTTGCAATACAAATGGTACTTGTCTTTGATTTGTATCAAAATACTCCTGTACAAGTTTGTTCTTTGCTGTTAGGCATTTGTAGTGTTTAATTTAGTGGTGATTTCTGTTTATAAATTATTTCAAAATATAAGGAATAATTTGTCTTGTCCATCAATTAATTTTACATGGATAAAATGATGCCTAGGTAAATGACCCATACACCAATTAACTCAAGGGTTTGCACAGTAGAAATCTTCACTTGTGGAGTGCAGTCTGACCTTCCTAGGTCAATGTTCAGTACCACAATAAACATGCTTATAATCTCAAGAAACTGTTCATTTTACCCTCTTCCTACTCTGTAAATAAACAAAGAAACTCCAAAGCCAGAGAAATTAAATTATGGCAACGTTTTAGTTAGTTCAGTGAGTCTGAATATTCTGGTTTTCCTTTGAGGCTTTTAACTTCCCGAGGACTATGTTTTGCAGTTCAACACTGCAGGGGTACCATGAGCAACATTGGTTTATGTCTTTCCCATTTTTTCAATTGCAGCCTAATGAAGGTAGCCATATGTAATACACGTGGTTTTCATGAAGAATTTAGCTGAGCTTTACAGTGGGGAAGTATTTGTTGTATATTGGTTTTGGGTTTGTTTTCCTATTTTTAAGTATTTATTCTTTTTTGATTCATTATTCCCAAGCTCTATTACATCTACTTTTTTCCATTCTGAACAGATGGCTACGATATCCTGAGGGATCCTGGTAAAGATGTAATGAATTATGCTTACATGCAAACAATTCTAATACCTTAGCTCTATTACAAAGACTTACCAAATAATTTGTCTTTAATTTCATTTGGAAGTGTCCACAGTTCCCTTTTATTTGATAACAAGTAGAAATATGTAATAGTACAAACAGGCTGGCAGTCTTCATAAGCATGAAGACTTACAGTTCACTCTAGATGCCATCCTGAAGTTCTTAAGATAGCCCTCACTTGAATGAGACGTTTCCTTGAGCAGAGGGGACTTTTTGCTCCTGTTGATTTCAGTGGAAGAGTTTGCAATTCTTGTCTGATGGAGCACTTAGGAGGAATGGAAAGACAAAGTCTTCTGCTGTGAAAATGTATTTTTTGCAAAACAGATATGGGGACAGATATGTGGATAGATGGCTTTCTCATCAGAACACGTGGTCTGAACAGCTATTCCCAAGAGTTTGCTTTTGTCAACATTCTTAATGTTACTCCCTCAGAACAGCTCAACTTGCAACCTTAATTCTCTCCTGGAGAGTCGTTTCCCATTCTTTTTGCTGTTTAAATTGGCAGCCTCCAGCATGAGGGCTGCTGCAACCCCATTCACAGCTCTCATACCAGGACCAAAATCTGGTTGCAGGGTGGGTTTGTGAGGAGGCACTGTGATCTGCTTTCTGACAGAGAAAATATCAATTTCATGCTGTTGTTTGACAAATTTTTCCAGATTTAGCTGAAGAACAATATAAGTGTTTTCTGTGGGATTCATACATTAAAATGTATGAAAGTCTTCTCCCCCTGAGTAATAAAACCTTTTTCAAAAAAGAAACAAACAAACAAACAAAAAGTAGCCAGACTCAGCACTTTGGAAGTACCACTTTCAGTTTGAGCACTCTTGAAATCTTCATGAAAAAGCATTAAAGTCCTTAAAAACTGACCAACATTTATAAACTGGGATCACTAAAGCAAGCGATTTGTGGGTGTTGGATATGTTTAAAAATCAGCATGGTCATTTAAATATGTGCAACCATGTCTGATCATTTGTTTCAACAAAATAAATAATATCTAAGTTTATACACTTGCATGCTCTTACCTGCTCAGATATAGTCCTTGAGTAATCCCAGTGGATACTATTTAACTTAAAACTAGCATTCAGCCCTGTAATTTCTCTGCTGGCAGTTGAGCATCCAGTGCCGCACTATACCCTACGTATTCCTTTAACTTCTTTTTCCTGATGAGCTTGTGAGACACTGAACGGCTGTTGTTGTGTTTAGATAGCTGTAGGTAGCATTTGTATATGTAACAGGATAGAATAAATGATTTCTAAATTAGTGATAGAGCAGGGTACATAATACCTGCCAGGGTCTTTGCTGATGCGCAGGCTTCTGCCTGCTCTAGGTGTACAACTGAGTCTTGAAATTGCTTTGATGTTTTCATGTCACCTCAAAAAGTAATCAGCCACATCCTATAGGCTTATTACATTTTTGCTCAGTGTATTTGGAATTATTACTGATTTCGAGAGTTTAGCCCATTATCAGTACTAAGTATTGATACTGATCAGTACCAAGTTTTCTGTTTCTTGGTCATTTCAGATCTTGTTGCTCTAGTTCAGACCTTGTGAGCTGTCATTGTCGTTCTGTTTTCTGACTTACCTTTGTTCGGCAGAACAGTCATAATTTGCATATTTTATGAGAGGAGCCCATTGAACTGAAACTTTTTGTTTAATGTGAAAGAGTGCACCGGATAGGAGTACAGACAAAATCAAACCTTCAGTGAGAATATTCTTGAACATTAAAATTCAGGATGTGGCTCAGACATGAATTTTCCCAAAATTTCAGCTGTTTGGATTTGCTGTAAATAATGATGGGTTTGCTCTAAATTTTACTTTGTGAGTTGGGCATATTTGTGAGTGTTTTGATATTAATGCCAATTTACGCAAACTCTTAATTATACCTTTCTCAGGAAAGGTATAATTAAGTTGATACAAAATGTATCACTTTTTAATGCAACCCTTTCAACTGGGGTTTCATGAATGTGATTGCAAGAAAATTGTATGATTTTTCTGATGATCTGAATTGTTTTTGTGGTAATCATTATTCCAGTTCACATTGTAATGACTTGATGACATATATTTTCTTCTTCTCATCCTGTAGGATATGATGATTCTTCCTTAGATAAGAATTTTAAAATACTTATTTTGTAATCCTATGCCACAGTATTAAAGGAGAGAAGAAATGGTTTGACCTGTAAAGAAAAATAAATTGTTTTCTAAAAATTTAACAGTTTCAGCTGAACTGTTCGATTACCTTGCCAAAAACATGTTATCATCAATGGTTTCTTCTCTCAGTTCTGCTTTTCTTCATATCACACATATATTGGTATATATAGGTTTCAATTTACAGCTAGAGAAGAACAGAAATTCAATAGGACCTTGTTTTAAAAGAACATATAACTTATTTGTTAAAATTAGGCCCAGGAGGAACAGTTTGCCAATAATATTGGTGACCCTTTGCACTTGGAGGCCATTTGAAAGAAGGTCAAGCTACTTTATGAAATTATAGATTATTTAAGCAAGTGTAAACTGCATGACTGAAGATACAACATCAGCCATGGGGAAGGAATAATCTTCATTACTGAGTAGAATGAAAATACAACCACTCCATCAAGCTTCCAATCCTTCTTGCAGTCTTTTACTAGTATTAACAATGCTGTATTCCTGTATTGTCACCCTAAACGTGTCTGTCATTACCCACAGGCTGCAACGTTCTTCTGTAGCTGTTTTATGCTCATATTACATTGAGGTACTATCTTAATGGTCCTTTTTAAGGTCCTTTCCCTTAGATATCGTTTTCAGAATGTGATTGTTTACTACTTCATGTATTTCTATATTTTCTTGAAATGGACAATATAAACCAGAAAATTTCCCCTTCCCAAAACCTACAGAGATCTACTTTTGTGTGCTTTGTTTGGCTGTACAAATCTGCTGCCTCCTAATGTAGTGCTGGAAAATGATTATCAGATTACCTTTAATTTTGGTTGATGCATTTCTGCAAGGCAGAAGCAATAATCCCCATAATAGTTTTCTTTTCCAAACTTACTTCTACTCTCAAACGCAGCACATTGCCAGAAGGGTTAAATACTTTACATTGCAGTGTTACATATGAGTAAGGGCGTTTTGTTGTGTATTTTAGGCTTAGCCATGAATTTTGTCTAGGTTTTCTGCACTTAATACAAACTTTTTCTGCAAAAAAAAAAGCAATTCTAGAGGGTCAATTCAGGCTGCATGTTAAAATTGGTGCTATTGGTGGGATGAATGTGCTGTAAAATTCTGCTTGCAAAGCTGCCTGGTTTTCTTCAGGGCAAGCATGAAACATGAACGTTATATTCTCAGGTCATCATCACAGAAAAAATATTTTTTTCTAAATCCTCTTGCTCCTTTGGATTACACAGCAGTAAAGGCTGTGCTGTATCTTTCTTTGATTTTTCTTATTCAAAAAGGGTGGAGCATTTCTGCGTGTTTTGCCATTCAAACATTCCTGGTTGTTCTATTTTAAACTCAAATTTTTTAAATTAGTAGCAGATGTGCTGATTCTTTGAACTGAAACAGAAGGCAGATTTTTCTACTATATTTTGAATAATTTTTTTTTTACCTTTTACTGATTATTGAACCCTGAGTGCTAGTTTTTGGTACCAGCCCTCACTGTAAACAGTATCTTACACCACATAAATCTCACTGAAGTCAGTGGGGAGTAATTCTGATATTATAAGTATGATGAGAGGCAGCAGAACATATTTGGAGTGACTATACAATGCAGCTCATGGAGCTAGACCTCAGTAAGGTGTAGCATCCCAATATCGCATATCCCAACCTGTTTAGTTATGTTTTAATAATGTATCATCCCCACAAACACCAAAATTGCAAAGCAGGTAGCCCACAAAATAATTGGCATACACACATACATATGTTATTGGTAATGCTGGTCCATTGGCACAAAACATATAGAAAACTTTTGCATAGTAGAACTCCCAGGAAACTTTATAGCCCTTGTACACTGGATTTAGGGGTCTCGATAGCTCTGAAGCAGGAAGGAAGGCTTGTGAGTAGGACAGAAGAAAGACTCTAAAGTAAAAAAAAAAAAAGGAGACTCAAATTCCAGTTTAAGAAACATCCATTTTGAGGTTTAAATTGCAACCGTGAGGTTGAATGGGAGTAGGAGCTCTTTTGCATTTTTCACACAGTTTGAGTGTGGGATTCCTCTTCCTTTCTGCTCCTGAACTATCTCCATTACTGTAATTTATTTAAGTGCAAGTCTGATGATCTGTAGATCATCTACCAATGAGAACTGATTAATAATAAACACTATAATACTTTTCGGTAGTGATTTTGAAAGATTTGAAGGCCAAAGTGGTCCTGACCTTCTGACACACAAAAGCAAACAAACATCGTGTTGAAAATTTAAAAGGCAGGAATCAACCATTTCTGTAGGTATAATACCTGCTTCACTTAAAACAGGGTGAAAAACATTCGCTTATATATAATTAAAATAAGTCGGATTTTTTTTCTTCCAAGAATACTGAAAATATATATGTTTAGGGGACAATATGAAAAATTAAAAATGTGAAATATTCTTAAGTGTGAACCAGAGGTATTTCCACAACAGCAAACTGCAATTTTCTTCTGTATTTCTTTCATCTCTGTTTCAAAGTTTAGTTTTACTTATGAATATTTTAAGTTGTCTTGAGAACTTATGCAGCTCAAACATTCAGACTTTAGGGAAGTGAAATTAATTTGTCAGATAAGGAAATCTTTCATCAAAAATTCTTTTCTGTTGGTGGAGCAATGAGCTTAGTCTCCTGTGTGTTTTAAGACTCCGAGGCTGACTTGCTATATTTGTCTAAATAAGAGTTGAGGAAATGCAAATTGTCTGTCTTTTGATTACTTTAAAGGAGTTCCCTTTTTTTTTTCTTGAGACAGGAGGAAAAATGTCACTTGGACGTCAGGAGGCTTTTGAAGCTTTCAAGCAGGATCATGTTGACAGTATAACCATCAAGGACATCAAACAGCTTCTAAAACAGAGGTGAGCATCACAGCAAGATACAGCTGGAGGCAGACATCTCAGAATTCATTACGAGTCTGGGTAGGAATGCGTAATTTTACACCAGACATCCCAGGCTTCTATTGAAAACTTGCTACAGAAACTTCACCATTTACTGGGGATATTTCATATTCAGAAGGCACTGAGTGGTGACAGAATAAAAATCTGGATAGAATATGAAAGTGGCATAAGAAATCTTAGTGCATCTTTCCTCTGATTTTATTCATGCCGTGTTCATAGCCATGTTGAAGCAATGTGGTAAAAGGCTTTCATGGTCATGAATTATCTAGAGGAAGTAAGATCCATGTGACCGAATCAATTACTGCAATTTCCATTGTCAAAAATGCTTTACTGGCTTCATCACTGAGTTGGACAGTAAGCTAGGAGATGTTTAACATATGCTTTTGTCTGTTGTTCCTAACTTGTTTGCCAAGTGATTTTAGCTTCTCTCTGCCAGTTTTGCAGACTTTCCTCCTCCACATTTATTGTTAATGCTGGCAAAACACTTCAAAATCTTCCCGTGAAGATGGTGAGAATGGCAAAACATTGAAAACTTGAATTTTCATAAAGCATTTTTTAAACATCTCAGAAATTAAACCACCAACACTTGTCCATGCTGATTGGATAGCAGTACTGTTTCAATGTCAGTTTTTCAAGCGTTAACCCTCATCGTACTGCAAGAAAAACAGATGATTTTGAGATTGGAGATGCCAACAGCAGATATCTCAGTCTACCCTCGTAACTAACATTTCCTCTAACAAGTTTGGTTGTGGGTTGGTTTTTTTCTTTTTCCTTTTTTTTGTCCTGGAGTTTTCTCCTTCTCCAGGTTTTTCCTGATTTATTCTGCTTTTTTAATAACACAGCTTCCCAACTTAAAATGCATGAAAGACATTGTTTTCAGGGTCACTGAGTCTTATTTGCTTCAGTGAAATTGAGGCAAGAAACAATCTCCACATCTCTCTGACTTATTCCAGATCTTGCTATTTATTGCTTTTCTGATCTGGTTAACTTTCTACCTGGGTCTATAACTTAGCCACAGGGACACAAATCACCAAGGTATTAGATGTATGTGAGAATCTGTCCATATAAATTGGATATTTAGTGATGCCTTTCTTCTCATCAATATTTCAGTTGATGCCACATCTCTGCATCATGCCTGCAAAAATGATTACACTGTGATCATTTCTGGTGTTGCTCTGTATTGAGCAGAACACTTCATGGCTGCAGCACGATTATGAGAGCAATACAGTTCTGATCCATGCCCTGCATTTCCTCTAGTTAATCACAATTCTTCTGTTTTCTCTGTTTGTTATTACTATGAAACCAACCAGTATTTCCTTCTGGTTTCATAACATGTAATAGAGATGGGCAGAGTCCACAGAGTTTGACACCAGATTTGCTTTCCCTAAAGAACAAAGAGATTCAGACTAATGCCTTGGGTAACCCCTCTCTAATATGCATCAGCTGATTACTTAAATTAGTGCTAATGTAAATGTTGATACCCTGGAGCAAGAGTTTTCCCCTGACATTTGCAGTCATTTTTAGCAAAGATGCCTATAGCTCCAAGTTTACCGAGTTCATTAAAATGGGTTTATATCAAGTCCAGTCTGTAATTTGGATTGCAGCCTCTGAACTACCAGTTATACAAAATCTCTGTTATCCAGCCAGTGTTCAAATTGCACAGGAAGAAGTGTGTGGACACCACATGTTTAAAGGTTACAGTAACTTCCCTTTATATGTAGGCTTCTCATGTTAATAATTTTGTTTATAGTTGCATAACCACTTCTGTCATACCAGAAACAGTATTACAGTATTTAGTTTGGAAATTCCTTATTTTTAGCCATCTTATTTTTTTCCTTTGGGTATTTTGGGTAGATTTTCTTGGTTTGCTAATTATATCATTCTTATATTAATTGAATGGTGAACTGTCAGTGAGCCTAGATGGAAGTTTGGCTGTGAAGCTCGCAAATGTTGTTTGGGCTATGAAATTATTCGTGCATATGTGAATATACATAGTCATACATATACAATTTTATTTTTTTTCTGTAACTACCTGTGTATAAACAATCAAATGTAATCAGTTGATTAAACCAAATACTGAAAAAAATTATCTTGTTAAAAAAAATATATAAAAAAGAAATACTGTTTTTAACATAAAACTTTTTACCTACTACTTCAGAAGTCTTTATAGGGGCAGTAGCTCAGTACTGTAGCTCAGTAAAATCTCTGGATTTAAAAAGTGGGGAAACATATATAGTTAAGGACAACTACTCTCTGAAGCTCATTTACTGACTTACTGTTCAAGTGAAAGACAATAGGTTCAAGCTATCCTATTAGGACAGTTGCCTGTAGGAAGTGGCTTTGTAAGATAGAAAAGGTGATCTTCTACAGCTTAGTTTGCAATTAATACAAAGCAATTCTTTTTCATTTTTCTTTTATACATTAGTAACTGCTGCTCTGCTTAAAAAACAATAAAGTCTGTGTTTATGCCCAGACAGAATCAATTCTGCAATTTGGACTTCCTAGACTTGACTTCCAAAGAACTTAATGATAGCCTTTTTCTCAATGCAACCGTGTTCTCTTAGCATTGTTTCTCTGAGGAGGAGAAAAATGTATCTCATTTTCTGGCGAAATATACTACCAAGAAATCTTCCCAGCTGAGCCACTCAAGTGTAATATTGCATATTGCACAAAGCTTTTAAATCCCATCCTAGTCAATATTTCCAGTAGTAAAATTCTACAAAGTGTACAGATTAAATCTAGTTTCCATTTTGTTGTTCTCCATTAATTTTTTCCACTTTCTTCTTTCCTTGCTTTCTCTGTTTCAGCTGGTTAGCAGTTAACTTGGTTTTTCAGTACCTATGGATGAGTTTCATGGAAACAATCAGTTTCACTTAGGTCTCAATTCACCTCACTGTCTACTCATCTAACCCAAACTTCCTAAGCTTACCAATGAGGTTGTTATGGGAGACAGTGTCAAAAGCCTTGCTGAAGTCAAGATAGACAACATCCACTGCTCTCCCCTCATCTACCCAGCCAGTCATGCTATCATAGAATGCTATCACATTGGTCAAGCATGATTTCCCCTTGATGAATCCATGTTGACTACTCCTGATAACCTTCTTTTCCTCCACATGCTTGGAGATAACATCTAGAATGAGGGGTGCTACATCACCTTTCCAGGGATGGAGATGAGACTGACCTGTAGTTTCCTGGGTCTTCCTTCTTGCCCTTCTTGAAGACTGGAGTGACATTGGCTTTCCTCCAATCCTCAGGCACCTCTCCTGTTTTTCTTGTCGTTTCAATGACAGAGAGTGGCCTAGCAATAACATGTGCCAGCTCCCTCAGTACTTGTGGGTGCATCCCATCTTTGCCCATGGATTTGTGAGTGTCCAGTTCACCTAGATGATCTCTAACCCAATTCTCCTTGATCAAGGGAAAGTCTTCCTCTCTCCAGATTTTCTCTCCTACCTCCAGGATCTGAGATTCCTGAGGGCCAGCCTTAGCAGTAATGACTGAAGCAAAGAAAGGCCGTTCAGTAACTCCACCTTCTCTGTATCCTCCTTCACCAGGACATCCACCTCATTCAGCAATGGGGCTCACATGTCCCTAGTCTTCCTTTTGTTACTGATGTACTTTATCTGGTTTGTTTTGTTTGACTATGATTCATAGTCACAGATGGATTTTGTTGGACTGTCATAAATTAATGCCACATTTCAGTTTATGCTATTGTGCCAGTTTATAAACTGTGGTGTTTGTCAAATGGATGTATGGCCCATTCAATTATTGGCAGTAACCTATCAGTAAGGGCTGGATAGATAGCTGGCTTCAACATCCCCAGCTGAATGTCTCTGTGAACATGAATTAGAGTCAATAGTGAGCAGGAGATTTGCCTTAGGAATTACTAAGTAATTGATGAAGTTACCATTTGGCTCATGGGAGCTGCAGGAAAGAAAGAGGGAAGTACTTTGCAGTGTTTCTCTTTGATCTTTAGACAATCTTTAAGGCCTATTTGGGTGCAGGCACTAGTGGAAAAAGCTTATATAAACATCTTGGATGCTTCAAAGGCTTCTGCCTTCTTTATGTAAGAAACAGTAAGTGCTGTGGAGCACTATGGCTTCACCCATTTAGCCACGCTGAATTCAGCCTTGAAAGCAAATGTTCATGAGCAGATACAAATGCAGGCACCCGAAATTCTAACTTGTTCCAGTTTTACATGGAAATGGACTAATTGAGAAAGGGCAATTTTCCAAAACCTGCCTCCCCACAGGGAAGTTGTACTTCTTGACTTCTTAACTCATTATTTGAGTTAGACAGAAATACAATTTGTGGATTTCCTCAGTTACTTTGGCTAAATCAAGACTCTTCCAGATCAGCTAAAAGCTTGCTTAGCAGTTAAGTATTACAGTTCGGCCTCCAAATTCAGCAAGATTCAACTTGTATACATCCAAGTAACTGTTCAGACTTTCATGTCAAGCTTAATGTCCTGTAACAGATTTCACAATGCAACAGATAATCCTTCTACATTTTAAACTGTTAAAATGGATATTTTCTTAAACAAGCCTCACTTCTCTCAGAGACTCTTCAGACTTTGCCATTGTACATTGAATTGACTGTCATCATTTTTGCAGCAGAATATACTTGACATTTGAAAGCCTGATATACATGCTATTTGTTCTAAACAGTTTTATACAGTACTGACTTAAAGAAGTTCAAATTAATAAATGTAATTAATAATTATGGCAGTAACTGCTGTAAAAGATCAGAAAACTGATAGAAAAAAGCACAAAAGGAGAAGGCATCAAGTTCTAGCAGACTGTGGGGAATGTAGATGATATAAATGAATTTGTAAGGCTCAGTAGGCAGCTGGTTTTTAAGGATATACTTAGGTATGACACATTTCCTAAAGATAAAGACATACAGTGAGCAAGATGCTTAATAACACTGAAGGGATCATCACTGCAATGCTATGTTGCAAGCTAAAAAAGAAATTTCTGATCATTAGAATATTTTACATAGAAGATTTGTTTATTTGAATATAATGAGGAAGCAGTCAGTGAATTACTTTAGAAATATGGCTGGTGGGAATTTGGCATTTTTAAAAAAACCTCATTTCCAGTTTTGATGTGAGGTCAAACTTTTGCACACTGCAAAAAGGGAGTTTCCAAAGCCTGATTCATTGATTTGTTTCCATCCTTCTCAGCCTGCTTCTTGCTTCCTATTTGCATATCTTCATGTGGTTAGCTTTGACTTGTATTGGTATTTGAGCAGCAGCTAGTTTTGTGACACTTTCTTATTTCTGTTTGAGAGGTTTCTTAGTGACCGAGATGTACATTTTCACACAGCAATATGCAAATTACAGACTGAAATTTGAAAATTCCTGGTGAGCTGTTCTAATACTTTCAAACATTCTATTTTGACTTTGCTTTGATTTTTTTTCTTTTTCTTTATATGTTAAAGCATTATTATTATTATTTATTATTATTAAAGCTATATGTTAAAGCATTGCAATTAATGTAACATATTAAAATTAATATTGTAGTATATTACAAATATTTAAGAGAATCCAATTGTTAGAATTGAAATAACATAATTTTTAAAATTTAGAAAGTCAAATAAATTTATTTTGTCTGTCTAGTAAACCTATTTGTTGCATGGTTACTTTTAGACCAGAAAATCTTTTCTGATGGAGAATTGTTTCCAACTAATTCGACTTACAAATCAAAAAGTAGTCCTGAGTAGTTCTGTATTTTATTGTCTAACTAGCTGCTCTTTAGAATAATGCTTTATCATTATACTTGCATTGACAGGTTTGCCGAAGCTAAATGCCTTGGAGAAAAATTAAATGAAGTGAGAAATAAAATAAGTGAGTACATTTTAGCTTAATTTTACCTTTTAGCTGATGAAATAGTAGCATTCAGAGGATATGGGAAGAGATTTTAGTTTCTAAAATAAAAGAGTCAATGCATTACTAAGATTTCCAATAAGGTAAATTGTTAGATGATGATAACAGTAATAATTTTATGTACCAGTTTTGATTATTTCAAATACCATAATGTGAAAAATGACTCCCTTTACTTTACAGGATGTCTGAAATTTATCAAAAAAAAAGAAGCTACGGTAATAACACTGGATTTTCTGAATTTTATTTTGGGATAAAAGGATCCAAAAGGATCATTTCAAATTGTGATATCTATGGATTAAGGGTTATGTTTACCTATAAATATATATAGTTTCTGATAAAAGAAGATTTCATCGTTGAATTACTATTCATCACTTCCTTTGTACAGATTAGTAGAACAATTCTGAGGAGTGTCTCAGAATTGTTGGGGGGTTTCAGCATTTTTTTGCTTTAGGGCCCCAACAGCATATGCTTGGCTTTCGGTTTCAGGTTGCTCAAAGCCAAAAATCACCTATAGATGCATTCAACCCCAAGCTAGTTCCCATCTGATCCTCCTAGCAGCCTCGGTTACATTTCTAGTTGATTTCTGAATCTGTTGATTCCAAGCCTATAGTTTCTTTCCTAAAAATTGGCTATCCAGTCTCTCTGTCAGATGTGAAGCACAGTTGTGTCCTCTGTCCCTGAAGTTCTTGGAGATCAGGTCCATGTTATCCTGCATGCACACATTCAGGTGAACTGAGTCTCTTCAGGCTTCCAGATACAGGCTGTGAGAGACTATGTTAAAGGTAGTCTGGCATCCAGGTCCAGTAGTGTAGGCCTTGGTCTCAGTTTCTATCTTCTTCTTTGGGTAGCACCAGCACAGACATGGACAATGAAGTCATTCTCATCATCACTTCCTGTCTTATAACAGCAGCTGGCTTCTGGGAAATGACAAAAATCTCATGGCACTCCTGACGTGCTCTGTACTTTCACCATAGCCATGATTATATTCTCTGTGGTCATGAATGGTAGCTACTGACAGATTCCCCTCCCAATCACCTTTGGGTATACCACAAGTCCCTCAGATATTATGCAGTATATTTAAAGTTATGTCAGCTATGAGGAAAGCCTCAGCCATGTTGGCACTGTATTTCAAAACCACAACACAAAGGATGTTTGGAAGGCATCCAGAACCAGAGACATCAGGTGCTGAGCCCTGCTGCAACAGTGTTCTGAACCCTGGGCTATTTCTATAAGACATGACACTTGAATCAACCTGCTTTCTCTCAGTAGGCTCATTTGTCTCCTTCTGACTGGCCAGAACATAAATGTCAGTACAGAACTTGTGCATGGATATCCACAGTCTGGCCCATGCAATTAGAATTTCAACATCCTCCTTGCAACTATGGATTTTTCTCCTGGTAAACTTGGAAAAGCATGTTAAACCTACTGTAGAGGACAATGCATATTTTTCTCCAAGTGAAAGGAAGCATATCCAAGGTGAATAATGCCTGCAGCTTTTGGGCAGTGGTGTGCATAGGTGTGAACATGAGCCACCTCATCATGATACAACCTCCTTTCCTCTGCTACAGTCTTGAAGTCCACACTGTCCTGATTTGCTTCTCTCTCCTAGATTTACTTGTCTGTGATAAGCCTGAGAGATTTCCTGGCCTAAATGAAGTAGAGCCAAAGTCAGCAAATTTCTTTCTCTTGCTGAAGTCAAAATCCATTTTGGAGCAAGCGTAGTGAGCATCAGCAATATCAGCCACACAAAACCATATCTTTCTCAATCCCTGAAGCTGCAACTGTGCTGCTTGAAGACAGGAGCCCAGAAGCCACCTTACAGACACCTTATCTCAGCTGCAGATGTCTTAGGGGAAGAACAAATGTTTGGACAGCATGGGAGACAGTACAAGAAGTGATGGGACACATGCCAGTCCTGACACTTGTAGTGTCAGGTTGGGGCAAGACTTGTGTGGTCTGTAAGCCCCTCTCCTGTGGCTAGCTCTCAGAAATAATGTAACAAAGCAATGTAGATGTAGCTTCTCAAGACTATTTCCATGGATCCCAGCAAAATCTAAAATAAATCCTTGGTTTGGACTGAATCACTGTGGGTTTCACTCCCTCGTAAGTTAGGAAAAACTTCTGATCTCTATAGCGAAGTAGAGTATGGATTTTGCTGCAGTTAAAAGCATCTGTTTTAACATTTGATTTTGCTTAAGTTCTTGAGTGTTGGAAGTGAAAAAGTGAGGTATATTGGGGGAGCATGAAAGATACAAAAATCTGAGTACATATTCATACATATAGATAACTTAAAAAACCAAACTGATCTCTTGAACAAAACAAGCAGCTGTACAACAAATCAGTAGTGTTGTGCTGAACTTGACAATGCTTGTGTGCCGCCTATAGGAAATTGTAATAGCTTGTAGTTCATATGAATATTGAAAAGCTCCTTTAAGAATCAAGCTAGAAATGTCTCCATAGCTCTAAGAAAAATTGCACAAAATTACAGAGTTTTGTTTTGGTATATGAAGTGCAGTTGTAAGTGAAGTGTTTTCAAGTTGAAAATTAATTTTGTTACTCTCCTTGGTTTTTATTTTGGTAGTAAAATAGAAAAAGACACTTTTCATTTAGTTCATTCTGTAATCCTACTTTATAAGCAAAAGATTCCATCCGTATTGTATCACTTTATAGCTATCCATATGCTGATCTATGCAGATTATGCAGATGTACACTACTTTGTGGATGGTTTTTAAACACTGATGTCTGAGGCTTGAGAGTGATCATATTGTACAGTCCTTACTTCGATTCTTTCTGTGTAACTTTCTGGAGCATGTGAAATTTAACACTCTGATTAATATCCATACTATATTTTATTCATCTAACCTTTTCTCCTATCTGGCCTTCTTTTGATCATAGGTGTTAATAAATCTACCTATTAGCACCACTCTAGCAATTATTAAATATTTGCATCCAGTATGACACTTTCAGACCTATTCAGCTTAGCCAATGCAGTCACACTAGTTTATATAGTTTAGCAGCCTGAAACAATTTTTCAGTTGTCTGTCCCATCATAGCATACATACTCAGAAGACCATTAATGATGCTAAGTAAGGTTACTAACCTGCCAAATTTTTACTGAAAATGTGGTGGGAGAAATAAGAGTCATCTGTGGCCTGCAACTAGATCTTTAATTTACTTTTACTGTTGTTTCAGTTTTCTTAAGCATTCCTGGCTGCCTTGTTGTGCACAATCAAGAACAGATCCCATCAATATCAGTTTCTGTTATTTCTAAGCTGCACTTAATAGTATAAAACTATGCACCACAGAGGCCATAGAGCCCATTTCGTGTAGTCTGATTATATTTTGAGATAGTGACAGCAGCTGGCTGTAACTTTTATGTCATAAATACCCTTTCGTTCTGACTTTGGAAATATTAGTGTTTTGCTGTAAAAAGTACACAAAATACTCTAACCACTTCTCAATTACACTAGCATTACAAAAACATCAGGAAGTTAGGGCTGGAAAAAGAAATTTGCAGTAAGATTTTCATGGTAGGCTTTTGCTGGTGTTATTGCTTGCATAAAAAGTTTAAGGAAAACACTGTCTAGATGTAAGCTGGTGTTTAAGTGTAGAGTGACTATAATATCAGAAATGAGACATTGTGGCTAGCATGCCTCTTTGCTGCTATACCACATATTCCTGGATTCTGTCTCCTTGTGTGTTTAATAGCACTGCAGAGAATGCAGAGATTTTTAAGTCATTTTTGTGGAAAATAATATGTATATCTTAGATTTTTCTTACTTTTCACAATGACCTCCTATAAATAAGTAAGTGAATTTTATTGTAGGATGAAAACTGTATTTTTCTGACACTGAAAAAAGAAAAAATAAGAAAAAGAGGGAAGTGTTTCTAAACCACGTCATTTTAGTGATTCTGTTTACTGCATCATCACACAAACCTCTGCATAGGCACAAATAATGGAGCAGGGGCTTTGGTGCAAGCACTGAGGGGCACTTATTTTTGAAAGTCAACATACTGCATAAATACACCATCAAAAAGCAAAGAAATGAAGTATGGATTTTGAACATGTAAGCATGTCTGGATTGGCTTGAGTGAACGATTCAGAATTGTTTGCATATGACTGGAGAATGTACCTAAGGACTAAAGAATGTTGAGGAAAAGAGGGTTATCGAGAGTAGTCAACATGGGTTCACCAAGGTAAAGTCATGCTTGACCAACCTGATAGCCTTCTATGAGGGCATAATTAGATGGATTGATGAGGGGAGGACAGTCGATGTGATCTACCTCGACTTCAGCAAGGCTTTTGACACTGTCTCCCATGGCATCCTCACAACCAAATTTAACAAGCGTGGACTGGACGATTGGGCAGTGAGGTGGATTGGGAACTGGCTGAAGGACAGAGCCCAGAGAGCAGTGGTCAGTGGGGCAGAGTCTAGTCAGAGGCCTGTGACTGGTGGTGTCCCCCAGGGGTCGGTACTGGGTCCAGTACTATTCAATATATTCATTAACAACTTGGAAGAAGGGACAGAGTGTATCCTCAGCAAATTTGCTGATGACACAAAACTGGGAGGAGTGGCTGACACACCAAAGGGCTGGAACACAGGAAGTTCAATCTTAACATAAGAAAACACTTCTTTACTGTGAGGGTGACTGAGCACTGTAACAGGCTGCCCAGAGAGGTTGTGGACTCTCTGTCTCTGAAGACATTTAAAAAACACCTGGATGTGTTCCTGTGTGATCTGCTCTAGGATCCTGCTCTAGCAGGGGGATTGGACTAGAAGATCTTCGGAGGTCCCTTCCAACCCCTACCATTCTGTGATTCTGTGTGGTTCTGTAAACTTTAAAAGACAAATACAGAAAACAAACATGAGTAAAACTGTAAAGAAATCACTGGGAGATCAGGGAACTAATGAGAACTCTGTAATCAGTGTAGGAGAATTGGAAAGTGGGCAAGCACTGACAGACAGGTAAATATGCCTTTCTAGTCCAACACTAAAAACTTTAAAAATATGTAATTCACTGGCTTTATTAAAAAAAAAAAAAAAAAGAAGTTAATTTTCTTGTGAAAAAACATGCTGTGCCACTGCAGGTGTTTTTGTATTGTATCATTTCCAAACACTTAGGGTCTCTAACAAGAACTATAGATCCTTCGGTATTGCTGAAAAAGACTTAGTAAAGAAAATTTGATGCTGAAATCAAGAATTTGACTTCAGAATAGTGAAGGTATAGAATATCTTCTTGCAAAAAATTGAGTGATTGTGCCTAGCACATTGTGATGGGTCAGCCTTGGCTGGCTGCTAAGTGCCTACCCAGCTGCTCTCTCAGTCCCCTTCCTCAGCAGGACAGGTAGAGAAAATAATAAGAAAAAACTTATGGGTCAAGATGAAGATGGGGAGATCACTTACCAGTTAGTCATAGGCTAAACAGACTCATTTAGGAATTAAATTAAGAAAGAAAGAGAGAAAGAAAGTTAATTTATTACCAATTAAAATAGAGCTGGACAGTGAAAAACAAAGACAAAACTTCTGAAGTCAAAACTCTTCTCCTTATCAGGGTTAGCAGGTATTTTATTTCTAGGATGCTGTTACCAACAAGGTGGTTTTACACCATTACCAAGAACATTCTGTGTGAAAGGATTCTGACAGTAAGAAGTCTACATCTGAATGAACTGCAAAGCATTAAATAGTCACAAAAAAGCCCAACTGCTACTACATTGATAACACAACAAATTAGAGTTGGGGGATTTAAAAATACTGGGTTTGGTGTAAATTAAACTAATACATTCATTCAGGATTTAGTGAATAAAAAAGTTGCCTGTATACAAGGATGAGTTACGTGTTAGATGCATTTAAAATTACTAAAGATTTCCAGTTCATTTCTACAAATGTCTGTCGATTTGGGGGTATTTATAATACTATTAGATTATAGTTTTTTCCTAAAGGAAAAAAAGCATACTAAATGGTATTTAATGCCCAAAGGGAAGCAGCTGTTGTTTTCACTCTGTCCAGAAATCAGCTAACATTATGATTGAAACTGGGAGAGTAAGGGCAACCTCATGTGGGAGTAATAACTGTGTGAGGAAACAGGCACTCTCGGAATGAAAAAGGGTAGGTGGGTGGATTATGTGCATATGATGTTGATGATGCAGCTTTACCCACAGGAATGCTGAGATGTTGCACTGCTCTGCCTCATTTCAAGCTTTGATTTCAGTGCACAAGTTCGTAGGATACCAAAACCAATTATAATCTTTAGTAAGGGTATATCCCAGTATTGCAAAGCAAGATTATTGAAGAATCTTCATTTAATTTGCTTTCAAATTATTCAAATAATTGACTTGATGTATCACTGTTAATGGAGTGCTACACTGAAATGGTGAGGACTCCAGGAGACTGAGGACAAGACATAGCAGTGCTCAAGGATAATATTGATTCTGATTCACTGCCTTGTACCTCGCACTGCTATTTCTGTGAATGCGAAGTTAGAGGTAAAACCTAATCAGAACTGAAATAATGTAAAACCTGAATTTATAATAACCATTTTTTCCCCATGTACAAGACTCTATGTATGTACACATAAAAAAATGTTTTATGATCATTCTGCCTCCACATGGAGATAAGCCAAGTAGACCTACTTTTAACCTCCAAAGTAAGAATATTTTGTGCAAGGCTTTTCTTTATACCTGCAGAACTTTATGAAGGGAACTGATCGCAACCTTTTTGCATAGATAAATTAAATAAGATGAAGTGATGTTTTTCAGGTAGAGGTGGTCTGAGAGCACTCTGTTGGCTACGTTGTATATCTATGTTGTTATAGCTTCATATGCAAGCAATAAATTACTTTGAAAGAGAAGAATCAGTTAGTTAAGAACTAGAATCCCAAGGATGATATTAGGAATGTTATGCATATTTTAGGCCATGATTATATGTACTGAAAAAAATGAGGGAAGTCATGCATGAGCAAAAAGCATTTTTTAAATTATTGCTGAAGTATATATACTGAGGGAGGATAGAATTTTTCTATTGAAGAAAAAGTCCATGCTTTACATGGAACCAAAGTGAAATGCAAATGCTGTGATGATTTGCTATATGAAAAGAAAATTCCTGAAAATCAACATGTTGCTTTCTTAAAGCTCAGTGCTATTGGTAGTATTATCTATTGCTTTTATATTAATATAAATGTTCTGAGCCAGAGACATTAGCTTACTGGACATTGTTTCAGCCATTAATGAAGTCAGACTATAATAAGGGAGAAATCACTGTGCTTTGAAATGCATTCCATTCTTCAGTGTAATACTCTGAGATACTTATTTCTTTATGGAAATAAACATTGAGACTTCATAGCTGCTGATTAGTATAATTCACTGCTGTAGTTAAATTCCAGAAAATATCAAGCACTTACTTACACAGATTTATATCTGATATATGTCCTCAGTGAATTTTACCAGAAATGACTAGTGCAGAAGAAAAATGACAAGATTGGATTTTTAAAAGAATTGAGAAACTCCAAGAAGAAAGGTTACATTCCACAGGAAAATCTGGTTCAAATGAGATGCAAACAACTCATAAATAAATGAATTCAGTATATAGATTTAATGAACAGATAACTCAGTAATATCATTCCACAGGGTTATACTCTTCAGGTAGCTTAGTATGAATTGCTGTTCTCAGCAGAGACCTTTAAAGTCCATGGGACTTGAAATCTTGAAATCCTCACTCAAGCAAAACTCTAACTGAGGTCAGTTGGAGTTCTGTAAGGATTGAAAAGAAAATTCTGAAAAGGTTTCCATATTTGACTTTATTGTTTTAGCTGATAGAGGGTAACAAGCATTAGATATAACAGTAATTGTTTTAAGCAGACAAATAATATCACTTATACTGTGAAATATTTTGCAATATAGTCCACCTTTGAGGTCTGTAAAGCTGCTTCCTTGGACTGCATTCACAATGTCACTAAACTTTGTGCCACTGAGGCTGCTCAGCTTTCGTCTGATGTTGAGAGCAATCCATTGTTATGCACTCAGCCAGTCACTTTAAGACTGTCCTCTATTTAAAATAAATTATCTTCAAATGTTTTCTCATTCCTGGTCTTTAGGAGTGATACAACAGGTATGACATGGTCTTTCAAGTCCTTTGTTTTTTTATTTTACAAACAAGTGTTTCATCCTATGGAAGTGTTGTATACTGCCCTTAAACATTACACTGAGTTCTGTCATGAGAAGCATAATTTGCAAGGACAGCAAGAGAATTTCCTATTTCCTACTTGATCAGAGTCCATTCTTGATGTGGAAAGCTCCCTGAGAACCATTCATTAACATATCCATCAACACTTGATATTAAAATACTAATGGTCCCAGGTCTCCTTTGCAGAGAGAAATCTGAGCACTGCGGTGAATCTAACATGCTCAGGATATGCTGAGCATGTGCAACTGGGCACTCGTGCAGCATGTGCTGTACAACCCATCCAGCACATTCTGTAGGTGTCAAACATACTGCGTGTGCTCGGATGACTTCTACAAAGCCTGGTCAGTGTCACTGTGCATGTATTCTGCATGTGCAATGATTTATGTGCCCAGGGTTTCTGGCTGCCTGGCACCTGCTATCCCAGCTAGACTGCTCAGTACCTGAGAAATTCCAGATGAACAGCCACATCAGCCGCCTAGAACAAGCTGAAACAGTAGTTTACCATGAGAGCAGGAGATTTGGCAAGTATACATCAGTGTAGAATGGAAGGTGTCTGAAAAAAAGAGATGGCCTGCCTGCTGCTTCACCACTTCTGTTCCAGCACTGGGACATATATAAAAATAAAGCCTTGATACACTGGATTTCTTCTCCCTGGGAAGCTGCCCACTTGTTGCAGATATCTTCTGCCACTTAACAGAGGGTCAGTCTTGGTCCTGGGACACAACAGTTGTGTCAGAAAAAGGAACACAAGTAGTATTTCTACCATACTTAGTCTCGGGTGTGTAACTATGCTGTTTACTCCTGAGGGATGTCACTTATGACTAACATAACAAAGTACATTAGCTTTGCAAAATCTGCAGCCATCTGTGAGAAAAACAGAAGAGAAAAACAGAAGAGAAAACAGGCCATGGGGACAAACAGTCCCCCAGATGTGATTTCCCAGCTGGGATGTTATTCAGTGTGGCCCAGTGCCTAGAAGCCCCAGCCTGTTTCTGATCTCCAGGTCAGTTTCAAAGCAGTTTTTTAATAAATGAGGCATGTTTATGTGTCCACCAAAAATAGCAGTAGCTGTTAAAGCTGAAGCCATTCAGCATGGCTGACACAGTCTTCAAATTCTTTGTCCTTAATTTCTTGGCCCAATTGTTTTGCAACCTAATACTGAAAAAACATAATTCCTATGTGTGTTTGTTTTGGATAAATATCTAATCATTGTGCCATTATGACTGCAGTTTTGGAAAATATTTCTTAAATATTACATTTTGATTTTTGGAAGCATAGAATTGAAAACACAGAAAACCAGCTGAGTTTCTGCAGATTTTTTTTTCTTAACCACTTTGTCACCATTGACAGTTTATTTTCTGTTAGAAATGTGATTTACTTTGCTTTGCAGCATGCTACATATTATTTTCCTGTTTGGTTACAACTCCTTCCATTTTAACTTAGTTCCTGCTTTTCATGATGAAATATATCTTGCTTTCACCCTGATTCCATTAAGGTTCTTCTACCAAAGTCCAGCTCAGGTCAGGCACGATTTCTATGGCTCAGTTTAGCTATGGATCTGTAGAGCACTATATAAAACTGCTGTGATCTCTCACAGTGTCCTTCATAAGATCTCTCTCAAGGTGCTGTAATGCAGAATAGATGTCATACATATCACACACGCCTGGCAGGTAGCTACAAAATGGTATCTGGTTGCTACCATCTTGGGCAGACTCAGCGCTGTGATGAAAGTTTCCACCACCTATTTTCTTGTTCTAGGAGCAGCCAATTGCCTTGTAATATAAAGCAGAGAGTGACAGGAATATATTTTTCTTTCTTGCTAGCAGTTCAGTGAAAGGTTCATATTAATGAATTTTCTGTTTCTTCACAGTGTTCATAGTGAGTCAGAGTAATAAATTAACTGCCTTTTTTTTTATTTACAATCATTTTTTTTATTTACAATCATTTTTTTTATTTACAATAGAATTTGTGCTTAGAATCTCAGAAGTCGCTGCAATGTGTGGTTACATTTGCTTAGTGTAATTTTTAACACCCAGTGAATGATAAAGTAATATTTTTAGCTGAATGAGAGTACCCAGAAAACTGATAGTAAGATGTGCAAACAAGGAGAGAAAACAGACAAGAACATAAACTCTTTTATAATAAACTGTAAAGCATTTTTGTGCCTTTCTGAAATCAGGAGAGACAAACCATCTCTGCTATACTTACTGTCAGTTATGTAAAAGTTATGGGTCTTACTGCTGTCTCACTTCAGAGTTACACCTACATTGATGGCAGCTGTAACAGAGCTGACTGTTCTGCTACTGCTTCAGCGTGGGGTCATGCTTGGGCAATTGTCAAAGACAGAAGGAAAGATGTCATTGCTATGTCTCTGTCAGTCCTTAGCTGGCATAGGATTTGTCTTCCCTGCTTTGTTAGAGCTGAGACTGGCAAGGGAACAAGGAGCCCTAGCAGCTTTCTGGCAGCCTTTCTCTTTTTTCTCCTCCTCCCAATAAGAAGAGGATACCATCTTCAGTAATATAAAATCATCTTTGCAGCAGCACTCAGGAAACTTATTTTGGAAGGTACAAGTCTTTTGGCTTCATAGAGCAATGCATATGTTTATGCTAATGCTAAATATTGTCCATTGTTTCAGAGCAGCTTACATATGTTTGTTTTTACTTTCAAACAATAGTCAATGCCCTTGGGTGACAGTGCATAGGCTGAATGAGTCCTTAGAATGAGAAAACACAATTTGTCAAATGGCTTATTCAGAAAATACCAAACTGAATTAATTCATTTGAAGAGCTCTGTTATGCTCCCCTGATGTGCTATTCTTTAAACAGAGGAACCTTATTAGTGTAACAGTCACTCCAGGCCTAAGATGTTAATGTTTTCTTTGGATCTGTGTTGGAATCTACATATGTAGAAAACATTCTCATTCTCTAATTATTACAAATAACGTTCTGTTCTTTAGAAACAGACATATTTTCAGGGGAAAAAGTTATGCTCAGGAAGAAACCGAGTAAACACTTTTTACTTAAGGTTTTCACTAGAATAACTAAAAGCAAATGAACTAAGCTCGTTGGATTTAAGCTATGAACTCCTATGACTATAAACTTAGAAAAGTACCTCTCAGGAACACATTTTCTGCTTGTAGGCTGCCTACAAACTGAAAGCAGGTAGTCATTGCTGAATTGCTACACTGCATTTTCATATTTTATTAGGCTAAGTTCTTAAGTCAGTCTATTAAATTTGTTCTTTAAAAAAAATATGCTAGGTGATAGTTAATGCTATGTTATAGGGCTTTTTAAAAAAATCCTACAGTCTTTTGTACGAAAAGCTTTCCTTGATCATGTCTGTCTTTAGTACCGGATGGCCTGAGATTTCATGTGCGAAGACTCAAACCTTCATACTCTAGAGAAGTAGACCTTAGCTTATTCAGAATAGCCCTGTCAAAGAATGATACCCCTTCATGAGCATAGGAATGGAAAGTTGCTTTTCATAGAATCTTGTGGTTCATTTACACATCTGGACAGCATTCATGCAGACTTGCAGTATAGGCACATGCACTTACATGTACTAAAATACAATAGCTGTTTTTTTCTAATCAAGCTAGTTCCTAAATCATGTAGGACTAGTGATGTCACCACAGCTGGTTGTGAACATTGCAGAAGGAGTGCAATCAACAGAGAATGGCTGTATTATGAAGATGTTCTCATCCACTTGAGTTAAGGCTGAGGGAAGATGTCTGTTCAGAGCTGATGACATCGTTATACCAGTTATATAGAATCAGGTTGTATTTTAAATTGCTGAGCAATTCAATATGCAAACTTCGCGAATCCACAATAGTAATTATGTACTGTATCTTTGTAGGAAGCTATTTCAGATTTTACTGGGAGGCTTATATGTGTCTAACAGTCAAAAAGTCATTTCCTAAAGGTTTGGTAAATCTATTACAAGTAAATGAGCATTAAAAAATAAGTCATACACCTGTTCTCACTCTGACATTGTTTCCATCACCCTGAAACCTTGACATGCCCTCAAAACATAATAGCATATGTAAGCAGCTCCAGCACTGTAACTATTTTATTTTTAATTTTGTGTCATATCTGTCAGATTCCTAACAGCAGTCTGTCTCATCTGACCAGAAGTCACATAGCAATATCAGCTCAGTTCCAGGGTAGTTTCTTGGGTATTTTAAAGGGTCATGAAACTGAAGTATTTACTGAGACCTGGTTCTCTATACTGAATTTTCTGTCGAGCAACCCTGGCCAGAAAAAATATCACAGAATGAAACTAGACATGAAATTGTTGCATAGAAATTACAAAGCCATGAAGGCAGCATTATAACAGAAAATAACCATGTCCATCTTATACTTGGATATGTTCACTCTTTGTTCAAAATATTAACTGAGACCAATATATTATTACCAGAAAACTTGTAGAGGGTAAAATTCTTTGACTTTGTCTATTTGTGCTTTAAGATCTTTTGTTTATTTTTTTAAGCAGCTTAACTTTGGACATTTAAAAAAAAAAAAAAAAAAGAGGAGATGTATACAAAGCTGTTCCTCTGACTTTAATTTTCTTATTGTTTCACTTCACATTAATTTCTCAGAAATAATCAAGAGATGAGTTGTGTTTAGTTAGATGACCATCCAGAGTACTAAATTCACAGATTATGATTCTTTATCCATATGGCATTGCTTTTTAGCCATGCTTTTTGGGCTGGTTTAATATTTAATTCATAAACAAATGTGATAACAGAGTAACACTTTCCGGATGTGCATCATTTCTGTCTCTTTTCCAGCACATGAAAATAAGGTAGATACACAGAATACTTGTTAACTTTGGACAACACCTAAAATAACACTCTGGCATCTAAGGTATAGCTTAAATGAATTTTAGGCACCTAAATTCAGGAGAGCTATCTAGGAAAAAAAAATCCTTTTCAGTTTAATTCCTGAAATACAACAAACTGCCTTTTCTAGTCCGTATAGAAACACTGCTTTATTGACTGAGCTGCCTATCCCCTGCCCATTGAGAATTCAGAAATGATCTGTCCTTCTGCTGACGTCTCTTGGAGTGTGCTTGCTGCTAAACATCTATGCTTGGCTAAAACTGCCTGGGCAACACTGAGTTCAACTTAAAAAAACCCAAACAAACAGTTGGGTAGTGACAGCCTACCTTGTATCAATAGAATAGAGGTCTTAGCATTTGTTTCTCAGTTCAGAAAGCATCCAGGTTCTCAGTTTCAGTTTTAAGGAGATGTTGAACTGCAGTCCAGAGCCCTTAGTGCTTTCTGTTGGTTATCCTAGATATCCCGGTATTGTGTATGTGGAGTGTTAGAAATCTATGTGCATTAGCCACTTCCCATACTCTGCTTTCTATGGAAAGGAGTCCTGTGCCTTTGGCTGAATGGGAGCTGTGGTACGTGCTAGCATTTCCCTCTTTTAGATGAATGAGACCTTGGGGAACACCTCAACAATTCAGGCTTACGCAGCCGGTGACAGTCTGTACTTAGAGGAAGAGAGAGGTCCAGAATGCTGTTATCAGAAAAATAATTTTTTCCTGTATAGCCCTATCAAAGCATTTTTTTCTGTACCATCCAGAAGGTATGAAAGACTATTAGAAAAAAAAGTGGGCTAAAGGGTGCTGTGGAAATGCAGGTCAAACAATGAACAGTTACAGGAATGCCCATCAATCAGGCAGTGTAAGTAATCATCTTGAGAGAAAAAAGTATGGTGTAATCTGGCCAGAACTAATGAGAACATGTAGCAAATGGGGAGGATTAATCTGGAGGTTAGAAATAAATGCATAGAAATGGGGACAGAGTTTAGAGGACCATGTAGCTCAAGGAATAATCAGTGAAGTCAGATACAGTATGATCCTATAGCAATGAGTGACAGAGACTGCTATCTCATAAGCTTTCTGTCTGTAAATTTCATCATGTTTGAAGGTATTAAATGTGTTGTTAAAAACTGTGATTGTCTCAGTATGGCAAGTAAGGGAATATGCCCCAGTCAGATATGAGAGTATGTTAGGAAAATTATGCATTTCCAAGTGTGTTTGTTCATGTGCTGAATTTAGGCTGTGGCTCGCTGCTATGGATTTAGTGTGAAAGTCAGGATTCTGAACCTGTCTTCTTTCCTGGGGTCTCTGACGGATGTGTTCTACTAAATACTATCAGCTACTTTGCTCTCAATGGTCTGCCCCATCTCTTTGCTGGCAGTTACTGTCTCCAACCCTTTCTTCCCATCACAGCTGGCAAAAAGTGTTTACTAGTATTTCAGACATTCCAGTTGACTCAATGATAGTGTCGCAGCTTAAATTGCTATTATGCTTGTGCTGAGATGCCAAACTGTGCTGGGATAGCCAGAACATGGGCAAACGTTTGCTTCTAGCCACTCTGCTGTGGGGACAGTAACCTTTGACAGGAAATCTTGGGAAGGAGGGAAGGGAGATGGAAAAGGAGAAAGGAGAGCCAGCAAAATCTTAAACTGCTGCAGATGTTTCTTCAGTGAACACAAGACAGAAATCTCTTGCAACAGGCTATACTTTACAGTATGTTACCTCAAGTATTGTCATTAGTATATTATTAAGGCTGATGAGGACTGTATTTCATACCTTGAAAAATGTGTATGCTATAGTCTGGAGTCTCTGAGTGCTGTAATAATGTTTTTTTCTTTCCTGATGCCTTCAAGGACCTTCTGAAAGTTAAGACTTGTCACATTACATGGGGATTTGGCCAGCCATGGATCTCAAAATACAGCATTTGCATCAGAGTGTTGAGCTAGGTTACTAGTGCAGACTACTTTGCCCTACACGTTGTCCTAATAGAGCCTACTGACATGTTTTTGCCATCAGGGTTGCAAAGAAGAGTCAGAATTTGCCCCAAATATTTCTCTGAGTCAGAGGAAGGCTGAACAGTTTGCCTGTTCTTAGAGCTGTAGGAGCTAGGACAGAATTTATTATTTTTTTTTTTACTCCATGACTTTTCTTGTCAGATACTTCTTGTCATAGGTTCTGTTCTCATACAATTTCAGCACCAGATTTTCAAAAGTATCTAACACATCTGGTAAGATTTCCAATAACTGTCTCTGAAGATTCTCCATCTGAGAAATTATCCCATTAGAATATCTCCATTTGGGTTCAATAGCTCTTACTTTCAGAAATCCTTTGTAAGCTGTTACCATTCTGACCTCAAGATCAGTTAAAAATACATCTCTACAAGGTTCATAGAAGTTATGTGATTACCCTTCTCTCTGTCTCTAAAAGTCTATCTCAGTGATTATTTGTTGAGTATACAGCTTTAATTTATGCTGAATAGCAGGGCTCCTTATCTGACACAAATGGATGCACACAACTTTATGAATCAAATTTAATAGACCCAGTGTATTGAGTAGATCTTCATAGTTGGTCCAACTGCATATGTAGGGGCATTGCATTACAAACAAGAACCCAGCATGTTTCATGATATGGTTTAACCCTGGCTGACAACTAAGCCCTGCACTGCTGTTCGCTCACTTCCCCCTAATGAGACGAGGGAAAGAATTGAAATGGTAAAAATGAGAAAACTCATGGGTTGAGATAAAAACAGTTTAATAGGTAAAGCAAAAGCTGTGTGTGCAAGCAAAGCAAAATAAGGAATTCCTTCACTCTTTCCCATTGGCAGACAGGTCTTCAGCCATCTCCAGGACAGCAGAGCTCCATCACACCTAATAGTGACTTGGGAAGACAAACATCATCACTCCAAATGTCCCTCCTTCCTTCTTCGTCCTCCCAGCTTTTGTTGCTAAGCATGAAATTATATGGTATGGAATATCCCTTTGGTCATTTGGGGTCAGCTGTCCCAGCTGTGTCTGCTCCCAACTTCTTGTGCACCCCCAAACCTACTCACTGGTGGGGTGGTGTGAGAAGCAGAAAAAAAGATAGATCTAACACTCAGACCATATTAGGGATTAGGCATTATCAGAGACCCAAAATGTCCTGGAGGGCGAGTTCTAGGAACTGGAGGTTCCCTGTATGCATAAGAGGATGCTCTGCTAGATATTTTGTGTAACACCAAAAATTATTTAAAGATGGAGAAAGAGAGAGATACAGCATCCTCTCTGAAGTGTGAAGGTTTCAGGATCTCGTGGATGGAATGACTTCTTAAACTAAACATAGACTTGGAAAATGTAAAATAATAGCAAAGTATTAAAAAAAAAACCCAAAACCCAAAAAAACCCCCCAATGAGATAAGAGATTATTGATGAAGCCTCCAGCCTATCAATTATTAAGTCAGAAGAGACCATGCATCAAGTTAAAATTCTATCCACACCAATAACAACAAATATTCTCCAAGGGAGGGAGTTGAGGTTGTCTGTGTACTTGTCCAGTATTCTTATCCTTTACGTTAGCAGTCTTTGAAACCTTATAATACTACTATATGGAAGGTCTGATAAAACATAAGAGAAGCTTTAAAACCTATAATGTGGACTCAAACAAAACAAAAACACTTTTAAAAACAACATTTTTCTAATTGTAACATACTGATTTTTGTATTGCCCTGAAGCACATGCAGTATTGTCAAAGCATTCATTGTAATAAATTGGGAAGTAATTTCAGCTCCTTGAAACAGTCTGGAAGAACACAAAAACAAGAAGTTAAAGGACAGCCATACTATTCAAGTCACGGATTCTGTCATATTTAGTAAGCATATAGGATACTTTCCTCTCTTTTATGTCAGTCTTAATTAGACTTCCGTATTCCATTTTGTCTTCTCCATTTTCCTGCTTGCTTTTGTCTCCTGTCACAAAGCTTAAATTCTCTGTTACTGGTTCATCTCTTTTCCATACCTCAGGATGGTACATGTATCCAGAAACACAGGCCAAAACCAACAGATTTATCACAGCCTTAATGACAGCTGGCTGCATGCTGAGTGAATTCTTAAATTCCCCGAAACTACTTTTTTGCCAAAACATGTGGAGTTGCAGCGTTCAACATTTTATTGGGACTGTTATCTCCAAATGAAGAATGACTCCACTGGAAAAAAATTGTTTGGTATCAGCTGCAGACCTATTTTTAGCTTCTTGTTTGGTGAAACTTCAGAAAACAAAATTAGCCATATGTTGAGAGATGTTTGCCAAGTCTTAAATTCAATTTTCACAAACCACATTGAAGCGTTACGTTGTCTACAACTTTACACTGTTGAAATCAGAAGACATGGGTTTTTTTATAAGAATGTGATTCTTCATATTTCTTTGAGTAAATATTTGTGTTTATGAAGGTTGTAGAACTGGCAGTACTAAAGACTGAAATCTTCCATTTATTTATATGAAAAGGTCTGTGCAATGGTACTGGAATCCTCCCCTGCTTCTGTCACTTATGAACTGCAAGACTTGCATTGGGGTGATGGTGTTCTCAGAGGCAGAAAAGTAGAACAGATCAGAAACATTCATTCTCCCCCACAAGTATTTGTAGTGAAAACAGAACAAGAGTACTTTAATCAAAAACATGTACAGAAAATGTTACGGTTTTGTCAAAAATAAGAGTTTCTACGTGAAAACCATTTTTTTTCCAAAGAAAACCTAGATAAACTGTCAAATTTCAAAATGGATTAAAACAAATTGAAAAATTAAATTATATCTGGCTAAGTCTTGGTATGGAATTATAGTCAAGTGCCTTATGATACCATCATGTCCTCTGCAGTAGAATTCCTGTTTGGGCTACTTTTCCTGTAATACAATTACAATTTTTCCTCAGGAAGTTTCCTGTGAAAATGAAGTTTAGTTTTTACTGCCCTGAAAAGGCAGTTTGGACTATGTGAATTGGATGTCACCTTTCTATTTCTATTCATAGAAGAAAAAAAAAGTATTTTCCTTTAAGAGTGGTAAGACTGGATTTTTATTTTTCTAGTAGGAGAAGTTTTCTCTGGTTCCCCTTTGATTACAGGTGGTCTGGTTCCAAATTCTCATGCTTTCATAAAGCTGCCAAATAGAAGAAGGACGAGATTTCTTATAACATCATGGTCCATGTCTTGGATGGAGCAGAAGAGTATGAATGCTAGAATGAAGAGAGGGAGGAGCATTTGGGACAGTTCCACACTGCTGGCTGGTCTACCAAAGCTTGCAATAAAAGTAGGGCTTCTGCAGCCTCTGTGCCTCTGTCCCAGCTGTACTGAGAGTGAATTCTAGGTAACTGGAATTCAAGCCTCTTAGCTATAATCTTTTAAAAAACAGTTGCCATATTCTTCCATTTCCACATATTTCTATTGCCTGCAAGCTATTATCATCTGTTGGATCTTACTTGCATTCTCATTTGGCTTACTGTTTTTCTGTTGGTCTCATTGCCACTTGATAGAAATTTATGCAAAACATTTTGATTGCTGCTGCTCTGTTTCTAGGAAAGTTAAAGAAAGAGAAATAATGCTACTAAAAACATGTATTGGCAGGATAGAGAACTTGTGTTTATTTTCAGTTGATTCTTGATGAGCAGCATATTTTCATTACTAGAACCATTTCTTCAAATGACAGTGGAATTGCCTTTTGCAGATCACAATGCTTAAGAAAGGGAGTTTCTAAGCCCTTACATAAAGATACATATATAGATGACTTTCTGAGGCACCTAAATTTGTGGTAATCCATTGAGCTGAATCTCAAGATTACTAAAAGTTGTTTCATAACTGTCTCATGGCTCAATAGCAAGTGAAGAACATCCTCCTGTGTGATACAGTATGACTAATACAGAGATATAACTAACTAGAATAGCAAAAATCAATTTGAGTAAAAAAATGGTACGTTTAATCACATTTCACTGAGTATTAACATCAACTGAGTTGCTATGTAAAGCTTTCAAAGCACAAATAGCATGAGTGTTGATCACTTGACTGGGCTTTTTTTGGTTAAAATTATTAATTGGGGGGTTTTATCTATAGTTACAGAAATCAGAAGCTTACTTAATGGAATGGTTTTTTTGATTGAGTATAGCTGAGATGGAGAATTTATTTGGTATAGCTGGGCTAGGTGAGGTTAGTTCTTTCAATTAACCTGTTTCTCAGTAGCTGAAGGCTTTTCTTAATTTTACAGATAACTTTAAAAGTAAAGAAGAATTCATTGGTTTAAATAGAAATAATTGAAAATAATAAAACTTCCTGTGCAGAAAAAAAGTAGGAATCTGCACTATCTGTTTTCTGGACAAGGAGTAGGTAGGATTTTTTGGTTTCATTTGGGTTTTTTTGCTAAAAACATTCAAAACAACAAAATTTGGCTGTTATACTGCAGTATACTGCATATAATACCTATTCTACAATGCTACTAAATACTTAAGAATTATTATCATAATTCCTAAAGAAGTTTAATTTTTGATGGTTCTTTGGTGCTCGTAGAACAATCTAGTTCTCATTACCTGTGAATTTAAATGTTTTTTGCAGTTCTTCTGTTAAGCATTCAGCAGCTTTAAGTGATTTAATTTGTTCTGATTAGCTTACTCTATAAGTCTTCACTTGTAAGCAAAAGGATATTATAAATTCAGAATGCATGTCAATATAATATACATAATCACAGGTTGGGGGTGGGGGGAGGGAAGTGAAACCAGCATGGATTTTTTTTCTTTCCCTGGTATCTAGATGTATATCTTAGTGAAGATTACGAACAAGTCTCTGCTTAGAAATTGTTTTTATTTTAAAGCTTGAAAGACACAATCCCATCCTCCCTCAACACATATACTGCTGAAATTGCACACTTAGGGTTATGTTTTTCCTTTATTGGTTCCATTAATATCTATGAATAATGGCTTCCCATGTGGTAATCTAATTATTGTTTGAAATGATTGGTGAACTGTAACAGTGTCATAGATCAAGGAGGAAATTAATAAAAGAAGGGTAAAGGTGAATTGTATGGAGCATGGGAGCCTAACTAGGAATAATAAGATAATGAAATTAAAGAAAAATTTAGATCAAAGACCAATGACATCTACACAGTGTTGAGTTAACATCTACTTACTGTTGAGTAGTAGAACTTGCAGAAGCTCTAGCACATCGGATATTTAAAACTGAGCTGGACAAACAGGAAAAAAATGGACTGTAGGGAACCAATTCTTCACTGGCAAAGAAGTGAACTGGGTGACCTAATATCTCAGTTTCACTGCTAGCATCTATAGGTCTGTTTGAACAAATACTTGGAATTCTGTATGTCTCCTAGCCTCAATTGGGCTTCTTTTGTATCTAGCAGCAGGCGATCATTATCTTGTGAAAGTGTTTGACAGTAAATAGGTTCATTTTCAGTCCTTCTTACTGGACAAAGTTAAATCTGAGGATATGTAGAGCCAAATTGTGCTTACTTGTTTACTTGCAGTAATGAAAATGAGAGAGCACAGAAAACCACCTGTCCCGTGTTTCACAAAAAATCACCTGAAATTGGCCAGCAGCACAGGGGTTTTCAAATGGTGAGAAATAATCAATGACTTAATTGATTTTTGACATTTTGAATTCTAACTATTTGCATTTTGTGTCTATTGCAGACCGTCTGAAAGGAGAAATAACCCAGAGACAGATTCAGAGGGCAGCTGTAGGTAAGAGTATGCCCTGGGCAGTGGTGGAGTCACCATCCCTGGAGGTATTTGAAACGTGTAGATGAGGTGCTGAGGGACATGGTTTAGTAGGTAATTGGCAGTGTTAGGTTAATGGTTGGACTTGATGATCTTAGATGTCTATTCCAACCAAGGTTATTCTGTAATTCTGTGATTTCAGATACGATAGGGGTAACAAGGTCTCTCCTAGAGCTGAATCTGCTTGTGGGGCAGGTTGTATTTTCTGTACCAGTTTTTGCTACAGTATTCCTACAGTAGCCCATACCATAAAGAACATGGACTCTGTGAACTTTGTCAGAGATTTGGCTGAAAAGGTATCTGATTTTATGGGTGGTGAGAAAAATCATGCAAAAGTCTTATAGGTTTGGGGGTTTGGTATTTGCTTGCTTTCTTTTCAAGGTGACGAAAACAAGAACAGAGACATCTAAGCTCTCCTCATTTTTTGGCTGTGGGTTTTTTGTTTGGTTTGGTTTGGGTTTTTTTCCCTTTCTGATGACTCTAATTTGAATTCCCATTAACAGACACTGATTTGTTATGAGACTGAGCTTCTAGCCATGTTGCCACAACCTAACATCCTTTTTAATTTTTCTCATTCCAAGAGGGACTGAAGGCATATATAGGTCATTTCTTTTGCATCTAGTTATAGAAGTTGAGAAGTTATTTCTTGCAGTTTCTGTTGACACAGCTGTGAAGCTAAAAGTGTCTGTGTAAGATGTTCACACAAGTGTAAATTCATCCAAATTTGGTTTAAGATGCTTTAAGCTGACTCCACTGACTTTGCACTGGAACAGCCTAGGAGTATTCATATGAGAATTTCACTTTTGGGACAGTAAACTTCAGCTAAAATGTGACAGAAAACTGCTGGGGCAATAACAGTTTAAGCCCCCTTCACTTAGATCCATAAAAGGATCCCAAACTGTGCCTTCGTGGACTTTCTTCACATAAAAGATGGAGCTAACTCAGACCAGATTGCAGTTGATGGTTTTATTTCTATGTATACATAACACAGCAAACAATGTCTGTGTCTTAATAAGAGACAGAAAATTTTGGGGCTTTCTTTTCTCCTGAAAATCAGGAAAATAAGTTACCGCAGAGCAGCAAAATAGTTACCCCTTTCTCCTAAATTAGCCATGCATCTCAGGCTCTGTGGATGATGTTATAGTTTTACACCTTTATCCTTTTTTTATTTTTATTTAAAAATCAGCACTGAAAATTAAGGCTGTCCATGTCAATAAAGCTCAGGAGTCACTCAGTTTATTTTGATCAGTGTGAGGAGGGGAATTGAAGGAGGTGCTGATCTCTTCTCCCTGGTATCCAGTGACAGGACATGTGGGAATGGTTCAAAGCTGCATCAGAGGAGGTTCAGAATTAATATTAGGAAACTTTTCTTTACCAAGAAGCTGGTCAAACACTGGAATAGGCTTCCTAGAGGGGTGGTTGATGCCATTTAAGGAGCATTTAGACAATGCCTTTAGTAACATGCTTTAACTTGGTCAGGCCTGAAATAGTCAGCCAGTTGGACTAGATGATTGTTGCAGATCCCCTCCAACTGAACTGTTCTGTTCTGTTTTATTCTAGTCTATTTTATTCTAGTATCTGAAGTTCAATCTAAAGGTGATATCTTCATTGTAACATGGAATTCTTTCTTTAATTCACTCCAGGTGAATACTGTCCATTTACTAATTTTATGCCGCTTTAAGAAGTTACATCAAGATGAATCATAGCAATACTCTTTATGAGAATTCCTTATTCAGTGTTTAAAAAAAACCTAAGTGATGTATTCTGACTGTATGTTTCAGTCTGCATGATAACATCTGGTCTTGTATACTGATTTCTTACTATATAGAAAATTGTGTTGCAAATGCTGTTTTCAATAACTATCTAAGCTGCTTTTCATAAAATAGGTAAGCATAACTTTTTCATGTCCTTAGGAAATGACATAGTAGTGACTCTACCAGATATACATTCACATTGTAAATATTCTATTAGTATTCTATAACATAGCAGGCAACCCATGTGCTTTTGGCTTTTGTTTTGAGCATTGCAATCTGCTTATCATCACTAAGTCTGGACCGCACAAAGTATTTTCCAGACTTTTTTTCCTCCTTCGTTATTCTTTTAAATACTCTGGATATTTTGACTTAATATTCATTCTGTGAGTTAGGGAGTATTATTTGCCTGCCTGCCTTTTTGGATGAATGTTCTTCCAAGGAGTAACAGGTGTCAAGTCTCTCAGGATCTTCTTGATGACCAAAATGTCATCAAGATATTTTTAAATGACAACTGCATGGTAAAAAGTCTAATTAAGAGTCTATTGAAAGCCTAACATGAAATAAAACATACCATTGTTTCAATTAAAAACCTAGTTAACATGTTCCAGCTGCCTTTTATTTTTTCTTCCTTAGAGCATTTTATGGTTAAAACTCTTTAAGAAGCTATTCTAGTTGAATTTTAAACAGTGTAGATCTGTTTCCCTCATGGCTATGCTTAAGATGTGGATTTCTTATTGAAGGAAAACTCCACTACTTAGCCCATTGTTATTAGTTATCTCTTTTAAAACACCATATGCTGGGACTTAACAGAGGATGCGAATAGATGGGAGGTTTCATTGGAGGCAAGAAAGTGTTCCATATTTTTCAGTACACAAACAGAAACCTCGAGTACTTTGTGTAAAATTGCAAGGATTCACTCTTAGTGTGACTTTCATCTTTATTAATTGTAAGAATACCTTATTATGCAAATAACTTCTTTTATTCAGTAAGATCTTTCAGAATAACATGCTTAACTGCATTTTTAGATAGTATTTAAAATTAAATACTGTGTACACTATTGAAGTACTGTCAGAGCAAAAACACTGGGTCACCAGCATGCGTCTGGGTGGAAAAGATGGAAGAAAATAGTGGAAAAAAAAGCTCTCCCTGGGGTTTGCAATGTTGTAGAAGAAAAATACATGTTTTATGATTCCAATTAAGCGTTATCTTAACATGCTCTAAACTAGCATTTTGGTAAAATACAGGACCTGATTCTTCATTATCTTATTCCAATTTTGTATTGATTGAACATGATTACAAACAGACTGTCAGGCTAATGTGATAAAATTCACCAGCACTGGGGGAAGATTGAATCCTAAGTTGGACCTGCCTGATTACTTAGGAAACCCTGTGACACACTGTAATGGGAAGATACTCCTACGGGGATGCAGTCATGCTAGCAAAGGCATGTTCTGTGCAATAACTTTCCATAACAGAAGCAACTGAACTGAGACTAACACTGTTTTGCCTGTTCAACTACATCTCGTGTAGAGGCCTCTGTTGACTTAGCTCTGGAAATTCAGAAGGACCCTTGAACATACTCCTGGCTGATCTGTCCATATCAGCAGAAATGTTTAGTAGATCTGCAAGTCCCCCAGGCTGTTCCGTCAGCTTCAAGCAGATCCTGGCAAATCTTCATACACAGAAGGGTCATTAATTCTGTGCAGTATGAAACGTGTTTTCTAAATTAACACGAATGATAGAGTCTACAGCCAGTGAGGCAGCATCTTCATCACAGTGTACCCCTCATATCAATAACTGCAGTTACTTTGTCAGTTTAGTTGAAATGCAATATTGCAACTTTCCATTTCAAATATTTTTCTGATTTGTCTTGTTCTCCATGAGTCTTCCTTCTTTTATCTCAGTTTTGAAATCTGGGCTAGTAGCAACCTATCCATTCTTTTTGGGTTCTCCTGAAAACATCACAAGATGGCAAAACCTTTCTGGGGAGGGAGGTTTGGCGGGACCAAATTAATCTGTGTCTCTCTGTCCAACGCCGTTGTCTCTGTAGGGCTATGTGAAAAGAAAAAAAGATACAATGTAACGTGGGTAAAGATGTCAAATATGTGTCTTTGTAACGAATCTGCATCCTTTGTAAGGATTTCAGCATTAAGGCCCAGTTTTATCAACATTTTATTTAAGAAAAAAACACCCTTGTTTTCCCAGGTTTTGTAACTTTGCTTTTACAAATAAGATTTTATGTTTCTCCTGTTATTCAAAGAGCTGTTCCCAAGTTCTTTTTTGAGCAAACTTCCTTTGAAATAAGCCCATTCCTCATGAAAAATAAAATGTCTAGGTGAGTCAGAAATAACAGATATGTTTGAATACCATAAAAATGCATACGAGCATTTGATTTAGAGTGGCAAATGCTTGAGAGCAAGGATTTTGGAATCTGTTATTTTTATATTTGGATTAGTCACACATACGTGTTTTCGGCAGAAATAGGGAGCTTTCTCCTTATCTTTGTTCCCTCTATAGCTTTGTCTACATCATATTTTCCTACATTTTCAAAGTTACATACCTGTTCTAAAGATATTATCAGTTTATGCCCTTGTTCCTGCCCTGATATGTGTTTCTTTATAGTGTGTTTCATTCTGCTTCCTCACCTTTCCTTGATTAGAAGTGAAAGAACAGTGTCATCAGTGCTGTATAATGCTTCAGGGTACTACTGCAGGAATAATCCAGGCAGTGTTAGGAAAGAATTCCGGAGAACCTATTCCTCCAATGCACTAGTTCATGGTGCATATATTATATACCTGATGGGATATATATATATATATATATGCATATATCATATACCTGATGGGATCCAAGTATGTTGTCCAACACATTTTTGCATATCTGGAGAGGCGGAATTGGGAACTATTGCTCCCAATTCTCACTTGTCCAGAGTGAGATATCATAGAATCACAGAATGGTTTGGGTTGGAAGGGACCTTTAAGGATCATCTAGTTTCAACACCCCTGCCATGGATAGGGACATCTTTCACTAGGCCAGATTGCTGAAACCCCCATCCAGCCTGGCCTTGAGTGCTTCCAATATAGCCCACACCACTAGAAAGGCTGGGCCACCATGGTTTTTGTCGGCTGAGGATATAAGGTATGTTTAGGAAGTGTATAATAGTTCTCTCTGCAACCATAGCAGCATCATACAGACATATATAACATTAATTAGGCTAATAATTAATAACTGTCTTGAACTCATCTGCAGTGATCTGTGTGAATGGAAAGCACATAGCACTTCCAAATTGCTGGTTTGCATCAGAGGTAATCTCTTATTTTAATAAATCCATATTTAAATAAAATTAGCTCAGTTTCTTTCACTGCTTTACATCTTGTAACTGAGATGCCTTTTAACTTTGTTCATATGAAGCAGGAGAGTCTTGATCTGTGCTAATGCCACAAAATGAAGACATACAAGTGTTTTCAATCACAAAATGACAGAAGCTGAGGAAAGTGGCAGTTTCTGTTTTCCCACGCAAATCCAACACAGTCCATGGAGAATAATAGATGGTCTGTGCTAAGGCCATCATTCCCAGTGCTGAAAAATGATATCTTATGTATGGGCTAAATAAAGCACTTGAGAGAAATAATCTGCTTGAAGTCCAGAATTTGAAGATTTTTTTTTTTTTCTTCCAAGAGGTAAAGTAACGTGTTCCCAGTGCTGGAGGCATCCAAAGATGCTTCCTCTAAAACCATGTAATGTGTTCATGCATTTCCAGACTGTAAAATACGCTACTTTTTGAAAAGAAAAAAGAAAAAAAAAAAGAAAAAGAAAAAGAGAGCACAATGTAGTCAGTTTGCAGTGGCCTCAGAATAAGGTAAAGATTTCTCTTAGAAATTTGCAATTTTGATGTGCACAATGTTTCTCTATCCCATGTTCCTCTCTATCAACAATAGCTGTTTTTGCAGTTTTTGTAAAAATTCACTGTTGTTGTGCATGCAGGGCACTGATTTCATTCCTAGGGTGACCTCTAGTGGTATTAAAGCCACCCTTTTTAGTGATGGGTTTCATTTCCTCAATCTTCTTTTTTAAAAGGATAAAAAAACTGAAGGGCTTTGCATTAAGGTTTATTTTTGGAATTCTGAGGATGAAAGAAATCTGGTAAGATGGTGCTTGTTAAAAAGGATGATGATTTTTCACTGTTTCTAAGACAAAGATATCAATAGCAAAACTGACTGAAAATTCAGAAACCAGTGCCTCTTTGGCTTTTTTAAAATAAGAGATTTACTCTGACGAAGACAAAGGTACTTTTGAATTTTCTTTGTGCAATTATTGTACCATATGAAGTGCTTTTAGAAATACTTACCAAATCAGTTTTAAAGCAAATTCGTGAAATACTGACGGACAATTCATTTTGAAAACATATATAAGTAGTTATATAGGATAATATAGTATATATAAGTAGATTAGAAGATCTTTATAGCTTCTTGTTACTGCAGTGTACTTAAGTCATTGTAGTTATTCCAGGTTTGTCTTGGAGGAAAAAAACATGGATTTTAGCCTGTGATAACTGTGAAGTTACGCACCATAACAGACAGTCTCTTGGTTTCACATGCTATTTTGTGCTTCAAGTCAACAAGGTATATGGCTAGATATATATGTTCTTCAAGAACAGCATCTTTACTGGAAATCTTTGCAAAAATGTTATCCTGAACTGTCAGAAAATTCTGAGATTACTCGTGTGTTCCTATTAAGCTTCCCATGTGACTCCAGCTTATCAGATCTCAAAAAAGAGCAAAGACATCTTTGGATCAAGTGATATTTTTATTAGGAGTCATGAACTTGTAGCACAGCTATCCAGTTCTCAGTTTTATTGACATTGACTTTAGCATTTCACTGTTGTTGGAACAGCTTGCAGTCTCTGTAAGCTTTCTTGCAATAAGTATTTCTTCTGAAATACTGAAAAGTTCACTGGGAATTGCATGACTATTTAGAGACCCCTTCTGGTGACTAGTAAGTAAGACAGAATCTGGAGATGAAGCTCTCAATTCTCTAATTTGATCTACTTATCTTAGAGGGCTAATGGAGTAGCCACATGTGAGAGTGGAAACAAAACTTCTGTAGTACTTTGGTCTTTATTAAACACTTAAATGAGGTCGGGTCTTAGCACACAGTCTCTGCTATTTGCACAGAAAAAATATCAGATCCATGACAGTGGTGCTTCAGGACCAACACCTTTTGTCTTATCTGGGGCAAGGGTTAAACTAAACACTGTACAGTGCAACCCCATGCTCATAATATATTGATTTCATCAGCAATGGTGTATTTTTCCTTTCTGTTTTCCATCTCCTCTACTTCTCTCTTGCAGATGAAAGGTCTTTTACTAATACCTTGTATCAGAAAGATCAAAATTGTTTAGGCTGATACTACCTTATACATTTTTTGGGTAGTATTCACCTATTGAATCAAGGTCAAAACCTCTTTTATTGTCTAGCTTGAAGTGACACTTCAGTTGTATGACCCATCTATACCTATACACAGCTGAAACAGAAGCGGTTAAGTGTAAAACATGTATGCTTATTTTTCCTTAATATTCTTTCAAATGGCATCACTATAAATTCAATGTACAGTCCAAAATAAATAGTTTTGTGCATTGTCATGAGTGTCATGGTGTTTTGACACCATTTACCACAGCATTCTCATGGCAAAACTGGCTGCTCGTGGCTTGGATGGGCATAAAAAACTGTTGGATGGCTGGGCCCAAAGAGTTGTGGTGAACAGAGTTAAATCCAGTTGGCAGCCGGTCATGAGTGGTGTTCCCCAGGGCTCAGTATTGGGGCCACTCCTGTTTAACATCTTTATCGATGATCTGGACAAGAGGATCGAGTGCACCCTCAGTAAGTTTGCAGAAAACACAGTTGGGTGGAAGTGTTGGTCTACTCGAGGATAGGGAGGCTCTACAGAGGGGTCTAGACAGGCTGGATCAGCAGGCTAAGGCCAACTGTATGAGTTTCAATAAGGCCAAATGCCAGGTTCTGTACTTCGGCCACAACAACCCCCAGCAGCGTTACAGGCTTGGGGAGGAGTGGCTGAAAGCTGCCAGTCTGAGAGGGACCTGGGGGTATTGATTGATAGCCAGCTGAACATGAGCCAGTAGTGTGCTCAAGTGGCCAAGAAGGCCAATGGAATCCTGGCTTGTGTAAGAAATAGTGTGGCCAGCAGGGACAGGGAAGTGATCTTACCCCTGTACTCAGCTCTGGTGAGGCTGCACCTTGAGTACTGTGTTCAGTTTTGGGCCCCTCACTACAAAAATGACATTGAAATACTTGAGCGTGTCCAAAGGGCAACGAAGGTTCTGGAGCACAAGTCTGATGAGGAGCGGCTGAGGGATCTGGGGTTGTTTAGTCTGGAGGAGGCTGAGGGGAGATCTCATTACTCTCTACAAATACCTGAACAGAGGGTATAGAGAGGTGGGGATGAGTCTCTTTAACCAAGTAACAAGCGATAGGATGAGGGTTAATGGCCTCAAGTTGTGCCAAGAGAGGTTTAGACTGGATATTGGGAATTATTTCTTCACAGAATGGATTGTTAGACATTGGAATGGGCTGCCCAGGGCAGTGGTGGAGTTCCCTTCCCTGGAGGTGTTTAAGAGTGATGTTGACATAGCCGTTAGGGATATGTTGTAGTTGAGGACTGTCAGTGTTAGATTGGTGGTTGGACTCAATGATCTTCAAAGTCTTTTTCAACCTAGATGGTTCTGTGATTCTGTGTTTGTACTGACAGCCACAGCCAGAGTTCCACACAGAATGCAAGTACAACATCCATTATTTTTAGAAAACATTAGACCTATTGAACTGACCCCACAGTTCCTGTGCACATTGCATTCCTAAATGTGACCTGCAAGCACAGGATTTACTGTGCATGCCTATGTATATTGGTCATGCATAGTAAGGCTGGCACTTCTTGGAACTGAGAACTTTTCATCTGCTTATCTGAGAATCCCCAGGAAGAAATATGGATGCACTAAGCTTCAATATCTCTTTTATGCTCTGTGACTTATGCTTTATGCTTATGCTTTTATGCTCAGTGTGACTGCACCTTTAGCACCCTTAGATATTTCTTACTCTTAGTAAAGTTGAGCTATATTCTCAGACAAGTTCTTATCTTGACCAGGCATTGCTTTACAAAAGTTATGGTGCTGTCTTATTGCAACTGTGGTCTGCAAATTGGTGACAGTGTATTCCTAATGTCTGAACTTCATAATAAGCAACCAACTTCAGAAGTATTTTCCATCCTTTTCTTTCAAGAAGAGCATGACAAAACTTAGCAAAGAGACTTTTTATTTTTCAGTGTAAGCTCTTGTATGTTGTAGAAATGAATACTAACAAAGCCTCAAAACTTACAGATGACAAATCACACCCCTTCTTGGGAGGCAGAGAAAGATGATTCAGTTATCAGATATGTTTTTATATAATATTATGAACAAGTTAAATGATGCAGCAATAATTTAATGTAATCAAATAGTAAAATGCATTTATTGAGCGTGGGCGAGAATCTGACTTAGTAGAGGTTTCCTGACTAAGACCCAGCTGTGATACTATTCCATTAGATGAACTGGCATGTATGGAACATACCAAACTTGAAGCTGCTTTCCCCCACCACCCCCAGTGTATAGTACTTGTATATTTGGAAACCAACAGAGAACTTTTAGCCACAATGGTTTCAGAAGCTTTCACGGCTGGAGTGCAGCTGACTTGAAGGCAATGCCTTCTGTTTCATATGCCATGTATTTTCAGGAGAAAATATATAGATAACTAGTTTCAAAGAAGAAACTTGAGGGAATTGAAGTGTGAGTCTGTATTTAGCCAAAACAGATCACAGAGATGGAAAAAATAGCTCCACTTTCCCCGTGTGCACTGGAAGTCAGTTAGATTGAGCCAATATTAAGTCAGTAAAACAATAAACAATACAATCATGCAAAGAAAAGCAGCATGCTGATGGATCCTTTTACTAAATTCAGTGATGAAAATAAAAATAAAAATCAACAAAATCCACATGCTCTTAATCCCATACACATGCACAAACTTGTACTGAAAATAGGACAGTTTGTTTCAATGTATGCTTATGACCAACTGGCTGAAAATTTTAAAAATCTAATACATTAGGATAATGAGTAAATTGCTCTAAACCCCACAATATAAACTCTTCCAGACATTAGGGTATTTTCTCCCGAGTTTCATTGTGCATACCCATCTTTGCTTTTGTATAAGGTACACATATGGCGCTGTGACAAACTTAGGTTGACGTGGCCCAGGGGAGGAATAAGAAAGAAGGGGAGAATTACTTGTAAGCTGATCTTGAATAACAATGGATGGGTAGATCTTTTTAAAAACCCCAAATTATAGTGTATGCTCCAGTTTGAAAGCACTAAAGCCCGAGTTTGCCAAAAGTTGCAAAGCTGATGAATAAAGCAGTAAAAATATTACTGAATACCAAAGTCAGTTCTAAATTTGGTTACTTCAAGAGACTATAAATTTAAGCAGATAAACACGAGACTATCCAGTGAAAAAAATAAATTCTTTAACTGCAAAAGTACAGCTGAAGGGCAGGGCACAATGTTATTTGAGGCACAAGACAATAAATCCCTAGGAGTTTGACTTCGAGGATACACTCAGGTCAAGAAATATATGAGCACCCCAGAGAGTATATAGTTCAGGGTCATCGAGAGTTTCTTGCAAAATCTTCTGACTTTAGACAAGAATCTGCCAGAATATTTCAAGTTGTTGCCAGCTTGCAGTAAACTATGGTGATAACATTTGGTATCTCAGCTAGAAATAGTGTTTTTCATTCATGCTTGCCATATTGCTTTTAGATAGTGATCCAGTTAGCAGGTGCTATCATTTCTTTCTGGTGCTGTGTGATTTGGTCATGTGGAATGTGTTGTAAAATTTACTACTTCCTATGCTCCAAAATTGGCCCTTTCATTAGAATAAAATTGTTATATCTTAAAATGCCTCTTGCAATCTCTATGAAAAAAAAAAAAAACAAAAAAACAAGCCACAAACCTTTATGATATGAACTGAGTGTCAACTCATGCAGAGTTCACCTTCCTCCAGAAGGAGGCAGCTGGTATCAGTTGTATCCTGTGCCTCACTTCACCAAATGGGTTGTATCTGAAGATGAAGTAAAAACAGCCTGAAGATAAATATGAAAGTTACTAGCTATTTTACTACTGTTTTGCCAATTACTAGGCACAGTACAAAGGACACAGCCAGCAGCAGAAAAACAATCCAGTAAGTAGATTCTATTGCACATAAAGGAGTCAGTATATAGGGGATCGCTGGGGGTACAAACAAGTCAGATCACAAATAACAGACATCAACCCCAGCGACCCCAGGAATGACACAGCATGACCGACAATAGGTGGAATAAACAAAGATACAAGGTAACCCATGGAAAAAGTGGGAGACAACCAAGTCAATAGGGTGATCACATACAATAGAGGTAAACCCATGTTGCCTCCCCACAAAGCCCACGTTTGTAAGTGCCAGATCTGACTGGGGTCCAGTTGCATGAGTCAGGAGGTCCTTCCCCAACAGGAAACTCTGAAGTGAGTCCACTTCACAGACTCTCCAACTCTTCCTGCAAGTGGTCCCAGCTTTTATGCCCAAAACAGGACACCTGGCACTCATTTACCCAATGCAGGGCACCTGGGGCTTGTTTACCCAAGGGCTTTCCTTACAAGGCCGGCCACACCTTGGAGGAAAGCCAAAAGGCAAACTCATCCCCTCCTCTTAAAGGACCATGGGAACCACCCATATGTCAACCTTAATTCAGGGCTTGGGGTTCAGACCCCAGCACTTCAACTACCCAATGAAGCTCTGTCAAAATCTCTTCTTTAAATCATGTGACTCAATACTCTTTAACAAAAGACTTCACAACATAGGATTCATAAGTTTTGCCATTCAGCTGTATGTGCAGATACGCTAACTTAAAAGAACTAATATTCCTTATAAGTACATTGCTGACTTCTGCTAAAATAACTCTGTTGTATAGAATTGGATGGAGGTATGCCAACAGAAACCCCTAGTATACACAGAGGCAATGTTTTGCTAAACATACACATCATACCTCCTCTGCACTCCTGAAATCTGGGTCTACATTATCCAGGATCAAATAGCAGCAACTGCATTTGTTTCGCAGGAGAAGTCACTGGGGCACTAAAAGTGCACATCAGCTGAAAGGCTCATCTTGGTTGATGCACTAAAAACATAGAGCGAGGCTGTACAATCAGGTTTCATATGACAAACTGTCAATCAATGAATTAAAAGTCAACTCTGAGTGAACAAACCAGATACCACTTCGTATTCTTCTGTGGTGTTGCAGAAATGATATCTGATAGTTAATAATTCAGCAGTGGCACCTCTGCACTTTTTAATGTATTGCAAATTTTTTAATGTATATGGGCAAAAGTTGGTCTCATGAATTTTCAGGTTTTTGTGATTTACATGTACTTCATATCTATGCGGTTAATACATAGATAAAATGATTTGATGTTTTAATAAACATTTTCTGTTTCTGCATGGGTAGGCAGATATATACAATAAAAATAAACTCTTAGAGGAACAAAAACCTACAGCAAAAAGAAAGTATTTCTTTTTAGATAGCTATCCTAAATTTGTGAGTAAGTATTATGCTTCCTGTATTTTGTTGTCTATTCACTCGGTTGTCTCTCTCATGTTATTTTAAAATAAGTGAGCCTGTGTACTAAAGAATGCTAACCTTAGGTATGAGGTACAATGAGCATGTAAACTCTGCCTTAGCTTTCTAGCTTCAGCTGTAGCTGAAATTGCGTGGGCTGGTGGGAGAAGAGAGTGGAAGGCAGCAGGATCCCAGGGGCAGAGAGAGGCCACTGCAGGGATTCGGGAAAGGTAAAGGGGAGAGGGGAGAAAAGAAGCAGCAGGGAATGAGGAGAGGGCAGAAGCAGCAGCAAACATAAGGGTTGAAATACACTCTACTAGACCGTAGATCTCTTCTGCATGGAACATCAGGAAAGATCCATGTGTTCATCTGCATATACTACAGTAGGCAGATTCAAAAAGATCAAGTCTTTAGAGTGGAATACTATTCAGTTCTCAAGCACATTGTTGCAATAAGCATTTATGACAAAAAGGCTGAAATGGAGACTGCAACAGCATGGGAAAAGACACCAGAGAACTTACGAAGGAGTACCCAACTAGGCATGTCCTGGACTTGACCTACCACTGGACTTCACCTGACACTGTGATCAGATCTCTTCTGCTTTTGTGACTGGAACACAGTGATGGATGTCTAAGTTTTAGCCATTTAGTTGATGAAATATCCAGTGCTCGTTTTGCATCTCTTTCCATTCTGTACACACACAAAACTTTGTGCTGCTCACCTTGCCCAGAGCTGTGTTTCTTGCTTTCATCCCCAGCATATTGCTAGACATAATGCATGTAGATATATTCAGGGCTGAGGATGCTGAGGACTTTGTGTTATAGAGGTCTCATTAAAAAGGCTGTTGTTATTATTTCTGAAGGTAACTTGCAACCAGATTATGCAAATAGATCAAATGCACTTCAGCATGCTCAGGAGAGTCCTCTTTAACCACTGCTGAAGAAGGCTCAAGCTATGTCTGGCTGGCTTTGCACAGAAACATATTAAGGATGCTCACATTGTCTGTGAGCACGGCTCACTTGGGAGGGAGTAACTCCCTAAATCATCTCAGTATGTTCCACAAGAGTGCATTTCTCTCAAGCCTGGATGCTTTGTATACATGAAGGTGAGAACAAATGTGAAGCCTCAGGAGCTCGGCAGTGAGCGTCTCCCCACAAGTTCCTCATGTAGTTCTGCACTTTCCCACATTATGCCTTCTCACAAAGATGGAATCTAACAAATCAGAAAATCACGATCCGCTATAATCATTGAAAGGTTTACTGGATTTTTTAAAGGTTCTGGAATGACTCTGATAGCTGCCTTATTATCCGTTGTGTTTAGGAATAACTTGTTATATAATACCACTGTTGTAGCATCTCCTCTGCCATGATATTTGCACCTTGTAGCTTGTAAGTTCACTTCAATATCCTAAGCAGTTGATTTGTTAATCTTTTGAGGGTACCCTCTCCACCACAAAGGTCTTCACCCTATCCTTCTTTCATAATCTGCACATCCAGCATAGCTTTTCAATGTATGAAATGATAATTGTGCATGGGCTTTGTCCACTTTGGCTGTCTGTTCGCATGCTTGACCTAAGTACTCTAAATGAAATAAAATGCTTTTCAGCTTCATATGTATTAAGCTACAGGGTGCTACAACAAAAGATTAACTGTTTCAGCTGGCAGGCTGGCAGACAGAGAGGGGTCATTACTGCCCTCTTGTTCCAGACAGAATTCCTCTCCTTGAAGAGAGGGTGTGCTCCTCAGGCCTCATGACAGGTTGATGTAAAATTTATTTTCTTGGCAGAAACAATAGTCGGGATGGAAACTTGCATGTATTGTACAGCAAATCATTTGTTTCTTTAATTTTTCTTCAGTTGAAAAGGTCAAACATGTTTTCTTGGGAACCTTAAACTATTCTCATTCATCCTAGAAATAGAAACTGTTTTAATATAACTAGGTAACTTTACATTTCCTTTCACTGCTGAACATATAACCCATGATGGAAAGACTGTTTTGCCATCTCTCAGATTAAGCATATTGTGTATTGCTTGCTTACCAGCTCTGTTACTGAACAGAGAAATCCTAAGCTTAATTCTTAGGTTAACTTAGGCTACTCTTAAAGTGTTTCCTCAGTTCTCCTTTACCTTGAAAAATTTCTCACATAGTTTCAGGATATCTTCTTTATTTATTGCTCACTAAAGATAATTTCTCCTTCGGGATTTGTCTTTTACTCTTCTTTCTGTTACTCTATTTCCAGGCACCAGCGCAGCTACTGTTGTATCTTCTTTTCGAAACAACTTTGCTGTTCTAGTCTTGTCTTTGTAGCCAAAATTGTCAGGTTGAATGCATTTGGTAGGGTTTTATGCCACAGACAAACTTTTAAAATGGACTGGCAAACTCACTTTTATTCATATTTAAAATGAATATTGCAGTCTTTACTAAAAAAAAAAAAAAAAAAAAAAAAAAAAAAAAGCAGCAACTGAATTCAAATCGCTAGTTATTTAGTGTCTCTTATACTAAGTAAGGCCTAAAAAAGGAATTTGAAGAAAAATTTCCAGAAGAGAGAAATGGTTAATGATCCCCATTTCATTACCTGCCTCTTAAAAAATAGTTTTATTCTAATTAAAGTTGCTTCTTTTAATATGATATGGTCATTGCTTATATCTGATCATTTCTTCTATAGCTGTTTCCAGTCCTCCTGAAGAGCTAAATGTGCTTGATCCAGTAGAAAAGAAACTTCGAATGCAAATTGAAGAAGAAAAAAACAGGTATTACTTCTGCCTCAAACTTCAGAAGATAAATTATACTGATACTCTATTCCAATTACAGTTCTGCCTACACAGCTACCCTCAGGGTTTTCTCTGACATTTTAAAAATGTCAGCTTTGTGGTTCACTAATAGTTTTTAAATTTGTGTATATGTTCTTGGTTTATCTGTAAGATGCCACAGTACATGAGTGGGGAAAATTTATGCTTGAGCTACTGGCTAAAAATAAATAAAAATAGCTTAATGTCCTCCCTGAGGATTAGTGTTAGAAACTTGTTGTTTGAATCCAAATGTATTGTAAAACTTTTTGGGTCATTCAGAAATGTCCTGCATTTCTTGACCAAAGGAAAACCTTTAGGCTCTACAGGATTAACTAAGTGTAAGTGCAGAATACACATTGGTTAACCAGTCCTTGCTCTAGTGTCACTGTAGCCAGGAGGATGAAAGGAAATAGATGCAAGGATATCAGTTCTAAGTAATTTGCTAGCATTTATGTTATGTGCAATCTGTGAGTAAACTTCTGGCTATTTCATACTACTGGTAAATCTCCAACTATATGCATTAGCCAAAAGGTCTGATTAATGAAGCTTCCATCTGAAAGCGGGGTCAGTCTCAGCTCCTGTCTGAATCCACGCTCTGGTGACCAATTGCTTATTAATGGCAACATGGTGAGAAATCAAAAGAAATAAATTGCATATTTGATTTAACCTGTGTTTTAATTGTTAAGCAATATTGATCCCACTTTAATTTCACTAATTTCCAGTGAAGCTCTCATAAAATATGAGTCTTTTCCTACCACCACTCTCTCTGTGTTCCCTGCATCTCTGATTATTATATATTCTTTTGTAGTTTAAATCTGTAACTGTTCTAGGTAGGCTAAAGCTTTGTTCAGATATTTGTTGGAAGATCTGTAATGTACTTTCTTCTTCTCATATTAGTTATAAAACAATGTTCAATCGATTGAAAGAGCTGAAGGTAGAGATTGAGCACCTGCAGCTTCTTATGGAAAAAGTCAAGATGAAACTGCAAAAAGACTTTGAAGTCTGGTGGTCTGAAGAGGCAATAAATCTACACGTATGATATCACTTCATGATTCTTCTATTTTCATGTAAATGTAACATATTCAATCATTTCTTCAAGAAGTATTAATTGACTATATAGAAAGGGGTATGAAGGATGGGATTTGGGGCCTGATTCACTTGTGCTTGTGGCACTGTAAATCAGACACAGCTAATGTGAATTATGCTTGTATGAAGCTAACACAAATGAAGCAAAAACCTAGCTTTCTGCTGTATTTTCTGTTTTGACATTCCTCAAACAACTTGACCGAAAGCCAATAGTGGTCTTAAAATGCTGAAAACTCTGAAGCAACATAAAACAAATAGAGGAGATTGGAAAAAACAGTCTTTTTTACTGCTAGCAAAACTATGATTTCATCAGGTTTATGATGTGAGTATTAGAAGTCAGCAATCATAGCTGTAATATGGACAAATCCCAGCAAATATAATTGCTTTTTAGCTTTCTTCTTTTTTTTTTTTTTTTTTTTTTTTTTTTTGCATAGACTCCAGTAACCTTTCAGCTTTCCTAAACTCAAAGGGTCAGCAGGTTTCAGCATGTGTCCCCTCACTTTCTAGCTGAGGGCTATCACTGCTGTCATTGCCTGTTTAAGAACCCAGCAGGAACAGAGTGCTCTAATTTAATGACCCGTTTAAAAATGAACTAAAGAGATGTCATTTTAAGCAGCGTGTATTAGAAGTTCTTAACACAATCAATCTGAAAGCTACAGTTTCACAAGCACAAGAGACAGTACAAGAGGGTCTGGAGCAACTGAACAACAATATAGCTATCTTATGCTCACCTCATGACACTTTTTTAATGTCTGCCAAGTGGTGACATGGCATCTCACAGCAAAGCACTGCCATGAAATGCAAGTCAGCCTAATGAAAGAGAGTGCTGAGTGCAGTCCATCTCATATCATTTATTATTAACTGGAAGAGAAGATTTACTCCTTGGGAAAAAGATGTTATAAACAAAGAAGTGTTTTGCCAGTATTTTGCTTAGTTCTTATGAGTGTAAATTTAAACTGTATTTTTAAGAAAACAGCCTAAAATAAGTATGGAACTTAACACAACGAACTTCATTATCCATAAAGTGCCACCTAACTAGCTTAACTTCAAGTTATCATTGGAAAATACTTTTCAGGTTACAATCCCTAACCATATTAGTGGCAAAGCAGATAATGTTTTAGTCAGCCTTCTGTCTAAATATTTAGGCTTTTCAGAGCACTGTAAGTAATATTCTCAAAACTACTGGAGCACATTTTTCTCTATCCCTTAATAGGAGAGGTCCAGGATTCAGCCTTTTATGATTCATCAGTAGAAGATTAGAAAACTGGAAAAAATAATTGGGATTGATTTCTTGGATCTTGATCTATCTATACATCTGAGCTCCCTAAGAAACTCAAATTGGCAAATACATTCTGTTACATATTAAAAACCTGTAACTTGAGCTTAAAAATACTTGAACCAATCCTAAACACTTTTCTCTTTGTTCAGAAGTGTTTGTCCAAGTGAAGAAAATACCATGTGATTCAGACTCTGTGTTTTCTGAATGAGTCATTGCCTACTGTGTTATTGCTGAGACCTGTAGACTAATATTAAGCACTCAAAAAAAATCCTATCCTACATGATTTTGTTTTTCCATCTGAACCCAGCAGGAGAAGCCAGAGATGGATTGCTCACCAAATACCATGACTGTTGTTCCCCAATTTATCAAATCCTTGCAACATCTTTCAACCAACAGGTAAATTGGTCATTTTTCTCTTCCTTACTTACTTGTACGAAAATACAGTTTTAGAGGCGCAGTTCACCAAAATGCTTTTGCAAATACCACACTAAAACACCACATTTCCAGTTACAAGAGAAATGACTGTGTAGAAAAAGAATTTTTCTCATTCAGTTATTTTGCAGTCATATTGAATGTAGCTTATTGTAACTCACTTCTTCTGACTTATTGGTCTTGGGACCCTAGAAGGCTGTCACTAGGGACCCTATAACAGATAGCTAAGAAAAGCAAGTCTGTTATGAGTCAGTTTTGCTGTATGAGGAGACTATATCTCCTTTTGAATGTATTCAGGGGGCTGTAAACAAAACAAAACAAAACATATTAAAAAATTATTTAATATATAGCCTATATACATTAGCTGTTGAAAAATGTCGTGATGCTACATTTATGCAGCATATTATTCAAAAATTATGTTACATTTGATATTGTAAAAAACTGTTGCATCCTCTACAGTAGAAAAATGTAATTATCTTGGTTGTTTCATCAGCAGTCACTTCTGATTTCAAAACTTCTAACTTAAATTTGAAGTAATAGTTCTTTCATAGCCTTCAAGCTGAGTGCAGGAAAACATATACCTGCATGTGCAGGTTTCCATATCCATTGACGATAAATGGAGATGTTCTCTCTCCTTCCCTCTTTCTCTCTCCCTCACTACCTCTCTCCTGTTCTCTTTTTCTCCCTTGCTCTCTCCCTCCTTCTCATTATACAGTTAGTCTTTCTCCGATTAGTGGTTTTACCTATGATTTTATAACGATACTCTGCATAAATAATCTTTACTGCTTTGCAGCAAACATATCCTACATACCATTGAAAAATGAATACTGGGTTTTCTTAAAACTGTAAAATATATTCTATTTTTATTGTAAACTTTTATATATCTATAGTAAATGCTCCATAATCAGTACAGAGAATGAAACACATAATACTCTAAAGTTGTCTAAGGCGGCATTTTCAGCTGTCTCAAACTCATGAAAACCAACTCTAGTCTTCTCTGCTTTGCTTCAATTCTTATTCTATGTTCTCTCAAGATTTAGGCACTCTTCGCTTTGCAAATGGCTGGCAGGTTTTTAGGCCTAAGTTGAGCTGTTCATCTTCAGTTTGAGGCTGAAGGTTACTAGTCCCACAGAAAGGCTGATGGAACAGAACATGAGAGCATTTTTGGTCTAGCTTAGCACAAAGCCAAATTAGTTCAGGCAATCTATGATTTGTCACTCCTTTAACTTTTTCCTGAATTGAACTAAGGATCTGTTGCACAACCCCTCTGCCCCATTGTTCTTGGGAACAACAATTTCCAATTGGTGTGCTGATGCATTGCTCAGGACAGTGATATTTTTTGCAGTCTAAGCTAGAATTAAAAAGAACATATGATAATGCCCAAGCACTTTGCAGTGCAATGGGAGACTGGCCTCCAGAAGTGGTGCTTTCTCCTTCCCCCACCCTAGCTCAGAAGCAAAATTATGTAACTGGTTTTCTTATCATTTTCTTTTAAACTTTTCTTTCAAATGCCTTTACCATTTGTGCTTATTAATGAAGGACCGGTCTCAGAGTGTGTCTAGCATTTTGAATAGAACTGGGGAAGGTGCCTGGTTGCTTTCAGCTGCCAAGCTTACTTCAGAGTCCTGTACTGCCCCACATGGTCTCTTGTGAAAAATCATGTCCTTTATAATGAACAGTTTCTTTGTGTCTAAGTAATGGACGTGTTGACTGAGATTGACTAGATGATCCTTGCATGCATATCACAGATCCAGAACATTGATCTTCTTGAACTTAAACTCTAGAGAGTCAGGATGAATACAGATTTGTTTTCCCATCTCTATCAATATTCTTGCAATGATCTTTTGAAGCTAACTACTCTCTCCTTCTTATAGTTCCAGAAAGTTGATCTTGCTTTATGTTAGGCTGTTTAAACATATTTTACACAGGTATGTTTCCAGTGTGATGATTATGGAAGTAGAAACACTATTTCAGCTTTTTGTGAGGCAGGAGCTGCAGTCTTAACGTCCCACTGTGCATGAAAATTTACTTTTCCCCTTACTTGAGGCAATAACACTTTAGAGTAAAAGTTTCCAATTTCACAGGCTTTAAGAGTATAAAACAGTAGAATATTTCTTTCCCAAGGATTTCCTTGACCCCGGTTGACTCAGGTACTTTACTTACCAGTTCCCATGATTATGCAGGATGAGTCCAGGCAACAATTGCTCCTCTCGGTTACATAGTCCCAACACACAAACGGCTCTTTGTTGCTAACTCACCTAGAAATCAACAGTCTCTTTCTCTGAAATGATATTGCTATCTTCACCCAGCAGAATAACCAGTCACAAAAGCAGAAACTGACAAAAATTATATTTGATGTAATGTGGTGTAAATAAAAACCTATTGCCAAGATGGAATTCAGTTCACAGTTGTGCTCAATAGATATAAGATGTAAAACTTAGTGGGCTGCATGTCAGAAATCTCAGACTGCTGTTGACAGAGTAAGTATGAAGTAAAACCATTCAGACAAACTCTTGAGTGTGAATGGATATAAATATAATCTTCAGGATTAGAAGTAATAAATTATCTATCTCGGTATATGAAGGATACAAGTATATTCAATAATCTTTCTTGAGATTTATATATGTTTGAACAAAATCTTTTGATCACCTTCTAGTGCACGATCCATGCGGATTGTTATTGTTTGATACATCTTAGTCAGGTTACCAGAGAAAATTAAGCCTTGGGAAGAGAATGTGATAGCCTCAAATTGTATTTTATATTAAATCAATTCATAACTAAAATAACCGAGAAGGGAAGCTGATAATCCTTTTGAGGCTTAAGAAGGATAAACACATAAAGGCACTTGATTCATGGCTTTACATGTCTCTCTTTCAATTGCAAAAAATTGGCTGGATTGTTAAGTGTCAAAATGAGTCTGTGTTAATAAAACAGTTGAACAGTGAGCATTTCTGCCTTAGTTGGTAAGGTTTGAAAGCCATTGGCTTGATCCTACTTCCACTAGGGTAAGAAGCAAAACATTGATTTCAGTGACCATAGTGCTGAAGTGGTTTCATAAGAGTTATCAGTGGGTTTAGCATGAGAAAAAACATTTCTTGAACAGGTTAAATGCATTACCAAATCTGATATACTTAAAATAGCTGAAATCAATAGTTTGTGTACCACAGGGGCTTACAGACTCATGCTCATTAACCTGTTGAGTAGATTCAGAAGGTTTCCAGACTGTATTTATCTCTGCATATGTCTTTCATATGAAGGTTGCAGAAATATTAGATCTCTTCTGATCTGAACATACTACTTAAAACGAAGAGCAACTGTGCAAAGTGGAGAAGGCATGGCCTATCTCTATATTTCAGAGAGAAAAGTGTCTAATCAGCAATCCTAGAGTGACAGTACAAAGACAAAGGAAGAAGAACTTAAAATAATCATCAAGAAGTTATTTTATTCAAAAGGAATATCTAATTAAATGCCTCAAACTTGAAAGAGAATACCGTACTTGTCCACATAGTCTCTGCCATAAAGCTGTGGTGCTAACTGCAACTCATACTGTATGTATGTTTATGTTTCAAAATGGGGTCCTGTAAAGTCTGCAAAAAGTCTTAAAATGTATGTCAGACTCAGCACTCCATGTCTGCTCCACTTCAGAATTCAAGCACAGTGTTTTGTTCATCCTCATCCAGTCTTCTCCCACATTGGCTTTCATTCAAGAAATTTATCAGATCCTTGTCTGTTCAAGATCACAGAATCACAGAATGTTAGAGATTGGAAGGGACCTCAAAAGACCATCTAGTCCAATCCCCCTGCCAGAGCAGGAACACCTAGATCAGGTCACACAGGAACATGTCCAGGTGGGTTTTGAATGTCTCCAGAGAAGGAGACTCCACAACCTCTCTGGGCAGTCTGTTCCAGTTCTTCTCTCACTGAATATTTAATTTCACTGACACTAAACTGTTCTTGTATTCCCCTTGAATCAAGCAAATGTTGGATAGTTATTCAAATCTTCTAAAAAATTTTGGATTTATTTCCTTCTCTCAGAAGGAATGCATTCCTTTTTAATTCAGTCAGATCTTTCTTAATCTAACTCATTTCCTTTTGCTAAATCTCATCTGTCCTATTCCAGCAAGCCCCACAGTATGTTCAGCCTCAGATTCCTTGGCTCTGCAGCGTCTTCTTCAAAATCTTCCTGTCACTTTAGATTCCCTTGGAGATATTTTCAGATAATTCTTCATGTTCTCCAATGACTTTCAGCATCAGATTTTTTATTGTTTATTGTCCTGGATTGCAGAATCTACTCCCTATATTGATCCTATGTGAAACAAGAGAAATATTTATATATTTTGCAGCATTTTGATTTTTAATAATGATTTTTCATTCCTGCCAATTTTCCACAGTGTTACATGATGATAAAATATAATCTGGGAGTAGTATCATTGATTAGTGACATTTCAAAGGTTTTCACATTCTGTCGGCAACAATTTAACTTGAACAATTTATCTATGAATTTTCAAGTTAGGCCAAATTTGATTTTGTAACCAAATACTAAAATACTAAGATTTTAAGCAGCTTGAATCTTGCCTGCCTTTACACAGAGTTCCCCTCACATCCAAGGCTCAGATGACTGGAAAACTTCAGCTGAGGTTTTTTAACATTGCAGAGGTTGCACATTTTCAAATCTTACACTTCCCGTTTTATTCTACCTGGTTTTCCACTTTTTTTTGAGGTGGCAAATCAAGCATTCATACCATGACATCCATCATATCTCCAGCTTCTCTACCTTACATGCTTGATGGAGCTGGTCAGTACATGGGATAGTTCTCTCTGGCCCTTGGATTCCTGCAGCAAGGGAGACACTGCCACAACACTGTGTACATGTCTCCAGCTATTGCCCCATGACTGACTGAGACATGTACCTCCAACAGACAACCCCCCCCCAAAAAAGGTTACACATTGGGTGAAACTTCAGTTACTAAGTTAAAAAAAACAACTGAGACACGTGAAGTTGACAGACTATCTTTAATCTCCAGAAAAAACAGGAATTTTACTGAAGATGTTAGGGAACAGTGCTTTGAGACTTCTTAAATTCAACTCAAGGAAAAATCAGATAGATTCAGAATGAAAATAGGAAGTATACATTGTCAAAAGAACCTGGATAATGTTAGAGTTTAGGAGCCAGACAATGAGACAGGACTTCTACACCTTGTACATGCATCCAAACCCAAAACTGTGATCCAGAAGTGCCTATTAACACATTGCAGAAATACAGGTTGGAAAGCACTCTAGAGATCTCTAGACCAACCTCGTGCTGAAGAAGGACTATCATCACACTAAATTAGGTCAGCTATGGTTTTGTCTGGCTTCATCAAGCATCCTGAGATGACCAGTCCTTCAGGCTTAACACACACAGAGAACAGGATCATTACCCCCACCCCATGCTGTCATAATGAATTTCCATTAAATTTACAGCAGTACTACCAAAATTTCTCATCTTTTCTCATGACTGGAACAGCTTCTAACACTCAGATGCAGGAGGAGAGTCCTGGATTCTGAGAACAGGCTAGGAGCAAGTTGCATCTGAGCTTACAAACCACTGCACAGCAAAATTATGCTTTTTTGTCCCCTTATGATTCAATGTATCTTGCAATGCCATAGGAACATTATCAGAGCTTCAACAAGAAGTGTGCAAATTTTCCCCACACAGGCCACCCCTCTAGCCTAGGGATTAGAGAAATCTCTGGGATACAGAAAACATGAATTTGAGTTGAGATCAAACTTGAAAATGAGATCCCTAGATGTCAAACCCTGCCACACCTGTAGTATCTAGTTTTTTTTAATGGATCTGGATCTAAGTCCCCTTTAAATTGGAGATGTAACAATTTTGAAGAATATTTTTCATTTAAATTCAATGGAAAAAAATTGATCAAACATATAAACTACTGCTGCTTAAAAATAAATTACTTCAGCTGACTAAGAGTATTTATAAAATTATACATTCTGTTCATGGCAAATAAAAAGCAAAGAAGTTTATTTCAATGAAAAGAAAGCAATGAAAAAGAATCACGTTAAGTCACATTACCTTCCATTTGTTGCAGACTAAGAACAGAGTCATGGACGGTTGCTGTGTTTCAGCTGATGTGTAGTGATTTATTAAATCATGGTTATATGACTTGGATGCCAAGGTATCTCAGGGCACAGACAGAGTCCTTTTAGCAAACTGAATTTAAGAACCTAAATCATGTAGTTTTTAAGAAATGCCAAATTAATGGAAAAAATGTTCTGGAAATCCTAAAGCAGAACTATGATGTGAAGTTCCCAGATACTGTTAAAGCACATAGTAAGTAATAACATCACACATCCTTTCTAGCTCTTGTAATATGTAGGCATAATAAAGTATGGAATATTATTAACATTAAATATGATATTGCTTTAGTTGAATTAGGCTGAGTCTTGGGGGTATTTTAATCCATTTAGGCAGGTGCAAATGGTATGGGACTTGAGGAGTTAAACATTCAGTAAACTTGGAGCTGTTCATTTGAAAATGACTTAAACTCTTGGGCACAATATCTTCTGCAAAACTGAACCTGGCACAGTGTAACACAGTAAAATTTTAGTAATAAATTTCTTTCCTTTTTCAAGTTCTCTGCCAGAAATATCAATTCATCAGCCAACAATGAACAAACTACTGCAGAGAAAGAAATGCAAGAACTTGCCAATCCTGCCATCTACTGGAAAAATCCTAAAATTGAGTAATTCGGTGTTTCTAAGATTTGCACCAGATCTGGAAGCATACGTAGCCCCCGGGGAAAGGGGAGTCCCTCCTAGGCATCCCCTGGCAGAAATCTGCCTTCCTAGTGGAGAGTGTCCTTGATACCGATACCTGCAGGGACAGGAATGCACAACAGCTGTTTGCAATACATTTGGCTATCATCAATAAGCCACATCCCAAAGTCCTCACTGAGTTTTTCTCCAGTCTCCCACTGATTTCAGTAATAATTTTGCCTGGCTAGTAAAAGAATGGAAAATGAGCTAAGGCCTCACTTGGCTAATAGTCAGTTTGGGAACTAAATATACCATTACAAACTGTACATCAGATACATCAAAGTGCTTTACAAGCCCTGCTTAGAAGGCAAATACTAAAAGTATAATCTTTATGAGCTTATTTGTCATTCTTTCATAGCCACATTCTCTACATAAGCCTAATCATCATATGAATTCAAATGAAAATCCTCTTCCAGTAAACAAGTGCACTATATATATAAAAGAGTCTTGAAAATCTGCTTCTTTGTCATTGCTTAGCATGTATTAATATTCCCTCCACAAGGGCTATATTCTTTCCTTCACTTCTGCTCCCATTCCAGTTTTTCAGAGACCACAGAAGTCAACGCTAATGAAGCTCCAGCTGGGAAAAACAATTCAATCACTTCTAGTAACCCTACTTTAAAACCAAGGTAAGAAGTGTACCTGGGCTGTTCAGAGGAAAAAGCAACCCAGTAAGTAATCTAATGCCTAGATAATCCTCTAACAGCTCTTTAACAACAATCTCCTTGAAAGACAAACATAAAACTGAAATTGCAGATTTTCCTGCAACCTCCAAAACACCACCAAAGCTGTCCCATAGCTTTACACCAAGTAGCTGCATTATCAGCATTAAAGAGGTGGTTTCTTGTTTGGCCTGAGGCTTGTTTCCCCATGAGCTTATGAATCCTCATGACTGTGTCTTCTCAGCAAGGGAAAAGCAATCTGAAAGAGTAAATAAAAACATTTGAAAGAAGGAGAGATCAGAGTATGCAAGTATTGCAGAATGCAGGAACTATGCAGAGATTTTTTCATTCTCATGATTTTGTCCTTAAAATATTTTGAATTTTCCTTCTACAAATTATTCTAGTAAAATTACACCAGCAGCCCACGTGTGTCAGGCTTGGCAAAGGTTACACGTCATGTTTTCTCCAAAGAGGTACTCCTTTGTGAAAATTAGCTTAGCAGGTTAACAGACAGGAGTTTTTTTGACAGCTTCTCTATTTTTTCTGATGTGCTTATTTCCCTGTTCTTTTCTCCCACCAAAACATCATTCCAAGTCAGTATACTTCCAGAAATTACATTCTTATTGTGCTCAACAGTTCCAGCTATTATGGCCCTTAGGAAAATGGTTAAAATGTGGTTAAGCTACTATTTTTCCTACTGCATTTGTAAGAACAAATCACAAGGTTTTTTTTCTTTCATTTTCCAAAACAATTCACGTGTAGAACAGCAAAAATCATAGAAAATTTAATCCACCAAAACCTAATGTTTTAAATTGCATATGTGTTTAGGAAAAACAGAAAAAATAGAGAACCTAAAATGGAATTTAGACAGAAATATATTGTGTATTTTTTATTTTTTATATTGTTGCTAATCAAATTAAAATCAATAAGATAATAGTCCTTTACTGGTGTTCTGAGATCACCTTGTAAATTACATAAAGTATTTTGTTAATTATTACTATTATTATTCTTTGTGTATTTATTTAACTGCATAGATACAAGATCTCAGCTGGAACTGGACACTCAGCAGCACAAAGGAGCTGTGTCTGTCAGCAAATGTCATGAATGTCATGTGATTATTTACTTCTATGTATGTTTGAAAACTTAATTCCCTTACAGGAGGAAAAAATACTATTGATCTGTTCAAATAAATAGCGGCATTTTTTCCTGAAGCAAACAAACACATGGCATAGTCACATCCATCATTTTTTTGGTAAACTCACTGTATATTAGGTTTTTCCGCTTGGCAGTAAATCTTTGACTCAGTATTAAAACATTATTACCCTTTGTGAGAAGTTTTATAGCTGATAAGCATGTAGCCCTACCAAACTAAAAAGGTATTGGCTAATCTTAAGAATCTACAGAAAAGCAGTAAGAAGTCCTGAACTTGATTCTCCTCTGAACTGTGCCATCTCTAACAATGTATCTGGAGGACAAAGGTCTCCACATTCAAAAAAAGGAGGAGATCATGGAATAGAAATATAACCTTCTTACTCAGTTGGGCACACAAGTATATTTTCTTATTTCAGGACTCCACCAAGTTCATCTATTTCTCTGACTGGAGACAGCGAGGCTGATGCTGACATCCTAGCTTTCATTAAAGCAAGAGACAACATCCTGCAAAAGAAAGGTAAATCCTGCCAAAAAAACAGGAAGCCAAACCAAAATCTCCAGTACAGCATTTTAAAGCCAAAATAGCTTTAGTACGTTATGTTCTCAGGCATTCTAAACACTTGAGGTTCTTCACATGTATTCATTTTAGTAGCTCAGTACTGCAGTGTAGAACTGTGAAGGCTGGCTGTTTTTCTCAGCCACCATCAGTGAACTTTCTGTGGCATGCATGTCTGTGCAGCCTGCAGTGTATTTCTTTACACTTAAGTAAATGCATTTGAATGTGGTTTCTTGATGATTAAAATACTTCCAAATTTTTCTGTATAATTTTCTTTAAACTATCTGGCCTGGTTTTCAGCTGGTACAAATTTAGCTGTAACAACTGACACCAAATAAAGATTACACAAATGATTGCACTGTACCCTACCTCATGAGGCAGACTGGCCCACTGTGCCTAGCAGAGTATGCCCTTAACAGATATTTCACTATAACAAGGTCTGGTGAAACATTCTACGGGTACTTGTCACCAAATCAGGTACTGGGAACAATCATAGGTAGACAATAAAGTTCACTCTACACTGTAGATAAGTAAAATCGGGAGGAAGCAGAAAGCAATGAATACACAACAGTCGCACTGCAAGGCAAGCTAAAAGTAATTCATCATGATAAAGAAAAATGACCTGTGATTATTTTTTTTTTAATAATATCTTTTAGTGGCAGCAACCAGTTAGAAGATGAAAGTGGTAGTGGTTACTGAAGCAATAACTTTCCATCAGCACTTGAGTGCTGATGACAGCATTATTCAGCAAGCTATCAGCACCTGGCAGATGGTGTTAGCACTGTCACAAAGTGGGTTTTTGGTATCACACTGCTTATCAGAAAACTGTCAGGTAAACACACAGTGGCTGAGAAAACAGCCTCCCTACACTCATCCAAAGCAAACACTTAACACACTTAGGCTTTGGGATCCCTTTCGTCTTTATTTAGAAAAGCTGTTGTCAGGTTTCTTCTGCAAATGAAATTAAGTTGAATTTATAGGCAGCTCACCAGAGCAAGGTTAGAGATAAGTGTCATACAAAAAACATTTCAGGCCTTTAGAAGGTCCAAATCTGACTCATTCTGTGAAGTACAGTAATCTAACTAAGGAGAGCACATCTTGTCCCGTGATCGTCTCCTATATCATACCATATCAGGATTGTCTCTCTCAAATGCCTTTTCCATCCTGATTGTTTTTCAGCCACAGGCTATTACCTAGCGTCATCCATCAATTTCAGAAGGGACTAGGCATTATCAACATTGACAACTATTAGACCCCGGTTTTAAAAGGTATTGTTGCAGAACAAAGGACAGTCAACCCTTTTTAAGTTGCTCTGAAGTTCAGTTAGACAAGATGAGCTACATGCTGCCCTAAGCAGCTGAAAAAGGATGGAGTAGCATTTGTGCATCCTGGTGGTGTAGGGCTGGGTGACTCAACCAATCTCTAAGCATGGGCAGGGGAACAAGAAGTAAAGAGGCTTTGTAAGTACAACTGGCATATTGCATGTAGGGACCTGATGTGTCGTAGATAAAAGGCAGCTCAACAGCAAGGATTTGGAGTCAACTTGGCAGATAAAAGAAGGCTTTTTTCCCTTCACTGCTTGTCAGAAAAGGAAAAACCTCCCAGATCTGAAGGATGGAGCCCCTGATAGCAGGAACAACATTGATCAAAAAAAAAAGTTTGTAAATTCTAATTTAGCAAGATGAAGGAGGGTAAAATCTACGGATTAGTACTACTGAGGATATACTTTGTGCTCCAGCACCATAATGAAACCTGAGAACATTTGTGAGGTGCAGTGGCAGCCTTTCTAACCGAGAGAAGAAAATGGGCTGAGACTCCCCTATTCCCATATCTGTGGTAACATTACGTGTTCTCTTTTCCTGTGGGCACATCACTCTTACCAGGCTTGTTTCTAGACTAGAAGGAGATGAGAGGCATAGTAACTGCTGTAGTGTTTGTGTACCATTGGATCTGTAGAGTTTCTGATAACAGTTGCATCCAAAGCAAAGGAGAACTGGAGGGTTTTCTTTTTGGGGCTGGGGCTGGGGACTCTGTTTCAATTATAAAGAAAAACGATCAGAGGTAGACTTAAGTACAGCTGAAGAGTAGAAGAAGGAATGTATTCTGACTGAATACTTTGGGGAAAAAAGTTATGTGTTATCAGTCTCACACAGAAATTTTCCTCAATAAATTTCAAACATATGCAAAATGAACCAGAGATAAATTATTTGCCCAGAGCCACTAAGCTGAGTCGGACAGCTTCGTATAGAAGCTAAATGACTGACACCCAGTCCAGTGCTCTGTTGTCTTCCCAAACTCTTTTCAACTGAGATGTTCAATAAGCATTTCTGAATTTGCATGCAAATGTATTCAGTCCCTGCATGATTATTACACACAGAGTGCTCTGCAGAAAACAACATGAGAAAACATAGGGTCAGCCAAACCAATGTCTGCTAGGCCTAAAAAATGGTAACACACTTACTGCTCTTTTCTTTATTGATCCTGGCCCTTTCAAACTGTTATATCAGTATCTTAGGAGCAAAGTGAGGACCTCACTTCACATTAGATGGGGAAAAAAAAGAAAAGAAAAAAAAAAAAAAAAAAAGATAAATGTGTGCCAAAGCCAATGGAGAGGAAAACAAGTTTTATAAACAGAAAGCATGGGAATGCTCAATATCCTTAGTGACACTAATGCAGGGGAGGGAATGAGAGGTCTCAGTGAAGATTACCTTAGGGTTTGTAGGTCATTATCATTTGCTTTCTAAACAGAGCGGAATTAAAGCAGGTACATTCACAGGGGCTTGCTGGGATTGTTAAAGCATTGCAATAAGTACATTGGAAAGCTTTTTACAAAGGGTTACTCTGCAAACATGTTTTTGTTGCCTTGTTCCGTCTTGAGGTAGAGAAATTAAAATGCAGAAGAGTAGATGAATTATTTTTTTGTCTTAAAAGTTGTAAATTAATTTTTTTTTTCCCTTTCTTTTGTTTTGTGTTTCTGAAGTTCATTTTAAAACTGGCAACACAACCTGACATATAGTTTAATATACTCTTTATCTCCTTTCAGGCTTGGGAAACAAATGAAATTCTTGTTGCAGTCTACTATTTGCTTTTAGAAACAAATAAAAGAACTGTATTCTTTCTCTTCCTCTTCTGTTTAGAAAAAGGTATGAATAAATACTTTACATATACAGGTTTAATTGGTAAAGGTATAGAAATTACTTCCTTTTGACAGCAAAATACGTTTCTCTGGGGAATGATATTTGAATATTTACACTCAGTATCTTCAGCTAGCATTAAGATTAAGTAAAACTAAAACAACCAATCAGGAGTTTGCTAAGTATGTTTGTTTATTGGTAATTCATTTTATGTTTTTTAAATGTTAAAATTATCTAATGTATTAATGCTCTTCTATATCTTAAATCTGGGGAACACTTATTACTACCAATGGTAGTTTTGTTTGCATCGATTTAGCTAAGTCTTTATTAATTACATCTAGTTCTCATCCAGAGACATCTGTGCAAAAATGGTAGTTATCTGGGTTACAAAATTCTATAACATTTCATTTGAGACCTTTTGCTGATTTTTTTTCCCCCAAAGAAATATTAGTTTTCATATTTTATTATTAGGATACTGAGATTGCACTGTAATATGAACATATTTTTTTATTAGAAAGTAATTCTAGAGTTCAAAATTTTCCAACTGATTTTGTGCAAAATATATACCCAGAACATAAAGATTTCAGAAGAAACAATGACACTTAATAGGCTTAAAGTAAAACAGGGCAAATACTTGTAAACCACAAATGAAATATGAAAATGTAAATGTGGTTACATTTTATATAAAATGTAAGTTCACTATTGACTCAGTACTACTTTATTGCATAATATCTCATTATCCAACAACTTATTTTACACATCAGACTAAAACAAAACAAAAAACGCAATACAAAATACAGGCTATTTCTCTGAAGCCATCATTTTCCATGCTAGTGATAAGATTATATTCATGCATTTGGAAGGGTTTGGGTTGCTCGCATAAAAATACAGCAATATATTGGCAGAAGTCACGTATCTTTCTCAAGGATGTATATTTCCTTAAGGTGTTGATACTGACTTCTGTGGCAAACTCATAAGTATTCAAAAGTACATGGTGAATTGGTATGTTCAAACCTGCATAAAGATATATGTTTATCAAATTAATAATTAAAATGCAATCAGTTAAGAAATATTAAAGTTATACCTTTTTCTGCATTTTAGTTTTCTGTAAAAGTCAGCACAGATGCCACAGAAATGGGCAAGCTTTATGTGTAATTTAGGATGTACAGGGTGAGATAAAAGTCAGATTTACTGTTGCTTTGTGAAGAGAGAGTTCAAGTATTTGGTCAGAGGTGGGAAAATCCACAGGTCTTCCCCCTTTTGTATGTCTGCTTTGTTGGAGATTATATTAAAATGTCCTTATTCTGCCAGAATATTTATCTGTCTGTCTTTATTTTTCTTCTTCTTACTTTGTTAAATAGAAATACTGTGTTATACACACTGAAGTAATTTTTATACAGCTTCATTGAGGAGAGCAGGGCCACCATCCTGCCTCCATCCAACCCAGCTAGCCAGAGAAGAACCAGAGGTTCCAAACTATTGCTGGGTGAAGCAGCCATCTTCTTTGGTTTTCAGTAAAATCTGCATTATGGTGACTTTATTTGAAGGTGGCCAAAACAGAATTACAGGTACAACAGCTGGTTTCTTTTGACATTGAAGCATTTCCAATAGCTTTCACTAACTGGTTAAGAAAAGGATCTCAGCACTATCCTGGTATGATCTATGTGACACTGCTACTACTGGACAATAAGACATTCAGTGTTTTGTTCTCAGTTTGCCATATATCTAACTCCCAGAGAGAAAAGATTGCTTGCTCTTCTGTTTCAAAATTCTCCAGCCTTTTTTTACAATGCTGTAAAATTTGTGTGAAATTCAGTCATTATCAACAAAGTAATACCAGATTGGCAGATTGGTCTGAGATTAAGATTATACCAAACACATAAGACAAATGGACAAAGACTTGGACAAATTCCATCCAATAATAGAAGACCATATAGATACATAAAATCCTATAAATAAATACAAAGCCTTCTTGCTTCTTCTGGAAATTTTCAGAATATAATGTGGACAGAAAAGATTGCTCATTCAGTACATAATAGTCTTAAGAAGTAAAGCATATGCTTTTTTTAAAAAAAAAAAGTCTCCATTTTTCAAAGGTTGCCTCTTGGGTTCATAGGAAAATTCAGGTTGGAAAGGACCAAAAGCAAGTATTTAATCCCACCTCATGCTCAACAAAACATCACCTATGAGATCAAAACAAGCTGCTGAGGGCTTTATTCAGTCTGCTCTTGAAACTCTCCAAGGATGAAGACTGCATAGCCTTTCTAAGCAATCTGTTCTAATGCTTCACTGTCCTCACCACAAAAGTTTTTTCTTATGTCCAGCCTGAGCTTTTCTTTTTTGTCCATAGTTTCTCTTCCTTTCACAAGCCACGTTGTCAAAAGCCCGGCTGCATCTTCTTGATGGCCTTCTCACAGGTGTTAGAAGGCTACTGGGTTTCCCCTCTGAGTCTTCTTGTCTTCTTGAAAGCATTTCTTGCTTCAAGAAAGTTTGGTTGGCCACACATGAGCAAGATTACTTGTTTTAATAATACATCTTCATATAATTTCTAGATTAATTTTAAAGAACCCAAGCATTTACCACACTGAAGAAACAATCAGGGGCTGAAGTGCTGGGGTCTGAACCCCAAGCCCTGAATTAAGGTTGACATATGGGTGGTCCCCATGGCCCTTTAAGAGGAGGGGATGAGTTTGCCTTTTGACTTTCCTCCAAGGTGTGGCTGGCCTTGTAAGGAAAGCCCTTGGGTAAACAAGCCCCAGGTGCCCTGCATTTGGGTGATGAGTGCCAGGTGTCCTGCTTTGGGCATAAAGGCTGAGACCACTTGCAGGAAGAGTTGGAGAGTCTGTCTGTGAGGTGGATGCACTTCACAGTTTCCTGTTGGGGAAGGACCTCCTGACTCCTCATGCAACTGGATCGCAGTCAGGTCTGGCACGTACAAATGTGGGCTTTGTGGGGAGGCAACATGGGTTTACCTCTATCGTATGTGATCACCCTATTGACTTGGTTGTCTCCCATTTTTTCCATGGGTTACCTTGTATCTTTGTTTATTCCATCTATTATGGGTCATGCTGTGTCACTCTTGGGGTCGCTGGGGTTGATGTCTATTATTTGTGATCTGACTTGTTTGTACCCCCAGCGATCCCCTATTTACTGACTCCTTTATGTGCAATAGAATCTACTTACTGGATTGTTTTTCTGCTGCTGGCTGTGTCCTTTGTACTGGGCCTAGTAATTGGCAAAACAGGGGCCCACATTTATAATGGTCTTGACTCCTGACTAAGCCACCTGTAAAACAGTATTGCTCAGCATAGAGATTCTCATGCATGTCTGATTCCTGTCTATTCACCATTATATATATCTGCTAGCTTTTAAAATGTTTATATGGTAAATGCAATTTATTTATTATCCCCAACCAAAATAAATCCAAATATCTTTTTTTGGTGGAGATTGCTTGAAGAAGCAGCTCTACAGTACTAGATATCACTCAGATATTTCCAGGATTATTTTATGCCAGACACTGTGGATCATCTCATCTCTTATTTTATGGCATTTCAAATCCTTCTATATAGTTTATTTCAGGAGAAGATAGACATCTGCTGGTCTCCTACAGCAGCATAGCTTCTGGGAGGGTCAGGATATGACCCAGACTTAAAATAAAGGCCAAAGGGTCCATTCTGATTTATGCTGAATCTGCTAGGGATCTATACACAGTCTAGAACCATACTAGTGAAACCCTTGAACTCACCAGTTTTTGTCTTGGGCATTTGTCTCGATTTTCATTACTTCCTGGCTAAGCAGCTTTTCAGAGAGCTCCAAGGAGAAAATAACATAAGCCTATGTTGAATTTCTCTTGGTTGGAAGATGGACATGCCTAATTCAGTCTCTCTTTTTCACTCCTGCGTTTTTTATGAAAGAGGCTTTGAAATGGAATAATGAGGTTCACACATGTAACAAAGTAAGTATGTATTGTAATATCTTCCCAAAAAAAGATTTTATTGTTCTTACCTGGTTTATTCAATCACAGGATGCAAGTGCTTTATGTCAGTAGTATAAACTGAGAGCACTTGAGCATAATAAAACGTTAAGATCCCAATATCCAGCTGGTGAATATGGATGCCAACAAGATGAAAATCTGGGAATGCCTAGTTACATATAGCATGTTTGGTAGCTTTATATAGAATTTGTTAGTCTTTTCAAAGTCCATTTTTAATAACCACAACAATCGAACTTCTGTTTTTAGATGATTTAATATGAATCACTTTTATTGTTCTTTAAATCGATGTTAAATGATCTTTTTCTAATATTTTATTCTGTTTCACTTCCTGCAATGTTTGCTTTGAAACCTCACCAATAAGGCAAGCAATATAAATTAGTTATTTATAATAGTTACTATCCATGCATTGATTTGAGACCACAATAAAATTGAAGACTTTCAACTAAAACTTTGTCTTCTCTTTGCCTTGAGGGAAATCTCAGGGGCTACATGTGAGACTTTCTAAAGATCATCTTCTGTTCAATTTTATGGGCAGCTGAGGTGTTTCATTTGACACGAACAGTGAACTAAATAAACACTTGCATTTGTGGGCCAACAGTGCGTTTACCCAAATGCATTCATACAGATAAAGAAGAGAAACAAGGTCTACTTCCAATACAACCACTACAGAATTCAAGGAAACTTTTTTTCATGGAATCTGGGGAAAATACTGTTGAAATCTTGGAACTCTTTATAACTTTTATCGGAAAATGCTTCATGTTTTCACCTATGTGAGTGTAAATCAGGAAGTAAAAATGATTGGTTTAAATTTGGAGTGAATCAGAAGTAGAAAATTGCCAGATGTCAGTGTCATGCCTGGAAAAATGCAATATTAGTGTTATTTATATTTAACATGGTTTTAAAATAATTTCCTTAACTCTTCTCTGAAGTGCAGGATTTAAAAGTCGTTCAAGGAGCACAGCAAATTAAAAACAATTCAATATTTCCACATACAAACTGTTCAGGCTAAAATGCATACCTTGTGGAAGAGTGGATCGCTGGATCTTTGCATACAGTTTGTCATCTAGTTCTGTACACAGATATTTTTTCAAAAAAAAACTAGTCCAAAAATTCACTCTTCATCAGAAGCTTGAGGATGACAGGATCAGCCAGGGTATCTTTCAACCATTTAATTACTTATTTTAGAAACAGCTTATTTGTGTCTATGTAAATTATACTTCTACTGATCACAATGGTATTTTTTCTGGCTTTTGAAATACAGAGTGAGGAAAACATGTCAGTTATTTTTGGACTATCTTTTATTTAGCATCTGTCCATGTTTAAGAATGGTTAGGGACTGTAACAAAAATAGGTGAAGCAATTGGAGAACCCTGAATGCTTTGATTTGCTCCAGGTAATACATGTAAAGTGATTCATTATCTTGACTGTAGACCAAGATGTCATTTTGGTATCCATCCTTTCCACAGCAGCTCAGATTTTCCTTGGGAAAAGTTGGATCCTACTGGGTCAGTCACATATTACATCATTGAGGGAGGAAGATATGATAAGTGAAGGAATAATCAAGGGCGTCATGTTCAGCTCTGGATTCAAAATATGGTTTTTGAGGATTGATTCCCTAGCTTTGAGACCAAATGCACTCATGTTTAACATTGGCAGGGGCCACTGGAACAGCAGAACCTCTGAGTAACAGTCAAGTTCCAAGTTCAGCTACTCTCAAGAAGTTTTTGCTTTCAGCATTTTTTATTTCTAGTGTTTGTGAACTCAGGTATTGTTTATTTTTTAATCAGAAGAACATCAAAAGAGCAACAAGAGAATTTAGATTAGACAGTGTGCTTTGCCATCCCATCATCAGAAGGGATCTGCTAGTATTGTTGTTTTGGTATATTATGCCTTTTTACCTAGAAGCCAAATTTAATTTCCAATGTGGTAAACCATGCTGAGCTCCTCCTTCCAGATTCAGAACTCACTCAGAAATCATAAGTCTTCAGTTTACTTCCAAATTTATATATTTGAGTTTCTTTTTTCCTGTGGTAAGACATAACTTTTGGGCTACTGCACAGAATCTTTTTTAGTTTTATTCCTGTTACAGCCTGATACTAGGGGAAAAAATAAACAAACAAAAAAAACCCCAACACCTTTGCAAACAGAATATTGCTGATTTCTTTAACTTGAAATCTATATGTACGTAGCTCTGTAGCTTTTCCGTGGGAGTAAATATGGCAGCATCAGCTACTTAGACTGTTGTCTTTCACATTTTCAGATCACACTACTCTGCTCACCTGTATGGAACTGCATGTTTCTGAAAATACTTTCTTAAACATGTCCTTCATGATTGCTCTTGCATTTATCTGTAAGGTCATTCAGCTATAAAGTGGTTTATCTCTAACTGCATATATACTCTGCGGTTTATTGTGCACGTACAACAGATTTTTTTAAATTTTTTGTATCTCTGCAGAAACACTGCTTTCTACATCAGCCCCAGGGCACATCACATATTCCATGAGTTTCTTGAAGTTCTCTCCAGCTGTTTGTTATATTACTATTAATTTTTTTTTTTCCATTTTTTAAAAATGCTTTTCAAATAGTAGTCATGATAAAGATGATAACACCTCCCCTGAAGGTTGATTAGAAATCATTTCATTTGGCCAGCCAAACAGGATATGCCTTTAATATTGAAGTACTTCAAGTAGGAATATCTGAAGTATAGAAGTAAACACACCTTGACAATTTTAGTGACTCAATTCACAAAACCCTCAGAAAACTAAGATCCAAAAAGTAAGCCTAAGCAGACTTTTTTCTTAAGGTATAACTTAGACTGCCAAGTTTGGCAGCTGGAATGCTTTGTTGAATGGAACTAAACAGAAGAGAGGACATAAAAGAGATTCAGTGATATATTTGTTCATTTATAACTTCATTAATGGTTTCATACCCTTAATTGTGAAACCTGGTTCAACTGTGAGAATTTGTCTCAGCCCAGCTATGCACATATGTTTGCATCCGTTCCAGAAAAACAGTATACTGGTGTTCTTTTGGACTGGTAGACATAGGTCCTATAAACTACAACATGACAAACATCTGGATGTCTCACCAGAGACAGCCCTACTACTATAATAGTAGTTGTGCAACATCCCAGGCTTGTCTACCCACAGCATTTCACAAGGTATGGAACAAAAAGCTGTACCTTTTACTTACAGAAATCAGACACAAGAGAGAAGTTCTTTTTAGATACTCTGAAAGTAATTGTCATCCTTAGCACAGACCAAGAGGAGGCCTTCCATCAGTGATGAGTAAGTTGAACATCTCAGTTGCTTCAGATCAGTTTGCTTCGTAATGTTATTGCAGTGCTCAGTAATATCAATGCCACTATAGCTCCTGTCCCCCAAATGTTCCAATTCAGCTGAAAACAAATACCAGAGCACCAAGGCCCTGAGTTCTCACACATTGCACTTCTCTACTGAAGTCTTTCATTCCCCCAGTCACAGCAACAAAGTGGTCCCAGACAAAGTCCAAGATGTTCTTCTGGGAGCTCTCCGCTATACTTTTCACTTCTCAGAGTGACAAGTGGCCTTCTGCTACCAGTTAGTCATCCTCTTCTGGGTGGAGATGGCTGGCCCTAGGCTAGGAGTACAGTTTAGATGGCAAGTACAGGGGTTTTCACAGATACAGATATGAATGAAATCATTTTTTCAGTCTTTGTCTCTGAACATCAACTTTTGTTTGAAGGTAGGTGAAAACCAAACTGAGTACTAAGCAAAGGAGGGATATCTGTATCCAGAACATTTTAATGGAAAGGGAGTTTAATAACAAAATTGCAACCTTAGCCACATGGCTTTCTGGCTTTGTGTGTGTGTGTGTGTGTTTTCTTTCAGAAGCAGTGTGGCATAGGTGACACGAGCCATAAAGCTCTTCCTACAGAAAAACATGCAAGCTCAGCTCATTTCCAGTGCATGATAAACATTAAGACTCCCATGAGTGAACCTCTGATACCTTTTTAGCTAACCATTAACCTTAAGACCTCCTTTCCCCTTATACATTTGGATTAAAAGGGCAATACAGAGGCTGAAAGCAGTAGAAATGAGCAGTTCATTCTCTAACTCTATGGACTAAAGAGTGGGGTCATCTGACAAAGAATTTGGGAGCAGCAGGCCAGGCAGTGAGGGGACCGATCTTATTAGGGTGAGAAAAGAAAGAGAAGGTCTGTCTTGTGTCCAGGCTGAATTCGGGATGATTATGAGCTTCATCATGCTGCTTTCACTGGTGCCAGCAATGTTTGTATGGCATAGACAGCAGCTATTGACTTTTCCGTTTATTCAGCTCCATACTCTTCTTTGTTCTGGGGAGTTTGCTGTAATTAGAGAGTTTATAGTGTTTTCTTGTACAGAAGTCTAGTATTTAGAGTAAGGATTTACTTCTCAAGACTTTAAGCGTCTATCTGTGACTCTATACTCGTATGACCCTGGGTAAGTCATTCAAACACAGTTTTTCTTCATCTTCCCAGCCTGGAAAACAATACCAGTCTCAGAGGGCTTGTATCAGACTTCATTCATTTCATTGAGGTATTTGGATGAAAGTTGTTTTAATAGGAGAAAAACACTGTAATTCATATTCTTATTAAGCCATAACTGCTCTCCCTTTATTTTGGATAAAGATGTGGAAGGATAAAATTTGCCTGTTAGTCTCATTTTGTATAGGCCTGATACCCATATGTTCTGTTAAAAAATTCTCCAAGGCAGTAACTGGGAACATGGGTATGTGATTCCTGGGTGTCCTGGGTAGCATACATCTTGGGACAGTAGCCTATTAAGTACTGAGCAGGGACTGGCAGCAGCAGAGCAGCAGTATGCCCCTCCTCATCATACACAACCGGCAGATCAGCTGGACTCCACTCCTGGTACTGGGGTATCTCTTTTACCTCCTCCTGGGTGCTATGGTGTTCCAGCTGCTGGAGAAGCAGGCAGAGACCCACTTTCGGGACCAGTTCCAGCTGGAGAAGCTCAAGTTCCTGCAGAACTACACATGCTTGGACAGGCAAGCCCTGGAGCAGTTTGTACAGGTAAGAGGAACACGCTTCCGTTATTTTGGCTCAAGCATTATTTTTGTTAGAAGAAATTATACTGTTGTGGGCCAGCATGCCATAAACTGGTCTGCTGTCCATGACATTAAAGGACTAACTGTACAAGAGAAAGGCAGAGGTGCCTCAAGCCCATTCACATGCCTCTTTATCTTGATCTATTGCATTTCTTTCTTTTCCCAGTCATGAACTCCCTCAATATGCAAATCTACTGAAGCACCTTCGTGCTACCTTGCACTAATTTCAACGTCATGGTTTTCAGCTCCCTCATTAATTATTGCATAGGAATTATGCACAAGGACAAAAAACAAGAATCAAACCTACAAGAAGTAGGTTGCCCTTCCAAGGCTCTCCAGTCCAAACCTGTGTAAATTCTGCCCTTCTTTTGTACTAGAAATTGTCTACTGCCTTTGAAGGGGGTCCTACACTTCCAGGCCTCTAAAGAAAACCTAAAATCAACCACCATGAACTGTCTTATCTATCACTTATAATAAGAGATAAAGGGCTCTTGTTCAATATGAGTTGTCAATTAATGACATCTTCAATTACATTTTTATCTATTCCTCAAAATGGGCTAGAGATAAATTACTAGACCTTTCTTGGTATTATTGTAGACATGTTCTTATTCTTTTATTGCAAGAACTGGACAGAAATCCTTTAACTACCACTTTCTTCCTGCTCAAAAAGTATCCAATTGGAGAGCTGGGTACCGAAACAGTTTGAACGCTTTCTACCATGTCATTAAACCTGATGGAAACTCTAAATGTGCTGCAAGTTTGCACTGTCCAAGTCGGAGGACTTCCACAAAGGTATATGCTTTTGATCAACAGAAAGCCCGGATTCTGTAGGTGGATTTAAGCAAACAGTGAAGTTCAGATCATAAAGGGAATAGACGGTGCCTGAACCTCCATCTACAAGGAGAAGGATTATTAATACTGTGATATATTTCTTGTGAAATATTTGGCATTGGCCAGAAAATTACTAGAGTTTTCAAGAACTTACATGCCTTCAAACATGTCTGTTTTTTTCAGCTTCACCAGTTGGTGATATTATCTCTCTTTCCCTTATCTCTGTGATAATGATTGTGGAGAAGAAAACCCTGATTCTCATTCTAAACCAAACTAGGATACTTCATAAGACTGAAAGGTTTAGTTAAATCTTTGGTACCCTAGAAACCTTAGGGAGAGTTCACACATGTCCAGATTCTCCTCTCTCTGGCTCCAGTGGAGCTTCCTTAGCACTGCCAAGCCACTCAGAGAATCACATTTTGCTGCGTCTGCTGAAATAGATACATTTCACTTGTAAGCTGTTCCACACAAAACCGGCTGAGGGCACCAAATTATCATCTACGATGCATCAATCTTCAAAGAGCTTAGACTTGACAGTCCTCAAGGTAAATGTAAGTTCAGGTGCCCTCTGACTCACTTGTCATTTGTAAGACCTCTTAAGAAATTTGTCCAGTTCTTATTAATAGTAGGGAATAGAAGTCTTTCCATACTAAATCTCTAACTCTAAAACTAATGCAGGGAAGCAATCATCTCTCTGTATGTTTTAACTATATGGTTAAGGAGGCCTGTTCATCACGTCAGAAGTTCCAGTCTGAAAAGTCACAGTATTCAGGCTGCGATGAGACACAGCCGCTAGATTCAGTCTGCTCAGCTGACAACTACGAGGTGCCTTGTCCTATTGCCAGTTCTTTAAACCTAAGTCCTCAGAGGAAATGAGGACTTGTCTATGAGGACCCTTGTCTATGACCACAAGTGGCTGTAATGTGCATTGGCAGGGGGACAGGAGCAGAAACGGCAGGCAGATTTTATTCTCTCCATATCCTACTACAGCTTTATGTAGGCTTCATATTCTTACTGTAAATTATAGCACATTACTTACTGGCTATTTCTGCTCCCAAAGGTCACAGCTAATGTTCACCAGCCATTCAACAGCTGCTCTGTTCACACTCCAGCCATAATCATTACCTGAGCTGTAAATGGAAAGGAGCTGGGAGCCATTGTAACTGGCCCACATGAACCTGTTTTGTTTAGGAACAATTTTCCTGGGAACCAGGATGCCATTTCTTTCATGAGGTTGTACTTAAAAGCAACAATCATACCAAGAAATCTGGGTTTGTCAGACTATGTCTGAAGTGTTCAACATTCAACATTGCCTTACTCTTCCATGTTGGCTTTCATGATGTGAGTGTAGCTCCTCTGAACTCCTGTGCACTGAAATGATTAGAATTGACAAGTGTTCCTTATAGGGATGAATTAAACTTGAGATTATTTCAGACGTTTCAAAAGACTCATGCCTCAGTAGCTTCTGTGTGTTCCTTCTAACCAGCAAATAAAATAGTCCACTCTAGATAATTTGACGTGTCAAATTCTTTTCATTCTAAGAACAGGCTTTTAATGGATAATGTAAAGTTCTTTGTCATATTGAAAATAAATTCTGATGACACTTCAATCATGAGATCACATGACAATGCCTAACAGCCCTATCTGATGGACTTGACCAATGCTGTAGGATTTTTTACTGAAAGAATAACATTAGCTATTAAACTTGGGATACTCAGTCCTCCAGCACAGATCAGCTAATATTGCAGAATCTATGCAAAACCAGATAACTTGTAGTGGGTGTGTTCATCAGATAAACAATCCTTCTGGCAGTGGCCAACATTTGAATTGAGAAAGAATATCTTCTTTGCTCTCATACTCCTGGAACCAACTAAAGCTGGGGTTGCTGTTGAATCCTGCTCATTTTTTCCATCATGCAAAAGTCTAGAAGCGATGAACAAGTACTTCCTTCAGGCATTTGGTAAAATGACGAAGGCTGTGACCTGGACCTCAAAATTGGTATGTAACAAACAAGGGGGATTCTTGAAACCCCAGTCACTGAGCAGAGGGTAACCAGTCTCCTTTGGAGAAATCCTCAGGGAGAGCAAAGGAACACAATCTTCACTAAGGCAACTAGCAAGATATTTGATGTATAAATAGGAGCAGCATTTATTTTGCACATAGCTCTTACCAGATGACCAAAACTACTATCTGGAATAGCAGAGAATATTTCATTAGCTATGCTTTCAGACTAGGAGAAGCCTAATATTCATTGAAAATTGGGAAGTCATAGCCAAAAATAGTAATTCATCCTCACTAGTACTTATATGGATGAAACAGAAATGAGCATGTTCCCCATGCCCCTCCCCACAGCCACAACCATACATTTACACATGCCTTAATTAAAAACTGGAATGGGATGGCTAGACTAGGGAAGGAGAGAAGAGGAACTGCCTTTATTTTTTATGGCAGAACTTCACTTTTTTTTTCCAGTTGGATCACTTTGGGGACTCCCTCCACTCCCTTTGCCTTAGCCTTCAACTTAGTTATGGAACCTACCCTACTTCAACGGCCAGTTCTCCAGTGACAAGAGTTCAAGTTCCGGGCCAGCTCTATTTCCAAGTTTTGCCATGTCAGCACAAGGCCATTTTAGTCAAACTCTACCCTGTTATTTACACTGTTTATTGCTGTGATTGCTCAAGATGGAAAGCAGTATTTACTTCTCTCTTTTTTTCTGACATTCTCCCTGATTTGGTCTAATGGTTTGTTCATCTTGGCTCCTTTGACTTCTTCTGCCTCAGGTCCTCATGGAAGCATGGGAAAAAGGGGTCAATCCAGAAGGAAACTCTACAAATCCCAGTAACTGGGACTTCAGCAACTCCTTCTTTTTTGCAGGAACTGTTGTCACCACTATAGGTGAGGTATTCTCTTTCCTAATAAATTGTGGTTTCCTCCATGTGTCCTATAAAGCCCCCAGAAATGTGAAACTGGTAGACAAAATACACCTTCAAGGCAATCTTGACTACTGTGGGTTACAGTTTTCTATTAGTTTCCTATTACACCTGTTATTCTTGTGTATGCACATGTTACACCTGAAGAAAAAAAAAAAAAAAAGCTGAGTGCCTACTTCGTACATGCAATATCATTTTGTATGTGCACAGCATATCTTGAGGTTGCTTTGAAGCACTCAGTTGCACCCACCACAAAATCAGAGACCTATAGAAAATTACAATACTCTTTAAAAGTAACATTTTTCATGTTAAATTTTCTTGTCATGTACCTGTTTTCTTCTTTTTTTTCCAGGTTATGGTAACTTGTCCCCAAGCACAGTGGCAGGGCAGATCTTCTGTGTGTTTTATGCCTTATTTGGAGTGCCCCTCAACCTGGCCTTCCTTAATCAATTGGGAAAAGGCCTCAATGCTCATCTGATTACGCTGGAAAGATGGGTGCAAAAGCCAGGCCGTGCCCAGGTACAGTGTTAAGCTATAATTTATTTTCACTATTTTAAAACTAACTAAGTTCTCAGATAGGTACTACTGCTTCTAGATTGGATTTCCTTGTGTGTGCCTACATTTTTCTGAACCACAGCAATTATGTGGCCCTCTGTATCAGAAAACTGATACACTCTATTTATCTACAATAGCTTTAAAGCAACTTGCTTTTGCTTGAGGGACCATAGATTTGTCTTTTTAAAACCTGACTCAACAAAACTGTTAAGCAAGCATGGCCTCAATTTTGAGCAGGGTCCTTAAGCTCTGGTGCCCTTAGCAGAATACATGCACATACACACACATTGCTGAATCAAGCTCTTATTATCTAGCCTATGCTAGCATCTACCCAGAATCTAGCTCTACACTGTGCAAAGACAACTTATTTTTATTGGCCTGCTAATCTGTCTTGAATTACCTTCCCTGATTGTGCCAGCAATTTAGTATTTCCTTCCTTTTCTTTTCTTGAAATGTAAATAAATACTCCTCCTTAGTTATAGTTTATTGGTGAGTCATTGAACTAGTCCAGATGTATTGGAATAAGGGAAGCACTGATAATAGAAAATATATGAAGGTCATTTATACTAAGTTAGTGCATGTTTCTGAGCAAAGGTGCAATGAATTGACCCCTTTAGTTAGGGTAGAAGTGAGATTAGATATGTTAGACATGTTGAAACATTTCAGAGTTCTGGCACAAGTTTTTTTTGTCTTTTTCATTTGTAAAATCTCTGAGTCACTGAATTCTTTACTTACACTGGGAAAGCTATAAAGGTACTGTCAAATGCAGACTTGGTTTATATAACCAAGAAGTTCTTTAACTGCATATCCTACATCTGTTCCACAAATACATGCAGCTCTACCACCAAAAGGATTTCTCTGCTAGTATAGCTGCATCTTTCCCAAGATTTCTAATAGCACCTCAGGGATGTGATTTTTTTTTTTTTTTTCCCAAACCTGAATTAACACCTCATTTCTGGCAGAATTCCTATGATCAGACAAAGCTTTGGATCTGTATCTGCTTGTCACTCTGAAAAGCCTCTTCCAGAAAGTTGATTCATCTCCTTTTAAACACAATTCAGTCATGCCATGGGAAACTAATTACAATCAGTTCTTCTGACTTACTGTCCCCTACGTTATACGTTTGTACCAGAAAGTTCTTAAAAGCCCGGGTAAAAAGTAATATTGTGCATTTCAGTATAAAATATTGTTCAAACTTTATTATCTAATTAAATGTTATCACACTTCTGGAATGAACTAAATGAGAACAGATATCAACTATAACCATGTTGATCAGAAATTCTCCAAGTGCTTTGCAAATGAGGTAAGTATTATTATTCAGCTGGAGAGACATGGTACATAATATAGAAGTGATTTATCAAAGTCACCCAGTAGGCTCATGCCAAGTTTCTCAAGCTCAGCAGACTATTTTATATGTGAAATAATACAAAGAAAGAAAAACATGATACCTGGGCCTTCTACTTCGTAAAAAGTGGTTTGGCTTTTCATCCAGTCACAATAGGCACATGCATAGAAAATCACACTCTGGTTTAAATGCTCTTGAGAGCATTTTTAAACAATTGCAATGAGTTTGCATCAGCCTACACATCACTAGTCAAAAGGACACCAGAGTGTGTTCCCTGGAAATCCATGAGTCCTGATCCTCAATCTTAAACTCCTAAAATCCCCTGTCATGACCCACCCACTGACCATTCTGTGTACCTACCTACTGCAGCCACATATGCTGTAACTTTTCTCCCAGAAGGCAGATATTTATACTGAGAGACACAGATCTGCCCTGTGCTGACAGAAAACAGTTCTGCTCTGAATGCTTCTAAGTTAAAAATAAAAGCAGGCAAACTGACTTCATCCAAAAATATTTTTGGCTGAGTTCTTGCAAGCCATTTTGTAAATCTTCGGAAGCGCTCACGGTGAAGAGAACCCTAACTTGTTCTTGCCAACCTTTGTATCATGAGTTATGCAATACTTGGTGATTTTCCTCAAAGACAGGAGCCAATTGATAACGAGAGTATCTCCACTTGAATTGAAATTGTGAGTATTATTTCATTCCTATGGTTGCCATAATAAGTTTGAAAATAGGACTTGAACATATTTAAAAACTCATTGCAAAAAGCTTTTTAAAAATCTTCCCTTTTTTCTGAATTTTGAGATTTCTTGGATTCACGATTAGGTACAGTATCTATGTGCAGGGTAAACAATGAGGTCAGCCTGCAGTGCATGGAAGCATTGGTTTATCCTCCCTTTTTCAGACATTGCTCCCAGATGGAGTAGGTTTGTGATTCAAGAGCGAAACAGACATGGCAATTTCCACTAGACAACTGCTCAGTGCTGTTTAGCTGTCATCTTCCTTTTATTTTTCAGGTGGTTCAAACACTAGCAGTGGCCATCTTCCTGATCACTGGGACCTTGCTTTTTCTAGTGTTCCCACCACTGGTCTTCAGTTACGTAGAAGGCTGGAGCTATGGAGAAGGCTTTTACTTCACCTTCATCACCCTGAGCACCATTGGATTTGGGGACTATGTAGTAGGTAATAAAGAAGGTCAACTGGACTGAGCTTTGTTGAAATTAGTTACTCTAGTATAAAGCCAAATTGAGAGAGCACAGATATTCATTCCACTAGAAATCTGGCACAAGAGTGAGCTGAGCCAGACTAGTAATAATAATATAATAATAATATAATGTATTGTATGACATGGGTGTTGTTCTCTTGGCAGCTTAAGCTGGGAATCACCAAACTCATTTCACATTTGCCACTGAACACCCACCCATTCAACAGTGACTATGTCCAAACTGGTATGAATGTGACCCATGAGTGACAGGTGGAATATAAGTGAAATCTCTTTGTCAGTATTAAGCCTTTGAACCACCCTTTCCTAACAGTGATTTGTTTCAGTGTCTACCATTTCCAATAAGAAATCATATCAAATATGAAATGATCAGTACTTACAACAGGGAGAATATTACTGACAACCCTGAGACGTCTGTGAAAGAAAACAAACCCAGTGAGATTACACAGTCTTTAGAGATTGAGTCTAAGATATAGCAGTAGCGATATGTGAAGAGCTATTTTTCCACTCATTTATTTGAACAAATGCACTTAACAGATTATGTATAGTGTGTTTATTTGTTACAAACACTAGGGTCTGATACTTCACGAATAGTAACTCTCCTCTCCTAGACGTCATAACTATGTCCCAAAAGGAGATAAAACCCCACCCCATGCTGAATCGGGGCGCTGTGGAGTTTCATGATGATCTGGATGACAGAGACTAAACAGATGGCTGCAGTGCTGTCCTGTGCCTGTATCAGCTGCACTGATTGTCCATGCTGTGGAAACATCAAACTAGGGATTAAGATTTCCATAGCCACTTACTTAAAAATGTCTGCGTTTCCTATGTGATATTCTCCAGGTTATTTTGAATCCTAGTTACTGAGGTATATCACCCTACAAAAAGCAATCACTCTATCACTGAGGTAGTAAACCGTATCTTTCTAAATCATCTGAGATCCTCTGTGTGTCTCTTGAGTAAAATATGGCTAATATGGATTCAACAGTGGGTTTACAAGATGACTTTTTTCTTTGTCAGTGGCTCGGAACACTTGATTTTTTGCATCCCTGATTAACATTAGATATGGCTATTTTTATTATATAGCCTCAGCTTCAGACATTCAATGCCAGCTGTGCTAAACTTAATCTGAGAGTTGGAACACAAAAAGAAAAAAGGGAGAAAAAAAAAAAAGAGCTCATAGATCACACAAACTTCTTAAACATACACTTTTGCAGGGGGTGGAGAGGTTGCATGAGTATGTATGTTGTCTGGCAGACTCAAGCTGTCGAGATTAATATGGACATTGTCCTGGATTTTTCAGGCACAAACCCCAACAAGCACTATATCCCAGTCTACAGGAGCCTAACTGCAATTTGGATTGTTTTTGGTTTGGCCTGGCTGGCTCTGGTCTTCAACGTGGGGGCTGACTTGATGGAAAAATTCCTTCAGCTAAAGTGGAACAAGCCTGACTTAAACTTGGCAGAAGGAGCCATGACCAAATTAGAAGATGAACCTGAGCAGCCTAGAATCCACATCCCTAGCTGAGCAAGGTACACAGAAAGCAATCTTGAAAGCGCATCTTTCGTCTATATCTCACACTAAGCAAGCCCTGTGGGTAAAGGACTAAACCATAGGTTGTGGACTGTTTCCCAAGGAGGCAATGTTTCAAATGCATTGAAATTTCCACACACTTGTAGGCATCAGCCAATTAAAACCTCCAGAGAAGTAGCACACATAGTAAAACAACTGTCTCAGGATTCATTTTAGACTTCTCACTCAACAAAGGCAACTTCCCCTGAAGTAACCAATTATTATCCTTTCTCTTTCTCTAGTGGAATTCAGTTCTTATGGTCACTCATTTTCAAAAAATCCAGAGTGACTGCCTCCCATCTCCAATGAGAAGTCATGTCACCAAGAATACCCAGTGGAAAAAGTCAGGTACAGAAATCCTTCTTCATTTCCAATCAGAAAACAAACAAAACCACAAAGCAGTATCAACAATAATGACCACCTGCCTAATGATGTCCATCCAAATAAGATTAATTTGTCTGAAATTAGCAGCTTTCATATAAAATGATAATGTTTCTTTAGTTACTGGGCTAAAATGCTCCTCTCCTAAATTGTGAAGAAATTATGTGTCTATCCAGCACTGCCTGGACTGTTACAATGCATTTCAGAGTGAACTGACAGCTCAAAGCAGGTCCTTATCCTTATCGCAGTTCATTTCACAGCCACTTGAAAACAACACTTTAAATCTAAATGCAAGCAGACTTCCTTATTTCCAGCCAGATCACAGATACTATTAAGAGTCTGGCCTTTGCTTTGGGTCAGTTCATTGAAGAACTGTCATGCACCATACAGAGCTGATGCTGTCCATTTACCTCCAAGCAAGGCTGATGATAGGCTCCTGTGTTTAGTCTGTTCCTCAGTCATACACATAGGGTCACCTGTGAGAAACAGGGAGTTTGACTAAGCCAAAGAAGAACTTATAAGCACCTTATAACAGGCTAGTCACTGAGATATAAAACTGTAGTCATACTCTGTATTAAACTATTGAAACTTGATAAAACAATCATCTGTTCATTGAGTACTGTACTAGACCATTTATAACCATCACTATAACCATGTAATTATGTACATACTGCTATTTATTCAGATTTTTTATAACTCATACTAATGATCAATTAATCCTTTTAAACTCATGTATAAGTGGAACTTTAATGTAAAGTATGAGTGAAATATGATGGGGCATGTAGTGTAGCCCCAAGCTAGCCTGTGGTTGACAGGCTACAGTAGCATCAAATATCAGCCTTTCAGCAGCTGCTTTGAAACATTTTGGGGAAGTGTCCACACAACTTGTAGAGACATGTGTAGGTCACTGATTTCTTCCCGCATACTTTCTGTGCTAGATTTTTACTTCTGAGGAGTGTCACAACAGACGCTTGCTCTTACATCTGACTTGGTGCTTGTTTTCTTTGCTAGTTGCTGACTCCTGCATAGTGCAGTGTGGCTGCTCAAATCTGAAATGCTGACATATAAGCATGCCAGCTAGGGTTTATTCAACTCATTTCAAAACTGAGTTTTCAAACACTTATTCCATCTGATTTCCCTCATGTCTTACCACTACCTACCTCACAGATTTTATCTCCTCAGTTTTTGCACTGATCCTCCTCTATGCCCTCAGCTATTCCCATAGATTTGTGCAAAGGCTTGCTTTATAGCCTCTTTCACTGAGAGCAGCCAACTCTCTCCTGTCTGACTTTTTGCATCTTTGCAAATCTCACAGGAAACTTTCTCTCTCAGTATGCTCTGTTCTTTGGATGTAGCACTTGCATATGCACTTGTTGACACCATCACTGTACTCTGTACCTTCCTTGTGTCAACACTACAAGACATTTTAAACCTGTTTGTGCAAAAGACAAAACTAAAGTTCTGCTGACTTTTATATCTGAACTGTTCCCTTCACCTTGCTTTTTTTCCATCCCTTCCTTACTTTATCTAGCCACAGCCAACCACAAAATATGTAGTAGTCTAAAGGTGATCCTATACAGTGTCTTACACCATGCCGCATGTCATAAAAAATGATAATGAGATTTATCAGGGATACAAAACATGCATGCACCATTTACTGGCAAAGTGTTTGTTAAAATCATTCTTACTTGATATCTGACAGAAGGGAGTTTGGATTGTTTTTACTGCAGTCCAGATAATTGCTCCTGTACCTGGTACTGACTTTGCAAAGTAGCAGCATGGTGAGGCTATCTTTTGAATTTTTTGCTACTGCTGCTTTTGGTAAGACTGAGCGTAGCTGCAGCAGTTCTCAAGCTGCCTGCCAGAAGACTCAAAAAGATACCTTAACTGAAGCATATGGCCCTGTTGGAACAGAAAAGGGAAATATACTGATGAACTTTCCTATGTTACACAAGTGATAGATGTTTCTTGCTCACTTTGTCAATTTTTCAAAATCCTGAAAAGATCCTAAAGTTCATGCACATCTGTAATCAAAGGTTACTTTGAGATACATCCTGGGAGCACTGGCCCAGTTCTTGAGCATGGATGGACCAAGTGCTTTCTAGTACCATTCCTCTGACAAAAAGGTAGTCAGCAAGTATCAACTGACCAGCTAAGAAAAATAGCATGGAAGAACTGTGCAAACACAAGGCCTTACCAGGAGTCAGAGGAGTGCACAAAAGGGGCTCTTCTGCTCTTTTAATAACCCATTTTACCAGTGGTGCAGTCCTGCACAGAATGGAGATCACACAACCTGCTACAAGATGCTCAGCTCAGATGCATAGAAAACAGCACTTCTGAAGCCTCTAAATGTGCTCTGCAGCCTGTGGCAGAAGCGATGGCCCAGGCAGCGTTCATCTGTGATGTGGAAGCACATTGTTCTAAGAAGCTATCACTTGCAGTCCAGTGCAGGACAAGAAGCAAATGTCCTTCCAGGCTTACAGTCACCCTTTAAGCCTACTCAGCAAGCCCTTCCTCATCCTCAGATATATTGGTACCTTCCAGACAACATCAAAGTATCATCTGCAAATATTTGAGCCATTTTCTCTGGGGATGTAAATAGAAAGTTGACACACAAGTAACATTTCTGAGAATACTCAAGAAAATCAACCATTAAAATATTATATGGTTCTGTGAGGACTTGTTGGGAATGTTCATCTCTTCTCTTCCTCCTTATATTCCTTCTAGCAAGTACATGCTAGATGTCCTGGGTTTTCAGAGTCTTGCTTGTATTTGCAAACCCTGACTCTCACCTGTAATTTGTTTTATATATTACATCTTTAGTATAAACATTAAACACTATATGTTTGGTCCATAATGTTTTAGCATGGTTATACTTAGTGTGCTTTGTATAAACTATCTGATTTTAATGCAGTTACGATGTCAAAATGTAGCTCAGATGTGTCTGTTTCCTGATCTTAAATGAAAGAGGAAACTTGAGTATACATACTGTTTAGTATACCAGTTTAGTACCTTTTCTTTGTCATACTTATTTTCATGGAAGGCTTTTTTCTCTTACATTTTAAACATCATCCAGTAATGAATACATTGAAAAGGCAGAGTTAAGACTGAGCAATAAGCAGCATAACTTTTTTTTTTTTTTTTTTTTTTAAGACTGCTTTCAGTCTTAAACTGGAATTGGTCTTTTCTTTGCATATTAAGTTTTGCATCTTGCCAGTAAAACCATGAATTTAGTTTAGTCTGTTTAAAGCACCTCCCAACAAAACATAAATTAACACATTACCAAAACTGTTCCAGTGGTGCAAAACCTGTTTGAAGGCTGCCTTATTTGTAATAGTACGAACATTCCCCTGGAAAAAAAAAAATCACAGGGCAGTGTGAGAAGACATTACCATCTGAGAGTGTATAAAGGCATCCTGCTCAGAAATTTAGTGGGTTTATTCCCCTTTGTCTCATATTCTGCAACAAAATAGGTAAATTACAAACTTTCTACACACCTAAAGTGATCTGGTTGTTTTTTCTACCAGTGACAGAAGTGTCTTATGAGGAGCAGCTGAGGGAACTGGGGTTATTTAGTCTGGAAAAGAGGAAGCTGACGGGAGACCTCATCACTTTCTACAACTACCTGAAATGAGGTTGTAGCGAGGCTGGGGTCGGAGTCTTCTCCCAGGTAACAGTGATAGGACAAGGGATAATGGCCTCAAGTTGTGCCAGGGGAGGTTTAGATTGGATGTTAGGAACCATTTCTTCACTGAAAGGGTTGTCAGGCACTGTCACAGGCTGCCCAGGGCAGTGGTGGGGTCCCCATCCCTGGAGGTATTTAAGAGACGTGTAGATGTGGTGCTGAGGGACATGGTGTAGTGGTGACCTGGCAGTGCTGGGTTAATGGTTGGACTTGATGATCTTAGAGGTCTTTTCCAATCAAGGTTATCCTGTAATTTGATGTAGTCCTATACAAGAAAATAATTAATCAAACATGTCTTAGGAGCTACCTATATAAAGGAAGTGCTCCCCTCTTTCATAGGAAAACCACAAAGGATAAAAAGACTCTCACAAACCTGCTGCCTCTACAATTGTTTATATGGAAGAGTCGTTATCAGAAACACCTGTTTAGTGCCTTTCCAACCAGCTCAGCAGCTGGGTGGAGGAGGACACCAGACGTACACAAGTCACCGGTACAGTGACCTGTGAGTGGTACCAGCTGGCGAGACAAGCAGTCCTTCCACGGGACCACCGGGACTCGGTGCCCGTCGTTTCACAGGCACTCACGGCACAAAGAAGGAGGCCCCAGGGGCGTTTTGCGCTCCGGACAGGATAGGTGTGAAGCGGGGCGGTGAGGGAGGAGGCGAGGGCGGCGGGGCGCTGGCGCTGCCGCAGGGGGAGCAGCAGACACAGCCACCTGGCCCGGCACAGCGCGGCTCCGGGTGGGCAGGGGTGAGCCGGGGGCAGGCCCGGGGGAGGCGCTGGGGGCCGGGCGCCCTGCATTGCCCTGCCCGGCGCAGCCCTCCTCCCGCGGGCAGCCCCGCTCACGCTTCTTCATCCTGGAGGGCGGCGGTGGCAGCGGGGCCGATGGTGGCGGCGCGGCAGCAGCAGCAGGGCCGGCGGCGGCGGTGTGGGGTGCCGGTGCTGCTGCTGGTGTACGTGGGCTATGTGGGGCTGGGCGCCGGCGTGCTGCAGGCGCTGGAGCGCCCGGCCGAGGTGCAGGCGGCCGAAGACCTCCTCCAGCAGCACTGGGAGCTGCTCAGCAACCACACCTGCCTGGGGGTGCCCGCCCTCCAGCGCCTCGTCGAGGTGAGCCCGGGGGTCTGCCGGGGCAACGCACCCGCCCGGCGGGAGCTGCTGGGGGGCGGTGGCAGAGGGGCGGTAACGGCAGTGACCTCGCCGCCTGCCAGCGGGGGATTTAAGAAACCTCTTTTTTTCCCTCTCTGTGTTTACGCGCACACACAAACCCTGCCCGGACGGAGCGGGCAAATCCCCGCTCGGTGGGCAGCTCCTCCGGGCAAGTCGGGCTTTGCTGGGCTGAATCGCCCCGTACCTGGGGCCGTGTTCTCCTCTTGCTGGTAAGGAGTTTCTCTTGCTCGCCGCTCTCCTCCCGCAAGCTGTGGCGTTCGGCGGTTTGTAAGCGACGCCCCTGAGGAAGGCGGCGGGGAGCTCCCCGCTGGGTGATAGTTACCTGCGGCTGGTTTGGTTTTGCTGTTGAACTTGTACAGAATGAGTTACAGTCTGTGACATCTTACAGGTGGTAAATTCTGTTGGAAAAGGCTTTGTCGTGGTAAGTTTAACTGTTTTTTATACTACTGTTAAACTTTTTCCATTTTCTACTTGTTATTTAAATGGAAAAATGCTTGTAATGCAACTTAAGACTGGAACACAACTTCCCGCTGGCACAGGTTGCCCAGGGAAGTTGTGGCTGCCCCCTCCCTGGAAGTGTTCAAAACCAGGTTGGATGGGGCTTTGAGCAACCTGGTCTAGTGGGAGGTGTCCCTGCCCATGGCAGGGGGGTTGGAACTAGAACATCTTTGGGGTCCCTTCCAACCTAAATCATTCTATGATATCCTTAAAAATGTTTCTGACGATATTTACAGGATGATTGCAAAATGTAAAGCAGTCTCATTAAAGTACAAGTGAAGGCATTTTGTGATACAGATAAGAGTGAAATGAGATGAATCGTTTCTCTCCTTACTCAATTTTTTTTGAAAAAGAAAAAAACAATATTGAAGTGACTTGAGTATTTTACCAAACCATTCTGGTTCAGTAGGTGCTGGTGCCTGAACATGTACTGTTTGCTTTGGTCCATCTGCCTCAAATAGATGTTGCCAAACAAACTAACTTGTGTTCTTGTAAAAGCAGTGTTTGGTGGTGGCTGAAACCACGGTAGCTGGCCATTATATCTCAAAGGATGTAAAAGGGGCTTGGATAAGTGTTTCCAATTTTTTTTCTAGCAGAGAGAAGAACACAGAAACGCATCAAATAGATAATCTTGTCAGGAGTTTCAGCAGGACTCTGGCAGACAAAAGTATGCTGATAACCTATGTCACACTCTCATGTCTTGTCTTTTTAGATGGTAAATTCTCTGTGGCAGTTGGTAGATATTGAAGATACAATATAAATTTGAGCCCTTGAAAGCTGCTGTGGTATCTGCTCTTATTTATAGTGTGTGCTGTGATAGCTGTGCAATATAAATAGTGAGAAGTGAGAAATACATCACAGAAGACCAGTCTGGCAGTTTGTAAAGACAGGTCTGAGCCACGCTTCACTGAGGAGTGGTCCATTGAACATGGCTTGTGCTCTGGAGTTGGAATGACAGTAACGAGGTGATAGTAGTGATGATGATCACAACTGAGTAGGTAGAAAAGTCTTTCCAATATTGTTCTCTTGGTTTGTTTTACTGTAGGGTGACCTCTACTAATTCCTAATACTGTCTGATAGTCAAGGGAATAGGACAGCGGCCCAGACCCCTTTAGACCACACGCTGTTACAATATGCTGTGTGAGTACTTAATTGTGACCTGAGCAAGCCCTAGATGAGGAAGTTACCAAGAAGTTTCATTTCATTTTATGGAGTGTCTGTGCATGCCTTCATGCTTTCAGAAACCATAGTCTGAGTTTGAATGGCTTTGTGTGTTATTTTTTAATAACTTTCACAGTGAGAAATTAATCTTAAACAGATAATCCATGGGATTACTTCTTTCCTACACTCTTTTCTAATTTCCTGTGTAGCAATTGCTCAGATACCGTAAGTGTGCTTAAAAGAATCAGATGTCTTTCTGTGCAGTAAATTGTTATTGCAGTAAACTGCACATAGTTTATCAGTCAATGTCATCACTGGCCCTCTTCAGATAACAAATTTGTATCTAGATACACAGCTGATTATTTGCTAATTAAGAAAGACATATAAAGAGTGTTTGTGAAAACATAAAGCAGTGTGTGAATTTTAATTGCTTTGACATTACTGGCAATTCCTCATTGTTTTCTTACAGCTCTTTCATCCTAGATAATTCTGAACGCTGTTTATTTTAAGTGTATAGGGGCCAATATGGAATAAAATCCCAGTTTGCTAAGCAGTGTACAAACATAATTTTACAACATGTTTATCGTTTAGTTCCTAGTTACCAACCGGCAGTGGAAATCCACTGTTCCAGCCCTTGCACAGGTGGAGAGCAATAGAGAGCTAGCAGGAGAGCATGGTGTGAGGATGGGCAGGAGGAAAGGCAAAGGCGAACAGACCATGCTGTGGCAGCTAGACCAGCGAATTCACTTTCAGTAACTTCTATGGCTCACGTCCTTTCCAGGGAAGAAGCACTCTCCTAGTTAATGAAAGAAAAGACAGAGGGAGGTGGAAATAGCAGACCAACAACAAAAACGGAATGGCAGAGGAGAAAGGGTTACAAAATATGTGACATCTGTGGTGGTGGGTGCCTGCTAACCACAGCTGTTCTTTTGCCTGGAGGGACGGGCTGGCTCTTCCCTGAGTGATGCCGAGCAGTTCCATGTTTCCTAAATAGTTGAGTGTAGCATGTGCAAATGCTTTCTGTATAAGCAAACAAATGCATGCACGTGTGTTTATGCATACATGTATGTGTATATGTATATGTGGAAGACTGATTTGCACTTTTCTCAATTTTGTTACTTATGCTTAGAACAAGGACAGCATAGGTGACAACAGAATGACTCTGGCCACGTGTCCCTCTACTGTGCATCCAGTAACATCTGCTTGAGGAAGACTGAAGTTTGGTTTTGTTGACCCACCTAGCCGTAGGCTATTTTTCTGACATTGCGTACAGCCTGTGACATGAACATGTGTTCACCAGGGACAAGACTGAGAGAAAACAGTTCCTCAAGAGTCATTAGGCAACAGACAAAGAGGGTAATATCTGGCTTTTTATTATAAATGCAGTGGTGGTCTTCAAATGTCACAATTACTTGCTGTGAGGTCACATCAAAAAAAGGCCTTAATAAGACTTACAGGAGATGGAAACAGATGCAATGATAAGGCAGGTTTCAGATGATACACCCTCAGTACAGTGAAGAACAGTAGCTGGACTCAGCTGGGGAAAAAAGTACCTAAGAGTTTCTGTCCAGGCAAAAATTATGTTGGTTCCAGTTTGGGAAGTGTCCAGGGACTGAGGCTGCACACAAAGAGGATGCTTTCTGTACTGGCATATCTCTTACAGCTGCAATCCTCTCTGACCTTTTGAGGGCAGGGGCACCTAGACATACTACCCAGCATGATGGACATCTACTGCCTAAGTCTCTTGGTTTTACTGCCTCAGATGAGTATATGTAGGTCCTTTTCCTGTACCATTTTTGGTAGTTTCAGGCACCAGCTTACCTACAGTTGCTGTACTTTTCATTGTCTCTTTAGTCAGGTGATAGTTTGTATGGCCAGGCTTGGACAGTCCATTTTCTGTGTTAGACTGTTACCATGACTTCCTTTTCATGCTACCCTTTTCTGCTAAAACGTTTTTTGGTTTTATATACATATTTCCCTAATGCAGTTGCTTTCTATATTTATTGTTCTATCGACTTTCTATTATTGTAGATGTATAATGATACTTAATCCCGGTTACTTACATAAATTGAGAAGAAGAAAATTAAAGCTGAGATAAATGAAATAAACTTTTTTTTTTCCCCAGCATGATTTAAGGTGTAGTGAAAAGGACCTAATTCTAAAGGGCAGGCCATAAACTAAAAGCTTGCAGGTGGATCTAGATACTGTTATCTCCAGAGTCAACAGCTAGAGCTACGCAGGGAGTTTTAGTTCATGTTTACAAGAACAATGAGATCCCACGTGACTGAAGGATCCTCACCAATACCTTGACTTGCACTAACATTGAACCAGCAGAGATTTGTGCCAGCTGTCAGGAAATACAACCTTGCAAATACAGTTTACTAAAATCATCATGCCCATAGATGATGCAGCAGTGAGTGACTATTAAGGGGTGAGCATCAGAGGTCACTTGTTGGTGATAAGGAACTTTAAGGAACAGCATTGGCACTTGCTGTTGTGGAGCAGTGACATCTGTATTGAACTCACTTTAGTCAAATATCCATTGGCTTGTCACAGATGAAATAGAACAATCGCAGGAGATCAACCCTTTCTAATTTTCTTCTTATCAAAATGTACTGCTATTTTGGTTAAGTTATAGCCAGTTCTTTCTTCTCCAGACCTATTAATTAAAACCAACAGTGGGTTCCCTACCAAGAGTGTGCATTCTGTCCTTATAGTATCCTATTACAGTATACTTTTGACAGAAGTTGTTAAAGAGAAAATCCTTATTCTATAAGGCAGTAGGCATGTAGTATTCTGTAAGGCAATAGTTTAGCACTATATTGTTGAACTTTTTGGCAGGTGAGGAGAAGATCTGATGACGATCTGTTGTTTCTGGTTAGTTAACTTACTTGTAGGTCATCTGGTCAATGATGTTTCTAGTACCTCTCTTTAAAAAGAGAAGGGGTGAGAGGGGAAGCACAGGATCCTGTTATATTTATATACCTCTGCCTAAAGAGAGGTGTCCTTTCGATATTAGCAAAGTCTCAGTTACAGCTGGTCAGGCTCAGTGGGAAGTAACAAGGAGGGAGGTGTAGCAAGCTGAAATTAACCAGTAACTTTCTCGATAACTTGTCCAACCAGGAAGGTGAGAGACACAAGACCAGTGGAGCATGCCTTCTAAAAAGAGAAATGGTAATTCTTATCAGTTGTTTGCAGATGTGGGTTACTCTTACAGGTACCTATTCATCATACTCTATCCTTTCTATATGCAGCTAAAAGAAAAATAACTACTAGAGAATGAACATCTCAATTTTACAAGGATGATGCAATGCATTCTGCTGTGCTCTGTTCTGTAGATTATAGAGGCAGTTCCTTTCAACAGACGCTAATTTCTCTTGCAGCCCAGCTCTCAAGTTACTTGTATCACTGGGGTTTGGAAAGCAACTGGAGTTCAGCAACGCTTTGTCCCATGTATCATGCCACAGATTCTTCCTTGATATAAAAGCTAAATATTCAAAGTAAGTAGTAGTGGCTTAGGGGAGCACTCATTGCAGCATTACTGTACTTTACTACATCTCTTGCTTCTTTTCTGTTAAAGGGTAAGTCTAGTGCAGACCATCTGCAAAGTAAAAGGGCTTTTGTTGGAGGGGTTAATTTAATTTAGAGGAGCTAGTACCAATTATTTTAGTAAACATGGCACGGGAGGCAGTTATTTGATCAGGTCTCAGATTATTCAAGTGACATGAGGTTAAAAAAAAGTTGGATTCCATTGAATTCATAATGCACCTCGTGCCTGCACCTTCTTTTGGTCAGAATTCAGAGAAGTTTCTACTCCAGGCAAGGACAGGGGATCAGAGCTTATGGCTGGGAAAGGTGTGATTCATAATCTATTTTTTAGTTATTTTGAAGTTAATTGACCTTCATCCTTGCAATCTGAGACCAAGGCTAATGTTAACAGTTTTCTTCTGATTTGCAGCTGATGTTCTGAGAGACGTAAATGAATGTTTATATACCAACATTGCACAGAATTTCCAGGGCACAAAGTTTGAGTTTATATTTTGTCATTCATCTAAATGGTAGTTTGGTACATTGGGAACACCTCCTTTCCCTCCTTGATCGATTGCAAAGGTGAGGATAGGAAGTGACTGAAATAAGGCAATTTGGGGGAAGGCATGTACCCCCTGGAAAAGCTGATTTTTTTGTTTATGAACATGTAAACTTCAGCTGAACTTGGGAATGAAGTTTCTTACCCCAGTCCATTCACATGCTTTTTTGCCTTCCTTGAGAACTGCTTTCAAATACAATGAGGGAATACTGCTCTTGCCTGCAAAGGTATCTCAAGATTACTGTGATCTCTGGCCAAAATACCATAGCTAAGAAGCATGGGGCAATGGCAGTGACTGGAGCTGTAGTTTATAAAAGGGTCATTTGTATGACTCCCTCCATGGTACTTTCCTTCAGAAAAAAGTAGTCTCTCTCTCTTTTCCCAACTTCCCCCTGCCTTCCTGACTTGAGAGTCGGGAATTCTTGTGGAGATGCTCGGTAGTAGGATCATGATCTTCAAGGTCTTTCACTTTCCCCTTTTCGCTTTATATCTCACAGTTGTTAAGGTGGGACAGATAGATAGAGTTGGTCTGATTAATCATTTATATAAAGTTTGTTTTGCTATGAAGATTATAGAAGGAAAGAGATGCATAGTGTTCTGAAGAAAGAAGAGATTGCAAGGGAAATAGTGTTTCAGTTTACGTACAGACATCCATTCATTCCTTATTGCTGATCTTAAATGCCTTTTTGAAAGCTGTACCCTAGTCACATGCTGTTGTGAGTTGGCGCAGAGATGAAAGATGCAATTTTTAGTTGGTGTTAAGGAGGTCAGAGTAAATAATGCTTCTCCCTTTTGCAGCACGTGGTGATCAGAAGCTGTGCTGCAGCCTCAAGCTGGTGGTGGAGGGGCCCACATGTGATAAGAAGGTTTTAGAAGAGAAGTGTGTAAACTGAGAAAACTGGGAGCTGCCCAGAACTGATAACACAACATGGCATACATGGTAAAGGAGAAGGACTTGCTAGTGTGAAGGACAGAGCGACTCCACAGCAAGTATAGACGAATAAACCTACATTTTGCAGGGAAGAAAGATGTAATTTTCAAATGTCAAGAGGGAGCTGAACTCTGTAGGCTGAATCTGCATTAAGCTTCTGGATACTTAAGTGGGTATCCTGATAGAATCAGCAGCCTCATTCCTTTTGTGTGTTGGTTTCTTTTTCTTTTTATAAACTAGACAATATGAACAAAAGAGATCTTTTGAGTGTGTAATTCAATCCTGTGGTTTAATTTTTGCTAGTATGACTTAACTACATTGCGTTTGTTGGTGTAAAGCTGTATAGATTGGGGAGACTTTTCCAGAATAGATGAGTCACTCATCAATCATTTGTGGAAGTATAGCCCCAGAGCTGTGAACGGTTAAAAGGCAGTCAGGCTGAAACAGTGGGGTTTTTATATTTATTTTCTTAACTCCAATAAGGGAACTGGGACTATGTTGTGTTTGGATGCTCCTCCAAGAAGAACCATCAATGATTAATTGATGGTAGAAGAGAGGGAAAGAAGGGGTATTGCCAACCTAAAATAAGTTTGGTAAGTCAGAGATGTTAGATAAGGGAGTCAGCCGAAATCCACAAATTCTTCATGGAGTTACTAGTGACCTTGAATTAAAGGAGGGAATTCCCTGCAGAAGGATGGACAAAACTAGGTTTTGATTTGTACTGGAATATAATGATTTAACAGAAACTGTGCGTTTGCAAGCATTAGCTTATAATGTTCTTAACTGAAACTTCAGAGTTCATGGTTGAGCAAAATGGATCTGAAGGCTCAACTTGTGTATCCTGAGGCATGTTTATCTCAAAGGTAACAGGACAGACATCTATATTTAAGTAGACTACTCTGAATGGAAGTCATGCTTGGGTTTTTTAAATCACCAGCTATGACAACATTTGACCGTGCAAGTCGGCTTTGCATGGTGCTATCAAGACATGGAACAGCCTATTTGATGAGAAAATGTGTTAGCCTGCAAATAAAGTTTCATTGACTCATGAAGGCCTAAGAATCTAAAATATCCTAACCTGGAAATATTTTAGGAGTTACAATAGTTTCCATAGAAACTTTTATCTGCAGTTTAGAACGATATAAGCATTGTCAGCTAAAGATGTAGTAGTCACTGCAAACTGTAAATTTTTATCATTTTAGATGGAGGGGAAATAAATGAAGTGAAATTAATTTTTTATGTTGTATAGCTTGTCTGTCAGTAGAAACCAAAGTGGAACTGAGTTCTGTTTCTGGTTATTTTAACCACCCACCTGTTTCCTTTTTATTCTGCTTTGAGTTGCGCACGTGACCTTTCAGGTTCCCAAAGTGTCAAGCCCAAGCTCTACAATTTCAACATTTGTTGTGTTTGAGCAGTTGGTGGTATTGGCTGGGGTCTTAGATCAGACAGATGTCTGCTTTTGAACATGGGATTTGAGATGCTGCTTCTACTAGGTGCCTTTTAATGCATTAAGTTTTGGAGCAGACACTATGTAAATGACTAGCCTAATTAAGAAGAAAAGGAAAACCCCCAGGATTTCACCTCAAAATTGATGTAAAGTAAACCAAAAAAAGTCTTTGGTTCTCAAAAAGGCAGACTAAGGGAGCCAAACAGATGTTACCCAATGTGTATAATTCAGTTCCTCTTTAGTAAGTCTTGAACCCACAGACCAAAATATACTTCAAGGTTTGGGTTTTTTTTTGAAAATTGGCAGCAGAGATATGTCAGTGTGTCTTCAATGGGAAAAGCAGGGAGAATTCAGCTGTGCTGTTAGTGCCTATTAGTGGGGTTTTTCCTGTGTTCTGTTGAAAGTGATAAACAGCTTCTAATTTTTCTGTGAAAAAGAGCTCTATCCAAAAGCAGAATTCTAGAGGAACGTATTAATTCTGATATTTTCCTGAATTTTCTCTCAGCCTTCAGGAGTTTACAACCCAATGACTTCCTGTGCCAGAAGTAATTTCTGTGTATAAATAGCTATCTATGGATTTCTCTTTCATAATTTCTGCCTCTATGGATACATCTGTAGGAAGGCAAGCTCCATTAGTTCTAATGTTCTCAGAAGAATCAATCTTTAATTTTCTGTCGTCACTGTTGCTGTGTCAAAGGTTGATTCTAGGTAGTACAATAAAAGATTTTATTTTTTTTTACTTAAGGATACCGGCTTTTGCTTTGTTTTTCTCCACCCTCTACAAATCCTCCCCTTTAAGGATAGCATCAGTAAATCTTTCACCCTAACAGTAATGAACTTGACATTTCTCCTGGGAGTGTCCATTTATTCAGGTGGCTTTCATTTGCGTGAGTATTCAGTGGTCTCCATATTGGACTGTGACAGGCCAGTGAGCCTAATGGTTAATAATGTTATCTTCATGTTTGATTATAAGATTTAACAAGGAAATGCTTAGCCAAAGTCTTTACTGCTCAAGTCTCCTGAAGACCTACCAAAATCATGGTAGGTGCCTCAATCCTAGAAATGGAAAACAACTGGCATGCTGTAAGCTCAGTGCTTGCTCTTTGCCGAGGAGATGAGTGCAGCATCATTGTGCCTGTTAGTGCAGATACTGTAGCCTATCCACAGACTCCTCTTAAGAGAAAAGCTGTATTTCCTGGCAGAAGCCTTACTTCAGGGGAAGTTAAGACGACCACTCTGAGATGCTGTGCTGTTATAAATAACTGCAAAGCTAGCATGGGTGCTCACAACTGCTCAGTCTCTTGATCCAAAACCATGCAGAACGGAAGTGGTGCAATGATGTGAAGTTAAACATTAAATTACTTGGTTACTGCTGCTTACTTCTCACATGATGTCTTGTGCAGGCTGCTTATTTCCTCTTTTTGCATGAAGAAATTTCCGTTTCTTTGAGGCCTATTCAGCCACATTTTCTTACAGTCCTCTCTGATTCTTAAGTGTTTCTGGCTTAAAAACTTGATGTCATAGAATCATAGAATGGTTTGGGTTGGAAGGGACCTTAAAAGATCATCTAGTTCCACCCCCCTGCCATGGCAGGGACACCTCCCACTAGACCAGGTTGCTCAAAGCCCCATCCAGCCTGGCCTTAAATACTTCCCTGGGTTGCTTCTTGCTTTTAATGTGAGAGCTAGTAGTTCTGGAGAAAGAGATAATGGTCCTTGTAGTTAAGCTGCTGTTTGGGTCTCTGGAAACAGTTTTTAATTCACAGCCCTGTATAATATTATGTAAATCACTTGCAACATGTTACATCGGTAAGATGGGACAAAGCTTCCTTGTTTTGCAGACTTGAAGTGTTGGTTTGTTTGAATGTGTAAACTACAACTTCTTTGTAAAACCGACAACTGGTGCAAATCTAACCTGAGACAGACTCCTTTTGTTATCCATGGTGAAAGCTTTATCAGCAGCCTTACTTTCAGGATAGGGATAGTATTATTTGGTATCTGCATGTCTTTCTCAGAGGTAATAAATTTTATGTATTCTTGGTTTACTTTGCATTCAAGGACAATCAACTTTCAAGGATTCTTGGTCAGTGGGTGTGAAATGTTCAACATGCGTGCTGTGATTAATGTTGTTTTGGACACAACTCAGTTCAGTGTCATTAAGTTTGTTGACATGTGAAGGTATTATCAGATATGAGTGCTGTTAAGACTTCTGATATCTTATTTTGGCATAACTCTGTACACTTGAGCATAGAGACTTCTGAGTCTTTCCCGGATGGATTGAACAGAATCAGGCATCATGTTAATATAATCTGTTTATTCTTATTTAAAGTCCTGATGTGAGGATATATTGCCCAATACTAGGAGACTGACCATCCTGTGTAGTTTCCATCTCCTGCATTACACCACATACATTCCTTCCCCAGCACAGGCAAGGGTTCTATATCATTTATGTGTGTGTGTATATTAGCTGCTCTGGGAATTTGGCCATTAGAATATCCCATCTGGAAACACTTTCTTTTCCTAATGAATATGTCCTAAGACAGTCTCAGTAACTATCTTGCTAGGTTTTCTCTGGGTAGTTCTTGCCCTCCAATCTGTTCCACGTTTACGTGTATGATCTACCATGTGCACGTACAACTTTCTTTTATTCTGTAAGTGCCCTTTCCTTAGAACCAATATGCTGATTTTTGGTCTTTCTGACAGCTCTGTGGTCTCTAAGGCACAGGATATTCTCTATTAAAAGGGAAACACGAGTCAGAAGTAGTTGTATTTTGTGACTTCACAAGCGAGCACTGGAAATGCCAGTCATATGTACTTGCCATAAGGATGTTTGTGGGATCTCACATTATTATCTCTTTGCAGGGTATCATTCAAGCCTACAAGAGTGGCATAACCCTCCAGGGAAACACCACTAGCCTGGGCAGGTGGGACTTCAGTGGATCTTTCTTCTTCTCCATCTCTGCAATAACAACCATTGGTAAGAGTTCTCAGCTTATGGGGCTGCCTTCTAGGTGGGAAAGGAGCAGGAACGAGGACCTGTACTATCAGATGCTGCTCCAGCTATATGGGGCTTCATGTAGCTTGTCTACAGCATTTAATAGGCAAGCACCCATCAACCTAGCCCTAGAAATGCTTTGTCAGTTCCAGCACAGTAATGATCTCTAGTTAGATACAGAGGTAATTAGCTCTGTTCATATCCCTACTAAGTCACACAGCTTTTGGGCCCTGAACTAGTATCACTTCATCATGCAGCACTGCCTGTACTTTCCCAAGCCTAGTGTTCTCCAAGAGGTCTGAGGTGAATTGTTCTTGGAAATAAGCTTTTCCTGTCACAAGGAGAGGGAAGAATTTTGAAAAACTTTTAATATTGGCTGTTGACTTTCTGGAGGCTGTATTTATGAATTACTCTTTCTTATTACTCTCTGGATGAGGACCTGCTTGTTTAGGTGAAACTCAAATAGCTGGATAAATCAAACAATTCAGTTGAGTCAGGTTTCAGCAAACAAGTAATGCAAAGCCATGAAGGTATGATGGAAATGGAAACAATAAAATGTATTAAGGTACAGTGTTACTAAAGGTAGATGCTATTAATTGTCAGTGTATGTCCCCAGTTCACCAAACCACTAATAACTTCCTCTGACATCTTTTTCTTACTATGGGACTTAGTATTACAAAAACCATGGGGGGGAGAATATGTAGAGAGATGGTTGCTGACTATCACAGAACTCTCATGGGTTTCCTGATTTGCATTGAATCAGTCAGCTCTCTACAGTTTCATGTACGTTTTTAGATCAAGAATTTTCTTTGTGCGACCAGGTGGAGCATTCTTTTGATTTCTCTGATCATTATTGAAGATACATTGATTTCAGAACATTAAGCCCCAAACAAGAGGTCAGAGACGGATGTTTTGTGGGTTTGGGTTTTTTTGGGGTTTTTTTTTTTTGCATTGGAGGGATCCCCAAACCTTCCTGTGACTCAGTACATCTTTCTTTTTTGCACATGTTCTGGTTGAGAACCACATTTGGTGTATTGTACTACTAGGTACGAGTTGTACCAGATGATGGCAGTGGAGGCCTATTAGACAGGGCTAGGCAGGCTGTGGATTTCCAGTGTAGAGCCTGGCCAGTTCCTTCCAGCCTTTGGTACAAAGCCAGCATCTGCTCAGAGCTGCCTTGCTTGCCTCAGTGGTTAATCCTGATCAGTTTCTAAGCTGTCAGAGTGACTCTGTTTTACCCCAGCCAATTTAAGTTAATGAAATTCAGGAAGAATCAAAATTGTCATGTTAAAATATAAGGGGGTTTTGTGATGTTAGTAGAGATCTAGACTAAACATTTCTGACTGTTACTTCATGAATGCCTAAGCTACTCTTTCCTTTTTTTCTCAAAATAAACACCTTGCCCTGATTTGGGGGGTGTGTGTGAAGGATGGCCAATGACTTGATAGCAGGGGACAAATAAAAAGAATCAAATATTACAGCTCACTATCTCATTGTTTTAAAGCTGATGCTGTGACTCTAGGGTCTTCTTAATGATTTTTCAATTGTGGAGTTAAGAATGTACAAGTCACATCAATGCAGAGAACTTCAGACAACTAGGCCTTTGATTTTGCTTTTTCAAGTTAAATTGTTACTTGCACGCAGGTTAGTGTCTTGACACTGTCAATAACAGTATGTCGTAGAAGAGGAAAATACAGATGGCCTCACAGAGCCTCACTTTGAGTCTGTTACTCATCCTCTTTTTTTATGCAAGTTCTTGAGATAGTGGCTGGTGCGGCCTCATTGACCCAGACATCACTGCATATCTGAGAAAGATAACTGATGATGTCAAGTAAAGAGACAAGATCCTTTTCAAAGAACTCAGTGAAGTTCACAGAAGTGATTCACAGTAGGAAGCTTCCTGTACAAGGCATGGCTGTGGAGAAGATGATGTAGTTGAGAGGTTTTTTTGAGAGGGGTTTGAGGTTTTTGTGTCCTCATGTGGCAATGAAGAGCTTATCCCAGGCTGTGAGTATGGAACCATTGAAAGCAGGTCCAGCTTCAAGATTAATATATAGGAGTTATTTGCCAGAATGTCTTGGTTTTTTGAGTTCAGAAAGGCTAGAATTAAAATGGTAAAGGACAACAGATTCTCAGGAATTCAGGGGTACTACATAAGACTTCGAAGAATCTAGGTAGACTCTAATTCATGTATTCAGGCTGCTGCAAGTCCTCCCTTGTCCTGTTTCTCTTCCATATTCTTTCTCTGCAGCTAATGGTATTCTTGCCTTGCCAGCCTTTTATGTGTTGTAATGTCTTTGTGGCTTTTGCATCAGCTATTTTTTTCCTTTGTCTTCTCAAACATCACTGCCAAAGCCATTATTGTTTTTACATTCATCACTTTCCTTTGAGATGCTCTTTCCACTCTGTCAGCTTCTGTGTTCTGCTTTAGGTGCTTTAACCTCCTTCAGAAAGCTTGGTGTGTTTCTCGAGTCCTTACCAGAACACACTCTCACTGGGTATGGGAAGGGACATTAGCTTCTTTCCCAGTTAACATCAGCTGAGGAACGTTAGCTTCTTTCCCCACTGACACAGTTTGAATCCCCATGCCTCCTGTTGCAGCATCTTTGGTGCTGTGCCCTTCTTCCATTTAAGTGGCCTCCTCTGTTTCCACTAGTGATTAAAAGCAGTATGCAAATTTTGCTTAAAAAGCAAACCAAAGTTGTAACCTGGAGGCTGGACACACTTTGTACCCTAATCCCAAAGGATTAAAGAACAGATGAGTATGAAGAAAACCATGTTTAAAGAAATGCCACAAAGCCTATATAGTTTTTGGCCAATCTCATAATTTGAATGGAACTGCATTTTTAACTTTTGATCATGTGGGAAGGGCAGCCCTGGCCTTCTACTGATTCCTTCTCCCCACTGTTACACTTCTGTGCTTTCTTAATTGCTGCCCTTTACATGTCATCTCATCCTGGATCTTGTATGTTATCTCATTTTCTGCAGATGTTTCCATAGGAACCCTCTCTCTTCAGTTCCTTGAAGAATCATCTTCAGAGTTCCTTTAGAGCTGGAGTAGTAAACGTGATTAAAGAAAGTGAAGTTAACTTACTGCTGGTTTTCTCTCAGACATCTTTATTCCTTGCCGACACAAAGTCTCTCCTTTGTGTGTTTACTCTCCTAGTTATTTTGGACTAACAGTGCAGAGGTCAAAGCAAGTTCAGAGAGGGGCACAAGATGAAAGTTCCTGAAGTCAAACCACCACACGGTGGTGTAATTTCAGAGAAGGTGCAAGGGAAAGGATTTGTGATGAGACTGAGGTTATCTGTGCTAGCCTGAGTAGAAGGAAGAGTATTACCTTCTCTAGCCTGAATGTCCCCCTTTATCTTAGGTGGGTGAATGCCATTACATAGTGCTGCCTTACCATTTTCTGGTGGCAAAGCTGCATACTTATTTGTATGCATTTCAGAGGCCCTTTTTTAAACATAAAATAGAGCAAGTAAACCATCTCAGATTGAAGAAAGTAAGCGGGAGACCTTTCCCCTGTCCTTACCTTCTGTGGTTAACACAGTATAATAGCTCCTATCAGCAGCTCCCCAAAGACTGGGAGGCAGCAAAGAAGCAAGGTGCAGGCTTTTGGGTGAGGGATAGTGTTTAGTACATTGTCACAGGCTTTTACTATCTTGCCACAGATGATTCCCATGGGGAAAAACCAACAGCCAGTTCAGAGCTGTAAGGTCCTGGCAGTACAGGGCTTTGGACCAGCAAGAGTTTCTCTAAGACTTTGTCACTCTACTGCTGACCAGCATGTGGTGGAGCTCCTGAGAAATAGCCAGGCTTCTGCCCACTGCTGGCTGGTGATCCATTGGGAAATCCAGCTAAAGCAACTTGTTGTCTCAAAGTAGTTAAAACATGGAATAACAGCCTAGGGCCACTTTCACATTTGAATCCTCTGTGGACATCAGGTTTGTGTAGGAGAGTTCTCTGCTGAAGAGCTCCACACCTTTGATGCGTTGATCTTTTCCCTGCGTGTGATGATGGAGCTGCTCTACAGGCTTGGCCAAGTGGGATGTGGCATAATGATCTGTGGGAGGTCACTGGTGAATGTGGGGATAGCACTCATAGCAACATCCTCTGAGTGGTCTTCTGAACACTGGCAAATTTGGTCTGCTCTCCTGACTGCATGCTATCTTGTCCTACTGAGAATAAATCCACTAGTGTGTTTAGTCTTCCAGTGTATACACAGTTCAAATACAACAAATAGAAGATGACTGCAGTATTCATCCCAAGCATTTTTCTGGCCTTTCACTCACTGAAGGAGTGTGCAACCCAATTTTCCTGTTGCCTGTAACTTCATAGAACTAAAACTGTTAAATAACTCTGTTCAAATGTGTTTTTCAGCCTGCCAGCCTTTGTTATTGGTCTCTACTTCATCACAGCACCAGCTAAAATGAATGGTGAGAGGCAGGTCCCACACACACCCTGGTTCAACTTGCTAGGATCCCAGTGAGCTTTCCCATATAAGACACAGTTCCTGAGATTCTGCCACCACTAGCTTTTGAAATCAAATTGTTTATTTTTTTGATTTGTTCTAATCATAAAACTGAGATGCCAATGCAAGCATTGAGGCTGCTTGGGGCTTCCAAGTCCTGTTTCTGTCACATTTGGGAGGACCTAGTAAAGTCATCCTCCATGGATAGATTGAATTGGAAATAACTGTGACTTCCCATATCGGGTGTTTGGAGCTCAGTGGCTGTGTTCAGCTGACCAGTGCTCCTGCACTTCGAGCAGACTTTGTGGGTATAATGTGAAATCTCACAAGAAGCTTGAGAAGCCAAACATGTTAATTTGTTTTGTGTAGCTAGCGCTCACAGAGACATTCAGAAGTATGAGGGAGGATAGGAACTCCAGACCTGCTGATGTTCAGTTGAATGTAGGTGGTACCAAATGACTTTGAAAATCCTAATGCTTGCAAGGATCATAGAATAATTCAGATTTCTTGATACCTCAGTTGTTCTCTGATGCAACATTCTGCTTAAAGCAGTCAGCTATGAGGTCAGACCAGGTTACTGAGGGCTTCATTGGGCACACTTTCAGGAAACAGACAAACATATCTTTAGGCTGTGCAAGTAATCGATAGGTTGGTTTGGGTTTTTTATTTCCACTTTGTCTGCTGAATTATAAGAGCACATCTTTTCCATCTAAACTGAATTTGATTGGTTATTTTATATTTTCTCAATGCAACATCTGAATTCATCACCAACAAAACCTTTTACTTAGCCCAGATTAAAACATTCCAGTTACTTGTAAGGAGCACAAGGGAAAGAAGTTTATATCTTCTGAAATGTGCTAGAGGAGGAGCTGGTGGTGGGAGCAGCTCAGTGATTTCAGCACTCCTGCGGGTGTAGGAAACCAGTGTGCAATTTCCTCCCGTGCCTGGGAGACCAGGATTGTTGCTCACTGAAGATCACCCCAACTGCCAAATGGAGCATCTTTCTGTGAGTATTTAAATGAGTAATGCAAAATAAAGTAATTGTAGCAGTGGCACCCCTCATTGAACTGCCCAGTGGCCCTGTGGATCAGACACTCAAGTGTGAGGCGAGACACCTGGCTCCCAGGCTTCACTGAGTCTCTGGGTGTTTGGAGCAAAATACTATCAACAAGAACATTCTGTACATTTGGGATTAGGTCATTCCTGTGGGAAGTGATGGCTTGTATCCACTCGAGTAGGAGAAGGAATTAAAACAAATCTCCCCAAAAATGTGTTTGAATACTCAAACCACTGACAGTTACTGGTTAGAGAAGCAACTCTTCCTCCAGCTTTTTTTTAATCTAATTCTGTTTTTTCCCCCAGCTGAAATTTTGATGGTTTTTAGCCTATGAAAGACACACTTTTTTCATTCTAAGCACTTTTTGCGTAAAATACCCCTTTACATCCGGGCAGTGAGAACAGAAGCCAAACAGATCTCCCATTGTGGGTAGCAGGAAGTCACAGTTGCCTCAGCTGAACCAGGGGCACTGCAAGTAGGATACTGTCTTGCAAATGAAGAGATCTTTTACTAATACACTGTTAATCATACATCAGTATCCTCCTTTTAGCAAGTCTGCAGAGCCTCTGAATCCCTTATGTACAGGAATGTAAGGGGCAAGCAGGAAAACAAAGCTGCATTTACTTACGTGTAACAGAAGCACATGAGTTAAAGCATGTGGATATGAACATTTAGAAATAAAACCACTCTTATTTTGCTGCTTCTAAGGTAGGTTAAGTTACATCGCACTTTATTTCAAAGTGAGAGAAGCTATACAGGCATTTAATCCAGCTGCTTCAGTGAAAACACTCACCAAAAACTATGTAGAGGTTAAAGAGTAAGCATCTCTGTCTTTTGGGGCAGGCATGTACTGTGTGACATACCAGTAGTAGGCTCATGAGGGATGTGACACAGCTGTCAACATAGCTTGTTTTAGTCTTTGAACTTGATTCAGATCTTCTAATGTATAGCCCACAATGGTATAAGACACTGATTACCCTCCTTCCATTTACTGAAAAGGGTAAGTCTCATTTACCCATTCTTGCTTGAGTTTTATAATGGTTTAGGTTTATATACAACTAGGTTGACATCTGTCTACTCCGAAGGCAAGGATGTGTCATCAGCCAGATGTAAATTGCTGGCCATTTTGCATAATGTAAAGTCTCCTGTGCTGTTTGTTCAAACTTTGTATCCTGTATAAAAAGCTAATGGGACACAGCTTTTTGGCATATTTACAGCAACTGCTCACCAAGTCTTCAGGAAATGGTCTTGAGCTGCTGAGCCTAAGGGAAAAGGGAGCCAGATAAGTCATATGCAAAGCAGATCTGATGTTCAGTTTGCTGGGCTTACTGTACACATCGGACCTTCTTAACATCATTGAATTTGCAGCTCTAAAATAAATGTAATGTACAGCTCAACCTTAGATGGTCTCCAGTCAGTGCTATGTGTGGTCCCCAAAATCCTGAAGGCTGCTGTGCTTTACACACTGACCTGAGATCATGGACTTTTCTTCTTCTCTTATCTGATGGTTTTTCTCCAGAGAGTGGATAACCTGGAAAGCTGTGGTAAAAAGAACTGACCAAGCCATTACAGTCTTTTCAAACTTGATATAGAAGGCAAAGGTGGTATAAAAAACACCAAAAAACCCCCTTGGAAATGGCTGGCCATAAATGTATATGACTCATGTTTGGACTCCAGCCTTACAGTAAATGTCTACTAGCACTTTCTCCTGGGTCCAGAGCAGCCTGCAAAAGACCCTAATTCCATAAAAGAGAAACACTGGAACCAGTCCACTGAAATGGGACACAGCCAGTGTGAAATGGATCACACCAGGCACATATCCTTTAATTTCACTTAGATGGGATCATCTAGCAGAAGTACTTGCCTGCATGTGTCTCATTTATCACACCTTTCAGTCCAGAAAGGGTGAAAGCTGGCAGAAGTCAGCAATTACATGTAGGGGGGAAAGTGTGTAAATGTCAGGGAGTTGCTCATAGTGAAGAATATGGTAGTGAAATTAAGGCTGCTGTATGGTCTTATTTTAGCCCCTTTGTTTGACTGTATTTCAAAACAACCTCTAGTTATGTAACAGCATCCCATTCTTTCCGGGGGATGCTCTGTTTCTCCCCAGACAGGCTGCTGGGGCCATTGCTTTGGAGGTATATTATATGTTACTACATACATTAAACCCAGGGGCTCACAAATCATTCAAGCCTAAAATTATTGGAGAAAAAGTCCTCCAGATAATAAAATTTCAAATTTGGGGGGTAGGAATGAGATGAAAAAGCAACCTATATACATACTGTGATGCTGCCAGACCTTTTCCTGGAGTAGTTTGCCAGTGCATGTACATAATTAACTGTTTGTGGAGTTGTCCATGGCTAGAGATTTTGTCTGCTCAAAACTTGGCACAGAATTGTGTAAATATCTGAAGGTTGTAATAACACACCTTTCTATGCTGTTGTTCAGTAGCTTGCTGCAGCTGGTGTGGGACAGAAGTTAGTGAAGGAACGGGGCTCCCATCTAGTCAGCCATGGATGTTTGTGCTCTGACTTATGTCACGTACAGAGCCCAGCCCTTGGACCTCTCCCTCCTGGGGGCTGCTTGCTTGTTCTGGGGCTGCACTGCCCACAAGCATGGTAGCAAGGTATCAGTGGCAGGAGCTTTTCTGTGCTTGCACCATGCCAATGGTTGGGTGTCACTGGGAGGGGATAGCATTATTTATGGTGAAAAGATAAGCTTTGCCAGTTTATGCCAATCTTGTATATGGACATACACAAATGTCTAATGAGTAGAGGTGATTTTGAAATGTAGTCAAGGCTGTAGTCATCCTATGAAATAAACCAAAGTGTGCAAATTTATAGGACACTTTTAAAAGAAAACACTAGGAATAAAGACAAATATTGCAGTAGTGATGTTGAAGCCATGATGGTCTAAGGATGCAAGCAAGTCTGTGCTTGCAGGACAGTACCTTTTATTAAACCTGTTCATATGATTAGAAGAAAAAGGCAAAATTTCAAACACTTTCTTTGTTTTTGTTTAGGTCTGAGATTAAACATAATTTCTTCAGGTTTATTGACTCTAGGCAAACATTTTGGCAATTTAATCTTAAGGTGTATTTGGTGCTTGTGGCACAAAAGAGTATAAGCAAGGAGGATGTGTTAAGTTCATTAGTTCTGTGGGACAAAGGTAGAAAAAGGTTATTGTTACAATTCAAACACTATTGTTGTGATTCAGAGACCATCTGACAGCCATGCAGGATCATTTACCAGCAAAGCCCATGCCAACAATGCTTACAAAAACTGAACTAAACAGAGGTTTTGCATTTACGTCAGATCCCAGCCAGGGCAGTGGGCAGGGGAGAGGAAATTCACTGGTAAATGGAAAACAAACTAAACAAAATTGGCAGGGAAAGAAATGTTATTTTCCAGCCTACAAGAGGATATGACAAACAATGGATGTAACTTAGTTATTTATAAAAAAGGTCGTTTTGGAGAAGTGACCTTCTCATCTAACTTTTGTAGAAGATGGAGGTTCACCCCTCCAGGGGAGGAGGGCAAGCAGAGAATATTTTGGATTTAACACCTCATTACTTCCCTGCCTAGGCTATGGAAACCTGAGCCCCAGCACTGCAGCTGGTCGCATCTTCTGCATCGTGTTTGCACTCTTTGGGATCCCCTTGAACCTTGTACTCCTGAACGAAATTGGGCAGCTGATGCTTTTGGGGGTTCAGCATTGCGCCCATCACCTAGAGGAGGTGTTTCACTGGCAGGTAAGCAATGTGGACAGGTACGCCTCACCCTCAAGTTCAGGAAACAAAAGACAGAAAGGGCATTGTCTGTTATTTGGAAACCTCCGATTAACAAGGACAGCCTGCCTACCTATTTGGCCAAACAGGCAATAATACTCAGGAATAACTGGAAGCAAATAAATTTAGTTTATGACAGCCCTATGAGGTGTCAGATAAGGTTGTTTATTAATTGAGGGAACTTCTGTGATGAATGGCTTCCTCTACAGCAACAGAAGCGCCAGAGCCTTAGAGCCATTCCCAGTCCTAGAATATCTGGTCTGTTTATCATCAGTCGTAGTTAGAATTGCACAGGTAAGTTACATGGGAATATTTGTGGAATAGGCTGGCATGAATTTAGGACTCATGAAGGTGATGCTAGTGACCAGGAGTTCACATCTGCAGTACTGTGTCCAGTTCTGGGCTCCCCAGTTCAAGAGAGACAAGGAACTACTGGAGTGAGTCCAGTGGAGAGCTACAAAGATGATTAGAGGACTGGAGCATCTCTTTTACAAGGAAAGGCTGAGAGACCTGGGTCTGTTTAGCCTGGAGATAAGAAGACTTAGAGGGGATCTCATCAATGCTTATAAATATCTAAAGGGCAGGTGTCAAGAGGATGGGGCCAGTCTTTTTGTCAGTGACGCCCAGTGACAGGACAAGGGGCACTGGGCACAAACTGGAACACAGGAAGTTCCATCTGAACATGAGGAAAAACTTCTTTACTTTGAGGGTAACAGAGCACTGGCACAGGCTGCCCAGAGAGGTGGTGGAGTCTCCATCTCTGGAGACATTCAAAACCCGCCTGGACATGTTCCTGTGTGACCTGCTCTAGGTGAACTTGCTCTGGCAGGGGGGTTGGACTAGATGATCTCTAGAGGTCCCTTCCAACCCTGACCATTCTGTGATGCCTAGTTTCTGTTGACTGGGAGAGCCACACTGTTTATTCTAGTGGAACATCATGAATGTTTGTGTGTTTTTGTAGAGTCCAGCATCATCTTCAACCAGAAACTCGAGCTGGACTTTAGCTGCCACCCTTCCTGTGACAGTCTCTTTTTTTTTTTTTTCTGTTTTACTAGAAAAAAGCTTCCCTCCTGATTAAGACCTGTGCACTGGTAACTGGCTTGTTATTGTTCCTCCTGCTACCTCCCTTGTTGTTCTCTGATAAAGAAGGCTGGTCTTATGAAGAAGGCTTCTATTATTCCTTCATTACCCTCAGCACTATAGGATTTGGAGATTATGTGATTGGTAAGTATTTCATTGCTTCCACCTATTAAACGTCAAAACCAAATGTGTGGCATATGAAGGTCCCAACTTGGCAGTTTTACACCACTAGCAATCCACAGACCTGATGATAAATATGTTGAGGCAGTCATTTGACAGGTTGGAGAAGACGTGATTTCTGAGACAGCAATGCCACCTGTGGAAGAGCAAAGAATTCATTTCCCAATTAATGAGTAATCTTCCAACATTCAAGTGGTCTGTCCCTTGAGCGACTACAACACCAGACTGGAGTTTTTAATCACAGCAGTTGCTGATGGCGCACTTGGTGTGCTCCAGTGCATTGGCAGTGATTAGTTTTAAGCAGATACTACTTTGCAGCGCCATTAACAGTGACCATTTCCTCTCTAAATAAATTCCAGACAACTGCTTTCTAAAAGGCAGCTTAAGTCACTTAGGTGTAGACCATCAGGCACCAGGCACAGCCTACTTTTGGTTGCCAAAACCCTTTGTCAGAGGAAATGGGTTTGGACCCATGCCCAGTGCATTTGCTGAAACACAGGACACACCTTTTTGATAAAGACTTTCTCATTAAAAACAAATTGATTATAGAAACACATGCACCCTTGAATCCCCAGGAGACACAAAGCCTAAAACATCTTATGGATTCTTTGTTTTCTTTGTAATGCTTGTTTGATGCTTAGAAAACTTTAGTGGCAGTTACCTTAGGACTTGTCTATGATGCATCAAAGTTATCGCTAGAGATTGTATAGGCACACTTAAATGATCTGGAATCAAGTTAGCTTGGATAAGGGTAGCCAGATGGAGCTTAAAAGCTAGCCAGATCAGCATTTTCTTACGTGGATTTTATAGGTGATGCTGAACTCTGTGCTGCAGCAGCTCTACTTCTTGGTTCTTGGTAACTGATTTTGAAGCTCTTCCCTAGTGTACCTCCCACATCCAGGTGTACCTTCACCTGTGTGGTACCTTTGTAACTGGTACACTGCCACAGGTATGCTAGGTCCAGTTTGGGAATAAATGAATATGTCAGTGACCAACCATCTTGGCCTTACAATCCTGTGCTTGTGGTTTATGTCTCAACTTAAAAATAAGCAGTGCTAGGGCATGGGTTCAAGTGACTGTCATGCTGTTTCCCCCCTAGTGTGATCTCTGGCACTGTTCTAGGCCAGGTAGATTCTGGGTGATATTACATACCAGGAGTGATGCCTGATTTTCACTTTGGACATGACTGCTCTGTTTTGAGGGAAACTTAAGCCAGCCTAGGGTACTTGGGTTTGAAGTCAGAGTGGTCTCTAGCCTGTTTTATTTAGTAATACTGATGAAATTCTCTTACTGGCCCTGAAATCTGTTAATTTACACTCAGTAAGCCCTTCTATTGGACACAGGGTGCCATGTAGGTCCTAAACGCCTTACGATCTTCTCATCCCCAAGACTCACCTATCAGATGGTCTCCATGGATAAAGCATTCTCCTTGGAAGCCTCAAATAGCTATTCCCTCTTGTTTTCATTTATTATTTAGAAGCAAGCAATTTTTAAACCTTGAATTTAGCCTTGATGAAAGGTGCTTGTTTGAAGGATGAATATAATACTCTTCCTGGTTGAAGTTCACCTTGATGTAGAAAGCCAGCCCAAAGAGTACTTACCACAGAACTGATTGGTAGTTCCCAAACATTTACCAGTGCCTTGGTGATAACCTAAAAGTGTCTTGTGGTCCCATTATATTGAAAACACATACAGTGTGTATTATATGATATATAATAATACCAAGTAAATGAATATAAAGGATTGGCTGTTTAATATGTCTTCACTGACCAGTTACTACTTATCACAATCTTGTAGACAGTGATAGTTCATGGACCATGATTTGGGAGCTGCTAGTCTGTGTAGGTAATAGCAGAACAATGTTCCTACATACAACCAGTCACAGATGATAAATACCTAAACACTTGCCTTTATGGATGTCCCATTTCAGCCCAACCCTATGTACTTTTCATTAGAATGTGGTATGGAGAGTGGCCTCCAGGTTCATAGAGGTACCACCTCATACATGATAACTCCTCACACACTCTGTCTTGAAAGTATCAGGTGTTCTGTAGTATCTGCTGCACTGTAGGTATTCAGTTATAAAGTGACAAACCTTCCTAAGGTAAGGAAACTAAGTTATGAGACCAGAGAAGCAGTAGAGGAAAAACCCCATGCAAAGACTTTGCTGCCACTGATTTGTATCCTGTAACTCACCTGTGTTTGCAAGGGTACCCCAGCCTGCTTTACAGATACAGGGCTGAGCTCACTCCTTTGCTTTGCCTGTATTATTTTTAATGTTATTATTATTGCTTTGTTACTATTACTTACTATTACTAATATTATTACTATTGCTACTGAAACTAACTAAACATCTAGCTTCTAAGTGGAAGCCTCTTTGCACTAAATATTGTGGAAACACAACCAAAAATATTGCTTTGCTCCAAAGAGATCACAAAGTACGTAGCTGAGCAACCAGGCAGAGCATAATTTCAAGTCTTTCAAGGCTTGGTTGTTCTTAGAGGTTTTAGGATTCCTCAGGCCCCTTCCCTCCCACTCCTAGAGATTCACTCCCTTGCTTATATCTGGCTTAACAAGATACATACACCAACACATAAAATCCCGTGTACCTTTCTGCCTGTAGGTGACCCCTGTTACACACTGATACAATATTGTGATGCTGAGTGATAAGTAGAGAAATGAAACTGTGTGCTTAAATGTGAATAATTTCACTTTGACATAGATGTAATTTGGGATTTATTTTTCTTTCTTATGGGTAATCTTTACAATTCCTAGGGAGTTCTAGGCTGTTGCTGACATGTCATGAAACATACTTGCTTATAACATCTATTCCCATGCTAAGTAGATGGCATCCTCATGTTTTATATAGAAATCATTAATATTAGGTAATATTTCCACTCTTTGCTTTACATGAAATGTCTTCTTTGAGGCACTTTTGGTCCAATCTAGAAATGTTTTGGGTTATTCTCTTGTAGGGATGAACCCAGACCGCACCTATCCAGGCTGGTACAAGAATGTAATCTCTCTGTGGATCCTCTTTGGGATGGCCTGGCTAGCACTGGTTATCAAATTTTGCATCAACTTTCTAGAGAGCTCCAGTGACTTCTGTCAGTGCAACAAGAAGAGCACAGAGATAGCAGAAGACTTAATGGATGGCAACAAAAATAGTATGACGGGACTTCATGATGTGGAGATCTGCAGTGACGAAGACACAAAAGGACCAGATGAATCTCGCACCTACACAGCTCCGACAGAAGCACTCTAAAGAAGAAACATAATCTTGGTGTCTCTTAGGTTTTAGTGCAGCAGAGATGCACCACTTGGAAATGTGGGAATGGAGCTGCCTGACATTCACGTGGGGTGAAAGCTTGCTTATTGAGCTTGAAATGCTTCTATTCTGAACTGAGCAATGACAACAAAATATTTCATTTGCAATGCCACCAAGAATTACCAACGGGATTCTTAGCCAAAAGTAGATTTACAGAGATATTACCTACCCTCTAACCTCAATATATGAGGTAAACTTTGACATTCATACGCAACACTGGCTGCTGTCCTTTGTGCGCAGTTCTTGTTGCCCCTAATTATACATACGGCATTTTGCAAATACGACGACTAGAAGAGCAAATGCCATTTAATGCAGGAAACAAATCATATATTGCTAAAAGACTCAATGAAAAGCACTGTTTAAAGCCACGTGGCAGTCGCTGCAAATGTACTTCATCATCTATATGCTTGTGCTTGTCAAAGGTCGTAACTAACGTGCTTTTGTTCTGATTATTAGTACTTGGATGGCACTGAGGCAGAGCTTGTAGAGGTGCCTAATAGAAATAGATAATTCATTTTTTTAAAATAAATTCCTACATCGGATGTCCACTAATATTAAAAAGAGAGTAGGTAGTTAGGCTATTCCTTACCCCAGAACTTATATAGGGTCATCTGTTATAAAATATTATGTAGACCAAATGTCATCAGTTAAATGTGACAGTTCATTTAGGTAGATTTTTATTTTGCTGCATCTTGGAAGCCATAAAAGGAGGACTAGAGGCAGTTTGATGTGCCAGTGATTCCAACATTATCCCATGGCCAACAAGAGCTACTTTTATCTAGAAACAGACTGAAGTACCTTTAACTGTGATCAAGAGATGCTATTCTGATGAACTTCTTATGTCATAAATGAAGAGTGCATCTATTCTACCTATCATCTTTTATATGAGCACAACTATCTGTTCATCCGTGGAATGCCAGACCTGCTTATTTGGCATTTATGTCAATCATGAAACAGAACTGGTTTGGGTTTTTTTTAATTCCATTAAATTCTCAGAAACCTTACATCATTTATAAAGGCCCAACAGAGTCTTAACTCCTACTGCCATTTATATACCCATACTTAACCTTCTTATTTTCTTATTCCTGTTTTGCTACTTGCATCCTAGAGCATTAACTTTCAAAACTTGGCTGCAGCAGTAAACCAGAATGAAGTGTTTGGGGTGACCTTTCAGCTTCTGCATTAGACCAAGATTCCACATGGACAGTGGAGAAAATACTGAAAACACAGTCTGTTGGATTAGGGGACTCAGGAATTAGAAATATCCATAGCTGGATTCACAGAAATGCAGTGAGTGAAAAATTTACAATCTTCTGGAACATGTATCGTGAAAAAAGTATTTCCAGAGTAGGTCAGTCTGTGTGTTGATATGTGGTAGAACTGATTACAGGAGAAAATACAGGAAAGGAATCTGATGGATGAAATTTGGTCTGTTAGCCTTTTTGTCATCAGTCTTTTGCCAACTCCATAGTAATAAATGTTCTCTCAAATACTGTTTCAATTGACAGCAGAGATAAGGCAGCCAGTGGAAATCTCAAGTCATAGTTGGGAAACTGATGCAAAATAAATACATTTAAGTTTGTACCAGCTCTGTTCTTTGATGAGAAAGCTTAGCTTGAGAAGAGTTTCTTCTTTTCAATTTGAATGTCTGTTATATTAATCACATCTAATTTATATTCACATGTATTTGTAGCTTGTGGATGTGATATTTGAAAGTGCCTTAGAGGTTTGAGCACCCTGGTCCCACTGAAGTACAGACAGAGCTACATGCCTTACGACAGCTACTATACACTTCTGAGAGCTGAAAGGAAGAGGAACTTAGGAGTAGTCCCCCCAAAAAAGGCAAAACTAATACTTCTTCATAGATCTCGGTGCTTCTACTGTATGTCAAGTTTCAGCCACAAACCAAAGCATGTTGCTGAGTCTCAAGGTGACTCAGTATCTGCCCCAGCAATCTTTTCTGATTCACTTCCTTCCGCAGCTGTGCTGTTGTGTTACCCAGCAGCTTGCCACCAGCATCGTCCTGCCACTAACTGACAGGAGACACATCTCAACTGCTTGCAAGCCACATGTAACTCAGGAGCTACAGGTTGCCTGCTTGTGTCCTGGATCACCTAAAAAAGTATGAAATGCGTCAAATACCACCTCTGCTTGGGTTCTCTGTTACCAAATTAGCATGCTGTTGTTCATGAATATCTTTTTATTGACAGTTCCTCAGCTAGCTTTTGGTATGGACAACAGATACTATTGTGTCTGAGTCCCCACGAACTGCTGTGCCTCTAGTCATTCTGTTCTTTATAAAGCTGTACTGTGGTTAAATGACATGGATGAATTTGTTCCCAGAGGGATGAGAAGAAAGTGGAGTTTTGCAACATCACAAAAATATCATCACCGATATATCTACTCTACCAAAATATGAAAGGTTATCTGCTCAAGGGTAAAATAAAGAAAACAAAGGCATGATGCTGTTATCATTCTTGTCACAGCTGACTTGCAGTCTTCTGTAATCTGCATTGGAAAATTACAGATGCTCCTTGGGCTTTTTTTTATAATGTCTCTTCCTGTTCAGATAAGTGTGCAGTTTCCATTAGTGATTTTAGGTTAGGCTTTCACTGCTATTATTCTTCATTACTCAATTCTTCCCTATTATCCTGTTTTCTTCCTTGGGAGGAGCAGGGTCTGGAAACAGGTTTGGTTAGTAATGGTAGTTGTAAATATTTATGTAGTGTCAGTGTCCAGAGGCTTTTTCACAATCACATAGAGCATAATGTGCTTCTGACCTTTATACAGTTTCCCAGGAAATCAATCCCTTAAAGCAAGAAAATAGGCCTCTCTGTAGCTCCCCTACTCCAATGACAGGTCCTGGCCTTGGCTGCAGTATTTCTCATACTGGCTCTTTCAGCTAGTCTAAGAGAGATGTTTACCCCTTGGGGAGAGCTATGTCCAGAAATATGTAGTAAGATGTTACAGCAACATAGTACAGACTGCTCAGAACTGCACAGTTTTTAATAGTCTAGTTGACTACAGTATTTTAAGATCCCTATACTAGAACAAAAAAGCCCTTTTTCCATAATGTCTCGAAGTCAAAAAATCCAGGATGTCATTTTTCTCACAGTGGTGGGCTGATGAGATCTTATCATCCAACTGCTATCCCAGCTCAGTTTGTAGCTAGGACTGTTCAGCCTGGAGAAGAGAAAGCTCAGGAGAATCTCATCAATGTGTATAAATACCTGCAGGTATAAATATATGCAGTGTGAATAGGACAGAGACAAACTCTTTTTCAGTGGTGCCCCATGACAGGATGAGAGCCAGTGGGCACAAACAAACACAAGAGTTTCCTCCTGAACACCAGGAAACACTTTTTCACTATGAGAATGACTGAGCACTGGCACAGGTTGCCCAGAGGTGGTAGAGTCTCTATTGTTGGAGACATTCAAAAGCTGTATGGACATGGTCCTGGGCAGCCATCTCTAGGTGGCTGTGCTTGAGCAGGGGAGTTGGACCAGGTGACCTCCAGAGGTCCTTTCCACCATCAGCCATTCTGTGATTCTGTATTTCAAGGTCAAGCCATCCTCCTCCTAATGGTCCGTGGTCTGCCACTATCTCCAAACTATGTCCAGAAACATTCAGGTTGTACTCACATCAGGCCTGGTAGACCTGATTCTTCCCACAGAATAAATGGATTTTTCCAGTGTGAGTGAGATCAATGGGGTGGTCTATTTATGTAACCTTTTCTTATAAAAAATTACATAATTTTCCTTTATCCAGATAGCAACAAAGATTTAGGTTCCATTGCACTGGGCAATTTGTAGACAGTAATTCTTTTTCAGACATCTTACAATCACAGAACAGCTTTATACGATGGATGGTACGGAGAAACGATTAGTTGCAGGAGGAGGAGGTGTCTCCTCCAGATGTTTAGAGTGCATTGTGCTGTTCCAAAAATGTGCAATGATGCTTGATGTAACCTCCTGTCTGTGTTGTATATCTGCCTGCAAGTTCCAGCAAAAGGATTCAATGCTTCGTCTCTGACACACTTCAGGTAAGGTAAATCGTGCCTCACTTTAGTTTACCTTTTCTAAATTAGAGGCTTACATTGGTACTAATTGGCTACTTACCAGTTGAATCGGGGTGAAATTGTAATGTAATGTTGTAATATGAGCTTGGTACCTGATATCTCTGTAAATAGATATTCTGGCTAATGGAAGAGGGAGATGCAGTAAGAAGTCTGGTCTTTTTCAGTATTGTTATGCTATGGCTTAGGGAGCCACATGCTTGGTAGTGTCTCCCTTCCAGTAGTCCTGGCTGTGTGTGAGGTAACATCGGGGCAGATCAGTTTTGTGATTGCTATTGTGTAACTTTTTGGGTTTAGAAGTTTTCTTTTTAATTTTACTTTTTTTTTTTTTTTAATATCTCATGTAAGTATGTGGAAACTTACAGTTGAAATGGAGTTGAGTCTGAACATCTAGGCAACTATCCATCATGCTGCACAGTTCTGGGCAAAGATTCAAAGATTTCTCAGAAAGATGAGTGATTACAATGGAACAATATCTGTGCCTTTAAAAATTCTCATCCCTCAGGACTGAGATTCAAAGAGCTGTTTTGGGGTGTTTTTTTCAGAGATAAACTGATACACATATTTTAAGCTAGTACTAAGCAGGTAGAGAGGATCTCTGGTATCTCCGAGGTCAATGGATGTTGCAGTAATTGCTATGGAAAAGCTGTCACTGTTGTTGGGGGAGACAGAAGCAACGTGGCATTCAGAAACTGTGTACTGGGATAGGACAAAATGAACTTCAAGAAAACATACTAAAACTACGTTAAGATCTTCAACGCTGAACAAGATTTCAAAGGATTATTGTATTCTAAAGCTGCTGATGTTAGTATATGCAGATATGGTCTCCAAAACTTTTTATTTCTTTTCAAGTTTTGAGCTAAGGTATCTATATTTTTAAGGGAAGTTGTACAAGAAGACATTCGCAGTAAAAATTTGGTAGATCCATAGTGCTTAAGTCTAGGTAATAGAGCTGCCTCTTGGGGCAGAAGCAATGCAGTGTAAGTTAGAGAGGCTTTGAAACTGTTTTATTGTTCATGGTAACATGTAGCCTATTTTTTCTATGTTCACTGCTACTGACTTAAACTCACTGGAACATAAGGTTTTGTTTCTGAGTAACACAGCTTTCCAAAATCTCTAAATTAAAACAAGAGTCACAATCTCTAAATTAAAACAAGTGGCTGGAAAGCTGCCTGGCAGAACAGGACTTCGGGGTGCTGGTCAACAGCTGGCTGAATATGAGCCAGCAGTGTGCCCAGGTGGCCAAGAAGGCCAGTGGCATCCTGGCCTGTATCAGAAATGGTGTGACCAGCAGGACTAGGGAAGTGATTTTTCCCTTGTACTCAGCTCTGGTGAGGCTGCACCTCAAGTACCGTGTTCAGTTTTGGGCCCCTCACTACAAAAAGGACATTGAGCCACTGGAGCATGCCCAAAGAAGAGCAACAAAGCTGGTGAAGGGTCTGGAGCACAAGTCTTATGAGGAGTGGCTGAGAGAACTGGGGTTATTTAGTCTGGAGAAGATGAGGCTGAGGGCAGACCTCACTGCTCTCTACAACTACCTGGAAGGAGGTTGTAGTGAGGCAGGGGTCGCTCTCTTCTCCTGGGTAATTAGTGATAGGAGGAGGGGTAATGGCCTCAAGTTGTTAGGAAAAAAATTTTCACTGAAAGGGTTGTCAGGCATTGGAACAGGCTACCCAGGGCAGTGGTGGAGTCCTCATCCCTGGAGGTATTTAAGAAATGTGTAGATGAAGTGCTGATGGAATGGTTTAGTGCGGAACTGGCAGTGTTAGGTTAGTGGTTGGACTTGATGATCTTAGAGGTCTCTTCCAACCAGGGCTATTCTGTGATTCTGTGATCCCTGGAGGTATTTAAAAGATGTGTAGATGTGTAGCTTAGGGACATGGCTTAGTGGTGGACTTGGCAGTGCTAGGCTAACAGTTGGACTTGATGATCTTAAAGGTCTTTTCCAACCAAAATGATTCTATGATTCTATAAGAGCATGCTTACAAAAGCAAGCTGTAACAGATGAAAACAAAAAGGGAGGGAAAATCATAGGAAAGAAAACACAGAGAAGAGGAGAAGCCTATGGAGTTTGTTACTCATTCCTACGGAGCCTGTCTATCAAACTTGATTAGGTCCGTACATTTATTTTTGGTAATGCCTTTAAAAAACATCTCTTAAATAAATGAATTGGTCTGTATTTAGTCAGTGATTATGAAAAGGCTTCAGACAGCCATGTATCTGAGCGAATAGAAAGGACCAATGCATAAAGTCAGGGTTGTACAAATCTGCCACCAGGGGCCAAACTACTTTTCCTACTCCCACTTTCTTCTCTTAATGATGTTAACTTTAGGATCTCAGCTCTGGAGAGGGCTGAGATCTCCCCAATATCTGCACCGGATCTGATCTCCATGAGGGGAGCAAGGAGGTCCAGACTCTCAGATGACTTTCTTTTAGGTTGGTTGTAATTCACTGGAATTACAGTACAGTACAGCTGCAGCTGTACTCCAAACTCATTTCTCGTGTGGAGAATTTGAAGATTTGAAGGAATTGACAACACAAGATTTTCAGAAAAAACCTGAAGGATGGTGGTGATGGCTTCACACAAGATTGTTTTCCTTTTGAGACATCATTAGCTGCAGTAATACAGGAAGCACCATACTGCAATGAGTGACCCAGGGAACTGAGCAGGGAATAGTCTTCCCTGGGGATCTCTCTTGAGATCTAGCAACCCTGAATGTTATTGCTATTTGTTCCATGATACTGTCACCTTCTGAGCTCAGAACAGAATGTTTCAGCTGAGCAATGAGTTGAAGGCATAAGGATTAAATATGAGGGTATCTTTTCATGTGATGTAAAACATAATGATGACAACTAGTCATCACAGGAGAGTGTACTGTGTAGTATTCTTGTTATGACACTGGACTAAAACTTTGGAAAGCTTGAGATGTGTCACAGAATTTCTGCATGATATCACAAATAAGGTTATTTACCTCTGTATCACACCCTATGTAATCTCTAATTCTTAGGGTAACAGTGCAATATTCCCTACTGTGCAGGGAGTAGCTAACAGTGGGATTCACTAAAAAAAGAAATGCCAAACAGGTGGACAGGACCACAGTCTTACTCAAGTATAGTGAAGTGTCTTTGTCTGGACTATGTCCAGATTTTAGCTGTAAAGCCAGTGCTTTGTCCTGAAAAAATTATATGAAGTGCTTGGTGCTCATATCTGGGAAGGAGGGACCCATTTTCAAGTGTCCACTCTGATTCAGGTAGGGCAGGCCAGCAGCATGACATGAATGCCATCTACCTAAGGTTCATGGGCAGGCCATCTCAGCCACTCTTGAAGCTGTTTCACCGCTCATAAATTATTAACTTGGCCATGAGGTGGAGAACTATAACCTACCCTCTCTCGGTTGATGAATCACTGCATGTGTAAACCTTTATGTGGATTTAGTCCTTTGTGAATGACTATGATAGGAAGAGAAAGAATAGTCCAGTGCTGGGATAGCAGTAGCCAGCGGTGTGATGAATTGCTATCACAGATATTGTCGAGTTAGCTCTTATGGGTCTAGATGCTTGTTGGTTCTCAGGCACTATAACACCTTGGTATTAGATGGACTTGTCCTGTAGTGGAGCCCTTAGCTCTAAGAAAGGTAAGCATATTCCCCATATAATGTATAGGAATGCTTAGATACATAACAGGGAAACCTCCTGTGTTCTTGAGCAAGGAATTGTCCATGTGAGCTTGCAAAAACAAACAGACATTAAAAGAGCAAAGGATAGATGCAGAAATGTCTGGCTGACTCAGAGAGGCACCTGTTTCCACACAGCACTCAGCCATTATTCCTTTGGCAGAGGCAGACATCTACATGTGAATTTTCTGTTCGTGGAAACCCAACAGAGACACCTCAAAACAGCCAGCAGCCAAATGGTGAAGGAAGTCACTTTGGTCAAAGCAGTGAAGATTCATATTTCTGTGTGATTAAAATTAAGGGATTTAACTCTGTAACACAGGAACAAGCCCCAGGCTAAACCGAAGTTAGTCTTTCTCATCCTCCTGAACTAAATATTTGTTGCAGGAATAAAAAAGCATAGAGCCAGTAGTTGACTCTATAGCTCACTTGTGAAGGCTGGGGGATGTGAAAATATGATGTTTAGAATCCATTCCCACAAATATTAAAACAGTTACACCAAGTGGAAGAACTGTACCTGCAGAGACTGAAAAAGACTCAAGTCAAGTTACCTAGCAGCTCCAGTTCCAGAGGAGCAGAGGCTTCAAATCCTGGCTCCAAATCCCAAGTGAGCACCTGCTGAGTAGCTAGTAGCAATTTGGGGAAGGTCACTAGCCCCTAGTGGGGGCTGAATTGCCACTGGAGAGCCCTGAGGATGCCAGGTATGGTGCAGAACTGCAGAGCATGGTTAAGCTCTGTTGAGCTCAGTTAAGTTACATCAGACCTGAATGATCCGTTTTAAAGGATGTAGCTGTACATACAGCTGGAACAACTGTGCAATGCCATTACACAAATAAATGACGTGCAGAAAGAAAGCCAAACTGTGGGTGGGTGAGCAAGTTTCTCACCTATAATCTTCCACAGCGTTTTCTTTGCAATAGAAGGGAGCTGTCAGAGACTGCCAATAGGAGCTGTGTCTCTCAGCCTTGCCCTCCCTTATCAGCAAAGCCAGCTGATTAAGCAGGGTCTGGTGTGACTGACCTTAGGTCTGGTTTGAGACCTGCACAGCAAGCTGTTGATTTACTAACAAACACAGGTACTAACTTTGAAGTTTGCAGCCTTAGATGCCTTCACTCAGATGGTGAGGGTTACTTTAGGTCTTGGTTTACATGTCTGTTAACTCACTGTACAGTTCAGCAAGTTGCTGTGGGTCAGGGCACTTCTAACCTGAGGCACGAGGGATGCTGAAACATATGCACAGGCACACACAGTGGTACACAATAAGGTAGGAACAGGATTTTGAATGCAATAGGTTATGTATGTGAGAAACAGTGAAGTACAATAGGGGGAAATATAGGATCATGTTGTAGGAACGTGTGTTTCTGGAGTAATTCAAACCTTATCTCCACAAGGAAGTATTTGCCAGTTAACTTCATTTGGTATCGCTATACCAGGAAACCCTCTTAAGAAGTATAAAGCTCATATTACTTTCCCCAAGGAAATAACAGCTTATCTTTTGGAAAAACTGCTGTATTCACTCTCTGGACCAGTACAGTTAGGTTGGCAAATGTTGCAAGGAGGAATAAGACCTCTCTTTCACTTTTCTGTAATTCAACTTTGCCAATCATAAAATTGAATTAGTGTTCCTTATTCTGTAGGTCCCAGAAACAGAGAGAAGTCACTACTTAAGACTTACAGGATATTTTCAGAAATAAGATCTCTAATGCACTCCACTAATGTGGCAGAGTGCTGTTAGCACCCTGTGAGCACCCACACAATCCTTTAAACTAGGTGTTGTTTCTAGGCAGTGGGAGCATCGATGCAGTTCTTGAGGAAAGTGAGACATGGTCTGTGTGACTGCCAGTTTCTCAAAGGTAATCTAGCTCCCATTTCTGTGGGAAAAAATGTCTGAGCACACCTGAAGCTTCATCAGGCACGTCATGCTAAGCTCGAGCCAGTGCCTGTGGCTGTGGGTGTGCAGTCCCGACTGGCAAGTGAAAGGTAGCTTTGGTAAAACCTTTTGGTGTACAAGAAACCCAGGGAATTGCTGTCACTGCACAGATACCACAGGGCAGTTCCAGCCTTCTCTTATCCTGTCCATCTCTCAAATCTTGTTTCTGCTTCTACTGTTCTTTAAAACGCTTAGTTTGACTGAAAAGGGCACTGTAATGTTGCAGATTGATTTATGTTAAAGATTAGGCAAAGAACTCGTCTCACCCAGTGTTAGGCATCTATATAATTTAATCAAAGCTGCTTCAAGGATTTGATTTCTCTGACCCATTTCTAGCATAAGATGAGTATCACCTCAACAGTGTGTATGTCTTTCAGTTGCTTGTATAGGAGGCCTCAGCATCGTGCACATTAAGAAGTTGGATGAATCACATCCTAGAGGTCTTTTCTCGCCCTGCATCTAGCCTCTGATTATGCTTCTGTGTTGATGGAAATAAAGCAATCACTTTTGCTTTTATTTTAGGTCAGTTTCACGTTTTGGTTTTCAGGCACTTGGCAGCTGTGTAATGTTTGGTTTGCAAACACTCCCAGGGAAGGGCTCAATCCAAGCCAATTATTTTCTCTACAAAGAGATAAGAACTCAAACATTTTTCTTTACTTTCACATTTTGTAAAACAGTTATTTGGTTTTCTACCCCAAAATGTAACATTCAGGTTCAAACTGCTTATTCCTATACCCTTCATATGTTTAAAGATTTCCTCTTTCCACACTTTGCCCTGGAGTTTTATGTGGTTCTGTGCTTGGTTTCGATGGAGGTGAAAGTTTTTTTAAAAACTCTTTTTTAACAGCACAGTCATTTTGGGAGCCAGAAAAGGCATGGACTTGTCTACCCCATGCAACACAGGCACATGGACTAACGCTGACCTATTCCTACCTAAGCTGGTACATCTGAATGATGCACAGCAGCTCTCTTTGGAGAAACTAGCTTTGGTTTAAAACCAGCAGGCTTCCTTGGAAGGAAGGTGCTGTGCTACACTGCAGCTATCATGCTGGTGCTGCTAGCTGCAATGCTGCTGAATTAGGTGTCTCTATGCCCATATTCTGCTGTGTTGTAGACACATCAGCAGCCATCACTTGACACTGCTGTCCTGCTCTGGCAGGGGGATTGGACTAGATGATCTTTTGAGGTCCCTTCCCATCCCTAACATTCTGTGATTCTGTGATTACCAGTCAATGGAGAATGCTGTTCTTAGGAGCCTCCAAAGAGGAATCATAAGGAGTGTTTAAAGCCAGCACTGACTGTAAATTTTTTATAAAAGCTGTTTTCCTATTGAGATGTTCTCAGTTGAACTGCAGATCCAATCTGCATGCTTCCTCCCCTTCATAAAAGTCTAGAGATCAAGATATAGTAGAACACTATACGCCAGATACTTGATGGGATAAATGAGCATATTGTGATTAAAGGCAGTGAATCATATTATCAAACTACGTAGATTTGTACAGAATGTAGGCCCACAGTCACACTTTCAACTGGAACTGAAAGTTAACTTGTAAATGTAAGAGAATTAGGTAATGGGTCAGTTAGAGTTGTCCAGTCTTTCTCATACTGGAGGTCAGGTAGAAGCTCTGGGCTCCTTCCACTTAAGCCCCAAGTCAAGAATAGTGGTGTCTTATATGTTCCTGGTGCAGGAGGGACACCTATGATTTCCACTCACACTTTTCCTTCTCCTTTGTGGACATAGCATCTGCTACATCCCTTGAAGCAAAAGAGACTTGCTGTGACACGAAGCAGGCACTGGATCTGGACAAGACAACTAAACTGTTTGAAATAGTTTGTTTGGTCTGTGCTGTTGTTCGAGGAATGTTTCATGTGGGATATGCACATTCTCATTTGCACAGTATAACCTAAATATAGGGGTGCTCGTAGGCAGCCCAAGAACACTTCCAACCCATTGGTGAGTCCATCTATACCCTGAGCAGTTTCTCTTTTTTAATCAAGTGGCTTTAAATTATATATTTTTCTGACTATATAATTCAGTACCCAGCTGGACAAACCTGACTTGTAATGTTGGTTCCACCAGTCTCCCTGAGGGCAGGAATATGAGTTACAGGAATATATCTGTTCTGATTCTTCCTTAGTTTTCTATGTTCCCTATAGAGCCCCATATCTGTTAAGCATGGACTTCTGCATAGGATAATGAAGACTGAGGAGAATAAGGCCTGCTGGCTATCTCCCTATGGATAAGAAAGACATAGCAATTCTAGTGCCACCAGAGATGAAGAAAGCAGTTGAGAAAGAATCACCTCAAAGATAACACCATCAGACACCAAAAGCAAATAACGTCATCTGCAGGGACTAACTTTTTTGTTTTGCAATAGATGCATTAAATGGTTTAACCTCTTCTATTTCTTTAGCTAAAATGTTTTCAGTCTTTTTCTTTAAAGATCATTTTCTTCACAGTTTTGGATAATATCAAAATCAATATGTTGGGCTGGTTTGATTGTTGCCACACTAAACAGCAGACATCTGGCATTAATGGAAGGTGCCAATTTAATTGGAAAGTTCTAATTTTCCATTTCCTGGATCTGTGAAATGTGATTTTAAATATAAATGAGAGTCAGACCCAAGGGGATGATCCAGATTGATTCATTTAAATTAACATCAGTGTCCGAGTGGATGCTCTTGTATCAGTTTCTAAGTAATTTTTAAGATGGATAGATTGGGAAGCAGACAGATAGATGAATGAGCAGGTTAGGGGGTGACACGTGAGCATAGTGCAGAAGTCATGGTTACCTGAACAGAAAAGAGCACAAAAGGAGCAAGCTGCTGGATACAGGGGTGCCAATTAAACCACAATGGGCAGTGGTGGTTTTAGATCCATCCCTCTTCTCTTGATCAGCTGACAAAAAGATAAGGGATGTCCCTGGGGCCAGAGATAGGTAGGGCCCTGTCCCTCTCCTGAGATTTCAGCTATGGGAAGCGCTGAGAGGTCCCTCACTTGACACATCCTCTGCTTTGCAGGGGGAATGTCTCTCCCTCAGGGCAGCCCAGGCCTTACAGAGCCATACAACAGCTGAGGTCCTGAAGGTTGTGCAGAGGATGCCCTCTGTAATGGGAGTCTGGTAATGGTAGAGCAGCTAGTCAGAGGCAGGGCAAAGTAATGGCAGTGGCAAAGTGCACTGAAGTTGATGAGGCAGAGTTTACAAGTAGTATTAAGTGAAGGTGTGCAGCAGCATTGTCCAGCTTTAAATGATGCACATTATCCAAGTTGTAAAATCCATAGTTTTCCTTTGAATGGCTTCCATGCAACAGCCACTAACATGCCTGTCTTTGCCGTCTGCTCCATTTATTGCTGCCAAGCTCAGGCCTGCTGGTATCTCACTGCTTATTGTTACTGGTCTCAGTGGCTCTGAAACAAGGACAAAACACCCTGTTTGTTGGAGCAGGCATCTGAGAAAGGATTTTCCATTACCTTCAATATTACTGTCTTTCCTCTCTCTTTATAGATAAGCTTTTGCAGCCTTGCAGCAGAAAGGTTTCATGATCCAGGCTTTTCCCCATCTCTGGTGGGAATTTCTTGATACTCTGGGATGAGAGGGGTGCTTATGAGAGTCAAGTTGTCTTGTATTCGGTTTTATTACCGTAAGGTGATTTGTGAATGCTGGGCTATGCCTGCCCTTTCATTAGCACAGAGCTGCCCGCAAGAACTGGCCTGTATGGTGTTTGTACTGTTGTTTGCGAACACCAAATTATGCATGCGTTGATTTATTATTCCTGGGTCACTCATGCATACTTGCACAGAGAAGCCAGATATCAATTTGGATCATACCTTCTGTTGTATTTAAACCTACACCAAAAAGATCTGCATTCACACACTAAATCTCATCTTTTTCTTTGTCCGCATTACCTGGGGCAGAACATGTCTTGTGGTAACCTCAGAGGTGAGTTGTAGGAAGATGAGTGCAAAACAGTGAACAGGGTGGTTAGCTGGTAGTTTTATAGGTCTGGATTCTGTTGTCTGTTTTCATTTTGACCTGCTGCTTGACCTTGGGACCTGTCTTTGTTCATCTTGTCAATTCAGATTGATGGGTTTCACTCACAGTCTGTACTGGATGTAAGTACTCAAGGCAATCAAGGTTTCGGGGTATGTCTCTGTTGCAGTCTTAAACTGTGCTCTTACCTGTGTATTTGCCTAATCCCCATACTGTGTCTGCAGAAAAATCTTTCTTGTATGGCTTGGATTAAGTGATAAAGCTAAAGGTATTCCCAGCTGCTAATCAGTGGATTCCTGAGAATGGCTTTTGTTATGTATTCTTGGGTTGACAAGAACTCTTGGCTAAATTAATTTGTATTTCAGAACTCCTCCACACCACCACTACCCTGCAGGGGAGCACAGTAGCTGCTGGTTGCATCCAAGCAGGAGCCAGGGAAGCACAGCAGGCAGCAAAATTATTTGTAAGATACATAGCAGTCTCCCATTTCCTTGCAAGCCATGTAACCATCATTGTCCAGTTATTGGCCAGTGTACCTCACTCGAGTACAGAAGTGAGGAGTCCTGGTGTGGCTGGCTCTGGGGATTTCCAAGCTATCTCCCTTTCAACTGCCCCCTCTCACTCGCAGGAAGGTTGGAGGTGCTGTGCTAGGGCAGGAAACTTGCAGAGACCTTCTGAGACCTTCCCATCAGACCACGACCCACCCCACAGGGAGTCTTTTCCTAATTTGTAGCTCATGTGTGTTATCTAATATGATAGATAGGGAGTGGAACATCTCCCTTATGAGGAAAGGCTGAGGGAGCTGGGTCTCTTTAGCTTGGAGAAGAGGAGACTGAGGGGTGACCTCATTAATGTCCATAAATATGTAAAGGGTGAGTGTCATGAGGACGGAGCCAGGCTCTTCTCAGTGACATCCAATGATAGGACAAGGGGCAATGGGTGCAAGCTGGAACATAGGAGGTTCCGCATAAATACGAGGAAGAACTTCTTCACAGTGAGGGTAACAGAACACTGGAACAGGCTGCATAGAGAGATTGTGGAGTCTCCTTCTCTGGAGACATTCAAAACCCACCTGGATGCGTTCCTGTGTGACCTGATCTAGGTATTCCTGCTCTGGCAGGGGGATTGGACTAGATGATCTTTTGAGGTCCCTTCCAATCCCTAACATTCTGTGATTCTGTGTAATTTCTTCAACCATTAGCAAAGAAATCTACTGGTTTGATATGAAGGCCTTTTATCTCTCAAACTTTGGGATAGCTGAGTGTGTCAAAAGTTAAAGCTTTCACACCGTCTAATCCATGACTGGTGTTGGTTTGAGTCTTATTTCTTGGCAAGGTAGGACAGAAGTTACTGCCTTTCCATAAATTTCTTAACACTCCAATAATATTTAAGAGACTAAGATTCATCACGCTCACTACTATGCAGGTTTCTGTCTATAATTATTGCTGGCAAATATCAAGTATTTTGTGTCTGAAAATTAATGGGTTTGCTGCCCCTAATTTCTCTACTAGTGTGTGAGGTTACTTACTTGCCCTGCTCCAAAGCTGTGATAGTTGATGACAATTTTGCTAATGAGTTGACATGTAGGAAGACCCACCTGAATCCCTTTATCTGTCCACAAACATTGCTGTTTCCTGACACCATTAAGTAGGGGCATAAATAATTCAAGATATGAATCTGACCATTGATGTGTTCTGTCCACGAAACAAACATCTGTTATTCACCATAGTAAATGAATCACTCTTTTTCAAAGTAATTTGCCCACTGGATTATAATTTAACCCTTAGCCAGAATGTGAACCAGGAACCTGAACGATGACCGGACAGTTAAGGAAATTAAATGTTATTTCCTCATTCCTTCCAAGTGGTTGTGCAGAAAATTGATACTGTAGCTTTTGTTCAGCTTTTGTATTCTCTCTTAAACCCCTCTCCCTTTCCTGCTCCCAATCAGAGTTTGTGCGGTACTACTAACACCATCAAAAATAACAGCATTCCAGGACTGCTTCCACAGAAAAGGGTGGAGAGCCCAAACCCTTTACCTTAGAGGTAACTGGCTTCTGAAGAGCACATTGGCAGAGCATGGCAAATTGCACATGGATTGGGTTGCTAGGTTCTTCCAAGAAAGAAGCATATTTATGGAACTGTCATCAGATGCCTTGCATTTTGTGAGTGCTTGGAATAACTAAAGGTTAAAAACAAAATCTGGAAACTCAGATCATGCTAGCTGTAATTCTGTTGACATCCATGGGATTAGGACTGAGGTTGCTGTTTCTTGTCTTTTTCTAGGTCACAGAGCCTTTTATAGCTGTGATAATTAAGCCACAGATCAGTTCTCTGAATTGTTTTTCATCACATTTATGCATTGAGTCCAAGACTTCTGTTAAACTAATTTTCAAGTTAATGAGAATTCATTTTATTTCTTTATTGTCTCTGCTGCAAGTCTGCATTATCTCCTGGGAGACTGGTTTAGCTGTAAGTGACTTGAAGGCCACAAAGTCAATTCTACAAGTAGAAGACTTAGAAGTCTGTCTCTGTGACAGTTCTTCCAATCTTAAAATATTGCTTACTCAACAGTGTTTTTCAAAGACATATGATACAGCTTTCTTTAAAGAGAGATGTTGTGACATTTTTTTAAAAAACTTTAGCCTACTCCCATGCCTTAAGAACCCTTTTCATTCTGCTTTGTAGGTCAGATCAATTCCAATACCCAGACAAGCTGGCCATGGGAAGAAAATCACTCATTAACCTCAAACTAGACCTAACTGATGTGATTTTTATTTACAATGATGTCAATGAAAATGAAATTACAATTGGGTGATGTTACAAACACCTGGCAGAGGAAGTGGCATAGAGTGAGATTCACCCAATGTAGACATTCACATCTGAACGAGGTACTAAGTGCCCCTGATAATAAATGGAGATGAAAAAAAAAGGTATGCCTAGGGCATGATTCATTTCATTCCTAAATTGCTGGTGAAAAGACCGCAGATAAATCTCACTATAAAAAGTACCTCTTTCCATTAGCTATAAAGTGAGTTTAGCATGACTACCTCAGATAGAAATTCACATCATAATCATCAAACATTGATGAGATAAGCTCTCTTAAGAGGATGAGATCCCACAAAAGGTGAGTACAAATGTGGAGATCACTGTGTGAAGTGAACTCGTGCCAGAGCCCACAGTCAGAAGAGAAAGTGTTTGCAGGATGCTGGAGAAGTTGCTACTTGCAAGACCCACAGTCAGAAGCTGTAGTGCCTGCAGGAAGCTGGCACTTAAAATGCCAATAACAAGATTTGCAAGATATTTGCTAGAAAAGCAAGGTGTAGCATAGGCTGAAGGGGCTCTGGTTATCCACCAAGTTTGTTATTTGAACAAGAACAGAGGTCAGCAGGATAAGGCTGTGGAGGAGCCTAGCAAAAAAAAAAAAAGCCCTTTGGTCAGACTAGAGCATGTTTACAAGACTGATACACCCAGCCTGTAAACGCCTCCGTGTCAGAGGTGCAGGCAGGAAAGCCCTGTGAACACTTGCATGTGTGAGGATGTGATGTTCCCTGTATCATATCAGTGACAGTTTTTGTTCCCTGTCCACACTATGAGTTAGTATTATTCCAAGGGCTCTCGGACAGCCTGAATGGGATTTGAGGTTCTCATTGTTTCTTATGCTCCAGACTGCTATTTCCATCTCTCCATTCCCTCCATATCCCAGGTTTCAATGTCTGCTCCATACAGTGATTTCTGTGTCCCAGAAAGAACAGATAGCTAGCAAATATTTCATCTAAAAGGAAGCTCCTGGACTTTCTCCTTGGAGAACAGAAAGCCCCCATTTGTAGTCACCATAGCTCTGCAGACAGCAATGGCTGTTACATTTGGGAGGCTGAATAGGTGCTAGTGTAGCTAGCTGAACTCCTACTCTTCCATGCCACAACTACAGTGCTGGCATCCAAGGTACTATCTGCCTGCACCCACGTTAACAAGTCTGAAATTAGTTCAAGCACTGCTACATGAGTTTCAGTGACTACAGCTCAGGTGTGTGCCTAGGTTGCTACCTGTAGGTTTGCAGATATTGTATGGCCTGGCAAAAGAGCAGGAGGTAAAGTCACAGGGACAAGCCAAGTTCTACTGGTGAAGCACAGCTCTGCTGATAACACTGCATCGACACAAGAGACTTCTGCTGGCATGGCCATCTCGTTCAGGGACCACTGGTCTCCAAGTCCTGACACACTAGGCAGAGGTCTAGGGCTGAGATCTGGCTGTCAACTGTAGTGGTTCAGTAACCTAAATAATCTTACCCAATGTTTTCATTACCGGTTTGAGATGAGTTCCTCTGATATTCCAGAGAAATCTAGCTACTTTAGCAGGCCTTTTATATACCCACATAAGGACAAGAGTAGTTAAGAGGCCAGAAACAATCTAAGCCAGTAGTTCCCAAATGCTGGATTTATGAGCCATGCTGTGAAAGTGAGACCTGTTACAAGGTTTGCCATGCAAGCAGAGAAGTGTCTGCTGCAGCTGTTCCCATGGAGAGAGATGAGCATGGTGCCAAGCACACAACGCGACTCGTGAGCCAGCTGCAGACCATGCTTTGGGGTCCTAGTCAGCAGTTTTGGATGCCATTTTGGAACACCAACGTATAGTGCTTGGTATCCTGGAGTTCTGACCCCTCACTCTGAGCTAATTGCTATATCAAGAAAAAAAGAAAAAAAAAGAAAAGCAGCAGATCAAACCCTGCATGTATTTCTTAAGAACCCTTACTTTAGTGAGAGACTGTTAAACACTATGAGAGACTTCCTGAGCAGTAGAGAGATTTGTCTGTTAACAACAACTTTATGAAATGTTCATTATCACCACCTACCTACCAGGGGAGCTAACAATTTCCCACCCTTTTTATTCTTAGTTGCACATTATACCCTCTTAATAACATTTTAAAAATAACTGCAGGAAGAACTGAATCACACATAATTTGAACAATTAGAAGTGACAAGCTGTTTTTCTCATCTAGTAAAATATGCCCATTTGGCATACTTTGCTGTCTAGCAGAGCTCTTTTATTCACATGACTCCAGTCTCTAAGGAAGACAAGCTATTATTGTTATTCCATTGAAGAAATGGACATCTGTGCTTTCAACAAGATTAATATATTGAACGCACAAGAGTTATTTTATAGACTCTGAATTTATTGTTATGAAGCAGACCCGTGAAACTGAAGACATGAGGCCAAGCCAAGTGAGTCTTGTGAAAGGCCTCCCTCCTTGGTCCACAGAGTTGGCAAGACAAAATGAATCAGCCCTCCTGCATGTACCATCTCCTGTTTATAAACTAGGCCTTGTAACGACATTTGGTCATCCACTTAATAAACCTTTAAGCAGTTTGAGAAGGTGATGCACTCCATGTCAGAGGTGGTACAGCCATTCTCTAGACCAAACAGAGGCCCTGAATTGAGGATGTTCTGCAGAGATCTTCATGCCAGCCAGAGATTTTTTTCTTTCCATCTGTGAACAGTCACGTTCAGATATCTTACTGACCTACCAGGCAAGCTGAAAGTCAGAACCCACAAATGGGTTTGCAAAGACCCAAGTGCCTAAGCATGCTTAAAGCCTAACTCTCTCCCTGGAGACCTCCATAAGGCATAGCCTCAAGCTTCCATATCACTTTTAGAAATGAGTCACTTGTGTCTCCTTTCTAAAGGTGTGTGCCTAAAATGGCAGGTAAGTGGTTAGTGGATATTTCAGAAGACCTTTCATATCTAACTTCTATTGAATCAAACAACTGTCAGGTGACTTGATGCTTTGAAAAATTCTGGAAAGAAGATTTCTATAGCTGAATACATTTATGTCTTTGGCCTCTGTTACCCCATAAGTGAAATGAAAGTGATCGTAATGGCCCATTTCCTTGGGGACAATGACAAGATATTGCTAGGAAATAAAGAGGTCTTGAAGTGCTGGGGTCTGAACCCCAAGCCCTGAATTAAGGTTGACATATGGGTGGTTCCCACAGCCCTTCAAAAGGAGGGGATGAGTTTGCCTTTTGGCTTTCCTCCAAGGTGTGGCCGGTCTTGCAGGGAGAGCCCTCGGGTAAACAAGCCCCAGGTGCCCTGCATTTTGATACCGAGTGCCAGGTGTCCTGTTTTGGGGATAAAAGCTGGGCCCACTTGCAGGAAGGGTTGGAGAGTCTGTCTGTGGAGTGGACGCACTTCACAGAGTTTCCTGTTGGGGAAGGACCTCCTGACTCCTCATGCAACTGGATCGCAGTCAGGTCTGGCACATTCAAACGCGGGCTTTGTGGGGAGGCAACATGGGGTTACTTCTGTCATATGTAACTGCCTTGTTCTCCTGGTTGTCTCCCATTTTCTCTGTGGGTTATCTCGTGTCTGTTTGTTCCATCTATTATGAGCGATACTGTGTCATTCCTGGGGTCGCTGGGGTTGATGTCTATTATTTGTGATCTATCTGACTTGTTTGTACCCCCGGCGATCCCCTATATTCTGAGTCCTTTACGTGAAATAGAACTTACTGGATTGTTGTTCTGCTGCTGGCTGTGTCTTTTGTACTGGGCCTACTAATTGGCAAAACAGGTCTGCAGCATGAGCACTGCTAAAGAAGGTTAAGTAGAGCTGAGGGAGGCGATCTTGTAATAGGGAAAAGAGAAGGCAGTGAATTGAAGCATTTCTTTTTACTGGAACCTTATTTCTCATTTCTGCATGCAGGTTGCCTTCTTCCTTTCACACATCTCTGATCTTCTTTGCTCTGCTCTGCTTGTCCCACCTGCCACATACACATACATCTCATCCCACCCTCTTGGATGGTAATGCAAGGTTAATTATCCAGTAAGAGACAGCATGACTCCTTTCTTCTATCCCTCTGGGCACTGACAGAGTGCTCATACTAGGAATTTCAGGACGTGAAAAATGCTGCCTATTTGCTACCAGTAAATCCCATTCTTTTCTGCTTCATCCAAATACTGTTTTTCTTCATCTTTTTTCTAGAAGCAAATCAGACATTTTGCACTCTATTAGCAGAAAAGCATTGTCTAGTTCTTAAAAATGTCATGTTTTTTTCCTGTCCCTTTCTGTCCCTTGAGGCTAAGTAATCCCTTGTGAAAAATCTGACCCTAGTATGATGGAACTATAAGCTCAGAAGAAATCAGTAAGTGTCTGTTTGCCCATGTGCCAAACAAATCTGAATAAAGCACATCAAAAAGATAAAACTGATCCATTTCTGTGGTCCCAAAGGGAGAAAGCTCAGTGCATTGCTGTGCTTCCTTGCATAAGCTATAGTTACTACAGAACAGGAGATCTGCCTGGTATCTAGAGTTTCTTCTTTTCCACAAAGCATTAATCTTATTCGTCTTAATTCTTCACCGAGGAAATCTTTGTTTGGTAGTCCAACCGGTAATCCTGTTAGTAATTTGGTTCTGTAATGTAGTAGAGCTGAAACCATGAAACACTGATGAACCTTCACTCTTACTGGGGGCAATGAGAACTGATTACTTTGCAGGATGAGACTGCAGAGAATTCATTCCATCAATTATAATTTTTCCCCTCAGCATCAAGTAGTTGTTGTTTGGGGGTTTTTTTGTTAGTAGTCATAGAATTCTAGTCTTTTTAGCTATGAGAAAGTGTATTGAAATGCAGATGAATTTTAAGTGAGGTGTTTGGGAGAGGCGGGAAGGGGGACTGCAGAATTTGCATCTGCAAGGAACTGGCTGCAGGAATGGGGAAATGAAGGAGGTTACACGCAGTTGTGGAACTGCAGAGACTTCGAAAGTAATGCTTTGTACAGCAGTTTGATTCTCAGTCTAGTCACTGAATGTGTGTGGGAAGCAACCCTCTGTGAGGCAGCCACACTGACTAGGTATACCTGCCTCCAGCAAGGAATATATGTTAGCAACTCTGTTATCACAACTGTTAACAGGAACGATCAAGGCAGTTTGCCTCAGGAGCACCCTTTTGGACAATAGTGGCCTTCCTGCCCTCTCTTCATTTGAAGCAAGTCATAATTTACAGTTATACCAACAACAGTCACTGCAGCCCTCAGGCAACTGGCTTACAATTCCAACTAATGCACAAAGGACTGAGCGAAAGCTACACCCATTCTCTACCATATATATTCTACAAATGGCTTCAACTGGTGACAAACTCTACATGAATTCCCGTGTCATATTTCTAATCTAGGAGGTAGCCTGCACAGGACTGAGAAGTCAGTGTCTATTGCTTATGGACTTGCAAATGACTTACGATTTTGTGGGATAACCTAAACACTGAAATCCATGGCACAAATTATCTTGGGTTCAGTCTCCATTGAATCCTAAGAACTTGTGCTGGTGCAGCTTTTGCTTACCTTCTGATCCCTATTGCAGCCACACGGTCAGGGTTGCGCTGAGAAACCTGCTTGTCCCATGCAGACGGGGGCCATCTGCCCTGAGCCATCAATTTGGGTCCCAAACAGACAGGAGGGTGCCAAATTCACAAACCTGGAAAAGCTCACTCTACAGCTGTTATGAAACATCTGTGTTTTCTTTTTGTGTTGAGCTACGGTCTGGGGAATGAATTAAGAGTTGTTAGGTTTGTAATTTTTTTCCCCTGTATAATGGGGTTTTTTTTATGAATTTGATTTAAAAAATGGGAAATATTTGCTATTCTGTGAGAAATAATCTGACCAGTAGCAGCCCAGCAAGAGACTGGCTGTTTGGGTTCATAGCTCTCCTTTTCTAAAAACATTCACATTCACTGCCTTCTGCTTTCTTTTCTCTCACGAAACTTTTTTATTGAAATTATACCAGAAACAGTCCAGATTTTCAAAAGCAAAAATTTATTACAGAACTTGGACACCCAAACCTCTCCTTGAAAAAGCATTGCCAGCTCAAAACAATCCCTAGCAGAGCAGGAGACCTGGTAATGGGGGACCTGGAAAAGGCTGAAGACCTCGTTTCCTTCTTTTCCTCAGTCTTCACTGTCAACATGTGCCTTCAGCCTCTCGAGCTGCATGCCTTGTGGCAGAGATTGAAGGAGATAAATATTGCTAATGCTAGGGGACAATTAAGTCAGAGACTGCGTAAACAAATGCATCAGCATAAGCAGGGGGACGTGTACAAGTCCTTGGGGTGGGATGGCGTGGATCCAAGGGTTGTGAGGGAGTTAGCTGGTCTTATTGCAAGGCCACGCTCTATCGTATTTGAAAGATTATAATTGGATAAGGTCCTCAATGTCAAGAAGAAAGGCAAATGTCATACCCACCTCCAAAAAAGGCAAGAAGCAGGATCTTTCTTAGCAAGAAGCTTGCCAGCAGGACAGTTACCTCAATTTGGTATTCATGATGCTGCACGTGGAGAACTGTGTCAAGCTTATAGGAGGGAGTCCAGCAGAGTAGTAATCAGGTAGTCTGGTCAGATGGCCTCAGGCATGCCTTCCAGCCTGAATTAGTCTGTGGTTCTGTGACTCTTGAGTGTTAGGGCTGAAGAGTCTTTCGTGCTCTCTTTCCTGTGTGTATTCCCAAAGACTAAAAGAGGAGACAGTCAGGAAAGTATACATAACTGTTAAGTCACAAAATAATTCCCTTACTCCATTAGAACAAACAAGGAAAGTAAAATACTGACTTAAATGGACCAGATTATTCTGTTCTTACCTCAATGTTGTTTGGAGGGTTATGATTCCAGGTGAAGAACATGGATACTATCACCTGCTATAAAAGTGAGAGCCTTTTGCAAAGCACCTTCTGGCTTTTTAGCAGTAGTCTAAATTTGTTGGCAATGACTGGAATTTCTTCCAGTGTCTGAATGCTTGCAAATGTAAGGAAGTCCGAAGCAATGCTGCTGATGACTCGGTGAGGAGATCGTGACTTCTAGTGTGTGGAATGCAGTATCATCTGACACATGTGTGTGCTGGCCTTCTGCTGGGAACCTCTTTTCTTGCAATCCCAACATTGCATTGCATCATCAGTCAAAGATCTTTTCTTTTAACTCCTAAATTTAACAAGTGTCTAAAACTTCCAAATCCACATAAAAGATGCTAACCTCTAAAGATTCTTCTGAGATCTTCTTTTGATGCTGGAGCTCATTCATCTTGGAATCTTTCCACTATGAAAGTGAATATGCTGAGGAGAATAAAATCAACATGATAGATAGACAAACACTTATTGATTAAAAACACTGCTTCTTAATGCATCATCAGTTTGGTATGGACATTTACCAGCAAGCATAATCTTACTAATATAGTGAGGCTAATACCAGTCTATAGCAAAGACTTATGGAAAAACCATCAGCTTGCATGACATTTCTATTACTTTCATGCAGCACACAGTAATTTCACCACTTTTGATTCTACTTTCAAATTTCCGTTCTATGAGAATCTGTAGGAACATCTTGTATGCATTCACCACCCACACAAACACATGCATGCACATGCACAGTGTAAAAGAGTCCATTAATGGTTGTTATTCATATGCTGTTTGGTCTCATATTTACAGTCACAGTTTTTCCAGCTAAGATGACCAGCATAGTTAATACAGTGGCAGCGCAAGTGTTACCACACAGGTATTCCCTCAGTTGACATATTTGCACCAGTGCTAGTGCAAAAGTGAGAAGTTACCTCTCCAGAAACAACCCATGTGTCCGAAGGTGAAGCTGTTTTCTTCTGAATGTGAGATGGGACCAAACTCCTTCATGTGTCTGAGTTTTAACTGTGTTTCGGCTCATCTTCCAGACTCAGAGGAAATGGCGAACTGAATATGCAACAGACATATTCCTGAGGGTTTTGAATGCCCTATGTTACTCTCAGCTAGCACTCTGCAAAGCAAACCAACAACCTTAGGGCACTTTCTTATGACAGGGCAGATCTGTGTGTGTCCCAGGCCAGGTCTGTCTGCTGCAGAGTCCTCACAGCAGCCAGCTCGCCTCAGTTCCTCAGCGGTGTCTGTACACCATCCTGCTTGCACGGCTGATTTTTCCCAACTCCACACTTCCTCCTGTTGGCCAAATCCAAATTCAGTCCTCACTAGAGCAGCCTCGGCTCCCATGTCTTCCCATGAAAAAATCTGCTCCAATACTGTTGTTATTCTTTCCTGCCATGTAAAGAGCCACTCCCATGCACCTCCCTTGAGAGCCTTACACACACTCTAACGCATGCTTCAATTCATCCTGCTTAGCTAGCGTGCCTGATGATATTATGCTGTGTACTCCACCTTATATTAATACCCAGATTTGAGTCCAGAAAAGCCCCTTTAGCAGCCTCATGGACTAGTAATGATTCATCTCCCTAATAAAAGGTTAATTCAATTTTTTCTTGTTCATCTTATCTCTTGGCCTAGAAACAAGATACAAACATTTTTTGCATATAAAGCTGCCAAAACCCAGACGTCTTACACAAGAGCAGCTGCTTAGGACTTTGTCCTTTGCTGGCTGGCAGTGCAACACTAGAGCAGAGCCCAGTTTCCTCCCCTCCTGGCTGCAGTGCAGCTTTGATTACACAGACCCTTGAACCTGCAAGTTCCCACATGGCAGTGAGGTCTCTGCTTTGGCTCCGACTGGGCCATCAAAGTTTTAGTGACATCCTTGCCATGCACCTAATCTGGCAATGCCCTGCAGCCCTGAAAAGAAAGTTGTTCAAGGGGGATACTTGCATACAGGTACATCTGCCAACAGGACAGTTTCATCAGTTTTAGGGCAGAAGGTCTCTTCTGTAATTAACTTGATGCTACAAACAAGATCTAGCAGTTTACTTTCAATGTCCTCAGCATCTCTGATGGTGACCTTGATATGACATGTTCTGTAGCTTAAAAGTTCCCATTCTTTGCAAGCTTTTTTTTTTTTTTTTCCCCTCTGATTTATAGAAAATATCATGTCTTTCTTCTTCCTTCTCTCCCACATACATTTAATGCTTCACACTACTTCTTGGCATTTATCAATATCAAACCCTCATTGGCCTGTGCATAACCAGGTAACAGCTTCATTACTCATGTGTGCGAGTGCAAGTCCCACCCCAGTTCTTTCTCAACCAAAGGACTGATTGACTGTCTCTTCTACACTACTGTACAGAGTTTAATAAAAAAAGATAAGACATCATTTTACATAGTCAAGGACACAGATGTAGAAAGCAATATTAAAGCCAAACATTAGATGTTTCAAGAAGCCAAATCAACAATATATGCAGCAATGTCTTGTGCTCAGTGACATTCACACTCTGAGGTTCTTTCCAGATTGAAAATTTGTTATTTGATTACTGTAGTTGTCTGTGCAAAAATATACTGCTATTTGCTTATCAACATACTTACACAACTGCAGTAAATCTGCTACTGTTCTGTGTGGATGTTCTTGTGCTGTAACAAGGCAATAAGGAAAGGGAGCTTTCCTTATGTGCTGGACAGTATGTGCTTGTATTCCTTACATAAACCTGTGAGAACCTGAGCTCAGTGAGCTTTTGTGTCTTAAAAGAAGCAAAAGCATCAGATCTTACACATCATCCTTCTAAAGTCTCCTTGTTTTCTTATCATTATTTTCAGTCCTTGATTCCGCTGTGGATACTTTTTGTAACAGTCTCTTCTCAGGCACTGATTCTGCATTCCAACACTGGCAGCAAGCCCCCTAATCAGGGAGAGTCCACAGGCTTGGATGGATGCAAACATAATATGCAAAACTCATCTCTCAGGATTGGAGTGCTAGTAAGAGATGAGTTCTTTGAGCACTTCCACTCTAAGATATATTCCTTATGAAGCACCATGCTGTAGGAAGCCAGGGAACTGTTAGAGCATTAAATAGGGATGAAGCCAGTAGTATAGAATTAAGCAGAGCTCAATAAAAGTTGCTCTTAAAGGAGGAAGGAAAAGAGGAAATGGCAATCATCAAGGTGTGAGATGACAACAGCCTAGTACAGAACTTAAGCTGCATAAGTGGAGATATTTGTGAGAAGCAGAAAGATATAGACTCAACCGGCCTAAGGAGATAAACAGTAACATTGAATACAATGTCCAGATTACAGGTCTATATGAGAAAATGGTATCATAAGGAATTAAGGCAAAAGGTCCAATATATTAGTTAAGATTAAACAAGATCAAAATGCCAGCTAGACATCACAGGCAGAAGTTCAGTTGGAAAAAAAAGAGAAATCAGCAGGGATGCAATGACTTTTCCAGTCTTCTACACTCAGGTGGTCACTTGCAGGCAGGCAACGCAGGTCTGCAGCAGCTCTGCACAGCAGTGTGGCAATGACTTGTCTCCCTGGGGTAAATCTGGATGTGTTTCAGAGCTAAATAAAAAGAAGCGATCAGTGTGGGTTGTTTAAAAGCTGATGCTTCTGTGATGAGGTCTGCCTTTTGCTTCCCACTCATACATTAAAGAAAATCTAAAAAGGGCCAGCCAATGCTGAGGGACAATTCTGCATTACTGCATCAAGGATTCCTACAAACTGTGAATGGCTTCTTCTGAGTGTAAACCAATGTTCACCGAAGATGTACTCTCTGACAAATTATTTGCAATGCCAGTGGTCCTTGATGTGTTTGTACTAGCTCACCCTTCAGCCTGAGAAAATAGAAATCTAGCTATTGAATAGATACCACTTTAAGTGGTTTGCTCTTCTATGTCTGCTGGTAGAGCTGGTTCAGCTGTAGCAGGGTACAGATGTGTGCTCTCTCCATAAGCATCACAGAATGTTAGGGATTGGAAGGGACCTCAAAAGATCATCTGGTCCAATCCCCCTGCCGGAGCAGGAATACCTAGATCAGGTCACACAGGAATGCATCCAGGCAGGTTTTGAATGTCACCAGAGAAGGAGACTCCACAACCTCTCTGGGCAGCCTGTGCCAGTGTTCTGTTACCCTCACTGTGAAGAAGTTCTTCCTCATATTTATGCAGAACCTCCTATGTTCCAGCTTGCATCCATTGCCCCTAGTCCTATCATTGGATGTCACTGAGAAGAGCCTGGCTCCATCCTCATGACACTCACCCTTTACATATTTATAGGCATTAATGAGGTCACCCCTCAGTCTCCTCTTCTCCAAGCTAAAGAGACCCAGCTCCCTCAGCCTTTCCTCATAAGGGAGATGTTCCACTCCCTTAATCATCTTTGTGGCTCTGCACTGGACTCTCTCAAGTAGTTCCCTGTCCTTCTTGAACTGGGGGGCCCAGAACTGGACACAATACTCCAGATGTGGCCTCACCAAGGCAGAATAGAGGGGGAGGAGAACCTCTCTGGACCTACTAACCACCCCCTTTCTAATGCGCCCCAGGATGCCATTGGCCTTCTTGGCCACAAGGGCACATTGCTGGCTCATGGTCATCCTGCTGTCCACCAGGACCCCCAGGTCCCTTTCCCCTACGCTGCTCTCCAACAGTTCAGTCCCCAACTTATACTGGCACATGGGGTTGTTCTTCCCCAGATGCAAGACTCTACACTTGCCCTTGTAATATTTCATTAAATTTCTCCCCACCCAACTCTCCAGCCTGTCTAGGTCCCTCTGAATGGCAGCACAGCCTTCTGGTGTGTCAGCCACTCCTCCCAGTTTTGTGTCATCAGCAAACTTGCTGACAGAGCACTCTATTCCCTCATCCAAATCATTGATGAATATATTGAATAGTACTGGTCCCAGTACCAACCCCTGAGGGACCCCACTCGATACAGGCCTCCAACTAGACTCTGTCCCATTGACCACAACTCTCTGGCTTCTTTCCTTCAACCAGTTCACAATCCATCTCACTATCCAGTCATCCGGACCACACTTCCTCAGTTTAGCTGCGAGGATGCTGTGGGAGACTGTGTCAAATGCTTTACTGAAATCAAGATAGACCACATCCACTGGTATACCATCATCTGTCCACTGGGTTATGTCCTAATTAAAGGCTATCATCTAGCATAGTCCACTCCTGGCCAAGTGACACAGACCCACAACGGTAACTGCAGCTTACTTACCCTTTCCCCCCCACCCACCCTCTGCATATGTTTTACCGTATCTCCATAAGCTGTGATGAGGTGAGAACTGGCACCTCCTACATGCCTATTTATCTTATGACTGTTTTAAGCAGCAGAGAAGGTGAACATCATAGTATCCATTCTGTGCAGACCTGTTGCCAGGGTTTTCCTCCCATCACAGGACTCCACATCCATATTTGCTGGTTGTTGAATTGTAAACTGATTTGAAGGCAAGGGGCTTTGTTGTTGTTGTTTAAAACTTTGCCTCTGCATACTGTTTTTGCTCCTTTCCATTGCAAGAGTTAAAAATCATGGTATAAGTTGATGTTTTTGTTCTGATACATTTTGGGCCTACCATCAAACTCAGGCCATTACTCTCCTTCTGGCATTATCTCAGAATATGACTGTTCTGTTTTAGTTGACTTCCACTGCTCTGCTCCACTTTCCAGCACACTGCTTATTTGCAGTTAAGAAGGTGATTTTGATTTTCACTGCCTCCTGTGTCAATATGCAAGTCTGAAGGGGCCTTTTTATAATTGTAATAACTCTCAGCAAAACCAATGGCACTTCCATTACTGGTATGAAGCATGTATTTTCTTTTGCCTCCAAAGAACGGATGCTTTATCGTAGAATGGTGTTATAATTGAGGATGACAATCAGCAGTTCCAGAGTGAAGCCACATCACAAGAAAGCTCTGTCATGAGGCTGCCTTTAATAGGCAGCCAGCAGAATTTGGCTCCCACTTACTCTGAATTCTCTCATCAACAAATTTGGCATCAAAGGAACTACAGACTTCTTGTAGATTTTCTGAGATAGATTGCCTGAACCTCGCTGATCTGGTGGCCTCTGTTCTCATAGTAGTTCTTGCTATGAGTTGGGAAGTTGGAAAAATGTTATTATTCCAATTTGATATGGAAAAAGGAGGTTTTCAAGTAAATGCCTACACAAGGCAACACACTAGTGCAGGGACTGAAATTGCTTAACTTAATTTTTCGACACTTGACTTGGCTTACAGTAGATACCTGTAGATTCAACAGCAGGTGCCAGAGGATCTTGTTCCTGTGCCATTGCGCAGGAGTACATCCCTGCTCCAGTCTCACCCGTGCTTCTGGGTTTCTTTCCCATGAACACAGGGACAATGGGAAGAGAAAGACAGGGGAGAGAGCCTGGTGCATGCGCAAACTTTACCCTATTAAGGGCCTTGAACATAGCTGGGACATGTCTGTGGTGGTTTGACCTTGGCTAAATGCCAGGTACCCACCAAGTCGCTCTATCATTTCCCCCCCCCTCCCCTTTTTTTCTCAGCAGGGCAAAAAGGGGGAAAGAAAATAAGATAGAAAAAAAAACAGCCCTTGTGGGTAAAACAAAAGCAGTTTTAATGTAAGTAAAGCAAGGTCTGCATGCAAAAAAAAAGAAGCAAAAAAGAAAACAGATTTATTCTCTATTTCCCATTAGCGGGCGATGTGGGGCCTTCTCAGGAAGCAGGGCTGTGATATGCATAGTGGTTGCCTTGGAGGACCAAGGGTGACCCCACGCGCCTTCCTCCTTTTTCCCAGCTTTATACTTGAGCAGACATCATATGGAATGGAATATCCCTTTGGTCAGTTCGAGTCAGCTGTCCTGATTGTGTCCCCTCCCAAGTTCTTGCCCACCCCATCCCACTGGGGGGAAATGTTGGAAAGAGCCTTGGTGCTGTGTAAGAACTACTCAGCAATAGACACAACACCAGCGTGTTATCAACACCCTTCTAGCTCCCAACACAAAACACAGCACCATGAGGGCTGCTATAGGGGAAAATCGGTTCTGGCTCAGCCACACCCAGTACAGTGTCCCAGTCCCAGGAATATGAATGTGTTTTCCAGAAGCACAGAGCAGATAAAGCCACAAAGATGATTAAGGGAGTGGAACATCTCCCTTATGAGGAAAGGCTGAGGGAGCTGGGTCCCTTTAGCTTGGAGAAGAGGAGACTGAGGAGTGACCTTATTAATGCATATAAATATATAAAGGGTGAGTGTCATGAGGATGGAGCCAGGCTCTTCTCAGTGACATCCAATGATAGGACAAGGGGCAATGGATGCAAGCTGGAACATAGGAGGTTACACATAAATATGAGGAAGAACTTCTTCACAGTGAGGGTAACAGAACACTGGAACAGGCTGCCCAGAGAGGTTGTGGAGTCTCCTTCTCTGGAGACATTCAAAACCCACCTGGATGCATTCCTGTGTGACCTGATCTAGGTATTCCTGCTCCGGCAGGGGGATTGGGCTGTGTGATTCTGTGATTCTGTGAAGGCACTGTGGGACATTATGACTACCCTAAGCCAGTGCTGTTGCCTTGTCTCTCCACTGCTTTATCCTGCCCCTGACAAGGGTGCACCAGTTGTGCTGATATTGCTGCTTGTGTGGTCACTGTGTGAACCAGATTTGAAGACTCCATCCGGAAAATAATTTCCTTTTTGTTATTTCTTACTGGAGTGTTTGCGCAAGGCTGTTTACAGCACAGCTGCACTACTGAGGGATAGCGTGCCACCAGGCCACCGGGCAGGGTGTAAGTGAGAGAAGGCATCTCTGGGGAGGGGTCTGTAAGGAGAGGAAGGGGATGATACTTTAAAGCAGAATAGCTGTGAAACTCTTTGTAATGTAAAACTACAGCCGAAGTCAGTTAGCTCATCTTCTTGGGCTTTCTCTGTGTCACTAGGGAGAGATAAGCTCTTTCAGAGTGATGGAGAGCAGGAGTCCTTATCTCCCTTCATTGATTACAGAGGGACCGAGACAGTGAAGTGCTTAATGTTACATGATACAAATACCCCCAGAGCAAGCAGTGAAGTCAAACCTCCACCATCTCAAGCATTTTTCCTCATGCTGTCTTCATATTAAGGAAATAACTTTCATTCTTGTGCCAAGAGCCTGCCAAAACAGCAGAACCATACTTCTGAGCATAAAACTATTTTGTAAATCTGATCAGCCAACAAACAGGAATCTGAATCCTAACTACACCTACCAGCTCTGACAGTCCTCATCTCCAGGATTTTTATTTATTATGTAGAAATCATACAATGTTTAGGATAGGGGCCTATCCCCATCCCTACTTACTACACATTATCGAAGTCTGCCTTGACTACTTTACTTCCTCTGGGTAAGCCTTTCTTTAGCCTGCGAGCCACATTTCACCTTTGAGGTTGTTTACCAAGCTCCCACTCCACCCTGAATTGTGCTGCAAAATGCTCCTTCATTAATTCAAATGCAATCTGGGCTAAAAAGGAGGGGAAACTGCACCATACCATCTTCTAGCTGAGCTGGAACAAGGAGGCTCCAGTTCCCTGTCCATCAATACCAGTTTCTGTGCTCTGCAGGATCATGTGGCAATGTACATTTGATATGGACGAGTCATGAGGTTGGGATGGTATTTTGGGCAGATCAGTTGCAGGAGAGCAGATCTTACCTGCTGAGCTACTCTTTCAAAACATTTTGAATATATTTGAGCCAGCAAAGAGAGCATTAGTTCAGTGCCTCATATCCTCAGACCGCAATGGTTTTGATCCATGACTATCTGCCCTGAAAGTGGGATTACCATCTCAGGGAAGTCCAGTCTGAGAAACGTCTGCCAGCAAAGCAAGCATTCTGTACTTTCTCTTGTGAGGATGGGATTTATACTCACAGACACTCTAGTCCAGCCATATCAGAATTTGCAGTGTTTATTTATATAAGCTGAAAAAGGACCACCCAGAGATTGCAACCACACAGTTGTCAGCAGCCATCAACCAAGCAAAATGATTTTGCATGTTAATTGACCACTGAATAGTATCCTGTGACTTCCTGTCTTTGCTTTGCTCATTCTCCCTGTGAATTACAGACCAAGAAATCTACCATACTGTAGGTCTATTTTTTGGCATTTTTTAGCTGACAGACATGGAATTCAATTCACACACACTGCACCAAACATGGTTATAGCACAAATCAGACTGCAGATTTATTTAAGTTATTCTATAGATACAGATTATACAAGAGCTGCACTAAGATACAAATACCTGGTTAAAATGTACTGCATAAAAGCGTTTCATACAAGACCAAGCTATATCTTAACCATATCAAGAACTAATCAGGTTCCATAAGAAGATACAGTTTCATGATATAGATGAGAATTAAAGCACATATCTTTCAAAGGGTTTGCTGTATTTAAATTGAAGCTATGATTATGTTGTGTCTTAGATCATTCCAACCCCCAGTACTGGCATATGTAGTTTTAGTTTATATCTGCCTTCTGTGGCATACATCCAGTGAAAACAAGACATAAGCCAATGTCAGAACGTTCTATGCAGAATTGCACTGTTTAACTAAATCTGTGCAGCATCGTACTATTTGTTAAACTGATACATCTTCCTGTTTAGAGCTTGCTATTCCCTTCCCACTCTCACACCCAGATATGCTATATTAAATTTTCTTGTGTTCTACTTCAGCCCATGTTTAATGAAACTCTCCACATAGGACTATGAGCAAAGTGATTCCTCTTATAACAAAATGCATTATTATTCTCAATCTAATAATGGGAGTTTAGGCCATTTATAGTCAGTCAAAAAGAAGTAATTAACAGTATGTAAGAGTTCCTTGATAAGTCTTTGCCTCATTCTTACAAATTTGCACATGTTGACAAGATGACCGTTAGCAATTTCCTTCCTCCTCTTCCTCTTGTATTTGGAAGACACAGGAGCACAGAGGCCATCACACAGCAGTGTAAGCACTCTGTCAACAGCACCTGGTGAAGGCGACTCTGCCTTGTCGTGGTTTGGGGAGCACCATCCCCACACCTCCCCAGACTGGTCCCTCACTCATAACTATTCATGGGGATGCGCCATGAGCTAGACCACTGAAAGAAGATGAGTTGCAAACGGGTGCATCTCTCCCATCCCCCAGAGCACTATTTTTACTGAGGTCCATTTCAGCATTGTGGTTCCCAGTGCAGCCCCATGAATGGTTTTGTTGATGCAGTGGAGGGGCTGGTATGAAAAAGCAGCCTATGATAGATGGGATGGTGGCAGGAGCCCCCCAAACGGGTTCATTGCTGAAATTCTGGTATCGTGGCAGTGCGGCCTGGGCAGATAGGACCAATGAACCAACACCCAGGCCCAGCTGAAGGCAAGGTCTAGCAGGTCAGTGCTAAATTACTGGCTGGCCATGCTGACTCAGGGAAGATAAAGAAAAGATATGGGCTATTCCTGTGATAGGCTGACTATCAGGCAAAGGTCCTGAGGGGAAAATATAACTTGTGTTTTAAGGGCTGTACAGAGAGAGGGCTGATACAGAGTTGTGTTACAGTAGCACTAACAGCAGAATGCCATTTTGCCAAACAGCTATACGCAGAGAGTAAGATGGACCCTGTTTCAAATGCTTCAAAAGTCAGCAGGAGATGATGGAAAATACTGTTTGCCCTTAATTCTCCTGATATGTCAGAGAGGTAAGCCATCTCCTGAAGGATGAGACATAATAGCTCAGTTTTCCCATTTCAGAATTTTGAGGCTGGGGAAGGTCTCTGCATCTACTGGCAACCCCCAGTTTGGCAAGATGGCCACTGTTACTCCCAGTGATTACTCCCAGTTTTCCCACTGGAAAACCCAAATGCTACCAGTGTGTGAGTAAGGTCTATCAATTACCAAATGTGGGGTCTGGAATGAACTTCCCCTCAGTTCAACCTGCCAAGAAATGTTTTATCTGTTTATCTATCTATCTATCTATCTATCTATCTATCTATCTATGTTGTCTTCTCCTCTAATGTAGGGCCACACTCCTAAATCTTCTGCATATTGTTTATCAAATATATCCTTTATAGGGCAATAATGCAGGACACTAGCAATGCCCTTTGATACCCTGATGTCTTCATATGGCACAGTTTGTGTTGTAGCCTTCCCTACAGAAGTTTGCTGTAGGGTATGGTAGAGAGATTTGTGGTCTGCAATAAGGTGTGGAGCAGATGGTTTGTGGAGTTTTTAGGAGAAGAGGTATCTTAGAGGGTTGCCTGCAACTGCAGAAACACTGAACCAAGGTTGCTAGCCACAAACCAGGGGTTTTTTTGCATGTTAAAGGGAATGACATAGCCCCTCAACATTTCCCCTTGCAGCTTCACTCTTCTGTCCTTAGCCCTTCCCAACACAGCCATAAGGAATGTCTCAGGTTCTTGAAACTTTATTGCTGTTTTATCTTCTGGAGTGAAAAAGAACCTTCTGTGATTAGCACTGTTTCCTGCTTACAATGATCCTTTTTTCCCGGACCTCCATTAAAATCCCTTTGCAAATTCCACTGGCACTCACATAACTCAGTATTAGACTCTCCTTTTCACATGTCAGTCTTCTGATAGTGGTGCCCTCATGACTAGCTCATGGGTTGGTCTATTGAGTGCATTACCCCACACCACCTCTTTTCCATAGTCATGGTCTTCACATAGTGGTTTGGAATAAAACATGCTCTATCTTCCCAAAACCAAAATTTCTTTGTCAGTCTTCCCAGGTCTCTCTGAAACTGAATCCCTTAGTATTAGTGATGAAACTGAAGCACAGCTTCAGTCCAGTGTAAATATTCACACATCTGTTATCCCCATGGCCTCTCCTGGCTGCCAGATCCAAACCAGAAACCATGTTATACCATGGTCCTGCCGCTGAGCACATAAGCCTTGCTGAGAGCAGAGGATCTGAGCTCAGAAGGAAGTGCAATGCTAAGGCCATTACTTCTGGCTCATGTCCAGACAGCTTGGGGAGCAAGGCAACCAGCCCTGGGACCATCTGCACCCGTCTGTCTAGAGACACCCTCATCGTTGCTAGCAGGCAAGGGCTAAATTTACAAACCAGGATGCTATTTCATACTGCAGACTCTAATGTCCCACTGTCCTGATAGAGAGAGCGACACTCAGCCCCAGGTCCCCAAGTCCAATGCAACCAGAGAATTGAGTAAAGAACCTAAAAATATCACTTCTGAGAATCACATCCTGAAGAGAAGAAACCCAAGTTTTATGTCTAATGGTGTAAAAAGCAATGTAGCCTAAGCAAGGGAAGGAATGCAGTCTAGCAATGGATCTTGTCCTAAAGCTAAACACTTAAATTATTAAAAAAAATAAATTGTTAAAAAAAAAAATAAAAATAAATTATTCCTCTGCTCAGCATCTTCAAATGCTTGAATCTCTATAGTGCAGTTAGGCAGAAAAGTTTCTGTGTGAATCTGGGATCACTACAGGAGCTTCATCCATTACCTGTGCAACTTGGCAGCAGTAGAGAAGCCAGTTGCAGCATCAGTGGTGAAATGCTTGCTTACTTAGGTGGAAAATTATTAGCATAGTTTTTGTGTTACCTAACAGCGGCCTGAATTCCTGAAAGGGATAAAGGAAGAAGATCATCTTCATTCTTTCCAGCTGCACCAAATAAACAGCATTCCTCTTCCATGTTTGTTATTGCTTACAGAGCAGGCAAAGAGACCCATTTCCTTCTCCAGCTTTGACGCTTATGAAAAATTGGAAATCATAGGGACACACCCTGCATCTGCCTTCAGGTAACAAACGGTTAATTGAAATTGCCCCTCTATTTGGTGCTCAAGAGAAAGATGATAAAACCTTATCTATGCTGAAGAAAAGAAATCTCATCAGAATAACAAGCATTGCATTGAGGAAAAGGAAGTTCAATGAGCAAAGGCTTCTTAGTGCTAGGAAGTTTAGCAGCTTTTACTGTATTTGTAAAGTCAGAGCAAGAAACCTTTCCCCACACTTTATCACAAATATAAAGATATCAACTGAAAGTGCTGCACAGTTAATATTGGCTTGAGGAGCAATATAATTTATGTTAGTGTCAGGCAATTTTATCTATGCCTTCTAATGGCATAAGCATTTGGTAAAAAACAAGATATTGCACCCCTGATCAACATATTTATAACCTGTCTAGGGTAGACTAAAATTTTTAAATTTGAATCTAGAAAGTTGCTAGCATGATTGACACTGGTGTAGCTCCCTCTGTACACTTGTGCAGTGCATCTATAATTACAATGTGTAAATTGCCTTAAGGACACAGTGAATTCTTGAGACAGTTGTGAAACAAAGCCTTTAGGAGACAGAGCTCCAGGACTGAGTGAACCTCAAGCCATGTAATCAGGTTGAATATTTAGTCCTTACCTTCTGTAAATTGCAAATTTATGGAAAGAGCCATTGGAAACAAACACTGAACTGAAACGAATTAGTATGGCTACTCAGGGCTTTGCTTCCTTATAAATGCTCCCTTATAAATGTAATAAACTGAAATGAATTCAAATAATCTCTGCCTTTGCTCACCCAGATGAGTGCAGATTCACCCCACTGCCTCATTTCAGCTCATCCTTGTTCTGAGCTGCTGACCTCTTTGAAATGGTAATGCTTCTATGGGGCCTGTGTCTCCAGAAGCCAACTTACTATACAAACATCAATAACTTAACTCCTAACACTCCAGATAGCAAGAGAAAGATAATCAGAGTCTGTTTCATAGGCTTTAGCTCCACAGGATCAACTGGGCTAAGATGGATGTTGAGCTGAAGAGAAGAGGTGGGGAAAATTCACATGTCCTCCTGAAGTGTTATCTGTCATATTCAGCTGTTCTCAAACTTTCCAGTGAATGGCTCATATTTCCCTTCCTTTCAGAAGGACTGCTTTCTTCTGTTTGCAGTCATAAAACATTCTTATGGTGTCTTTGAGGACTAACATAAGGAAAGTATTTAGTGTATTTTACCTAAGGCAAGTACTAAGGCTATTAAAAAACTTCTATGATTTAAAAGGTGACAGAAACATTTTTCTATCACATGATGTAAATTGAACTAAGTTAGGTTACTTTAGCTGCTTATGCTCTTATAATGCAAAATCAGACCTGGAGTAGTAGAGGAAAAATGTTCTTTGGCTTTTCATTTCAACATTTAAATTTATTTTGTCCACGAACATAATTATATCAGGATAGCTGTACTGACAGTCTTCCTAATGGAGACATACCTTAAGGGTGTACAACTGAATTAAATAATCTTGATGACCCAAAGGATTAATTTTCTTTTTTTTCTCTTGCTTTTTCTTATTCTGTTTTAACTACATCTATATCAGTAGAGGTGTGATTTTATCTTTCGTTCTTTCTTCTGAGCTTGCATCCCTTCTCTTTTTCTTTCCATGAAAATTCTAAGCCGCAAATTCAAGTGGTTTAATAGAAACAAAGTCAATTTGCAGCAAATATCAGATAAATGAAAAATGAATACAGAACTTGTAAATGCGACTCTCCATTCCCAGAGCAACAACTGCACACAGGGACTGAAAAAACCCAAACATATCAAATAAGTGAAAGGTTTCAATGAAACAAGTTTGAAAAGTAGTAGCCAGGTACATGTAAAACACATTTCAGCTGGGGAACGCAAAGCAATACCTATGGTACACCAGAGCTGGACACACAGCATGGGGGATTGCACTGGCATCACTTCATCCCATCCCTGGGTATAGAGGGAAGTATACCCTAAGTCACTAAATAATGTTGATCGGTGAATGAATATGAGCAAATTCCTTTCTATTCATGACAACAATCCATGCAGAAAGACAAAAATGTGTCAGACAGACATGTTAGTTACAGTGAGGAATTGGTTCAGTTCTAGTTAAGAAATCGCTTATATACAGAGTAAGAGAGGAGTGATAAGACACATTAACCCTTGAATTAATGAACAGAATGTTTCGATTTTAGTTTGGTTGGAGCAGAAACAGAAACATTTAAACTGCCATTTTTTTTGAATGCAGCCCAAGATGTGGGCGGTAACAAAGCATCAAAAAGGTTGCAATTGATTTGGAGCATATGGCAAAACCCTTTGTCAAGGAAAAGGAGGGAAAAGGTTGTTTTGTTTGCTGGAAGAAAAATAAACGACAAGACGAAAGCAATTCAATCTGCTGAGTGTGAAATGCATTAGGAGGATAGGAGTGTTGCACAGCTGAATGCTGCACTGTCACTGCCAGACACTTCTCTGCTGGCTCCCAGTCCTGGAGCTCTGAAGTAGGTCTGGCAGCTCCAGTCCTGTCTCCGTCAGAGCCACAGCTCTGGGCTGTGGGGATAGGAGCATATTGCTCCAGCCCAACACAGAGAGAGAGGAGCTGAGTGAAGTTTTATAGGTATTTTTGAAACAGAAGGAAAAAGGCTTTTTAAATATATTGAAGCAGAAATGCAGGCAATATACTGACATTCAGATAGGGATGGTATTCACATGTGGAAACTACTTGTCTCCAGTAAAAAAATCTAAAGTTTCTTCTGTGTTCCAGACTCCTGCATCACCAACACTGCCTCCACCACCACGGACTTCTTAGCAGTCCCCTTCTCCAGACTACCATCACTTCAGGTATCAAGTTAGCCTTGGTAGGAAATGAGGACCTGGTTTGTTAACTCTTTCCATCTACCAGAGCGTGCATAGTTTAATCACAGGCTCTGTCTTGCTTCTAGTGAAAGAAGATACTTGTCCTCTTTTCTCTGTTTTGGAAGAGAAGTTGGATCTGAAAGCTACCTAAAAGTGAAAGTTACTCTGTAAAGCTTTCTAAAACTGCTACATGCAATTTACACTGCAATTAGGATAGACTGTGCTTTGCAAGTGAAGCCACAGTTAGAGATGAAGTCACTGACTGCAGAACCCAAAGCAACCCTGCAAACTTTAACACTCTCAATGGACTGCTTTGAACTTCAACTCACTGGGAATTAATAGAGACCAAACTTACTCTGTCATGTAGGCTTTGTGATCTTTGATCAAACATACACTATTCACGGGAAAGGCACTGATGGTCTTTCTTGTTTTAGGTATGCCCCTTTATTGAACACACAAAAGGGATATAATTAAGTTATATATCATTGAATTTACATTTCATAATCCAAGTGTTGATCAAAGTGCTGTGAGTGGTAGATCATAGATTGAAAATCAGTGTGTGGCCTAATGAAGCAGTACAGGAGGAAACTTGAGGGAAGAGGGACGGATGTCAGCCACAACAGAGCTCGTGAAGGGATGCGACTGTGAGATGTTAGGATGCTCACGTTTATTCCCTTTTGACTCATTCATAAGTTTTGTGCTTCAGCTAATGGGTTGGAAAGTTACTTCTGTGGACCTTTTGCTGCCTGAATCTCTCTTTGCCCACTTTGCTCACAAAAGGCTTCATCTTCCCTTGGATTTGCTGCTGGAAAGTGGTAGATAAAATATTTTAAGGAATCTACATTTATAAATTAATAATTTACTTATAATTAATTTATAAATTAATAAATGATGATGGCAGAAGAGGTTGTAACAATTCCCTTGTTCAACTTCTGTAAAATCCAGCTGAAGAATTTCATTTTAGCACAACCAGTTTATCTCCTGCTTAAGCCTATGGAGCTCTTTATCTACTGTAATAATACAAGATGCTGGCACACATACTTCCAAAAAGAGACATTTAAATCTTTTCCAGAGCCGATCCAACCTGGCAGTGCATTATTTCTGCAGGACGTTACCTCTGCAGCTTAGCTGGGGAGCAAAGAGCAAAACAGGTATTATAACCAACTGATTTTTTTTTTTTTCACTTTCTCCCTTTTTTTTTTTTTTTTTTTAATTTTATTTTGACTGAACAGAAGTTGGTCCAAGCCAGCTTTGGAAAAAAGTTTTGAATTGCCTGGCATCCAGATACACCCCAAGCTCTCAGATGAAAAGTTTACAGCAGTCAAACCAGGCTCTTACTGTCCTCCACTTACCATGGAGAGAGCTGGGAAAATAGCTCTACTTTCTCTTCTGATACTAGCTGGAGGGTCCTTGAAGTGAAGTCCATAATCGGCACTTATGATATTAAAATATGGTTTAGATAGTTAATATGCAATTAGAACTAAGTCATTTGAAGTACTTCAGCCACTGGCCAACTCCACCTTAAAATGTGACTCTACTTTGAAATGCATGAAGCGACAGCGTGTATCCTCAGCAAGTTCACTGATGATACAAAGCTGGGAGGAGTGGCTGACACACCAGAGGGCTGCGCTGCCATCCAGCATGACCTGGACAGGCTGGAGAGCTGGGCAGGGAGAAACTTAATGAAATTCAGTAAGAGCAAGTATAGAGTCCTGTGTCTGGGGAAGAACAACCCCATGGATCGGGGGGGAGCTGAGCTGCTGGAGAGCAGCTCTGGGGAAAAGGACCTAGGAGTCCTGGTAGACAACAGGCTGACCATGAGCCAGCAATGTGCCCTCGTGGCCAAGAAGGCCAATGGCATCCTGGGGTGCATTGAGTGTGGCCAGCAGGTCAAGGGAGGTTCTCCTCCCCCTCTACTATGCCCTGGTGAGGCCTCATCTGGAGTACTGTGTCCAGTTCTGGGCTTCCCAGTTCAAGAGGGACATGGAGCTACTGGAAGGAGTCCAGCACAGGGCCACTAAGATCATTAAGGGATTGGATCGTCTCCCATATGAGGAGAGGCTGAGGGAACTGAGCCTATTTAGCTTGGAGAAGAGGAGGCTGAGGGGGGATCTCATTAATGCTTATAAATATCTCAAGGGTGGGTATCAGGAACACGGGGCCAGGCTCTTCTCAGTGGTGTCCAGTGACAGGACAAGGGGCAATGGGCACAGACTGGAACACAGGAGGTTCAATCTTAACTTAAGAAAACACTTCTTTACTGTGAGGGTGACAGAGCACTGTAACAGGCTTCCCAGAGAGGTTGTGGAGTCTCCATCTATAGAGACATTAAAAACCCATCTGGACATGTTCCTGTGTGTTCTATTCTAGGATCCAGCTCTAGCAGGGGGATTGGACTAGATGATCTTCAGAGGTCCCTTCCAATCCCTAACATTCTGTGATTCTGTGATAAATAGGAAAGAAATCGTGAGTGCTGTTAACCCTGTAGTGTGTTCAGAGTTGCCTCAGATGATTTTAGTGACTGCAGTGTTCTGTTGTGTTTGTTGCTTCTTTGTTGTGTTGGAGGGGGAGTGGGCAAGGAAGCGAAGTCATGAGCATACACGCATATTTCTTTTTAACAATACACTCCATTTGTCCAGTCTTTTTCTTCAGATAATCTCATAGTACTATACCAGGACTAATCCATTCCCTGTCTCTGAGATGCACCCTCTGTGGCAGTAGAGAAGAGGATGTAAATGCAGGGCTGTGCTTTCAGGAGCTTACCCTAGGAGCTTGGCAAGGGGTTTGTCCAAGGATGCTCATCATTAGTAGCAGACCAGCAAACAAAGGAGGCCTGGGTCTTGTTCTTTTTCTCTAACCTTGAATTTATATATTTACTGAAAAGGTTGTCATATTACTTCATTAGCAATTTCCATGTCATAATCTTAGTTTTCCTCCCATTTTTTTAATATGCCTACAAAAGCTGGAAAACAAATAACAGCACCTGAATGTTCTTTTTTATGCTAATTGAAAAACTGAAATATCAGGACAACAGCTCAAGAGGGATATTGCTGTCATACAGCAGACTTAGCTTGGAAAAGACAATGCTGGTTAATGCCCTTTAATGGTAGGTACTTCTCAATATTACCTGCATACCCAACAGACATAAATAAATACAAGCCATTTCTAAACTTAGTTGGTATCTTAATTGTTCAAGAGGCTGACACCTGCTATAGTAAATAACCAACGTGACCACAGAGAAAACATTGTGCCTATTTGCTTTTATGTATTTATAGAGCACATACCTCAGTGGTATGCAAATATTTGGTTGCATCACGTTGCCTATAACTTCATTTATAACACACATTGCTCACAACACAACCTGAGCTCTAGTAGATAATTCAGCTGAGCAAACTGTCCTGCTCACAGTGACTCATAAGAAAGAGGCCTACAGCAAGCAACCAGGGGATGGAAACACAGAAGAGCAATACACTATTTTTATTGTTGGTTTCACTTGTAATTTCTTTAGCCCACAGAGCTTCCAAAGTGCTCACTGACATACTATGGAGGAAATCCAAGCTACCATTCATATGGCTTAAAAGCAATTTTTTCTAAAGCAGGGTGATACTAAAATAGTGAAGGACTGTTGCAATTAAAGGTACATTTCATGCTCTTTTGTATTTCATCCTCTTTTAAATCAAGAAACCCATCCAAAGATTCATTTTTATGTAAAAACTGATGCATACTTTTAAGTGGCAAATGGTTAAACACTCCTTTACAGACAATTGTGCTGATAAATGGTTTGCCATAAACTTATTTGGGATTAAATCTTTTCATTAAAAATATAATAGCAGAAAAAAAAGTCTTTCTGACCTCAGACCATGTTAATTCGAATTCCTGTGTACATCTGGTTCAAAGGGTGTTCTGAGTTCCCCTGGTCTTCTAATTCTTGCATCACAAGGGTGAACCTCTGATGATCTCCCAGCTCAGCTTTCTGCTTCATTTTAGTACCTCTAGAGTGGAAGACATGATCCTTGGCCAGCTCCCATGTCAAGGACATTCATAAATTCATTGACAGATCTTATATTCACTGGGAGAAAGCATCATTAATGCAGAGTTGAAGCTGTCCACTGGTATTTTATGCCTCTCAAACACGTTTCAGTTCTAACATCCATATCTGAAAAATAAAGGGAAATAAAATATTAAAGGACATATCTACAAAACCTTGACACTTGCCCTTTCCTGTCGATAGCACTGGAATTATGTGCAAAACATCCAGCTGTCTTGCCTGTTTGAGGGGTGATTAGCCAGAAGGATTAGTCTCAGCAATTCAACAGAGCTGTGATTTGTGTTAAAAGGTGATCTGGATGGACCATTCCCAACTGTTGAATGGGGAAGCAAATTCCTTGACAGGATCCTCCTGTGATCAAAGGAGGGCTTTGTATCTTCAAGAGCTCCCTCACACCTCACTTAAGCCCTGCATTGAATTGGTCCTATAAACGAGTATGTCAACAGTTGGCCTGTACCTGTCTGTGCATGACAAGTTTAATGATAGGTGAATTTAGGGTTAGATTGTGTCAAGTGCATAAAGGCAAAGAGATTATAAAAAAGAAGCAAAGGCCTTATCAAATGTGAGATCTGGTGTTCTGGGGGTGAGGCACACCAGGAATTTGGCTGCAGGGCATGTGCAGCCACCCCCCCTGCACAGTTCAAAGACACCCTCCGGTATGGGAGCTATTCCTGGAGCAGGGGCTGCACAAGTGAGAGAAGGTAAAGGTTGCCTGAACATGTACTTTAATTCTTCATTCCTAGTATTCATAAACTTGAACTTTTCTGACTTGATACTTTCTAAAAAGGCACAGGACCTCATCAGATAGTCTTAGCTATGCTTCAAGAAAATTATTTGTAGCTTAATTTCCTATCCTTAGTTCTTTTCTCTAAGCAGAAAGAGAAACACAATTGACAAAGGTTAGACATCCTTTGGGTAGCCTTAGCTGTCACAGTTTTACAGTAGAGACGCTATGGCAACTAGTTAAATATAAAGGAAGCTATGTGATATCCAAGTGATTCTTCTGTTATTTATAGGAGTGGAGGCTGAAATATTTGGGGATGCTTATATTGATTCCCTTAAAGGAACAGGGATATGCACTAGCTGGGATAAGTATTCTGTGAATTGAAAACTTTGAGCTACACCCTGCAATAGCTTATGCAAGTGCACCTATAGTTCAAATAGGATCACATCAATGATTGTGGACCTCCAAAATCTGTATGTCTGGGTTTCAGGGCTCCTGTCAGGGACAGGCAGAACTGATCAGGGTTTCCATCTGGGTATGTATCAAATAACCCTGGACTGTCTACCAGTAGCTCAGATGAAGAATCCAAGTCTGAACATCTTTAAAACAGGCTAACTCATGATATACACCTAATCTCTCTCTTCATGCACTTTTGTGCCTATGCTATTCTGGTCTTCCAATTTCTTCCCATTAATGTACTAATCACATGCCTCATCCCCTTCATTTCAACCATGCTTAAATCCTATCTTTCTTTCAAGTGCCCTAAAACCATAGACTTTTCCCATTTGATCTTCTCTGTCCTGGCTAGAGGGTTAGACTGCATGTGAAATCAGGATGCAGTATATCACACTGCTTTTGGGTATATTCCAGCCTCCACAGCAGCAGGATTTTTTTCTTAAGCACCCAGCATGCTGCTGCTCTACTACTACTGCAGTGTGATTTCCAAATTTATGCTGACAGAAAGAGAGAATATTTTTAAGATTTACCTGGAGGAATATGGTGAATACTGTGTAGAAAATTATGCTGCAAAAGAGCTTAAGTAGGGCAGTAGAAACAACAGGGTAGAATTGATCTTACATACAGGACAGGTAAAAAATATCTGAGGGTCACTTTAAGTTCAACTTCAAAATGAGAGATGGTGCAGGGCCTTATTAGACCAAGCAGTTAATTTTTCAGAATTGGTGACCTTTACCCAGCTGAATCTTGAAAAAGAATACTTGACTGTGTCAAGGTTCATTAGAGTTGGTTAATTATCTTCTAGTACATTTGTAGAATATGATAAGCATGTGACTTTAAGACACCCCTCTAAAGTGGATGACAGCTATTAAAGAAAGGTTCAGTGGTTTCCTCTAAAAGCACAGCAAGGGCAGTCCAGTAGGCTGCATGCTGTTAATGAAGTCTCTGTGGTGAAAAGTCTCTGGTGATCTCACCTTTCTGTATCCTTTTCCACCATGAAACACGTCCCCTTCTCTCTGCTTACAAAGGCTGTTGTCTTTCCTTCCAGACCTCTCCCAGAACCTTGTTTCTGTAACATTATCTACTAAATACAAGCTTTAAAAGTGTAGAAAAGTATTTGAGTATTCACTTTCTCTAGCTGTCCAGATGAAAAATGTCAACTTTGCCCTACCTTTCCCTTCCCTCCATTTACTTTGTTGCTTTCACTGGTTGTCTGACATCTAACCTTTAGGAATATCCCTTCCAGACATACAGCCACACTTGATATTTTCTGAGAGACAACAACACATCTATTAAATAAGTGTTATTTCTAATAAAGAGCAAATAATGAAATTGCTCTTGTGCTTTGATTTCAAGAGACTTGGAAACATGTGACTGATAAGGGTGGAAAAGAAAATAAGCACTCATACAGATCCTAATGTTCTGCTGATCAGTATTTTGATATTGACTGTGAACTGGCTACATCTGACAAAGCCTGGAACTCTCTGCTGTAGACACCTGACACAGAGGCAACCTGAGGGTGATGTGGGTCAGAACTGTAGTTTACATATGAAGACATGTAGGATTACTGGGACTCAAGTAGCAGCAGATAATCATGACAGTCAGAAACGAAAGGCTCTGGCAGGCACAGCTGGAGAGTGGGGATTCTCATTCCCTGTAAAGCTCAAAGAATTTACTTATGGTTTTGCTAAGTGTGTCCCCAGAAGCAGATAAACTGCTGCAACATGACAATGCCTAGACAAATTAAAAAGCCTCATCCAGGGTGGGGATTGTTCACAGTAATCTCAGCCTATGCATTTGAGTAGTTCTTGTAACTTGACTTAACAATCACTCAGGCTATCCCTTCTGCCTTTGACCTTTGTTCCCATCCTGTCTCCACACTTCACTTTATCCTCACAGCACTTGTGTAGGACACACCAGTACTCTTCCTTTTGCAGAGGAGGAACTGAAGCATTGAGACATCGTTTGCACATAGCTTTTCTGTGCAAGAAGTAATAACGTGAATCAAGGTGTTCTAAGTCCCTGATCACTTGTTCGTTTCTTCCACAGCAACTTCCTGCTTCCCCTGATGATTACATGCAGCATCTTCTCTGTGTATTAAAGTCCTTCCCACATGGCCTATATCAAAGCAAGATTGTGGGCACCTGAAATACGATGCCTAGTTACTGAGGAATCTCAGAAGACCCTCTCTAAAAGGGTTTAGAGAGTTATAATACTCAGTACCTAAATTTTGTGTTCTCACCTCCAGGAAGGGAACCCCTGGTGCTGACTGAGGTGTCCCACACAACAAGCAAGCAGGGGCAGATGTTTAAAGTTGAGGTTGACAACTGCATCCCAGTATTCAGAGCACTAAGCCAGGCAGCAGGTACTGCTGAAGAAAGGGATGAGTCTGAAGTTCTTTGGTTTAGTAGTTTAACTCAGTTGTGGAGTTTTGTGAGGCAGAACTCAAAACCAGCTCTTGAGCTTCAACATCTCATGCACTTGAACACAAACAGACAAAGTGGAAGAACAGCCCATTCCAGTGGCTCCTTCTTGCACAGTCACCTTCTGGCCCTCCTCAGCCTCAGGGACATCGAACCCAGGGCTCCCGTTCTGCAGGACAGCCAGTCACCAGGCACTGGCCATTCCTGGTGGACACCTCCTGCTCTCCTTTTGAGGGTAAGGGGCCAGGACTACAAAACTCATGTGGCAAGGAGTGTCAGGGCAAGAAGGACTAACAGTATGCACCACAGTGTCTGGGGACTCAGGAATCAGGGGAGGACCTGCATCTTCTAGGCTGTGACTGCTTAGATATTTTGTATTGCTGATCTATTCTATGGACAGAAGGGTGAGACTCTGCTGCTTAGTCAAAGCTATGTGTCCCTAGGCAGTTTAGATGAGATTTGATTTAGTTGCCTCAAGTAGTTGAGAAATTGTCTTAAATTGCTCTTTACGTGGTGAAACGCTGTTATGGATCGCACCATCAGTTGCTGTAATTCAGAAACTGTAATTTAGTGAGAGTTAGGAGATCTGGGTTTGTTGGGGTTTTTTTGCCACAGATTTCCAGCATGACCTTGGCAATCAAATCAATTCAGGTCATATATCAGTGAACTCAATGTTTTAGGCATTGACTATCACAAGAAATTAGAATAGGTCTGCACCTAAATTGTAGAGTCCAGCATTTACCCATTTCTTACGTACATCAAGCAGACAAGTATACTCAGTTTCTTACATTTTGTGAATGCGCTGACCAAACACACTAGTTTATCCTGGAGTTAAATTGAAATTATAACACTTGTGTACATTATAGAAAGCCAAATAATATTTGCAAAGCAGTTTGAGATTCTCAGATGCATTGAATTGTGTATAGATTCACATACCTTAGCTAATAATTTTTAATCTTCTGAAGTTTCACAAAATCTGCCAATCTGTGATATGGATGCTACCTTAGGCAACTGAAGATCACCATACAATGTCAATCTCTGTTTCTGAATCTGTTCCAGGAAGATCTAGGGCAACCATTACTTCAGATAACTGTTTGATTATGCAAATGTCTTGACCTCATCTCTGTGAGGAGCCGAAGAGTCACAGACAGTGCCATTGCTTAAGACATAGCAATGTATCAGCAATATAATTAATGATTAATGTACTATTTATATTGTGGTAATGTTTGCAAACCACATTCATACAGCAAGACCCACTTCCGTGGTACAAACACACACAAACATGATTTCAGCCCCAAAGACTTTAAAATCTAAATCAGGAAATGAAAGCAGTTTTCAGGGCTTGGAAAAAGAAAAAAATGTCAAATCGGTCACAATAAGAGATTGCACAAAGCAACTCATCTGCACTGCAACATGAAACTCATGAAAAAAGTTACTCTCATGTAACTTGAGTTACATAACCAACATAAAAGGTTATGTAGATAGACCTATTTCAGAATATTAGTGGCTAATTCAAGTGTAGATAAAGATTTGCCTAAGTGCTTGCCTACATGGTAGATATTTTTCTCATTATCTTCATATAGTTAGCTAATGAAAACTTGGTACAGTTTCCTCACGTAGGCACCCAGAGGGAGTACAGAGGTTGGCAATTATGCAACCAGTGCAGGGAAGTAATATTGGACAATTCAATTATACTGTGGAGGCTTCCAAACAAGGGGTAACGGCCTCAAGTTGTGCCAGGGGAGGTTTAGATTGAATATTAGGAAAAATTTCTTCTCTGAAAGGGTTGTCAGGCACTGGCACAGGCTGCCCAGGGCAGTGGTGGAGTCTCCATCCCTGGAGGTATTTAAGAGACGTGTAGATGTGGTGCTGAGGAACATGGTTTAGTGGTGACTTGCTAGTGCCAGGTTAATGGTTAGACTTGATGATCTTAGAGGTCTTTTCCAACCAAGGCTATTCTATGATTCTAACTTAGATATCTATGTTTTAGGAGTTCCATACTTCCATGTCTTCCCAGGTGTGTCCTGTCTTTCTGCCCAGACATTGTGTCCAGATACCCAGTGACTGCAGTAGTACAGCTATGCCTGGACTGTCTGACAAGAAGAAAAGCCAAAGAAATTTCTACCACTTTTGTACAGATCAAACCTACAGGGTTTCTGCAGTTAGTCCTGTGAGCCTTACTGCATTGGATATTCATACACTTAATGACACAAACATTTCTGTTAGAGAACTCCCATAAAGAAATAAGGTGGCCCTCCTTAAACTAGAATATATATCACCCATACACCTTATTTTATGGAAGAAAACTGTCTCTTCAGTTTACAGTAAGTTGAATTATTCAAAGCACCCAAAGCTAAACTGGAGAAAAAAAAGAATGCATCAAAATAACTGTCTGAATGGGGATTATGTCCCTCTTTGAAGAAGGGGCAATCAAGAGCAAAGGGAATAGCTGGAGTAGTAGTCTTGAACTACAGGAGTGAGTTTTATTGGCGCTCCTCTGTCAAAGCTGTGATGGCAATGCCCCTATCAGTTTCACAGAATCATAGAATGGTTTGGGTTGGAAGGGACCTTAAAGATCATCTAGTTCCAACCCCCCTGCCATGGGCAGGGACACCTCCCACTAGACCAGGTTGCCTAAAGCCCCATCCAACCTGGCCTTGAACACTCCCAGGGAGGAGGCAGCCACAACTTCTCTGTTCCAGTGTTTCACTCACCACCCTCACAGTAACGAATTTCTTCCTAATATCTAATCTAAATCTCCCCTCTTTCAGTTTAAAACCATTACCCCTCGTCCTATCACTACATGCTCTTGTAAAAAGTCCCTCCCCAGCTTTCTTGTAGGCCACTTCAGGTACTGGAAGGCTTCCCCATACTGATATAAATTCACTTCCAAGTATAATTCAGATGACTTTCTCAGGCTGTCCTTTTGCTGACCCATAAAAGCCATTGCTATTTGGTGGATGAAACTAATAGAATCTGCTAGTGCATAGGATGCACACAGATATTTTCAAAAAGACACAAAATGGTGTGGCCTCAGCTCACCCTCAAATGAATATTATAAATTCAGATGGGTCAAGAGGATGGGAAGACCAGAGCACTGGCAACTGTTCAGACAGGTTATCACATCAGAGCCAGGGGGCAGCTCCAGTACGGCAGTAATTGTCCTGATGCTGACACGCCACTAAATGCTTCAGATTCCTTGTAGGTAAAAAGCACATACCCAGGACATACCCATCTGAGTGCAGAAGCGTTGCAGGCAAATGAAAAACATATCTTGTGAATTGAACATATGGGATTAAATTTTGTCTCAGGTGTCTGCACTTAAGACCTCAGGTTTTAGGGCAGTTTTCCTGGTATGGTGTCTGTGGCACAGGGCAGAGAGCTGTGAAAGGAACTGGAGCTGTTGTTGCTCCAGGCTGTTGCTTGAGGGCATTCAGCCAAGGCAGGCACTAGCAGCTGCTGAAAGTCTGGACAGACACAGAGAGAAGTATTCCTCCTTAGACTGTGTTTTCCTCAGACCTCAGCAACCTCTTCCACCGTGTCACTGCATGTCTCTGATATGCCTAGGGTTCCTCCACTTCCACAGCCAGGCGCCATCTCCTCCACCTTCCCACCTTCAGCCCCTCATCCCAGTCCCCCCGGCCTCTCAGACAGGCTCTGCTGCTGCCTTGCTCCTGCAGCTGCGCTGACTGCAGTGGAGCAATCCCAGGAGTGGCTGCCTGACTGCACAGCGCTCAGCAGCGTGGGACAGCCCTTTGTGGCACCTTGCTTCATCCCAGGTCAGGGCCCAGTTCCCAGGGCTGTTATTCACAAACGTACATTGTTCACAAGGAATCTCTGATGCACTCTAGACAGGGCTATTACAATCCAGAGTGTCTGAAAAGGTTGTAGTAAGCCTTGTGGAGCAGCAAGACTTACCAGCCTGTATGCTGTGCACCTATATTGCTTCTGGACCTCAGCAAGTGTCTTGGGCGTTTATTCACTACACAGAGCCATCTGGAGATGCTAAATTAGGAATTTCTGCACTGCTTTCCATTATTGAGTGTACACATGCCCTAGGATAAGTGAAATTAAAATATGTCTTGCAGAACCAAAAGCCCAGACATAGTCATTCTGATGAGACAAGCATATTTACAGGTGTCTATCTGAGAATGTATTTGCTCAGTATTACCATATACTTTGTCTAGAAGAAATCCAGTCTTCATGAAGACATTTCAATGAGAAGTGCATTTCACTGAGAAATGCAAAAATGGGGAGTGGACAGTCTGGAGGTATTCTGCACAGTTCCAGATTTGTATAAAGATTGATTACAGTTGTAGCTCTTAATTGCATGTTAGAAATGGCATATTCCTGATCAGCACTATCTATACTGCTTAAGTCCCCTGGAAGCCCCACAACCTTGCCTTCTAAGATAGAAACAATATATTTTGTCACTACCACCCTCCACTCGTTGATTTTCAACAGCTAGGGATCTTAGCCACCACATTGAATTAATGCATCAGTGACCTTCCACAAAAAGAACTCAAACATCAAGCCTCAAACTCTCTGTGTGAGGTAAGAAAATACCTTTGCTATATACATAACACAGGATCATGATTAGCTAACACAGTTAACTAACAAGATGATGAATTACCTTTGGACATTAGGAATGGTGAGGCTGCAATTGCATTAACTAATTACATACCCTCATTGCCCAGCTGCACTGAATGTCCTGTTCTGCAGTTCATCTTCCAAAATGTACTTAGATTTTTCTGGGCTTTTAAAGGCAACTGCATTTCAGACTGTTAGTATGGAAGAAAAATGGCTGCATTGTAACAGGGTTAAAATCAGGTTCTTTGTCAGTGTCTGAAATATTTATGTTATGACAATGAACCTGAAACATACTGTTAGGGGAGGTACTTCAAGATTTAAAATCAAAAGCACCTGAAAGTACTGATTAATAAGAATGAGCTGAATCGTAACTATTTAGGAAATATTTTCCTCAAAGCTAAACAGTGTGGCCTGTAAGAACAGAGATGAGGAAAGATGGAAAACCAAATTCTGAAATAAAGTACGTCATAAAGTCAAGCATCCAAAGAAAAGTATGTGCTTATTTTTCCCTGTTGCTTTCTTCTGCCCAGAAACTGCATCGTTAGCGTGTGTGGTGATCTGCAAGCCAAAAAGAGACACCTCTGTCCCTGCCCTGGGTTAAACAAGCTAATGTTGACCTGCCTTCCTGACCTCACTGTCCCAAAGATGGGCTATTTTTACTGCCTGAGCTCTTCTATGTACACAGGTGCTCTCTGTAGACAGATGTTTCTGCAGGAGGCTTGCCTTTCAGAAAGCTCCCCATGCCAAAGACTAGCTAAGGCTGTGTGTAACTAAAGCCTCTGAATTGGACTTGGTTTTAGTCCAGGTTTTGTCTCATTTTAGGTTTGCTTGAGAGCTAGCGACAGTGTGAATAGGAGGAAGACAGGAATAAGTGGCAGGTTAGGAAAATCAAAAGACTGGAAAACCATTTCTGTTTGAAGAAAGGGCTTTGAGCCACACAGTCTAAATCCCTGTTATAACAGAGGTTCTTCATGCAGTGTAATGTGGTAGCCAGCCTGAGACTGGCTCTGTGGAAAAATTGGATCGTGGTTGCTGGTTATTGGCTCTCTCCAGAGAGGCTGCTGTGAGGCTTTCGCTTCTGCCTCCTCCCCAGGGGTGGTTTTGGGGCTGGTGGTTGCAAAGGTTAATTGACTGCTTTTATGAGCAAGAGGGGAAAGGAATGGGGAAACAAGTGGTGAAAATATCCATGGAAAAGAACCAAGTACAAAACTGAGGGCAGTGGGGGATGTCTGTGGCCTGAGCAATGGTTATAGCTTGGAAATCTCAGATCCTTTCTGCAGAATGAACTGAGGGGTCCAGGATGGGCTGAAGCAGAAATCTGACTTGGAAACAGACTGTAAAGAATAGAGTGACTGTGGTGGTCACTTGCTGTACAAATATATGGTGCAATACCATTCTTATTAATGAAAACATAAAGACTAAGGCAGGAAGAGCCAGGATCAGAGCACGTTAGGAACAGAGTGATTTCCAAAAAAAGACAAGGAATCAGTGGCCACATACAGTTTCATGCCTACTTAGTGCAACTGATAAACACTAGTACAGATACAAATCAAGTATTTGTGCATCAAACACCTAACTGCAGACAACTGGACTGTGTACATGTACACGTGTATAACACAGCAGTGCACCCACCAACCCCAACACCTGAATCTCACAATAGAGTAACATTAGGGATGGTAATCTATTAGTGTATTGACTGACCACAGTTTTTGTTGGAGATAACATTAGAAAAACAGACTTTTGGAGAAACTGGATTTTTACAAGAAATACTAATAATATTAGTATTACCAGCAATAATATTAGTAATACTAGTAATATTAATGTCAAAAAGCCCATTCAGACAGGAAAGTAAAGGAACTGTTAATGTGAAAAAGCCAATTCTATAGAATAAGGACAAGAACTTTAAGCTAGAGTGAATTGCCTTCATAGTGTATTTTAATACAGTTAGGCCTTTTTTCTCCTCTCTCAGATCTCAGGAAACAGCTATAGCTGACAGAGATGAATTCACTCTGTAAGTACTCTCCACATGGCTTGAAGTTATGACAGAACAGAGCAGTAGCTATGACAAAGATGAAACAGAGTTTAAAAAAACACAAAAACAAAAACCAAACCAAAAAGGCTAAATAGTGGCATTCAGAATTTTTCTTTAGTGTTGTCATGGGAGACCCCATGCTGATCTCTCAAATGATCTCTACAAGAGCAAAAGAAAGCTCCCAGTGTTGTAAGATGGTCTATTATTCCCAGTTATCTTGCTTTTAAAGTAGAAAGTTTAAAATCCTTGCTTTTTATTTTTTTTTTTTTATTTAATAAGCTATAGACTGTTGTGGCTCTGGATAAAACTAGTTTTGAGAGTTTCGTGAACTCTTCTCTGACTGTGATTTTAGGAATCAACAGGAGCAGAAAAGCAACAACTTTCAGCCCCAAAGTGGTTCACATTACAGGTTGGATCTGAAGATACATCCCTCAAATCAGGCATCATCTCCCTATATGCGAGGAGGAACAAGAACAGACAGAAACACCTTCAAATATGTTATGAAAGAAAAGAATGGTCAGGAAGACAAAATTACTAGAGGGGCAGGCATGGGGACACATTCAAGGTTATACCTGCTGTTATTTCCACTGGAATAGTGCTTTGCAAGTATTCCTTGCGGCAAGGAACATACACAAGTAAGACTCTCCAACAAAGTCTTTGTTCCACACAGAACTGGAGTGTTACACGATGTCAGTCATGGTTGATTTGTGAATATAAGTTGGTGTAAGTGGGAAAAGAGATAGTGTCATTGGGCATGGTGAAAAAGGTGCTCACATGGGACAGGATGCTCTATTGACAGTTAGTCAGCCTATGAAAAAATTTGGGCTCTTATATTCAAAATCACATGCTGTCAGGTCTAATGAAAGCACATATTTCCTGGAAACCTTGCTAAATGTCTACAAATAAAATCAGCTTTGGTTATAATGACATCTCAGATAGACATACAGACACCAGTCAAACAAAAGCAGATTCTTTTTCTTTTCACAGTATCTTTTTCTCTTCTGTGATACTTTCACACTCAGCATTGCCACTTAGAAATGCTTATTAGGAAAAAAAAAAGAAAGATTTTTTTTTTTTTTTAAAAAAAAAAAGCATGGATACAATTGGACTACTTAATCTTTATTTGGTTACTAAGTTCTGCTTTTCAGAACTAGTAAAATCTCATGCCTAAAGATGTCCTGGACATTTAGCACACTTGGTGTCTAGCTGTGAATCCACAATTTTAGGCATCCACTTTTAAAAGCAGGTGAAGCTTTTCCATGTATTTATGTCCAGCTTGAATGCCTGTTGCACAGAGTGCAGGTGAAAGGGCAATGACAGCGAGGTGAAGGCACTGGCTCAGGTATCAGGCAATCTGAATTCTCTGCCTGGCTCTGCCAAGCCTTCTTTAAACGAGTTGCATCATCTTTGTTCTTCATTCTTTCCCATCTGCAGAACAAGGAAAACAAATCCCAATTTACATTGGCACTGCGAGCATTAATTCATTACTGCGTGTAAAGAAGATCAGTCCTCTGATAAAAGGTGCTAGAGGAATGCAAAGTATTTCTATTATATAAATACAAAAATGGGGATACTGTCAAGGTCTCGCTTGGCTAAATCAAAGGCTCCAGTACCAACTGTAGCTCCACTGAGAGATGAAAACTGGCTGGTGTCAGGATTTGTGAATTCTGATCAGGGCAGGAATAATATTTAGCACTAGTGAAGATTTTCTTTAAAGGTAAAGTTGCTGTTTCTTGGAGACACAGAGCACTTTACTTGTGCAGCTTGTCACAGTTGTATGGTTTGCATTGCAAAGAATGTGCCTCATCTCTGCTATATATTCCTGCTGGCTTCTGTCAGTGGAAAGTACACCAAGGCACTCAAGGGCTTGTAAGTGGGCCACCATAGTTCAATGGCCCTTTTATTTCTGACTATCTCGTTCCATAAAGTTCTAGTGACAGCCATTAAGTCTTTATGACACATTATGGAAGCATCATAAAAGGAACATTTAGGAAGAGATCAAGCAAAGCAAATGAGAAGATTACTATTCAATACTCACCCCAACTGCAGATCAACCTAGGATACACAAGTGCACAAGCCAAGTGTAGGTAATAATAAAGGGGTTGTTTTACAGAAATAAAATGTCCAACTTTTGAACTGTGGCTGGAGTCAGCTATACCTCAGACATGTGATTCTTGGTGTATTCCTGTTACATATTAAACATACCCTGTATGAAGTTTGTAAATATTAGTAAATGCTTTTCTTTCCCTGTATTTGCAAGAATGCAAATTTAGAGGCAAAATTTCTCAAGTGCTCTAGTCCCACGGGTAAAAACAGCTAGTAATGAGAATATGAAGAATAGTAATTCCGTATTCAGTGGAGTGCCATTACCAAGGCAGGCTTCTGTGCATTGTCTGTGGCTAACCTGTTCAGTCCTACTACCGTCTACATCACCACTTAGTCCTTCAACATCACATACCATATTTCCAGCCTGTACCTCCCTTTTCTCATCAACAATATTTTGTAATGATTCCAGGCCTCAGGCAATGGAGACTGTTTAAGCATCACAGACAGAATTGCCTCTTGACCTGGTCACAATTTTTCCACCAAAACACATTTTCCAGAGAATAACTCTTTTCACTGGTAACTTTTAAACAATTTTTTCTTTTTTTTTTTTTTCTCTTTTTTTTTTTTTTTTCCCCCCTCTTTTATTTTTTTATATTTCCTGGAGACACAATGGCACTTTGAAAGCTTCTTGGCAGAATTCAGGCAAATTGGCTGCCTGGCTAAAGGTGTGACTGCCTGATGGGCTCACAGCCTGGCTAGCTTCTTAGGGAATAGGCCAACTTCCTTGGCTTTCCTGTTTGTATCTGAGCAGGTATTTTGGCTGGCCAATGGACTGGGTTGTTCTCATTTGCTGGAAACTTGGCGGCTGGTGTTTTGTCCCAAGTACAGTGTTAGCAGCCTGTAATTTTACACAAAGCAGAAGCTGTTTTGGTTGGGTATTTTTTTCTTCCTTCCACCACTAGTCACCTGGAATATACAGCACTAAGTTGTGCCCTGGTTATAAAGCTGTTGCATCCAAGTAGAAAGGTCTTGATATCACTTTTGAGCAGAGTTTGTGCTTTGACCTGTGTCTAAGCATGGTGGAAGTAGACTGCAGTCATTTCTGGTGTGGTCTAAAATATGACTTATTTTGATTGATTGATTGATTGATTGATTGATTGATTGATTTTTTGCAAGAAGAGGAAAAAGAAGAGTAAACAAGGAGAGGAAAGCCACCATGTGCCCTCTTTTTTCGTCCTCATCTTGTGACCTATCCTTATATTTCAAAAAGTCTCCTGGCTTACATTCTTGACATTAAGAAAGTATTAGACTTTTTCCTCATTCCCACTACATGTGGATGCATGTGATGGTCTTGTCTATTTTTGTCTATGTAATGAAACATCAGTGCCCCAAAGGCACTGGTCATTCATCTACTTATGCCAGCATTCTTGACACTGTCTTGGCTTCTTCCAGGCAGTTTTTTTTGTGCATCAGCAGCAACACATGAGACAGCATGCCTTCTTAGATATTTTTCAAGTGACCCCTTAAAAACTTCCTCTATTTGTCTTCTCTACACAGTTTCTTGAATTCAAATGTAGCTAATTGACAACCATTTTGATAAGGAGTACAGAGATGCCCTATTTTAGAAGCTAGGACCAGTATATTCCCTATGAACATATTTTTCAGGAGATAGGACTCTCTAGATTTGAAGTGTAAAAATGTTTAATGACAGTCAGTTTAATACAAATTTTACATTCAATTTGTCTTGTCCTGCCCAGCCCAGGAATGTACTTTATATCTAATTCATGTAACTCTCATATATTGATGTGTACATTCAATGCAGTTAAAACTAGAACTTTTGAAGCACAATCCAGCTCCTCGGATCCTCTGAGCTTTCCTGTGACAAACAATTTTATGTCATTTGCAAACTCAGTATGAATTCATTAGATACTTTTGGGTAGAACTTGGTCCTCCTCTTTTACCACAGAGATAAAGGAGGATGTGACAGATACTGGATTTATCTGACAGCCTGGGAGCAGAGTGCTTACCTGGGTTGTGAGAAACCCTGGGTTAGCACCACAACTCCACTTTGCATAAAAAATTTAGATATTACAAAAGAAAGACCACAAAAAAGTGTCCAGGAATGAGCCTCCACCTGATGTGTGTTAACTCCCTGGAAGGCTGGAGCTGTAAATGTTTATCCAAAGTGAAAGTGCACCAGCAGATAACTGGAGAGTGGCTCTTTAACCACATGTGGTGATTATGCCACTTTTCTGGGAGGTGAGCAACAGAGCCAGAGGACAGAATTGAGCTGGTGTCCTGTGTAAGTACTACAGCCCTTGAGATACTGAATAAAGGGGTAACTGTCTCCCTGGCAGCAGTTCTGATACCAGCTCCCTGTCTACATATTTATATTTCTGCTTCTGTGAAATTTCTTCAAATGAAATATTTTATGTTAGCTAGAATATGACATGTCAAATTAAATGAATTCCTAATTTTTGTTTGGCAAGATGATTCAGATTCTGAATTTTCCTCTAAGTTCTTATTACACTGCCAAGCCAGTAGACGTGTCTGATGAAATTGCTCAGAACAAATTTTACTGAAAAATCGCATTGCTTTTCTGTATTTATGTAAACAGATAAGCTCATTGGCAAACAAATATTTTTAACTATTTACCTACTCTTTGGCTCCCACAGTTTTGTATGGTTTCAATGACAATCAAAATATCCTAACATAGTTTGTCCTTTTCTGCTGGGATTTCCATGCTCAACATGTGGTCTTGCAAGACCTGAAGAACAATCTGTGTTTCTATGGCTGTTTTTTAAAAAAATTGTGTATTTTCTCATTATGTTGTATGCACCACTAAGGAGACAGATATTTGCTATCACTTTCTATTGTAAATACAGAAAATGAGGCATAGGTAGGTAGACTGTTGGCTTGACTCTACCCAGGTAAAGCCTGCAGATGTAATAAGCGTGTATAGTCAGATGTTCTCTTATCTTCAGTAAATTTAAGGAGTTGGCAGCCCTCAGAAGCTAGTTTCACCCCACTTCAGCTAAGATACTGTAACTGATCACAGCCATTGTTAGCAGTCATAGCAGTGCAAACTAAAGAGATGAGTCTAAATGTCCTCTAGAAGGGATCTAAAGGTGTCCACACTCAAATAAGTGTGCTTTTTCAGCTGAATGGGTAGCAGCTGCTAGTTGTGGGGTGGTAGCTGGAAGCTGAGCAGTGAAACTATTGTACAAATACATATACCCTACTGTTTGGTCTCAGATGCTAGACCTCACTAGCAGCAAGAATTAATATGGTTATGTTACCAGAAGCACTGCCTGGGAACTGATGCAACAGCTCTAACAATCCAACAACTGCAAGAAAAGTGGGTAATACAAGCTTGTATTGGAATTATATGTGCTTCTTCAAACCTGTAGTGCTTCACCTGCATTGCAAAGCTGACCATCTGTCCAATCCTTTTGTTTAAAAGACCGACCTCAGGAGTTGTTTCAGATAGTTACACAGATTAACTGAGCAGATGGTCTTAAATAAACATCCACCCAAGTGGTTAATGTGTGCTAATCAACCCAAGAGAGCTGACAGTCATGTGCCTGCATCTTTTCCCATCCAGAGTGGCCAGAAGTCTGTTCTTAAGAGTGGTGCAACTTCTGCAGTGCTCAAAACAGGCACCGACATAAACTCTGGTTTAGCAAGGCATTTAAACATGTGTTTAAATATCACCACAGCAATCAGATTTGAACCTTGAATGAAGAGCCTTTTTCAATTAGAATACAGGAATTTCCATGAGAAATCAGATTGAATATCCAGCTAGTCCAAGCCCACCTGAGACTGTGGTCAGACCACAGGCAGGCAGGCAGATGGAAATCCATCTGCTTCAGAGTGGTTTAAGTCCTGGGCTAGAAGATCAAAGATACTCTCCTGTTAGTTTAGTTTAGTTCCTACTCTCTCTTTTCCAGACCACTTAGTATTACGTATTTTTCTCATATACCTCTTACTTGCCTCCCATCTATGAAAACATCAGTCTTTCCAATCCCTCTTCCTGTGAGAGGTTTTGATAATGTATCATGCTTTCCTGTTCTCCATTCTGGATTTGCAGCAGCCTTTGCAAAGTGGCTTGCCACAGTCGGTCGGCTGTTCCTGGCCATCCTATTTGGTGCCGGGCACAACCAAGTACCTCTTTACTTTTGATTCTCACTGGTAAGCACAGGAGCCAGAGAGAGGGATGGAATTCCTCATCCTCTTTTTGTCACCATGTGTCATCTTATTGCTGGCAAGCCTTGATCCCGAAAGCAGTTTGCAGTCAAATGTGTAAAGGATTTTTGAGTAAAGTGTACATTAGTGATAGAAGCCATTTGCAGGGTGTTGAGACCCTGGGAAATCAATGAGGTTTGGCTTCTCTGACACAATTACTAAAATTGCAGATATATCATCTCAACAAGTGTGTACAATTTTAGTTCATTTTGCACTGGTCTCAAAGCAAATGCATGTGAGACCCTGAAAGGCATAGGCTGAAACTCTGAGTTTCAGGGTCCAGGCACCTTGAGCTGATTTAAGTTTGGGCTGCCTTAGTCTTAATTTCTCTTCTCTCTCCTTCCCAGCCTTATATTCCTTCCTTCTTCCTTGTGCTAGAACTAATGTTTGTATATCTGCAATATGATCTGGTTTGTGAGATGATCCAGTTTAAAGAGAATCACTTTTAATTTTTCTTTTTTTTAAACTGCCAAGACCACTTGCAGGCCCATGGACCATTTACATCCTTTTCCCACGGTAAGTGGCATGTAAAATCTTCATAGACTTTGAATTCACCATCCACAGAAGGACACATGTTACCCTTCTCTTCCACTCAGCTGTGGGGAGATTTAATCTTCTAAAATTCCCTGTTCTATTTATTGGTATATCTAATTAATTTTCTCTTAGTGTTCAGAGCTGCAGTGCATATGGGAGCACTGTATCTGCAGAGCAAAGTCTTAAGCCAGAATCAGACCATACTTTTGGCGAGAAGCCACTAGAGCGGGAGAAGCATATATATAATAGGCATTCTGTCCATCAGAAGAATGTCAACAGACAAATTACTGTAACCTGCCTGAACCAGCTCAGCCCTCCTGCAAATCAAAGCCCAGATTGTATTGGGAGTGTTTGTTTTGTCATTTTTAAAATAAATTAAGAAATCAATGTGTATTCACAGCAGCCAGCAGAGCAAGTAGTCAGTTTAGATGGACAACCCCAGAACCCTCACTGCTGGCACTAAGTGACTTCAGGTCTGTCTGGTATCAGCATTAATCCTACCTGGGTAAACACAGATTTGCCTGAGTCACAAATTTAAGCTGTATCAGCTGCCATGCTTTCATCTACTAGTTTCAGGAATGTGGTTTCTGCACTGGATCCATCTGGAAATTAGTGGCCCAAGACAGATTGCTTGTCAGTATCTCCTCGGGGCTTGACTTCAGTGCTGAATACTGCTTTTTCTATCTTTTTCTTTTTTTTTTTCCTTAACCTTGGGGTAGCTGATGTACATCAACTATTGTAAGATAAAGGATAAGTAAAGAATACCTGCAGCCACAAGAACAGTTGCAGTGGGACCGGGGAGAGATGTTGGCTGTGAGGTAGAGACTTAATACAGTAGAACTTTGTAATCTTAGGGACACTTGAGAGCTGTCTACCATGTCATCTCACTCATGCTGGCACACATGCTGGGTGACTTGGGGTAAGGACTGTACAGAGAAAACCAAATATTTTTAATCATGATTTTGGAGGCCTGACTTCCATTTTGAACTGGTAAAAAAATGTCAGTTCTGTACTTTTCACGCTGTTGCACACACGTAAGATTTTGGTTTCAACTACATTAAGGCCCTTCTGTACCATCATCTTGATCATTTTATTGTATGATAGCCTTTTTTTTTGACATAAAAATAGGTTTTTGCTGTTAATATTTTCAAGGCAGTGCACTGGAGAGGAGCACTGACTGGAACAGCATTGCCCAGCTGTCTCAGAGCCTTGAACAGAATCCCAAAACTTCACAGTACAGATATAAAGGGCTGGAGTGGTCAGGCCACCAGGTCCATCAGCAAGCCCTGACACATTTCGCCATGTTCCTCTAGCAAGACACAGAAAGAGGATATCCTATGAGTACATTTATGTATATGTAGATATTTAGATATTTTTCTGTTCAAATCATCTTCCCTCCTTGTGGAAAATCCTTGCCTCTCAGAAAGCCAGGATTAATGCTAAAATTGTTGTTACATTACAAGGTGAGGTCTCTTAAGTTTAGCCAAGAATATATAAAAATGATGCACCTTTGTATCTCAGAATTTGAACTGTTACCACCATGTCCAAGAGAGGTAGAAGATGAAAGCATTAAAACTCCTTGGCTATATTAAATTCATCAAATAAATGCATAAGGCAGGGAAAGAGAGTTAAGTTCATCAAGCTGTCTTAAGCTATGCTAACAATTTGCTTCATTGGTGTATTGACACTGCCAGAAGATATCTCCCCATTCCTAACTTTTCCATATTATAAGGATAGTTTAGCAGCTGGCTTTTTAGCCTGCGTGTTTGCAGATCGCTCTTTGACTTCAGTTTCACTTTGCATGCCATCTTTCCCTCTTCCACGCCCTGCTCTTTCCCCTCAGCAAGAGATGCAAATACCAGATAACTGACAGTTTAAGAACTTGTGATCACCCTGCCTTTCATAGTTGGAGATTGTTATTGAATGAGACATTAGAAATCCCCAGGCATGGAAAATGTGTAGCTAGCTTGGAGTTCAGGGCTCTCCACAGATGTTATGTCTGGATATCTGAGATTGCTTAAATCTTAAAGTTCCTGTCTCTTTTGACTGTGAAGGTGACCTCAAAGTGGTCACTGCTCCTAACCTGCAGCCAGGCAAGTTTAAACATTCCTAGTCAAAAGTGTGAGTTCTCTCTTTGATCTCTCTGAACTGTTAATTGTTTATCCTCAATTAAATATTTACTTTGGGCTTGTTTTCTAATCTAGGGCTTTATGCTGCACAACACAGGTGCAGACTCTTACCATTTTAAGACCACCAGTATTATTTTCAAGATAAGTTTAACTTTTAATGTCTTGCAAAAAGACAGAGGCTCCTAGACATGCAAGTAATTTCTAAAAGGAGTTTTAGGCTTCTAAATCACTGAAGTGCATTTGAAGACTTGACCTCTTTACAGAGAAGAAAACTATAACAATTAGACAGAATACACCCTGTTACATAGGAAGTTAAGAGTGGCTTTAAGGATTTAGCTTAAGTCAGTAGGCAATTAACTGAAGGTAAATCAACAGAGAGAATGCTATGTCCACTCAGATTATATCACTTTAACATCAGTTTCTATACAAATACAAGATTTACTTGCCTAACACCTTTATAGCTCTGTGTGTGTAACTTTACACAAGGAACTGCTCTGAGAAATGTGAACACCTCTTTCAGTGACACCAGCCTCTAGATCATCGTTGCTATAATGTCACACTGCACTCCAATTAAATAACTACTTGGTATCATATATATTTAGAATGAGAATACTGATGTGCTACAATATGATCACCCACCACTTCTGGGAGTCCTGAAGTTCTTCCCAGCAGAGAGACCTCATTTTACAGAGACTCCCACATTCCCAGCAATGGCACTTGGAGACAGTCCTCCAGCAGAGCTGGCTGTCAGACCTTACAGTGCTTGACCTGGAGGGCAGGAAGCAAGGAAACCTTTAGACTACTGGTTTTGAAACAACCCATATGGTAAGGCAGGGCTGATAGCAAGGGACCTGGGAGCCTTGAAGGCTACATCTGAGCTGCCAAGTCAGCATTGTGGACCTGACACGGAGCTATGGACCTGGAAGCTCAAGTTCTTGGTTACTTTCCAGACCTATTGGCTGGCCTCTGAGCAAGCGTCATGTCGCCAGTGGATCCAGCCTGCATTTCATCAGAAGTGCACTGAAAATATTTGGTGAAACATTTGGGGATTTATAAGTATATATTTTCTAACAAAACCTTTTTACATTGCAAATTTCTCACTACTCTCAACACTTAAATTTTCACAATCACTTTTTGTCATATTCACACAGTCTGTCCCAACATATTAGATTCATTTGACTCTGCTAGTGCTTGGAGATTGCCTAAAAATTCATTTGCAAGGAAGAAGGACAATAAAAAATTAAAGATAACCTTCACAAAAATCTTTATCTCTCTCTGCTGTTGAGGTCTGAGTAGATAAAATTGTCTTATACATGTTAATGACACTCTTTGTTTCAGCATCATGTCATCTCCCAGTGATTTTATGATTAATCCATGTATACTATTTCCCTCCTCATAATTCTTGTTTAGTTTTCTAGCTGTCATTGTCTTCCCAGAATAAGAGTACTCCTTTTCTGAATTCTGTCCATCTAGCATATAGTGGGGGATACTATAATAGTAGCATAATATCTAATTAATACAATAAATGTTTTAATGCATTTACTATTTTATATGTATGGTATAATTTAATGTCTTTAATGGTATCCTGGTTCCCCAGGAACAGACCCATGGGCCAGCAAGCAGGGCATGAGTAGCCCCAAGGCAGCTGGGAGATTCAGTCAGGGCAGCTGCCCCAAGCTGACTCACAGGTGTATCCCATACTACTTAATCTTCTCATTATAAAAGGAGAGGGCTCAGGGAGGGTGGAGCTCTTCTTCCTGGGGCTTCTTTTTCTTTGTCTTCTGCTCCTGCTGTTAACTTCAAGGACCAGGTGGTGTAGAACCTTGTATGCTTTATGTCAGTTGTGGTATTAGTTTTGTTATTTCATTAAATCTGTTTCTACTTCAACCCATGGGGCTTCTCCCTTTTTCCCCTGATTCCCCTTCTCAGTTGGGGAGGGGTCATTGGATGGTAGAACAACTGCTACAGTTTAGCCCTGGGTACTGGCTAAATGTAGACACCTGGTAAAAAATAAGTTTAATAATAATTGTGCTGAATCATCAGTACTTCTTGATCTTGAGAATGTTTAATCTAAAAGGAGAAAGTATAAAACCATGTAGGTATTCATTTACTCACTGGGTTCTGATTCAGCAGAAATCTTAAGCACTTACCTAAATTCCTGTGCAGCAAAGCACTTAATCTTAGATTAGCTCAAGGTTTTAAATACGTTTATTTTCAAGAAAACACTTAAACTAAATATATCCGTAATCCAACTGAATTACTTGTATACATTGACCTGGGTAGCCAACTGGTCTTAAAAGGATTCATGAAGGAGACATTTGGGAAATGTTTCTACCCAGAAACTGTACTACTCCAACTATCTTCTCAAGTGTGGATAAAGATATATTGACAGTGAAGTGTTTATATCAGAATAGTTCACTCCCATATGAAAAGCAGAACATTATATCAGCTTGTTTTGGCTACATTTTTCCTATAGGTTTCAGCTATGCAGTTGTGCTGGTAAAAGTTATGCCTCAGACCAAAATATTACACTAATACTAAATAGCCCACACTGGAAGTGAGAGAGATGAATAACCTCATCTGTCAAAGACATCATGAAGTTGTGAAGACAGAGCTGGATGGAAAAATACTTGCTCTGCCTGAAAAAAAGTTCCTACTTCTTAGTTAACCAAAGAGTTCCCAAATGATTAGACTTTTTTACGTAAACACAAATGCAGTATAACACCATAACAAAATAAAATAAATATATTGTTAAAGACTGAGGTAGGGGACTAAAAGAAGATACAGATTTAAAGCTTTATATTGTCTGTCTTTTATGTCCTGATTTCTATTTCCATTCACATATTGTAACTGGCATAAACATTAGACAGTAACTGAAGAAACGAAACAGGAGCACACCAGTAGGAAGCAGCACTATAACACAGCAGGCTCGTATGAGAAAACTATATTCCAGCAGTAGGTAAAAACAAGGGCAGCCTGCAGCAGCCAAAACCCAGGAAAGGACAGAGAGTACCCATAATGGCACATCTTCTGCAATAATCAGTGGACGGGATTAATATTCTTTTTGACACTTTCTCTTTTAGGGTTGAAATTTTCAAGTAAAGTAACATACCCTGACCTTAAAATGATTTACAAAGGGAAAATAGTATTTTGTCTAGTTCATATGAGGTTCTGGAACTGAGAGGAATTGTCAATACTAATTTTTTTAAGTCTGGTTTACCTACAGGATTCTCCGGGGGTCTTGGATGTTTTATAGTGAGCTTTTTATTTTTGTTTATTTGAATTATTGGCATGAGTCTCTGATTAATTAATGTGAGAGAATAGGAAGGAAGGAAATGTAAAGTCTTTAGCCAAGACTTTTTTGCCTCCTAACTCTTTATAGGGCTTTATAATTGGAAAGCTGCAAACTAGAAACTGAGTTTTAAGTAGGCAGAAAACACTCCCCATCACCTCAGTTAATCAATGTTCATTTTTCTAGTTGGCTAATGTCCTATAACAGTGTCTCCTCACTGGTATAACACTTTTTCTGTTCTTAAATTTATATTATTATTTTTGTCACTAAAAAACAAACCAACCAGGTAGAGAATCTGTGAATTCAGAAATATCATTTTGCTCTTTTTTTTCTAAAAGAAAAAAGTATCAAAATCTGGTTTTGTGTTATGACTGAAGAAAAGTATTGCAGGTTTGGGTTTTTTTTGGTTTCCCAAAATTTGTGGGGAATCTTTTTGAGATTAAGATTTTAAATGCCATGCGGTAACAGAATCTAAGGTAAATACATTTAATTTAATCCAAAACCAGATCAGTATCAGGGAGATGCCCCTGGAGAATTAGTCAAGTGGTTTGATCAATTCCTAACATCTGACAGTAATTAATGTTCTTTTATCTGACAGGGAATATTCAAATATATAAACCTAACATCTGACAGTAATTAATGTTCTTTTATCTGACAGGGAATATTCAAATATATAAACCTATTAGCCTATAATATAAACCTATGCCTATAGGCATATAGGCAAAGCCACATTCACGTCTCCTAGTACTAGCTCTGTGGTTACTAAGAGGAATTTGAAAAGCCTAGATGTGCCATTACCACTACGCAAAGTTTAATCTGATCACTAAACATGAAATGTAAGATGACTTCTAAAAAGGTCTTTCTTGGAAATCTATGAAAGTTGAATTTTCTAAGGTTAGGTGAAGTATGAGTCACTGTAACCACTCAATTTTATTCTGAACCAATCATGCAAAAATACTTTAATTTTTTTATTATACTACAGAAACTGATAATACTGACAGTTGGCAGACTCACACCTTAAGCCACCTTATTTTCCTACACTCATCTGCGAAGCTCAGAACTATGTGTTTGTCTGTTCTCTAAAGAGAAAAATATTTTAAAAGATTGGTGCCAGAAACCCAGAACTCATGCAATCCTTTGCTAACAACTTGGTGCCAATAAGTGACCAGTGGAACTGGTGACGCACTTCCTTCCTGAGCACTGACAATACAGAATTTGAATAGTGCATTGCATAACCTGAAGACTTGCATTCAAAGAAATAGAGTAAAAGTTGCAATGATGAACAAACTGAAATCCAAACACCCAGAGTATGAAATCAACTATTCTCATAGGCCACCTCAGTTTGAAAAAATTGCCAGTCTTGCTGTCCCACTCGCTTTCCCAAAAGCAAAGACTATCTTGGGCACAGCTCCACCATCTCATTCTCAATTGGCTAAGCACTGTTACAGCTCCAGAAGTGAACACAGACAGGTATGTTCTGTGCATCTTTATATGTGTTTATATATATATATATATAAACATATAGAGTTATAATTTATTGTGATAAAATCCCATTATGGGAAATGAATGCTATAGAACAGTTTTTAGATTCCCTTCTTAAATATCTGTAATACACATATGAAATAATCTTTGAATGCAAAATTAATTTACACATGCAAATTGCATAACTGATTGAACAGTTATCAGACTTGTGTGCTCAGGTGGGGGATTATTTTAACATCTACCTCAAATTGTGTGGATACAGTGTAGGCGTTCTGCTAGAGTTTATGACTAATATCCCTCAGGGGAGTGCTATGAGAGGGAGAAAATAATCTGTCAAGAACATACTTAACTTGATTTGTTTGAGCCTAAACATTTGAGCAGCCTTTGAACCTTAACCGAGATGGTTCCAGGAACCTCTCTAAGACAAGTGCCTCTAACTGCAGGTTCAGGATTGGCATCTCTTTCTTATTAAAGGAACATATTTTACAAGTAAAATGATATTATGCTGGATCTGGAATATATTTTACAAGTATGCAGTAAGTGTGTGTTTAGATACTTGCATACTACACACACTACTTTCAGACAGTATTGTGTATTTAGGGCATGACCCTGATTCAGGAGACTACATATGGCAGGGTTTGTTTGTTTTGCAGTTCCATTGCTTTTTATGTTTCTGCTCACCACTATCAAGTCTAATTGTTCCTCTTGCTTTATACATCCACTGACTGCATGCTTCTTCTAAGAGAGTGTAGACAGTCCATCTATATGCAAAGAAGGGGCAAATAGTTTTGTTCTTTTTTTTAAAAAAAAGCATTGCTTCTCCTTACATGCTGGACCTTGAGAGAGGAATGTACCTTCAGAAGTGACCAGCGCCCTTCAAATTCTTATCTAAAGGAATCCTACAGGAAACCTTGGAGCTCTTACAAAAATTTGGACTGTCTGTTATTTATCAGATTGACAAGGACACTAGTCTTTGGCTATCAAGCCCTCTTGGAGCCACCAACTGTCCTCTCCCCTCCTCCTTGCTTTTAACAGTAGAGGTAAACACTGACTTAAGTTTGCTTCGTGCAGGCTGTAGTACAAACAGGTTAACTATAAATGCTTGGCAAGATCTTAGGTCGGTATTAGCTCTGAACCCCTGACATCAGCGTCTGGTTACATCAAGTTACAGGCTCTCTAGCAACTGACAACGAATATTTGGACCCAGCCTTTACTGGGTGGGGAAACTGTAAGACCATCTGTATCACCAGCGGTCTGCTATCAATTCTCTAGTTTGTTAGTCAGAGCCTTTAATTGTTGCACATCTCTCAACATCTTCTTAGTTACAAAGTTCCCAGTATTAATTTTTCTCACCCATTAAAAGGCCTATGTATTTCCTATGTGGCTGGCTCTTGTGACAAGGCAGAAACTGAAGTTTACTCTCAAATAACAACCCAGAGGCTTATTATAAAACTACCTTTTTAAGCATATTTCAATTGTGTCATTGTAATTATATGCATGTAAAGCACTGCACAAATATCCAATGCTTGGGAAAGTTAAAAGAGATGGCTTGACAGATACAGCCTATTCTAATATCTAAGGAGCAACTGAGTTCAGAAACTATTCCTAGAGGAGGATAATATAGTTTGGGCTTCTCCGAGGGGAGACATTAGTATCCCTCCCTGAGTGAACCTGGTAAGCACTCAAAAAGAAGGCAAATAAAAATCTCAAAATAACATGTAGAGCCATGATAACATGTAACCTGACATCATGCTGGTGAGGTAAATTACTGAGAATGATGGTGACAGTGAATATTGTCCAGCAGGAATAGGAAGTAAAACTCTCATATTCCAATCCTGATGGATTCCCTGGCCCTTTTCTCACAGTCCTTTTCTCACTTCCCTTTCCCTGCCTGCTGTTGTTTAACTGGTTTTCTGTTTGGGTTTTTTTTTAGTTTTGTGACCCAGGGTAATTCACATGACCATATGAAGTGCTGGGGTCTGAACCCCGAGCCCTGAATTAAGATTGACATATGGGTGGTTCCCATGGTGCTTCAAAATGAGGGGATGAGTTTGCCTTTTGGCTTTCCTCCAAGGTGCGGCCAGCCTTTTAAGGAAAGCCCTTGGGTAAACAAGCCCCAGGTGCCCTGCATTGGGTAAATGAGTGCCAGGTGTCCTGTTTTGGGGATAAAAGCTGGGACCACTTGCAGGAAGGGTAGAGTGTCTGTCTGTGAGGTGGATGCACTTTGCAGAGTTTCCTGTTGGGGAAGGACCTCCTGACTCTCCCTGTAACTGGGCCCCAGTCAGGTTTGGCATTTGCAAATGCGGGTTTTGTGGGGAAACAATATGTGGCTACTTCTATCCTATATGATCAGCCTATTGACTTGGTTGTCTCCCATCTCTTCTATGGGAGACTTTGTTTCTTTGTTTATTCCACCTATTATTGGTCATGCTGTGTCATTCCTGGGGTTGATGTCTATTATGTGTGATCTGTTTGACTTGTTTGTACCCCCAGCGATCCCCCATATATTGACTTTTCTATGTACAATAGAATCTGTACAAAACAATCTACTGGATTGTTTTGCTGCTGGCTGCGTCCTTTGCAATTGGCCTAGTGATTGGCAAAGCACCATATCAGAGCTACCTGTGAAAACACGTTCCCACAACTCAAAGCTGTAATTAGTGCTAAATAATGCTTATAAATTAATTTGGGACCATTAGATAAAAGGTATAAAACCAGTGTATTTCTATTATTATATTAATTCAAAGAGCTTCTGATGGTATATTTTTGGGCCAAATCCTGCTCTGTTTGCAGCTCAGAGCAGTCAGGGTAGAAGCTTTTTCAGCCCGTGATCATTTGGTAGTACTTCCAATTTGCTGAAATATGTTCTCTCTACAGCTGAAGAGTTCCTGATGAATCTAGCCTGTTTTAACCTAAGAGTGCTTGAGTTTATGACATGGTTATCTGTACAAATGAGCAGACCTGCATGGTTAAAGTTCACTGTTTTAAACAGTATATCTTCATACATACTTGTTCCCAGCTTTCTTAACCATATAATTTAAAGTGGTTTAAATAATGAAATTATTATGGCCACTGCACTCACAATTCATTTTTCTACCTTTTTATCTTGAGTGGTATCTTGCACACGCTATTCTACAATAAACAGTCCATGACAACAGAGGTTAAGCCAGTCGACAACAGAGATGGGTCTGCTCCAAAACTCCAGTTCTGAATGTATCAGAACTTCAAATTGAAGTGCAGGGCAATGAAACTCAGCCCTTTCTCAAGTCCTTCTTTTCCAGACTTCACAGGTTCCTTTCATTTTCTGCAATATGAATTAGTCCTCGCATGGGGTATTTGCATTTACTTCTCTGAAACACAAGTTCAAATTGAAGCTGGGACTGGGAGAAGCACCCAGCTAGCACAGAAAACATAGTGGTTAAGAAACAGAGCTGGTGGTTCCTCTTTTTCTTACTGGTTGAAGGGGCGCAGGTCATCTCACTGCCTCCCTTCAGCTGGTGCCATGGGATTTCCTCTCATCTACCACACTTCTGCAATTGCTGACACCCTTCTGAGAGCACAGAGAGTCACAGTTTCTGTGTTTGAATAGAAGTGCTTTTCAGTACTTTGGCTCTGAAACACAGGAACCCAAAGAACTTGTGCATTCTCTGGCTGCCTTGCTATAATTTTTTTTTTTTTTTTAATTCTTTAATGTACGTTAATCCCTTGACAATTTCAATGCTTTTCTAGGGAAAAGGGAACAATATTTGCTTTGTGAGGAAGCTACAAGGAGCTTAGTAACCTGAATGGTAACAGATTCTCATAAAATAAGCCTCTCTAGCCTAGCATGAAAAAACTAATCTTTCAGCCATAAGATATAAAACAGAATTTTTAGGAGATTAGAGAAGGCCTTGGGCTGATCTGGTAAAAAGAAACTGAAGACTGACAGGTTACAGCCATTTGGCAAGCCAAATAACATCCAAGAAATATGTGGTTCACTGTATGAAATTTCTCTATTTTTAGAAGGAAAAGTCAACCTTAATCATTATTTCTGCAGTTGTGATGGCAGTGACACGATCCATTGGTAGATGCCAAGAGGAGCTCTGCTGAGCCTGAGGCATTTTGGGTGAGATTCACTCTCTTGCCACTCCTCTGCTGCACCCATCCCTCCCAGTAGCACCCCAGAAGGTAAGAGCTGTTGCCAGCACAGCGGCTACAGAGGAAGCACTCAAGCCCAGAACTAAAGCAGGTGGAGGAGACCCTGCAGGGACCTGCATTCAAAGCAACTTTGTTAAGCAGCACGCGTCTGCTGGTGGTGGCATGCCCTGTGCATCTCTTCTGTGCGTGATCTGACATGCCCAGATCACATATAGGAGCTGAGATGTGGGCATGCATTCTCAAGTGATGATTCCCTCTGACCTCCTCCCCTCTCACATGATACAATTACCCAGGAGCCTCACTGTTCCAGACTTTTGAAAGTTCAGAAGTCTGCAAAGGGTTGAGCCAGACTCTTGTATTAAGGATTAAATACGTTTGAGAAGACAGAATAAGACCTGTCTGTCTGTAGGACCTGGAGGACTTCAGAGGTATGGAAGGCTTGCATCCATCCATCCATCCATCCCCTGCATAAGCAGAATTTCTTTTGATAGACAAAACAGGAGAGAAAAAAATCTGAAAGAATTAGCAGGCCGTTTGTTTTTCAATGAGATGCTTGTTGGTTTTTGCTTGTCCTATTCTGAAATTCTATTTTTTGAGAAATACATTTGCTTCAGCAAGTGCAATTGGGAACCTTGACCCGTATCATCACAGCCACTGTACTCAGCTGAGCCCTTCTGTGGCAGGTTGGAAAGGCAGACCAGTGCTCCGTGCCAGGCACCACATATGACACACAGTTCTGTTAACTATCGCTGCATGTAGCAGACACTCAAGCAGCAACGTTTCTGAATAGGAACTGCACTGTTCAAGCATGAATGACATACAGAGGTGGACCACTGAAACAGGACAGAGTGGTGGTGTAAAAGCTTTCCCCTGGTATAGTAGTTGCAGCCTTCATTCTTTGTCTTCATAGTTCGGCAGGCACAAGGGCATTGGTGGTCCTTTCTAGACTGAAAAGAAGAAGAAAAAAATAAAAATCCCCACTCTTCCCAAATAATCTTTAGTTGTCTTTAATCAAAATTCTCCCACGTGCAGAAGTGTAACACAAGACTTATATCCCACTTACAGCCAACCTGAGGATCCTGGCCCTGCGCACAGGGCTGAAATTCACTCGGTATTGTGCTGTGCACAGTCCTTCAGTGAGAAAGTCAATACAAGGAACCAAAAATCTACCAGAATCACCATTCTTATCCTATGTATGTATCTTGTTCCACTGTCTCCCCTGTTGGCCCAACAAGTGTTGATACTACAGCAGAGGCAGATTATCCAGCTAGAAGATGAGCTGCCTGCAGGACTGGCCATAGAGAAGACACTGTGAGAACAAACAGAATATGAGAAACTGTCAGAGCTCAATGGGAATAAGTTGTATGCCTAAAACTCCCCTCAGAAGAACAATAAATCTTTCTAGTTTGGAGGACATTTTAGAATAGAGGACTTTCTATAGAGAACAGCTTTGTGAATGTGACCATTTCCAGCTGAGTGCTTTGCATGTCACAGGTGGCCTGTGTCGGTTTTAGTGGTTTTTCACAGGTGCAAAGATGATTTGTGAGTTCCAATATATTGCCTGGAAGTGGCCTCCCATTTGAGAGATAATACTTAGTGTTACACAAAGATATGACTTTTTGTGTCCTGCATTCCCATTCATGTGTAACCTCCACTCTAATTTTTACCTGCTTTACAAACATAACATTTGGATAGTTTTAAGAAATATAAATGTGCTGGGAACAGGCAAAGTTCTACTGACATTTTCTGTATGGCTGTGTAATGTCTGCCTTTCTGTGGAGTTTAAAAGTTGGATCAGGTGTGCTGGAATCTCTTTTCCTACCCTGTCTGTTTAAAAACAGGCATAAATGGTGTAAAGAGAATGACCAAAAAAGGCAGAGAACTGGATATGCAGCTTTGAAGTTAGTTCAGGAGAATATCAGAGTCATTCTTTCCATTGTTATTTGAACGCTCTCATTACTGCATGGTACGGTGTATTCTTTGGAAAAAGAGGAGTGCATATGGGGGAACAGATTGGACAGTGTTATCGTCTAAAGTTATTTGCTATTTACTCTGCAAGGTACAACTGGAAACATAATTCACTGCAGTGACTAACTGAAAGGTGCATATTGCTTCTGTATGCATTGGCAAACTGTCAAGCTGCTAGTGTGAGCTCTTCCTTACCCCTGCACCCTGGCCCTGATGTGGGGTACTCAACTGTTGTGAAAAGTCTGTGTGGAACTGCAAAGTCACACATGGAAAATCTGTCTCCTCAGCAGTGCCAGACTGCACCTTATATATTATTCAAGGCATTTTTATTTTATTTTTTTTCCCCCACTCTCTGACACTCTTTGAAGGTATTAAATCCTGCTATCCACACTGAATTCAGGCTTTCTGTCTAAGCCATGATCAATGTAACAATAGCAGATTTTGATATGGAAGACTGCTGGACTCAGAGGCATTCTCCACCAAGTGGAGACCAAAAAAAAGAGAAAAGGTTCAGATTTGAACAGGGTCCTAAAACTTGGTGTCTCTTTTCAGAAACAGATACGAGTTTGCATCAAGATTAAACAGAGAAAAGACATTTTAGTATAGTCACTGCAGATATGAAAGCCAACATTTTTTCTGGAAAATAAAAGTGATAGATGCAGTATCTGTTCATCATGTGGCCCTGTTGCCTGCAACGCGTTCAGCAAAGGCCTGCAATTGAAGCCAGCCTGCACAAGCCTTCCTGTAGACTCCAGTGTCATCTTTTCTTACAGTGCCTGACTTACTGCAGTAGCAGCTTCCCAACTGTATCCTGCCAGTGGAGGACCACATCAGCTTTTCCCACTCTTGTGTACTAGTGATATTAGGTATCAAAATCCCCTCTCTGCTTTACCTATGTGCCCCAGTAATGTCCTTCCCATACTGCTCTGTTGAAGGGTGCCAGATTTCCATATATTATAATGATAATGGATATTCCATTTGTAATCTTCCCACACTGCTCTCCAAGCAGATTTAGATGTCATAGTTGCAGTGTGCCCTGCAAGTTGCCCAACTATAAAGAAAGGCAAAGAAATTTAATCTCTCTAAATTTCATACAAGACATCTGAACACTCCAATAGAGAGCTGAAAAGTAACTTACTTCCCACTTCTGAGAATAATTATTTGTTAGTTAACGTATAATTGTGTAACTAGGCCCTTTCCTGGCATTAGAAGGAAATCTGAGAGGCAGGTCTTCAGCGGATACATGCAGGTTTAATGATCTTGTCCCAAGTGCTTGTAACAGACTAGTGTTGAGACAAGCCCAGAACTAAATGAGGCCTTGTTTATTAAGCAAGGCTGCTGTATTTGCACTAGACAGCACAGCAGAAGAAAGACATTTCTGACAGTTCTTTTATTCAGCTGGCTTAGACATTGCTTATTTGTCACGTTTTAACAGCTCTTTGTCAATTACCAATTCCTTTAGTCAAAATGAAAGTTGCATTGTCATCTGTTTATAATAGACACACATTGAAATAACATACAACACAGTTAACATCAACTGCCAGGTTCTGGCCACTTCTGTTTGGTGAAAGCAGCACGGTTTCTTCAACCCAGCTAAGGAAAATGATGTTTTTGGTAGGGCAGAGGCAGCTGTCACACGGTCTGTTGTACACGTAGTGCAACAACTTCAGCAAGGCAGCCTGCACCTGTCCACGTCCTTGTGACACAGTGGCAGTAATGCACGACTGTACACTCCAGACTCCTTTTAGACTTATCTTGGAAGAGGGGGGATGGAGGGGTGTAGTTTCTGCAGGACACATTTCTGCACTCAAATACGGGCTATGGTAATCAGATCTCTCTTATGAAAATTAAGGGCTTCAGGCTTCTTGGTGTATTGCCAGGTTAACCTTAACTTGGGCAAAATGTTGCTGCTCCTCCTTCCCCTGTAGAAATTTCATCACAAAAGATGATGATGCAAATTGCTTTATAGGATCACAGACACACCTTTTATTAACTCTGATTGTCACTGAATTGCAAAAGATCAGGGGTGAGAGTGGGGAGTGAAGCAAAGCTAGAATCACAGAATGTTAGGGATTGGAAGGGACCTCAAAAGATCATCTAGTCCAATCCCCCTGCCAGAGCAGGAGGGATGAGAAGATGAGGCAGACCTAAAAGCCAGGCTCCCCAGCCTGGGAAATCTTTATTTTTACAAGTATCCCCAATCAGTGAGAGTTCTTGACAGAGGCTGCTGACCTGAGTAAGTGTTTGCAGATTGGTCCCATTATTTGCATACACTTCCTTGTTCCAAAGAAATCTTAAACACATGCAAGGGAAGCACTGATTTTTCTGTCCTGACTGAAGCAATGCCATCTGCAGAGTTCACCCATCTCTTTACTGACTCATTTTTTTAAAATAAATTAACTACCCCATTTAGTTTTTATTTCCTCCTCCTCCCTTTTTCTCCTTCTCTCTTTGACAAAAAAAATAACTAATATTCAAAGGATATTAGTTGTGAACCCTCTAACAGCCTGCTGACCATTAGTTTCTATAACCCATGTTGGCAATTCAGTGGAGACCTCTGGCTAGCTCATATGGTCTACTTGAGTGAAACAAGCAGCTAGGGATGTTCACCTCTGTTTGGATGCCCTTAGAGAGTACCACATCACTTCATCTTGATGGAGTCAGTGTTCTCTTCCACATCCCTCTTCTCTCCCTCTCCCCACGAACTGCTTCAGAGATTTTTGAAGATGTATCAGATCCACAGGTATAGTTAGGGGTTGTCTATTCTTATGCTCTCTGCCTTCCCTCAACACTGATTCCTGTCAGGCCTCTTCCACACCTCAGTGCTGGCACCATTGTGAGTCTGACCTAAACTACCAGGACTTCTCTATGAGCTCCTGAAGGAGAGCAGCAATGTGGGGTAATTTGAATCTGCTCCTATTCACTCACTGCTTCCTGAGTTTCACTGGACTTTGTTCCAATTCTGAGACCAACGGGCCATTGGACAGAATGAAGAACAGAGCACTGCTGAAGTGCTACACAATACGAGGAAAACCTCCAGCATCTGACTTGCTTTACCAACTTAGTCATGGGTTATCTTGTAATTGAGTGTGACCCTCCATGTACATCCCTGTAAAGCCATTGAGAGCCAAGTGCATGGTGCTCACCATGAGACCAGGACCAGTGTAAGGTATAACTTGCAGGCAGCTTTTATGCAGTGACAACAGTCTAGCTGTTGAATGAAGTACCAGACCAGGTGGATTTTTTCCTGATGTTCTAACTCAGTCATTTTTGTGCCAAGTTGCCTCCCTAGAGTCATATCTGTTAGTGACCTTGATTTGCTTGCTACTTCTACACTGGGTTTTGGCATGTGGGAGGCACCATTGGAAGGTAACATACACTGAAATCCAAGTTGCCTCCAAACTGTCTTAATATCTCTCCTGATAATGGTCTAGAAGGATACAAACCATAAATTAACAGCCACAAACAGCTTGCAAGCACTTCACTTGCAGGACAGCTGTTATGGGTGTTATGGGTGTTATGGCTACGGCTTTGCTGTCTTTTTTCCCAATACCACCCATGATGGAGGAGGGACCACAACGGACCACGTAACAAGTGAAGGGGCTGTGGAGGTAAACTATGCCAGGAACTCCTGTCTTCTTACAAAATGCCTTTAAGCATAGAAGGCACATGCCTGGAGACAGCATGGGCGATGACTGTTCTTTCAATCCAGGATGACAAGCCCAAAAGCAAGTAATATTCATAGCAAAAAAGTCTTTGAAATTTATACTCCTTTAACTGTACGTAGTCAACTCGCTTGCTTGCTTGCTCCATCTTTTTTTTCCACAGTAAGACCCAAGCTAACCTTGCAAGCTGTTGCAGCAGGATTTGGAACAGAAAAACAGATTATAAGAATATGATCCTTTTCAATGTTTTTAGGGTGTATAGATGTCATCTGTAATCCACAAGACTCTATTCACCCAAGAGGGAAAAAAGAAAAACCATCAACAATCCCTCTGCCTTTCTTCTGTCAAAATTAATGTGGTGATTTTGTTTCTATAAAGGGAAGAGGTAGGTGGGAACAGCTTTTCAGGCACATTGACTAATAAAACATGAGCACTACACACCAGGCACAGAAGGGAGCCCGATGTGGATGTGGGAACTGCCCGGTCACAAAGGCCCTCCATTGCACAACGTGGCACAGAGGCATGCAGCTGCACAACCCAACTGGAAGATGGGGGAGGGATGGCAGAGGCTAACAGCTCCTTGAATTCTTCCCTGTAATCTGCCCCTGTGACATTCAGGCAGATGCTGTAACACTGGAGAAGGCTTTTGCACTGCATGACACGAGATTGATAAAAGTTAATTTAAATTGGTTTGGGAAACAAGTCTGAGAGCAATGTGCAGACCTTCATCCATATTACTATACGCAAATAGAATGCGTATATTCCTAATGACACAAAAATAAGACCTGCAGTGATTTTTTACATAACAAAATAACAGATTGTTGCATTATTCATTGACTCTGTTACCATGGTGCTCAGCTAGCCTTGAGCATACTATCTAGAACAGTAATGTGCTCCAAGTATCATGATGGTAGACCCAGTCCAAGACCAACATCGTCCAAGTTGGGGATTTTTGTACAGCTGTATGCTGAACTGTGTAAATCACTGCCATAAACGTCAGGGTGAAGGACAATCATAAGTGTTTGGTACTACCAGTGTTTGTCTGTAAGACTGAGGCCATGGTGAAGCAGAAAGAGGACAGAGACTTTCTTTGTAAAGTATTTTGAAGGAAACCAGGTTTCATCATCCAGTTCTGAAGATCCAGTGACTACTGTGGATGGCCGAGGAACAAGGCAGTCAAGGAAATGCATGCAGAAAAAATGTTGAAATACCTGGACTTCCTGATGAAGACATTTTTCTTGAACACTGCAGGTATCTCAGTCAAAAACAGATGATCCAAATGCATATTTTTCCTTGAACACATTACAGCCATTCCACACAGGTATTGTACTCATCACCAGTTATTCATTAAGTGGCATGACTAACATCTGTCATGTGGTGTTTGTTCACTCATTATCTGTCCATGGGTGAAGAAGTCTGTTGCAGTGGTATGCAGGTTGTTTTGGTAAAGGTTTTTATTCTTTTTTTATTATTAGTTAGTATGTGTTACTATACATTCAGGGCACAAAATGTGCTATGTGTAAATACGTAGGCCAAGAGGTGTAAACAATCCCATGGAGAATTTCTGAACGTTCTACAAATGACTCATATAAAATTCTGCATCATCTGCAGACCAGCCTTACCCTTTCTGTACGCTCTGGACTGTACCAAAGAAGCAAAACTGCTTGTCACAATAGTACACCCCTCAAGTTACTTAAAATAATACATGTCTAGGTGTATAACACTTGAAAGCAATGTTGGAAGTCTCCAAATTTCAATGGATAAAGAAAAGTGAAAGACACTTTTCGAGGCATCATTGAGAACAGAGACATCAACCAGCCAAAAATAGACTTCCAAACAAAAAAATGGCACAGGCTTGAAGAGAGTCCCATAATTCATACTCAGTAAAACATGTAATCTTTGCCACTACATGACAGGTTTCCTTTGCCCAAATAACATCTTTTATTTGCTCCATCTAAAACATTTTCTGACATTTATTCATTCATTTCAGGCTGTTCTAGGAAACATCTGTACAGCACATGTGTCTTAGACATACAGCTTGGATGAAAGAGATTTCCTTTTGGACTGGACAGCCTGAAAAAATGACCTATGCAAATAATACAAATGATTGATACTTGTGGTATTGCTCACCACAGTGCTATCTGGTGTTTCTCCCTTGATTTTTTAACGAGATTTTAAAGCCTTTGAATGTATAACCCCAGCCTTTTCATTAACTTAGCTAGCATGAAAAGCTGTAGGGCCTTATGTGGCAGGTGCTGTGGGTTAACAATAGGGGTACTGTTTAATCCAAGGGAAACAGAGTATAAAAGGGCCATGAATAAAAGGATATGGGATCTCTTGTGAGGTCAGGAGAGGCATTTTAGATCAGAAGGCACAAAGAGCGGCTAGTTACAGAAAACATTCCTTCTTGTCACACTCACTTGGACAGCGGCGTGAAATTATGCCTTGTAATTTGTTCTGCAAAAGACAAGGAATCAAAGTGAAATATCTAAATGCCAGTAGTTTGCTGATCATCTCTACTTGTAGGAGTAGTTGGCTGTGGTTCCCTGGGGAATAGACTGTTCTTCTGGATGGTGTTCCTTACCAGGCTCACCTCTTTGAAACTCGGAGAAACACAAGGAGATGACAGTCTAACAAGTGCAATAGCATTTCAACACAGGCAAAAACGGTATGTCATTTACAGGTTTGTTTGTTTTAAAACACTGACTGACTCAGTTACCGAGAGCACTAATTACGCAATCAGTGATAGGGAGTTTAGAGTGGAAAGTAGAAATGTTCAATCAAAATTGCAAACAAACTTTCTATAAAGTGCCTGAAAGTGGTTTTGCTCTCATCTGTGCTTTATAATTCCATTAGGTTCAGGGTCATCCATGTCATTCCTTGTGCCTTTAAGATAGTGTTTCAGTGGTATAAATGGGCCTTTAGAGACTTAGAGACAGATGGAGAAGAGTACAGTTTCAAAATTTAATCAAATACCTTCTAGCTACAAAGCACAGATGTTCAGGGTCAGGAACACACAAGTGTAAGACTGCTATAACGTGTCAGGCTACTGGTGCTGCTGTTGGAATAACCTAACCATTTGCAGGTGACTTGGAAGGTGCGAGAGCACCAAAAGGAAAATTATATCATAGTTTGCCCATGGGAAGAGTTCTTCCTCAATACTTTCAGTCACTTGCCGTCAGTATTTACATACCTTACAGTTTTTAACTTTAACTTTAAATCAGTAAGTGAGACAATGATAGATGCTCACAGTATTAATTTATATGGCCAATGGCTTTTCAAGTTTTGCAAAGATCTTGGGCCAAATGATAACACCTGGGAATAATTTTCATGTGGTGATTATGCATCATGAAATTCTTCTTATTAATTAAAAGTTCTGCCTTACAACTTCATGAAACATCCCCCATTTTTGCTTTAATTAAAAAAAAAAGGTTACTGTGGTTTCTCTATGACACTCATTATTTTTAAAATGTTTATTATGATGCCTTCTACTTGATCTCTCTCTTTTTTTTTTTTACTACTACAGTTTGGCAATCCTTTTCTTCTTTCTTTCACACAACTGGGGAATCACATGCAAAGACAGCGATGCTGATCATGTAACATGCTTGTGGACTTTGTGGTTTCTCCAGTCCTGCTTTCAGGCTGTCAGGATCCTCTTGCAGATGTATTTTCACTGAGCACTATACATGTTAGTAGGAAGAACTGCTTAAGGGCCGTGTAATTTTCTGCAGGCAGTCTCACAAGAGCATCCACTGGGCATGATTCAAAGTTTTACAGACAGGTGTCTGGATACCTCCTAACCAAGGCAGTTCCTTTGCCTTCCACATGCTCTTCTTGTTTTCTTATACTCTATTGCATATTTTCTATGTGTTTCCTTCTTCTTTCCCATTCTCCTCCGTTCCATTATCAACTATGTCTGCGTGAGAAATTTTAGCTGGCTCACCTCATCCCTTTGGTGTGTGGACTCCAGCTCGCATACCTGTACATCCCAAAATCGTTAGTGTTGATGCAGTTGGTATGGACAACTCTTTATTTTTGAGTGTTTTCTTCCTGTTGGGGGGAAGGGGAGGGAAGACTGGAGAAGGCAGAAAATAAGTTATCCCCACAAAAAGCGTTTCTAAGATAAACCACGTCCACACCACAAGCCTTTTGCCACGGTGCACACATGTCGCCCTAACCTGTCACTGACTTGCTCTTTCCTCGATGCATTTAACCCCATTTCCAGCCCCATTTGTTCCAGTCAGTTGGGTTGCCTTCCTTCTGCCTTGAAGTGTGAGCACAGAGAAGTGCGTGCTTGTGTGCAGCTGCAAGCCACCCCCGGGAAGGGCTTCGTGGACACGGTGAGCTTCAGAAGAGCTTCTGCCCAGATGGGGTTTTGAGCACCTTGTGGAAAAGCACATGCTGGGGTCTCCCTCGCGCCCAAACTCACAAGCATCCACACGGGTGCATACAGGAACATTTATTTACTGAACGTACAAAACGCATGAAGGAAGAGAGACGGAGCTCCTGCTGTGAAGGATCCGCAGCGCACACGTGTGGACATCCCCTCGGGGAGGGGGTGCCGCCTGCCAACAGCCCCCTTTTCTCTTCGGAGCACTCGGCCGGGCCGGGGAAGGCAGCTCTCCTCTCGCAGCCTGCCGGTGTCCAGAGCGAGAAGCTCCGCCGAACCTGGCAGCACGGGGGAACGGGAAACTGAGGGACGTTACCCCCTCTTCCCCGGACTCGAGAATACGCAGGGGAAAGCACGGCTCTGGGCGCAGGGACCACCGCACGGCTCAGCGGCCCCACACCGCGGAGGTCGCGGCCCCCTCCCCTTCCGCAGGCGGCCCCTCGCGAGCGGTAACAGCGGCGGGTAACAGCGGCGGGTAACAGCGGCGGGTAACAGCGGCGGGTAACAGCGGCGGGTAACAGCGGCGGGTAACAGCGGCGGGTAACAGCGGCGGCCAGAGCGCACCTCCGCCGGGGCCGCGAGGTCAGCCCACCCCGCCGCGAGCCGCAGCGCCGCGAGCCGCCCCGCCGGCAGCCCCGCATGCGCGGGCGGGTGGGGACCAAATTCAAATCGCTGCCGAGGAGGGAGGGGAGAAAACCGGGGGAAGGAGGCAGCCGGGGGGAGCGAGGCGGAGGAGGGAGGAAAGGAGGGAGGAGGAGGAGAGAGTGGGAGGGGAGTGTGGAAGGCTCTAAGGGAACGCGGCAGCGGCCGGGAGAGGAGGCACGGCGGCCGGCGGGGAAGGCAGAGGTGTCAGGGGAAGGAGGAACAGGGCGGCTTCAGGCACCCACGGCCGCAGCGCGGGGCAGCCGCCGCGCTCTGCCCGCCCGCCGTCCCGCCGGCACCATGGTGGACAGGGGCCCCTTGCTAACCTCGGCCATCATCTTCTACCTGTCCATCGGGGCGGCGATCTTCGAGGTGCTGGAGGAGCCGCACTGGCGCTCGGCTACCGACGACTACAAGCGGCAGAAGACGGAGTTGCTGAAGCAGTTCCCTTGCCTGGGCCAAGAGGGGCTGGACAAGATCCTGCAGGTACCGCAGGCGCCGCCGGGGCCGGGGGTGCGGGCGGTGGTGGCGGGCGGCGGCGGCAGGTGCTGCCGGGCGCCCCGGAGCGGAAAATACCGCTCCTGCGGGCGGGCGGAGTGCTGCTGGGCGGGGGAGCCTGGGGAAACCCGGCCTTGGCTGCGTCCTCGCAAAGCCCGGTGCCTCCGGACGGTGACTCCAGCGGGAGCGCGGGGAGAGCTTCTAATCGCCCCTAACCACTTAATGAAAGAGTGATTAAATGGGTCCGCGTTCTCTTGCCCTGCCCCCTGAGCGGTAGAGGGGCTGCGGGTGATTCCGGCTTAGCTGGCGGGGGCTGGGGCTGGAGGAGGTCACGCACAGGGGTGCTCCCGCAAGCCCCTCCACCGCAGCTCTTGTTTGGGCACCCGGGGTGGCTGCCTCTGCCTCCATGGGCGTTGTGCTTTGAGGAAGGGAAGGTGAGGCCGGGCGCCTTCATCCCCAGCTGTTTGGTCTCGTTTCCTTCCCCTTCTCTTCTTATTTTTTTAGTTAGTTTTTTTCCCCTACTATACTGTCATTGTGAGGAAACCTTGTCTGGAGGTCCGAATGCAGGTGCTAAGGGTCGGTTGAGGTACCCGAGGGAAGGGCTGAGTGGCTCGCACAGAGGGATGCTTCCCACTCTTGCCCTGTTATTTTAGGAGAATGACTATTTCTCCAAGCTGTAAGTTGATAATGGTCCTTATCTCGCTCATCTGGAAGAATGCGTCTTCAAAACTAATTACTAATCAATAACGTGTTAAATGAAGAGCAAGATAAACTCGGTTAGTGCGTTTTTATGGATGTGGTATCTGTTAAAAGCAATGGTGAACCATGAAAAATAGGCTGCCCAGATATGTGGGGCCTCAGTGGTGAGAATGAGTCATTTGGGAGTTTATTTCAGAAATGTTTATATTGACTAGATCTTCTGGTCATTGTGTTTTGGATTTTCTTTTTCTTTTTAATCACTTTTATTTTTAAATTCACTAGAACTCTACCAAAATGCTAAAATACAGAAGACTAGGAAAATGGCTCATCCGTTCTATCGGTGTAATTGATACTGTGCAAGCTTAGAAGAGGATATGGGTCTTGAGCCTAAAAGTTTGTGGTCTAAATTCTCTTTCTTCAGTTGGTGGTTGATTTCCGTCTGCTTCAGATAGCAGAGCTTTCTGGTGGTACTGTCCTCTTTGTTACTGTCTTTGTACCCTGTTAAATGTGTTTTTGTGGTGGAATGAGTAGATGGAGGCTTGAAACTATAAAGGGTTATTTGGAAAATGAAAGACATGCTATGATTTTTTGAGTATACTTTTGCTGTTCTGGAATCTTAATGAAATCTTACTCGACATTATATCCCAAACCTGTTTTAACATCCTTAAGAGAAAACCCCTTATTTGGTTTGAGATGTGCGTTAAGCCTGGCATGCTTAACTTCCTGCAGACATAATGCAGAGTCTATATTCTGGCTCAATTTAGGATGAAATTCATATTGGTATGAGGGAATCATTAGTTGCGGGGTTTTTTTTTTTCCTTCCCTATGATCTTTATCACAATTAATCCTGAGGTGGCAGAAAGCTTTTTCTTAAAATACAAATTGACAACCAAAAAAACATTGAGCAGTTCATTAGAGTGGACTGAATGATAGAGCACACTGTAGAATGGGGATGAGTGTAGAAGCAGTAAGGAGAAAAAAAAAAAAAAAGTAGTATAAGGCGATCTACAGTCAGATCAAAAGATCTGGTTTGAGTATCTCTCCACGGCAGAATGTGGAGAGCCTTCCCTTTCCAGTGCATGTTAGCTCCTGGTGATATTCTCATGTTCATGTGGTTTCAGTTTTGCCTCTGTACTACTTCCAATCATACCTTACTTTCCATGTCCAGTCTTGCTGGTCTGATGATCCCTCATAGATATTCACTTGTCGTCTTAAGCTCAAGTTAGCTAAAATGTATCTTTCCTTGCTCTTATTTCACTCTTACTGCTAACTGGAAAGTTCACTGCCTGCTTTCTTCTAGACTTGTAGTTTTGTTCCTGTTCTTATTCAACTTCTATGTGAGAAGTGATGGGAAGAAGAGGAGTGTCATTTCTTACAGAGGAGGATAGCAGGGTGAAATCTAGCCTACCTGAAGCTAACTAGGGTGGGCGCAATCATGGAAGGACATCAGGATTTCATCCTGAGTAAGCTGTGAAGTATATCAGAAATAGTCTTTGTAGCTGCCTTTTCTCAATCACTATCCATGCTGCTTCTATTGAGTTTTGCTGAATCTTTAAAACATCACTAACATCTGTTCTCTTTCAGCAAATCCTCATCATCCTGTTTTCATATTAAACTTCTAAATTTATTCTCTTGCAATATATCCAGAATGTTGTGGATTTGAAGACGTGCATTTCCACAGGCCTCCCCAGCCCCCAATCCCCACCTCTATTTTGTTCCTCTGAGCCTCTTCCCATAGCCTCTTCCATGGACTCCCTGAACTTGTTCTTGGTATTTTGGATGATTTGACTCATTTCTCTACTCTTGTTTTAAATGGCCTTCAGTCTTAATTTTAGAGCCATTTCTCTCTCTCTGCTTGTGGTCCTCACTGACACTCATGTGACTCTACAGAGCCACACTGAGGTTTGCTATTACTTCGCTGATATTCTTTTTAATATGCCCATTTAAAACACACTGGATAAAGTTCAACAAATATCACCAACTATAGAATTTTAAATGGTTGTTAGTAAAATGCAAGGATGCCAAGAAATGTTCAAGTTGAACTAACAGTACCAATTTTGTTCCCAGAAACAGCCTGAAAGGTGACAAGGACTGACTTATCCAGAGACCGATCTCTTTGCTGCCCTTGTTCCCACCCAGTTTAGCTCTGGTGTTCATCTGAGCCTAATGTTAGCAGTAAGTTCAATGGAAACTCTGTGTGGAATGGCTACAAAGTTAGATCTGTAGTGTGATCTTAACCACTTAAAAAGACAAGTAGGTTATTAGTACAAACTCTCAATTCACATACAGACTGGTATCTCTGTGCCAACAGTTTGATTTTTAAGTAGACTGTATTAGGTCAAATACTCTCTAAAGTTTATATTCTGTAATAAAGATTTCATAACGCATTGCAGTAGAAATACACTACAATAAAAATGTGTTTAACACACTTTCAGAGTGCAAGCACACAAGCTGAGTATTGTAGGATATGGTATATAGAAAGCCTTTTCCCCCAATCCCAAATGAGAGATGCCTAAAAATAAACTTGTTGAAAAACAGGTTTTAGAAGCCTCTTATGTGAAGAATCCATTTGCTTTTGATTACTGGAAGTACTATATTACTTATTTTAAGTATAAAGGGTAAAGAAACTACTTAAACTCTTCTTGGAGTAATGCTACATAGACTCTGATTTCAAAGGTGACTCACTCTGGACAGCGTATAGGCTGGTTGCTGCCTGCCCATGCTCTTCTGGGTAAAGCAGATTGCTCAAATGAAAATGTGTCTGAGATGTTTCACGTGACAATTCATGTAGGTTTCCAAAGACACTCAACCACAACCATGTATTGACACAAGGAACTGTGTAATCTCTCCTTACTATGTATAATTACCTTGGAATAGAAATGTCTCATAACACTGTGGAGCATCTGCAAAAATAAACATTGTTAGTGGTGATATAACTGTACCATATTTATTGGCATTGTAGAATCCTAAAAGTAGTGTAACGACTCTGCCTGTTCAGAAAAGTTTATGGCTTGTCCTTGCCACTTGCTGCTGTGGCCTGGAGTCCTGGGACTCTTTAGGAAAAGAGAGAAGGCTGAGATCCACAGTAATGACACCTTCACCTACCCCGAAGTAGAAATGAGTTTTGGAGACAGAAGTAAGTGTAAGGCAATTCAGTCCTTTACTTCTTCTCTAGTTCCTTACTTTTACTCTTTATTGCTCCATCCTGATTGTGAAACATCAGCTTAATGATAAAGGAGCTATTCATGCAAGGAGGAGCCCGCTTGACCCTTGTGTCACTATTCACATTAGCAAAGGTTTGCAAGAGTGGGCCACATCTTATTTACTGGGAAATCTCTTTTACTGGCCCACCACAGTCATCAAAAAATTAAATTCTTCCCATTGATAAACATCAAGGCTGATGAAAAGAAAGGGAAGAATTTGAAGATGAGTGAAAACAATAACTTTCAAAACAGAGCAATAGAATGAAAAGAGAAACTGCTGGCTTGATTTAGGAGAAGCAGACAGCCATACTGAGTATGAGAACAAGTAATTGAGGTCTCTATTTCAAAAGCATACAGGACTCTAAACAGGCCTGAGAGGTAACTTTAGAAACCTAAATGTTTAGACTTAAAGCCCAGTGCTGTGAACAAACATTTAGAAGACTTTTAAGTAGAGCTTTTGCTACCATATACGTGGTACACAGGAAGATTATGTGAAAGGAAATAACAGTTAACTAGCTTCATAGTAGTTTCTCCCCTCTTTTTTAAAGCCAGGATGTCTTTCCCACTCTGAAATACCGACAGGTGCATTTACAGGATTTTGGTTTGTGTTTGAGGATGCTGAAGTTTGCTTCTGGTTTTGTTTTTTTCTTGGGGTTTGTCAGTTTTATTTTGAAACTAAAAATAGTCACTGATTCTGAACACTGTTTCCCACAATGCTTTACTTCCCAGCTAGTACCTCAAGGTTTAAATCTATGTGCAATATTCTTGAGAGAGTTTGCAAACTATAGTTTTCTTTAAAACCTGAGCTGAGTTTTAAATGCTTTTTGTTAGTCCAACGTTCAGTAGAGATTATGACTTGCTTATGCTTTGTAGAGTGATTTGCTTTCTAATGTAAAGTTAGTAGGAGCATATTTTTCATCTTTCCCTTCCCCTGTGTTATTCAGGAGGTGCATAAATGAGGTTCTAGACTACTAGGGGTTGGTTGGTTGGTCGTTAACTTTCTGATCCCTTCTATCTAAGGTATTGAATATGGGGGAGACAAATTGGAGACTGAATTCCTTAGTTGGAACGCCAGATGAGCTGTCCCTTTCAAGACTAAGACTTTTGCATGAGCTGAAAAAAGTAAAGGACAAGTGGCTGCCCAATGGAAAATCTTTAGCTGCAAAGTTAACAACTACATCTAATACTTGTCATATTAAAACTTAACAGTGCAAGTTAAGGTTTATGCCTGAGAAATAGGTATAGCTAGATTTTTTTAAATGTATGTCTTCAGTTATGTACCCTCTAAGTTCAGCAGGGATGAACTGAGATGAAAATGTAGGACCACTGTCCACAGAGCTCTGGCATCTCAGGCTACGAGTTACAGGTATTGTCACTGCAGTATTACAGAATCACAGAATAGCCTTGGTTGGAAGAGACCTCTAAGGACATCAAGTCCAACCATTAACCTAACACTGCCAGTTCACCACTAAACCACCTCCCTTAGCACCTCATCTACGTGTCTCTTAAATACCTCCAGGGATGGTGACTCCACCACTGCTCTGGGCAGCCTGTGCCAGTGTCTGACAACCCTTTCAGTTGAAAATTTTTTCCTAATATCTAATCTAAACCTCCCCTGGCAGGAAAGGAAAACTGAGGATAAGTAGTGCTATGTTACTCCTCAGCTTTTCTCTGTTTCTATATGCAAAATCATATGTAAGCAGGCATACTTTTCTGTTTTGGTTTGGTTTTTTTGTGTGGGTTTTTTTTCCCCCTGTTTAACCATTAAATTGTTTAAACTTTCTTGGAACATAGTTAAACAAAGCTGACAGTGCATACACTGCAACTCTCTTTGATGGAGCAATAGCAATCGATCAGAAGTTATAATTTTCATGCTATGAGCTTTTCATTTTTCCTGCTATGGACTTAATCCTTGAGTGCTGTATTATGTAGTCCTCCTGCTAATTTAGGACAGAATGTTTGTATTGCCTGACGTGTTACCTTCTACTACTAGGTGTGTTTTGTGGCAAGCTCTGCTCTAGAGACCATGGCATGCAAGAAGATTTGCAGGTTATCAACAGCTTGTTGTCCTAAAAGATCTTGGAACCCCTACTTTGGTTCATCCAGTATATATGGTTATTGCAAGATATCTTCTGTAGCCAGCAAAGATACAGTGTAATGATGACTCTTTATGGATTTCCTTTTTTAAAACAATTGTTGGTTTTGCTTTTAATACTAATTAAACAAAATGAATTGTTTTGCTTTTCTCTGAATGCTCTTGACCTTCAGAGCAATCACGTTTTATGCTGATACTGCAAGTAGATGTCAACGTAGTAACATACAACCAGAAACAAGCTGGATTGCAAGTGGCAGTCAATAGTCTGATTAGCAGGGGAGCAAGTGAAAATGCTTTTGCACTTCGGTGCTGTAGTGCTGCTGATCACAGTGCCAGTATCTGCAGGGATTTTATTTTCTGCTGGCTCTTGGATGATCCTATGGATTGAATGCCTATGAACAAGTAGTTAAATTACTTCATGTATTTTTTTAAGTTTTGTTTAGTCCAAAATGAGTCCAGCTCATAACCTGTGAGTTTGCTCTGTGGAATGAAAAAAAAACAAACCCATGGTAATAGGGGACAACTGGAAGAATTGCACTCTTCATCTAATTTAAAATACCACTACAGTCGTACTGGAAACTTTATGATGCTACAGATATCCTCAGGAAAGCCACACTTAGAGGCAGATTGAACCCCTAAAATATGGCATGCAAGGTGCACTCTGCTTTTTTACTAGCTCTGTTTATTGAAGGGATGGCTTCGGCTGGAAGGCATAATTTCGTCTTCCTTTATTTCATGTCTTCATGCTGATTTGGGTTCCTCATCAGCATTGCTGGTTCTAGTGTTACTAGATCTTTTCTTTGAAACACCAAGTTCTTTACCAGGGAACTTCAGACCGGCAGTTTGTTTTGTGTTCACCCATCTTATTTTATCTTTATATTAGAGGTCTTGGATATTACTGTGTTAATTATGTACTTATCAACATTTTAATTGTAGGCAGGAGAGATCCCTCCTAGGCATGCCTTGCCCTAGCAGTTCTATTTACAGTCAAATCAGTAAGGATGTTATAATGTCTGTGTTTTTTGCTTTGTGTTGTGTTATCTTTAGTGGATCAAAGGCACTGTTAGGTACAAAGTAGCTTCTGAAATGTTTTGAACTCAAGCCTTGTACACTGTTTTCTTGAAAGGAAGAAACCTGAGTGATGAAAAAGAGTAGGAAACTAATAATAGTTTATGTATCATAGCCTCTGTTGAATCTGACATCAAGTTGCTTTTCTGACAATATGTGTATCTATAGCGTTTCTTGTGATTGACCTGCTTTTTTAATTCCTGCTGTGGGATCAATTGCTATAGATCAGCCCATCTGTAGGGTTACATTTCACAGAATCACAGAATGTTAGAGATTGGAAGGGACCTCAAAAGATCATCTAGTCCAATCCCTCTGCCAGAGCAGGAATACCTAGATCAGGTCACACAGGAACACATCCAGGCAGGTTTCGAATGTCACCAGAGAAGGAGACTCCACAACCTCTCTGGGCAGCCTGTTCCAGTGCTCTGACACCCTCACTGTGAAGAAGTTTTTCCTCACATTTATGTGGAACCTCCTATGTTCCAGCTTGCATCCATTGCCCCTTGTCCTATCATTGGATGTCACTGAGAAGAGCCTGTCTCCATCCTCATGACACTCACCCTTGACATATTTATAAACATTAATAAGGTCACCCCTCAGTCTCCTCTTCTCCAAGCTAAAGAGATCCATCTCCCTCAGCCTTTCCTCATAAGGGAGATGTTCCACTCCCTTAATCATCTTTGTGGCTCTGCGCTGGACTCTCTCAAGCAGTTCCCTGTCCTCCTTGAACTGGGGGGCCCAGAACTGGACACAATACTCCAGATGTGGCCTCACCAGGGCAGAGTGGAGGGGGAGGAGAACCTCTCTCTCTCGACCTACTAACCACCCCCTTTCTAATACACCCCAGGAAGCCATTGGCCTTCTTGGTCACAAGGGCACATTGCTGGCTCATGGTCATCCTGCTGCCCACCAGGACCCCAGGTCCCTTTCCCCTACGCTGCTCTCCAACAGGTCAGTCCCCAACTTATACTGGCACATGGGGTTGTTCTTCCCCAGATGCAAGACTCTACACTTGCCCTTGTTATATTTCATTAAATTTCTCCCCACCCAACTCTCCAGCCTGTCTAGGTCTCTCAGAATGGCAGCACAGCCTTCTGGTGTGTCAGCCACTCCTCCCAGTTTTGTATCATCAGCAAACTTGTTGACAGAGCACTCTATTCCCTCATCCAAATCATTGATGAATATATTGAATAGTACTGGTCCCAGTACCGACCCCTGAGGGACCCCACTAGATACAGGCCTCCAACTAGACTCTGTCCCATTGACCACAACTCTCTGGCTTCTTTCCTTCAGGCAGTTCACAATCCACCTCACTACCTGGTCATCCAGATCACACTTCCTCAGTTTAGCTGTGAGGATGCTGTGGGAGACTGTGTCAAATGCTTTACTGAAATCAAGATAGACCACATCCACTGCTTTACCATCATCTATCCACTGGGTTATGTCCTCATAAAAGGCTGTCAGGTTGGTCAAGCATGACTTCCCCTTGGTGAAGCCATGTTGACTGCCCTAAATGACCCTCTTATCCTTGATATGCCTAGAGACAGCACCCAGGATAAGTTGTTCCATCACCTTTCCAGGGATGGAGGTGAGGCTGACCGGTCTATAGTTACCCAGGTCTTCCTTCTTGCCCTTTCTGAAGACCAGAGTGACATTTGCTTTCCTCCAGTCCTCAGGCACCTCTCCCGTTCCCCATGACTTGACAAAGGTGATGGAGAGTGGCCTAGCAATGACATCCACCAGCTCCCTCAGCACCCGTGGGTGCACCCCATCAAGACCCATGGGTTTATGGATGTTCAAGTTGCTTAACTGATCCCTAACCCAGTCCTCATCAACCAGGACAAACTCCTCCTGTGTCCTGACTTCCTCTGGAGCCTCAGGGGTCCTGGGCTCCTCAGGACAGCCTCCAGCAGTATAGACAGAGGCAAAGAAGGCATTCAGCAACTCTGCCTTCTTTTTATCCTCTGTCACCAGGGCACCCACCTCATTCACCAGTGGGCCTACATTGCCTCTAGTGTTAGTTTTATCTGCAATGTATTTGAAGAAGCCCTTTCTGTTGTCCTTGACCTTTCTTGCAAGGTTTAATTCCAAGGAGGCCTTGGCTTTCCTAGCTGCCTCCCTACATCCTCTGACAACAGACTTATATTCCTCCCAAGTGGCCAGCCCCTCCTTCCATGATCTCTACGTTCTCTTCTTCCACTTTTGCCTTAATGTAAAGGTAGACACAGACTGTGATTGAGCAAACTGGCAAATACTAAATTGACTTTGTTCTGTGCCAGCACCTTACAAATATTGTGTAAGCAGGTTCCAACCGCTGAGAAACAAAACCGAGACCTGTGTGTCCCTTTGAGATTGCAACAGGTGCAGAAAAGTCCCCTGATTTCTGTGTGTAGCCTCCAAGTGCTCATTTTGCTGCTCTTCTTTTCTACTCCCAACCCACTCCAAGAGAGTAGAAAAGTTTTGGAGGTGGGTTGTTCAAGAATCATGTGTGGTTCCTTACTAGAGAAACAGCAGCTATGTTTGTTCTGGCCCGTGAAGGAAGTCAGGCTGATGAATCTCCTCCAGGCACTGAAGAAACAGGGGAGGTGTCTGGAGCCAAGCAGCTGTATAAAGAGAAGGGGTCTAATCTAACTCACTGGTGATACTGACTTCTTCCATGGCTTCTTTTGCAGTAGTCTGGCTGGAACCCTCACCCTACCACATGCTCAGCTGTAGTACGTTCCTGTTAACCAGCTTTACAGACTAATGCATATATGTTAAAATCAAGTTAAATAGTTCAACTGTTATAACTTGCCAGTTAAATTAGAATTCCAGCCTTCAAGCCTGTGTAAGCAGTGTGTACATGGCTGCAGAGTGACAGAGGGCAGTTCTGTAATCAACGCTTGCCTTGTTGGCACAAGGGTTTTTGAAGGGCACTGAAGTGCTTAGAAGAATCACTCGTATTGGTGTACTCTGAAAACTTTTCGCCTGTGTCACTATCAGTTTGCCCTTTTAAAATAATACTTGCATGTTTTTGACTTAATTTTTTTTGCAGGTTTTGAGATGTAAGGCAAGAGAAAGGACAAGAAAAATGAAGTACTTAGTTGCTTCTGTTGAAGCAGTAAAACCAGTAGCTAACTTTATTGCATCTCTACGTGATCTATTACAGTAATACTAGATTTTCAAGGTAGTATCTTAGCTGGATTGTCACTGTAGGATAATTGTGCTTTTTCACAGAGTTGCTATGTAGTCTCTGCAAGGTTCTAAAGCTGTCAACTTGATTAATAAAATGAGCATAAATGTCTTTGTTACATTTAATAGAAGTAAAATATAGTTCACACTCTGAGACTGCCTTAGCTTTATTTGCATGTTTGTAAAGAATGCTTTCTCAGCATTGCTACAATTAGACAGTTGGTTATTTGGACAGATGTTCCCACAGCTGGCTGCTTGTTGTTTCTTAGCGGAGAAACACTGCAATAAAGTAGTTTCACACTAGGCATTGACTAGGTGCTTTCAGCTGAATTCTGTGCATCTTTCTTAGGAAAACCGCCTCACTTGAGGCAACTGCAGCTTTTCTGTGGTTTTGATGACTTTCTGAGCATCTTCTATGCTGAGCAGCTTTTAAACTTGAGGGTTCTTTACTTAGCAATGTGCAAGTCCTTCCTCTGTCTCAGCTTCTAAAGAAGGTAATAGATGCCCACTGAAGGGTTAGAGATGTCAGTTGCAGGCAATACAGGCTAGGAAGGAAAAGAGTGTAACAAACAGAAGGCAGCAACTGCAGTGCTTCTGCCAGCTGATCCCTCTTCCCTTTGGTACAGTAGCAAGAATACAGCAGAGTGGTTTGGCTCAGCTGTTGCTCAGGGATGGGGCAGTTGAGAAGTGACAGGGTACAGAGTTCGTTAATTACCTGCCGCATGTCGCTGCTGGTCACTACGCCTTACCTTCAACTTATCTCATGTGTTTAGAAGTGATCTGCAAACACATGGGAAACTGTGAATCTGCAAGTGTGTATGGTTTGTTAGTCTTAAAATTGAAAGATTTTTTTCAGTTGACTAAACTTTCTTTTTCACTTATTCAAAACACTTTCTACAGGATATATGCAATGACTTGTTTGCAGTCGTTTTTTTGACTAGGAACTAAATGCAATATGGGACTGAGAAATTACTGAAGAATTATTGAATTATCTGCTCTGCTTTTTGTTAAAGTTATTGATTGGAAACTCTTGGGAAGGAAGCTCCTTATGTGTACTTAGTAACATAGTGCTGAATATAATAAAATAGCAGAAGATTGTGTTCCAGCATATATGCTGTATGTGTTTTTTAATGTTACAGGAATACCTGCAAAATACCTGCAAAAATTGGGTTTGTGTGTATGCTGACACAGTTGGGTTTAAGAAATATTCTAAAGCATAGGCAGCTCTTACCAGCAAACTCATGCTATTACCAGTTTAATTCACTTGCCAAGCAGAAGAAACAAGATAGACTAGGTAAGTTATACTATTACAGTTCTGCGAGTATCTAGATCAGACTGTTTCCCAGCACACTTATCTTGGTTACTGATCACACGTCTTTCTGTCCTGCCATAACTGTGCTGGCAGATCTCTAACTATATGTGAAAACATTTGTGCAGAGCAGCCTTCTATCCTTCCCCAGTCCTCCTCAAAGATCAATCTTAAACTAATCTAATGTTGAAGAGATTTGTAGTAAGTAACATAAAAAAAATTTTGTGTCACCTTAAGCACTGGATAATGCTAAATACATAGTAAGAGAAATCTCAAAGCAAATAGTGTTTCTGTGGCAGGCTTTTCCCCCTTGTTACTCCTGTTAACATAAACCCATCACCTTGCTATTCATACAAAGCATCCTGTCCCTGTTGACATTGGATGCCTGCCTTGCCTTGTCTCCTCCTGCTGTCTAAAGGACCATACAGGGAGAGAGACGAGCAACTAGCCTGGTTGGGTTATGTAAAGTTTTTGGTTGGCCCTGGAAACCTTGCTTGTTTGGCCTAACAAGGTGTGTTAGTAAAAGTTCTAACCCAATGATTTAATAGCCAACAGCATGACTCTTTCTTGCTCCTGTTCTGTAGTTCAAAAGTCTACTTGATTAAAAAAGCCATTACACTTAGTACTTTGCTCCACCCCAGTCTGATCACTTTTAGTTTAGTTTCATGGCTGTCATGCTGTTGGGATAAATAAGATTTTTATTCTAGCATGTGTAAGCTCACTGAACTGTCAGACAAGTAACAGTTGTTTTACCAGGACCTGCCTTTTTTTTTTTTTTTTTTTTAAACTTGTGTTTCCTTAAGATAGGTTGTTAAATAGGAAATGAGATGTGTGGTGCTACCAGCACACTTTGGCAGCAGATTCTACTAAAAACCTATAAGATTTTGGTCCTAGCTACTAAGAAACTCCAAACAGTTTTTAGGGTGTCCTACTGAAGTGACTTTCTGTAAATTTCTTAATCTGAAGCATTTTTTTTATGCATGACTATAAATGGGAGAGAGAATAATTCATTCACTGGGTTGAAAAGCTTATTTAGGCCTCTGTAAGCAAAGTTGTCAAGCTTGGATCACCTGTGTTTTGACTTGTCCTAGCGAGCTACTTTTATACACTGAAAGCATGGGGAGGGAAGCTTCATTTTAAACTCAGCTTGTCCTTTTACTTCTCCTGTGTAGTATCAAGGCTTTTCTGTCCAAATATTCCAGTTTATACCATTTTGTGGATAGGTGAAAATCTACAAAAACTAACTAGATTTTTGGGTTGCTGTTCCAGGTCTTGAGACCTTGTTTGAATAATGGAGGGGAAAGAAAAAAAATTGCAACACTTCAAAGATATGGTCCAACCTCTCCCCATCTAGTAAATTAATCTCAGTAAACTGTTTTTATTGACACTAGGATTGTTTTGGTTTAATTTAAATCTGCTTAAATCGGTTCCAGCTAAACTGAAATATATTATTTTGGAAACTCAGGCTGCTTCATGGGTTAGCATCTCCTTATGCAACCAGTAACAACTCTGTTGCAATAGTCTCATGTAAACATTGTCTGGTTCTAACCCTGCCTAACACAGGTCACCAACTGGTGTGAGGGCTTGATTAAACTCTTGACTCTTCTGCTTCCACTTTCTTATCTCTAAAATGGGGACAACAGCATTTTCCAAAGCCCTTTTAAAGGGGAGTTGGCTACGTTACTCACCATGCATGTATTCAGATAGGAAGGAAGCCTAACTGCTATTATAGATTATTCCAGCTTCTTAATTTCAGCTGATGCAAGTACAAGTTGTTGAAATACTTTTTCTTTTTTTTCTTTTTTTTTTTAAACAACCAAGGAAAAGTGCGTTATATGCATGCTGGCACAGAAGCCCTCAAAAGTAAGCTGTATTAATGAAAGCTATGAAATCATCTGATAGGTTTTGTTTCTGAATGAGGCTAATCAAGGGCCAAAGAAAAGCTGGGGCACTCAGCATCTGCAGAACAGCTGCAGTTCTTATGCAGCAGTAACCTTTAGTTAATTTGTCTTCAAAACATGTCTATGTGGAACTTGGGAAAGTGAAAAGGAAACAGTTCTATAATTGCATTAATCACAAGAGCAAGGGAATGCTGGTAAGGCACTGAATATGCTTTTCATCAAAATAGTTTAATAGCTAGTTCATTAAGCTGGAATCTAGTCCTGAAATTAATAGGGGAAAGAATCCCTATCAACTGTTAGATTCTGTAGTCATGATCTGTCAAAGCTAGCTGCCTTTTCAAAACTGTTGGTATTTATGTCCATTGTGCATAAGTGAAAGGAAGAAATAAAGTTAAGCAGCATTAGTTCATTCAAGCAGAGGATGTCTGCAAGTATCAGGAGTAGCTAAGCTTCAGAGTTCAATTCTGCAATGACAAAATAGTTCCAGTTAAGTAATTTGCTGAATTATGAGTTTCACTTATTATTTAACTGCAGAAAGCCACAAAAAGGAAATAACCTTGTTGATCTCTTTCCATTAATATCCTTCACATTGTTTGTCCTGTGAATTATGACTTATAGGAAAATTAACTGTCCATGCTATATATCAGACATAAGCAAGTCTTCAATGCTGCATGCTGTACAAATATAGACATGCCTCCAAGAGGTTAATACCTCTACAAATTAGAACTATTTTTCCAGAGGAAACAGTAACACCTATTTGTACTGCAGAATGGGAGTTCCATTTGTTCAAATGATTTTTTTTTTTTTTTTAATTGTCTCTTGCCATGTAAGTTTCACTTGAATTTATCTTTCATACTGAAATAGAAACTATTCCAAAACTTGGGTGTTTATTGCATTTATTGCAATTGATTCATTCTGTCATTACAATAGTTTACCCAAAGTCATCTTTTTCACACATCTGGGCTGGGAAGTCACTAATAAAGCATGCTATTAGCTAGTTATGGCAAAGAGGAGGTTAGCAGCAGGACAGCAAGGGTTGGTAGTGACGGGAAACTTAATCATTCAACCATAATAGTTCGATTTGCCAAAAACCCCTCAAAATTCACCACGTAGCAGCTTATGACTGCTTGATTTCTGATCAAACAGTGACTTTAAGTTCTTCTGTGCTTTCTCTTAGGGGCTCAATTGCATGTTTGATTTAATTTCTAAGAATAAAAACTGTCAGTGTAGCCACGAGAGAGTTCCTTATTACATGCGTAAAGTACAGAAACAGCAATAAATATTTACAAAGACCCGGGTACTCACAGCTTTTCTGTCAAGTCACATGAGCAATGCTGGCTTGGCCTCAACTTGCCTTGGTAAGGAAGAAGGGACATGTGCTTAGGTCCAGCCTTGTTTGGGCTGAACATCCTTTTGTGACCTTATTCTTGAATTTCCTGTGTGAAAACTGAAGCCCCAGATTTGGGCATTCCTTTCAGTAGAGGTAGTTTGGGAAAGCAGTGGAGAGTTTCCATGAGGACAGAGAAAAAGGCAAAACACAGAGCTTGTTGCAGACCATGAAATCAATAAGCATATCCAAATCCTGTCTGGGCAGAGTACAACAGGTTTCCACAAACACACATGTACACAATGTGAAGACTCTTTAGAAAACTCTTATGTGTCTTGACTGAAAATTTCTCAATCTGCGTATTTTTAAAATACTGTTTTGTAACATAGAGGTTTATGATGGAAAGCTGCAACAATAAATGTAACTCTTGCTTTGCTTTTTACAAAACAAAAAACCCCAAAGACCTACCCTTCACACACACGCGCGCGCGCACACACACACACACACACGCTAGCACTTTGTACAAGTGAGGAGTGTAAATTGTCATTACAAAAATCACTAATCATGACTTGTACTTATTTTAAATGTGGCCTTAAGATGAGGCAAAATCAGTAGGGCAAAGTGTCCACTTTGTAGAACCACTAAAGTACTCAGTAAAGGAAATGACATGTATTTTACGATACTTGAGTCTTACTGAAAGACTTTTTATAACTTTTGTTAGAAGTCTGCCAGGAAAAAATACAAATCAAGCTGGTGCTGCAAAAGTTTTGGTGTTCTGTTTATCAGTACAGTTGCTTCTTTCCAAGTAATTTGTTTTACTCTAGTATTTATCTCTCGCATATTCTGTATTGTGTTAATCCTTGATGAAGAACTCCTGCATGCCTTTGAATGGTGCCATGGAAAATGGTGAAATCGTTTACTTTTTCTCACAACTTCTGTCTGAAGAACTCCTCTCTTACTAAGATGATTTTACTGTAGGACAATAATATGCTCCTCAATGCATTATAATTGTAATAAAGTTTTCAGAAAGTTTCCGGAATCTTATCACATTGTAGAAACGTTTACTTTAAACCAATCACTGTTAAGCTGGTTCTTGGTTTAGGCAGGGAGATCCATCTACACTACCATGCTGAAAGCTTTGATTAAAAACTATTGCATAGCTTGAGAACCTTTTTTAATTTGCAGTTTAATTTCGCCCATGCTCAGCTTGTTTGTTTGTTTGGGTTTTTTTGTTCTTATACCAGCACTGGGTTTTGGTTTAAATGGCTTTTGTTTGTGGTCTTGTGTTGTAGTTTCTGATGTAATACAAAAGAAAGCAATGCTATCCACTCTCAGCCTTTACTTTTGCAGTACAAATTACTTTGGCTGACCCATAATAGTCTTCTTGTTCTTATAGCCCTTGTCTGCCTCTGTGCCCATGTCTTGAAGGCAGATGACTAGAACTGAGAAAATTGTACCAGCTAAGTTTCACTAGAACATTGCAGAATGACAGGAAGGCATCAAGCTGCTGGGATTTCAAGCAACTAGGTGTTCCTGAAGTTCTTCCTCTTGTGCTTCTGTGTTGAGATGCCTAAACTGTATGACTGGAATTATGAGATGTAATCAAATGTATTCATGTTGCATTTACTGCTGTAGGTTATGACAGCACTTTTATTTCAGAGAATGGGAAAGGAGAGGCAGAATATATTGCAGTGAGTGACTAGGACATCTTAAAGCTGACTTTAAAAATACTAAATTTTTGAAACATGGTTCTTTGTTAAGATATGCTATCCTTGAAGCTAAAGGAGTAATGATTTAGTGTACAATTGGCCAGGGCTGTTTGCAGGCTTCTCAAATCAGCTGAGCTATCAATGATTGGAAAAGGTGTTTATATGTTGAAGGCATGTCAAAGTCTATAATGCCACCAGATTTACAGGGTGCCCAAGTACATGGGTAATGGGAGTGAAAGGTCTGGTGCCATCCTTGCTAGTGACTAAAATGATGCCAGTAAACAACTCTAAGATACAGTTTGTGTGCCAACTGATGACTCTGTTGTTACTTTTTTTAAGCTTACAGCCCTGCTGGGGCTTATCACAACCCATGTGCTACTTGTATAAGACCTTATCTTCTCTAAATAAAGTTGATGACAAAACCTATATTGCTTTCAAGGGCAATAAGGTCCAATTTCAAGATACAGAAGTTCTGGAACTCTCCTCGTACTTAAGGCTAATTGAAGGAGAGATTTAGTTCATAGCATAGACTGAAGGAGGAAGTTACAGAAACTAGGTAAATTTTAAGCTGTATTTTGCTAGTCTGCTCTCACTTGTGGAAGGATTTAATTCAACCAAGTCAGATGGTTTTCCAGCGATTCTCTTCTACAGGTGGCATTTTCTGTTGTTAAATCAATGCTGTTTCCTGGGTTTACTGTTTTTCTAGTAGTTTTCACATACTGCAGAATCTTGGAGGAGGGTTAAGTGTTTTTGTTCCCTACCCACTTGTTTGTCCCATAGGAGATAATTCTCTCATCATGTCAATGGTGATTATTTCCCAGGATATTTTCCATTAACTTTAAAACTCTCAGCCTTTGTTCTCCATGCCAAGGGACAAAACCAAAAACCCAACAAAACAAAAAACAACCAACCAAACACCAAACAAAAAAAAGAGTGCACTTGTATCTTGGGAAGCATCATGTCCTCAGGCAAGCTCTCTTGATTAGGTTTATTATTCAGCTGTAACTTTCCATGCAAAACTCAAAAATACAAATCTTTTTTGTGAAGCTTGTGTTCACCCTGGTGGGAATGAAGAGGTGACAGTACTAGTTACCAGTGCTGATTGAGCAGGTAATCTTGCAGTACATTACAGCAATACTAAGATTCTGTTTCTCCAGGTAGAAGCAACCCTAAGGACTTGCTGTAGCTAGAGTAGAATTCATTGAAGTGATCAACATTTACATCTGTGAACTACTAAAATGGTCAGCTCATGAATGTCTGGTTTTAATTTGGGGAGTGGTGGCAGGGGGAAGGAGGATAGAAGAATATTCAGTACATCTAATGCAGGCACTGTAGAAGTGCCTAAGATATTTATCCTCACTTCTGTATCCTGTTTCATCCTGCTGATGCTTTGTCTTATTTTGAGCATCTTTCCAAGCAGGGAATAGCTGTCACAATTATTTACCTTCTGTATTCCCAAGCAATAATATGGAATTAATTTGACTGTAGTTTCACAAATTGTTTCCACTGAACTGTGTCCTGAGTCCTGAGGACTCATAAATATTAGCCACAATTAAATTTGTATGTCTTTCAGGTTCGAGCAAGTACAAAGATGGTTATGTCTCCTCTAAGTTCTTGATTTATTGCATGGCCTTCAGATAACAAGCTAAAACCAGGGTACAGTATGTATTTTCTAATTTTGCATGTTAAATCTTTTTCCCCCTTTCTTGTCTCTGATTGATCAGAGCTGTTTCTGGTTAATAAATTGAGATTGTGCTTGAAGAGCATGATTTGTTCCACCCAATATGGTTAATTAAGTGATCCTTTAGAAAGGCAATCTGTTAATCTGCTTAATTTGTAATCAAGAAACAGAAAACAAATGAGCATTTAAAAGAATGAAATAACAAGTGTTCCTATCTGTGATAAATGTGCATTCCCTACCCTGGTTCTTTTTGGCAACTAGGAAGCATATAGAGTAAGAGAACACACTGGCAAGAAGAGATGCTTGTGCATGTAGTACTGTGTTTAGTGAGAATACCTTTCACAGGTTAAGCAAATTATTTCCTCTCTTCACTAGGCTGTCAGTGTCAGCACTTATGGATTAAGAAAGCTTGATGCTTGGTCCCTGGTAAAAATTTTAGCTTTTTAATAGTTTCCCCACATCCATTGCACTTAAAAAAAAGGTAGAATGAAACTCAGGAAAAAAACCTTAAGTGCCCAGACTTAGAAAAGTTTTCACACTGTTCCTTTTGAGGCTTAGTCCACTGAAGAGCTTCCTGCATTGTTTAACATGCATAATTGGTGGTGTGTTAAAATAATAATGACAGTTTTGGGGTGGGGGGGAAGTGCTGTCAGGAGTACTTGGGAGAAGGTGGGGGAAAACTCCCTTCCACTTAGCAGAATACTTAAAAGATGGTCTCTTCTGCAAGGTCAGGATGGATTTTTAGGCCATTAACCTAAAAACAGTAGGGACCTGTGACAGTATTATCTTTTCAGTTTTATTTATGATGGCATTACATCAGAACACAAGTGCTTTTGAAAAACTTCACTCACAACATTTTTAGAAAGTCCTAGAGTCTGTATGCAGTAGTACACTAAGCCATAACAAGGATGCTCTTGTTTAAATCCTCTACGTACGTACAAGTTACTCTGGGATTTGGTAGTATGAATTTTAAAAAGAACAGCTAACCTGATATAACTTCAGGTGCAAATAGGAATTAATTGGCTTATACAACAAACTATCTCTTTCACAAATATATCTTAAAGCTCACCGCTGAGCAGTTGCAGTTTGCTTTGGGATATTTCTGTGTTCCTCCTCAGCTCTGAACATCTAAATAAACCTCATGAAGCTTCCTGAGAACTACACTAAATAGCAAATATTTTCCAGCATAAAAGTATGTGTAGGGTTAAGATGCAAATGCCTTCTAGTCCTTCCTCAAGCTCAGTGATGTTCTCCGAAAGCTTTCTTTACAGCAGAGTGATGCAGTTACTAAGTCAAGAGTATTTTTCCTCTGCTGAAGACCACTTCTGTGTTTCTGTTTTGTAGTATTTTGTGTGCCTGACTCTATTTAGTGTTTCAGGTATTCTTACTAGGCAGCCTGTTCTGCTTTCCTGGCCACCCAGTAAATTTAAAGGAATCTGCTGCTGTAATCCATGGCTTTCTTCATAGCATATACTCAATTACTTTCATTGGAATCTGGTTTCAAAGCCCAGTACAAGACAATGTATCGCACTCTATGCTTACTCCACCTAACAAAACTAGCAAAGCTGCTTTAAAAATAAAAGTGTTGGGCACATTCAAGTCTAGGAACAGGAGTTTCCCCAATACTTTAAAAAAAAAAAAAAAAAAAAAAAAAAAAAAAAAATCAATAAAGAATTATGAGAATTATGACAAAATGGGCTAATTAAGAAATCAAGACCAAGACGCATGTAAAAAGCCCTCTGGGTGTGCTGTATTCTAAATTAACAGACACAAATGATGTCTGGTTTGCTGTCCTGTTGTATAACAAAACTATGCAAAGTGAAACCAGGCGTGTATTTACGTGCATTCTTTAAATATCAGGCTTAGATGTAGGGACAGCTCTGTATGAAGTGGCATGTGCTGGAGGCTCTATTAGATAAGAAAAGGTATGTTTAGATGGAAGTCCAAGTTGCTGAGAGACCAAAGTTAATAAAAGCATAATGAAGGGAAAACAATAGAGTATCCTGGTTCTGTACTTCATTTATGCATTGAGTAGCACTGCTGCATGAATAGAATGAAACACTGATAAGTTGCCTGGGTAAATAAAGAATCAACAAGATGAGCTAAACTTTCTCTGCAGACCAATCTTGGTTTATAATATTTTGGGTAAAATGTGGTATCTAGAGTGCATTTGACCTATATATGTACCCTTCTATTTTGTATGCTAAGATATGGTGGATCATTTAAAGTCACTTTTAGCAAATTTAACTTATAATTGCCTTGTTATAACAAACAAACAAACTGACAAAGAAACACTGATATGTTGAAGCAGTTAAAAAGTTCTCCTCAACTCTTCTTTCTAAGTTCTCCTTTCTCTGAAGACTGTGGAAAACTGACAAGATAACATTCTATGTACTGTATTGGTAGGAGTGTGAAAATACCATCTCATTCTAGATTAAATCTTCCTATTGCTGGGAAGAAAACCATCCGCTCAAGTATGTAAACCCATATGTTGCCAGGACTTTTTTTTTCCCCCAAGTTGCAATTTTCAAAAGTTTGCCCTTTGATAGGAGCTGTATTTTAAGATTAAACTGTTGATAGAAAAATGCAAAATATGTTTTTAGTTGCAATAACACTTAATCAACCATTTTATAAATGCTGTGTATGACAGCAAGGGGAAAAATTGTCCCCTGCTATTTGTAGTTGATCTATGCAGGAATGTAAACACTAAGACTAACAGTTGCTTTCCAGGGTTTGATTTTATTTTTGTTCCAGTTCAATTTGTAGATAAGGGGGAAGGAATCCTGTATACCCGTATTGATCTCTCTAGCTTCTCGGGTGATGTTCTTGTATGCTCTTGGTTAGGTTTGTTATTTACATCTATCAACACCAAGCATGAGGGTTGTGGGGTTTTTATTCTTTTAGAAGTTAAAGTTAACGTTATTCCCTAAATGCCTACATCCTATTTTTTGACTCCATTTCAACTTTGGCCTTGCGATAGGTGGCTACTGGCCGTAACCCCATTTTGCTATTAGAAACAAGCTGTTTCTGCCTTGGATTTTGCATTTGTTAAAGCAGACTGTAGAAGTTTTAGGATTAGCAAGAGTCTTGGAGAACATAGCAACACTCAGTATAGGCCATCTGGGAAGAAATCCTGTGCACAGCATTTGAATTAAGTGCAGATTCATTTATATATGCTCAGTTGATCCAGAATCCTGCTTGTGTAGTCAACTGATGTCCTCTTCAATAAATGTGGAATTTATTAAATCACACCATCCTTCTCTAATGCAGGTGCTGCTGACTCATATCCTGCACCTCTTGCCCCAACCACCTTCCAACTTGACTCTCTGTGTAGGTCAGTAAAGGACAGTAAACCTTTCACAGGTTAGCAAGACCTAAGGGTGTTGCCTGTTAAACCGAGACAATATGGTTCACTTGTCTTATTTTTCTTTCTACAAAAAAGGTCGCAAACCATTCCCCACAGAAGTGAAGTAGGAAATCCAGGACTCGCCTAAAAGACTTCTTTTTACATCTGGCATGGTTCTTGTCCTGACAAACATGAAATTCATATTGCGAACACAGATAATACTGAGGGAAATGAAAGGTCAGCTATCCTAAGTCCTGCCAGTTAGCATAGTCCTGCAGACACTGTCAAGTGGCTAAGTCGGCCTGAAAGGCTTGTGTGCTGCCGCTGGTCACATGGGAATGTGTTCCCAGTCAGCTGGGAACTCGGAGCACAAGTGAGCAATCAGAATAAGTCTGTCACAGAATCACAGAATGTTAGGGATTGGAAGGGACCTCAAAAGATCATCTAGTCCAATCCCCCTGCCAGAGCAGGAACACCTAGATCAGGTCACACAGGAACGCATCCAGGCGGGTTTTGAATGTCTCCAGAGAAGGAGACTCCACAACCTCTCTGGGCAGCCTGTTCCAGTGCTCTGCCACCCTCACTGTGAAGAAGTTCTTCCTCATATTTATGCAGAACCTCCTATGTTCCAGCTTGCATCCATTGCCCCTTGTCCTGTCATTGGATGTCACTGAGAAGAGCCTGTCTCCATCCTCAGTTCCCTGTTTAACCATGCAGGTCTCCTGGCACCCTTTCTTGACTTCTTACCTGTTGGGATGCACTGATCTTGAGCTCGGAAGAAGAGGTCCTTGAACACTAACCAACTATCTTGGGCCCCTTTACCTTCAAGTGCCCTGTCCCATGGGATTTCTCCTAGCAATTGCTTGATCCAGCAGCACTCCTCTCCTAGTTGGCTCGTCCCCCATTTGCATCAGGAAGTTATCATCAGTGCACTGAAGGATTATCTCCTGGACCACATGTGGATGGCTGGCTGAGTAAGCCTTCCAGCAATTATCAGGGTAAAGTCCCCCATGACAACTAGGGCCTGCCATTACAATAGAGATGAGTGTGAAAAAAAGAATGGCAGAAATCACAAGTCTGTGTTTTTCTGGTGACTTTAAGCTGCTTTGGAGGGATGGGTAGTTACTACAATCCTTCCCTGAGAATTCTTGCCTTGAACTGATTACATACTAACTGTGCCAAGTGGCTGGCAGAAATACGCGTGCCCAAATAGGGTTTTTTGTTCTAGGCTGTGGGGTTTTGTATTGTACTCTTCAAAGGATTTTTTTTTTTCTCTGCAAGAAGCAATGAGCTTTGATTTCTCTGTGCACAGGCAAGTGTATAGCAGCCCTCTTAAAGATGAATTGGAATAGGTGCTGAATCAAATAATTTAAATTGATGTTTATTCTCTCATCTTTCTGCAGCTCTACCACGTTGTGTCTCTGGCTACCAAAGTGAGAATTGTGGCATAGCTAGATTTTCTTAGCAGTAGTGCAGTTGTCTTTGGAAGTGAAGGCTGGGAAGTAAAGTAAAGTATTTTAGTCTCAAGAATATATAGGTTAACAGGAAAGTTCTGGAGAGCTCAAACACAACATTTTAGTAAATCATTACATGTACACACCTCATATAACTAGACATAAAAAGTAATTGGGGGAAAAACTTCCTTTGAGTTCTTTTACCAACTTTCATTGGTAAAACCATTAATTGCATAGTTGGCTTCTCTTTCCCTTTCCTTACCCAAACCCCAAGCTGCCAAGATACTCTAGTGAGGAAAATATTTTCTCTGACGTGCAGCATCCTCCACTCAGTCAGGACACATCAGAGGGTGGGAGGGATGGATGTTGGGGGAACAGCAGTTTCTTTAAATCTATACATTTTTTTTTCCCTCTTCTTTCTCCAGCTACTACAACTCAAAACAATATATATTTAATATTATAATAAATGCCATAATTTATTTGTCGCTTAAAAACTAGACACACAAACTAATTCAGTAGATGAGCTATGACAGCTGTCAGCCAGGACTAATATATTCCTAGTTTGACTGTGAATCTACTACTTTTGATCTAGCTATAAAGTACTTACAAATTCAGACTGTGCCTGTGAAATAGCTTCTGCTGGATTTAATATGCAAGCAGACGTCAAAGTTCAATATGCCAACAGGGCAGGAAATTTCTGGCCATGGCGACTGTGTTGCCTGTCTGCATGATGAGTCTGAGGAAGTTGTTCCGTCAGTATAGCTGTGACTACCCACGGACTTTTTTCCTTCAAAAGCAATACTGACTGAGAGGGTTTCTTTTCTCTCTAATTACATGTAATCCTGAGACATATTATCTAGATCAGCAGAACTCTGCAATGTATATCTGAACTGGTAGCCTCAACACGTGACTCAGTTTTTTATTATTGGAAAGATAAGCATTAACAATTATATTTTGATTGCATTTAAATATCTGATTATTATAAACAGCTGACTGCTCCTGTAACTTTATAGCTGGAGCCAGAAAACCCAGGTAACTGCAAAAAACATGGAGGACAAGTAGAAGGGTGTGCAATTTGCATGACATGGATTGTTAGTTTTTTATTTTTAAAGTAGCTTAGGAGTTACTTTAAGCCTTTTCTTGATTTTAAATGCCACGGAAAATGTCCATACAGCTTCTTATACCATTTTCACCTATTTGTTTTGTTCTGCTGCTGCTGGATTTGTTTAAAATTAAAATCTGCTTTAAAGATGAACAGCAGTATAGAGTTTCATCTGGTGTTATATATTTAAACCTTATTACCCTGGACAACTTTATTATGATTGGCTAAATTGTCAGTATTGTATGTACCCATGATTAGATAAGTACTCTACGGTTTTCTGGTCTCTTCAAATTGTATGAGAGATTTGAATGTCAATGTGAAAAGAGGTTGCTATTGAAGCATTATTCCTTGTAGGAAGGTCTCTAAAGTACTTGGTAGATTTATAATTCTCAGGTTTTTTCTATGTATTAAATGTTTACATCCTTGATTGAAAGAAATTGAAGAGAAAGAAAATTCATGTTCCTTCAGAGTCAGAAGCAGGGACAAAGCCTAGAAGTGCTGAAAGGATGCATCAGTTATTGCTTTAATGGACTCTGGTTTTGGATATGGCAGCCAGCTGAGATTGTCCTTTATGCACATGGTAATACTCTTGAGAGTAGAATGAAAGCCACTGGTTCCAATTTCAGACTTAATAGTTCAATCACATCTCATTTGTTACGGAGAAACACTTAGCATTTTCAAAAAAGAACTGTTCGTGCCACCGGGAGAAGCTTAAAACTACCATTAGACTTATATGCCAGATCTCCAGGGAATCCTTTGAGTAACATGGGATGCTTTATCCTCTTCAAAAGAGACCTGGCACTGAGCAGTATCTGGCTGCTCTTGTATGTAATAGGGTGCCTGTGAGGCAGGATCTGTTGCTCTAACTTGTACAGCCTGTTGATTGTCGTGTGTCTTTTAGTATGGCCTATCTGTTTATCTGGCCAGAAGTCCTTTTTTCTTTCCAATTCCTCATTACTATCAGACCCCTTATTAAAGTGTCTAGGATTTCACGCCAAATATGAAATTATTCCCTACTTGATATGCAAAACCTGTATCACAGCTTTCTTGCAGTCCTTAACTTTTAGAATAACATCAGTAACCATGTGTGGATCCATGCACCAGTGCGTGCTGGGGGTCACCCCACTGGAAAGCAGATTTGCAGAAAAGGACCTGGGTGTCCTGGTGGACATCAAGGTGAATGTGAGCCAACAATGCACCCTTGCAGCAAAGATGGCTAAAGGTATCTTGGGCTGCCTTAGGCAGAGCATTGCCAGAAGGTCAAGGGAGGTTATCCTTCCCTTCTGCTCTGTACTGGTGAGGCCACACCTGGAGTACCGTGTCCAGTTCTGGGCTCCTGAATACAAGAGAAAGATGGGACTTGCTGGAGAGAGTCCAGCAAAGAGTCATTAAGATGATCAAGGGACTGGAGGATGTTCCACTCCTCCTACGAGGAAAGGCTGAGAGAGCTGGGACTGTTCAGTTTGGCGAAGAGAAGGCTTAGGGGGATCTTATAATGTATATAAATACCTGAAGGGATGGTGTAGAATAATATTTTCTTCTTTTTCTAGAAAGGAAATAAAGCCTTGTTCATTTGTTTATGCTTACAGAGGCAGAAGGTGATAGTTCTGTTCCATTCTTCTTTCTTCTGAAGGCTGAGAAGCCAAAGTAAAATGACATATTCAACATACTTTGTCTTCAGTGTGCTTGTTTCCTTAGTTTTATACCCTTGCCTTACTTCTACAGGGATTAAATGCCATTCTGTTATGAACCATTTTACCTTGCAGTGGTATTGATTGAATTTCAAACTTAACCATCCCTCCTGCTAATACAAGAAAAAGACAGCTAAGATGGGTCTGCTGACTACTACAATCTTTTAAGTCACCAAAAAGGCTTGCCCTAGCAAAGCTTGACAGGCCAGTAGAAAAAAGCAATTTGAATAAATGTGTTAGTATGTGGCTCCTCAGTTAAGGAAAACCTTGCTGCTGTTCTGGACTTGCTGCCAGTAGAAAATGGAAAAGTAGAATAGAGGTAGGAACATATCCATAATATCTATGTGGGTCAGGGCTTCTTGCTATTTTCAAATTTGTTTTGAACTTTTCAGCCCTACTATTATTCATATAGGGAGGATGCAAGTGGCATGTGCCCAAAGCTTTGAAGAGAAACTCCTCCCTTTGGACTCTCCTAGCCCAAGGTAGTGGAGATTGTAACAAATATTTCTTGTGTTATCTGGAAAATTTTGAGTGAACCTGGTCATCTGAGGGTTAATAAAAATGTCACCAAACCCAGGAGACACAAGACTGTATTGGAGCAGTGCTGGGGTTTGTCTGTGGGGAAGTACCTGCAAATGGAGCAAATTGTCGGCTTGATTATGTTCAAATGGCATCCAGGCTTCTACTTGTGTTAATGTCCTCAGAAGATGTATTAGTTTTATGTGTGTCTTAAATCTCCCTCTGCAATTGCAAGTCTGTTTACTTTCAGCAATAGCTCCAGGGACTACAGATCTTATTCCTTTTTCATTTGTCAAAGTACAGAATTGGGGTGGTGGGGAGTGAGGGAGAAGAGAAGGTTTGATTCCTGTGAGGCAAAATCAGAGGGCTGGACCACCTGTCCTATGAGGACAGGCTGAGAGAATTGAGGTTGTTCAGCCTGGAGAAGAGAAGGCTCTGGGGGGACGTTATAGCACCGTCCAGTACCTGAAGATGCAACAAGAAAGCTGAGAGAGACTTTTCACAAGGGCGTGTAGTGATAGGACAAGGGGCAATGGTTTTAAACTGGAAGAGGGTAGATTTAGACTAGATATTAGGAAGAAATTATTTACTGTGAGGGTGGTGAGACACTGGAACAGGTTGCCCAGAGAAGTTGTGGATGCCCCCTCCCTGGAAGTGTTTAAGGCCAGGTTAGATGGGCCTTTGAGCAACCTGGTCTAGTGGGAGGTGTCCTTGCCATGGCAGGGGGGCTGGAATGAGATGATCTTTAAGGTCCCTTCCAACCCAAACCACTCTATAATTCTATGAAAAGTCATTTGACTGAAAATAAAGCCATGCCTTTATCAGTGCAAACTGTCATGAGGTGGGGTCTAAGGGGATGTGTAAATTCCAAGTTAACTATTTTCAGCTTTTGAATTTGGACAAACTTGTAAAGGTATTTTCTAAATGACATCTTTCAAGGTATTAAGAGCACCATCTACCCTCTTCTTCCTCTCCCTTCTTGCCTTCTATTTTCCCATCAAAAGGCTTTTTAGAGCAAATTTGCTGTAGTTTAAGAAATCCAGCACAGGCAATGTGGTGCATTCTGTAGCACAGCATGTGAAAATAGTGCATCTCTGACATCGCCTAACAGATTTACCAAGCAAAAAAACATATCTGCTATTCAGTTGTATAGTGTCCACTCACATAGCTTGTTGAAGCCAAAATACTTAATCATTTCAGTATGGGCAAGAGTTATGTTGCTTGGAAAGCAGCTACATAGTTCCCACTGCACCAAAGCTATCTAAGCATGTTTTGTGACCATCTTTGATCCTGCAGCTGGGATGCATATATTGTGTGCTGCAATACTCATTCAGGCTTATTGCAGGCATAAAGTGACTTGAAAGACTAGTCTATAGATTGTAGATAATTGTGCACTAATAGCAGATAGCTGCGTGCAAATAGGGACAGGAAGAGACTGGCAGCTTTGGCTGGAGAGTATCTGTGGTTTTCTATATTAAGTGTTTAGATAACTCAGAGCTGGCCATTTTTCCCACAAAATGTTAACTGCCTGGGTGTGAAGGGCAGCTGTGTGCTACTCAGTCCAGCAACTTCTTCCTCTTGGGTCTAGACCCCTTTGACACCTGCAGACCTCAAAAGTTGGCAGATCTTAAAGTAACTGTATGTACTGGGAAACTGAACTCATTACTCCACCTTCAGTCTGAGCTAATGCAATGAGATAATGGCCCAGTGACAATGGAATCAGATACTTCAGTGTGTCTCTGTGAGATCAGTTGCTCTGTGAGGAAGTAATACAAAAATAAATCCAAGTGCGCTTATAGCATGGAAAATGGCTGGAGAACTGGTCTTTGATGTAACATTTAGTGCAGTGTTGCTGGGCAGTGGAAGAAGTCAAGGCATCTTTTCAGGAATAATAGATCACAGATTGTGTCTATTAAGTACGGTGGATGTCCTTTGGAACTTTTAGGAAGTTCATCTGCAGGCCATAGTAGAAATGAATGAAGTCACTTAGATCTCTACTCAGGTGAACTCTTGTGATCTGTTGTAGCTGCCTCAAATAGTTTTGGTTTCTTTTTGGAAGGGGGTGGCATTGTGTGTTGTCTGCTCTCTACCTGCCATTTTAGGTCTCATTTCAACATTATTTTCTTATTGACAAATGACTGCCTTGGTGAGAACTGTCTCTGTATCCTTTTCTATCTAGAGCCTGTAGGCTATGGAAAGGCGCTGCATGCAGTTTTGTACACATTTAGTTTACCAGGAGAAAAATCTAGTTCTGTACCTTCATTCACTTTCAGTGCCTCTCCTTTTATCTTCTGTAATAGCTTGTATGTTGAAAGTACATTTTTAATTAAATTGTTTGCATCTTGTATATGCACAATACATTCACTTTGAGGGCATTTTTATTACATATCACCACCCTCCTACTGTAATAAGTCTCAAGAATAATTAAAACCTGTGTTAACTTGTGTATGTTTTCAGTAGTGATTGAACTTTCTGTTCCGTCGCTGCTGGGTCCAAGATCAGATCTTAATCAAGTAGGAAGGAAGGGGTGACAAGGGAAGGAAGAGCTGGTTGTAGGTGCCTCTGTAAGTTCTTACCAGTTTAAGATAAACCTCACCTATCATGTTTATTAAAAATAAGTATATTACCTCCAATTTTAGGTATTTAGCACAAGATATCTTTCATGTTCAGCACATATTGAGGGAGAAACACAGAAAGCAAGATAATGTTACAAATCAACTTTTAGAGATACCTTCATCTCTGCTGTATATGGATGTAGCCCCAGAGTTCAGACAACTTTGGTTTACACTGAAGGCTAAAAAGCAGAGTAACCTGAGAGAAGGCTTTTACTGCAGCATGACCTGACAGAGCAAAGATTGAAATAACTAGACATTTCTAGGAGGTAATATGATAAATTGCTTTTCAGAGAGGTAGAAATACATGTCAGAATCGGCAAGATGCATGATTTTTATCTGAAGCCTTGACTTTCTGTGCTAAATAGTCATTAGGATTTTTTTCAATGTGTTTCCTACAGTCCAGTTTTGGAAGGGCAGGGGAGGCTGCATATTCCAAGTCCCTTCCTACAAAAAGCAAATATGGTTAATAATTCTTGAGCACCTGAAGACTTGAACAGATGTTAAAAAATTGACTTGCTGAATCTGTGGAAATAACTACACCAATAACTATGCTTGCTTCCTTAGAACATCATAAACAAGTGCTTTGCTTCATAATGGCATACTAGATTCAAAGACAGGATACAAAAGGGGCCTGATTCAAGGACAATTATTAGAGTCCTGTTGCAGGAAATACTTTGGAAAAGTGTTAATTTGTCTGTCTTTTCAGCAAAGTACAGTTTTACGTTGGCTTGAAGATGGTTTGACTTTGCCAGGGACAGCAGGTGAATTAATATTAATCACACTAGCTTTGCCAAGGGTTCTATGATGTCCTGCTTGTACCCAAGTCAAGCTGAGGCATGTAACAGTGTTTTGAAATGGATAGTAGTTCTGAAGAAGTCCCTAATATTAAAGCAAATTCAAGAACTGCACTGGAGGTTAAATGCTAGTTCAGTCTGGAGGTGTGTGTTTGGTCTCAGGAAGAGATCCATTTGGGTAAAACTGGTAAATCAAGTAAAAGCTTATCTCATTTAAACACCTTATTTAAATGTCAGAACACCTGCACTACTTTTTCTTAGGTGAAGCAAGTTTTTATTATTTCATAAAAGTATTGTTAGCGAATATACTAGGCTAACCTTCACAAAAAACTTGAGTGATTATTCTGAAAGTATGAACAAAGAGGGAAAACCTGAGAGGGACAGACACATTTCTTTTTCAGACTGACAGGATTTTCCAAGAAAGACTTTAAACTGTTTTCTTACAGATTGTGTCAAATGCTGATGGACAGGGGGTTGCCATCACTGGGAACAATACTTTCAACAACTGGAATTGGCCTAACGCTGTGATCTTCGCTGCTACTGTGATCACTACAATCGGTAAGCATTTATTACGTCAGCTTTCCTAACTGTAGTTTTCTGTATGCTGTAGTGTGTTTATACTCTTCCATCTGCGTGTCAAGCTAGCCACTGAATAAAGTCCCAGTGGTTGGAGTTGTCTACATTATGGGTTCACCTGCAGGTTCATAGAGGAAACAGTTTTTTGACACTCTTTCCATGGAAAGGCACACATTTCTCTTCTGTATATCCAATAAGTAGCAGATTGAAGGTGCTGTTGGGGATGGCTGGCGTAATTCCAGTTCCAATTAATTTTTCCATTTAAACTTCCAAATCATAAAATCAAAAAAAAAAAAAAAAAAAGTTACAAAACATTCCATTAAACTAATACTGAAAGTATGTGCATATGAGGTTTTTGTCCTGTTACTCATGTGCATCCTCTTAAGCCACTGATTTGTCAGTGTACATGGCTTGCTGAACAATCTAGACTTTTTATCTATCTCTTAAAGAAGGCAAAGTAGAACAAGTGTTGTCTTATAAATCCTACTACTGATTTGTGCTTGTAAAACCCTCTGCATTGAAAGACTTCTTCCTTTGTTGATATACAGATTTTTCCAAGCTCAGCATCATTTGCCTTCTGCTTTTACGGAAAAATCTTTGCTACCCAGTGTTGCTGCACCTTTGCTACAATGCAAAAAAACACAGGAATGCAAAATAACCAGAGAAGGCTGGAGGTATACAGAAATGAAAATTGTACTGTTAAACCATATGCAGTACTGTGGTTTTTATTATTTGAAACTCACAATACCCAGCTTAGAATATAACTTAGGACAAAAAGTTGAACTCAGGAACACAAATAAGAAAGCTCTGGCAGAAGTTCAGAAAAGAGTTTGTAACGCCCTGCTGGGTGACCAGCAAAGAACTAAATTCAGTTGAAATACCTTACTGTGTCACAGCTCACCTTGCACTTGGCTCATGAAGTCTTACCCTGGAAGGGGTACCAGGTCACAAGTTAAATATGTATAGTGGATCTTTCACATAGAACCTAGTTTCATTATAAGCTTTGAGCTTTTATTCTATAAAATTGATTCACTCAGGTTTTTTAATAGTTCTGCTTAAGGTTGGGGAACCATATTAGAAGTTTTGAGATGAGGTTTATTTCATATTTATCTCATCTTGTCAAGAAAAAGATGCACAAAATCTAGGAAACACTTAAAATGCAGTAATCCTCTCAGCCTGCATTAATGGAATACGTGTTTTTTAGAGTAGAATTGGAAGGTGTCCAGATTCAGAAGATCAACAGCTGGAGTAGACGAAAGCTCCTATAGATGGTGAAGTAAGGAGTGTCTGATACAGCAGAAACCCACGCAGTGTTGTTTTGTGCATAGGTAGAATTGCCTTGAATTCTTTGCAACAAGAACAGGCCACGCACATACTTATCTCTTTTAGGTTACGGAAACGTTTCTCCAAAGACACCCTCTGGGCGTCTCTTCTGCATATTTTATGGGCTCTTTGGAGTTCCTCTCTGCTTGACATGGATCAGTGCTCTGGGGAAGTTCTTTGGAGGACGTGCCAAGAGGCTGGGCCAGTTTCTGACAAAAAGAGGAGTAAGCCTGGTAAGGATCTCTCTTGTTTACTCTTGTGCTGTGTATTTTTGATGCATGAATTAAGCTTATACTTCTTAACTTACCTGCTAATCTTGGTAGTAAATGAACACTTGCACAAATATGAATTTTCCCAAATGGTGTTGCACAGAAATAACTGAAAGAGGGATACGATCTGATATGTTAGTTCTGCAAGAAATTTTAGCAAAAGGAGATCTTGTAGAAACCTTTGATACTAAAAGTAAATCTTGGAGCTTCTGTGGAGACATATGTATCTCCTTACATTAGAAACTTGTAGGACAAATGTAGATGAGGCTTCATTTCACAGACATTCTGCGCAAGCTCCTCTGGCGCAGAAATAAGCTGCCCTGCTTTGTCCCCACCTGCTTCTATGCTAGTATGAGTACTTCCTGCTGTGCAGTGAACCAACTGGAAAATAATGTTTTGTTCTGAGTTACTGGCTTGGGGTTTTTTATTTGTGGCTTTTTGTTGGTTTTTTTTGGTGGTGACTTGTTTGTGTGTTGGTTTTTGTTTGTTTGCTTGTTTTTAATTTCCCCTCCCAAGTGAGTTCTATCTCAGTTCTAACTCTGCACAGAGATGGGAGGCAATGCAGGGCCATAGTGCCTGGAGGACAGGGGGGCTAGTTTAGGTCCTGGTTTCAGAAACAGAGCAAGAAATTCATTGGTTCAGCACCTGAGAAGAAAGTACAGAAAATGATGGTGAAATACATTTGTGTGCACAGCTTTGTGCAGAGGTTACATGAGTGGCAAAGGGTAGGAGGCTAAATAAGAAACATCTTAAACTCTTCTGATCCTCTGTACTCGAATAAAAGGAAAATCGGAAAAATCGGAGATACTGACTACTTTTTAGACTAGAGTGCTATGTCTATATCCCATGCCTATTTATAAAATATCAGGAACTCTTTAAACTTTTCCAGAGTGTGAAAGAAAACTATGGGGAAATAATCCTGTTTGGGCAAGTAGTTGTAAGAATAGCAAGTTCTTCATAAAGGGAAAAAAAAATTTGTGTTTATTTCAGTCAGTGGCTTTTGTTCTCACAGTTTATCAGCTATAACTAAAACTCTGAAATGTCTGATACTGTCAGATGATACTTGGTGCCCTGGGTGGGAAGAGAAAGTTTGGAGATCTTTCCCTGATTTTTTTTTTTTCTTCTTTCTTTACAGAGGAAAGCACAAATTACATGCACAGCTATTTTCATTGTTTGGGGTGTCCTGGTCCATCTGGTTATTCCTCCCTTTGTCTTTATGGTGACTGAAGGATGGGATTACATTGAAGGCCTCTATTTCTCATTCATCACTATCACCACCATAGGATTTGGAGATTTTGTTGCTGGTCAGTAATTGTATTTTGTGTAATATTTCACTGCATGCATAGTGTGGCAATTCTATTTCCAAACTATAATTCAAAAAGGTGATTTCTAAGCTCTTCCAAAACATTTTGCTGAATAGAAGATTCAATTAAATCTGGGCACTGATCCAGTCGATTGGATCTGGCTCTTCAATATTGGTTTAGATACCTAAGGCCTTTATGGGACTAAGTCTGGAGCCAAGTTCTGGAGTTCTAGGTTTCAGGTGCCCCAGGTCCCTATTTCAGGCAAGGAGCTATCCAATCCACCATGATAGTTAAGCACCTTTGAATGGCATCTAGTATGCTAAGCAGGGCACATAAGTACTGGGCAATGCTCTCTGTGCAGCTGTCTAGAACTAGTCAACAGGAAATGCTGAGCATACTGCTGTCTCCTTCCTGAATCCTGTCTTTCTCTAAGAATCTATTGCCTTGTTCAGGGCTTTGGAGATGATCCTCATAAGTGGAATTCTGAATTATTTTCTCAAGGAAGGTACCTATATCCATACCTCAATGGCAGGGAGAAGGCTTATAATTTTCAAAGAGGAAAAAAGTTGGTTTACAAGGAGAGGATAAATATGCTTAAGTTCACTCACACAGGATAAATGTGCTTCCATTTTATGTTGTACTCCAGGGGTCAGAATACATGCAGCCAAAAAGGAGAAGACCAGGGATCAACTTTTTCTGTCAGAAGGGTTTCAGATTCCCACTTACCACCTCTCAGAGCAATGTTTAAACAACTAGGCTCTGTTAGTCTGGAAGGGAGTAATTCTCAGTGTCATAGCTTCAAAGGTTATCAGCTGTGAGTCCTCTTTCAGTAATGTTCTTATTTTTAATTCTTTGTAGGTGTAAATCCAGATGCAAACTATCATGCCCTTTACAGATATTTTGTGGAGTTATGGATCTATCTGGGACTAGCTTGGCTTTCACTCTTTGTTAACTGGAAGGTCAGCATGTTTGTGGAAGTCCACAAAGCAATCAAGAAACGGAGAAAAAAAAGAAAAGAGTCATTTGACAACCATCCTCGGTCTAAAAAACCTCTTCAAATGGGTACCTCTAAGGATGTCAACATCTTCAGCTTCCTTTCAAAGAAGGAAGAGACCTATAATGATCTTATTAAGCAAATTGGGAAGAAGGCCCTGAAGACAAACAATGACAAAATGATTAAAGTAGAAAATACCAAACAAAATATGCAGAATACCAGTATAGATGCCCAGGTGACTTACACAAAGACAGAGTCGTTTGAGTACGAGGAAGCTTCTCTGGACATTCAAAATGGTCATGTACTGAGACCCCTGCATGATAAGCATATTGCAGACAGCCCTCTAGAAGGAACCATGTTTGTAAACCAGCTAGACAGGATCAGTGAAGAAGAAGGCGAAGTGTGGGATTCCAGAGACTACCGACCCTTAATATTTGAGAATGCTAATATAACATTTGTAAATGAAGATGATGATGAAGAGGAAGATATCTCAGATGATGAGGAAACATCAAAATCCTCTATGGATGATAATCTCACAGAAGAATCTGAAACTGCAAAAAAACTGGTAAAATTCCCATCCTCTGATGAATCTACCTTTACCAATAATGAGCTAGAACTTTCTGTGCCTTATGAACAACTGATGAATGAATATAATACAGTAAGCAATGCGAAAGCTGCAACGTGAAGCATGTTTGACAATGGTTTTCTGAAAGTGGTCAGTGCATATTGAACAAATTAACAGAGCAAGGAAAAAAGCATGTTTTTGCAGCTTCTCCTGTCTCTTTGAAAACAAAAACAAGTCCCAAACTAATAAACTCCAGTGTCCTTTTCCCATCCTAAGTTGGTTTCTGAGCCCATTAGCTTTGCTTATCTGAAAAGCTTGTAAAATAACAGTTGAATTTGGAGTCCTGCTCCTTCTTGGGATTTTATGGTTCTTGAACAAAGTAGAAAAGACTAGTTAATACACTGGACCTGCTCTGCATTTATGCGTTTCACTGAGGAATTAGTTTGGGAGTGTAACTATACTGTTGCAAAGAGACTGTTTTGGGCATTAAATGTGTTCGGTTACCCCATTAGCCTTTCACCTCTGAAAACCTGGATTTGAATCCTGCTTTGATCACAAATGAAAGCAAGAGGTTTGTTTAGCTGTTTTTTTTAAGTTGCCCATTGTTAAGTTGTTACCACAAAAAAAATGGTGCAACCACTAGTTGTTCTTAATGAGAAACTTCAGATGGAATACCAGGACACATGGGTCTGAGCTGAGGTGCGCTGGAAGACTGAGGAGTTATCTGAAACATCTGTCTAGAATATGTCAGTGCTTGTCAAATTACAGTGAATTGTAATTTCATAAATATTAAAAGCTCCAAAGAAGTGGATTGAGAAGGAGCCCTCTAACAAGGAACAATCATCTGAGATGAAGCTTGCCAGTTACACTGCTAAACTGCACATCAGCCCCAGAACTGTTTAAGTGACTGGAAGACCTATTGATCAAAGCATGTATGAGCGCAAGCAGGATGCAATGAACTTTTTTTATTGTTGAAAGTGTCCTTCCACTGTCCATTTCCTAGAGGAAATACTTGAATGAACCTTATACAGTATCTATGTACAGGTGAAGTTTTACTGACACTGTTCTTCTAAGGAAAAGATCACCTTGGGAGGCACAGATATTCTCCAAATACCCTAATGCCTGTCAGAAGGGACCTGTAGCACTGCTGCTGATCTGTGCAGTGTGTTAAGTCAGTATTGTTATTTGATGTTCCTTCCTGCCTTGGTACTTCAGACTAGACTTGAATGAGAGATGATTTTCAAAACAGTTGATTACACTTTGCTTATTTGTTTTCTTTTAATGTATGACCTGTGTGCATATACAATGGTTGTTCTATCCCACTCTCAAGAAAGCTGGGCAATGTCAAATCTTGGGAAAACTGAGATGTGATCAAGTGACTTAAGGCTCTTTTTAAAAGGCACTTTTAAAAAGGAACTTTGGCTCTAAGCTCCTGAAAGTATTATCTTTTGGCTTGGAGATGGGCTTCTCACTGAAAAGGAAATATATCTCTTCATAACATTTATGCCCAAATTGTTTTAGCTACAAAGAAAATTATACCATGGTTTTATTTTTCTTTCTTTTTCCATATCTGTACATTAAACGTGACAACTCTTTCAAATGAGGCTCTTGATTACATGTTGGCAAAGGTACTGACTTCAGTTGTATCCAATACACTTGGAACAGAAAACAGCCAAGACCTTTGAACCCTAACATGTCAAGTTCTGCTGTTCTGTTTAGTTTTACAGTATTTAAGTCATTCCACTATGTCCAAAACTTTCCAAAGTTCAGTAAGCAGTTAAAAGTTCTCATTCTTGTTTTCGGTGTAATGCTGGCAGACTCTATAGCTCTGTAAGAAGAGCTTATGGAATCTTGCAGTGCTAATCTTGAATTACTAGGTATTTCTAATAACTGCAAATATTGGCTGCAGCTTCAGTTGCTGGCCTCTTTCACAGAAGAAGGAGGATATGTGGGAAACTGGCACTCTGGTTGCATAGCCTGTTGCTGGGAAGTTTTGAAGTCGTCTACTGTGAAACAAGGGACTGTCTTTACTCATTTGTTTTCAGAATTTTCCATGTATATGACATTTTTTCAAATAGAAAGAGAACACAAGGCTAGGGCCAACTCTGTTATACTGGCAAAAATGTGGAATCAGCATCATTGGATTTGGTACTTAATCTGTATTTTATAATAATATCGCTGAAGAGATTCTAATTTGAAATTGATTTTTATTATATTACTGCTATTTAGAGCAGGGGTGTCTGGATGAATTTGACTTGTATCTGACAGGAAAGAAGGAGAAGCCTTATCAAGAAGATTCTGATTGACTTCTAATAGACACCCCCACTCACATTTTTTTAAAATGACTCCAAGTCTTTCAAGTATTTCTAGATATCTGAAGGGTTGTGATTGACTGCTATACCTTGTAACTGTAAGAAACGGTAGGTAAGACTATATGCATGATGCACAGGATGCTTGTATAGCAAGTCTAGCCTTCTCTTTGTTTGTTTTTTTTTTTTTTTTAAAAAGCATGCACATTAGCTTAAAAATAATGAGAAAGCACTCCATATAGCTTTTGTTGTCCTCCAGCTTGTCTTCCATTATTGATGCAAGTTTTACTGACAGTTAGAAAGTTACAGGACAGTGAGAACAGGCTTGCTGAAAGTGCATGAAATGGCAAAGCATAGTCCAATCTCCATTTAAAAAAAGATAAGTTTCTCTTTAATACAGGAATAATACAACCCAGACACTTGGCTGGGCTGCTTTGGTTGGGAGGGGATGTTGCACACTGGAACTCAGACTCTCCGTTCTCTGTAGAAAAGTGCACTTGTACACCAGAGCTGAGAATGGATGGGGTCTGTTTCATATTATCAAGTTAGATGTGGCTCTCTGGCCTTTCCCAGTGTAGACAGCATAAAGTAATAAGTATCATGGGATTTAAAGTAATAGTTTAAATTTATTAAAACTAAGTACAATAATTCCCACTTTTTTGGGAAACATGATCACACCTCACAAAACTGTTCTCGAGACATCCTACCATGTGCCTTAATGTAATCTTAACACTGGGAAAAAATTCCTCTTTACACAGGGGCCAACACAATTGGTCTTGTTAAGCCCTCCTTGTTTTCAGGATTTTGGAGGGGTTTAGTTGGGGCACAAGTTTCATACTGGCGCTCTCCAAAGAGCTGAACTGTTTCCCAGGGTTTTTAAAGTTATGGTGCCATCTTAGAACTGCCGAAGTGCTAAGTGAGTCAGCTATTTGCCTGCCTGTCTTCCACGTCTTGAGAAAAGCAGCTGCTTGGGGGATCTAAATTAAATGTCTTTCTACCTTTGGATTTACATGTAGTGAGTTAGAGGGTTGTCCAGGCTGGATTTTGAGCTGTTCAGCCCCAAAAGTGCCTCTCCGAGTGAATTCCCCAGTGCTACTTAGTAAGGTCTTGTAGTTATTTCAATTATATGGTCAATCTGGAAACACTTTCTTTGGATGCCATGTAAGATTTCATTTGGCTAACCAATAATGTTAACGCTGTGGAATTAATTTTATGGGTGAGACAGATCTCTTTCTGGAAAGAGAAGAAATGGGATTTTTTTCAAAAGAGAAGAAAAAAAAAAAAGCATAAAAGCACATATAAGGAAGGGATGGAATAGAAGTGGAAACTCTTCTTTCTAGCTATTGCCTACAACTAGATTGTATTTACAGTCACATCATGTGAAGCATGGATCTGCTTTCACAACATAAACTTACTAATTTTGCCAAGATGAGCCAATACTTTAAAAAATTAAAAAAAAAAAAATAAAAATCCTGAAGTGTGACAACAAAGGTCTATTCCAACAAAAGCCCTTTTAAGTGCTATAGGCTATGTGACCCTATCCTTCATGACATCATTGTGACACTTGGTTTTGTCTTTTGCTATTGAAGCCTATTTTTACCAGAAGGGCATCATTTTTAAATACGTATCTTGCCACAGGCAGTCTAACACATCTGATACACTGGTACGAAATCACTGAGGAAATACAAAAAGTGGCGTGTTAAAATTTTTCTGAACTAGTAATTTGTGAATCTGTTGCTGGCAATGGATGTCACAAAACATGGAGAAATAAAACCATAGACTGATAACAGATCCATGGTGACACAGTTGTAAATGTTGAGATTCCTTTTTTTTCCCCAGTTGATCTGGAAGAGTATGCGTAGAGACAGACAAGCATCACAGATGAGGAGAGCAAAAAGCAATATATATACAAGTCTGTTGACCTAAACAAAAAAACTCTCTGTTGTAGACTTGTAATTTTTGTGCCTCATGGGATTCATTCCATTTGTGATGGATTTACATTTTAAAAAATTATCTTGTCTTTCATGTGGCTTTTGAAGTTTGTACAGTACTGACTCTTATCACTCCATAATATGCCTGTCTGTCTGTTCTTTGTTGCTGATTGTCACTGGAATCACACTGTATGTAAATATTTGCTAACTCTTTGTAAAATGTAATTTATTTTAATATTTTGCAATAAAAATTTTACAATTTATCCTCTTCGTTGTGAGAAGAATGGCATTTGAGAAACGATATTTCTTTTTACAACTCTCTACACTTATAATGCACCTCACAGATGAGACTGGTCCTGGTCCAAAGAGCTCAAAGGTAAGGAGCTGATAAAGCAAGTTGTTTTATGCAGGCAGATGCCTGTACTTGTATGGAGTATTGATGACTTCAGTTCAATGGCATCTGGTCTTCAATTAGATACAGCATAGCAAAGTATTATTCAATGAGGATTTTGGGCAGTTGTTGAAAGATAAACAAAAGCTTATTCTAGGGGCTGTGTTTTTTCAGGGGGCTGTTTTTAAAGAAGATGCACTGAGACAGGAAGTGTTAAATTGATCAGTACTACAATAAAGCAAAGCTGGCATTTATGGCTGCTATCTAAATCTTATGCCAGAGGGATTAAAATATCTGAGTAGCTGTTCATAAATTTTTCACAAGGTTTGTAGCAGCACTGCTCACCGTTTTGCAGTCTAGAAGTATTTGCAGTCCTTCAACACCTTGGAAAATAGAGAATTGCCTACCTTAATGGGTAGCAAAATGTGACACTCTGATACCTGTGATAGAGATGGAGCCATCTGCAGAAATAGAGACAATTTCAGCTTGAGGGCAGAGCTTTTGGGTAACTGACTGAAATGCTGAGGTGTGAGCTAGGAAAGTGGGGAGATACACAGGCACAGGAGTCAAAGGTGGACACTATCATGATTTGAGTAAGGGTAGACAATCTATGTTTTCCTTCAGCCCGACAACAGCGGAGTAGTGGAAGAGGAAAAGGTGCCTCATGGATGATTGATGCCAAAAATAACCAGGAGGAGGTGAGGTTCCCCTCATGGAGCTGAGAGCAGGACTTAACATTGAGTCTGGTAAGCACCTGATAACACTTCTATCGGCTCCAAGCAGGTTGGAGCCCACAGACTATTGTTCACCTTCTGCCCTCGGTATTTTAATAGAGTGTTAGTAATTTATAGAGGGTAAGGTAGCAAGAAGTAGGAAAACAGGATAAACCTGTATCTGTTAAGCACCTATTCTTATGCTCCATGCCTGGCTGTGGGTTCCTCTGAACACAATAGCTTAATAGATAAAATCGCAGACCAGCTGACACTTAAAAAATATGAAATCTTTTCACTGAACGCTTATCATAGGTCTTTACAATATGTGGTGCAACATATCAGATACCTGCAGTTCATGGAAATGGAGAACTCAAACCTTTCATTCTGGGATGAAGATGCTGACGTAGCAGGTAGAGAGTTGCTGTTCAGGACCATTTTTTGCAGGAAAATGCTAATACAGTCCCTTCAAGGAAGCTTCTTGTAGCTGGATTTAAGTCCTGAAGAACCCATAAAATATGTTTCAGCTCTTATGCAAGGATCTATGGGGAGGTGGTGGAGGTCTGTTGCCCTATAGTTTGAGCAGCAGGAGTTTTTAAATTCATGACTTGTGCCTTTTAGCAAGGGCTGAGAGATTTTTGTGTTGGGTTTTTTTTGTTGTTTGGTTTTTCGGGGTTTTTTTTAAACCTTTTTATAACTTAAACCTCCCCATGTAAAATAATTAATACTATAATATCTGGGAATAAAAGGTTGGGCTGAGCACAGCACCCATTATATTTTGGCTTCTTTTTATTGCAGAAAGTCCTCAGAGAACTCCACTGACCTGCACAGGCTGGGCCTCCTCCACGCACCCTGTCTGGTGTCACAGCACGATTGCGGGCCGAGACTGTATTACACCTCCATGCCCAAGGAACAAGGGGGAGTGATGGGTGGGTGGGAACAAGGCTAGCCCTACCAGGGGCCACACACATCTTGCTAGGAGCAAACCTGCAGCATCACCTTTCTCTGGCAGGCCCTTAGCTCTCCACTCAAACGTCTTCATCACCTACAGGTCTTACACAGCCTGGGATGCTTCAAGAGCTTGCTAAAGGATTGCTTTTCACCTTTGTGTTGGCAGATACCTTCTTCTGCAATGCAGGTAATGCAACTCCTGCCAATTCACAGCACGTGGGCAAAGTCTTGGTGGGGGGAAAGGGATGCACTACTGACCTTTGCTGCCTTGATTTCTGTCCTGGCTCCTGAGAAAACGGGACTCACAAGGGATGGGGTGTTTTTGAGGGGTGATGTTTTGTGGAAACACAGATAGGTGTCCAAGCAGGTGGTTTCTGTCTTGGGATGAAAAGAAATTCAAGCAGTGGTTATCCTGGACTGCACAGCCATCCTAGTGCAGGGGAGAGGTACTGTGACTGATAGGAGCACAGAGGTCCAAAATGAAACATCCTCATAGATTCAGCTCACTGAACAAGGAATTTTGCTATTTTACATCAGAAGAGGTTATCTGGAAAGGGAGAGTTGAGGCGGACTGAGATGCTGGAGGCAATATCCTGCACAGAGGCTCCCCGAAAGCCAGGTAGCACGCTCCAGTTAGGAGAGCTTCCTCTGACGGCCAAGTTTCTAAGTACAGAACCTGTGGTTTGAAAAATACATATAGATGAGAACTACATTGACATATGAGAAATAAATTGACAGATGAAAAATATTCTGATGGGAATATTTTAATAATCACCTTAGATTTTACAAGTTGAATTGAAACAACTGTGAACAGAAGAGTTTTAGTTTTCTATTTTTGGAATATTTTTTAATGGGGTGCCAAAAGTTGCCTACCTATTGTCACTCCTTGCTGCTCATAGGAAAGAGTAGAAGAGAGATGGTAACATCTCACTCTTTGTATTTTGATGGTTATGTTGTTTTCTACATGGAGGAAGTTTGTGGAAAGTATACCATATCCCTCTTTTCCCCCTTACTAGGGTGGGGCTGTGAATGACAGAGAAAGCAGAGCCAAAAATCTGAAAATATGAATTCTGAACTTGGGGTGAGTATGTTAAAACACAAAAGATCTGAAGTAAAAGTTAGCATTTTCCCCATAGACATTCTTTGAAATTTCCCATGCTCATCTTTAATAAACTTCTTTTGGATACTTTCCTAGATATGTTAAATGGAAGTACTTGTGTTTTCAAATTAGATCTATGCATTACTTATTCAGGAAAAAAACAAGTACTTTGGAACACTTTTAATCTTATTGGAAGATAAAGCTAGTGTGTGGCACCATGATATGCCTTTTAATTGTAAAGAGAATGAATACACTCTCTATGAATGATCATAGTCCCAGGCTGAGAGCAAAAATCCTGTTCAAGGCCTGTCAGCAGCTTTGCACTGTTCTGTGGACTCAGGGCTTGGGGCACTTGTTGATCACATTTTTGTTTATCTAGTTAAGTTTCTGGGTGTATAAGGAATTATCATAATTCCTAACGCTGCTAAGATCAGAGACAAAAATTCTCTGTGTGCATATTTGTGGTTTGGACCCTACCCGTACCGATCAAAATGAACTGGGTGCAGAGGAGCGCTCACTCCTACATACTCCTGGTTGCTGGGCAGAACTGCAAAATCTGTGCATGCAAATGTGAAATAAATCCATGCTCACGCTGAAATAGAAGTCACAAGCTTCTGAAGCCAGAGGGTGTTTATTCATAAAGCTGTGTTGTCCTTCTCTGGCAACCTTCCTGTTTGCTGCTTATTGGTTATATGTTGGTAGTTAGTGAAAAGTAAAGGAACAAATCAAGACTTGAGACACAGACAACCTCTTTTGATATTTTCTATTCCTCTGAGTCTGGGACTTTTGCCAACTCCATCTTTGGCACGGCTGGAAAGGAAGGAAAAATAGTAAGCTAATTGGTCTGCTTTTTAATTGCTGATTAGAATGGGAAATGAATACAACAGCAGGAATAAGCAATGCACCTTGGACATCTGAGGAGACCGCTGCCCTCTTTGGCTGGTTTTGTGGCTGTCAGTTTTGAATAAACGATTGAAAATTGGTGGCCTAACTCAAAGTGAGAAAAGCTTGTAGGGAGGGCTTGTTTTCATAGAATCATAGAATGTATTGGGTTGGAAGGGACCCTCAAGGGTCATTTAGTCCAAACCCCCTGCAGTGAGCAGGGACATCTTTACTAGATCAGGTTGCTCAGAGCCCCATCAAGCCTGATCTTGAATGTCTCCAGGGATGGGGCCTCCACTACATCACTGGGCAACCTGTTCCAGTGATCTACCACCCTCATATTGAAAAAAAAATCTTTTCCTTACATCTAACCTAAATCTACCCTTTTCTAGTTTAAAGCCGTTACCCCTCGTCCTATTGCTACATGCCCTTGTGAACAGTTTTCATATAAGGAAGGCGGCCCAGTTTTTTGCTTCTGTGCTGCTTTTCTTCAGAAAGTGAAGCTCTTTAAATTAATCTGAGATATACAATAGGGATCAGATAAAGGTAAAGCAAATATCTATTTTTTAACTTTAACCTCCGAGTTCTCTGTAGTTCTGTGGTACAAGTTCTCCGTCCTTTACAGCTGCTTATATTGAGTAGAGAGCCTGACGTTTAGCCCCAACTCTGATAAACTCAGCGCGTCGCTCAAGCAAAGTTAAAGGGATGTGGTGTTGAATTGAAAACAAATTTTTTTAGGGCAAAAGACACATTTTTATGAAGTACAGGAAGAAATCAGAGACCCAAAACTGTAATAGTTGAGGAATCTGTTATTTATGGGGAGATTAGTTCTAAAACACTAGGAAATAAGTTTTCTGGCCAATAATTTCAAGCAGTTTTCTGAAGATGTTGTCTAGCAAAGTGATATTGACTTTTCTGAGGGAGTTTAATTATATGCTGTTTACCAGTAACTGTAAAGTATAATCTTATGGGGGCATAATAACTGAAAGGTGTAAAAGCTGCGGGAAAGAACTGGCAGCCTGTTAAAATGTGTAGGCTTGAGACAAACTTTTTCTTTCAGAGAATGCAATAAAGATAAAAAATAGGGTGGAAATGGACTGAAGCTTTAACTGGCTTTTATTTAAAAGTTTCTGACCCCATATATTACTGCCCCTTCAAATGTTATGTGGTTTTGGAAATGGCTGGGATAAACTTAGCTTCCTCTGGTGCAGAGAGGGAGGAAAAGGCTTTGGGGTTATCACAGTTTATTTACTGTTCTGACCATTCTTTAAAACAACAACAAGAAGATTCAGGATGGGGAGAGCAGTGACTGGTTTCACTCTTCTACTCAGACCTACGCAGTAATGACCCAATATATTTTTTGTGCAAGGATACCACTTCCACCACTTTGGTCTGTCTCTTCTGTCTCCAACCACTTTTCTCCTTGCTTTTATGTCTTAATTTTCCTTTCCTGTGCCGCATTGTATCTGTCCCATTACAATTCCGGTGGCCCTCTAGGAACGTCACGGCTGCCTGCAGGTAGGACACAGCAGCCGCTTGGCATTTCAGGCTGACAGCCAGAAGACAGATTTGGCCTCTCCTGCTCAAAGAGTGCCAGCCTGAACTGCTTCAGTTAGAACAGACAGAGGTTGAACAACCAAGGCACCTAGCTGAGTAGTCATGGCTTCCTCCAGTGAAAAGGTTCAAGCTTTTACACATTCCCAGCCATACTATTTTTATCTGCAGTGGATTTAGATTTGCAGGTATGTGGTTCGGTAATGGCATGGGTAGAGCTTCACTTCAGGGCCATGAATTGGACTAGGTAAGTCTATATAAGCACTCACAAAGACTTGATAGTGAGGCTGGGGTTCAAAATAGCTTTTGAAAGAGGCTATACTTATTGTGAGTTGTAGTTATGCCCTTTCCAGCTCTGTATTCCTTCTCCCCTTCTTCCAACTCTGGTTCCCTTTTACCACTACTCCCACACTCCCCAGTCCCACTTTATGACCACAGTTGTCCTTACTGCTCTAGCCCTTGAACTAGGAAGATAAAGCTCAGCTCTTCATAGCCTGGAACTCTCCAGAAGGCTTCTGAAGCCTTAGAAACCTATAGCTTGTTGCTGTGTGTTCAGACTGCTTGACAAAGACTACATTTGTCATGTAGACATGACCTAAATCTATGTTCCAGTTGCACCAAGTAAGCAGCAAAGTTATCACCTGTTTAAATAAACCTTTGGCTCCTAATCAACAATTCAACAGAAGAAAAGAAATTGAATAGAACAAAATATGTTTGATTATTTACTAAAGACATAATGGCCTAGAGACTGAAAACAAAGAGTGGAACTGAGAGCCAGATGGCAACCAACACAACCTAGACAGCCTGCATGTCAAGTCTTTAGGGTACAGAAAACTCCCACAGAGGAATTATTTTAAGCACTAGAGAAATCCATATGTACAGTTATTCCCACTAAATGCCAAAACTGTAACTTTAAAAATATCATTGATTTTTGTTAGGAACCATTTGTGTATTTCATAACACTTGAATGTGAGTGGCCCCAGAACACCAGTGACAGGGCAGGAGCAGGAATGGGGTATCACATCTGCACAGAAGCCCCCAACAAGAGATTTGCCATCTGTGTTATCAAGGGAGTCTATAGAAAGCTAGTACTGCATGAGAGCACAAGCTCACAGTATGGATATAGTTGGTACAGTGTTGCCACAGTTGAATTCTAGTGCATTACAGTGCAGGGAGTGTAAAGGGAATATTTTAGACAGGGACAAGCCATAACTATGGATGAATAAGATTCTTCTACATACCAATGTACTGCTAAAGAGATCTTTGCTTTGGCTTTTATTTAGGCCTGGCTGATATTTGAAGTGGGAAGTGTAAGAAACATGAGTTTGGTTTTATGCAACAGCTTTAGGACACTTGCTCTTTTTTCTCTTGTTGGAGCTGAAGGCCCTCTCTTCGAGTATCGCTGTGTACTGGGACTCTGGGATGTGGCATGTTCCCTTAACAGTTCTCAATAGAGAAGAGCAGTGTATGTGCTGCGATATGCCACCTGTTGGGTAAGGAGTTTGAGGAAGCAAATACTAGCATCCGCTCAAAAGGAGCAAATTTTCCTTTCTTCCACTGAATCAGCCCAGTGACCTTCAAGGGTTAAAAGGAGCTAAGCCTACATCTTCATACTGAAGGTTTCCATTAGATGAAATTTAAACAAAACCTGATGTGCATATTCTTCATAAGAAGTGTACAACCCTCCCTTGTGCAGAAGACTCTTCAGGAGGGGAGCTCACAATTACTGAGGAGATAACCTTGTTCCATGTTGCTCCAAACTATGAGGTGTCTCGTGCCTTAGAATCATAGAATGCTTTGCGTTGGAAGGAATCCTTAGAGGTCACCTAGTCCAACCCCTCTGCAGTGACCAGGGACATCTTTACCTAGATCAGGTTTCTCAGAGCCACATCCAACCTGGTCTTGAATGTTTCCATGGACGGGGCCTTCACTACCTCTCTGGGCAACCTGTTCCAGCTCATCACCACTCTCATTGTAAATAATTTCCTCCTTAAATCCAATCTAAATCTACCCTCCCTTAGTTTAAAACCATTATTCTTTGTCCTGTCACTACAGGCCTTGCTAAAATGATTGACCCCATCTTTACTGTAGGCACCCTATAGGTAGTGAAAGGCCGCAATAAGGTCTCTGCAGAGCTGCCTTCTCTTCTCCAGGCTGAACAACCCCAACTCTCTCAGCCTGTCCTCATAGGAGAGGTGTTCCAGCCCTCAGATCATATTTGTTGCCCTCCTCTGGACCTACTCCAACAGTTCCACACATTCTTGTGTTGAGGGCTCCAGAGCTGGACGCAATACTTGAGGTCTCACCAGAGTGGAGTAGAGTAGTACAATCACCTCCCTCGACCTGCTGGTCACAGTTCTTTTGATGCAGCCCATGATATGGTTGGCTTTCTGGGCTGCAAGCGCACATTGCTGGCTCATGTTGAGTTTTTCATCAACTATCTAGTTGCTGCTTCTTCATTCACCCATCTTCTCACAGGAGAGGCAGTGGTACTGTTTCCTTCAGGCTAGAACCTAGCTAGGTCTCCTTACAGGATCCCTAACACACGCTTAGTCTTCCCTTGGCTATACAATGCTATTTATAGCCTTAGAAGTCCAAAGAGTGTGAGCAGACCTCTTTCCTCCCTAACTTACAACTCTTTGCAGTAAGTAAACCTGTACAATTGTGTGCTGACAATGAGCAGGCAGCTAGTCAAAGCTTTGGCAAGATCTACTGGCAGTGTTTCCACCACCTCCCTCTTTCAGGTAGGCTAGTTTTTCTTATGTGTAATATGCAACTCTCTGAAGTTTAATTTCATGATCGTTTTCTGTTCTCATTAGCAAGCAGAAATAATTAGTTCCTGTTCTCATCTTAATTTTAATTTTTGGCTGCCCTGGGTGCAGAGGCCTCTGGGAAGCAAAATAGGAAGAAACTAAAAATGGATTTCACAAGAAAAAAAACAACATGCATCAGTATAGACCCCATATCACAAAATTCTTAAAGTTCCATCCTCCCACCTCAAGAAAGTCATCCCAAATACTTTAAAGATAATTAAAATCAAATAAAAAATCTGGAATAGCAGCTGGGAGGTATCAAAGTTCCCCCACCAAACAAGTGTGATGGCTTCCAAAAGGATGAGTGTTATCTTGGAATATATGAGCAAAAGTAGCATGTGTGAAAGACAGGAGGTATTATTCCACTGTCTAGGGCAGCAGAGCTAGTTTGGGCTCAGATCATTGGATTTTAAGGATGCTGTAGATGAGCTGAGAGTAGTCTGTATCACAGCAGGTAGAAAATATTTTAATGCATGACGTTTGAGAAAACTATTAGAAAAGGCTGGGGAGGGAAAAAAAAAAGGATTTATTCAGACAAGAAAACAAAACAAAGCAGCTAGTACACATAAGTTTTCTGATGGGTAAAAGAGTGCTAAAGAGTGCTAAGCAAGGGCTAAACTGTTTCTTACAAGACCTTGAAGAAAATAAAAAAAAAACCTGTCCGTACTGCAATAAACAAGATGGAGTCTGATGCTACAAAATACTTTCTAACTGTGGGAACAATAAACTCTCCTAGATGGATGTAAACTTAAAACTACTGGAGGATTTGAGAACAGTTTAGGCAAACAGCTGTCAGGGGTGCTTTTGCTACATTTACTGGCCCCCAGTACAGAAGGGCAGATTCAGTAATATCTTGAGGTCCCTTTCAGCTTTACATTTTTGTGGTTTGTGTCCGTTTCTCAGAGGTCCGATATATTTTTTTCACTCCCTAACATAAGTGCTATATTGTATAATTAGGATTACTCAGCATACTGAGTATCTGCTAGAAATCAGATGCAATATTTCATACACCTCTTAGAAATAAAATATTACCTTCCACTTACGTAGATTAACTGGCTGCCCTATAATGGTTCAAAGGAACTAACATCATAAAAAAGAATGAAACCGTGTAAATAATACAAAGACAAGGAGACTTCATATCATTTCTATTTCCTGAGCTTCCTTAGTTGTCAAGGCCATTGGAAAAATGTTGTTGTATGGGATCTTCTAGTTGACTGTCTGCCTCCCCTTCCCAGTGCTGAGTGTTTGGATATAATAGCATTAAGGCAAAGTTTGCTATGCCTAGGCTGGTGTATTCCATCTGGTTTTGTTCTTGAAAAGAAACAAGCATTTTTTCTTTTCAAGCAGCCTCTCCTTGAACAGTGTGTCCTCTTTGCCTAGCTTTTCCTCCTGCTCTTTATTCACAGTCCATTGCTTTTCAACCACAGGTATGGATTTTTGTGACTTGCATGAAGTGGTTGTACTGTACATCAGTTGTTGTGCATGTAAAGTTATGGAAGTCATCTCTTGATTATAGTCATCTGGTTTCTTAATTTGGTGGCCTTTCAATGCCGTGTAGCAGGCCACTGTTCATTTACCTCACTGTTTAATATAAGGGATGGAAAAAGAGGTAAGAAATTATGTGAAAGGCTTTGCCTTCCAGAGTAGCACAGATTCTTTGCCACAGCCAAAAAGTAGCAACTGGTATCTCAGAGGAACGTCATTCCCTTTGTGGGTGAGAGAACTGTCAAAGCCTCTGACTATTGGGAAGTTTCACAAAAACAGCTCTCTCAGGAAAAAGAACAAGAAGCTTATTTACAATTCACTTCCAATTTTATCCCTGATTTTTTTTTATTTTTTTTTTTTTAATTTTCTTCGTGTGAAAGGTTTTGCATCAGCTCCTGAGACAGGCTCCTAGAATTTTACAAAATGTTCAGCTATTTCTGTTTCTGGAGCAAAGGAATGAACAACGTTCTCAGACACCTAACATTTGCTTGTATAGAAGAGAAGCATATTAAAATGAACTGATAAATCAACTGGACATATGATTTGAAATTGCAGTGAAAAAAAGAAAAATATCACTTTACTAAGATATGTTAGAGACCATTTGAAATACTTACTGACGTAAGTCATGTTTTATTCAGCTCAGGGAAAAGATCTAAACAAGATTTGCATTTCTGAGTCTTAATTTCTTGGGTTATTTGGATTACAAGGCCTTTAAAGATTGTTTATATTACAGCTAATTACATTTCCCCAGACTAGAGCCAAAAAATATTTACTCTTGTATTTAAACTTTCTTGGTAAAGAAGTGGGAAATATTCAGCTGCCATGAGGTCCCACATGGTACCGATGGAAGACCTTTCCTTGTAGCCCATGCTAAGCAGGCTGTTCAAGTAAGACAGAGGGAAAGCTGATGAAGAAGGGAGGTTTGGACCAGTGTACCAGAGCAGCCTCTGTTCACAACAGATGCAGCAGCCAGGCCTGTCCCTTTCCTAGGCATGGTGGGGACAGACAGCACCTCAGCCAGGCAGGGACACATCTGTCCTGCTGAGGACAGACGGGCTCCTCTGGGTCTGAGGCTGACAGCCCCTTGGGTCCTGCAGTACCCTCACAGCAGTGTGAGGCTTACCACCATGATTCACAGCGCTTTGCTGTGTGGCATGGAAACTTGTGCTCACAAGACAGGAGAAAGAGGTAAGAAAGCAGTCCTGGGACACCTCGTTTTCTCAAAATCCCATTCAGTTTTGCATTTTCCCTTGAGTCATAGGATTTTCTGCTTTGCAGGGCAACCCGAGTTCTCACATCAAGCCTAAAGTCATCTTTGCCCTCTACTGGCATCCTGTAGAAATACAGAAACACATCGAGCATTATGTCCATCTCTTTAGCTCTTCAAAATCACCAGACAGGAGGAGAGGATAGACAGAGACTACATGCTGTCAATAGCAGGACCATCCTCTCGGGCTGGGGAGCAAACCTGCATGAAAACTCAGTGAGCAGCTTTCTACAGCTCCTCTAGAAGTAATGTCCTAGTGAGATAGGGCATGGCATCCCCTTCCCCTTAGTCTGTCCAGATGTTCGCAAGGGAAAAATCTGTCACTTTTTAAAGTGGAGTGTCATTTCAGGTTATTTTTCAGTTTAGAAAATGAGAATTGGCTCTGCCAATTGCTGTTCGTAGTGTTTTTTTCCTTCGTTTCTAGGTATAATGCACTCTGACTGGTTTGCAAGCTGAGGGAATGAGAGCAAGAGCGGTCGAAGAAAATTACTTGAACGGTTACTGTGGATGTGAGAGCAGTCTGGTAATCTTAGATGGCACTTTTAATCCTGAAGGATCACACAATGCTTGAACATAGTATAGGCCTGAAACATTGCACTGAAACCTGCTGGAAAGCCAGCATGTTTAACTTTGCATCACAGATATCATTCCCGTGTGGCTTTCCCCATGGATGCTCTAATGCTCTGGTGGCTCACAGGAAGACTGTATACCTCAAAAAGCTTTTGGGACCTTTACATAAGCTTCAAAAGCTGTTTCTTTTCTGTCATTGGTTTTCCACCTCCAGATCATAAGGAATTTATGGAACTGTTTTACTACCAAAATCAAACCATTACAGCCCTTGCACCCTGTAGAAGTGATCTCTCTGAACTAAAAAGACAAGTGTAAGTATCTGAGATACTTCATCCAGTTACCCCAAAGGCCATGTCTTCCTCTTACCTATGCAGACCTTCAGATATGTCCTATACTACCACTAGTGAACAGATACACGTGGTCAGCTCTTTACATCACCTTGATCCTTATCTCCAGTTTCTGGTGTCCCACCCTTTTCAACCTAGAGATCTTTCTCTCAAGATCTCACTGCACTGAGATGTTTATTTGCTACTGTCTTTTCTTCAGCATTGAAGAAGCAGTGGAGAAGTTCTGTTTTGGGATATAAATGTTCACATTAGCATCAGGCTTCACCACAGAAAAGATCTAAGGCTTTTGGTGAGCTTGCATTAATTACCAGAGCTTTCATGAGAGAGGCAGCCCACTGGCCAACAAATTAAATAGCGAATTAACAGACGAATTAAAAAATTAGTCATAGTATCATCTTATTTATCAAAGAAACATGTAATAAACTCCAAGTACACCCTGCCTCCATAGGATCTAAGAAATGACATCTTAAGTAATTTAATTTTAATACCAGCTGAGAAACAACAATTTTTTTTCTCCTATTTTTGTATAGGGTAACAACTTCTTTCAAATTGACCCTTTTGTCACCAATTTCTTCAGTTATAAAGGAAGAGAACTATTTTTCCTCTGTAATTCACAAATGAGGCTTTTATTCACCAGTAGCAAGAGATGAAAGTGAAAGGCATATGGTGTACTGATGTTGCTAGCAGAATTCCCACTGCCTTGCAGCGTTGTCAGAATTTCACACTAAGGATTAGACATATCCTGATCTTTTATGCAAAAGACTGGTAAAACAGCATTTAAAGGTTTATCAGATTAGACGAGCACATACTTAACAAATCTAAGTCCTTTTAAAGATAAATCTTGTGCCTCTAAGAGGCCTGAGTCATGACATCTGAATGTTTGGAGACAGTGACTTAATTCTGCTGAGAGGGATACCTTGTTCAGGCTAATGATCTCACTGGAACTGATGCCTGAGGAATTGTGTTGGCAGCAGAAAAACACGGAGAGGCAGTTTACCTCAACAGTCTGATGCAGCAAAGGTTTGGCAGGCCTGATTCCCCATTGAGTCTTCTGCCCTTCAGATTCACCAACTCCCATTAAATTAGGTATTTTGTTTCCTCTCTTTTGTTGCTGCCTAGCCATACTAGGGAGGATTGCTTACACTTCTATAAACATGTATTAATAACTTTATCTTTGCATTTGATAGATGTCTTGGAGGAACTCAGCAAGGCCATTTCCAAAGCGATAAATTTTCTCCTTGTTACCCTTCCTACCAAGGGAGTACATTCCTGGCTTCTTTCCTCTGGGGACAAAGTATAGCGTGGAGAGAAACAGGTAACTTTTTTCACTTGTTCAAGATCTGGTTTTGCTTAGTTTGACTGATAACAACTCTGAGCTTAACTAAGGCCATGTTTCAGCTCCTACTGACAGATGCACAAGAGATGTACATATACTGCCCTGTAACTGTATGGCAAAGACATCCCGAGGTGCATATCTGACCTGCATACTTTCTGAGATGTTTTCATGCTGCATCCAAAAGGAAGGGCTGAAAGTTAAAACGCCAGAGCAGAGAGTATCTCCTGTGCGATCAGGCATATTCCGTGGACATCACAGGTATCATTTTCACAAATGCATCCAGCTTCCTTTTAAACCTAGTGAGGGATTTTCACTCTAGAAAAAGGCTGTTCCAAAATCTCATTCCTCTGTGGTTTGGAAACCCAGTTTCCAGCACAGATTCATTCTTGGCCAGTACTCACCTATTTTTAGTAAGCTAATATTGTCCTTCAGCTTAAGTATTCCCTTCCTTTCCTATGTTATGTCCTGGTGTATTTACTTACAGCAATTGTATCCCCGCTCCACTAATTCATCCTTATTTTGCTAGACTAAACAAGCTGTTGTCCTTTACTTTCTTAATGAGCATATTTGCCTTTCTCTGTTCCACTCCAGTGTGCACAGGAGTAGTCAGGTATTTTTACAGATTAAAGCTCATCAGAAGAAGACTTTTTTTTACTCTAAAATCTCTCTCCTAAGAGGCTCTGAAGACACCCTATAAACACGGACGCTTTCAGCAGAGGGGTGAGAGGAACTGCTTTCCCTGCGGTGCCTTGTGCCACTGATGGGTGGACACTCTGGTGTCCCATCTGCTGCAGGTCTGCTGCTCTGGTGACCCATCTCTCCACCCAGACACTGAGCTCACCTTTCCCAAGGGAGGAGGCTGTAATCCCTAAAAAGCCTGAAAAGGAATCAGCCAGGCTTCTCATGTCAGACCTGTGTATGCTGCATGACTTCTGTGACCTTGAAATATGGCATTCATCTTTGGTATAAAATCTGTTCAGAAATTAGCCTTCATTTATTAAATACTTAGTTTATAACCACTGTGATTGCAACGAAACATGAGCACAAGCTGAGTCATCAGTATTTGCTACCTGAAAAATAGCACTCTAAGCTACTCTGCTTACCTTAGCAGGTATATGAGTGTTAGTGCCTTGTGATGAAAATTATGTATTGGTGGATTTTAGGAAGAAGAACCAACTAACTTGTTTATCATCCCCATACCACGCTGCCTCTTGCTCTGTCACACCTGCTTAAGTAAGCAGCTGTCCTCATTCCAGCTCTATCTCCTTTTGATAATTCTGCAATACTGTTGCATGTTTTCAACCTAGTTTTGCAGCATACTGAAATTTTGAAAGTGTGGAGGACTTATAAACCAAATTGCACTTAAGCATAGAAATATTGTTTTACCAGCTTTCTCCAATGTATGCTTAGCTCAGGAAATAAATGCACATTTAATTGACCAGCAACTGAATTTTCTCTCCTTCAGTTAGGCATGTCCCCAAATCTAAATGCTTTTCTGCCAAAAGTGGGTCTAATTTGCTAAGGAGTAGTTGATATAAGTAAATATCCAGCATGACTTTACTGCCAGGATCTTTGTACTGGAAGAGCAGATTCATAGAAATACCTAGCATGAAGGTAATCTGAGTGTGGATGTTAGCCCACACTGGATCAGTCTGGCATATCTTTCTTCTCTCCTGGGGACAGAATTTTTGATTACAATAGATCCTTATTCCAACGTAGAATTTCAGGTCTGAAACAGACTTTCGGAAACAAAGATTCAGCTTTGAGTCTCATTAAAGAACTGCTGAGCATCTACCATGAAGACACACATAAGGCATTTTTTAATACATATTTCAAAACATCTACAGGAAGAGAATGTAACTGGCAGAAATACTGGGAGAGACTCCAATGAAGCTTGAAAGGAGATGCCAGCTCATACACAGTCCTTCCTACTGCATGTGACCCCATTTGCTTCCTTGAATGTATCTCCAGGCCTGAGTTACCTACCCTACATTATTTTAATTAATAGAAAAAGCAAGTGCTCTTTAGGGTGTCAGGTGCACCAAGTCCTGGGTCAGAAGTCCTGCATGTTTCTCTGGGTAACGTAGAACATCTTCTGGTACATCTCTGTGACACAGTTGAAAAGAGAGTAAAGCATTCCAATTTCATCCTGGCGTGAAGTGCTTTGGAATCTGCAAGATCAAAAGAGCTTCTAAGCAAAGAGCAATATCATCACTCTACTGTGCAGGTAACCTCCTTGTATGTATTGCTAGATTCAGATTGCTTCTTGTCCCCATCTCCCCAGAGTGGCAGCTGCAGAAAAGGCAAGGCAGGTACCCCATATCTTATCAGCAGTTTCAGAAGAAAATGGAAAGGGAGAGGCAAAGAGGGGAAAACCACTCATCAGTTGCATCCCCACTAGTCTTCACTGGCTCCTGACTACATCTAATCTGGACATTAGCCGGAGGTTAATTTTACAATTATGAGAGCACCACAGCCCATTGCACCACAGCTTAAGCTCCCACCTAGTTGTCAGTGCAAGTGACAGAGACAGTAAATTATGACTCCCTGATTTAGCCTGAACTTGCTGGTTCTTGCCATCTGCAGGAACATGTCCTGAGTGCCAAGTGATTGAGAACAATGCTCCAAATAGTCAAAGGAATAGTGTGTGCACCGAGTGGTATATTATACTGATGAGTATGACAAATGAATTGACCTGTAATTTCCCACAGCATTAGCCAGAGCAAGTGTTTCCTTTTGTACTTATGAAAATGTTCTTTTGTATTTATGGAAATCTAACTGTAGCAGGTCAGAGTGACTCGATATGCAGCTGAGGCAAGCAAAGATCTTTTTAAAGTCAGACAGGCTGGGCAGAAGCTTTCCTCCCATCAGGCTCAAACATGGTTCTGTCACTTGTCTCCTGCAACTATGAGAAACCCAAGTACCTGGTCCCTGTCAGTCACACCACAATGATGCAAGGATTGTCACAGTTGAATTATGTGCAGCAGTCAAGAGGTGTCTGTTCAGAAAGGCCTTTGAGAGGTTCACTCCAGGTCAGTGATGGTAAAGCAATGGCACCGGCACCCAGTTTCAGTTTAGCATAGGAAGAAATTTGGACCAACCATAAGATCCAATAATTTTTTAAAAGAAATTTGATACTGCTCATCAGAAGAATTTACTGCCATTGATCTAAGCAATGATTTTTTGACGTAGAGAATACAGAAATGTGACTATGTGTAAGGAGATTCATAGTCTTATATGTTTGGGAAACAAGAGCAAAAATTCACGTAAGAAAAAAATGCTAAAGGCAGCTACCAGCTACTGTCTCCATGTAGCTAAAATTACTCAATAACCATTTTAACTGCAAAGTTTTTTTAAAAACTAGGCACTCAGTATCTCTTTTCCTGATTGATAACAAAGCCTACTTAAAATCCCTTACCAAATCCAAACTCGAGCTTTCAGGCAGAATCCTTTTCCACTTGCGTGCCCCACTAGGACCCAGCTGTGCTGTCAGGTGCCTGCCCTGGACAGTCTCTAGGAAGCAGGCAGCAAGAATAAGCATTACCTGAGTAAACTTCAGTGCAATTATCTTTAGTTAAACAGTTTACTGTAGTGACAGTATTTTTTTCCCCTGTTTTCCTATTTGTCTTGCAAGCAGGGGCTGGGGAAAACATTCCCCACCCTCAGACAAAAGCCATTTTTTTAAGTGTGAATTGTACATATTTTACAACTTTATATTATGAGTAATTCTCCAGAGCCCCATCACGTTCCAGTCCAACTGACCAATTCCAGCAAATTTCTAATATGACACCCTAAGTCCTCTGTGCTTCCCTTTACTCTTCTTTTCCCTCCTCCCCCTGACCAGACTGCTGGGAGGGTTATATTAGATAACAGGAGAGAAATGGGGAGCTCATTGGGGGTGGCTTTTGTAACAACACTGGCTCTGAACCCTGCCCTGCCTCTCGTTTCTTCCTCCCTCCTGCTTTTCATCTTGGGGCATAAGGAAGTGGCATCCATCTGCAAAGTCTTCTGCTTGACCTTCTCTAAGGCAGGATAAACCAATCCTCCTCATGCTCACATCCCATCCCCTAGCATATGACAGGCAGCTTCATCACCCTCCACCTCCCACCATTTCCCTCTGCAAAGACATGCAGATGCCTATAGTAGGCAAACAGTCACCATCAGGGTGATTGTTGCTGTATCCTGATGTTGCTGCATCTTCCTAATCATAAAAAAGTCAAAACGAGTGGTTCCACAGAAGAATGTGTCTGTTACAAGGTGAGGCAGTGCACAGGCAGCAAGAGAAGAGACCAAGAGATGTTTCTATTCCTTTGCTACAGCCAGGATCTGCCAGATGTTTTTGCAAAGTTCACAGCACCACCTATACTGACGCTCCTTCCCTCTCTCCCTCTGGAACTCTGCGCTAGGAAAAAAATGAGACACTAAACTGCTGCTGTGATCTTAGCAGTGCAATGACAAAAGCTTACTGGCATCTATGCAATAAGTCTCCTTTTCTCTGTCTCCTCAAACCAAAATAGCCTGCTTCAGCCTACTAAATATTATCAAGAACTTTTGGACTGAGCTCACCACTCCCTTAGCAAGAAACATACTATCTCCACCCAAATGGAAAGAAAGGGTGATTGTTCCTTGGGGAGGGTGACTCAGGGTTTGGTGGCAATACAATGTGCCTTTTGATCACTATGCTAAACAAACAAAGTCTACAATGGAGAATGCCAATAGCTCTTCCTGCATGAGAGGACGGTTAACACAGTGTGGCCAAACACTTGCATAACATTTTCAACTGACAGATGCCCAAATGCTGTGTAAGAACAAGGATTAAAAAATATTCAAAATTATTAGCAAATCTTTGCAACTTGCCTGCATTATTAATCCCATTTTACTGTGTGTTAGATAGAGGTATGCAAAATCAAGGAATTGCCCCTGCCTTGGACAGCAATTCAATAACACAGCCACAAGTAAACATCACATAAATACCTGTCCACTGATGTACAACTTTGACACCTTAAATGATGGAAACATTAATCTGTGATGTATCTCCATTGACTTTTGTTGTACTGATCAAACAAAATAGAAGGGAAGTGCAATGAATTAACATGTTGCTGGACAGAAATATTATATGAGCCTAGCAGCACAAATAGCTATCTTATTAGGAAGAAAAATAATTTAAACCTGAAGTAATGTGCGTAACTGTATTGTTATAAAGAAGCTCAAATCTGCAGTTAGAGGGGAAATAGTTTTCCTAGTCTATTAACAGAGCCTCCGAAAATTTCAAAGTCTCAAATTTTTACAAAATGAAGTCAATATAAAAGTGCGTCATCAGTGGCATAGGCCTTCAAAAATCTTTTGACAAAGGCAGCACACTTCACGATAGATATCACAAATTGTGATAATCAAGAAGGATGATAAGAACTATGTAGAAGGTGAAGGAAGTTTGAAAGAATGTATTTAGTCTGGATGAAAGACATCAGGTTGTCTGACAAGAGATTTCAAATGCATAAAAAAGCTGTTGTGAAGATCAATTGCTCTCCATGTCCTGTACAGGCAGGACGTAAAAGTAAAGAGGTCAGCACTCATCTGCAGAAATAGAAGGAACTTCCTAAGTTTTGAAGTAATCTGCATAGCACATTCTGGAGACTTTGATATCTGAGGTTTTTAAAACAGCTAAGATATATTCCAGGGAACATCTAGGTCCAGTTGCTCTTATTAGGACCAAACAAGCTGTAGGTGATATCTTGAGGTCCTTATAGATTTAAACTTCTGTGATTCCAAGATACTCTCCTGTAGTTTCAGTTTTGAACATCTGGCTTTTTGTGACATTTCCTCACCCCCCTCAAAATAAAAACCCAAATAATTAAATAAGGCTATTTAAAATGGTCTCTTACTGTCTTCTTGTTGTCTTGGCATGAGAGAAGCATAGAAAACATTGTTGTGAGGTTTGTCAGTAATCAGGAATTTAGTTTAGGGTTTTTGTGGTTGCTGCCCCCAGGCTGAAGGCTACAGAGGCCTCCAACAAGTGCAGCTGGATGGGTGCTCAACACCAACAGCTACTGCAGCTGCTTATTCGTGAGTCCACTTGTAGCTCCTGTTACTTAATATACAACTAATATTTAGTCTAGTCATCACAGTTGGAAGAAACAGCATATTGGAAATATGCTCCAAGTAAATGACCTAAAACCAGCTAGGTTTTAAAACCCACAACGAACATTGTTGCAAGAAATTCTTTCGCAGTCCTCAAAACTGAGGCAGAGAATCTAAGTGACTTTAAAACCTGAAGGATTTGGAGGTGTGTGATAAGAATGTTAAATTTACTGAAAACAAGGTAGTTGTCTAGCACTATGAAAAGGCTGAAGAAATCCGAGAGGAGGAAGTGGTGGCCATTCTGTCTTAATAGGCCTTGTTTCTTAAATTAGTTCAAATCACCAAAAAGAACACAAGGTCCGTTTCCTCCGGTTAACAGTGGCTCTCAGCACTGTACAGCTTCATAGTCATCTCTCTCACACACACACACACCCCTTTTCTTCTCAAAGACACATTTGTGGAGGAGTCTCAGTGATCCAGCTGATAGTTCTGAAGACATGGGATTATACGACGCATTGACCTGATTTAATAAGCTCACTGCTAGAGAAATCTTGTAATAGAAAATTCAAATGGCATGATTAGATCCTTAAATAAAAATCAGAGATCCAGGACTGATTTACAGCTGCTATTCTCAGTCTCTGGGGTATCCGTGTGACCAACTTCTGTAGATGGTAAAGCCCGTGTCCATTCTGAGCTGCATGTGCTCTGCCCCTCGTCCTCACAGCCCAGCCTGGTGAACACTGTAAGCACTCATCATAAAGCTGGTGGGAATGGAGGAGCAACCCTAGCTGATGAGCATCATGGTCCAGCAACGGGGCTAAATTTTAGGAACTTGACTCAGGAGGAGTAATACTTGCTCAGGGGATTGGTTGCGTAAGGTTGAGTCAAATCCTGTTCGAGGAAGGGTGCATCATATCCTGCACTCATATTGTTCTTACTTTCAGAAGCACTACTGCTGGTGTCTGTACAAAGGCTGGGAGAGAAAGATTTAGGTTGCTTCAGTCCTCACAGCGCAGAGCTGGTACCACAGCTCCAATGGATGAGACCAGGGTGAAACAGCACAACAGTTCTCATCAGAGAGTGATGCTGGATGTGAAAAGGACCGTAGATTTGGCTTTCAGGTCTACGTATAGCAGCAGGTCTGAGGTGTTTCGCTGCTGTCTTTTCTCTGTCTTACGTTACATGCATCAATGAGAGGGACCACAAAGAAGTTGGAAAATAAGCTAAGAATTATTCTCCGCTGAGTCATGGTATTAAAACAACAAGGACATAAGTGAAAACCCAAGCATGCAGTAATGTGGTTATATAATACATTCATGATGAATGCAGCAGTTAAATAACGTTCATTAATTGCATTTATATAGCTATGACTAGCCACCATAATGTGATAGTCTTTAAGCTGTTTTACTTCAGGTTCAGGCAGCTTTATGCTCCACAAAAGATGCAGCCCAAGGAAAGAGCAACAGAATTGTTTCATGCTACCTGTACCCTTGGCTCCCTGTGGAACCACTCACTCTTGTGTAAATTACGGGAACTCTGGGTGGGTTGTTTTAATCACCATATGGCTCGTCAGCATTAAATGTTGGTAACACAAATGCTGCACGTGCTCTGGTCCTGCCCCTGTACCGGGGGTAAGAGACTAAACACTGTGGAGGGTGGGTGACAGCTGCTCTGGTCCTGGGCTGAGGGAATTCCCTGTGTTCATTGCAGCCTTTGCAGTCTGTATCACAGAACTGGATTTGGATGGGGGGGAAAAAGACCCTGAATTGGTGCCTTAAATGACCCCTCAAGCAATTACAAATCAGGTAATATAGAAAAAGAGGCCATTTCAATTATGCACTTTCATGTATGGTAAGCACAGGAATGGATAAACTGCCAAAAGAAGATATCCTTAATGCAGTTTGAAAATTGTAAAGGTAATAGTGTAGCACAAATGTTTCTCATTGTTTCAAACATCTCTTTCTGACTTTCAGTAAAGGTTCAAAATGTATTATTTTTTCTTTCTCAAGGAGGTTTAGATGACATACATCTTTTTTCTATGAAGACTTCACTGTTTTCAATGTACACTGTATATATTCTGCAACATTTTTTTCCCCCACAGAGATTTTGATGTTCTTGGTCCAGATACTGTGTTTTCTTTTTCATTCTTTTTGTCCATTACATTGGGATTTAGTGTATCACATCACCATAACTTTCTGATTCTCCCTTAATAGGAGTATAAAGCAATTCTTCATACCAACCAAGTAGTTGCGAGTTTCTGCATACTACTGAGAAGGGGTAACTATAATGTCCTTTCAGAAGAGGGGATATGTGTCATTCATTGGCATATAACAGTAGAATATTTATGTGAAACCTGTGGTTAGTGTTTTCTCCTCAAATCATAAGTAGTTAATATTAGAGCAAACTGCATGAAATCTTTCTTTGTTGCACACAATAACAACATTACTAAGGAAGGAGGAAAACAACCCAAGCCATTGAGACAGACTGAGGGGTTTTATGACTAAATCTAGCTCCTTGTGCTGAGTTTGGCCTCAGCTCTTGACTGAACCAGACATAAATAACATTTCTTCCACTTGGTGTTTACCTGCTCTTCTCATGCATGTTTTAGTGAGTTTACAGAACCTGAAAAAAAGCATCTGAAGCCCTAAGTCCAGTGAGTTTCCTGCCCTGTTCTCTCCTCATTATGGATGGTGTTTGCAGCTGTTGTTGTTTGCAGAGAGTTTTACTGATTTCCTTACCTTCCAGAACAAGTTCTCTCACAGTGATGCAAGTTACTTCTTCAAGCACAAACTTTTGGTAAGAGCAGTGTCCCTTAGGATGAGATGGCTTACCGTTTAGCAGCAGGTACAGCCCTGAGGATTTAATTGCCAAAATATTATTTCTTGATGTTGTGTACATCCCCACATTTCTTCAGGAGCTTAATGAGGCTCATTAAAACTTTTTTCATAAAGACTTTGAACAGAGGAGGTTAACATTAGTTTGTGTTTCCTAATTAGACTGATGCTATAAACCACTCAGCATTAGCAACTCTGTCATCCAAGCAAATGGATCCAAGCTTCACAGGGAAGAAGAGGAGTAAGAGAGCTTCATGGTTTTCATAGCTGCCTCTTAAGTGAGTCACAGCGTGACAAGAAATGACATTTGGTGGCAGCCTTGTGGTTGGGACACTGTGTGTCTCAGATTGCTCAAGTAGTTTTTTGTCCACTACTGACTAAGTTATCACTGAACTTACTGATCCTTAAGAAGTTGCTTTTTGCGTCATTTGTCAGTGCTGAGTCAAGAAGTGGAATAATCTCTAAAGCTATAGCTGCATCAGTGCACCATTGTATGATAGAGTCATGTCACTTTTATACCACAAAACCTCAAATGGTTTTGCCGAGCAATTATGTGCTATGGATCTGACCTTTATCCTTTCCCAACTCGGTGCTTTGCTTCTTCTCCAAAGGGAATTTTTGTGCATGTAGGTGGTTTATAGGGAATCTTTTTTTCCCAATGCAGCAGCATCATTAGGAATACTGGTAATAAGCCAGGCCAGCTTACATCTTTGGAAATAGCACCATCCAACCACAGGACAGTAAACAATAATTTTTTTAAAAAGTCAAAACTATGCTTTTTGTAAATGTGTGGGTATGGTGGAAGTAAGAGGAGGGAGCGGCAGGGAGAAAGCGTCTTCTTCAGTCCCTGTGGACCATTTCTTTTGTATACTGGGGCACAGGTAATTGTTACCAAAGGATTGTGTGCATTTTGTTGTACTGAGCTAGAAAAAAAGAACCTAGCTGAATTTTCAAAAGAAAATCGGACAAAAAAATAAGCTAGGAAAAATATTACCGTTTTTAAAATGGCATTTAATGCATGATAAGAAGCACTCCATTCTTACAGAACCTTACAGACATAGTCATAATGTGGGAAAAACTTGTGCACTCTTTTCTGTGCCATCAAACATACAAAACTTCCAATAATATGTTTCAGTGCTCCATACTTTTACCTCCTGAGGACTCTCTGCAACAGCAGATAGCCCTGTGGAGCCCCTGATTCTGCATAGGCCTTCTGTGTCCAAGGTAAATCAACCCAGTGTCTCTGATCAACACTATGTTTTCTTAGAAGTTGTTGTGAAGTGACTTAATGAATAAATTTATGATCAAATGCAGACTGAACCTAAAGTCCTACCTTCATGGTGTGGACAGAGGAGGAGCACTACTTTAAAAACCTAACGGTGTCAGTTTTTTTCCGGATGAATGGGTGTGGGATTTTGGGGAAGGTTTTAGGGTAAGTCGCAATCTGTTTTGTAAGTTGTATGGGCTGGGTAGAGGAAGTGGCTGGTCAGAAAGCTGTCAGTGTCACTGATGGAGAGTTTAAACACCCCCACAACACACAGGTTTAGTATCAGAGGGCAGGGACCAGACGTGCTGTCAGAAGTAAAGATAATGAAAAGAATAATTGACCCAAGAAAGTAAATCAGTAGGTATACCAGGACCCTAAATATTTCTGTTGTCTTTGTATACCTTTATATGAACTCAGAGCATCATCTTCTGGCCTAAACTTTTTTAAACTAGCTCCAGGAATTGTAGGTCTTCTTTAAGTTTCACCAAACCCATGCTCAACTATCCATGCATTTTTTTCAACAAGAGGCCCTTCCCAGCAGTTTAACTCTTCTTAACACATCTCCATGACTGAAAGGCAGGGGAAAGCTCTCTAGGTTATCTCAGGATTAGCTATTTTGAAAGGAATGGGACCTGAAGGTGGGACAGTGAAGGCTTCGCCAAGAGCCTCCTCTCCCTGGTTCACTGCCACGACTTTGCTCTTTTTGAAGGCAATATGAATGCACAAAGGAACCTGAAATAAAAGACTGTGAGGAGCCTTTCCCTCTCAGGTTTTCTTTTCAACTGGTAAAGCTATATCATCTCAAGTGCATATGGCTTATCAAATCTCTACCACAGCTAACGTACATAAGAGAAGACTTCTAGCTGGCAGTCACATTTATTCCAGTAGATAAAATTAAAGGAACTGAGAATGATATCTCAGTCATATATGCCTCAAGTTTTGGAAGAGGCAGAGAAGCCCTACAGTTTTTTTGGATTGTAGGACTTTGAAAATAAGAGGAGCTAATGAAAATAAGAGGAGCTAAAGAGGAAAACCTGAACGGAGATTTAAAATAATCACTTCATCAGTGTACAGATGAGCTGCTTTTGGTTTTTTTAGTGTTTACTGATTGACGTGCTGGGGTCTGAACCCCAAACCCTGAATTAAGATTGACATATGGGTGGTTCCCATGGTCCTTCAAAAGGAGGGGATGAGTTTGCCTTTTGGCTTTCCTCCAAGGTGCAGCCGACCTTGCAGGGAGAGCCCTTGGGTAAACAAGCCCCAGGTGCCCTGCATTGGGTAAATGAGTGCCAGGTGTCCTGCTTTGGGCATAAAAGCTGGGACCACTTGCAGGAAGGGTGGAATGTCTGTTTGTGAGGTGGATGCACTTTGCAGAGTTTCCCTGTTGGGGAAGGACCTCCTGACTCTCCCTGCAACTGGGCCCCAGTCAGGTCTGGCATTTGCAAACATGGGCTTCATGGGGAGACAATATGGGGCTACTTCTGTCATATCTGGTCAGCCTATTGACTTGGTTGTCTCCCATTTTTTCTGTGGGAGCCTTTGTGTCTTTGTTTATTCCACCTATTATTGGTCGTGCTGTGTTGTTGCTGGGGTTGATGTCTATTATGTGTGATCTGTTTGACTTGTTTGTACCCCCAGAAATCCCCCATATACTGACTTTCCTATGTGCAATACAATCTGGCTACTGGGTTGTTTTCCTGCTGGCTGCATCCTTTGCACTAGGCCTAGTAATTGGCAAAACACTGATAAATCCAAAGAAAGCCACGGTACATTTCTCTAGAGCTGCTGAAAATATCTAGCATTATCAGGCATTGACTATACTTAAAGAAAGCCATATGCTGCTTTATTTTCAGCTACATTTGGATAATATAGGTGAGATTTTTCTTTCACTTTATGGTTTACTTTAGTACTGACGTTACACACTGAAGTTGTGTAACATTGGGCTTAAAATAAAAGCATGCAAATATGACGGAGGGAACAAATAATAAAAACAACCTCAGAGATATTGCTGGCAATAGATTATTAAGACAATACAAACATATGAAGGACCTCAGGTCATAGGAGTAGACACTTCATAAGGTAAAAGGTAGCTTAGCTCACATGCACCCTGTGACTTTGTTAGAGCTAGAATAGAATAAAACATGCATATGGCCAGGTAAGATAGGCTGAAAGTAGAGAGAGCATCTTTCAGGGCACACAAAAGTGCACAGTAGCTTTACTATAGTCTGACAAAATCTGACTTTGGCAAGAAAATAGGCAACGAGGTTTCTAAACAGATGACTATGGAGACTGGTCAGTGGGAAGGATAACTTGCGGGATTAAAACTCTTTTGTGGTGCTGGGACACTCACAAACAAGATTGCCTGGATGTATTGCAAAATCAGATCTTCCTGTCCTTTTATACAGCCACTCAGATCAAACACAGGAGACAGATAAGTATTTTCCCAGCCCTAAAGTAGCTTGAGCTTCAGCTGGTTAAAATGCTTCCCCCAACTTCAGACCATCTATAAAATTTTGCAGTTTAAATAAACAAGTTCTTCCTTGTCTATCTCTCAAATGGGAAAAAAAGACCCTTTGGCTGCCTGTTTAAAAATGTAAGCAGAGTTGCAAATACGCCTTTGCTCTGAAACAGACAGAAACATTTTTTAATATTCTTTAGTTCGTGGCCTAGATTCATTCACTTGTGTCCTTCTCAGCAATATTCACCCTGAGAACTTCACAGTTCATCTCACTGTGAAGCGTTCCTGAGGAGGACAACTTCATTTTCCCTGGGACTTACACAATGTCTGTGCCAACACAAATAGCCTGAATGGGTGCAGATATAATTACTGTTATTCTCCTCTCCTGAGCAATGCTAACCTGTCCTGGGCTGCCCCTTACAGACACGCTGTCATTGCTGGTTTGGTCATTTCCAGGAGGGACTGAACATGAGATGTCAGGGCTCACGGGGACTTTTAGTGCCTCGCCTGATGATGGGCATCTGATACCTAAAGCTTGAAGGCTTCATGGGCTAAGTTCTGCTGTGTACTTTGATTCCTGCTGACTATGCACTTGCTTACTTTTTTTAGTTAAAGCTGGGTTTCAAACTCGTGTTTTAGCAATGACCCACAGAAACAAGTTATTTGCTCTACAGATTATTGTGCTTTCTAGCCAAAGGTGGGTTAGACAAGGGGACGGTGAGGTGGATTGATAGCTGGCTGTGTGGCAGATCACAGAGGGTTGTGATCAGTGGAGCAGAGTCGAGTTGGAGGCCTGTAACCAGTGGTGTCCCCCAGGGGTCAACACTTGGACCAGTCTTGTTCAACATATTCATCAACGACCTGGACAAGGGGACAAAGTGTATCCTCAGCAAGTTCACTGATGATCCCAAGCTGGTAGGGGTGGCTGACATGCCAGAGGGCTGTGCTGCCATCCAGTGGGACCTGGACAGGCTGGAGAGCTGGGCAGAGAAGAACCTCATGAGGTTCAGTAAGGCAAGTGTATGGTGCTGCACCTGGGGAAAAAGAATGCCAGGCACCAGTATAGGTTGCGGGGGGAACTTCTAGAAAGCAGTTCCAAGGAGAAGGATCTGGGAGTCCTGGCAGACAGTAAATTATCCATGAGCTGGCAATGTGCCCTTGCTGCCAAGAAGGCCAATGCCACCCTGGGCTGCATAGGGCAGTGTGTGGCTAGTAGGTCGAGGGAGGTCATTCTTCCCCTCTACTCTGCCCTGGTGAGGCTGCAACTGGAATCCTGTGTCCAGTTCTGGGCTGCCCAGTTGAAGAGAGACAGGGACCTACTGGAGAGACTCCAGTGGAGGGCAATGTGGTTGACTGGGGGATTGGAACATCTCCCCTGTGAGGAAAGGCTGAGAGAGCTGGGAGTCTTTGGGCTGGAGAAGGCTGAGGGGTGATTTAATTAATGTTTATAAATACCTAAAGGGTGGGTTGAGGGAGGATGGAGCCAGACTCTTTTCAGTGGTTCCCAGTGACAGGACGAGGGGTAATGGGCACAAGCTGGAACATAGGAGGTTCCATTTAAATATGAGGAAGAACTTCTTTTCAGTGAGGGTGCCAGAGCACTGGAACAGGCTGCCCAGAGAGGTTGTGGAGTCTCCTTCTCTGGAGGTTTTCAAGACTCACCTGGATGCAGTCCTGAGTGATGTGCTCTAAGGGATCCTGCTTTTAAGCAGAGGAGTTGGACTAGATGATCTCTGGAGGTCCCTTCCAACTCTGACAATTCCATATCTTTTTCTTCCTCAGTCAGACCAAATTTTTAGCACCAGATGCACAGAGGTAGATCTGTTTTAATTGTTCTGTTGAGGTTTTTTTTTAATATTCTATGAGGTGGTGAGCTGCAGAGTCCATGATAGTTTGTCAAAGAGAGATCAAGGAAGAGGAGGTGAGTTTCAGTTACATCTCATTTCTGTCACACTGAGAAGTAGAAAGCTTCCCAAGACCAATAAGGCTGTGCTGAAAGAGGTTATTTGCCCTTGCCTCTTTCCCCAGCCCTCCCTGGTCTCCTGCTATTCTAAAGTGCAGGAAAATGCATGTGCTACCCTTTCAGAAAAGCCAGGTGTAGGGTCCCTACAAACATGGCAGGAATTTTTGCTGCCCTTTGCCATGGTAGTGTCTCTCTCTCTGTCCAGACCTTGAGGAATGAAAAAGAGCAATATTTTCTTGGAAGTACCGGTTACATCTATAACCCATGCTTTCCTACAGGTGCTGTGCAGGCTAGGTAGAATTCGTCCTGGTTGAGTCTGTTTTGCAAAACTAGCTCTTCTCTTGCATAAAAACTGAGCAAGACCTGTTTGTCTGGGCAGGTTGGAACAGGAGGAGTTGCACAAAGGCAGCTTCCACCCAAGCTGGTCTCAATTTGGAGCTGTTCTTCTATGATGGGGGATCTGGGGTTGTAGGAGTACTTGTATCACAGGTGCTTCTGGGTGAGGACTGGGGAGCAATGAAGTTACTCCATTTGAGGGCTGCAGAGAAGATATCCCTTGCCATGAACCTTCTGACTTTAGGAGTGTCTGACAAAAGTGCACTAGGGCTGAGAACCAAGCACAGATGTGAGGGCTTATTGCATTTTAATATTTTGATTTGGTTTGGATTGGTTTGATTTGGTTCAATTTGGTTTGGTCTGGTTTGGTTTTTTTGTGTTGTTGTTGCAGATTGTAGAATTGGTCATTGAGTTACTGGGTTCATCTACTCTTGCTTTTAGACACAGGGTTGTGCAACCCAAAAGTCTGTGGGAGTCTGTACAGGTAGAAGCTGTGAGGAGACTTAAATGAGAACAGCAGATCAGGGCCAGGCTGGTCCCTTAAATGGCTGCTAAATCTCTGTAACGTGTTTCTTAGTGTATGGCTTATGGTAAGAGGCTTCAGGTGCTGTGTTCTTACACTGCTGTATATCAAGTGCTATTGCTGAGGCTGCACTGAGCTGTGCTGAGTCTGGGCCAAAAGGAGGTAGCTGGGAATCTTTCAAATGCTGAGGCATTTGACTAGCCAGCCCTCATATGGTCTGCAGAACTGCTGACAAAAATCCCTCCCTTGTCAGTGACTGACAAAGGTGGCAAATGTTAATGGGGAAGCCTCATCCTGCAGCTGGCTGCACATTCCCTGCAGGGGGTGGGGGGTCTGCTGTCCCCCTCTGTAGGTAGTGGAAGATCCCAGAATGTGGTCCCCAGAAGAGACTCAGGTTAGCCAAGGACAGACCACTTTTTGTATTGAGCCCCAACTGGGTTTTTGTTGCTTTGGCTGAGAATGTCTAAGGGGAGCACTGCTCCTGTTCACCAGGAGGAAACTAATCTATGTCTGATCTATGGTGTAACGCTGGCTGCTGGTCTGTGAATGGTACTTGTGCATAATTTGTTTTAAACAGAACCTCCTTATGTTTTCAGAGCTTGTTTTTAACCTTTCTAGAATATGCTACTACTGGCGATCATCCACTAGCTCTGCTTCTTTGGGGGCTTAGCTACAGTGAATCATGCTCAGAGAACAGGCCATGTTCTTAATTGCTGAAAAATTGCTTCTCTGTAATATGGGATTTGTAAAGTGAAAACATTTGCAGCTTTCCCAAACCCACAAAAATACTGTTTATCAGTGCCCTAGAGATCAATGTTTGAACCAAGCAATTAAGTGCAATCAAGAGGTTGTTTCAACTTAAGAGAAATATATTTTAGAGCCAAACATATTGCTTTATAGATCCATGTATACCTATACATACACAAAGACAGATATAGATATATATATATATATATGAGAGATAGAGATGTAGATGGTTCAGGCAACTCTGACACTCTAAAGTCATGTCTTAAAATATACATTTTACAGCTGTGATAGTATGAGGTTTTCATGGAAGATTACTATTAGTTGACATTTTTGTAAATAATGTTTGAGGCCTCAAATAAAACTTATTTGCTTCCTGTCTCAAGTATCTGCCAAATACTTCTGATTCTTCCAAGATTAAAAAGTGATAGGCTTCCTCTAGCTCTTTGGTAATTCTACTACCAGACTGTACAGTTGGATTCATTGTTTTTTTTGTTCCTCACTCTTATCTGAAACACTGGGCTCTCTCTCCCATCAGTTCTTAAGCTTTGCCTACGCTGGGCATTCTTACATCCTTGTAACCACTGTAAGTTTTGCTATAAATCATCCCTGGAAAATATCAAAGCTATCTCAGCTTTGGTTTTGAAACAATTGGCTTTTATTTCATGGTACAGCTCGAGTTGTCTTTGTTTTACTTGGAGCTCTCAGGATCTTATGATTAAGATAGTGCAGTCTCTGGTCTTTTCAAGCTTGTTAAATTTTAAATATCTGTACGTTATGGGACCATCTTAAGGAAGAAAAAGAGGAAGCTGTTGTGTGATGCAACCAGCAATTAACCGACCTAGGGATATGCACTGAGCAGCCGGGCCCCTCTACCAATGACCAGCGGCTTTGAAGTTGCCATAATAAAGCACTGATGTTCAAATTACTTCTTAAATTGTTAAGCTAAGAGGAGATTAATTAAAACATCATAAAACATGGTTCTTGAAAAGGAAATGGGGAAGGCTCTGACTTCTTGTTTTTACAGCAAATGTAGTGCAGTGAGTTCGTGATGAAGACTTCTGACCACAACAAATTCCCAGAGGGAAGAGTCTTTAAATATAACAACAACAAAATGACAGAAAGAAGGGATTTTCTAGTCTGCATTTTAAAGTAATCTCCAGAAGTTAATGGTCACATTAAAATCAGACATTAGTGAAAACAACTAAATATTATATGGATGAGCTTGGATGGATGTATAGACTTGTTTGGAAAATGTTCAAGAAAAAATACTTCTTTTTCTTTTTTTTTTTTACTTTTACTGGAATTTGATGATGCTGTAATGAGGGGTGCATAGACTTCTCCAAGCTCTTCTAAAAATCCCTGTTGTTTGCTAGCTGGAGGTGGGCTGGGTTGCTGTGAGAAGTAGGCAGCATCTGCAATTAAGTTCTGGTCTAAAGTCTTTCTCTTGTATTTGTCTTGTTGCTTTCTCCCATTCTGCAGAATGAAAGCAATTTTATGTAGTTCCCCATTTTATGGGGGACTTAGATTCAGGGAAATCACAGTGTAAGACTCGCATTTCATTAGCAGCAATAACAGCAACTTTAAAAGTACTTTGCCCACTGTGATAAATTACACATCCCCACAGCGGCACAGAGGCACAGGGGTGTAGAGTAGAAACAGCTGTATAAAGTCATCCCAACAATCCTGACTTTCTTTTCTGTGTTGTAACAATTATGCCGTACTTGTGATAATGAAATGCAGGTTGTGTATAAAATAAGGTATAAAAGGATAAGTGAAATCTGCATCTATCACAAAACTAGGCATAGTTTAAACCAACCTATAGCTCCCACAGGCTGCAGGTGCAACATTAGGCTCAGTGGTGAACGGATTTTTTTAATCTCTTCTCTTCTCTTCTCTTCTCTTCTCTTCTCTTCTCTTCTCTTCTCTTCTCTTCTCTTCTCTTCTCTTCTCTTCTCTTCTCTTCTCTTCTCTTCTCTTCTCTTCTCTTCTCTTCTCTTCTCTTCGGTTTTTTTTTTCTTTTGGGAGAGGTTTTGGGGGGTTTGGGCTGGGGTTTTTTTTTTGTTTTGGTCTGGGGGTTTTTTGGCTTTTATTTTCCCATCCATTACAGATCTTTTCCCTTAGTAGAAGCATGCTGTTACGTTTACGAAATGCACTGAGTTCTCCATGACAGCTCTTGTTATTGCTTTAAACCACTTGGCACATTCCCAAGCTATATTATATAAAATATAAATAAATGTAGGATAGGTAGCAGTCTTGAACTTTTCCCAGGGAGAAGAACTAGATAGAATCAAGGTATTTTGCGATGCCTGATAAAGAAGTTGTATGTGTACGTCTACTGCATCCCAATAGGGGTGGCAAAGGAATACAAAGGAGGGTGAAGGCAGCTGCTTCAGAAGGCAGTCCATTTTAAGAGAGACAAACTGGGATGTCTGTTCTGCCAGAAAAATCAGTTGCTGAAACTATTTTCATCTCTTGTGCTGAACATTTCATCTATATTTTGAGTCCTTCCATGGTTACCTCCTTGAACATGGAATATATTTTACATTTCTTGTTCCTGCTTGCTTTCTATGAAAGTCCAACCAGCTTGTACTTCAGGCCACATCTCTAATACCAACTTTCAAAAGGGATGATGAGAAATGATCCAATGCAGGGTGGAGGTGGTAAAAACTTCTAAATTCACCGACTGTTCTTGGAGCTCTGGATAATAGATGGTATGGAAACACCTAGTATTTATAGACTACTATTCTTAGATGATTTTTGGAGTATGAGCATGCTAAGTGTGCTGAATTTTCAGCTAGGCACATATGCCTGTTACAGCAGAACAGAGCAAGATAACCTTGCACAGAGTCTCTATGTCACCCTGCTCTTAAGCTGTAAATTCATATGCTATGATCAGTTATTTCTCACAGTCATCATGAGGATTCCTTTATTAATTACATTCTCTAGTAAGTGTTATGTATGTTTGATATTGTGGACTGAGAATAAGTAATCTCATCCTTTCCAAATCTCTCAATTTGCTTCTGGTGCAAGCTTAACAATTTCAAGGGACATTCAAAGGTTATGGTACAGTTCTTGGCTTTATAGGAACAAAATGTCACGGAAACACCACCTCTCAGCTCCCTCCCCAGCAGCAATAGTAAATATTTGATCAGTGCGTACTTTCCATTCAGCTCAGCATCCTCGGGCTGGTTTCACGCATCTGTTCTTTTGGAGAAGTTTTACATTTGTGATAACATGATCACAGAATGGTGACCTTCCCTAAGTACTGCAGTGAGATTGGTGTAGAAAACAAAACACGGGGAAGACATGGAAAGAGTTTAATGAGATGCATTGAGTTCTCTTGACTCCGTATGTCCTTAAGGTGGATAACAAAGTGGGGCAAATCATCTTTGTTTTCTGTGATTTCCCCTGGATTTGTGTGAAAATTAGAGAAATCCCATGTCTTGATTCTCACTGTTCTTCTTGCTTTTAAATCATTATGGCCTGCAAACAGCCAAACTCATAGTTCTTAAGCAATGTTGTTGTTCCCACATTGCTGCTGTGGCATCTGACTGGCAAACGTATACCAGCAGGAAGCAGTGAGCTCTGTACATCCTCAGCTGTGCAATACACAGCACAGCAAGAATCGCTGAGATTGAATTTGCTCACTTGCTCTTGAACGCAGCTGCCTGCCAGTCCCACCTCTGAACCACAAGAAGCCCCACCACCTTCTGCCCAGGAACTGCTCTGAGCTCCTTATCACCAGATCCTGAAGATACAGGACATGTGTCTAGCGGCTCCCCACTAAAATATTTGCACAGGAGAACAGGAAAGGGAAAAATTAGCATATACCCTCAATGCCAATTCAGTGCTATAGAGGGAGGCCTTCTGCGGGTGTTCTGCAGGCTCATCTTGCCAGAAAGCCAAAGGAAACTGAAGCATAAGTGAGAATCAAGCCAGATGCTCTTCACCCCAAATATGGACAAAAAGTATACAGGAGCAGCTACATAACATGCTAATGCCTCGAAGGAAGAGAAAAAGACTTATTCTTTTAAATCTGTGCGGAGAAACTAAATTCCAGGGAAAAAGCACTGATAACAATCTGCTATAAAACCTAGATTAGAGTCCAGACAAAGTAGACTTGTTCTTTTTCTCTAAACAAGAAATTTATTAGCCCACACAACCCATTCAAAAGAGCCTCTGACCAGGTAAATAGAGTCCTCCAAAATTTTGCTTTCAAGGTTTTGTCATATATTACTCCCTGTTTGTTTTTTATCATTCAAGCCGAGACACTCCAATGATAAACTGTTTGCTCTGTGGCCTTGCTGTGGTACATGGAAAACTTTCCATGACTGTATTTCTGTGGAACAGAAATAGCTAGGCATGTCCCAAGCAGCTTTTGAAACCCAGTTTGGATCCTGATGAAAAGAGGGGTTGTTCAGAGGCTCAACAGCATCCCATACGACTTGTTTGTTTCTCTTTATATGTGCTATATGAAAGAGCGTGAAACACTGGGAAGAGATTTTATTTCATGTTCTGACTTTATTTCGCGTTCCTTTGATAGCTTTTAGAGGGGCAGAATACTGTGCAGTTCTTGAATAAAATTTCTTTCAGGTTTATGCAGAGGAGTATTTGCCTATTTTTTCCCTCCTCTACCACCCCCACCCCCTGACTCCCCCACAATGCTGTACTGCATTGAAGGATAGAGAGATCTTCCTTATTTTTTAGGAAGTAAAATTATCTTTTTGTATTAATTTTTCACCAATGTATTGGATAATGGAGTGTTTTTCTGTTTTTCCTTCTGGAGTTTTCTACAGGCAAAACTCTCTGCTGGTATATAGTGAGTCTTGGTGCCAGTATGTCAGATATAGAGAGATAAGAGGAGAGAGATCACTATTTTCTGTCTCAATCACTAACGCTGAAATCAGAAATGACCTCATTCTTTTCCTCGGTCCAAAATTTCTTGGGTGACTTCACGTGAGTCACCTAGCTGCTTCATGCTTTTTTCCCTTCTTGAAGGACACCTTCAATTCCCACCATCTCTCCATTTTGTTTCACTGGGACATAACCTGTAGGGCTAAAATAACAAGTGGCTACAGGGAATGGATAGCCGACTGTATCAGACTTACTTGAGACTGTATCAGGTTACTCCTTGTTCTCCAGACAGCTAGAGTTGGCACTAAAATAAATGTTCTTCTGGCTTTTATCTTTAAGAAATAATCCTTTGTATTTTATATGTGAGGGCAAGAATACTCATTACTTAACTTTTCTTCCTCCAGACCATGCTGAAATTTCTCACGTAGTTTTTGTGGTTTAACAATGTTTAATAATCTTTCTGGTTGGGCTGATTAATACTAGCTGTGCCATTAAGTCATGTAGGAAATTCTGTTTATCTTTGGAAGCTTTTTCTAAATGAGTTTGGTTGTGGGGTCTTTTGGTGAAGCTTGTGATTTATTTTTTTTCCCCCCTCTACAGACGTATCTTAAGTGAGTTTCAAGAAAATATTAATCTCAGAAGTGAACTAGAGTCAGTAAAAGGGCGCGGGGGGAAAACCTGAACCATTCTGTGGTTGGTGAGGAGACGCAGAATTTTGCACCTCCAAGTAACGGGCATAAAACTCCTGCTGGATTTGGGTTTCTGTGTTAACTAGATGTTAGTTTTGTAGTAAGTCTATTAACAGAAATATTGTGCCCATTAGCCATCTCAGTAGAGAAGAGAATATTTAGACAACTGATTCTAGCCAGGCTAAACTTTATTCCCTGCAAATTACTTCATCCAGAAGCATTTGCAGAAAGTGTATGCATTGTTGTTCAAGTTTACCCGCTTTCTGAAAAAAATGAAGGCTTGAGTCCCTAGGTCTATCAGAATTACTTCAATATTATTCTTCTACCACTCTTGTCATCTGTATCCTCATAAAGATGCAAGAACTTTGAATTCCATTGGTCAAAAAGGAACAGCATAAGTTGTTTCTGTATAAGGGACCTCTTCCATGCACTTGTCTGCATGGCTGCATTCTCTGCCTCAGTTAACATCTTTTCAACATAGTATGTATTTTAGAAGATCCTCTTCCCAGTTTTCCCTGTGGATCTTTTGTTTGATCCTAAGTCTGTAACTCCTACTCTGCCGCAAGCAATTAACGTCTGTGTCATACATCTATTCCCTCACCTAAATCTGCCCTTATTTGTCATCAAACTTGGACAGTTTCATACACCTCTAAAGCTTGTAAAGACCCCACAGCATGGCAACACGGCAATGTAACCCTGACTTTGGGACTGGATGGGACTATACCGTTGCTTCTGACACTGTGCTTTTCCATATGCAGCGGTCTCACAGCTAGGGTTTCCAGAAGAAACCCCATATACAGCTTAGTACCAAATCCTATTCACAATCAATCATGTAAAGTGGAATTCTGAGATAAATACCCTTAGGAAGAAAAATACTTCAGCACTCCAGAGCTTTTGATTTGGAAACTTGGAGATCTTGTTATGATGGATTCAAGGTTTCCAGCTGTGACACCGTGACCCGCTGTTTCATTTCAGTGATGTCACTTCATAGGATATAAGCAACTTTAAAAGTTTCCCAGGACATCATAATGCTGTTTAATAAACAAACAAGCTATGTATTAAGATTGTGGCTCTGAACTCAGAACAGTTAAAATGTTTTTGAGTGTGTACATCTCCTGATAAGCTCAGGTTCTGTGAGCCCCTCAGTCAAATCTGGAAAAACGTGAAGATGCTGGTCAGATATCTCCCTTGCTAGCTCCTGGGGCCCATACGAGAGGGTTAGAGAAGCCATGCCTGGTTGTTCAAAGACATTACTGAAGTTTAAGGCAGATTTGGGGATGTCAGGAGAAAAAGAGAGTTGGAGGATACAAGACCTCTGTAAGGACGAGGAAAAAACCTCGCTGAACTGACTTTTGAGTTCGGCGTTTGGCAAACAATTTCCCTGCATGGGAACTGCAGCAAAACGTCTCCCTCTGAACCTGGTTGTGCCTGATCAAGACAAATAAAGTAAAGCAGGAAATGGAGTTGATTTGAAATTGTAAATAGGCTTTATATGTGCACCTTGCCCTTTTCCACAGGAGATGCCACATGTTGCTTTTTGGAGGGTGGAGGGATTCGTAGGCAATCTGTGTACAGGGTTTACCTGGTGGCATTAGTGCACTGCACAGCCAGCCTCCCTTAGGAGCTGCTGGCAGCAGTTTTGCAGGTGCTTAGAATTAATATAAACAGTACAGGTAAAAGGCAATGACAACCAGTGTCATCTGTGTACCTGAAAGTTATGCTGTTAGGACAGTATTTAGGCTGACACTTGGTTTGAGTATAATTTCTTCCACCTTTGCCTATGATCAGAAAGACAGCAAGAAAAGATGTGTCTGGTTGTAACATTTTATGGTCGAGCAGAGAAGCTATGCTGGATGAGAGGGGGAACCAGGGCTGGGAAGAGACAGTGCTGTCAGGATGGGACAGGAAAACGAAGATCTGAAATGGGGCTTTTTTGGGTTTCCTTTCTTAGGTGCAGATTGCGTTTCTAGGGGCTGCTAAAGGCTAGTGGGGGAAGGGAAAGGTGAGCACAGGGAGCAGGGGGCTGTATGGTGAGGGTTTCTGCTTAATGATGTTTCCCCCTGCCACCAAAAAGGACAGTCTCGAATCTCTAATGCAATACTTAACCTTGCCTTTCTCACAGCACCACAAAACTGGCCACTTCCATAGCCCTCATTTGTTTAAATATGTCCTACAAAATACTTCCTTTTTACCCCCTACATGTAACCAAAAGCAGAAAGCAGTGATTTCTGAGAGGACTTCAGATGAATACAGAATGTCTACAAAAAGCAATATTAGGGAGGAAGGTAGAGCTATTTTAAGAACTTATAAATAACTTATTTTCTTGGGACAAATTGAACAAACAGGTAGGACAATTTCAGAAGCGAGAACCTGCAAATTACTGTGAAGAGGGCAGAGTTTTAAGCATGGTGCGTCATGAAGAAATGGATTGTCTGGTTAGAAAATCCTCAGCCATGTAGCCAAGACACCTGAGAAACATCAGAGACTGTGTTGTACAGACAGTGGAAAATCACCAGCATGTTCTAGAGCAACACTGCAGCTCCAGAGCAAGTCCAGGGTTTGGGGCGAGGGGGTGGGGGTGTGATTTAACCTTGGCTGAAATTATAACTGAATGTGCTAGAGACTTTCTGCAACAGAAACTGATTGTATCTTGTGTATAGATAAAAGTGGATGGTCAGAAACATTTCTCTTCTGGTGAAGTTTTTGCCTGGAGCTGTAATTTACTGCAAATCAGGGGAATAACTTTTTTTTCTGCTAAAGATTACAGTGTAAGAAGAAATACAGAGAAGCTTTTATAGTAGGATGAATTTTCAGGGCTGTAACCACGGAGTCATACGCTCCGGTGCTGTCAGAATTAACCTCTTCACTGCTGTCAGAAAGCACGTGTACTACAGCAACATATTTCTCCTGACAATATTCCCTCTTTTAGGGATTACTGCTTTGGTTGTTTGTCTCATCCACATGCTGCAAACTAGCTGGAGCATCCTGGAGGGAAATGCTTTGTATAAAGGGTTTTTCTAAGGCCTTCTGTGGCCATGGGAATATCTGTGTGCTCCACTTCTTTGCAGCCCACTGTGGAAAGGAAAAGGGGTACCAGAGGAGGCATAATAAACACTAACAGAAGTTTGGAAAGGGTGGTACACTTCATACTCCAGGATTTACCCCAATCTTTACATAGCTAGAGATTGGATTAAGACTTAAAGTATGTGGGATAGAGAGGATGACCCTCTCTCACACTTGCCTACGGGCAGTTTTGTTAAATATTTGTAAATTTAGTTAATCCCTACAATGAAGTGCTAAAGGAGGAGGATTTTATTTTTAAACACTTTCAAAGGCTGTTAAAACACTTTTAAAGGCCTTTTGATTCTCTCTTCTGAATTCAGGTACCCAGACAGTGCTTTTGTTGATCCAGTTTAAACTTTAGTTATGTTTTTAAATTCAGTGAAATTATAGGCATGGCCTGGATACAGGCCTGCCTAAATGTGAGCAAAACTTGGCTCAACGACTGCAAAATCTGTTGCATTTATTTTCAGCTGACTGTATTCTGAGGTACCGTGTATGCACGGCTGTGTATATACCAGTAAGCAAATGTGGCCTTTTCCGGCTGTCTGTCATTGCATTCTCGCTTATCAAGCTCCCCCGCTGGAGCTGCTGTGAAAGGGTCACTGAACTGAAACAAACAGAATTACCCAGACTTTTATTTACTGATTGTCAGCTGATACAATATAGTTCATTCAATCCCAGGCTAATAAAGTCTTGAAAAAACATTGCTATGAACAAGTTCTGACCTAAAGTGTTTTTTCATTTCATTTAAGCCTTTATAAAATCCTGTTCAAAGGACATTCTAATGGAAATAAAGCATTAAGACTTAATCCCTTGTGGAAGTTACCCAAACAAAACATTTAGTAGAAGCAGACATTTCAAATTGCTTTCACTGATGTGCCAGGATCAGAGGAACCTTTCAGGATTTCAGTTTCACTTCACCCTGGGAATGACATTTTCTGATATTTAAAACAAACAGCACTATAATAAAAAGACAAAAAATGAAACACTCTGAAAAGAGGAGGAAATGCTTTTTCCTCCTTAATATTATTTCAGGACAAATTCACTTGTGTTTTTCTTCCTTTCTTTCATGTGGAATGAGAGGGCTTCTTATCATCATGTTTTACGGTACCTAACAAGGAAGCAATCACTGCTACGCTGGCAGAGGCACACAGGGCGGAGGAGAACGCGTTTTGGCCCTCCATGACCACTTTGTAAAACACAGTCAGTAAATCCAATTAAGTGTAGCCCTGGAATTGCAGAAGCATCCAGTTTCTGAAATGATTTTAAAATCTCCTGACTAAAGATCAAGTTTTCTGCTTATAAGCACATTTTACTGTGGTGATATGTTCAGGCAAACAGCTGAGTTTATATTTCCATGTAATATTTGTGCATTTGTCAAAGGTTATGGGGCTTCTTTCTGTGTTTGTGGGCTTGGAAGAGCCTGGGCTCTTCTCCTGGCATGGGCAGTACTGCCAACACTTATAATTAGGCTCATTACTTACATTTTGCTTTGCGTGAAGAAGTGTTACAGTTGCAGTTAATTTGAAAGCTTAGACTCGGGTGACACAGATGTCCTTGTCTTTTCAGAAAATACCAACTTGCTCTGGCAAAACTTCAAGTTACATTTAGGCCTGCATTATATTGGCCATTGCCCCTTTGCTATGCCTTTCTGATCTAACCGCAGATTGTGAAAAACTTTCAGCTGAAGCATCTTCGGCTTAAAAGAGGGAGATCTGGGAGTCTGCAGTTATTGCATACAACTTGCTCTGGAAGGGTCCTAAAAATTTTTTTTTTCTTTTTTTCCTCTCTGTTGTCTAGTGGTAATGAAGGCAAGAAAATGAGATGCTGAGAGAGTCTAGGGCTTCTTGAATAGAAATAAATAGAAATAAAAAACTGGTTTTGTTGGTCCTGGAGCCCACAGAACAGCCTGAAGAGATATACTTATTTAAACTTGTACATAGAATTAGTTTATACATAGAAATAAGTGTTTTTATATTGCCAGAGTTCAATCCTAATGCTGTGTGCCCACCAGTCATTCCATTCCAAAAACTAACTGTGCTTTTCCTCTGAACTCAAGTTCTGGGTGACTGTTTTTCCTGGCCCTTGAAGCTGACCCTTGGAGTACAGCATACCATCATCTTGCAATGTATCATGCTGCAGAGAGCTTGGGATGGAGTTAAACGTTATGTTGGTCAGTGAATAAACCAAGCTTTTCCCAACAATTATTTTTTTCCTTTGGTAATCACTAGTGACTTTAAAAAAACAAACTGTGCTTGGATTCAAAAGACCAGCTCTCAGAGGAGTTAATGTAATGGCCATGTTGCAGATGGCCAAGTGTTCTTTCCTAGTTTAGTCCTTGCTTAACTGCGTTCTTCAAAGCCGAGTATGCTTGGATGTATTATTTGGTATTTGAATGTTAGGAAATGGAAAATTAAAAATAATAATGGAGGAAATTCCCATCTGGGAAATCTGTTGTGTATTCAAAACACCTTTAGTTGCAAGCTTGCACTTTGTGGCCTTGATGCATATTGTACCTAGGGATCAAGCTTGGATTTGAGCTTTTCCCAAGGTTTTTAGTGACAGGATGGGGAGCCTGGAAGGTTCAGCTCTGCCAGACTCCATTGCTTTCAGTAGTTCTGGTGCCTGGTCCATGTCCAGCTGTTCCCTTTTCAAAGGAAAGGGAACACAGAGCTTGCCTTGACTCTAGATTCAAGCCCAAGACCAGAATTATCCCTTTTACTCCTGTGCAGAAAACAACCACAGCAGTAAGCAAAGGGGATAGTCCTCTGCCTTGTCTTTCAGCTGATCAACAGAAATGGTCTGTGACCTGGGGGAGGGCATGAATAGAGTCTGTGGAAAACTAGGAGAATTAAGCGAAAGTTTCACAATAAGTGTAAGAAAGTTATTCAGCTCTCTTCTGGCAGAGATGAAATAACAAGCACCACTGCCCAAAGTATAGGTCTCATAGGAAGCTCCAAGGACATTGCAAGCTGTGTAGGCAGAGTTTATGAGCAACTGAATAAAAACCAAAACTGGTGCTGATCTTGCTATGAAAGTGCAAGGCTGGGAGAGCAGCAGCCAATGAAAGCCTACAGAAACATATTGCAGATTTATTTGAAGTGTGAAGCCAAGAGAGAGAAGGAGCTCTCAGGGTTCAGTTACTAGCTGGAAGGAGGCTTGGCACCAGGAGCAAAGAAAGTGCTTCCTCTAGTGCTTAGTAGTGTTTTCCTTATGTATTTTGTAAATAAATATGAATGTTGGAAAGAGGAAATTAGTAGTGGCATTAAGTTTGTGCAGGGGCAGGGTAGCATAAGAGCCTTCTCTCTGGATAATTAACAGGACAGGTAGCAGGGTGCATTTGTGTCCAACAAGATATTTTGCTTTCCTAGCTTCCTAGATGGGTAGTGTTACAGTCTTTGCTATAATCAAACCATCCTGTGGCAAAGTTACAGCAGATCAATTCTTATTGTCACTTGTCTGCAGGTCATGAAGAGCTGGGTGTCTGGGTTCACTTGAAAGCAATTATTTTATGTAATATTTTTCTTCTCTCCCCTGTGATGCCAGATAATCCAGAAGCAGGCCATAATTCAAGTTTAAGAAGCTAGAACCCTAGTTCTAGCTCTTCTCAACTTTAAGTTAATTTTCTTTAATAAGTCTTTGATACGTCCCTGACCCACTGAAGGCCAAAAACTTATACTTTTCCCTGAGACCATTGTGAGCATGTGCATGTGTTTGAAACTAATGAAACTGTTTTCCAGGAAATGTATCACTTCAATTTTAAGTATTTTTATACTCAAATTAAAAAAAAATACTAAAAATAAATTGTGCAATTAATCTTCTTCCTCCTTTTGTACCTTTGTACTTCTGTTAGTCATGGCTGTGAGCTTTCCGGTGGTATTCAGCAGCCATGAAAGTGTGTGGACAGTGCAGCTGGCAGGACAATTTTCAACACAGTGAGTGCTGTTTCTTTGTCATTCACTTGTGTTGCATTTGGCAGTTTTAAACTTCATTTTCAAAGACATCACTAGAGTTTTGTCTTCCCATTTCTGTAAATTCCTCCAACCTTCAATTTTTCTGTTTCTCCTGCTCCTTGGGTCTTCCCAGTTATCAGGCACTTCTTGAATCTGTGCCTTCACATCCCTGTGGGTCTCATTTAAGTTTATAAGATCACTGAGAACAGACACTTTGCCCTTCACCTCCCTCACAATTGTTGAAAATGGACTTGCTCTTTCTACTTGAGCCTTTCAAGGCATGAACTGCATCCTCCATTCGAATGAACCAATACAACTTCACCAAAACAAATGCTTCATCTGACATAAAGTGGTGCCAACCTAACTTTGCCCGTTCCTGAAATGATCTTGCAGAGCTTTTTGCAGAGTCCTTGGGCTTCTGGGAGGTGGTTGTTGCTGTTGTTTCCCAGTTGCATGGCTCCAGTGACACTGTTCCCTCCTTCCACCCAGAGCACCACAACCTGCCTGCCAAACTTCAGGCGGAGGCATCAAATGTCAGTCCAGAGGCTGCTGCTGAAAGCTGGCTCATTCATTGTTGGGTTTGGGGTTTCATTTCTGGACATGGGTGTCTTTTGGGAGCTGGAGTAAATGTGTTCCCTTCATACTAATAAAAACATGCCCTTTTTTCTCAGGGCTTGTCATATTTTGAACACATTGTATTAAACATAATGATTTCTTCTGGGGATGACCCAGAAAATTTATTTGTTTCTCTGACTTATAAAAGTCCTGCTTCTGCTACCTGGTTTAGGGTTTTGGGTGTGCTCTCTACCAATGCCATGTTGTTGTCTGACTGTCAAAGCATTTAGCAATATCATGATAGCAGGGGTTTGGGGAGTTTTTTGCTTTTTTTTTTTCTTTTAATCTCAAAACAAGTGTACATTTCCTTCTTCTGGAGTTGAACATATTACTATCCGTATGCAAAAGTTATTCCCTGTTGGTTGCTTTGCATGTGAAACTACACGAATTTTCCCCTCTCAATTTACATAAAACCACAAGTATCTGTTGATGTAGAAATATTGAGAAAGTTAATTCCTTATTGCAGGGGAGTACTGTACTTCTGCAATACCTAAATCTTGCGAAATAATCCATTCGCCTAGTGTGCTAATTCCACCACTTGATTTAAGAAAGTGGTGCAGAATACAAGTATCTCACAAGCCCTGTGGCAGGACAGGAGCAGCACAACAGCCATAATCTGCAGTGAACTGCCTTGCTGTTGGATCTTTGAAATAAGTAAGAACATAGGAGAAAAAAGAGAAGAATATGATAGTTAGTTAATCAAATTTTTGGATGCCCATGAGCAACCAGCGTGAGGTAGAAGTAAAAAGCCTAATGCACTTTTAGGGCACACTAAGGGAGTTATTTTTGGCAGAGATATCCAAGCCATTATACGTGGCAATGATAAAGTTTCACATACAGCTGAGATCACCTAGCTTTAACAAAGCTTAATGTGAATTAAAACAGGTGCAGATGAAAATTAGTAGGTCAGTTAGAAGAATGGGATGGATTAAACACTTCCCTGTTATTCCTTACAAAGAGTTAAAAATATCTTGATTTGTTTAGCCTGGTGAGCAGATGTTTATAAGGGGATAGGACAACTATTTGTAAATGGATTGGAGGGTTATGTATCAAGGAGAGAAAAATTATATAAGAGAATAATATTGCACCCAGATCAAGTGATCAAGTGTTTATTATCTGATTATGAATACATTTAGGCTGGCAAGTCGAAGGTTCCTGAACACTCACCGACTGAAGATCCAAACAGGACTGGAGGAAGCGAGCAGTTGAAATTGTTGGGAGACTGAGAGCGATAAACCCAATGGAAGGGATTGTGTAACTAATTTGGAGAATTCCTGAAGATAAGAATCCATGCATGTCTGCTAGGTTCAAAAGGAGACCAGGTCACTGCTTGCACTGTATTTATTTTTTTGTAATCCTGTGCTAAGACTTCTACCCCTTTCTTGTAAGGATCAGCAGAGATTTGTCCTCTTCAAACTATTTAACAAACTTTGTTTAATAGTTTTCTTGCTTATTGCAGGGATCTAGCACATCAGCAGTGCCTTCAGTCTCTCTTTTGCCATCTGCTTTCTACAGCTGTTTTTTCTGAGCTTTTACTCAGGTCCTGGTTTCGTTATGAATGTTGGGCAGGTATTGTGTGGAAGTGAGTACCTGGACATCTGTCCCATGACTTCCTGTGATTGCAGGAAGCCTCACTGTAGGACCTGCATCCCAGTTCTCTGCTCCTACTAAAGGGAGAGCCACTGATTTATTTTTCCCTCGAAAGGTGCTGGTAATCCAGCAGTGTTCCCCCACCCTCTGTTTATACAGACAGTTTGTGTCTTTAAAGGCTATTTATTTTGTTGTTTTGAACATTTCATGAGACACATCACTGTTTACTCAAGCGAAGGCCTGGAGTACAACTGAGTCCTTGTCATGCTGTACTGATTAAATCTAAATTTATTTTGCCTCAGTTATTCCTCCTTTCCGGTGCATAAAAAAAAAAATTGTATCTTGGGAGAGGAGCACTCTCTGGATTCCTTAAATATTCATTGTGCCCCAGTGTTGTGGCAGATCTCTGTATGTAAGCGTAATGACAGCAGGATGATTCTCCTCCACAGGATGCACAGGCAAGGAGTCCAGTTGGTTACTTTTTTTCTCTTTGACATTTGCACAGGTGAAATAGGTATGAAACTTCAGAGAGTACCAGTCATAGCTTCATCGGCCAGTTTGCTCAATAGCAAGTAGTCAATTCCTTTTTTTTTTCTGTAGAGATTAGTGTTTAAAAGCACTTGCTGTGTAGCCAGCTACTGGGTATGTTTGAAGCTGAGGAACAAAAATACACTGTCAGCTACAAGGTCTTGCTGCTGTACTTTTCCTTGCAACCTTTAAAAAACTCAAACAATTGTTATTGTACATAGAATGCAGCAAGGCTATAATCATCATTAAAGAGGGTGGTTGGTTTATGGTTAGGTTAGGTTTCACTATTTTAGGGCAGACAGGAAAAATATTTACATAATTTTATTTTAGGACAGTAATAATCTTTTCTGTTTACATTTGTGGAGCAAGCACAGCCAGGACCATGCAGTAACTGGGACTCCTGTACCACAGTACATGAGTATTTGTGTTCTTTCTATTCTCATCCCCCATCACACTGATCAGTGGATAAGAAGGTTTCATCTAGTTGAGTGAGATGTCTAAATAGTTAGGAACAGTTGCAGTAGAAAGAAACTGTTTTTCTTCCGAGTAGTAGAAATCTAGTTTCCCCAAGTCTTGCATCCCCCATCCCAACTTTCTGCCAGTAAAAGTAAATAAATAGAAGAAATTTAAAAAATCCCCTCCAGATTTAACAGTTGCATCTCTTCTGAGCCCTCCACCTATATGTTTCTTCCCCTTTCAGTGTTCCCTGCCTTTCTGCTTCCTGTATACATGTTCTCACCTTCCTCTGAGCTATTGTGTGGGCAAAAGGCAGTGGGTGACATGCCTTGTTCTGAGCTGTACGTGCTCTCCCTGACCCACCTCAGCAGGGAACTGCTGATGCCCTGTTACAGCCTTTCCCTCAATGAAGCCATTTGCTGGTATCTTCTGTCCTCATGCAGATCTCCTATGGAATTTGGGACCTCCTAAATCCATCCATCAAATGTGGCTAAAATTGCATGTCATATTCAGAAGCCATTAGAAAATGCAAAGCTAGACAGAAATACAGGACTCCTGTATAAAGCCCATTTCATCAGGAAAGCAACCTAAGAAGACTGGTTTTCCAATTGTAACACATAGAGACAGCTATGTATTCCTGCTCAGATATGTAAAATTAGCTCTGAAGATGTATCTGAAGATGTACATTCTGCACATAGATCCATTCTGCAAATAGATAACAGGAGGGGGAGAGGGAGGAAGGAGAGGGGTGTTTGTACCATCTCATGGCAGGTAATAATGTCATAGCACACCTGGGTGCTGCTGACCTTGTTTCTCATACAAGTGGTAATGAAATATCTTGCGGGTTTTTAAAAAAAAAAAAAAAAAAAGAGCTTGGAAACCCAGTATCCAAAGGGTTTCAAAACTTTATTGTATGTGCCAAATATTTCCAGCTGTTGTTGCCTTCCACTTATTTCCCACAGTATCTTGGCCTGGGTCTGCTGGTGATCTTTCTTCGTTGATGGCATGAGATGTTAGCTGAGCCAATGTTTATGCTACTCAGGAGGATATTCCTCAAGCCTTACTTCATTAATGATTTTAAAGCTTGTTAACCTGTTTATCTTCAAAGGATGGAAGTTTTTAATGCTAAATAATTTGGACAGAATTTATGTAGATTTTGATAATGAGTACAATTGGAGACCAGACTCCAGTTTGTATTATAAACTAGGATCCATCACACATACATACTTCAGTTTCTTCTCACTGAGAGGAGTGAGATTAGACTCATGGTCTAAGACATGGGTGTCTTAAGCAGCATTACATCTGCTGACTCCAACCCACTGAGTGTTTCTAATGTACAGCTGCATCAAAACAAAACAATTGCTAAGATATTTGATAGTGGAAAACTTGGGCATGGTTTACTATAGCTTCCGTGATCATCCATGGATTGCTTTGTGGCGCAGTATAATCTTGTGAGTGGTTTAATTTAATTAAATCTAGAGCAACAGGGGATATCTTGGATATTGTGAGATCAGCTGCTTTCTGTCATGAGACTTTATAAAACTCTATATATGCAAAGCAGTTGCAAAGTTTAACTGTTTTAATTTTCTTATATACCAGCCTACAGTGCTTTCTTAAAGAGCTGATGCCAAGCTACTCAAGTTACTAAAAACCACAGCCTGACTGATTGACTACTTTTTGTTGTTGTTTTGGCTTTCAAACATTCATTAGAATGGAAGGAAGTTTTTGCTTTAATTTTATTTCCCACCATTCACATTGGTGCTGCTTGCATTTAAAATTTCTTTTTGTTTTGGTGATGAAAACATCCCACTTGGTTGTTAATTGCTGTAAATATTTACTTAGCACTTTGCAGGCGCTAATGAATTAATCTCTCTAATGCTGGGTAAGTGTTATGTGTATTTTAATGCTCAGGACTGTCGATGAGGCATACTTAAGGCCATAAACTGTGTCAGTAGTGTAGATGAGGATTTAATTTGAGAACCTTTCTGTGACTCACTGTAGTTAATGTGCGAGTAGTGTCAGCCTGTGGGTTTTGTGTATGAGCCAGGATTTGCAATATTATAGAGATTACATCTTTCTTATTGTTCTAAAGCAGCTCTTTTAGGTTGTGTTCATTTTCCTTTGAGAAGTGGGTATTTTTGAAAGCCTGTTTCTGCATAACTGAAAAGTTAACTTTACTTGAAAGGAAGTCTGATTTACAGCTAAAGCCAAACGTTAATTGTTTCAATATCAGCCCTACAAGTTAAGACTCCAAAAGGTGAAAATCACTTCTCCTTTTCCCACTGATTGGGCATAGTGTTCTCTTTTCAACTTGCCTGTCTGCAGGGACCCTCATAACCTACTTGTGTTGCTGAACGCTCCTCAGTCTTCCACGGCAGAGTTATGGGTAGCACAGCCAGGAGCAATCCGACACCCCACCCTATGTGTGATAATGCAGCCCCAGATCGAACAGGCTCGAGACCAAGCAGCCTTCTGGAGCCAGCACAAGCAAACTCTTTGCCCAAAAGGCCTCTTTGCACCCAAACTCACAAACATAGCACCCTACTTTTTCTGGGAAGATAAGGAAAAAAAAAACCTTCCTTTTATTCTAAAAATGACAGAAACTTCATGTAGAAAATGTGTCGCTTGCTTTATTATCAGGAGCTCAGAGCTGGTAAAACAGAACATAAGGCTCCATTAAAGCTCTGGGTTATTAGAGTTGGAGGCAGCTCACTGGGATATAAGGTGCTTTTATTTCACATTGGTATTCAACAGTTGTGTTTCTGTTACTGAACCTTCCTGACCTATATTCACAGCCTGGACTCTACTGCTTAAGTATGTGTGACTGTGGCTATGTTTTGTTGGTTTTCTTTTTGAACAAATATATTTGACATTGCTTCAATCTTTCCTTCAGAATTCTAGGTAGAACTAAACATTTGCTGAAAGACATATATGGGGCAGGAAGGGGGAAATAATTTTCCAATCATGTATTATTTTTTCCTCCATTTTTCTCACTACCTTTCCCAGATGTTGCTAAGTGAAACTTAGAGCTCAAAAATCCAGAGGTCAGTTTTTGCAGCTGAACGTCGTCTTTAAAGGCTAGTTATTTGAGTGAAGTAACAATGCCAACTAGTGGTCAGATCCTTCACAGAGAAGACACTGGGTATTCTGGAAGAAAACACACCCTCATTTTAATAAAAATATATGCAAATCATAATATATATCATGACAATCTCACTAGTCAGTTTTCTGATAGGGAAAAGATTGGTTTTATTGATTTTGTTTAATAAGGCGTTTCAATTAGTAATTTAACAAGTATATCATTAGATTAATGATGTGTTGTCCTTTGACCATGCATTAATACACTCTTACACTTTTCTGTTTTTTTAAAATTAATTTATCCCACTCTGATCACCTGTGCTCATGTTTCCAATACCAAAGAAAGGAGTATATATTATATGTAATACATATTTTTATGTTGGGGCCCCCAACATAAGAAGGACATCGAGCTGTTGAAGCAGGTCCAGAAGGAGGGCCATGAAGATGATCAGAGGGCTGGAGCACGTCTCTTATGAAGATGGGCTGAGAGAGTTGGGGTTGTTCAGCTTGGAAAAGAGAAGGCTCCAGGGAGACCTTATAGCAGCTTTCCAGTACCTGAAGGGGCCTACAAGAAAGCTGGAGAGGGGCTTTTTACAAGGGCATGTAGTGATAGGACAAGGAGTAATGGTTTTAAACTGGAAGCGGGTAGATTTAGATTAGATATTAGGAATAAATTCTTTACTGTGAGGGTGGTGACACACTGGGACAGGTTGCACAGAGAAGTTGTGGCTGCCTCCTCCTTGGAAGAGTTTAAGGCCAGGACAGATGGGCCTTTGAGCAACGTGGTCTAGTGGGAGGTGTCCCTGCCCATGGCAGGGGGGTTGGAACTAGATGATCTTTGAGGTCCTTTCCAACCCAAACCATTCTATGATTCTATGATTTATCTCCATCCTGTTTCACAATAGTGCCTGAGTTCTTTCATAAACTATAGATGTACAGTGGGGCTTGAGTTACTCACTCTGGCTCTTCTTTGAAAGCATATGGTTATTCTAACAACAAGGGATATTCTCCCATGATTGAAATATTTTTTCTTTCCCCTCCCTCAGTCTTAGTTTTAAATGTATATCGCCATAGCAGAGTTCATGAGACACTATGCCGCAAGTTGCTTTTTTCCCCTCATGTTGCTTAAGGACTCTTTTTATATCAACATATTTCGGGTTTGGGATGCATATGTAAATGTTATTGACTATAATCATGTGCTGAATAACAAGGCAATTTCACTAGATGACATAGAGAAAGGCACAGATCAGGATGACAGCTCTCAGAGTTTTACAAATTGGTAAAAATTAAGGTATTTTTTTACTCTGTGTCAGCTAGATGTTTTCAGAGTCTGCAGCCTGTAGGTGCTGTGTGTCTTCAGCATCTAAAATTCTCTTGATGTGCAGGATTTCTAGCAGCAGTTTGATATTAGGGTACCCTATTCTTTTAGTGTTAAACTGTGGGAGACATTCCCTGGAATTTCTCCTAGAAATCGGCCTGTCAAGCATTAGAACAGGCTGCCCAGGGCAGTGGTGGAGTCCCCATCCCTGGAGGGATTTAAGAGACATGTAGATGAAGTGCTGAGGGACATGGCGTAGTAGTGAATTGGCAGTGCTGGGTTAATGGTTGGACTTAATGATCTTAGAGGTCTTTTCCAACCAAGGCTATTCTATGATTCTACCTACCTGTCTGACTTTCACAAACCAAGCCTTCCCCACATTATCAGGTACTTATAATTATTAATTTTGCATTCCTAACAATTTTGAGCATATCTATGCCACTCATCATGTTTTATGGCTTTGCAGATAACAGTAACCTTATACGTTCAGTGAAGTCATCTAGTTTGTGTGTGCCTTTTATTCCTTACAAATGCAACAGTCATCTCTATTTTATTGTATCCAAAGGCAAGCTCAATTCGCTTCTCTGATACTTAGTGAACTTTGGATCAACTCCTGGATCTCCTGTGTTTATCTGTGATGCTGAGATTAGGAGCTCTGATTCACTTTGGGCCACAAAAAAATGTGGACTGCACTTAAAGGAAATATTTTGGGGGCTAGTTTTGATTTGCACTAAAGCTCCAAATCCTTCTTCCCCTTTTGGCAGGCTTTGGTAAATGCTGTCCTTTTCCACCACGGAATAACTCAGACAGAAAGTTGCCCTCTCCTTCCTGCAGCATCAGGAACTGGATCCTGCTCTCTGTGGCTGTGAACTTGTACAATTACTGCTTGTAGCACTGCTGAATGTTGGCTTTGTATGGGCATTCTTATCCAATGTGGCCCTTCAGCTATGCTTTCACTTCCCTGACAGATAAATACTGAGCTTTGGTGTTCAAGTGTTTAAGAACACCATATAATCCAAAGCAATCCTGAAGTTTTCCACGTGTTTTGGAGGAGTGTGGGGATGCACCACATTCTCTGGCTCTTCTGCACCCCACAGGTTTTCTGGGTTTCTCTGTCATTCTTCTAACTCCAGACCCTAAGGTCTTGACTTTTCTCCTTCTACCTTGCTTGTCCAGTGCTGGCAAACCCAGAGGCCGCAGTTATAGTAGCCACAATTTGTTAATTTATTTTTTAATCTATGACAACTTTGAAGATCATTTACTAACAACCTTCAGAGAAACCGCTTTCTAGCATTACTGCTGAATTTGGAAGTTCTCTGTGTTGGCAGTTGCTCAGCTATGTACAGACCTGTTTTTTTGCTTTTTCTCCCCTTGATTCCAAGCTCCATGGTTTGCATATTGCTTTTATTCTCCACTTCTTTTTTTTTTTTTTTTTTTAAAAAATATATTTATTTATTTATTTATTCATTTTAGCTTAGAGACATCAAACACTGACTGCTTTTCTGGATATGTGTATTCCCTGGGTTTTTGCCCTTCATAGCCTGAAGGCAGCCTAAGTTCATTATTAAACTATGAGCAAGATGGGAAAAGAGAACTGTTTGCTCCATGAACTCAGCAGCATTAAACATTAACTATGCCTCTGTTTATTTATTTTTAATGAAAGAAGAAGGGGGAAAATGAATAACATCTGCCTCTCACCTGTATGGATATAGGGGTTTTATGGAGGTGGGAAGCTAGAGAAGAGAGAGAGGGAGAAGGATGCAGCCATTGCTTTCTGTGGTCTTTTCACCTCTACTCCTGGAGAGAGGATTCCAGAATTTATTTCCCATTTTTTTCTCCCCTCTCCCTTTACCTTGCATTACCAGCAATTTTAAAGAGAAGGAAGAGGGAGTAGAAAGATGAAGGAGCTCTCAATCCACCATTCCTCTCCCCATTACAGCCTTTCCTCTTCGCTTCCTGGCAGAAGAATTCTGCTTTTTTGCTTTGGGGCTTTCTCAGTTGCTAGGAATTCAAAATATTTGTGGCTTTTTAAAAAATAATTTTGGAAATTGCATCAGTGCTGAGGCCCTGGGGCTGGAAATGCCAAGTGTTACCTAAGTGGAATACTTGGCAGCCCAGCATGGCACTGTGTGATGGGAGATGAACCTGGGGTAAGAGGAGCCAAGTGCGAAGGGCAGAAGGGCCCCCAGCCATCTCTGAGTCAGAGTCAAGCAGAGGAGCAGTGCCCTGATTGCAGAGGGTCAGTTGGCTGCTGCTGGAGTCAAGGTTTGTCCTTCACAAGAAGCAGACCACACACAGATTCAGTGGCAGAAGGAAACCAGAGACTACATGGTGAGGTGAGCAGACAAGGAGCAGAAACATTTGCCTGGTAGGAAGAAAAGGGATTCTTGAAGAAGGACCAAAGCTGAGGGAGACCCAACTAGCCTTAACTTGTCATGCTTCCTCCTTTCAATCCTGCTGTTCGCCACAGGAGTCTGGGCAAATGCAATAACAGTTTTTTTTCCCTCCCTGTAAAAAACTGTCCTACCTATCAGATTCAAAAATGAATGATGAGCACAGCCAGGAATCAAGGAGACTTGTCCTGGGAGTCTTGCAGACAAAATGTTCCTCACTGGGAAATAAGTGGAAAAAAACAGAGTTGTCGTCCCTCCCTCACATGGGCATAACAGGCAACTCTGTGGAGTAACACACAAACCAAGGGAATCTTGCCATCTCTAGGGAAGGCTTAAAATGTTAAAATTGCTGTTTTCTTTAGTGTGTGACAGAAATATTGTTTGTTGTTTTAAAACCAATATTTCAGTAATGCCAGCAGAAGAATTTACAAATCACATGTAGGATAATGAGGAGGATAGTATCTCTGCACGTGACATCTGTGAGAAAGAATCTGGAGAGTTAAAACATGTCCTAGCCATCTGCTGTAAATACCTAAGTTTGTTAAAGTAGTGTTTTTTACAATATATTGATCGTTTGGTTGTTTTGTTTCTCCTCCAAAACTGGATGCCTGTTGCCAGCAGAAATTACTCTTCTTCAGTCATGTTGAAGAGCCCCTGTGTTCTCTAAGGAAAGAATTTTACATTGTCAAGAAATTCTACTCAAGTAGAAGGGAGATTGGTTTTCTTTTTCTTTTTTTTTCTTCACCCATTCTGTGTCACACCAACTGTCCTTGCTAACAGCTACACTGCAGTTCATGCAATGGTTTGACTGCTTTGCTCCTCGGCACTGCCTGATATTCTGAGAAAGTTTAGCCAAACCTGCAAAGGATTAGTCACTTTCAGTGGTGGAAAAATGTTCGAGGATATATTCACAGATATTGCTCAGTACCATTTTGCAACAATATACATGAAGGAATTCTCCTGTTGCCATCATAATATCCTACAACTAACACTAGGCTGTTGCAGTGCAGTTGTTCATAGCTCTGGGGATTTTTTTATGGCCTGTGTTGCAAGCTTCTCAAAATCCAAACCAGAAATTTTCCCTGTTGGTTCAGTTAGATCCCCAATGGCTTGCTTCATTCTGTTCCCAAGGACCTGGGGGTCCAGGTCCCCATTTTCTTCTGTCTTGAGATGGAGCTCAAACATGATATGATGCACGTAGGACATCTTCATCCGTGCTTCTCCAGACACCCTGGAGAACATAAGTGTAATGCAGACTTGAGGGAGATGGGAGATGTCTTGTTCTGGGCCCTTTCTACCTTTCCAGGGTTTTGCTTAGGGGAGTGCTGACCTGGCCAAAGTTTTCTGACCTGCTTATTCCTCTAGGCAAATTCCCTTCTTCATTCTCCACTCCTATGATGAATTAGGGACAGATACCTGGACCACAGAGACTTTTCTTGATAAATATGACTACCCTACATCCTCTTCCTCACCTCACTATTTTCTTTTGAAAACTATTTTGTTCTTGTTGACATCTGCTAAGTGCAGAATGAGCTTTTGAAATTCCGGATAAAGAAGAAGCTCTGACTCTTTCCTTTTATTCTGCAAGGACAGCCAAGAAAGGTGGAGGCTTTAACAGGGGAAGACTATGGCAGGTGGGCACATCATCAAAGCTGAGCAGGAAGAACTAAAAAGCCACAGTGGGTTTGGTAACCTGAGGCAGGGACATAGGTGGGAAAGGAGTTGCAGATAAGAGGCAGTGTGTGTATGGGGTGAGGGTGAACTGGACAGAGGATTGGGGGTGAGGGGAGAAGTAAGAAGAGGCTGGTAAGAGGCTCCAGGGTGGGTGGCAGGGTCAGGTCTAAGAATTTGAAACAGGAGAGGGTTTAATGAGGAGATGCTCTTGAATGGGAGAGGCTGAGGGCATTGTGGTTAATTTATGGAGCATTTGAGAAAAGGTGAATTGAGGTATTTGAAGCAGGAGTGGTGAGAAGGGATTTAGGATCAGAGGAAAGCTGGAAGGAAAGGGGGTGATGAGGACAAGGGAAGAAGTTGTAGAGTGAACGCAGTTAGGTCATTTGAGTTCTTAGTGCGTCACTGCAGTGCAGGGAGGTGAGGGATATGGCATCTGGTTCAGAAAAGGGAAATTACTGCCGACTTGGAATGTGGGTCAGAGGCAGGATAGGCAAGAAGGATGCTCAAGACTTCAGGAATCTCTGGGTCAGGAGGGAATGGAGTACCAATGGGCAATTCTTGTCCCTACTCATCCACCCTTCTCACTCAGACATCTTGAAGCAGGACTCAGGAACAAGAGACACCTAGACCCACCTCATTGCCTCTCTACTCTGCCCCTTCTACTTGCTCAGACAAGCAGGAGTCACCTGTGAAACTCTCCTGCCACCCTTGCCTTCTCTCCTACTTCCACGTAACGCAGCAGAAACTCAACTCATGGAGTCCAGAGTTCTCAGTGTTTCCCATTTCCTGTAAGGGGAATATCTGATCTTGGGCTGACTGCTTCTTTTAAGTAAACTTGGGCTTTCAACGCACGTTCAAACAATGCAGAGCACAGTTCAGAATTACAGCAATGACCTCTATCATGATTTCTTGTTTCTACATATAAACCATGTGCAGCAGGAGATAAGAACAACTTCATCCAGGTTTCTGTACATTCCCAGACTATTTGCCATTACTGCAGGTGCAACAGTGCATCAAAACCCACTACACTTCTATTTTCAGATTAAATGGTTTTTATTAACAAAGTCTGAGTGTGTTTTAATGAGTCTGTAAAATGAATTCTACAGAAATTATTAAACACCATATGAAATCCAATAATTGCAAGCATGACCTACTAATTTGCTATCAGGCAATGTGAGAGAGTATCATCATGGCCTTGCAAAACCTATTAATATACGATAATTCTTTTAAAATACTATATGCATCTTACAACCAGAAACAAGCACAGTGCATTGTTGTCCTGGTTTCCCAGGAACAGACCCATGGGCCAGCCATGGCAGGCAGGCCGTGAGTAGTCCCGAGTTAGCTGGGAGATTCAGTCAGGGCAGCTGCCCCAAGCTGACTCACAGGTGTATCCCATGCCACTTAGATCATGGTCATAATAAAAGGAGGGAGTTCAGGGAAGGTGGAGAGTTCTTCCTGGGGCTTCTCTGTCTTGGTTTTCTGTTCCTGCTATTCCTAAGGATGAGGCTGAGTAGAACCTTGTATGCTCTATATTGGTGGTTGTATTAGTTCTGTTATTTCATTAAATCTGTTTCTACTTCAACCTATGGGGCTTCTCCCTTTTTTTCCCCGATTCCCCTTCTCAGCTGGGGAGGGGTCATCGGGTGGTAGAACAACTGCTACAGTTTAACCCCAGGTACAGGCTAAATGTAGACAACTGTTTTAAATGATTCTGTATCCTTCAGTGGGGTGAGCTCTTAGAAACATCAACTGAAAATTGGATGGGAAGAAATGTCAGTGTATATGCATGCCCCAGCAAGTGTAAACTCTTCTTGGAAAACAATGTGCTTCTCTTGTGAGGGGACTAGACAGTTCCCATGTAGGCTGTACCTACAGGCATTCCTCTGACTATATCCTTAGGCCAGTTTTAATATTTGTTTGTTTCAATGAAGTTTCACGTTTCAATACTGGCAATTTTAAATAGATAATCTGTAAAAGTGGAGCAAGGAAGTGAACAAAACAGGAAATCTTTTATTTGAGAAGCTTAGCCTGTGAATATGGCCTGTAACCAAGTAGCTGTGGAGTTGTTGGTGTTGTATAAAGAAGAATACAAACTCCTGGGCAGAATGTTGATGAAAAATTGCTGAGATGTCTTTATCAGCAAAGTACACATACAGGTAAAGTAATACAAAGAATATTACAAACTTCCAAGGCTCAGAGCACAAAAATAAAGGTTTGCCTTCAGGTGTTATGCAATTACCAGATATGGAATAAGAAACTCTCTGATGGGACTTGGTTAATACAGCAGCCTGAGGTCCATCTTGTTAATTCTACAGGATTTTTCTAACAAACTGTTAAGATTCTTGTATCCTCTTAGCCTTGATTACCTGTCCTGACTTCTGCTCTGTTAAATAAAATGGCATCCAGGAGTTAAAAAAATTGAAGGTGGTATTGTAGTCATACCTATGTCATACAATTTAACTTATTAAAAAACTTGGGCAAGACACCTAATTTTTTGTTTGTTTTAGAATAAAGAGCAAAACTATGAGTGCTATGTTGCTCAGAATGGAAAATTTATCTTATCAGTGCAGTAGTAAATAAAAATAAGGAAAATCAAACTATTTCACCTGCAGATAAATTTCAAGACTTATTTGTCCTTCTTCAATGAATGTCACCTTGTCTACTGAGGGCATTCAGGCTCATGTTTTGTACTAAATCCATTCCCTATATTAAGCCCAGTAACATGTAGGATAACATGGTACTAATTAAACTTCTGCTGATTTTTTTTTTTTTTTTTTTTTAATAGAATCTTTCAATTAAAGACCTTTCATGGAATCATGGAATATTCAGAGCTGGAAGGGACCTCCAGGGATCATCTAGTCCAACTCCCCTGCTTAAAAGCAGTATCCCCTAGAGCACATCACTCAGGACTGCATCCAGGTGAGTCTTGAAAATCTCCAGAGAAGGAGACTCCACAACCTCTCTGGGCAGCCTGTTCCAGTGCTCTGGCACCCTCACTGAAAAAAAAGTTCTTCCTCATATTTAAATGGAACCTCTTATGTTCCAGCTTGTGCCCGTTACCCCTCGTCCTGTCACTGGGAACCACTGAAAAAAGCCTGGCTCCATCCTCCCTCAACCCACCCTTTCGGTATTTGTACACATTAATTAAATCACCCCTTCAGTGTTAGTGTAGCAATCTTCTGTATTTCCAGTGTCCCCTAGTGAGCTGTTGCTAGAATCCAGAACAAGGGACTGAAGCTCTTGATCCACCTCTGTTATATGGTAAAATTACTGAATATTTATATGCCAGTATCTGCTCAAATACATATTTTTCCATTTACCTTCCAAATATTTGAAAAGCAACCAAGCTTAGGTTTGCAGGTAGGTGAATGTTCAAAGCCAGGGCCCTAAGAGTCCCAGGAAATCGTTCACTGACTTCACATGTCCTAATCCCCTGAGAAACACCTATCTGGAGCTTTTGGGATAGTGGATACAGGTGAAAGCACATATCACTAAGGTAATAAACATCTCTGTTCTAGTGAGAAATGTGGAATGGGCAAAATCTTAACTTTTTATATTTCTAAGTTTCCACAAAGTAAAAACATGGAAAGACTTAAGCTTTTGTTGTCAAATTCTGTACTGATATGCACAAACATGACTTTCATTGACCTTTTGAGGAAGGGTTATGGATTTCACTGAGCACAGCACAGAATAGCATAGACTTGGAGTAGGACAGTTAAATAACTAATAAGAACTTCAAGATATTTATTACCAAGTCAGAAGTACTTGATGGGCAAAAAATGGCCAGTTATCTCAACATTGGGTGTGGAACAGATAAAGACACAGTAAAAAATATAAATCATCAGGATCAACACAACATTACAAAGCCAAAGCAGTAGGAAAATTATGGAAAAAGGTCAACAAACCCAGAAATGTCAAGAAGGCAACAAAAGATGTGACAAAAAAGGGTTGAAGACTGCAAAGAAAATGTACGACATTTATAATTGTCAGGAACAAAAGGTCTGTGAGACACTCCTTAAGCCAAGGGGAACTTGTTCACGGATGTGCTAGATAGCGCTGGGAAACAGAGCAGTTTCTTCACCTCAGTATTCACCAGGAAGAAATGGGAAAAACCTGCCAGAATCCAAAAGACATTTTTATAAAGCAAAAAAATGGAAAATTCCTGAAAACTAAGTCTGCCCACTGCAGCTGACAGAATAGTATAATGGCTCAGCAGAGTGGTCTCAGGACAGGAGGCATCCTCCCTCACTCTCTCAAAAAGGTAAAGATGGCAAGTGGTGACAGGAGGACTGGAAAGAGCCAAGTGCAGTATCCATATTGTCCCAGCACAGTATGGGTCATACCCAAAAAGCAGCACTCTCTTCTGTGTCTCCATGCAGGGTGTGTATGCACTTTGATTTTATTTATATTTTTATGTGTGTGAAAAGCCTTTGGATTTAACTTTAATTGAAGTCCTTCTTCTGCTTGCTTTCCTTATGGTCTTCTCTTTGGTTAGGATGTTTGTTTGCTCTTACTGAGGCAGCACAGTGCACTCAGAAAATGTTGGATTTTACACTCAGGACCAGCATCCCCATTTGTCCAGGCTCCGTACTTACCCAAAAGCTCTGGGACTCAGAAGGTCATGTTACATTAATAAATAAAGATGTGCATGATTAACTTGTGCATCTGATGGGAGAAAATAAGGTGACACTTGAGGCTGCAAAGCTCATAGTCACAAACTGAACAAGGTTAATGAAATTGCACAGGGCAAGAGAGTTTATTACTGCTGCTGCTCATGGACCATCATCCATGAAGAACGTGATAACAGAATACTCTATTTAACCATGGAATAGGTATGGTTCAAGAGTGCAAAAAGGGTACCTTTTCTGCTTGTATGACAACCCTGATTTGGAGAAAGCACTGGCAGGCATCAACACAGAGGCAAATTAAGAAAGAAGAGGATGCTGCAATCAATAGCCCTTTCTTGCAGGCAGGAGGTAAAGCAAAGGTATTAAAGCTTCCATTCGCATGACTCGTGGTACGTGCTTCTGGTCACTGGATATCCTCTCCCTGACCAAATCTTAAGTCTGCTAAAAATGTAAGCTACTTCATTGCGTTACTTACCAAAAATGTCCACTTTCCTTCATAACTGAGCTGGTCTAACTTCAGTTTCTGATTATTAACTCTTTGGTTAGAGGGTCAGTCTCAAAGGAAAAGGGCCAGATGGACTTCTCCTGCTTTGTGAACGTCTTTTCCCTGGAAATTAGATCAAGATCCTTCAACTTTTGTAATTTAAATTGCTGCTCTTTGACACTTGTTTGGCAACTGAGAAGAGCAGGATTCAAAACAGCATCTTAGAGGTGAAAGGCTACATATCCTGTTAGTGGGAAAACTTTCATCTACAGACGCAATGGTATTTGTCAAGAGGCTAGAGAAGATTTGACATCAGGAAAAGCCTTTGTGAAATCCACTATAGTAACAGAAATGTATTCGGCTTGATTTAAAGCATTCTTTTTACGATGAAATCTAAAAAAGGAGCAAGACTGGGTTGTAACTTAAATGCAGGAACTGTGACAAATAATTTATATGAGGAAATGGAGGTGCCACAGGGATTGGGTTCCAAGGCAAACTTGTCTCGTGAAAAGGATATGAAGTTAAGTAATGGACAAATAAACCAGGGAACTTTTGGTGTGTTTTTAATATTGCCTTAAAAAAAAAAAATAAAATAAATAGCAGAAGTACAGGACTGCCTGATAGTCAAGAAAGGCTTGCTTGTGATTAATATACTGAAGAAACTGCTGAACAGTTTATTCCTGTGAAAGTACTACCTTGATGTGGGAAAAAAAGTGGATTATTGATTACCTTGCCTGTGAATCAAACCTGCAGGAATACAGGAATGAAAATCAAATATAGCTGATGCTGCTTGACTTGGGACATTTTCTGAATTTTTTGCTCTTGGAACAATTCCCTTTTAATAAAGAGTTACTGGTTTTGTTCTGTTTGTTTTCTCCCTTGCTCTGCTTTCCTCCTGTAGAACAATAAGCATGCAGCTAAATTGCAGTCTGGTCAGGATTTCTCTCAAGAAGGCTGAGCTGCTGCAGCTTAAACGCTGAAGAGCTGGAGAAGAGAAACAAACTGCATCCTTCCCAGTGCTACTTGGTTGGTACCAAACAACTTTGCAGTCATTTTGCCACCCTTTCTACTAGGCTCCAGCAGTAGCTGGAATGTTGTATGTGCACAAGAGGAGGTCAGGCAGTTTGCTGAGCTTTGCTTTTTTGGCTCTTAAATCACAGCCTTCCTGTTCCACTGAACTGAGATGGCCAGGAGTTCCTGAAGCAATTTTCCAAATAAAGGACTTTTTCTGTAATCCAAATATACTGCAAGAATATTTCAGCAGTAGATGTTTCCTGTAGTGTGGTAATTCAGATTAACATGCTGAGAGAGATCTGCAAATAAGCAGAGGCTGGGTAGAGACAGACTGCACCACTGTGTCCCATGAGGTGACTCAGAAGCACTAATATAGCGGTCACAGTCTCTGGTAAAGCTGCTCACTGAAGTCAAATGCTTGCCCTGAATCAACCAGGGCTAGGATTTGAAGGAGAGATCTTTTGCGGTTTATTTTCTTTCTTTTCTCATGTAAACGCCCTAATTATTTTGAGGCAATTCTTTTGCTCTTTTCACCAAAAATAATCTCATCTTCCATTTTTTAAAAAAAAAAAAAAAAGTAAGTTTGTCCCTGTATGGAAAAGGAAAACTTCTACAAGATCAGAAGTTTCATATTGTTTTACTAAGCCCTAGTGCTAGCAGGGTTACAGATGTAGCACAGAAGGAGATCACTGTGTCTTTAAGTTTGTGCCTGAATCGTCATCCCAAGAGATAGTTCAGTTAATTTCTTAATTGTAGGTATTTTTAAATGCAGTAGTAACACCATCAGAATATCAAGAACTGCCTTTACCTTGCTCCCCTCTTTGGCCATTTTCCCTAGGGATGGCCTTACCATATGTAGCATATCCTGAAAAAAGGAGCTGAACATGGAAACCTCCATGCATTTGACAGCTTGTATGTGGGACAGCATTGCTGGAGGAACATGGCATCAGATCATCCCTCTGCAGGTTTTGGAGATGCTTTCAATGAGAAAGTCCCCAAGCATTACCTTCTCCCTGTTTTGTAGTTCTGAAAACGCAAAGCCTTTGGAGCAATTTGCCTTCCTCACATCTTCCTGAAGTTTGAGAAGCATTTACTCTTTAGCAACTTCCCAGACCAGGATCTGTACAATTGAAGCTCCTCAGGGTTTCCCTCCCACCTACCAACACCATCAGCAGCTTAACTGCAGGTCTACCCTGCAGATACCCAGGTGCGCTAGCAGAGATGGGTGCATGCACCCGGGTGGAAAAAGGAGCCGTGGAAACCCTTCTTCTCCCAATAACGCCTTTTTGCTACCACCTAGTGGACGTAAGGAGGTGTGATAAAACAGACTTGTAGAGAGGTGGGTGTCAGTAACAGAGAAAGAATGTGGAGAACTCTGTACAGAAATTTGCTTTGCTGTTCCTGGGCCTGACCCTGCTGCTCTTAGTGTTGGTCCATGGTGCAGCACAGGAAGGCCAAGGCAGAGCTGTGGCATGCTCTTAGCTGAGATCTGCCTGCCACGATACTACAGCTCCTTCATCTGGTGCTCCGAGGTGTCTGATGCTTGCTTGTGCTTGGCTGCTCAGGGGTGATGCATCCTGTAAAACTGCCTGAGATCCCAGAGGGTTTCCAATACTGTTTATATTCAAGGAAAGACCACAGCTGTCTTCTGACCCTGCATTAGGTTTCATCAAAAGATCAGAGGAAGCTTTGCTTAATGTCCTGGATCATGACATGAGAGCCACATTTCAGATGTCAGTCAGCAATAGCAAAACACCGTAGCAACTTGTCTGATGGCCACATCAAGACAAGAACCTTGATTTATATGCTGCGAAAGGTGATCCTTGGCATAAAGAGATTGCCACCTATCAAATGGAGAGAATATTTTTGTCTGAAAATACACCAAAAAACTGTAAGTGCAATTAAGCATTAAGAGAAACAGTTATAATGAAGCATCTAAGCACTGTTAGATGGAAGAGGCCTTGGAAGCCTTATGGCCCTGCCAAGTGTTGAGGAAGAGATGGGAAGACTAAGGCTGTGACCTGTGAACATGGATTTCATTTTTCTGCAGTCAGCCAAGACTGGAGAACATGAAAACAAGAAACAAAAGGAGAGGGCATCAGCTCATGTGTGAAGTGAGGCTGAAGTAGTATATGGCAACTAAAGACAGACCCAAATTGGGATCGGTCTGGAGATATGGTACAAGTTCTTTTGGCTCTATAGCCTGCAGCTAATGATGCATAGTAAATACAATAGTAGAGCAGATGCCATTTTGTTCAGTTTCTGAGGATGTTTTTTTTTTTCCCCAGAGATGAACATAGACACTGATCTGAACCAACTGTGTGAGTCTTAGCATTAGGCCTGTATCTTCCATAAGGAATATCAGGCCAGATATTTGTAATGTATGTATATGCAGCTCCAGTGATTTCTATGTGCCAGCTGATGCTCCCTGTGAACCTGGTCAGTTCTGTCCTGTCGATTCTTACTGGTTTTGCTGTTTCACTGCAAGCTAACAAATCTAGGCAAGAACAACATGCAGCAAAAGCAATGCTGGGATAATTATGTGTTTGTTCTCTCTTAGTAAAAATTCTGTTATTTCATGTATAAGATCAGTATTTACTTTGCACTTCTCTACGTAAAATCACTTTTGTTCAACACTGTGAATGAGTACTGATACTCACTGTTTTAAAACCAATACGAGCAGAAGAGCTTCTTTTACTGGAAGAATCTTTACTGGTGCTTCAATTTAAAATGTTGATACTGAACATTAAAAAAAAAAAAAACAAAAAACGTGGACAGAATACCAAATTTCCTCTGGAAAGAAAAAGCGATAGTTGGAAAACCTGAAATTGAACTCTGAATTCCATTTAATGAAACAGGCATTAAATATACAGGAAGACTTGATCCATTTTTGGCTCAATACACCACATGAAGTTTCTAAAGACAAAGATTTTCTTGGTATTGGTCCAGAGCTCCCTTTTCGGTATCCCACGGTCTGGAGACACAGATGCTTTTGTGTAAATCACAATAATATAAATCAAATATATTTCACTCTGTTCATGCATGTGAGCGAATTAAAAAGAAACTGAGATCTCTCCAATCAGTTCTACAGAAAAAAAAGTTCACATCCATAAATGCATAATTAAAAGGCCTCTGAAGATGCAATTTTACTTGTATTTTATAACTTATTTACTCCAGAACCACAAACATATGTCTATCCCAGAAGGGAAATAGGAATTGGAGAAAGAGGGAGTGTATATTCATCTAATGTAATGTAAATTGTACTTCAGTCCCTAATCCTGGAATTAAATCCCTTCAGGCCTCTGTAGTCAATCCACAAATATGTCTTTGGGAGACCAGAGTCAGAATTGGCTGTGTCTGCAGCAGAGAAAAGCAAGATGTAGTCTAAACTTCTATTGTGCAGCTCTCCAGTGTTAGCTGTATGAATTACAGAAGTGAAGATCAAAGTTGTCTAGCTTGTCAGTCAGAGTGGGTTTTATAAAACATGTTTGCATGTGATAAAAGCACACTTATTGAAAGAGAAGTTGTATTTTGCAAGGTGAATCTTATCTCATGTAAGCAGATGGCATAGATTCAAAATTTCAGTTCTATTTAGATCCCAAACGATAAACTAATCTGGACTGTGGAATATCACAGTCATTTACAAAGCAATAAAATAGAAATAAATCACAAAGCAGTCACAGTCTTTCTAACATGAATTATAAACTATTAACCAAATATTCTGGCTACTTTTTTCCAGGCAAGATGAAACTACTGAAATCTTTAAGGTAATCACCTAAAATGACAGCAGAGGGTGCTATCATTTCTCCCTCCGTTCATGGTGTCATAACTGAATCTGTGTTTCTCTTACCCCTTGTGTTGTTACTCTCAGGAATCTTGGAAAAAACAAATTCTGAAATTCAGTGGAAGTTCCTCTGACGGGAGTTAGAGACCACCGATGGCAGAAGAAAATATACACCGGTATGTATTTAAGGCCAGAACTCCTAAATGTCAAGGTTCTGCAACAAGCAATTTGATTTTACAAAACTAAAATGTAGAGAATTTTGCTGTTCTCTGGTTAAATTTCTCTCTTCTCTAGAAATATAAATGACAGACCTTTCCACCTGTAAATATTTCTCCCTCGTATCTGCTGCAGACTGTTGTCCTTACTGAACTGCTCAAACAGAAATGATAGGATAATGCTGCTAAACATTTGCAATGTCCTGCCTGTGAAAGCCACTTAGTTATCCTTTGGAAGAACTGACAAAAGAATGCATTGCATCCTTTGCTGCTCTGTGAGACAACCAACCAACCTAGAAACAGTCCTCAGACTTTTCTGCCATCTGAAATCTCTACTTAACCAGTACATAGGAAGCATTGTTTCCTTGGATCTGGGCTTTTCCCGTCTTCCTTTTGAAGCTTGATTGCTCAAAGTGTGGCCTGTTAGGTTCCAGTCAAGCAAAGTGCTTAAACTCTAGCCCAGTTTGGCTGAAGTGAACAGATAGCCCAGGCGTGAGGTTATATGCTGAACTTGTGGCCAAAGGGGCAAGGCTGAGTGTCCTTCAGGATATGCGCCAAAATGCCAAACACAGCCCATAGTTTCTAAACCCACTAGAAGCAGGATGAGCATTAGTCATTCTCTTATGGTCCTAGAACCAGCCAGACTCAGTTTTGAACTTTACTTGCCCTAAATAAGTAGGACATAAGTATGCATAAGGCAGAAAGCTTGTGGGGAATACTTACAGTATAATAAATGGCATAAATTGTCTGGATCTGTCCAGGTGAAAAAAAAAGGTCTCATCAAGCAGACAGTGAGGAACGAGCTCAGTTTTGTTCATGGTGAGATGTAATTCCAACCCCGGTGTATTCCTGGCAAAGTTCCCACTAACTTCAGTGGGATCAGGATTTCACCTTCCAGGGTCTCATCGACTCCAGAAGCTGAGGGTCTGTCTTACTGTCTCCATTTCTTTCAGGCCCACTGGAGTGTCTCTGTTCTCACCTGTGCTGTTCTCACATGCATTCCCTTGTTCTTCCCTCCTACCTGTATATTCATCTAGTCCCACCTTACTGGGCTTTACACCTAAGATTTTGTGTCTTGACAACTAAGCAGAGGAGTCTGCTGCTGAATCTCTGTTAGATGTGGTGCTTGCTGTGGGTCTGCAAAGAACTGTGTTGCTCCTGGGCTCACAGTCAGCCCCAAGCCATGGAAAAAACTTGAAGAGAAAGTGGTAACTGGCAGAACACTGAGGATTTTCCATTTTTTGAGGATGTTGAAGGTAGGCCACTGCATTATATACTGGATTTTGGAGTACTGAATAGATTTTTCACAGAATCACAGAATGTTAGGGATTGGAAGGGACCTTAAAAGATCATCTAGTCCAACCCCCCTGCCAGAGCAGGAATACCTAGATCAGGTCACACAGGAACATGTCCAGGCGGGTTTTGAATGTCTCCAGAGAAGGAGACTCCACAACCTCTCTGGGCAGCCTGTTCCAGTGTTCTGTCACCCTCACTGTGAAGAAATTCTTCCTCACATTTATGTGGAACCTCCTATGTTCCAGCTTACACCCATTGCCCCTTGTCCTATCATTGGATGTCACTGAGAAGAGCCTGGCTCCATCCTCATGACACGCACCCTTTTTTTTTCTATTTATTTTATTTTTATTTTTTTTATTTTTTGCAATTCAGGGTTGGCAGTGTGCTTAATTCAAAGAGTTATTAATCTGTTTCAATAGGCAAAGTTGCCTTTTACTAGCTTTCCACGGTTAGTAAAGGCTGGTTTTCTGTGAGTCTTTTATGGATTTAAGAGAGTTACTTAGATCTTGCTTGTCCTTTCCCATTTTGCCTCACAGGCTTTCCTTCCAGATCTTCATTCCACTTATTACAAGAAACACTGTCATGAAAAATACTGTCTGTGAATTGTACCCTATTAAATTTAACCTACAAAGCAAGGAACTCAAATTTCTAAGAGCACTGTACCACTATTGCACCTTTTACTCTGGTTGTATCCATTTGGGTTCCTGTGTTTTCTTTACAATCATGAAGATAAGTCTGTTGGTATTTTCTTAATGAATTAAAAATCAACTTTTGGGCAGTAAGATCCAAAATAGCATGTAATTACCCACAGTGGGGCTGCAACTTCAATTAGGCCCTTATACACAGACCAATTGGACTCTGGACTCTGACTTGATCCAAAATGACAGTTATGAGATGCCAGATGAATCCACCTAAACATGGGTGAGGGACTTGAAGAGAACTTAGATTGCATGGCTGAAATCCAAGATAGCCATGTACAAAATCTTTGCCCTGTGATAAGACAGGCTTTGTCCAGAAAGCTTTCTTGGGTGTTCCTGTGTGTCTACAGAAGTGCTGTCAACTGAGCAGAGCCTCCTCATGTTCTATTTTCTATAAATTTAATTTGGGATTCTGAAACTACTCATCCCTAGGGGGGTGGTATGTCACTCTGGTACATGGTTGAGATATCTGACAGCTCTGGATTCAGCATAGAGCATTAAAATTAATCACCACTTCCATTAGAAAATGAATGAGTACTTGGGGAACTTTGTACTGATGGTGATGCCTACATTTTGTACAACGGTGTGACAGCTGGAGTATCTCCCCACTGAACATGAGGCTTTTCACAGCTGATTCTGATGATGCACCAGCCTTGACTCATTGCACTGGTGGGATACAAGGCTTCCTGCTCCTGCCTTCCTCCCAGGGTCACAAGCCCATAAAAATCCCTTTTGTAATGGCAGATGAATTTAGGGATTAAGTTCATTACTGGTGTACCCATCTTTTCTTTGTGTACACCACCCACTAACTTTCACTGGTAGACCCCAACACAGCTTAGAGCTCAAAGCTTCTGTTGCAATGACAGTCAGTTATTTGAACTACTCTGTAGCATAGTTTGGAAAGATGTAGTTAGTATGTCATGTGTTTAAACAGCATTTTGGAAAAGTGTTTTCCTAGGTCGTGCTGAAAGGCTAAATTCCTCTTGGTGGATTGGCTAGTTTATTCCTATCTTTGTAAAGACTAGGGAAGGCCTTACCCCTAACCTTTTGTCATCTGTTAGCTGTGATCTGACTGAGCATTTTCACTTCTGGTGGCAACCATCACAAATATTCCAAAATCCAGTCTAGGTGTTGGGGCTAAGAGGAGACGATGATGACGAGAAATTGGCTAAAAGAGTAAATTGATAGTATTTCCATACAAACTGACAGTTTGTCAGAAGTAATAGTTTGGACTTTTGTCCTGTGGATTACCTGGAGATATATGTATGCAACTACTTTATTTTAGGCAAGCTCATTTCTTTCATGTAGAGCCAAGAAGCAAAAGGAGTGCCATGATGTCTCCCTCCTTCATCTTGTGTTCTGCTAAATAACTTGTGGGAACTAATAAATAGCATTAAGCCCTAATGCCTGATATATCAATCTCATGGGTGCAGATGCAGTCTCACCCACGTTTAGGTTGTTTCCAGCCAAATTATATTTATCAGCAAGAGCCTGAGGCTCCCACCAGCTGGTTGGAATGCACATTGTCAAGTGTGATGACAGCTCTATGCTTTTGGATGATGCTTTGCCCTGTCACATAGGGCAGAGATGTGAAGGCATGAGACAAGGTTGTTGCAAAGCCTTTCTGGGCATTCTGCTCCTCTAAAAATTAAACCTGTCAGTGCTCTGCTGCCCTTTGCATTTTTTGTGGAAGTGGATGTATAAAACCGTCAGTCAACTTGAACACCAAAGTTTCCAATGTTCTCTTACCAAAAGGCTTCTGAAGACTGAGTGTGTATGTCTGTAAAGGTGTAATGTATTCCTCTTTTTAATCCCTCACTCTTTATTCACCTTCTGGTGTATAGCATTTTCTATATTTTAAACTCCAATGGATTTGAAGGAAATAGGTGTGGAACCAGAACTCGGATCTAGAATTGGTTTTAAGATGTTCTCTGACATTCTCTTTACTTCATTTCCCTGTGACATGGGTGAAATGCTACTACAGCATCTAGTTAGCGACTGTTGTGGTTAAGTGCTATGCAAACCCAGAATAAAAAATATTCACTCCAAGAAGTCTTATGTATTTCCAACTTCACAAAAGTGCTTTGATAGTTAATTTACAAAACATTTTTAAAAAAAAAAAGAAAAGCTTTGAGAAAAGTGGATTAGTTAAACCCAACACAACAATGTTGACAGATAGGAAAGACAAATTGTGCTTCCTTTCAAGTAAGTCACAGTGAATTTCAGGCAGCAGCTGCATTTTTTCCCACTCTATGATAAAAAATCAAAAGGCAGTGTTCTGGTCTTTTGAAGTTTTAGAACAATTTTCAGAACTTTGTCTTTTGAATCATATCAAAGTTATGAATATGGCAAAACAATTCCAGCTAGAATGCTCATTGAGTGTTATTTTCTAAATGTAATAAAATAGCTTATCTCCCTTTTCTGTTACAACAATTTCACTAAGTATCTGACATCTACAGCTGACATTGTACTCACAAGGGATATTTACTGTGTTCTTTTCTTCAAATGGAAGTTTCCATGAAATGATAAGAAACATTTCACAGAGTTGTGATGGAAACATTAATTCTGCTTTGCTCATTTTAAAAATATGTTTAAATATAGACCATTTCATCATATAAAGCTGTAACATGAGTGCTAATATCTCAGCACCTTTTAGCATGCACTGCTGAATACACATTTTGAAACCACACAGATGTGAAAATCTGCAATTTAGAACCTCGACTACTTCAATAAAAAGACAGACACGAATTTCCTTTATGTCAAAAGACAAAGTAGCCTGATGCTGCTATTTTAGGAAGGAAAATTAATGACTATTTTTTACAAAGGAAGCAGCTCTTCTCTGCAGTTTAGAACTGATTAGGAAATGAATATGCAGAAAGCTCTGTATGGAATTAGACAAGTACGAGTCTGTGCGCTTCAATCTATTTTATACATGTTCTCCAAGACCTCAACAACTAAAGCTAATGCTCCCTCAGCTGCATTGAATTAATTAAGCTAGGCTGTTACATTAATAATGGGTTGCCCTTCTGTCTGCATTTATGGGACTTAGCAAGTCAGTGTGTATGTGTGGATGCTTATCTCATGAAGGAGAAAGCTCCCGTCAATGAATTAGATTAATCCATCAAGACAATTAATGTGACTTGATTTCCATTGATGTATCTGAAAAAGCTGGCATGCACGAACAAATATCTGTACCTGTAAGAAGGAAGCAACACTTCAAACCACTGAGAAAGGCCATGAGCCTGTACTATTGAATAAAGAGGTCATTGATGCCAAGATGTGTCAGTGACAGCCATGAAATAGCTATTTGAATGCACAGCAGCAAATAAAACCGGTAATTTTTGATTTAAATCAGATAGCATGTGAATCACTGGTTGCAGCTTGCAAAGGTGGCATTATGCTCAGGTGTAACTGTTAGTTTAACTAATTATGCATACAGAATATGTGGAATAACCCAGCACTTGTTGGAGGCGCTGTTTCCATGAACAATAGTACAAGAGGAAGGAAGAAAAAAAATCAAAATAATGTCCTGTGCAAGCTATCTTAAACCATTTTTGACTGTTATTTCAAAATCAAATTTCCACAAAGAGAAAAATGTCATTCATTGTGGTACTTTTTGCAAAGTCAGAAGGTTAAAAGAAAGTTATTTTGTAACCAAGCATAAAATAGGCATTTGAAAAATGATTTAGCTGGAAAAAACACAATTTTTACCACACTAAGATAACTTAAGAACACCCAAATTGATTTTTATTAGGCTTCTCATATTCACTTCTGAGCTGACACATGCATGAGATATTCAGCCCTAAAGGTCACTTCTGAGAAAGCTATAAGTAACTGGAAACAGCACTGCAGGATGAAATGATGTCTCATTGCTAACTGGTAGTGCTGGAGAGTGATAAATATTTTACTCCTGAGGCTAAGCACCAGCTCCTGTAAGTAAATTTCTGGTTTTGGTTGCAATCTTAGCTGAAAGATGATGTGACAGAGCTGGTCTTCCCGATTCTAATGTTTTGTTTAAAGAGCAGGAGGGACAGTCCGGCTGGGTTTTTGCAGCCCCCCACGCCAAGGGATGCTGGTGAGGCCTGTGGGGGCTGCGCAGGACAGAGCCCACCCCGGGGCTGCTACGCAGCCAGCAGCCGGTGCCACAGGGAGAGCCCCAGCTCCTCAAACCCCACCAGGATCGACAGCCCCCTGGGGCGGGCCATGAGCAGGGCTGCTGGCCACGGCCAGCACGGGTGTCCTCCTCTGCCACGCCACCCCTTCCCGGGCCAGTGGGCCCTTTTCCCAAATGGCCGCCCGAGCGCCCAGTGCAAACGCTGCCAGCCACCCCGACCCCTAACACCTCATACACTCGCTCCAGGCTTTGCTCACCCCATGATTTATTTTTTTCCTAATCCTTTTCTTTTTGGTGTTATTAGTTATTAAGGTCTGTATATAAAAAAAAAAAACCCAAAACCAAACAAAACAAAAGGAAGAGGCCTTTGCTGTTTTTCAGCTTTTCTCCAGAGCTCAGTGGCGGGCTCTGCTACCCATCTGGGGGCAGCTGTTTGTTTGTCTGCGGCTCCCTACGGGGGAACAGACCTACACGAGCCTCCTCAGTTTTGGGTTTAGGCAGCTCGGGACCCCCACTCCCCTTTTCACCCCGGCCCGTTGCCCCGTCGGGCCGGCCCGCAGGGCGGCGCGCAATGCCCGGCGGACGCTTCCCCCCCGGGGCGGGGCGCTCCTCTGCCCCGCCCCCTCGCCACGCAGCCCCAGGCAGGGCGCGGCCATGTCGGCCGCGGTGGAGCGGCGGCTGGCTGAGTTCCGGGAGGCCCGCGGCAGTGCCGCTGCTCCCCCGCGCTCCGCGGAGCCACCGGGAAAGGCCGCGGCTCCAGAGGCCGCCGAAGGACACAGAGCCGCCGCGGCGGGCCTGGGCGGCGGCGCTGCTGAGGTGAGCGCCGTGCGGGGCGGGGGCGTGTGGCGGCGGGTCAGTGCCTGACGCCGCCTCTCACTTCTGCCTCCACAGGCCCGTCCTGGCGAGGCGGCGGCGGCTCCGGCTCCAGCTCCGGCGTGGGCGCGTCCGCTGCTGCTGAAGGTGCTGCTGTGGGCGGTGCTGCTGGCGCTGTTCGTGGAGCTGGAGCTGGGGCTGCCCTACTTCGTCCTCTCCCTGCTCTACTGGATGTACGCCGGCACCCGCGGCCCAGCCGAGCGGCGGCGGGGCGAGCTCAGCGCCTACTCCGTCTTTAACCCCGGCTGCACCGCCATCGCCGGGACGCTGACGGCCGAGCAGCTGGAGCGGGAGCTGCATTACCGGCCCGCCGCCGGGAGATAGCGACCGGCCCGTGGGAGGAGGAGAAGGGGACGTTTCTACGCAAAACGCGGCTGGCTCCTTCCTGCCGGCCCGGTCCCCCAGGCGCAGCCCGGTCCCGAACAAAGCCGTAGCAAACCGTGTGCTCTGGTGTCGTTTCCCGGGGCGGCAGCGGCAGGCACGGCCTTCTCGCAGCTGTGAGTTTCGGCCCTTGCTGACCTTGGCCACTGGCAGCTGAAAGGCTGGTGTCTGAGGACACCTTTAGGAGAAAGGCTAACTGCTTTTCTCCCCAGCACTGGCTAGGATCCCGCTTCTGGTGAAAGGACCTGAAGCACTGTGGCCTCTGTACCTGAAACAGGCTGCTGCTTCTGCCGGCACTCCTGCGTTTCAGCTGACATACACATCTGGTGTTAATGCAAGTCTCCTGTTTGCTTCAGAGTACAGCTTTCATCATTTGTAATGTAAGCAAAAAAGATTTACTGTTGTTATTCCTGACAGATAATACGTGTTTTTCTTTTAAACATAATTTTTGGGAAAAAAAAATAAAAGATTAGGATGAGCATGCAGCAGACATGGAAATGCAGGAGGCCCTCAGACAGAAGGGGATTTTCCCTGCCATTAGATTCAGTCCTTTTACCACAGCACAGCTGATGCCTCTCACCCTCATCCCACAGTGTCAGGTGTAATTCTTGTATGATCCTCTGGTATTTTTAATATATAGATCATGGCATTAAAACAAATCACAGAATCACAGAATGTTTGGGGTTGGAAGGGTCCTCAAAGATTCCAACCCCCCCTGCCATGGGCAGGGATACCTCCTACTAGACCAGGTTGCTCAAAGCCCCACTGAGCCTAGCCTTGAACACTTTATTAAGTCATAGTGAAGAGCAGCTGGTAGAGCTTATGCTTATGAGGACTGAGCTGAGAAGGGAGGTCACCAGTTGGTCTCTCAAGTCCTGTTTCATTATGCCTTTTCCAATTTAAGTTACACACAGTGTTCAAGCTTGACTTGCACCATGTTCCATGCTTGGTTAGGGAAACAAAAGGAAGTAGTTTTATTGAATTTAATTGGATCAGAAAGAGAATACTAGATTAAAGCACAAGTAATAAGTTTAACACTGCTAAGCATCTCTCAGTAGCTCTCCACAGCGCTCTCTTAGCTTCTAGTAGGGGTCCCTTGTATAAATTCAAAATGCTGCTATTTAAAACCAAGCACAGGATTTTTGGATTTGCACATATTCCACCATTCTCTGGTAAAAATGCCTCCAAGTTCTCAGTGATTTGTTCTGACACTATACAGATAACATGCACCATTTTGGTTTTGATTAACATAGCCTCTGCAGGTTCAAAGGCCTTTTTGTAGTGAGCACAGAGTTGCAAATATAAATCTTTGTTTCCTTAGAAGGACCATGAACTGTGACTCTTTCCATTCTTAGAAAGTGTTCCTCTAATTACAGAGTAAGAAGTACTCAGGTGATACTTAAATACACCAGTGACAGAATTTTGTGACTTGAAGCTTTATTCACAAGGATAAAAATAAACGTAAATGTAATGTTTATGGGGAGTTGACAGTCTGACATTTTGTACAGTTAGATTCTGTGGGTGTTTTTTAAAACAAGAAAATACATGCAAATAAATATTAAATATAAGATAACATCCATGAAATTATAAAACTTTATAGCAGCAATGCTGGAAATAAAGTTTTTGTTTGCCATAAACTCTTGTTTCATTATGTCCAGGTGAATTTATAGACTCTTTTGTTTAATGCTTCATGAAACAAGTTACTACAATAAGTGAGCATGAAGCTGAAAGGCACAAGAAATAAAAATTCACACGATTCATCTGTTCCAGTGCTTGGTGTTGCTTTGCTTATTTCATGCTACTCAAATAAGTGCACATTATAAATTTTGAACTAGAGATGGCATGAATAACAACAAAGGCTTGTAAAAGGTTTTACTGAAGTAGATAAAGTATGATGGAGAAATTGGTGTTCAGGCTTTGCTGAAAGTATTTCTCAAAATATATGATTACTGTAATTCTGCTTTGGTGGCAATTACTTTCACTGAGTTGTTCCCTCAGTACTTAGAGGGGATTTAAAAAGGTTTGAAGAAGTGAGAGCTTAATCAGAGAGGAAAAAAAATAAATTCTACCACAACCCTCTGCTTGGCTAAGATCTCACTTTGTCATCTTAATTTTCTCCTGGATTCTAACAAGGCAGAAGCTACCAAGGTAAGTTTGACATCTCGTGCTGGAGCTACTCTTGTGGCCGCAAAGCCCTCAGTTCTTCAAGTGACCAGGAGGGACAAGAAGAGCCTAGTAACCCAAAAGCGTGTCAAACTGTTGAAAGAATCATGACAGCAACTAAGTCCAGGTTTGTCATCACACATGTACTTTCTATTCCTATGTCTGTCCTCCTTCATTTGTTATGTATACATTTTCCAGCATAATAGTGAGTTAAAACACCTCTGTAACTTCCTATTGTCATAGCAAAACTATCATCTTTGCTAAGAGCTGCACAAGTAGCCAAAACCCATTTTTCCAAGTTTGCACACAACTAAGCAGGGCCCTGGAAAACTAGTACCCACTGTTGAACATTCATGAGTGAAATTTCCCTCCAGTGTGCATTATCATACAGCTGTAAATTTCTTCTGTCATCGTGCTACCTTTTCACCTACCCGTGACTAACTTGATCAGTCTTTTCCTATTCAAAGTGCTTCAGGGTAGATGTCAGATAGAAATATCAAGCATACTCTCTACATACAGGAAGCTAACTAAATTAATCGCAGGACGTCAGTTAACATACACATGTAGTAGGCAGGTATTGTGTTGGTCGCACAACATAGAAGTTATTAAATTTACAGAAGAACCTGAGGTGCTTCGTTCCATGGTCAGCTCTGAAACCAATATTAGGCCTGGAAGTGGCCCGCGTAGAAGCCAGCACGCTAAATGTACATAAGCCAGCCTGAGAACTGTGGTGGATTTCTACAAACATGTTTGACTTCGCCCACCCAGGAGCTCAGTTACAAGCATTATAGCAGAAGAAGGCAACCCATCCTCTCCAATTCAACTCTAACCTGATGATTGCAAAACTAATCCACCCTGTTGGCAATTTGGTTTCTAATACAATGATTAAATAATCCCATGCAAAGCAATCTAGCTGCAGGTAGGAAGGACAATGAATTACATCCCAGAATATCCAGTTCACTTTTTTGGCAATGGGGGCTGTGAACGCAAGTGCAAAGAGAGACTTGAAAATAGTTTTTCTTTTAATCTCTGCAGAGTAGTTTTATCTGCTATGCCATGGAAGTTACTTGTTACAAGAACTCTATGGACAGGGATATTCTCAGAGCTAGTCTTTGGCACCTTGCCTCTTTTTTTTTGTAAGGGGGCCTGAATAACAGCTGAGTAAAGATATGTAAAGCTTATTATTAAGTGATGCAAGGGATCACATCCTGCTTGTAAAGGTACCTGTACCTCTGTTTTTTCCCCAGCAACTCTTGTAAACATCGGGGAAGGTCACATAACGAGTGGCGTAGATGCATTCACTGCAAGAGCCCTCACAGTTTTAAACACACAAACCGAAGCCCGTTGGGGGAGAGGAGGCGGAGGAGGGGGGCAGCAGCAGCCCGGGGGTGGCGGGGGGAGCCGGGAGCTGTCCGCCGTGCTGAACCCGCGTCCCCCGCGACCGCTGCCAGTGCGGCCCCGTGCGGGTGTCTCCTCTGGAGACAATGTACAGGGCTGGAGAAGAAACAAAAGTGTGCCCACGCTGCCAACTACCGACTCATTTCCAAGTAGGTGAAGTCTGCTAAGACCGGCAGTGGCCACAAGCTGACTGCTGTGTGTTTGCACCCACAAGCAGCACAGCATAGTGCAGAAAGAAAATGTCCTCTCAAAGCACAACTCACTACCCTGTCCCTCTTAACATCTCTGTACCGACTGGAGAGGCAGAGTACCATATAAAAACAGGACTGTGCATTCAGGGCATGTTTGCATCCATGTCGATAGAGGTAACATGCACCTATTAATAGCAGAAGAGGCCCCTACTAGATACTGGGTTTGGTTTATTTTATTTTTTTTTTTTCAAGTAAAGCTTAAAAAGAGCATTCAGAAATGTACACCACACTACCTGCTGTACTGATAGATCTCCAGGATGCTGTTCTTCACCTTCCCAGAAAACAAGTAAGCAAGCATATTTTCAACTTTACCTTTGGGAAATTCTTACTACAAAACTGATTCTTCCCTAAAACACAAGTTGTGTCCCCCTAAGTTATGTGTTTTTTCCTAAAACTGGTGGTAGAACCTTACCCTATGCCTGTAAAAGCCTAAATGTATTTTTTGGCAATAATCATATTTCTGTATCCCTGTAATCTAATCAGTCGATCACTCAGCTTGCCCACTCAACAGTAATAAGCCATTGACCCTGTGGTTTCAGACTGGATCAATGCTATGCTGAAGTTTTGGGCACCTGGAGGCCTTATGTGCAAATAGGAAGAAACTCTTTTAACTTATTTTAGGCATGATCAATTTTTCCTCTGATGTATTGATTACATTAGCAGATTGCTTTCCCTAGAAACCTTTGTCCAACAGCCTGCAGGCAATGAGCAGCATATGCTTAAGTTTCTTGCTGGAGATGGCATACTTAAGCCACTTGCTTGGGTACTTAAGGGTTTTCAGGTATACTATACAGTTCGTTGTTCTCAGTCTCATTCACCTGCAGAAATCTTAGCTGAATGTGGCCTGACAAGTGGCAGCGTAGACACTACTGCCTACTGTGCCTCCACTACTGATGCTGTTGGCTGGACACTTCAGAGGTTTCATACTGCTGTCCCTCTGGACATACAAATGTTCCAATCGCCAGCGCTCCCAGCTTTTCCGAAACTCCATCTGAACCTGAACAGAAGCAAAGAAGGAAACAAAAGGAATTAATGTAGAACTCATCAGATCTTTAAATGACTCCATTAGAAAAGAGGAAGAAAAAAATAAAGATACCATACTACTGAGAAAACCTGCAATATTATTGCTTCAAATTATCCAATTATCTCATTAGTCCATTGTAGGTTATTCCATAGTTAAAATAATGAAAGCATTCACTTTTACTTGTAGAAATAAAGTTCTTTTATGCACCAGGAAATCTTCTCTTCATTATTTTATTCTAAATTGTGTTCAGCTGCAATACTGAATGTGCTCTATGCCCTACCAGTACTAACAATTAAGTTGATTTTGCTTATCAGCCATGAAATGACTGAAAAGACTGGCTTCCTGCTCAATACTGTCACCACAGGTATTCTTAAGTGTTCTGTTTAAACTTCTGGTTTCATTTAGACATTATTATGTCTTGGATTATTTTTGCTCTTTGATAATTTATGCGTTTTGCATTCCATACAAAAATGAAGATTTATTCAGAATTGAAAAAACAACAATTAAGCACGTTAAAGACTGTATTCACCTCCCTTTTAAATAGCAACTACAATATCCCATTCCAAATACTAGCTTTTTTAAAGCTACAAAAGATGCTCATCCAGTCACAGGTTCTGGGTTAAAATGTGTAACCTCTGTACTTATTTGGAAGTTTATCCAGGGTCTTGTAACTGCTAAACAAGAACATAATTTAGATTTTCCTGTTCCATGGGCAAAGTTCTTGCCACTTGACTGAAGTAAGAACCTCCATTAGCTTTTAACACATAAGGCAGAGGACATAAAATTGAACCTTTTTTACTCTAGAAAAAGGCAGGAGTGCAGCTACAGCAATCAGTTCATTAAGGCGAGTACTTCAGCCTGGAAGTAAGTTCACTATGGGTGGGTCACTCAAGTGAGCCTTCTCTGGAGAGCTCCTTTTTGTTTTCTTTTACAGTCTGGTACTGACCACCAAGAAAGAAAATAGGTTGATGGCAGTTCCAGCATAGGCTCATCATCATACACAGGCTGCTGAAATGTTCATACCCTGAGGGAAGCCTCTTAGGGAACCAGCTGCAGTATGTCTGCCTTCTCTGCTTGTTCACTGTGAAAAAGTGAATCTGGGAGACAGCCCTAAAGAAGGAGCAAAGCCTTACATAACCAGTTGTCTTCCCTTGGTCATGGGAACCAGCTACATCTCTGCATTTCTGACAATGGAATCTGTCCCTGCGGTATCACAACCAAATGGGTCAATAGGAAAGATGATGAGATAGAAGCTTGTATTTTACCATGATAACTGTGGATTGTTGTGTCAAAAGCTGCACAAAGACACCAGAAAAAGAGTGAGTCTGGCATAGCTTGGCATAGAAGAGTGAGGGAGAAGAGCCTGAAAGTCAGAAAAGGAAACAGTGAAATGCAGGTACCATACTGTCTGCAGGAAAACTGACTGTATTACCACCCCAGTGGTACTTAGTACCTTTTGTGGGCACGGAAAACAGCTGGTTTAATAGGCAGTACTGGAAAAAAAGCAGTTGCAGACATTTACAGGCAGATGCTGAAAGCAAGCATGAGTGTACTTACTGATAGAGTAAGTCAATGAGCAATAGAAATGGTTATCTTAGAACTGGTCAAAGGGAACAAATGAGTCTTCAATCTGGCTGGACATGACAGGCTGTATCCTAGAGCTATGATACAAATGGCCTGCAAGATTGAGATGAAGTGAATGGGAAGACCTAAACAAAAGACTGTATCAGAGATGATGTCTTAGGAATGGATCTGAATGACAGAATATTAGTTTTCTCTCCAGAGATTAGGAAAAGGGTGAACAGTAGCTCTGCTGTCCATGTCGAATTGAGTTTTTGCCTAGACAGCTTTGAATGTATAACCAAAGGAATGGGTGAAGACTTCTTTTGTGAAGAAGCAGTTCTTGAGCACAGAAGCAGACCTACAGATCTTTCAGCAAAATAATTAGTCCAGCAACTTCCATGTGTGGATAAGATTCCCCAGAAATAACCTATACAGGGAAAAGGGAGCCAACAACAAACTCCCAGGAGAAGGGGAATAAGGAAATTTTTTATGTAGAGTATTTTGAAAGAGAAAGGGAAGAGGTACGAGAACTTGGAAAAGATGGTCATGGAGGTTAAAGGTGGAGAAGACTTCTCACAGTAAGCAGCTGATAGAGCTTAATGTAGCTAATGGGCAAGGATGTTGAGAGTGTGGGAATGAATCTAGAATCTGATTTTAAAAAGTTAAAACTGGCAATAAAACATCTCAACAAATCATACTGAAAGGAAAGTAAGTCTGAAATGGGATGGAACGGAGCTGATGGATGAGTTCAATTGATAGTCTGTATAAAGAATGAAAAGAAACAAAAAGGGAAGATAGGGCAGTAATCAGAAAAATTCAGGAGTCCTGGAATCAGGACAGACTCTTTTAAGTTAGAAGAGAATGAAGTGTACTTCCGTTGTGATAAGAAGAAGGCAAAAAGGAGAAGCAAGACTACAGAGAATGAAACCTGAACCAGCTTAAACTAATTCTGGTGGAAAGAGGCAGTATCTCTGTGGTTTAGAATATTTCTTACAGAAAGGAACACTAACTGCAGAAAAAAATGGTCATATTAAGCTCAGCTCATTTTGCAAAGAACATGGGTGATAACAGGTAATCTGATGAGACCCTGCTGTAGGCTTCAGAACAGTATCAGAGACGATACAGAATCTTTCAGGTGAAATATGATGGAAATATGAACATATTTTAATGTTTTTTCCATAAGTAGATACTAGAAAAGGACATTAATGTCACTTCTAGCTTCATTTCTACTCATGATTTGGCACCAGGACTTGCAAAAAACTGTCATTCTGTGTGGTGAAGGAAAAAGAAATGGAGTCAACGAGTCACAGACAAAAATAAAAATATAGACCATATTGAAAACAAGTATAGTCTTTAAGCACATATAATCTGAAGAAAAACAATTTCTCTTTTAGTTTAGGAAAGATTTCCATATAGTTTAGAAAAGAAATAGAAGAGACTTGACCTAATCAAACTCTTTATGTGGATTTATTTTATGGATGCTGATGACTGGGTTTGACAAAATCCTTATCCCTTCTTTTATTGAGAGTTGGAACAAGCAAAATAATTCATTCTATATTGTCCATCAACTTTCTGTGAAGCTGAGGACATTGTGGTTAGACTTGACAAATTACATTACAAAGGCAAGAGAACTATGGCGACAAGAGATTTGGAGGACCTCTTAGAAATGCAGGCAGGCTACTTCACAGTAAGTTACCTCAAATGAAACAAGCCTACCTGTTTCAGGGGTTTTAATAAAGTTTGGGCTATGATGTAACTTTGCCCTTGTATCACATGGAGAAAATTATTGGGCATTCCTGATGAGAGGCCTGGCTGTAGCTGCACAGGGCATGTATGAGCAAAGGCCAAAGTGAATCAGAAGAAACATAAGATGCACCAGCAGACAGTGCTGCATTTCAGGATTAAATTACACCCTGTAAATCTGTACAAGGGATTTGAAATAAATATCCTCTAATTCATGCTTAAACAAAGCCTGCTGCTACCCACCTCTGACTTTTGTAAGCAAGCAGTACAATTAACACATTCACTTAAACAAAATCTTATGCCCAAGCTATAAAAGTAAACAGTCTCTGGCAGGGCTTAATTCAGGATGCCCACTGCTTCTCTGTTGTCTCCAGCCTGGCCATAGTGGCACAAGTAGAACACTGTTCCATTGACTCCAATTCCTTGATGAGGCCAGTCTCTCAATAGGTGATTTTGAATTACTGTGTCATGTTTAAAAGTAGTTTTACCACGACTGTAAAACACAATTATGTGCATTAAACTTAATAATGTGGTGGCAGATTAGTTGTGTTTGCTTCCCTTGCAAACCTGGCTGCTGAATGAATGAATACTAATAATCACTTAGAAGGTAGTAACATGAGAGATTCCTGCAATACTGAAACAGAACAATACTCTTTCCAAAAACAGGGCTGGGATTCAGCAGAAGCCAGAGAAGATGGTACTTGCAATCAATTAACTCAAAGCCTTGGCTACATTTCTTCTGGGCCTGTGGGAGTGCTGAGCACCCCATGAAGTTCAGTTTGAATGAGAGCAATGATGTCGTCAAGTAGTTAGGCCACAGGGAAACCAAAAGAAACCAAACTGTGGGCATCACCCGAGAGGACTCTTCAACCTCACCAGCCAGCTGAGTTCTCAGAATAAAAGGGCTCTACTCCCCCATTCACCAAAACAAGCAAATAAGCATCACTATGAGACAGATTAAGAGCAGCTACAATTCTTAATAAAAGAAAACCTCTAACAATACAAACTATACAACTGTGACCAAGGCAACTTGCAAGACTTCATATCTAACAATAGTGGCCCTAAATTATACTGCCTGAATTCCTTCCAACAACATTTGTCTGAGGAGTTCTCGTGTGTAGCTGTAACAGAGGAGAATCGGTAAAAAACGAGTAAAAGTTCTGAATAAGGACAATTTAACAGTTCAAGACTATTTTCAATTTCCTATAGTGGATGCTGATAAGGCAAACTGCAACAACTCGTCTCTCTTACCTCGTTATTGATGAAACAGTAGAGAACTGCAACCATCAGCCCCTGAAATCAACAAAAACCAGAAGAGCAGTGAGCAGAGCAGTTCCCTCCCTTTGCCAACCAAACTTGCAGAGGGCTAGAGACTTCACACTGGCATGTCCCATATAAAACTCAAAGATGGAGACAATCTGTGGTCCCTGTCAGCTCTGATGGCAGTACGTCTCAAAGCACACAATCTTAGGAAAAAAAGTGATAGTTTTCTTCAACTTGCTATTTTTTTTCTAAAGATTCCTTTCCCTTCTTTTTCCTTACCTGGTTTCAAGTTATAAGCACTTCTTAAATGAAGAATTCACAGTGATGTTAAATACAGCTCTGTGCTCAATAAACAGGGAATGAGTGGGTGAGCAGGGAAACTAGAAAAATAATGATTCCCTCAGACAAGGAGACTCTTTTCAAACAGCCTTACCTAAGGCAACAGCTAAATACAAATTACAGTAAACCTACATCCTTCTCACGTGCAGTTACAGCTACCTCTCACACCATAGATTTTCCAAGGAGTACAAAGACACTGGAGAAAGCATAAAATTTGCTTTCAGCAATGCCATTATACAGTGACAGGAAATCACAGACAATTTCTTTAGTGCCTTGAGGTGTCCCATGGGAAGTAGTTATTATTATGTGGATAGGAATACCGGTTTGTTATGACAAATTTAAGACATTGAAAATAAGAGTATGTGACACAAAAATCTCAGTTGGCTATTAAAAATTAGTCCTCATACTTTCCCTTCCACTGTCATAATCCTGAAATACCTAGCGTTAAATTGAGAAATATGAAGAACAGAGACACGCAATGAATGAGAGAGAAAGCAGGGTCCCAAACAGCAGTTAAAAAATATCCACATGGGCACAGTGTGAGTGCTACCTGGAAAGAAGCAAAGGAGAGTTCAGTAAAAAGCTTCACAAAGCGCAGCATCCCTCTGGCATGCTCATCAGTAATAAAGGCAAAGATGACCTCATGGGTCCCCAGCAGAGGGATCAGAGTCAGCGTAGACTTGGCCAACCTAAGATCACAAAGAAAGAAAAAAGACAATGCCACTGAGCAGATAAGTTTTGATCCAAATGATCACTGGACATCAGTTTCTGCATTCTGTTTCTGACACATTGTCAACTTTGGTAAGTCACTGCACCACTTTGTGTCACATGGTCCTCCTCCAGAGGCTGCAGAAAAAAAAAAGAAAAATCCTCAAAATAACCTTAGCAGGTTTCAACATGTTTTAACTGTGCCTCCCACTTCACCACAGACCACTTTCTGCTGAGAGCAAAACTCTGTATTCAGCTACTAGCTGTATTTCACCTGGAAAATCTTCTTCCAAGCTCAGGAGGAGGCCATGTGCTTTCTTGTACCTGAGCTGTCTTCTTGTGTATCCTCTTCCCCATCTGTAAGTGGGAAAGATGACCAAAACCTACCTTGTTGATGGCCTGAAAGAAATAATCAATAATAGGGATCTTTTAAAAATATCTTGGCAAAGGGAGGAGTACTTGCTATTCCTTCCCACCTCTGTGGTGTATTAAATCTTCAAAACATTATAACTAACCATAATTGCAGAGCACTTTTCAAGAGCAGTTAAACAGTCTTAAAGTGAGTGATGACTCCGGCAAAGGAAAAAAGACAAACCAAACTGAATTAAAACATTTTTCACCTGTGAGAGAGCAATGCTCCAGGATACAACCACAGGAAAACATTCACAAGAATGGTCCTTAACTGTCTTTTGGTAGACATACAGTCTAGCCACTCAAAAGCATAATGAAAGATGCCTGAGCCTCACACGGGAGTTTACAGAGCTGTGCTTGGCCACAGAACCTATCAACTTATCAATGTCCAGCCAAATTTTGAATATCTCAGAAGTCCTCCACAGCCCATCTGGACCTGTCTTCCAGCACCAGATCACTCTGATTTTTTTTTTTTTTTCACCTCTGACATGCAATCGGAATTTCTCTTGTTATAACTTGTGACTTCTGCCCCTTGTCCTTTCACTTTACAGTCAGACTTTTGAACAGCTTCAAACCATTAGAACTGGAAAATCCCCCCTTTCCACCACCATAAATTTTACCCTGGCAAATAAAGGTCACATATGTTCAAAAAATCTGTAGGCATGAAAGCAAATCCTACAGCCCATTAAAATGCGTCCTCTTCTCTGCTTTGAGCTCTAAAAATGCATTAGGATTTCCAAAATTTCATATGAGGTAAAGAAGGTAAGTAACATACAAGGCAACTCTATACTCTGATGAGAATGCACCAAAATACATGCTATGTCTAGCTTAGAAGGCTGCAGCATTGAAATACCCAACTTCAAACTAGCTAAGTCAACTAACTGCCGGTAGCAGTCCAGCTACCATAGCATGTAGTTTCAGACTGGTTAATTCAATAGGTTACTTGTTATTTCTACATTATTTTTCAGACTGCAATACAAAAGTATTCTCCAAGATGCAGAAATGAAGAACGTGACCATGAATCTTAGCAAGGTGATTAATAACAGGAACACACACATGGACAGGGTGAAGCCTGCAAAATAAAAATCAAACATTTCTGTGACAACCCTGACATCAATCTTGAAACATCCTATGCATTCAAGATTGAAAGATTGTCCCAATAACAATTGGCAAGAAGAACAAGGAGCAACATTCAAAATGACTGCTGTCTTGATCTTCATTAAAGTTAAAGCTTTTATTTCTATCATTCATATTATTTTTTAAAAAATTAGAAGGGCAGAGAGGGTAGAGAAGGGGTTTACCGGAAGGCTTTTCGGGGGACTGACTGTCCAAGCCGTCATACCAATGGGTGACATCACACCTGTGTGTTACTGTAGGCCTGTTAACTTTAACCAGCTTTGCAATCCACTCTTTTCACATACCTCCTTGCCTTGATGGGCATGAAAAGTGTCAGACCACCATATTGACATACCTGCATTTTATGTCAGTTTTGCACATCAAATTAGCCTGTAGTTTGGAGATGATGATGCATATAACTCTGATAAAGATCAGGAAATTGACCTGGAGAAATGAAAGAAGGATTTATATCATCATCAAGAAATACATGTGCATAAGTGTTCAAAAAAAGCTGGTTTCTGTATACACATGTAGGTCCTTGTGCATCCTGCTACTCTGCAGCTGCAGCATTTGGCATGGAACTCAACTTCTTGCTAGGGATTTGTGCTCTAAATACATCCTCCATGAATGCACAAGTCACCTTTGAAAATGCAGGCAGTTCACTACACAATGCAAGGGAGCTTACCTACATCTCTGGGGAGTGAGACGCAGTAAAGGTGAAGGCTGCCCCATTTGCCTTGTCTGGGAGTCTGAGACTGACAGAGTATTATGGCTGAAGAATGCAGCATTTCTCCACAGTGCCACACAATTTGTTGCTCTTCTGTAGTCCAGTACCTGGAATATTATCTTGTGCCTCCGTGTACTACCTGCCACAGCTTTCTACACACAGGGGAGTTAACTAGATTGCCACAGCATGCTGTTTTGTTATCACGTGCTGCCACTACAACTTGACAGTGTGTAGCCAAATTAAACAAACAAAACACTAGTTGGGAATTACAGTGACAGAAACCAATTTGCTTTCATAAAATCACATTTCTGAATGAAAATGTCAATACCCTCAAAGGCTATTAGCCTTTGGACATGCACAACAGCCATGTGCACATCTGCTCGTTGTACTTTATCATGTTCTGTTCTCATGGAAATCTGCCAGCTTGCTGCACAGGCCCCATACTCACCCCAATGGCAATGAGAATGGGCAGTCGGATGATCAGCCAGTAATTCATATTATAGTTTCTGGTCCAGCAACTAGCAGATGGCAGAAAGAAGGAGACAAGAATAAAAAGTTTCAGTACATTACTAAAATCTCCTGCTTTTTCATTCTGTCACAGCAATGCAGATGAAAAACAATATTGAGGACTAGATACCAGGAAAGCACATCACGCTGACATGGAAACAGATGCACTTGCTTCTTAGAAACCCTGAATGCTTTGTACTATTGCAGCTATCATAATCCAACTGGATACCACTCACTGGTCTGTCTTACCCACTAATGGCTAGCTCTCCTGAGCAATTTGCTATGAATTATCATCAGTTAATTGTGAACATTTACTCCATTAAAACCAAGGTCAAATTTTTCATGTGGCTGAAAGGAGAAGGGGGGGGAATCTGTTGAGTCAGACTTTTCCTGCGTGGTTCCTATCCTCCTCTTTCTGCATTATTTTTTACTACTCTTTAGTCTTCAGTGTCAGGTCATCTTGTTATTTAACTGTTTGTTAGTTCTTTATCCCATCACCTACCATCACTTTTCTCATACCAATATTTAGATCAGTCACCTATTTTATTTGTCCTTATTTTCAAAAAGGACCTACTAATTTCAACCAGGAGAAAGCAATAAAAGCAGCAAACTCCAGTTCCATAAGTGTTTATGTAAAAGTTTCAGGCCCAAAGGGAGGTTTAAAAGTTATAAACAAGTAAAAATAAAGACAGGAGCAACGGTTCCCAACTTTTGTTGGCCAGCTGAGCCCTCTGCCAAGTAAGTAACATGCTGCAGGCAATATAATACTTCATTCTTCCTATAAGTCTCATTTTAGCTTTTTTAATTCCTGTGTCCTTGAGCAATATGGGAGAACAATCACAATAAAAGTGATGCCTGAAAGCCACAGTTTGGGATCACTGGTTCAAAGTGAACTTTACACTAGGGAGTTTGTACTCTTTTAGGTCACATCCTGGCCACAGCCAGCCACCCCCGACTGTATGATGGGCCATGTGAGTACACAATGGCACAGGTGCTGGGGCAGTGTTCACGTGCCACTTCACTTGTTGCTGCAGCAGCAGCATTCTTCATATTTCTATGAAATAACTTTGTTAGCCTCCTGCTGTATTGCTCAGCATTACTCAAAAGCAACAGTCATCGGTAAAGTCAGCAGGTTTCTGAGCTAAATAGGCTGTGAAACAAACTATGGAACAGCACTACAGAAAACAGGTTTCTTCACAAAACAGGTTTCTCTTCATCTCCAAATGCCATCTGCCAAAACATATATATGCTCAATTTTCCTTAAGGTTTCTTAAAAGACCTATGAAACTTCAGCTTGGGTGATGTTGGTGGAGAGTAAACCCTCCCCAACCTTGTAACGGGACAGTCAGCTTGAGAGAAACTAGCAAACCGTGCAGCATGTGGTAGGCATCCATGCTACAACATCACACTCATATACTAGAGAGGAAAATGAAGCAGCTTGGCTGTGGCAATTCCATATTCCCTTGCAGGTAACTGCACTCCTGAGAAAGGCCCAGGATTCCATATTTCCTTTCAATTTCCATTTCATGCATATAACAAGCATATTATTGCAACTAGCAGCTCCAAAAACCTACTTTTCAATATATTTTAGATACTGGAGAAAAAAAAGTGTCATACTGCGTGCAGAGTACCTGAACTGGAATGTGGGTAACAGAAAAACTTCTTAACTGGTACACGTGAACAGGAGTCAGCTTCATGGAGCCTTTAAAATCAATTTTATTTGAACCCCTCAAGACTGGCGAGATAATAGGCATGGCTGGAAGTGGAGTTCTAATTTTCTGACTAGCTGCAGTGGAAGCCAAGGCAATTTTAAAATTTCCTGATCATGACAGAGGCTGAGAAATGATTCTTTACATTAACTCTGCTACATTTCTGTGCGTATTAAATTGCATCCTGTGGCACAGAGCAGTTTTAGCTACTTTTAAATTTATACAGATATGTGCAATAAAAGTGCCATTACAGCCCAATTAAAATGTCACAGCTATTAAAGTGTCCAGAAAATAAAATTGATAGATCTGTACATGATTTCTTGTCCATCTGTGCATTATGGGATTGCCACATATCTATTGTGTTTGGGATCTACGCAGTTTGCTCAGCACCATTCAGATGATGTTTGGCAACTAACAGCCTCAGAGCCATGAACAGAGAATTGGTCCAGTGAAACAAATGCTACTGGGAAGTTTCTGCATTTGCTTACCAATCTAGTATTCTTTTTAAAAAACAAAACCACTGAATTTTTACCTTGAAGGGGTACAGCTGAATGGCTCCATTTTTAAAAAACATTGTAGGCTGGCTGTCTTGATCCCATAATTAATTACAGATAAAAACAAAGATGTCTAAGTATCAGCTCTTTAGGCACAGTCTAATAACTAAGAAGCGCATCTTGCCTTTAATTTTATTTGTAATCTAGACAAAGTCTTTTTCAATAGCTCACTTTTAAAAACAACTGCTTTCTAAAGGAGTTTACACTCACATATGTAAGGAAAGAAGGTGCTAGTCTGTAAGTAAGTCTTGCAGGCTTCAGTCCTTCATTCGAATGGCTATGCTCACAGGACTGCCTCAAATTCCCAGCCCTGACCACATTTACTTCCAGTTATTTCTCATAGCCAGGGAAGTAGTTAAGTCACAAATTAATTTTACAGCCCACTGCACATCCATGGTGACAGTGCTATGGCAAACAGCATGAAAGATATCCCTGGCTGCTCCAGCAAACACCCGCCCAAGGCACAGAAATCTCGCCTTTCAGAGAAGCTGCTGCACGTGCTTATTTATTGCTGTATTTTACAAATATTTATACAAGATTTAGAAAATTCAATAAGGTGCAAGATTGCCCCTTTTAAGGTCTGCTGAAGGCAGTGAGTGACAGTTTTCCTTAATAGAAAACATAAATCAGCTCTGAGCAGCACATAATGTAGGAGGCTCAGCCTGAGCACTTTGCATACATTTTCTACATCAATGGGAAGATACCCGCATGGAACATCGTCTGTTCAGAGGCCGCATGTTCTATATACCTATTCTGATAATTTCAACAAAACTTGCAATACATCAGTACGGCCACAACCTTGCTACAGAATATTATCGAGTCAACCTTGAAAAGGAAAGTCAAAAAATCCTAACACTGCTTAAGCCAGAAAAGGCAGCTTTGACTGAAAAGGTTCAGTACCATGAAAGACACTAAAAAAAACCCCAAACGGTTCTTAATACTCACAAACACCAGAAAAAAGTCTGGGGGTGGCTCTGACTACACTGAATTTTCATGTTGAAGCATCTCTCCTGCAAGGATTGTGTCGGGGGCGGGGGGGTGGAAATAAAAAAAGGAAAAAAAAATACTCTCTACAAAAGTGCTGGCTGGGTTGCTTGGAAAGTAAGAGGAAGACCCAATAAATAGCAAATTTAGAATAAAAAGGAAATAGCATGAAGCTATTTATTTCATCACAAAGAAATGTTTCCAGGCAGTCACTGTCACTAAGAAGAGGAAGCCACTTTCCTCCCTTTTGTTTTTTTTTTTTAATAAAAATCAAATTACAAATTACAATGCTCTTTGGTACATAAAGCATATATAAAGGCAATTTTTCAGAACAGCCGCTATGGTAAAAGTGGACGAAAAGTATTTTGTGTTCTGCAGCAGTCTTTCGTGTGGTATAGTTGACTTCAGGAAGACTAACATAAGTAGACAGAGAATGTGCCTTTATTTTAAGAAGGTCTAAATAACAGAAGCTTAAACAAGAACAGGCAATCTCTGCTGCTAGGCACAAGCTAACCACTACAAATTGCAGGCAGAATCCCGTGGGAGGTTTTTGCCTTCCTCTGAAGCATAACTGTAAAGGCTACTGCCAAAGGCTCAGTATCAGGACTGGTCTTGGTTGGATACGATGACTTCTACTGTTGATACTGTAACTACAGAAAAACAAAGCATACCTTTCCTTGACCTGCAAAAGGATAAATTCATTCAGACATGCAGAAAATTCTGATTAGAAAGAAACATATGCTCCTTTCTGAAATGTTATGCAAGACCTTCAGACAAAACAGAAGCAATTATGTGAGGTTTCAGCAGATTGCCAAAGCAAACCACACAGAAAGCAAACAATGACCTGCTCGTGCACACATACAGCACAAACGAGACAGCTAGAAAAATCAGAACTAAACCAACCCCTCATCTTCATAAAGGTACTTGACAGTTCCCCAGAGGATAACAAACAGCATTGGCACACCTGGGAAGAGAGGAGACAAGGTTGACACTGATATTAAGAGACAGGGAAAAGAAGAGAGAAAGACAAACCCCCCACATAATGATGAGCAACATAATTAAATGGTGGCAGGGTTGCAGCTCCTACCCAGCGCAGATGGCTGTCAATGGTGGGAGGAGAAATCTAATTTGCAAGTAACTAATACATGTAACTCATTTTGCCTGGGCCCCCACCTACCTCCTAACAGGAACAAAACCAATCACCCCCATACTCAGCATATATCAGCTTTTCCATGGCAAGTTTCAAAGAGGGGCCAAGGAAACAAATTTTCTGGAAGCTCTGCTAGACTCTATCTTCATGCTAGAGAAGAGCATAGTGCACTCTGACCCAAACCTTTGGATCTACATTTCTGCCTGTGGTTCATCTATGCCGTACTCGGGCAGCACTAAGCTCAGGCTTGGACTACTGGCATCAGGGCTGGAGCACACTCAGCCCCATGTACCCCTGATGGCAAAGGGGAGTGTGGGCACATGATGCATAGCAAGCATACTCAAGCCTCCCCCACAGAGAAGTTTGGGCTGTGGTACTGGCATGGACTTGAGTGGCTGCAGCAAAGACAGCAGGTCCATCTGGTCTTGAGAAGTGGCTTGGTCCTACGCTTACATGACAGTGTACACGCTATGGTTGGTCAGTTTATCTGGGGTGTAAAGGGAAGAGAGAAAGCCAAATAAGCTGGAAGTCATTACTTGCTTTACAATGTCAAAGGCTCTCAAATTAATTTCTTTCATTTATGAAATTCCTGGGTCTTGAAAATTAATTTCGAAATGCATCTACTAACCAATACTCAGTGCAGGGAACACCAAAAAAGCCCACAAGGAAGGAGAGCAGGTCAAGACTCAATGAGCAGGATGAGGAATTTCTGCCTAAGGATTGATCAAGATGGTTTAATTCCTCTGTGTACCTCCTTAGACAGTGCCCAATGCTGTATGTACATTGTAAAGTAAGGGAAACATTTAATGTGTTTTGTTATTGCATTCTTAAGAACCAATATGGTAAAGGACCATAAGAACATCAGTGTGCAGCAGAAAGCTCTGCACAAGACAAATACACAGTTTCTGAGAGCAGAAGCCACAAGGAAATCAGTGATCTCTTGCAGTTTGAAAATCTACAAGCAGTATCTGTAGTAGGTATTATCAGTAAAGACCTTCTCTTGTTGTACTGTATTCTTTCTCTACTATCAGAACAGCCAAATGCTACAGATATAAAAAAACTATTTTTCTCCTTAATCAGGTAAAAAAAAAAGAGAGAATATAGACCAGCAAGAAAAAAAATACCAATAATTAGAGTAATAGCAAAGATGATGAATTGAGGAGAGATTATTGGGGTAAATGGTTGAACATGTTCCATGGATGTACCCGATACTGAGAGTACACAATATTTTGGGAGCAAAGTTACTGAGAACTCTGTGCTGCTTTGATAGTGGCATAAGAGATTATAAACAGGCTCATCACAAATCACTTCCAAACATAAACGAGCCTTTGATTCACAGAAATTAATTATAGTATGAATTATTCCTTTCTTGACTTTGCTGAAAATTAAGACATCTTAATATGAAACTTACAGGATAGGACATGAACAATGAGACCACAAAGACTGTATGTCAGTGGAGGGAACTGATATATTGAGTGATAATGATAATGATTTGTGGATATCACCATCTTTTGGATACACCAGAAATCTCTCCATATTTAATTGCATTACTTGACATTTGAATTGAGAATCTGCTATTAATATTTTATTTCAAAAGAGACTAGCTAGAGAGAGGCTTGTATTATTGAACTGCATCAATATCCTGCTGTGCAAATATTATGCAAATTAATGGGCAGCATGTACAAGGTAACTTGGTTCAAATTCCCCTGTGCATATCCACTGGTGATACAGGCCCCTGATGCCTTAATCTTGCAACACCATCAGTCACATTATTTTCCATGCTAGCAATACACATTTTAATCGGAGACACGAAGGCTTAACAGTGCAATACATACATGTAAGCTTTGAACATCAGTGCAAATTCTACATGGAAAACATCTGACATCTACCAAAATCACAAAGTCTTGTCCTAAGAAATGAGTGGCTCTGAAAACTGCCTGGGACACACTCTCAGCAGATGGGAATGCATCCAGTTTTCCAAAGCCCTAGTCAAGATCTAAAGAGGAGACTGCCCCAAAAACACTCCCTAATTCACCTCAAGTCTGCAGAAGTCGTTCACAACAGCAAAAGAGCAAGTCTGTGGTATCTCTGCAGCATCTCTGTAATAACTGAAGTTTGCAAGGATTATTGAGGCTCTCCATAGATTAATTTACAATCTTGATACCTAATTATCCTGCATTAACTGGCACAAATGCAAATATTATTCTGGTTACTTCACCCAGTCAAATGAAATTTGGCTGGCTTGAGCAAGCAGTGGAAGCAAACCATATACAGCTCCTTGAATAAACTCTACAGACTACCATTCATTAACAGAATCAGCACTGTATTACAGTCCTGGGCTCCCAACATGCAGCTCTTTTGGTGCATTTGAGTTTCAGTCCTACAGCTGTTTCTCTTGCTGCTTTATCTGAGAAAAAAATAAACCCTGTACCCATTTATAGGATGTACTTATTTAAGATATAGGCTGAACTCCTTCTGGTTTTGCTTTTTGTTATGCAGAAAGCTTTGAGATTGGTCTTTTCCCAGATTAACTGACCAAAGAAAGGTCTCTGAATTCTGGAAATGGTAATGTCTATTTTTATCTCTGTAGCATCACTGCTGAAGATGTCAAAAACTGCAACAGCCTGCTCATAATAGCCTCTGCCATGTTTATTCTTGAAGGCTGATAACTGACCAAAAAGTCTTTGAACACTACATAGTGATTATGAAATCTGTCAAGTGTACTAGGAAATAAGCATGCTGAAAGCTCAGCTAATAAAGTTCCAACTTCAAATGATAGGGGACAGGGAACCTGAATTATAGGCTGTGATAATAATATACATTATAGAAGATGAGAAAGTAATGGAACTGCCAAATCAACATCTTAACACCCCACTGCATAAATAAGCAGCATGACCTACTTATTTTCAGTCCAGCTTACATATTCTACACCTGGTCATGTGTCAGCATAGTAAGGAGAAAAAAAAAGTTTGAAAACCAGGCATTATCCAGAATGCTAATAGGATGGGGTAGGTAAGAGAAAAAAGGTGTGAGAAATCCTGGGCAGGAACTACTGTTTGGCTGACATTTTCACAATGCTCCACTGTCCCTAATGAGCAGAGAGGACAGCAATTCGCGTTGCTGCTAATGTAAGCTACCATGTCCTGGTAACAGCATGTAGAAATCTGTCTCTCCATTTAATGTGGCTGATATATTTTAGTAACAGAACAGAAAAACTCAGGGTTGTTCTGGAGTCCACGAAGTAGTAGTTACCATGAAAGGTGTGACCAGGTGGTGCTATTCCATGCCACCTTTCTCTTACCTCGATGTGTGACCATTTTCGTTCTTACAGACACATGATATTTCTAGCTTTGCATTGTACATAAAGGCAATTTTAGGGGACAATGATGTATGAGGAGCAAGAGAGGCTCCCTTCATACTCACGTGCTGATTAGAGATTATTGCTGAAGTAAACTGGTCTCTGTAGGACCAGAGCACTGCCATCCCGCCGAGACCCTTAAATAAGGACATATTCTGAATACAGCATTTTAGGACTGATGAGTTGGTGTATAAACTCATATTTCAGATGTAACCTGACATGACTGTTTTCCACATGGTGAGAAGTTCAACCTCCAAGACAATCAGGCACACAAACTGGAATGAATGAAGTAGTACGTGATGAGGAACTGAAAGAAGTGATAAATAAATATGACTAGATGTAGAAAAAGTAAGAACATTGAAGATGTAAGAAGACAAGATGAAACATTTTTCTTTCTAAAAAATGAAAAGCATGGAAGAGTTGAATCCAGAAGACTAATAGTAAAGAGAATTAAGAGAAACTCCTGACAGATGCATTTCCTACCAGGACCAGTCTGGACACAAAAGGAATTTTCACACCCTTGTCTGAAACACAGTTTTCATTTGAAAACAGACAAGAAATGGTTAGTGCAATGAATGCTCCCTGTTCCTACACTGAGTTCCTACTAGGCTTCAGAAGGAAGGTTTCTTACTGGCGCTGTTCCAGTCAGATCTTCCTGGCAATAAGGATGGAGATTTTTGACACCCTAGGTAGGTTTCCTGCTTTTAATAGCTTCATTCCCTCAGAGTATTCTTCCTTAGAGCCAGTTTGTATTCCCAAGGGTTGGAAGGAGAGGAATTATTTTTTTTTTTATGGCAGTTTCCCTGCTGCAAGTGCAGCTGGGTGTAAAATTGCTGTAGAAGCTCAGAGAATGTTTAGCTTTTTATTAACATTTTCTTCTTAGCCTTTAGTGTTGAAAATTGTCTCCTCCTGTCATTCTTCCCGCCTGGATGTTGTGCACAGTCACAGTGGGATGTTGCTGTTGTTTCCCTGTTCCTCCCCCCTCCCCATTTCTGAATGCGAACAAGTCCTTCTTCCACCTAAAAGCTGCTGGAAGATGAATACAGCAGCGTTACAATATAAACTGGTCTTCTCCGGAGACTGCTTTGTACAGCACTGACACCAAGCTCAGCGACTCTCCACTTGCGCTCAGAGACAATAAACAGTGAGTTGGCATTCCAACACCAGCAACAGCTTTTTTTTCCTGCAAGTGATCGTGACTATCTGAATCAACATCCTGTTTAGCTGCTGTTGTGCAGACCTCCCGACTGAAGGGAACAACTCATTTACCTGCTCTTCCATTAGCCTGTTAAGAATTTTGTTTGTTGGTGCTATTAGTATTTCTGCTTTTCTTTTTTTCTTCCATCAGCCTTGAAAACAGCATAAACGATTGTTCTTGCAGTAAGATATATGGTTCTCAGGGCTGACACAAATGCATGAAAGTCTGCTTTTACAAAGAGTAAGATGACATAAGCAAGACATTTTCCCCATTAAGTGAAATAGGAAAAAATTAACACTGCCATCTCAAAGCCTAGTATGGCATGAAATCTTGGCAAGGAAGTGACCATTACAGCAATACAGTCACCTCACAAGTAATCAGGAAGGTGTATAGAATCCCATCAATATACATGATGTCAATATAAATGACATCCAATTTGTAAAACTGTATTAGTTTCCTTAGGTCTATCAAGATTTTATAACTTTTCTAGCTTTTGCAAAGTACAGTAACATGAGATAAACAGATTTTTCCCCTTATGAAACACCTCAACAGCAACGAATAATTACTCATTCAAACTGATACTGGATGGAGTACTGTCTAGTAACATTTAGACCTGACCTGCAGTTATCATATAGCAAAAATATGATTGAGAAAGATTTATTAATTTTTCTTTACACAACTCACTGTCTTCTAACTGTTCCTAGGAAGACACAGACTAAGTATGGTATCTTTTACATGTTTCTATTTGAAAGTCATGGTTTGAATTGTGATGAAATGATAATGTTAGACATAAAATGAGAGAAGTACTTTTTTTTTGTTTACACAAGTACGTGGACTTTTTCCCCTGTCACAACAAAATATAGAACTATTTAACATAGCAGTTCAAAAGCTTGGCCCTGACATTACAGTTTTTCTTGGGATTACCTGAGGAAACAGTGTGCTCTAGTTTGTTGTTTGTTCTGAGACCTGTTGTTCCTCAAAGGAAGTACAACAGGGCAAACATGATGACCAAGAGTATATGCAAACATTCAGGTGGACCAAAACCTTGAGGAGAATACACAGTTTTATTCATGTGTACATTTGAGAGAAGTGGAAGCGCAAATATATATGTGATCACGTGGGGGATTGCAGAAGCTATTCAGCAGCAAAAACAATACCATGTGGTCTGTGAGTGATCACAAAGTTTAGTTATAATTAGAATAACAACATGAAGTGACTAACACCCACTAAGTCTGTGAACAATACATATACAAAATTTCAAAACATGAATATTTATCAAATTATGAGTAAAGAACAAGTCAAAAAAAATATTTCCTGTAACAGGACAATTCATTAGCAGAACAAAGGGTCAGGGTATTGAATCAGCTCTGACAACCAAAGAAATATTTATATTTTTATCCAGCTTTATTTTTACAGTTGATAAACTAAACTATATCAACTAAACAGTTGATTTCAAAGAGCAGGACTCTCTCTGCTCAAACAGCAACCTACTGGCTCTTTGAAGCCTCAGCATTATGCTCAGGCTATCATGCTGTTCAGAAAACAAAAATAAAATTCCCTGAGCATTGCATACAGCAGAAAGGCACCTGGTGAGGGACCTGAGCACCCCAAAAATTGAATCACCAGTGAAGAATCAAGAAAGAGTGGAAAAAAATCTTCATCTCTTTCTACTTGTTCAAGATGAAACTTATCTGGTATAACTAATCTGGGAGCAGTCAACTAGCAGATGCTTCTGCATTTGGAGATGGAGAATCATTGGCAAGGTTTGCACAAGTAGTCATGGCTGGAATAACAAGAAACCGTACAGATGAAGATTGAATGGCACAGGCAGAGCTTTTCTAGGAAGCTTGGATGAAACCTATATATCCAGTGCCAAGTTCTGGCATTGCCACTCATTTCCACAAACTCATCCAGAAATTCAATATACCATAGCAAAACTTCCATTGTAAAGGGAGAACAAAACAAAAATAGCATCTTCTGTTTCTGCCTTCTGCTTTTGCAAGAGACAAACTCTAACTAGAAGTGATTCAGATCAAAACCATCCTATCCCTTACTTACAGAACAACACCCTCAGAAATTGGCTAGATATAATTTTGCTCTGATTTCTTTTCTGTTTCCTCTCATGACCTCAGTCAGTGCTTCAAGTTATCTCCCGAATCCTTTTTAAATTGAGGGTATGGCTATTCATAAAATATGATTAAAACATACATAGTTCAAGTGTTATACAGGATCACAGAATCACAGAATGGTTTGGGTTAGAAGGGACCTCAAAGATCATCTAGTTCCAAGCCCCCTGCCATGGCAAGGATGCCTCTCAGTAGACCAGGTTGCTCAAAGCCCTGCATGTCCTATATAAAATGACAATAGAAGATATAGAACTTTTAAACTAAAATGGTCCAGCAGGAAACTGCTATTACTTGCATTTATTTATTCCCATCACTGTACTGGAAAGCCTTTGCTCCTCATATATCCCTGTTTAGTAGAATTGGGTAATTCACAGTAAGCAATTTATATGCATTTTACCAGTGAACTAATTTGCTAGAATGTTCACAGTTGGCAAATCCATAGAGAAGGACAGTCAAAGCAATTTAAATGTTCAAACTAGTATCTGTGAAAGCACTTGCAGTATTTACTTGGATTTACTTTCAGCTGCCTGATTTCCACCGAAAGGGCGGGTGGTAGAAGAGGAAGCGAGAGAACGCAATAAAAGCACAAGAGATCATTCCAAAAATAGGATTAATCCTGAACAGTAATATATTTTCAGGCTAACTTGACAGTGGAAGATTCAAAGCTTTAGCTTTTCTACAGAAAGGTGTCTCTGGCTCAACCAACTGATTTCAAGGCATCACAGTCTAATCTCAAGCACACACATGCCTATGACATGTGCACCCTGAGCACTCTTTTGCCTGACAATCATTACTTGACCTGCTCTGCCCACATGACCAACCTGTCAACTCCCTGCTAACTGCCCCTTGTTCATCAGCCCCTTTGCATTCCCCTAGCTCATGCTGCCACCATTTTTCTACTGTTAGCCTTGACAAGCTATCACTGCTACGTTGCACCACAAGTAGTTAACACATCTCTGAACATAATGGGAAACTTTCAGGAGATGAAGCAGGGCAGTCCAGGGAAGTACACACTCACTTGGAATCACCCACACATCTTTTGTATTGGGAAGCGGATGTCTTGCAGGAAAAGCACCACGTGCTTGTCACTGGTTAAGGGAGTTTCTGTGGTTCTGCACAGCCCCTCTGTTATGAATCCACAGCCTCTATGCTACAGGCATCTGGGAGCTGTGCTAGCCCAGCACCCTCCAAGCTCAAACAAGAAAAGGGATCAGGAACAAAAAGTGAATGGAGAGTGCAGGACTTGAACTGGGCAGCACTATGATAGACACACAATGTTTTTTCCTGTTATACCACCTGCCAGTGCATGCAGCCAAATGTGGACATATGGAAAGATCAACTTACCCCAGCCAATGCAGAGATAAAGGCGAAAAATTCTCTGCTCAGAAAAGACTGAAAGTACCAGGAGTGTGTACAGGTACATGCCTTCCACCAGCAACCAGTAGTAGTTTGCAGCCACACAATACTGCATCATCACAAAGACCAAGCGGCAGCTGAGTGATTCCTGCAACAGAAGAAAGCACAGCCCAAATGAATGCAACAGGAGCTGAGAAAAAAAAAAGGATACTAACCCAAAAGACTGGTTTTCTCTTCTACTCTTACTTGCTGCTTAAACCAATGCTTGCTAAATTAATCACATTTGAGTACTGAAAGGACAGAAGCCAGTAATACATGCTATACACAGCAGATAGATGCTTTCAACAATGTTTCTCCTTTAAAAAAATTTAAAAATTACATGTTCTGCATTTTCCATCAATAAGCAATGGATTATAATTCAAAAAGCACATCACAAAGATGAAAAGAAGAGCAAGTCAAAGGTACTGTGTCAACTACAGTGACTGAATCTTTTCACTTTGTCAGATATACTATTCTGCAGCTAAGAAGTTCTCTATTAAAGAGCAAATACTGGATGCCATAATGTTGACTATTTTCCAAAGCAAGAGATTTTTGATAGAACAGCACTATCGCCCAGTGCATCACATCTAAATGCAAAATCTCTTAGCTGGTAAATTACAGAGAGGTGTTCAGCAGGGCTGTAGATTAGTATGAAATCCAATTACCTAATTAATACATTCATCAGAGCTGATGAAACCCCTATTGGATAAACTACATGTGAAAGCATAAAGCCTAGGTTTTTCTGGAAGGATTGAATGAATGACAATGCAATGCAAACATTTCCAAAACATTTAAGATACACGTTACAATGCTATTTTCTGACCACTGATATGTTGCAGATGAGAAGAAATCAACCATGATGTGAGACTCACTATGTGGTATTAGAGCATCAGGCTTAGGCAGTCTCAGAAAAGGATGGGTAATAAGTATGCATCAGAAGACATACCCTTTACAACCCTAACCCTGTATTGCAGCAGCAAACACTGTAGCCATGTTCTAGAATCACAAGAGCTATACAAATAATGAAAACCCCTTTCTTTGAAGATTCAAATACATTTTGTATTCAAAATCTGAAGGGAGAAAGGTGTGCTTTCATCATAATCATGAAAGAGTTGTATATCCTTTCGATTGCAAGTATTTAATTAGCCTGCTCCTCCAAAGCTTTTCTAAATGCTTTCAAATTTGAATTTTAAATCAGATGCTTCCCTTTTTTCCATCTTTAACAGATTATAAAGATCTCAAAGAACAACCAACTAATTTGGTCATCATACAGGATGGACAGTCCTATCACAAAAGGTGCTGGCTTAGGGAAAAAAATGCCCTCTTGTCACTGCTAGAAGAAACAAACTTGCAGCATGGGAAGCAGATGTGGGCATTTGTATATGTATCAAAAATCCACCTCTTCAAGTTTCCTCTGTCTAGTAGGGGTAAATGTGCCATAGGCAGAGAAACATGCCATGGCATCAACTACGTATCTGTATCAGGTCCAGGGTGGCACAACTACAATCACATACATTGTACTACAAGTTTCAGAGAAACTCCGTGGACTGAAGAACAGCGTTTTGTGTTGAAGAACACAAAATGTTGTTGTACAAAATTAAATTACCTGCTGTCATGCAGAGACACTACAGTGGAGACTCCAATACCCTGAGAAACACCACAGTGTCTGCCCCTACCTGGAAGGAGATAAGTCCTTCCCACTGGTGCTCTTGTGTGGCTGTGCTGTACATCCACTTCACCACTGAGTCTTTAATGAAGACGGATATAGCTCGGAGGATAAAAGAGGTGAAAAGGTTCAGGTGAATATAATTCCTCGTGCAATGCAGATGTCTGTAAAAAGGAAGAAATAGTCATAATTCACTGCCTATGTAAAAGCTGCGACATCACAGACAGGACCGAGGGAGGGAACACTGAGCCCTGGTGGAAATCAGGAAGTACCAGAGGAAATCTCGTAACTTGAGAATGGCTGTAGGGATTTCAAACTGTCTTCGGGAAGAAAACATAAGGAAAAGACATACAAAACTTCAGCCCTAAGTGTGAATGTTCAGGGGAAGGAAGGAGACTGGTGCATAAGGAAAAAAAAAATATTTTAAAAGTTTAAAAAGTGTAAAAATAAAGTCATTTTCAGAACACAAATCTGAACGGACTAAAAAAAGTCAAGTTTCACATAATGCTGAATATAATCTCTTCGAATTGACCCCACTGTCGCTGCACAGGTTTACCTTGGCAAGGCTCAAGAACTGGCGTGCAGCACAGCTTCTGGCAGTGCTCAAACCCACAATGAAAAAACATCCACCTGTAAATTACTGCTCTGACAGCAAGAGAAAAATCTGTATTCAGATTGTCTCCTGGGGGAACTGTAAATACTTTCTGTAGAACTAAAAGGAACAGAATTTTCACCTCTGTATTCAGAATTGAAAACAAAACAAAACAAAGAAAAAAAAACAAAGAAAAATAAAAAGAAAAAAATCCTCTTGAATTTCAGCAGCCAGCTGCAAAGACAATAGAATTGCTGCTTGTCAAAAAAAAAAAAGTATGTCAAGGGATAGCAAAAGAAACTTTAGTCACGTAATTGGCATCCAACTGCAGAGTGCTGCCAATCTTTTACCACCCTTATCCACAAACATTTTTCTTCCAGCACTTTGCTTCAACGGAAGTTACACTAGATATGATCTTTTTTTGATGCTGAAAGATACAGGTAACATATGATAAACAGCAATTGTTCCATCAAGAGTTTTAGTGAACTTATGCTTTAGATGTCTATTTTTACTGCTCTATAAAATTGGGTAGAAAACCAGACTCGCTCTGAAAGTTATTGATTTTGTACTGAAGAGGAAGGAGAACTTTTTTTTCATAGGTCAAAGAGATTTTTTTTTGCATCACTTTTAAGTCACAGCTTATTTCAGAACTTACCTATGATTAATATTTATTGTCCTTTAACTCAAAATGTATTTTTTGCTACTGTTCAGAACTGCTGCATATTTGAATCTGATTGAAAAAAATATGTAAATTAGCCAATTGAGGAAAATAGGTTGCAAACTGAGTATTCCTGCTACAGGCAATGCAAGTTATTCGAGTTGTTTCAGTCATGAAGTTATGGGCCTAATTCAGCTTTCATCACTGAAATTACAGCTTTTCTTCCATTTCTTTCAGAGGATGCAAAATTGGACAGTAGAGATACATTGTTTCCTCTGCTGAATCATTATTAAAAACAAATAAGAAGGTTGTTTTGTAGTAGTTTTGTAGAACTTAAAAAGGCCTTCCTATTACAAAAGTGGAGAACATCAGCATTTTTGTGCCACTGAATTAGATTTTGACCCCCATTTGTTGAGGTTGCACAGCTACCGGGGAGAGGCCACGAGCTGAGGTTCCAGTCGGAATACAGCAACTGCAATCCACGTAGGGGTAGGTCTCATGTATTTCATGAGATCGAGGACCAAGTTGTCTCCAGATAAACAATTTAGACAGGAAAGCATAAAATTGATTGATTACATAGTTTTAACAAAGCTCTCAGCACCTTTAACATCTCTGAAACCTCATTTTCAAAATCAAAACCACACGCGTGTACACTTCTGCAGTCCCTGCATCAGAGTTACAGGAAAAAATCCTACAGCATCTCCCCACTGAAGTCAAGGCATCAAAATTCTCTCTCTTCTACCAGTCCTTGGTGACAAATTTGCTCTTTGTGTCCTGCCAAAAAAAACATGGGCATCATTCCTTCCTTCCTTCATTCAAAATGTACATGGCTGTGCTCTGTGACCTTTACATTTGGGCTGCTAAGATTACTCCAAAAATGTCATTGATGGGTGAAACAAGGAGAAAGCACTTATCCTGGGAGACATTTGAAGACTTCAAGACCATCTGGTGTTTTTTTCAGATTGTCCCAAAGTTGCACAGGTACAACATGCACAAATCATAATTATCATGCGGCATTCAGAGAGGGTGAGCACGTCTTTGCATTTCTGTAGTCATTTCAAATCTTCTTTGAGATTGCCAGTCTATGCATCTCCACTGGACAGAGGAGAGACAATATGATGCAAAATAGTGTGGTACAATATTAGAAGGCTTGCATCATTTTAGTTTTGGAAATTTGAAGCTAAAAGGCATGACTGATCTTTTAAAATATGTATGGGGTATAAACACTTGGGAGAACGGAACAGAAAGTAACTGCCTTGCTAACAGACACTGCTGGCACCAGAGCAAATGATCGTTAACTGGCAACAATAATTCTTTAGTCAGTAAAGAAAGTTTCTGAAGGATCTGAGCACTGAAGGTTCCCAACCTGATTTCAAATACGAGAACCAGGAGATGGAAAACTATACTTTTGTAGGAGGCAGCTTCATCAGCAAGTAAGAAGGATGATGGGACCCAGCTAAATACAGCAGGAGGGAGGAGGACTTCATGGCAGAGGGAGGGACTTCCTTCCCACAAAAGAGCAGGATCACATCTTTGTGGTTTTTAAGTATCAGTCTCCTGTGCTCAGCATCTCCAAACTGCAGAGAAGTCTGGCTGGAATCAAGACACCTCTTGCATTTACAGAAGGGGGTGGACTTTGCTGGAGTCCAAAGGGTTTTTTTTGAAGGGTTTTGTTTGGTTTTTTGGTTTGTTTTTTAACCAAACCTACACAGCATATCATTGGCATATACAACCAATAGTCTCTTAACTTTGATGACTCCAAGCAATTTGTTTGTGCATACCTGGATGAACCCACTATGTCAATCTGACAAGGTGACAGCAATTTATTTCACAGAAACTTTTCAAGTTTCAAAACTAGGTTCTCTTCTATATTGCACAAGAAATAAGAATTTCTGAAAGTTCGCCAAAAAGAGAAACTGTGTCAAAAATCCATTTCTGCGTTGAAATACACCCTGTGTGCAAGGGCTGGGAAACAGGCCAGACTGAGCTTTACACTCTGTGTAATTCCAAGCAAAGCAAGATGAAAACTTCTTTCTAAATGTCCCCTCATACCCTAGATGAGTGCCTCATCTGCAATGTGACACCATGAGGGAATGCTGGAATCTCTCTCTTTTTCCATCTCTTCCAGTGGAAATTTCATTAAAATAAAAAAAATATCACAACAAAATACTTCAACTGATAAAAAGCATTTGTTCCACACATTCATACAGGCAACAATGCAAAAATTTACGAATTTTACTTGCGTTTTGAGAAGAAATGATTGTAGGAAGGAACACAGAAGTGACATAAAGTAGAGAAAAAATGAGGTGATGGAAAAAGGGGGAGAAAAAAATAATCAAATGTTTCTGTCAAAGTCTGATACTATCATACAGAAAAACAACACCTTTTCTCCACTCTCTGTAGAGTTTTACCAGTTACCTGAATCCAAGGAGAATGGCAGTTGCTATTACAAGGGCAGAGAAGGAAAGAGCATATCCAATGGTGTATATGATGGACAAATTCAGGAGCTGTTCTTCTGGTGCATCCTGAGAGCACATAAAGAAGAAAAAAAAAAAAAAGGGAGGGGGGAGGAAAAGACAGAGCTCATGGGCTTCAGTTCTTTTCTGCCAGCTGCTTTCTAACTCTTCTTAATGATAACCAGAAGTCATTCTAATTTCAAGTTTAAATGCATGTATCAAATCAGTCTCCCACTTTTCATATGCTCTGAAGAAATAAAAATTTAATCTTAATTCCCCAGCTGCTCCCAGGTGTTCACTCAAACAGTTGGGTTTTGCAGCCAAGCTAGAAAATAGATAATGTGACATTATTTCTTAATAAAGTTGGAGAGCCATGAATTACCACACCAGCAAGTCTTAAGCAGATGGCAGGAAACACAGACACAACTCAGCCCTGCAGTAAAAATTGCAAAGTTGATGTTTTCAGACTTGAACACTCAAAGCAAGTCTCCTTACTGCTATAATGAGGAGGGTCCTTTGGCCACATCTATACTTAGAAATAAAACAAGTGAGGTCCCATCTGTTGACTCTGAGGCAAAGGACAACTTTCATTCATACAATCAAACTCTTTTCTGCCCCCAAATAGTCTCTCTTCTGCCTCAACTATGCAGCCTCCTGGTAACAAATCATAGCCGAACACCATCTCATGACCTAGGTGCTACAGCACTGCCTAGGAGGGAGCAACCCAATGTGGGTCAGAGCAGTGGGGATGCTCGCACCCCCTGACAGTCCTGGGCTGTGGCTCTCTTCAGATTCACTGTTGAAGACATGACCACTGAGACCTTTGCTTGTAAAAAAACCTTGGCTAAAGTCTTTAGGGAGAAGTATTTGAAAAGCTACAGGCAGGTCTGAATTGTAACAGGCATATTGCTCAGGCTCTGAGGCACGTTCATATTCTCTAGTCTAGTTCATCTTTAAGCACATACCTGTGTCTAAATAGACTCAGGCATTTTATTTCCCTTCTTCAAGCTGCTAATTCTGCAATTGACCCACGAAACCTGTGCTGTACAAAGGAATACATTTGTTGTACTTCAGAAATAAGTACAGCTATTCAGATGTACTTTGCACAGCCAGGAGGTTTTAAGGTGAACATACGCGCTGTTCCTCAGGGATTGCGAGGTTAATGTTTTAAAGGCAATGATATGAGAGCTGCCTTACAAAGAGAAAAGAAAAATCTCTTTGGTATCAAAGCTCAAAGTACTCAGACCTGACAACTTAAAACATACATGCAGATCAAAACCACATTGCACATTTAAAGTAAACAATATTATTTTATAAGGATTCACTCACAAACCCTTTGGAATAGCTGTAACATGATGCACAGTAAACTCATCAAAACAACCTCTTATTCTCATGTACAAAATGCATAAAACAAAGTAGATTATTAGGGGGCTCTATATACATTAGCTGGAAAACCAAACATGGCTGTTTGTATTTCAGGGAGTGACACCATGTACGCAGGGTTTCAGAATCCAGATCAGTTCATGGAAACCTGGAGGCAGGTGTCAAATGACCAAGTGTTACCATTAGGTATCTCTTTCCTTGGCATGTCCCAGCACAGCTCTGGAAGAAACCATAATGGCAAACAAGGAAAAGTCAAATGATCAGGCTCACACTTTGCTTTAAGATAACATGCTCTGCTGGGATGCCCCAGAACATGGAAGGCAGAAGAAATAACACTGAAAATTAAAGAAAAAAGTTAAATTTATCATATTTGGAGAATTAGAAACTGTCTCTTTTTCCCCATCTCCTCCTAGTCTGCAGCCATGTATTTCTTCTGAAGAACAAGGCACTGAGCAACGGGAACTCCAGAGGACACAGATCCTGGAGCATCTGGGAATTTCATATACTTGAACTGTTTTGGCTAGATATGTACTAGTTCCCAGTGCCTGGGACAGAGAGAATGCACTCAATTTATGCAAGGAAAAGCATTGCCCTTGGAGGCTCACAGCAGAAATGGTATCACGTGTCATGGGAATGCACACGGTGAACTAGCTGACGCCAACAGCTGACAAAAATCCCCTGGAAATCTCTATGCTCTCCTTTATTTGGTGCCAGGTGTCTCAGCTCCCTGCAGAGTATAAAGCACTAGGGGAAGAAAATAACACTGACAAGCCTAATTCCATCACCCACAGCAAATTAAGGTAAAAAGACAAAAAACTCCAAAGAAACAAAAAGCAGGGACTGTCCCCTTCCCAAAGGTGAAAAGCAAATATTCTTCAGTTCAGTTCATCCTAATCACCTTAATAGCTCCTAACAAAACAGTAAGAACAAATGGTCACTTTACTGTAAAAACGTGCCAATAAAAGAAAAGGAAAAGGAACAATATTGAGTCACTCCTCTGGTTTGGGTGGGCTGCAGCTGGGACTACCTGGTTCAGTTCCCTTGTCACTCTCACATACATTTAAACCTGCTCTCATCTACCCTCCGTGTTCCCTCTGTTGAAGGGAAGAGGCCTGACATCCCTTACCATTAGGCTTGCTGAAGTAAGGCACCCAGGATGAGTCGGTAAAGGTTACTTTGACAGGACAAAAACGCGTGGGCATCAATGACTGTATTTTTCCTCTCTTCTGTTTCGTCCTAAACAACAACAACAAGAGATGGAAACTCTTACCCGGTCAGAGGCCTCACACTCAGACAGGTTCCTCCAGGGCAGGGTTGAATTCTCCTTCAGCAGCCACGTCCCCTCCAGGGTGCAGAACCGGTACACCTGCCCATGCAGCACTGCCAGAAGCAAAACGAGCCAAGGGGTTAATGGGAGGAGAGCTTGCTTGTGAGGCAAGGTGTGCAGAGAGGTCTGAGGCTCAGTGCAACCTTTCTTCCTCACCGCTGGCTCTCCTGGCTGGAGGGGGAAGCCACAGTGTTGCTGGGGGAGTGCTTCTCCTGCTCCCTGCCTGCAGCAGATGCTGCTGCTGCTTGTCCTCAGGGCCAGGGAGCAGCTTGGGAGGACACGGCTGCAAAGGGATCAGACGCCCCTACTCCAGGACAACTGCTAACCACTCAGCAGCAACAGTCTGAAATAGCAGCTGCCATCGTTGTGTAGATTTTTACAACACACATAAATTCCCATTCACTGAAATACTAGATTTTAAGACTCACAAATTTTGGAAATGTTAAGCCTCAGCTACAAAATTCACAGGGGAAAGAAGGCACAAAAAAGAATTAATACGCTTTTTCTTTTCTGAGATCATGCAGACACAGAGACAGAGAAACCTCAGAACAAGTATGTTGACACAAGCTCCTCTACATGAAAATATACAAACATCTGTGCTACAAAACGAAGCGGTAAATCTTTGCCTAAACTACCCATGTACTCTTTCTATTCCTTCTGTCTACATGTTTGAATAACAAAACCAGCAATAAATAATACACCTTTCTGAAGCATTTAGCAGCTTGATCTTGTAAAAGCAGGTACGATGAAATGGCTCATAATAAAATTACATCAGTCTGAAGCACTAAAATAAAAGTACAAAAGGGAAGGAACACTCAACCGTAGTGTATCAAAAGAAACCCTCTCTCTGGTGTCTGGAGTATTGGGGAAGTCTAACAACTTTTACAGCTGTACATAAACAACCTGGAGGTGGCCCTGTATCAGTGCATAGCTAGATCAACAATGTCAGCTGCTGTGACAATGAAGCATCTTAGTAATCACACTTCTGACCCAGTAAACTGACCTTATTCTACATTAGGAAGCTACCCCTCAGAAAGCAGTGCTGGGGCAATCCCTCAAACAGGGTTAGCCTCTACTGAGGCAGTATTCAGAAACAGACACAACCTTTCAAGGTATGAGCAGGCATGTTAGGAGGATCTGGTTCTACACAGGTGTCAAAATACTTCTCAATTACAGCTTTTCCTCAAACCTAGCCAAGCCTGCTACAACCTCATCCTGTAGTCAGCTCCCTCATTACTGCAAACCAGAACTTGTTAGAACTTGTAGTTCCTGTTCAATGGAAAAATATGAAAACTTACTTGAAATTATAACAACCCAGTAGGCTAATTGGATATTAGCTGACAACTGGCAATCTGATAATTGTCAGTGGTAGACTAGTAGTAGGTACTCTAAGTGAAGAACGATGTTTTAAAAAATAATAGACATTCATATTCTAATAAGCCATTTCTAATAAGTATGCTAAATGGTAACTGATAATAGTTTTATAATAGTCTATTTGCTTTTGTAATCGGAGTACTGAATATATCAGTAAGAGATAATATAAAGATGATGCAAAATTAAGTTATGGCTGGTAGAGATTTTTCTTACTATTAAGAATATCTGTTTACATATGTTTACACAAAAACAGAACAAGAGATTAGGTCATAGAATCATAGAATAATTATGGTTGGAAGGGACCTCCAGGGTCATCAAGTCCAACCTTTATCCCATCCTATTCCTAACCATTAAACCACTAGACCATGGCCTCAAGTGCCTCATCAACCTGTTTTTTTGAACACCCCCAGGGACGGCGACTCCACCACCTCCCTGGGCAGCCTGTTCCAGTGCCTAACCACCCTCTCAGTAAAGAACTTCTTCCTAACATCCAATCTAAATTTCTCCTGACGCAACTTGAGGCCATTTCCTCTCATCCTATCATTAGTAATCTGGGAGAAGAGACCAACACCAGCCTCACTACAACCGCCTTTTAGGTAGTTGTAGAGGGCAATAAGGTCTCCTCTCAGTCTCCTCTTCTCCAGACTAAACATGCAACATATTCATTCACATCCATTAACTGCTATGAACATTTTGTCACCTGCTCTCATTACCTATTGACAGTGCCAACCACTTCCTTCGGTCGGGATGTTGCTACAGCGTTAAGGATCTTGCACTTGATGGAGGACAAGTAGGAAAGCATAACTTTTTCCCTTCAAGATTAATGGGCAGCAAATTGAAGGGCTGATGCTGACAACAATTTAGGTTTTCAGTGTTAACCAGGCCATTTGAGATATCTGTGCAAAGGCAGCTCTGGGAATCAGGAATCAGTAAATATTATATAATAGAAGCCAATGAAGGTGAAATCCAGGGGGTTAAAGTCCAGAGAGTCACAGAAATTCAGTCTGACTGCCATTGCATGAGCCATGCAATAATCAGAAAGTATTACAAGACAAAATTATGAGAAACAATCTCATACAAAAAGAAATTCCAACATACTCCTGAAAAAAAAAAAAAAAAAAAAGAAAAAGAAAAAAAGCTTGCTAAAGAAGAATTGATTTTTTTAAAAAAAAGCATTATTTTGGGTTCTCTAAAACTCTGGGTTTTTTCCCCCCCCTAGTATTTCTTCCTGCCAAGGTCTAATTGGGATGAAAGCTTAGCCTCAGTGTATTTATTTTCTCTCCAAATCATCATGACACATTTTAATTTTCTTTTTATTGATAACACTTATTTTGAAATAATATGGAGGAAAAATCTATTCCGTGCTGAAGCTTATCATATATTGGAGAATGAGTTTACAGTAAACGAAACACGAAATTTGCCATCAGACAGAAAGACAAGGTAATTCACTTAAATATGAAGAAAAATGAATGTAACCCTATTACACTGGAAAGGGAAAGTCCTGCCACATCTAGGAGTCACAAACACTCAGACTGGAGTGGGGGCTCATATGGACCTCTGGGTAGCCACAAGTCAGCTGTGTCAGGCTGCCATAGCTTCACATCTTGCCAAAACAGTACTGGCCAGTGCAGGACCCAAAGGCAACTAAAGACCAGCTGGGCTGCCTGTATCCAGGAAGAGCCTTAAGAAGTAAAAGAATTAATCAAACCAAAATCCCAAATAGATGAGATTACATATGAGAGTGTGAGAGCATATACTCTATGGAATCATTTATTAGCCAAAATGCTTACGAGATAGAAAAAGTTAAAAAAGAAAACTTGGACATTAAGGTAGCATTGAGATTCTGGTTGATACATGGAGAGATGCTCATGAAACACTTCGGAGACTGCACAAACCACAACATAAAGAGAGCACAGGGCTGATGTCCTGCAGGCAGTCGGTTATTCTCAGGAATGGGAAAACAAGTCTCACTGTTGTGGAAACAAATTATTTTCAGTTATGTGTCAAACACCACAGAACCCACACAAATATCAGCAGAGGTTTACTGTAGGGGCTGTGAAGGGCTTAGTGATGGATATACACCACACATGGGACCTTCCACCTCCTGCAGCTAGGAACATTCAACACCAGCACTATGAGGCAAACCCAGCCCAGGGCTGCTGACATCTTTGCATGTTGTGTTAACAGCCACAGAAGCCCTCCAGAAAAGGAGGCCCAGAGCCACAGTCCCATGAGCCCTGACCTCCACGAAGCATGGCTGCTGCAGGATGTGCCTTTGGAGCAGACAACCCCTGAACTGCATCATCTCACAGCCATTCCTGGTTTCTCTGTTTCCTAGAAGCACAAGGCAAACAGCCTTCAAGTACTCATCCTCTGGGCAACAGGCTCCATCACAGGCAGCTGCCTGCTACCACCCAAACACATCACTGGTGAATACTGTATTCAGTTTTGGGCCCCTAACTACAAGAAGGACATTACAGTGCTGGAGTTTGTCCAAAGAAGGGCAATGAAGCTGGTGAAGGGTCTGGAGAACAAGTCCTATGAGGAGTGGCTGAGGGAACTGGGGTTATTTAGTCTGGAGGAGGCTGAGGGCAGACCTCTTTGCTCTCTACAACTACCTGAAAGGAGGTTGTAGGAAGGTGGGGGTCAGTCTCTTCTTCCAGGTAACGAGTAACAGGACAAGGAGTAATGGCCTCAAGTTGTGCCATGGGAGATTTAGATTGGATATTAGGAAAAATTCCTTCCCCCAAAGGGTTGTCAGACACTGGCACAGGGTGCCCAGGGCAGTGGTGGAGTCCCCATCCCTGGAGGGATTTAAGAAACGTGTAGATGAGGTGCTGAGGGACATGGTTTAGTGGTGAGTTGGCAGTGCTGGGTTAATGGTTGGACTTGATAATCTTAGAGGTCTCTTCCAACCAAGGCTAGTCTATGATTCTACGAAATGTTCTTAAAACATTGTGACAGGGACTTTTTATGACTCCCTCTCTGCACAACTGGTGATGGCTTAGGATGGCAGAGATCTTTAACCTCCTGAAATGGTTAAAGTTTTAGTATTCATACACATTCTCTCTGTGCTGTGGGCCTGAGCCACAGCTCACCAGGAATCTCAATTTCTTCAGCTTTCATATGAAGCCATTGCTGAAAAAAACCAAAACATGTTATTAATACCTACAGAGGCAAACTAACCCTGAGATGCTTGGAGTTCGCTTGTGTGCCATGACAGAAAGAAGGCACGCACACAGCTTCCCCCTCAACTGCTGGGCAACTTCAGCTTCTTGCTTGCAGGTGGTTTTGTCAGAGGTGATTCACATTTGTCCATGCCTGAATTCTGCAGAGTGACTCAGGCCTTCTTACCTTTAATGCAGTGCAAATACCAAACATAAAACCATCAGCTTCAGTTCTAACAGACCAGCATGATGAACAATCTTTTTTGAAGGTCTGAGTGGTTGCTGCCTCCTTGCTATCCTACAATACCTTTTTCCTGCCTTGTAATGCTTTTTGTTACCATATAGTCAATGTTTCAAATCACACACTATTACATTCTATAATTGGCTATCATTCTCTGCAAACAAACAAACAAACAAAATATCTACAAACCAGTGCACAGGGAATCTGATTTTATTTAACTTGTAAACTAAATGCATTCAAAGTTGCACAACCTTTGGAACAGCAGTTTAATGATGTTTGTTTATTTGAACAGTGTCAATCACACCTCATTAGAGAATTACATGTTGAAACATGTATTGATGCCCAAAACTCAGTCTCTGTAAACTGACAAAAGACGGAGAGGAGAGCCCAAGAGTTAGCACTGAAGTTAATAACATTTATCTCATTCTCTCATGAGCCTGTAAATCAAATCAAATACTGCAGCTAGCTCAATACTTTTATACATGGAGAAAATATGTTATCACATGGGCAGGAGGCTCACAAACATTTCCTTAGTAGCTCCCTTTTACTAGAAATAAAACCAAATCAAATTATTTCTCTGCTTCAAACAGCCAACCTAATCTGCATTTTACAACATCAGGGTGTCCAGGCCGGTGCAAGATTACTCACCCAACTGTCCCTGAGGATAAACTGGAACATTGTTCATTGTAAAACCAAATTACAGCATGTCCTATCCAATCAATTCTATTCAGGCAGGAGATGAGAGAATGAGAAAAAGAACAAAAGAGATTTCAGTTTTGTCTGGCTACTGTGTGTCGAGTATTATAGACCTCTCTTCTGTTAATACCTATTCTCTAGTTCCAGTAGGGCAAACGTTTTGGAAAAGATAACCATTTTCTCCATAAAACGGGGACTCTGTAGTATGAGAACATCACAATTGTCTTCAAAGCAGACTGGTTTGTTCCTCAGAATTCAGGAAGTTACACTCCCATCAGCAGCTCTGTTATTGTTTGGTGTGACAAGGGCACTGCTCTCCTGAAAGGAGCTACTCACAGCTGTAAAAATTGCTGCATAAGTGTCACTCAGTCCCAATCCCAGTGCTGCTTACACCAGAGAAAGTCTAAACCCAGGACTCAAGCACTCACCCATGAGCATGCAGCTGGAAATACAACACCAGGGAGCAGACTGATCATGAAGCCCCTGGAGAGCAGGAAGAGCTCCAGCCTGTACCACTGTCTGAGAATCACATTTATCAAAATGTGCATTTATGCTGGGCTCACTGCCACACTGTCCGAAATTATATTACCTCAACAGGCAGTTTAACTACGAATATTTTATTTAGTATCCCTTGCCACTATTCCTCCTCCTTCACAGCATATTAGTCATCCCAACTCCTTTGCTTTAGTGATGCTAAAAAAAATAAAAATGAAAAAGAGCTATGCATTGCATTTTGCCTTGAAGGCAGAAAGGTTGGTGGTCACTTCAAGTTCTTGCAGCTAGAAGAGAACAATTTTTAATTATATTCTATGGTTAGGATAAGGAAACAGATCCCAACATTCCTACTGTGAATTTTCCCCATCATCAGCTCCTAGCTTGAAAGATCCAAGAATCCCTCCAGCCTTGTGCAACACAAAAAATTTCTGCTAAGAAGAGTGACAAGAGAAAGAGTCATGCATCCACACTCCTACCAAGAGAGGGGTGTGAGCTTATGCAGATCTAACAGATTCTCTCCTTGCACCATATAAAATAAGTGAGCACAAGCCATGCCACAGGCTGCACATGCCCACCCTGCATGCCCTGGAAATCTTCAGTGCTTGAATCCTGTTCTGCTCTTTCAAAAATGTAAAGTCAGAGACTCTGCATATGGAGATGATGCTCTTTGGCAACACCCAAGGGATATTGCCTGCATATACATTCTTATTTAAAAACATTCATTTTGGAATGACATTAACACAATAAAACTAAACAATCAAGAACTAGGAAACATTATGCTGAAACAACTTGTGCAGGCTTTAGTTCCACCCATTAACACTGTTTCTATGTACACAATCATACATTTTTTTCAACAGAATCCACTGCTGAATTCAGTATACAAAATACAGATGATTTAATGGGAAATTATTCATCCTTCCCACTGTGAAATGTCAAGTCATATTTAAGCATATTGAATCAAGTCTATACCAAATACAGTGTTTTCTAATTTATGTGGTCCATTCAAAGATCACCAATTCACCTCCCAATGAACACTAAGTGCTGTTATCTCATATGTACACGTAGACAATCCAAAAAATAAAGACCATACTCTAGTCACATAGTAAAGCCAGATTTATACAAAAAAAAAGTTATGCAGCCACAAAATTTGTTCTGCATGGGCATTCAGTTCTCCTAGCCCAAAGATCATCCTTGTCAGCTCTGCAATATCTTGCCTCACTCAACACAAACTCCCACAGTTAATGAGGCAACGATCCTGCAGAGAAGAGCTTCCTTTACTACATATCTCACAAGCAGATCCATTCTGCATAGTGAAGGAATAAGAGATCTGCAGAAAAATGATGGAATATAGCTTCATAATTAAGAACTACTTGCATAATGGTGGCCAATAAAGGTCTGTGAGCAAAGTAGACCATGCTAAATCAAAGCATTAATTAAATTGTAACCTTTACATCGTTGGGTAGGAGTTAATATCTAATAAAAATTAAAATATCTTCCTGAAAATCCGTTTAACAGATTATTACCCTAAAAGGATCTACACTCTCCAAATATTTCAGCTGAGTAACTTGTACTGAGAGCTGCATTAACTACGCTAGACCACACTGAAATCTAACATAACTTTTTGAAATATTTTTTAAAAAGCCTCAAAAATGTATGCATGCATGTGTGCATTAAGTTTAATAGAGAGTGTTTATGAACTATAAAAGATATGCAAATTAATATAATAAAAGAAGGTTGTTTATGAAAAAAAGTATTTATGATAATGGTACAGCTTTGTGAAGTTTTGGTAAGATACCAAAAAACACCATTCAAAGTTCTGTTCAGAATAAATAAATAAAAATTTATTGCAACAACAAACATGATCAGAAGTTTAATGTGTAATAAACTTGTAAAAACAGTGCTAAGAGGTTTTGTGTTTTAAAGTTACTGGATCAGTTAATGTAATTAATAAAAGACATCTCATTAGAGGATGTTAAAATGAAGCAAAAAAGTATGCAATAAAAAGTTTTCTTAAAAGGCTACAAAAGACACAACTAAAGTCTTCCCAGAGCAGAGGAAGGGATCTATCTTAGTATGTCCATGCTACAAGGACTAATAAAAGTAACAAAAAAAAAAAGCCCACCCCAAAATAAACACACAAAACATGCATTAGGACTAGTTCTAACAAGAAAAAAAGGAGGGTAATTGTAGTCAGTGACTCCCTTCTGAAAGGAACCAAGGGCCCCATATGCTGGCCAGATCCACACCATAGGGAAGTCTGCTGGATGGCCAAGCCCAGAGAGTTGTGGTGAATGGAGTTAAATCCAGATGGCTTGGTTTTGGGGCCAGTCTTGTTTAATGTCTTTATCAATGACCTGGATGCGGGGACTGAATGCACCCTCAGTAAATTTGCAGATGACACGAAATTAAGTGGGAGTGTCGATCTGCCTGAGGGTAGAGAGGCTCTGCAGCAGGATTTGGACAGGCTGGAGTGATGGGCTGAGACCAATTGTATGAGGTTTAACAAGGGTAAGTGCCGGGTCATGCACTTGGGTCACAACAACCCCATGCAGCGCTACAGGCTTGGGGAAGAGTGGCTGGAAAGCTGGCTGGTGGAAAAGGACCTGGGGGTGTTGGTTGACAGCTGACTGAACACGAGCCAGCAGTGTGCCCAGGTGGCCAAGAAGGCCAATGGCATCCTGGCCTGTATCAGAAACGGTGTGACCAGCAGGAGTAGGGAGGTGATCGTGCCCCTGTACCCGAGTACTCGTGAGACCACACCTTGAGTACTGTGTCCAGTTCTGGGCACCACAGTATAAGAAGGACATTGAGGTGCTGGAGCGAGTCCAGAGAAGGGCAACGAGGCTGGTGAGAGGTCTGGAAAACAGGCCTTATGGAGACCGGCTGAGGGAACTGGGGTTGTTTAGTCTGGAGGAGACTGAGAGGAGACCTCATTGCTCTCTACAACTACCTAAAAGGAGGTTGTAGTGAGGCTGGTGTTGGTCTCTTCTCCCAAATTACTAATGAGAGAACGAGAGGAAATGGCCTCAAGTTGTGTCAGGGAAGGTTTAGGTTGGATGTTAGGAAGAAGTTCTTTACTGAGAGGGTGGTTAGGCACTGGAACAGGCTGCCCAGGGAGGTGGTGGAGTCGCCGTCCCTGGAGGTGTTCAAAAAACGAGTAGATGTTGCACTTGAGGCTATGGTCTAGTGGTTAGGGAGATGTTGGGATAAAGGTTGGACTTGATGATCCTAGAGGTCCTTTCCAACCATAGTGATTCTATGACTCTATGATACCTAAAAAAACAAGCTAAAAGAAAAGGAAATAATTAGGCAAATCATTAGCATAATGCATGCAGAGCCAAAGCAAGGAAGAACAACTTTGAGAAAAAACAACAGATAACTAGTATGTTAAATATGCATAGTTAAGATGTAGAGGGAAGTACACATGCAAATAAGCACCAGTTTCTTGATGCAGGTTCCGAGCAAAACAAGAAGCTCCGGAAGATGCAGGTTAAAAGCTATGTCAGGTGCTGCAAACAAACTGCCAGTCTTTGGCAATTGGGAAATTAGTGGTATTTAGTTACCCTCAAAAACAATGGTATAATGAATTAATGATTCAATAATCCTAATTTAATCCTCTTTCACAGGACAGTTATAAAGATAAACCAAAAAATCCTAAACAACTGGAAGCTTTCAGCACAGGCAACTACAAAATATAAAAAGGGACCCAAACTATCAAACCTCATGTAGAGGTTATTGTAATTCCACAAGTATTACCCACTATTTACAGAAAGTAAAGGATGTGGATACTTCAAAGCAGAACAAACACAATGACGCATCTCATGCACTTCAAAGAATGAAGACATACATTTTTGTTGAGCAAGCTGTGCACTCTGGCATTGGTTAAAGGCTTATTACCTCTCTTTATATGAGCTAAAGCATCTGAAGCTGTAAAGAAAAATTATATCAACTGGTAAAGTCTTTCCTGCAGACATTGCTCTTATACTATCTGTAGACCTGGCATTACAGATACAAGATGTATGTACATGACCAGAAGTAGTACTACGCAATAAAACCCCAAACCTAGCTAGCTCAGCTGTAAGAAGAAACACATCCCTTGATTCTACTGGTCAGGACACAGACCTGTGAAGGTTTGTAACATGTCACATCAATATATCCATGTGCTTTGTCAATGAATTTCTCTGCTGCACGACACGGGGATACCAATTTTGAGTTTCAAGCTCCATAGCAGATATACCCTAACACTAACATTTCTCTGCTTTCCTCTCCCAACTGCGTCCTCTTCTCTGCTTCCCTCATCCCTCTCCTTTTAGCTACATTCACACCACTCCTCTTTCTCCCCTACTTGCATTACCCTCCTTGGTTCTCTTCTTCAGCTTTATTCCTCCAACCCTCCCCATTGCTGCAATGCTCACTTCTGTGCTTCTGATCCACTTGCCCTCCACTCTTCACCCTTCACCCTGAACTTTCCTATTCCTCTCTCAGCTCCTACTCTGACTTGCCTTTCTCCAAAATCACCAGAATTAAAAAACAAAAACAAAACAAAAAACCAAACAACAACCTGACTCTAGTCTCTCTCATCTCCTTTCTTGCTGATCCATTCCTCAGCCTTCGTCATCACACTCCAGCAGCTTCTCTTGTTCTAGCCAAGCAGTGAGGAGGAGTGAAATCAATGAAGCACTTCTGCTCTCTCATCTGGACCTTACTGTGTCTGGCAAGGGCAAGAGAAGTCCTGCTCAGCCTGTGCACCAAAAGCATATCTGGCCCAACAGCTGCACAAGATTTGAGGAGAAAGGACCGCTGCTTCGCTCTCATGTGGCCTCTGGAAACTGTAGGTACAAGCTCTAGCAAGTTCAGGGAGCACACATAAGAATTTACCCCCATGAGCAGCAAGAGGCTTACCACCATTACCATAGGAGCTGTGTTCTTCTTCCTCATCCACATGCTGAAATGCAGAACAAGGTTTTGACAAAATGTTCTTGAAAAACATCAGTCTTAAAATAGACTTCTATTTCTCAGTCAAGCAGAGTTCTGCAAACCTATAAGCTATTAAATACAAGCTCTTTCAAATATTAAAAAAAAGCACCCAGTGCTTTTAATATGGAAACCACCATCTTTCCTGTCAATAAATACTGGAGGCCACTAAACCTGCAGAACTATGTCCAGATCTACCTTTCCATTCAAAGCCAGTCTTTACACCAGTCTCATGTTCCTACCCTCCATCCCAAAGTTGGGACAACTCTTACACCATTCTATTGGAAGTTTTCTACTCCATTTTCATTTCCACTCAGTCTTCATTGCTTGAAAGGTATTTGGATGGACATACAATCCTTCTGACTTTAACTTTTCTTTTCCTGCCAAGGTGCAATCCTTTCCTTGAATATCCACTGCCAACCCTACCTCACCTTTTTAAAAAATTAGAGAGACCCACTGTCATTCATCAGCCACACAAACACAATGTTTTCCACATTTTTACCCACACTTTCATTCTATTTAAAGGAAATTGTTGATACCCTGCTTCACTAAACTTCAGGACATCGGGCAGGTTTTACATGTGGAAGACAGGTTTCTTGCTTTCAGAGGAAATACGCTGATGAGCACTTGATCCTTTTCTTGCCTAATTCATTTCTGCTCCTTCCAACTGTCAAAAAGTAAATTGTTTCCAGAAAGGTCAGATGAGTCTGGCTGGGTACCAACCACCACGATCATTATTGTCATTGAACTCATTATGTACCCAGGTTCTCTCATAAACATGCTGCCCAGAAAAACTTTTTTTTCTTATTCAAGGCAAATTTAAAATGATGTATGGGAATCCTAATACTTAACATTTGGAGCATGTTTGAGGAGGATTAGACATACTTTGAAAATTCATAGCAAGGACCCGAGTCCCTCAGGAAAAATCTTGTCTATTACAGAAAACTCCTGAGGGGAAAGCCACCAGCAAGACATGCAAGTGGAAAAAGGCAATACTGCAAAATAAATAAATCTGTGTGCATAATTAAAAAGTGCGATCATTGTATAGGTTAGCACATTTTTAAATTAAAGTTGCATTTGTGAAATGGCACGAAAGGAAGGATGTTCGACTACTTACATGCAGACACCTTTTAAGTCAGTTGACTTTTTTTGCATGACTACTCTGTCAAATCAAAATATCAAACCTTCAAACACAGAGCTAAACTTCAAGATGCAAAGGCAGTGTTTCACCTTTACATAAAGCATTTACTATTACAACCATACCTAAGTAGATTGAGTTGTATCTTCACACAAATTCAACTGAGGATCTTGGGAGAAAGAAGTAACCTTTAAGGTCATTATCACTAGAAGCGTATTTGTTACGTGAGAGCACATGCATAGGTTGGATGCGAGTGGAGCATTTCCCATCACACAAAAGTAAAGTGCCAGGGATTCCTGAAAAAGGAAGGAAGAAGGGGGCTGTAGGTCATATGGCTATTCTAGCAAGTTGCTCTTCCACCTATGCTGTTTTAAGATCAGGTATTGATGTTTCATCCCATCTTGGGGACTCAGAGAAAAAAAAAAATAAAATAAATCAATACTTCGCTAATTAGCAACACTTAAGTAAGCCAGAAAGACAATAAGCTGTTTTCAGCAATGCATTTAATTATGTAGCACATACAAGTACTATGTTTATTCAGGCCCTTAATTAGTTCAGTTTACTCTTTGTCCACTGTAATTAAAAACTGCAAGTTCTTAAGTGCAAGTAACATGAAGAAAGGTTTGAGGTCCCTTCATATAACAGAGTATACTGGTACTGTGAACAAATAAAAGTGGGTAGATAATAGACATGCCAGTTATGCAAGACGTGTAATGAGAGCACAAATCACATCTGTTGTAAACTAAGCTACCTGCTAGACTAGCATGGGCAAGGCACAAAGGCAGTCCAGTAGCTTCATTGCAGCTGGGTGTAAAGGTATTTCTTTCTTATTTCAATGTCTGGCCACATGCAAAGTCTCCTCCTGTTCCTGTCACATGTTTGATGAGGAATGCCCGTATTTTGGTTGCAGCAGAAGAGAAATCAGAGCATATAGCTTCTCACTTTCCCTAAAGGAAGTCACATATCTCACCCCAGCTGAAAGTTCATACAGCATGGCTCTGTTGCATGTACCTCACTCAAGTTAATCAACAATTTATTTAAAAATATATTTCATTTTTTAAAACAAATAAAATCAATAAAATGGAGAATGACATTGCCACATGGCCCCCAATAGATGCATGTTAATAATATATATCTCTTAATGATTTCTTAAATTATTTCTTCCAACAGTCCCTATATCTATCCTTGAGATGAAGCATATTTTCTAGAGTTTCCTGATGTGCTACCAGATGGAGATTAACAAACAGAGGCAGAGGTGAACTTGAAAGACCAGGTTTTTCATTATTCTTTTTTTTAAACAAACTGAGACTGCCAATTAGCTTGAGACAGCTTTTAGTGCAAGGAAGTATAAATTTTGAATTGCTTATAGGTTAGCAAATGCAAAGCAACATCTTTTTCACTGAAAAAGGGTCACACCCCTTTTTCCAGCACTATGGAGAGCTTTCTGGAAACTTGGTTTTAATAGAGCAAAGAAGGGAAGAAATGTAATAAATGTCTAATCATCTCCACTGTATCCAACATTTGAAGTGAAATTTATTTTCTTGCATGTTAAAAGACAAGTAGGTAGTTTAGCTATACGCTCACGTAGCTATCTGCTAACTATATTGGTTTTAAGATCTCAAACTATGAAACTGGATGATTAAACAAAAAGTGAGAAAGATTAAACCAGACAAGGTTTAATCTGGTCCCCTGAATCAAATGTTCAAGTCATGCATATACTTCAAAATTGTCTGAAGGAAAATTCTCACAAACATCTGCTTCCTCAGCTGTTGGGCATTCTGCAGACCCCTCCTGAAAGCAACATATATTGTTTCCTTTGGTCTGCCTTGCATAGGGGACAGCAGCATTTCACTGCCGCAGCACCATTACCCTTAGGAGGTCTCACAAAAAAAACAAATATCTTTCTGTTCCTGCTTTTTGTTTGTGGCACTATAGCATTCTGTCCCCAAACTCCCTCTGCCTCCAAGTTTGAACAGCACCCAAACACAGACAGTCCTGGGGAAGGGAAAGAGGACCAGGACAGCAGATTTAATCCTGCAGCACAGCAGATACCCCAGGAGTGCAGCTGCTTGTACATCAGCCCTCCGTGACCATGTTTGATTTTTGAGCTGGGGGGGAAGGCACTAAGTCACTAGGTGAAAGTTGGCTGCAGCAGCTTTCCAAAAGACTGTAGACAGTGGGACAAGGAGACTAGTGGGACCACATTGCTCATGGGACAACATTTGAGCAAGACTTACAGACATAGATAGATGAAGTTGGTTATATCACTCCCCCAACCCCAAACCAGCACTCCCCACCACACTGCTGCCTGCCCATCCTGGGAGCACTCTGCTGTGGGAAGGGTGGCCACCTGCACCAACAGTCAACAATGCAAAGTCCTTGCCAAGGTACAAGTCTACTTGTAATCCTCTCTCACCTGGGTCATGATATGGCATGCCACAGATCAAAAGCACATGTGGCAACACCTTGACAAATGTGACCAGGTTCTCTTTCCTTTTTCAGCCCTTCTCCTTGGTAGGCACAACAATCACAGATGAATCTCTCAGATCCCAGAAGAAAACCATTTCAACACTTCTGCTCCTGCTGCTTGTGTAGCAGGGAATAGGATCTGCAGTATTGCTGAGCATAATGCCATTACAACTGTGTAAGTCTGTAATTAGCTTTCCAGGAGGGGAAGACACCACGAAGGAGGGAATTATTAGTGCCTGCAGAGTTCATGATTTAAACAGTAGCCAGCACTAAGCTAGACACCAATGCAGGGTAAGGACTGTGCAGGCAATTTCCATAATCTCTGTTGCATCACAGGAAGATCTGACTGTATCTCATAGCCCTAGCAAAATTACTTTTAAAAGGCATAAAATCCTCATGGTCAGATTGGTAATCTTGGACACTTTGCAGTTCTGAGGTAATGCCCCATTTCCACCCAAAGCCTCATGCAGAGCCCACACCCACCTAAAGACATATCAGGAAAAGCAGTTCTGTCACCAGAAAGGGAATGGGAAATACTGAAAAGAGGGTCTCAAAGGTAGGTTACAGCAGGGAGAAATGGGAAACAGCTGGCCAGGATGTGTCCTTGCACCTAAAGGTACTCTGGAGCAGCAACCTGGTCTCTGGCCTCTGAATTATCACACCCCCATGTGAAGCTCAGTCCACAAAATCTCAGACTACGCAAAACTATTGCGTGAAGTACAGCTGTGGTTCCAGATCTCCACGCTCTTCAACTTATTAGATTTAACCAGACTGACTGCATCTCGAGTAGCCAGAGGCAGCTACAAGGTTACTATCAGTGATCATCAGATATTACTGCTGGGTTATTCTGTCACCAGAGGGACTTTCTGGTCTTTCACGTCACAGGCTGAAAAGCTATGCTGTTTCCAGGGGTCCCCAGGCTGTACTTTGCCTGGTCTTCCGGGAGAACAAAGGAGCAGGTGTCACCATTGCAACACATAATGTAGTAAAGAGAGGATAATACAGAAAATAAAATGAATTATAGGAGATAAGTGATTCAAAGGTGAATGACAATGGAAGTTATTAGTTAAACAAAGGAAAAGATTGCAAACTAGGAGCAAGGTGGATCTGAGGAGCATAGGGAATTATAAAGCATTGATGCCTCATGGTCAACAGCAGTTAAAGCATACAAGCCATCTGGCCCTTCATCTGGCACAAGAAACATTCAGGACTTAATGAGAGCTTGGTAGTTAAGGAGTCCTTTGAGATGGCCTGTGTATGGTCATATTGGAAGACTTCATAGTAGTACAGACAAATCAGCAGGTCTTATGTCTCCATCCAGGACCGAAGAGAATCCAATGCACACCTTTCTGGTCTAGTTTCTTCCAAAGAAACGGATCCTAAAACTGCTCAAATTAACTCACAGCACATAGGAAAATCAGGGGGTTGCTTCGAAATTCAGTAGTGTCAGAGTAAGATACCAATACAGACACAGAGCAGCAAACAAGCAAATTCAAGTATCAGACACCTCAAAACCAGAGATAGATCCTAAGCTGAAACAAAAGCATTCAACGAGTTCAGAAGACTTTGAGTGGAGATCTGAATAACAGCCACAGCCCAGTGCATATAGGAGCAACTGATGTGCCTACTGCTCATATAACTCGTCTGAAACTAGTACCTCTGGAAGGTTTTTTAATTAAAAAGGATTTAATGCTATTAAACAATAAAATATCCAAACCCCAGAGGAAGCATAATTGCAAGATGAATTGTGCAGCTCCACAGTTTCCAAATCCACATGGCATTGCTGGCAGCTGGCCTTCAATTATAAGAAGGTAACAAGAAAAACCACACAGCCAGTGACAGCGAGGCAAGATGCCGGCTGTCCCTTAAAGGAATACAGCTTCCCTTGGAGGTGTCTGCATTGATTGGACTTTCAGACAGCCACTGCCCTAGTATAATTCATGGTAATCTCACTAACTACAACGTGGAAAGCAAGATGTGTAAAGTTCAAAAGTGTTTAACTTCAATCCTACCCTAAACTGAGTAGGCTTTCTGGGTTTTTACTAAGGCCAAGGTTTGGCCCAAGACACATATGGGAGCAAAAACTTTGACTCAGGCAGCCAGAAGTATGTGAAATTTGCCCTCAACAAGCTTTGGTCATGGTCCAAAATCTGTGCTGGCAACTCCACTGAACAAATCCTTTTGGTAATAACCTCCCTCCTGCTACTCCAGCATCTCCCCATGAAGACTTACCCAACAGTGGGATTTGCATAAGAACAAACAGAAGCAAAACAGAGCTGGAGTGAAATAGCCCATTCAGGTTTGAAATTTCTGTGGTTTGCTCTCTCAAAGACATATAAGCAGGCTAAAAAAAAAGATTTGGTTTGTTTTCTGAGTTCTTTTTGGGGGGCTGGGGAAGCAAGGCATGGTAGAAATGAAGCATGTTTGTTTTGATAATCCAGGCATTTTGATTCATATTTTAAAAGCATTTCAGAACACCGTTTTGAAAAAGAAGTCTTCCCAAAGAGAAAATTTATGAGTTCCACTACAGAGTCCTGAACAGAATGCTTTGTTTGACCAAAATTAGATTTTCCTCCACCTTCTGTTTGCCCTAATGCCACTGCTTCTCATTGTCCTAAAGGGCTTTCCCACTACATGCTAAAAGCTATTTTATATGGCACTAGAGGGACACAGATGACTTTATGAACTCCTACCATGTAGTTACAGCCCAGCAGTGTCTGGGCTCCTTATCTGTTATGATACCAAACCCCTGCACTACGCTGTGAGACACTTTAGCCACCTATTTCCCATTCCAGTAACAATGGTATAACCTGCATTGAAGCAGAGGCTACTCTAAACCTCAGCTCCTTTGGCTTCAGTGTTATACTGATTACCTAGATACCCATATCTTTATTTCACAATTGCCTAAGGCAATACTATAATGACCCATGGTAGTGCTAGAGTCGCCATCCCTGGAGGTATTTAAAGGATGTGTAGATGTGGTGCTGAAGGACATGGTTTAGTGGTGGGCTTGGCAGTGCTAGGTTAATGGTTGGACTTGATGATCCTAAAGGTCTTTTCTAACCAAAATGATTCTATGGGGATAGAATCTGACCTACTGGGAAGCTCAAACACCCAGTTCTGCTGCACTTATACCTTGACCAAGCAGATGAATTCTAATACAGCTGCAACCACACCAACTGGGAAATTGATCTGCAAGAGGAAGGAAAAAAAATAATATAAAAAGACTCAAAGGAATGAGGACAAACCCCCACATTTCAGTTGGGTGAAATTCCCAATCTAGTTTACTGCACAGATGGAAAAAAAAGGCAGTAATGAAGTGCCACTGAAGAAACATGTAACAAACCAACCTCTGGGCCACATCCCAAAAGTGCACTGACAACTCAATGACCAGTACTTTAATGCAAGCTATAAAACAAGAATTCCTCTAAAAATTCAGGTTTAATTTCCTTTCCTGTCACAAAGGAAGTCTGTAACAGTACAGGTATACATGGTTTCAAGCATAAAATCTTCATCTAATATTGTAATCTTTCTTCTATTCAATTATCACCAACATATTCCCAGCCTTCAGAGTCCATCCCTGCAATACTGAATTTGGCAGGGATGCTGACACACCTGCTAGGTGACATGACAAAAAAGTCTCAGGTTCAGCACTTCTAAAGAGATCTGACACACAAGTAGGACAGTATTCATTGTCTCTGCTGTACTTCATAGGCTGCCTTAGCAAACAGCACTTTAAAAAAGGGTAGAAGAGAATGTTGCAATCACAAAGCAAGCAATACTGTGAGACAAAACCTTGCAACTGCATGCATTGCTTCGCACAAGAGACCTGCAGGCCCATCCTCCATGGATTTGTCTTGTGAAAGACTGGTCTTGAGTCTCTGTATGCACACACATCTGAACAGATGTACAGCACTGAGAACACCAGTTTTATTCTCAAGATTTTCAATTAACAGATTCCTGTCTCCCTGCAGTTAATCTTCTACCTTGAGATAAATGAGCAATCCAAAGACCTGGAGAAAGCATTACTGCTGAACCTGTGCCCACAATGCAGGCAGCAATTCAGAAGGTGCCACGTTAAAGATGCAAGATGAATGTTACACCTCAGTGAGCACCTCTGTGGCAGCAAGCAGAGACAAAAATCTACTAACATCATGTGGAGTTGGACTAGTGACACAGCACACACCTGCTGAGCAGGTAAGAAGTTCCCCATATCATTTCTGGCTTGTCACTCTGCTAGGCAACCTGCTGTGCTACATCTGTTGTTGAGGTTTGCAGAAGGGCAGGATCAGGACTGACAGCCACTAAGACAAGAAGCGTGAGACAAAAACAAGAATAAAAGCCATTAAAATGTAAGGTTTACAAAAACTGTAGTTGATCAATAAATGCTCCAGCATTACAAACTCTTCCCACACAAATTATTTTCCCCATCTCCTACTCTGGCTGACACCAATGGAAATTTGTAACACTTCATAGTAACTATCTACTGAGACTTAGCATCTTTAAAAAAAATTAACAGAAATAGAGAATCACGTACCAGCCAAGACCGGAAGTGGAGTCTGGAGATTTCCTAGTGCAGCACCCTGCTCAGAGCAGGGTAATGAGGGCAAGATGCTCAGGTCCATGTTCAGTCAAGTTTTGACCATCTTCAAGGAGAGAGACTCCAAAACCTCACTGGGTCACCTGTTCCAGGTGTTCAACCAACCTCACACTAAAATAATTCTGTTTAAAGGAAATTTACTGTATTTCAATTTGTGACCATGCACATCGATAAGATACCCCCTGAGCCTTCTGAGCCTTCTCTTCTCCAGGCTGAAGAATACCAGCTCTCAACCTCATCTAGTTTGAGAGACATTCCCATCCCTTGATAATCCACATGGTCATTTGCTGGACTTGCTGCAGTATGTCCATGTCTCTCCCATACTGGTGAGCCCAGAATTGGACAAAACACTCCAGATGTATCTCACTCCCCAGATTAGTGGGGAAGGATCATCCCCTTGGGCGGCCTAATACAGCCCAGGAAGCTGTTTGTGTTCTTTGCCTCAAGGGTACATTGCTGCTCCTCCTGAGCTTCATGTCCACCAGGACCTTCAGGGCCTTTTCTGCAAAGCTGATTTCCAGCCAGTCAATACTGGTACACACAGCTATTCCTCACCAGGGGCAGGATTTTGCACTTTCTCTTCAGAACTTCACAGGATTCCTGTCAGCCCTTTTCTTCAGCCTCTCAAGGTCCTTCTGAATGGCACCACAATCATGTGGTGTATATCAGCCACTCTTCCCAGAGTGATCTGCAAACTTGCTGAAAGGCACTCAGTCCCATCATCCAGATCATTAATAAAGATGTTCAACAGTATATGCCCTACTACCAATCCCTGGGGTACACCACTAGGGACCTATTTCCAACTGGACTTTGTGCTGCTGACCACAACCCTATATGCCCAGCAGCTCAGCCAGTTTTCAGTTCATTTGTCTAATCCACATTTCATTAGTTTTTCAATGATGGTGTTACAGGAGACAGTGTCAAAAGCCTTACTAAAGTCAAGAAAAACACATCCACTGCTCTCCCCTTATCTGCAAAGCCAGTCATCAGGTTTGTCAAGCATGATTTCATCTTCATAAATCCATGCTGACTGCTCCCAATCACCTTCTTGTCCTTTATGGATTTGGAAACAGTTCCCAGGATTATTTGCTTCATCACCTTCCTGGGGACTGATGAAAGGCCAATCACTTATAGCTCCCCAGATTCTCCTCCTTGCAATTCTAGAAGATAGTGGCGACAGTTGCTTTCTTCCAGTCCTCAGGAATCTCCCTCAATTGCCATGACCTTTCAAAGATAATCAAGAGTGGCTTCACAATGGTATCAAGCAGCTTATTCAGCACTTGTTAGTACATCCCACCAAGTCCCATGGACTTGTATACATCCCATTTAAGTGTTCCATAATCTGATCCTCCTCCACTAAGGGTATGTCTTACTTGCTCCACACTTTACCACTGATCTCAGGAGCCTGGGATTGCTGAAGGTGAGTTTTACCAGTAAATCCCATGTCAAAGAAGGCAGCAAGTCCTTCAGTCATTTCCCCATCTTTGTCACAAGATCCTCCTGCCCCATTCAGCAGTGGATCCAAATTTTCTCTCGCATCTGTTTAGAAACCCTTTTTGTTGCCCTTGATATCACTTGTCAGATTCTGAGTGGGCTTTGGCTTTCCTAATCCTATCCTTAAATCACCATCTTTATATGCCTCCTGGGTCACCTGCCCCTGCTTCCAACTCTTCTATACTTTTTATGGAAATAGCCAGGTCAAAGAGACTGACAACTCAATTGCTTTCAGTACCCCATCATAAGCAATATTCAGTTTCAAGTGTTTCAATTTAGTCCCCAGGACACTTCAGGGTGTATGGTGTGAAATCCCCCAGCAAACTTTTTACACAATTGAAAACCTGACTCCTAATCAAAGGAATGGCAGTTTTAAATGAGCAAGCCTGACTGAAGAACTTCATACTTAATGATGACATTCACTGAATGTGTTTTGACAGTACTTCCCAAACAAGGTCTCATCTTTTAATTTTCTTCATTTTCAACAGCTGAAGAGATAGAAGCCCTGCAGTGCTAGAATCTATTTCACATTCCAAGTAGGGGTCTAAGCAAGAACGAGTAATAAGCATACTTTAGTGATTACTGTAAATCACAGGGTCTCCAAATTCCTGTTGCTCTAGATCTTTTGTTATAAAGATGTTACCTTTTCGTCATGGCAGCCTATTAGCACTCACTTTGAACATGACTCCACAAGATGTCATGAAATAATATCAAGTCATGGTAATTCAGGCTCCTAAATTGCATACCTGGCACCAACACAAACTTCTTGTTCTACATTAGACAATGAAAGGCCTCCTTGTTCCATTCTTATTCCTGATAAAACAGAGGTTGAGGTATATGCACAGTATGCACAACAAGGGAGCATGTCCAGAGGTTTAATGACTTTCTGAAGTACTTTTGCAATCCTCCCTAGAATGGGGTTATACAAAGTGCTGCTATTATTTTCACTGAAACAAACACTGCTTTCAGGATAATTAATTTTTTAAAAACTTATTTCCAAAACTACAGAAGATATTGCGCATTCCGGTAATTTATTAATCTGCAAAACTGTGTTAAACCTTGGCTCTCTCCAGCAATGATGTTTCAAGAGCAGTTAGAAGTCAAATAACTGTGTCCATGGTCTTAAAGACTGCAAGTAAACAGGTTTAGAGGAAAGAAGTTTAAACCTGTGAAGAGTTTTAGATATCCAGAAAGACTAGCATTGTTGGAAAATATTCTGCAGCATCTGATAATCTTAATTAATTATGAGCTAAATATTAATTTCATACATTTATAAAAGCTTGCTTAACCATTCTAAAAACCTTACATCTTTATTAATAATATGAAGAGGATTAGCAAACAGCATTTTAGCTTCAGAGGTTATCAAATTGGCAGTTACTGCCAAGACAGTTGAGATAACACAGAAAGATGTGCAAAAAGTTAGAAATATGGACACAGTAGCATCACATTGACCCAACAGTACACAGAGCAATACATCAGGGGGGTGGGAAGGAAGTGACCCCAACATAGATGTTCAGCACAAACAAAATAGGAATAAAATTGCCAAAGCATGCAGATCATTTAGGAAAGCAGGCAAGGCTGAAGATGTAACCAAGTGGCAGCAGGACCCTGGAGCACAGGGGCAGGAAGTACAGAACAGATCATCTCTCCCCTACACAGCACCAGTGTCCCTAACCACAAAGTACACCATAATGTTGGCTCCCATCTCTTCCTTTGAAACCCTAGTATAAAAGATGCACCAAGTTGAATTGAAAAGAGCAATCCAGATCAAAAAAATTTCTTTTATGGACTTGACCTCTGAGATAAGCTTAAAGCTAGCCAGAAAGTTAAAGGGTTGCAATAGTTGACCTGATATTTTCTCACACACACACACACCCCACTGCCAAATTTGTACATTTCCAAGCATCTCTGCTACTCCACAGTAAGAGCCACTAAGTGTTACAGTAGCTTACCAAGTATACTGGGTGTCTGTATCTAGGTGTTGACAGTGGGGGAGGGGACTGGAGGGTGGCCTCTGTGAGGAGAGGATGGAGCTGCCCTGTGCTGGATACAGCCAGTTCCAACAGACCCACCACAGGGCACAGCTGAGCCCCCTTCAGCCAAGATGGTGCCACCTCAGGGCAAATATATATAAGAAAGGGCCAAACACTGCCTGACAGTGAGGGGTGAGAAAGAAAGTGTAAGAAACAGCTCTGCAAGCACTGAGGTCAGTGAAGATGAAGGGGAGGAGATCCTGCAGGCACTAGAGCAGACTTCCTTGCAGCCCCTGGAGATACCATGGTGGATGTGATGAGGTGACCTTAGCCAGCTGCTCAACACCCACCCAGCCACTCCTCCTCCTCAATGGGCTGGGGGAAAAAATAAGACTGAAAAGGTCATGGGTCAGATTAAGACAGTAACTGGGACAGTGAAGTGCTGGGGTCTGAACCCTGAGTCCTGAATTAAGGTTGACATATGGGTGGTTCCCATGGTCCTTCAAAAGGAGGGGATGAGTTTGCCTTTTGGCTTTCCTCCAAGGTGCAGCTGACCTTGTAAGGAAAGCCCTTGGGTAAACAAGCCCCAGGTGCCCTGCATTGGGTAAATGAGTGCCAGGTGTCCTGCTTTGGGGATGAAAGCTGGGACCACTTGCAGGAAGGGTAGAGTGTCTGTCTGTGAGGTGGATGCACTTTGCAGGGTGTTCCTGTTAAGGAAGGACCTCCTCTCCCTGTGACTGGGCCCCAGTCAGGTTTGGTGCTTGTGAATGTGGGCTCTGGGAGAACAATACGTGGCTATCTCTAACCTATATGATCAGCCTATTGACTTGGTTGTCTCCCATTTTTTCTATGGGAGCCTTTGTGTCTTTGTTTATTCCACCTATTATTGGTCATGCTGTGTCATTCCTGGGGTCGCTGGGGTTGATGTCTATTATGTGTGATCTGTTTGACTTGTTTGTACCCCCAGCGATCACCCATATACTGACTTTTTTGTATACAATAGAATCTGGTTACTGGATTGTTTTTCTGCTGGCTGCATCCTTTGTGCTAGGCCTAGTGATTGGCAAAACAGACAGGTAATGGGCAAAACTGGGACTGGACTTGCCAGAGAAGGGAATTACTGTACGGAATCTTTT